>OY970788.1:8189043-9647202 GCA_963853775.1 Xanthia togata | reverse complement strand
AACACATTTTTTTTTTCTCTACAGTTGAATGGCTAGGTAGCCTAAGTCTGCAGTGTCCCTCGTACCACAACCCAGCTTCGTTCATCATTGAAGTGTCGTGCGGCGAGTACGGAGATAACACTGGCAAGCTTGTGCGAGCCATTGATAACGGCAAGAATGACATCAGGTGAGATGAACAATAAATTGGTACTTCCGTACACGATGGCACACAATACGAGGTCGTTGATAGGGCACATGGAGTTTTGTACTAATAATAACAGCCGCACGGGTCGAACTTCAAGGTTATGCAACGCTTGCCGAAGTCGGTCTGTGTGGTTGCCGTCCATTACATACCGGCACTTATATCAATACTCCGTTTGCCATATCAACAGCCGCGTACTGCTTTATGTAATAGCATCTACGAGGGACGATGCTTAAAAGGGAGACTAATTGTTAGGCAAATTGACTCCCTACGTCAGTTTGTCGTGTACCAATATATAATTGTGAAAGAATAACAGTTGTGATTTGAATATAAGGACAGTTTAAGTTGGTAGTCCATGTAGTTATCAATTAATTTCCCTGAGTTTTCGTCGGGCCCACATCGGGCAGTTGGCAGCGCTTATCACTATATCATTACTCTGCTACTTGTAAAAAGGTTCGGCTGTTGATAAAAAGTTGTTTCGATATGAGTCAAGAAGATTACGGATTTCTTCACGTAGAATTCTCATTGACAACGTATAGGCGTATTGTGTGAGCCATGGTTTACTCTAAGACCTGCCTAGCCAGCCCGTTGTGACGCATTTGGAAACGCTATGTAGTTAAGTAAACTCAAGTCGCATGCAATTTATATTTGCAGGACACATGCAAATTGTGTCTTAGAAATATGCGTTGCACGCTCAACTTACATGGCTAAAGTATTAAATTATTGTAAACTTTAAAGTAAAGTTTCGCTAAACTCAAACCTCGAAAAATGTTAGGGTTATCATTTATCAGTTACTATTGGTAACTTTATTTCGCGTTTTTAATAAGGGGATGGGATGTATTAGCGGCATAGTACCCCACGTTGGTCTATCCAGGCTACTTCCCCCCCCTTATCGATTTTGTCGACGACTTGGAAATACCTATTAGAAACAATAAAAGAGCATCAATAAGTTTGTTGCCAGCTCTTCTCAATAGGAGCTACTGTCACAAGAATACAGATGCGACACATTTTAGGTATGAAGTTACAAGTAGTACGCGGCGGGCTCCACTTCTCGAATTGTGAGCGTAGCGTAATCAGAATATACAGGGTGATTGGAAGATGGGTGCAAAGCTTTAAGGCGAAGATAGTACAGACAATTTAGAACCATTTAAGCCATGGTTGTCTTAGACGAAGTCTTGCCATATTTTTTTTTTAATAAGGTTTAAAAAACGTATTGATACAAATTTTCTGAACTTTAAATGTCTGTAAAAAAAATACTAATGTTCACAGAAGCCTAAAAAATGTTTTGCTTGATTGCTTACACATTACTTTGATTAAATTAATAAAAAAAATATTATATATCATTCAATTTGGCCATAATTATGTAGTTTACAAAAAAAAATGGGAATTTCCGAAAAAAAAAAACAAATATTAGGTTTAAAAAATTGGTAAGACTTCGTCTGAGACAACCATGGCTTAAATGGTTCCAAATTGTCTGTACTATCTTCGCCTTAAAGCTTTGCACCCATCTTCCAATCACCCTGTATAAGAGTTACGCGATAGAAAGAGATACAAATTCTAGGTGAATATAACTGTAGGTAATTAGCGCCGTGCGACCTGAATTTCACTTTATCACTCGTCTTTCACTTTCTTGCGTAGCAAGAGTTGCTTTTTGATTAAATGATTTTGCGGAGTGTCCCGTCTGTACTAGTCTGTGGTACTATTTGGAACCATGATACATTTTTTTTTTTTTTTTTTAATGATTTCTGCAACAAATTTTTATAAGTTTTTAATTGTTCTTCGTGTCGCTGGCACGACAGTATTTCAGGTTTTGTTGGCCTTTTTTTTTTTTTTTGGGTTGGAAGTCGTCAAATTACGTCACCCGCTCTGGGTGGAGCGGGAGAGCGTGTCAGACTCTTACTGACTAAAACCCACCCGTGTTCCTTCTGTTGCCTGTGCAATGCCAGGGGGCCACGGAGGTTTTGTTGGCCTGAGTTTCATTATAGACCATCATGATTATTTTTAACCAACAAATTTTCGCCTTTTCTTCGCAGAAACGGCCAGCCCTTCCCAGACAGCAAAGTCCCAGACTACAACAACAAGAAGGCTATGGAAGAGTCTCTCAACAAGGAGTGGAACAAGAACGACCTCGCACAAGTACAGGAGAAGTTTAAAGACGGAAACAACACCAACGGAAATGGAAACCTACAGAACGGGATCCTGCAGTATGCTGCCAGCGAAATTGCTAAAGGTAATAAAAAGTCATATCGAACTCAAGCTTAAAATATTTATTTTAACAAAACATCACGCCGGTATTCCCCGAGGTGTTCCTATAGTACACCCACATTTCGCCAGTTATGTTTTTTAAGTCCCATGTAATAGGGGTGAGCCTGCATCTTCATCGCCAAAGTCAAAGTCAAATCATTTATTTCAAATAGGCCCTTGTAAGGCACTTTTGAACGTAAAAAATTTACAAAAAATATTAATTGATACTAGTCGCCATTTCCAAAAGGTAGTTTTCGCATGGAGAAGAATTGGCAAAAAACTCCACCGTTACTCTTTTAAAATGTTTTACAATATTTTGTATAGGTCCATTAGTTATATAATTACTCGTATATTATGTGAAGACGATGCACCTAGAATAAAATGACTATAAGTACCACAAAAGGTAAAAAAAAAAATGGAACATTGTAAAAGTAGAGGATTTTCCTAAAATTTTACAGTTAATAAGTCAGTTGGTGAGGAAGTAATCATAGAATGTAAAATCAATGTAATATACACATTTAAAAAAAACGCTATTGAATTAACAATCAGTTTGATTTTGTCTAGATTCTAGATTATCATATGGAACAGGACCAGCATGTTTCCAAGCATTCTTATCTTGGATATAATACTCTAATTTGTAAATGCTTGTTTACAAATTGTACTTTTAATAGGAGTTTTAAATTTTCTTTCATTTAATTTCAATATATAACAAGGTATTTTATTGTAACATTTAACATAAAAGATTTATGTACTTTAGATAATCTGAAAAATGGTTGATCTATTTTATCTTTATTTCTAGTATTAAAATGATGTCTATTACTTATTTTATTATAAAGATGTAGACGCCACATGCGAACCACATGCGAACTACGCATCAAAGACCTGACGTCACACAAAAATTCTGTCGTCACACAAATCCTGCATCACGCAATTAGAGTTTACCGTGTGAATGACATAAATAAGACTCCAACATCAACCATTGTGCAGTTGCCCGCCCGTCACGACACCCGTCTGGTCGGAGGATCCTCCCTTTTTCTATAGAGAATGAGTGAACTTTAGACCCTTGTTCCTGATACCTCTAAAAGCCTATAACCATCAACCGGGCACAAATCTAGTCTCCGGGCTGCTACTGAGAAATTCCAGGTGGAAAATCCAATAACACTTTGCCCGACCCGGGATTCGAACCCAGGACCTCATGCTCAGCAGTAGCGCTTGCGACCACTAGACCAACGAGGCAGCATTTATTTTAATGTTGAGTTCTTGGCCAAGTAATAAGCTGAATAAATTGAAAAAAATCTATTGTATTTTATTCAAAGGTAATATATTATCGGATTTACATCCGATTAGTTGTTAAGATAGTTGATAAGTATGATAAAAATTTGTCCCGAGCCTAAGTTACTATGCCAACCAGTTGTTTAAAGAAATGTTAATTGCGGTACATTTGCGAAATCAAAAACATTATTTTGTCTTGTTTTTTTGTCTGGTTATATTTTTTTACCACTACGGGGAAGCTCTTGGCCTACATCTCACCGTTCTTGGCCTACATCTGACTTGATGGTAAGTTATGATCAGGCCGAAGATGAAAGCGAGCATCACCCGGAATCCTCAACCACAGAGGAACTGGCTATCTTACTTGTAACTACCAAAACACAGTTTAGCAATGATTTAACATTGCTGTTATGGCGACAGACTTAGATGAGATGGTGGTAGCTAGCTAGCTAGCCCTACCACCAACCAAACAGAGCCGAAAATTATGCCCCCGCTAGGAATCGAACCCGGGACCTCTGGGTCTGACACAGGTGATCTAACCAATAGACCACAGAGGCGGTTACTATTTAATCGAAAGAAGCTTACATCAAAAAGTCTAGTGCCGAGCAAATACAATAGCTACGGAAGTATCGGAAACCGTAAGAAAATCTGTTGCAAATAGCAAAAAGTTTAAGATGTCGTCTCATATTATTCGTAAATCTACACTGAATTGTAAAAAAAAAACTTAATGAAGAATGTTGCGTTCAGTTTGCATCGTAAACAATACAACAAGACCACCACATTAAATAACAAGTGAAAACGAGAGCTGCGTCAGCATCGGATACCGAAAAAAAAATGCAAATAGACCGCCCAGAGAAGGTTGTAGAACACGTGGTTCTTAAAGCGGTACCCTAGTGCCGCTTTCTGTTTGAATGGGCGCGCTTCCCTCTTTCTACTTGTAAGTCTTTCTACTTGCTCGCTTCGCTCGCACGGCTCGTGCGTGTGCGGGCAAAGTTCGCAAGCTCTTGGTTTTCTCATTGCGCTCTGGATTCGTAATTAGGCTCGCTTCGCTCGAAAGCAGTTTTTTCGTTTTTTGAGACGACTCGCTTCGCATGCATGGCTCACTTCGCTCGCTCGATTCACGAGCAGTTCTTATCTTGTACGAAGCCCATACCGAGCATTTATAACTTTTACATTCTCTATTCAGACCATCGTGTGCCGCTAGCGCGGCATCCTAGGTCCGTTCACTCGCCAAGCCAAGTGACTGAATCTTAACAGTCTTTATGCAATCAGGTCACTGGCCACTAGTGCAGCAAACTTGATTCATTCACGGAAAGATCGAGCCTACAACTGGGGACTGTTAAGGCTTGTTCCGTAAATTTGCGAAGCGGTCTTAGCGGTGGCATGACCGGTAAAATGCTTCAACCTAAGTCCAGTAAAAGATTTTTGTCTTGAACAACACTACACAACACACTTTAACAAAAATATAAAATATCAGTGGACGACAAAACTTATTGCACAGTCGTATTCTATTGATTACGACTTCAACATATCATAACATCACGCCTTGATTTCCCCGAAGGGTTAGGTGTGGGTGTACTAGCTAGGGTAATAGTACACCCACATTTCGCCAGTTATGTATACCCCACCCTTTTGACGTGTCAAAACGTCTTTTCGCTTGGAGTGCTGCCGTACTGGTAGTAAGTTCAATATTTGTGGCCGTCAAAAACATGATAAAAAAAAAGATTTCAATCTATACTAATATACTAGTAATAAACAATAAAGACCGCGGACGGAGTCGCGGGTAGAAACTAGTAGAAATTTAATACTTCCGGAAGCGATTGATATAGTCGTGAATTAATCATTTATTTCTCGCGTGTTAGCTTACATAATAATTATTATTACTTTGCATAGAGATTAGAGATGTCCCTCACAGATGTTACTCGGTAAGTAGCCATTTTAAAAACTGGTTTGGTCCTTTTGCGGAGGTATAACATGAGGAAAACCCGTCCTATGGTAAGCTTAGCACGCCGCGCCGTGCCGCTGCCGTAAGGTTATTGAGCATCATAGAATAGAGATCAATCGGCCTGGCCTATTCCCACTATGTTGGGGTCGGCTTCCAGTCTAACCGGATGCAGCTGAATATTATATGGAGCGACTGCTTACCAGAAACAGTCCAATTTAAAAAAAAGTCTGTCACCTCAATCTATTTGAAGTTCACTGTACAGTCCTTTGATAGTTAAATCTCACGGTGAACTGTTGAGGGATACGGACATAAATCAATATTGCTAATTCTCCCTAGCAAATATCGTAATTATATAAATCTATCTGCGCCCCGCGGTTTCACCCGCATAAGTTTCGATCCCGTGGGAATATCGGGATAAAAAGTATCCTATGTGTTAATCCAGGTTATAAACTATCTGTGTGCCAAATTTTATGCAAATCCGTTGAGAAGTTTTAGCGTGAAGAAGAGACAAACATACACACTCACAAACTTTCGCCCTTATAATATTAGTGTGATTTATAGCTATGCAATCATAAATATATCTTTGACCAGACCTTTAAGAATTATTTGTGCAAAATAGAACAGAATGTATTCAGTAGTTTTTGCGTCAATCCGGAACATACATCCAGACAAACGGACAAACAGTAAAAAAATCAAACGAGTTTGACTTCTTATCAAATCACTTTTTGCTTTTAATGCCATCCTTTTGCCTACGGTATAGAAGTCAGAATCGGTTGAACAGGCTGTAAAATAGGTTTATTTAAATGTCAAATCTTATTTCAAATGGAGTATAGATACTATGGAATACTCATCATACAAATGTTCTTATCAATGAGATAACCCGTTTTCACGTGCTTTCTTTTTTTAAATCGTGAAATAGATACTCGTACATCAAAGCTATATGCAACATTCATATTGAAATGATAAAAGGGGTAGGTATGCGTTTGCGTTTGACTGATAATAGAGATCAGAGGTAACGATGCATCCTGTTTGTGTCTCATGTGCTAATCATGTTTATTATAATGTCTTTTCTATGATATTAAATTAACAATAATTATATTATTGGAGACCTAGAATTTAATAATAGTCACAAACCCATAAGATATGTTTGTGTTTTAGTAGCAAAAGTTCCTTCTGTTTCTATGCCAATTTATTAGTCAAAAGAAACGGGACGATTGTCATTTATTTAATGTTTTTTTCTGAAAACATGCATGGTATGCAAAGTCTTTAAGAATGCATATACACAAACTGAGTGATCAGTTTAATATTGTGAGTGTGTTTTATTGTTCAACAAATCAAACAAAACCAATACGATAAAAAACAATTCTTGTGACTCACATGTAATGGAAAACCTGTTTTCATCAACATAATCACGTCAAGCGATAATTCTTCCTATCCAGTAAAAAAGGTAGTAATATAACACGGTAGTATAAAGTCTAAACTATGGGTTACCACGGCGATGGCTGGGTTACGCAACCCACTTCCACGGCTCATTGATATCGGGCCACAATACATAACATGAACTTTGAACGACGATAATCTAATGCTTGTATAATGAGTGTTCATTGTAGATTTCCATACAAGTCTAGAAATTGTATCTACAAGAAAATAGTTAATTGTTTTAATTCAAATAATTTGGATTATGTGACTATTTAAAATTACATTTTCTTTATTTTACGTAACTAGCGACCCGCTCCTTCTTCGCACGGTTTTTCACGACTTAACAAAACATCGCGAATTCTTAGGTAAACGTTACTATAATATTAACGTAATAGACTCGTACACATAAACCTTCCGCAATAAATGAATTCTATAAACGAAGCATCGTTTGGTTTTCATTTTGATGAGGTTGTTGTTTTAAAACATGTTTTTGCAACTGCAAATGTAAGTTGGTCGATTATTAGTCGTTAACTTGTAGAGCCTCACCTCGCCTTAGCTGTGATAGTTTTCCTTTTAATTTCCTTATACATAGATACTACTGCTGTGAATTTTTTCACATATCCAGAACCAACCATTTAGCTGGGTGTGCCAGCTAAATGGTTGGTTGACCTGACTAACAAAAATGTACACTCTAACTCTAAGCCGATACTAAAGTCAAAATGTAAATCCAAGATGGCAGCTGCGAAAATTTTCAAATTTTTCATCGTTCAGGTATCGTTTTTATAGTTTTTAAAGCTGCTAAAGTCGATAAAGAGGTCAAAACGTAAATCCAAGATGGCGGCTGCAAAAATTTTGTTTTTGTTTTAAATCATACGTGAGACATGAGGTCGGAACGCACACCTTTTTTTTTCTCATAGAGGGTGATGAAAAGTAGAGTGTTCCCCTAGGGAGCAACACTATTTTAAGCTCGAGTGATGTACTTTGAATCCCTCGCTGCGTTCAGGATTCTACTTTAGAATCCCTCGCTACGCTCTGGATTCAAAGAAACACTCTCGCCTTAAAAATAGTTGTTTGCTCCCTAGGCAAACAATCTACTATTTTTATTTATTTTTTACATACATTTACTACGAACTCCTTCGTTTTGCCTCCTTATTCGTTCAACTTTCTGGCATATTCAAATAACAAATGGCTAATCTAGATATTATTAATGATGAAATAGACGCGCTTCGTATTTCTAAATCGTTCAAGTGTCAACCTGAGAGTTGCGCGCAGTTAATGAAAGATCCGACAAAAGGTTTAAAAGTAGTAGTACATCTTAACATACGAAGCATTTGTAAAAATTTCGATGAAGTTTCGGTGCTTATGCGATTATTGGGTTTCCAGACCGACGTGCTCGTTCTCTCTGAGTGTTGGTTAAGCAAACTATCATACTTGCTGATCTTGGATGGCTTCACGTCATACTACACTAAAAACACATACAACCAAAATGACGGGTGTGCTATCTACGTTAAATATTCCCTTAATGCTGACGTTACGGAACCACATTTTGCTGACGCGAACTGCCTTATTTGTCGCATAGAGGATGTTACAATAGTTGCTATCTATCGCCCTCCTTCTTTTAAAAACATTAGCAATTTTATTGACAGTCTCGATAACGTACTCAAATTAACAACTCCATCCTTGGTCCTGATCGGTGATATCAACATTGATATTAAGACTGACAACATTACTCAGATGAGTATTTAACTTATGCTGCCTCTAATGGGCTTATCCCAGCTCAACAGTTTCCGACACGCTCACAAATTGTTAAGATCACATTTTACTTAAAACTAATAAATCCGCTACGACTTTTGTTATTGAATCATCCATAACAGATCACGAACCACTGCTATTGTTTCTACAAACCAGGAGTGCCAACTCAGATGTGACCCGCACTAGATCAAAAATAAACTACGAAGCCGCTATAGAGAATATCAAAACACATGACTGGTCTCCAATGCTGTCAATCTCAGATCCTAATGATGCTGCAGATGCGTTAATAGGTAATCTCTCCTCTATTGTCCTAAAGCACACCCGGGAACAAACTGTTCCAAGAAGAGAACGTTATCTGAAGCCCTGGATTTTGCCGGGCCTAATCCGCTGTATACGACACCGCACCGTGACATGTCAAGCTCAAAAAGTCGGATGATAATTTAATATTAAAAATCACCTACACTCGCTATCGCAATTTCTGTAACTCCCTGCTTAGAAAACTTAAACGCTCGTATGAAAAAGAACAGTTTCGTAATGCAAAAAATAATATTAAAGCTACTTAGAATGTTATTAAGAGAGTCTCAGATCTTCAAACTCAATCTTCTCCCTCTTTTGGCCTGTTACAACATCAACATCTTTTTTGCTAATGTATCTGCTCAATGGCCCTCTTTGAGGTAACCGAAGACGATGTTGACTCCATTATTTTGGGTCTTAGGTCTGATTGTGCTACTGAGTTAGACTGTATACCTTCTAAAATAATAATGTAATTTGTCTTTAATGGCAGGTGTCTTTCCAACGGCGTTTAAAAAAACAGTAGTTCACCCCATTCACAAATCTGGGCACAGAGATGACGTTAATAACTACCGTCCAATCACGATTCTAACAGCGATGTCAAAGATCCTAGAACAAATACTGAATAAGAACTTGACCAGTTTTCTCGACGCAAACAACATCTTAGCGAATAACCAATATAGTTTCAGAAATGGAGTTAGCACCGAAGACGCAGTCATGGACTTGTCTAGTCACGTGGCTAGAACGCTTGATAGAAAACACAAGTGTCTGGGAATTTTCCTTGATCTGTCAAAGGCATTCGACACCGTTTCTGCCCAAGCCTTATTGAGTAAAATGGAAAGCATCGGTATACGTGGACACCCTTTGAAAATGTTCGCAGATTATCTCAGCACTCGTACCCAAATAGTTAAAATCGGCCCACACGAAAGTGATGAGCTTTCAATCACATACGGCGTTCCACAAGGCAGCATTCTGGGGCCTACTCTCTTTCTCATTTATATTAATTAACTCTGCAAACTGCCTCTCGAAAATTGAAAAAAAATTACGTACGCGGATTACACTGCCCTTATTGTAGATGGTGATGACTGGCCCCAGACATACCAAAACGCCGAGGCTGCGCTGTCCGCCATAATGAAATGTTTTGCCGACAACGTGCTCACCTTAAATGTCGATAAATCGGTATATGTTCCATTTTCCAATCTGTGTCCCTCAAATTCCTTTACCATAAAAGCTCATGCTTGCGGATCCTTAACACAGTGTAGCTGCCTCTTCCTCGCCAAATCCACTTGTGTAAGGCATCTAGAAGTACTCATCGATCAGCATCTCAACTGGCACCCCCATATAGCCAAAGTCAAGTCCCGCGTACCTACGTAAGCGGTTTCGGTTTAAAGAAACTTTATTCCCAATAAAGACATAGTAAGCTAATATATGTTTTCAAGAAGTTACGAAACTCTACTGATAATGAAACGCTAAAATTAGTACATTTCGCCCTATCTGCCCTGTCTGTCTTAACGTATTGTTTGCCCGTCTGGGGGGGATGTGTGAGTGCATATGTGGTGTGCCACATACGCACTCACACATATCCTTCACTTACTACACACACACTCGGACCCTACATTTATTCACCTCACCACACAGTTAAACGTTTTTCATTTTGTGTTTTATTTACATAGATATTCTGTTTTCTTTTACACCATTTGCTTATTGTTGTAAAGTCCCGTTTTATTATACTGTGGCTTTCTCTTGTTTGTTACGGAGAATCACTGACTCATAAGACAGGCACAAACACCTAGTTTAGGAGTCAGGGAATTAAAATTATTGTGACCTAGTTATAAGCCTTATATTATTATGCTCTTAGTTTTTAGTTCTTGTACTGTGATGGCTTTTGGTAAAATAAAGAATTTATTTATTTTTATTTTAACATTATACGCGTAGAGGAGGATATTTTTTCTTTATTTTACAGTTTGTCGGCGTGAATGTAATTTTGCATGTATACCCATGCAAAATTACAGCTTTCTAGTACTAAGAGTCTCTGAGCTAAGCCGCGGACAGACAGATAGACGGACATGACGAAATTATTAAGGGTTCCTTGTTGACTACGTTACTCAAAAATAAGAATTAAAAAAGACTAACATGCATGCGATGCCGCGGTTAACTACTAGATAAATTATGTAATGTATATAGTTTTGTAATTTAATACTGTTATTATAAGCGAAATTATAATGCTGTCAGGGACGATTTACGGAAATTGTGCTTATGTATGCGTGACGAATTGCCTTTGTTATGTGTTTGATATGTCCATGTGTATTAGTCAGAGCGTGGTAGGTAATATTATTTTACGAAAATAGATAATGTCATTGTTTGATGTAACGGGCTAAAAATAAATCACAGTAAAAGAGATTTTATGACAACTTTTAAAACCAACCGTACTTGCCAGCACGCTTAGTATGACCACAATAGAAACGAGCTTTATCGACGGAAGAATAGACAAAATGACAGAACAATCACAGCCTGTCATTTTGTCTATTCTTCCGTTGATAAAACCCGTAGAAAAGCCGTTTCTATGGTTTTCCAGCTATGCGTGCTGCATATTAGAAACCAATGATAGTTGG
The DNA here is from genome assembly GCA_963853775.1 of Xanthia togata. NCBI lineage: Eukaryota > Metazoa > Arthropoda > Insecta > Lepidoptera > Noctuidae > Xanthia > Xanthia togata. The sequence continues at coordinate 9,635,489 of OY970788.1, read as the reverse complement.
TCTAGTGGTCGAAAGCGCTATAACTGCTGAGCGTGAGGACATGGGTTCGATTCCTGGGTCGGGAAAAGTTTTATTGGGTTTTCCATCTGGAATTTCTCAGTAGCAGCCCGGAGTCTGGACTTATGCCCGGCTGATGTGATAGGCTCGCCCCGTATTACATGGGACTTAAACATAACTGGCGAAATGTGGATGTACTATAGGGACACCGCTGCCTAACCCTTTGGGGAATACAGGCGTAATGTTATTTTATGTTGTCTTTACAATATTGTCACCAAATGTTACAATAACCCACCTTCTGACGCAGTCAGGTAAAAATGTTAACTCGTTTGGTTACTTTTTTGCTTCAACGTATACTTTTTTTTTGCTTCGACTTACGAACTTTAGTCTTACTTTATTATCCTTTAGTAAATGGCTTACTCGTGTTAATACATATAGATGTATTTGCATCCACGTGATAGCATCACGGGTCTCGAGCCATGACTTTTGATCCTACCGTGTTGTCTCCGTAACTGAACGAAGGTTGTTCACAATTTCCTTGTTACATACATATAATTCTAAACTCACGCTTTTCCATGGGGGTAGGCTGAAACTACAGAGTGCCACCTGCTACGATCCTTACATACTCCTTTTGCATCGTTTACGTTCATACATTGGTCGTACTCGCACGCCGAAAACCATTACTACATTACATACGCACCTGACCTTTCTGAAGAACATCACCGATAAGATCTCTATAACTATGTCCTTATAAGGCGTCCGACCCGGCGCGGCGGCGTCTCCACTCCTGTCCTTGTCCTTTTCATTTATTTGCGTTCGGTTGTAGGACTGCCAGTAATTAGGACTGATTCGCTGAACTTTATCTGGCCGTCGAAACAGAGGATATGTTATTATGATAAGGCCTTTATCGTGTTTTTAAACGTTTATTTCCTATTTAATACTTAAATAAGCGTAACAACATTTAAATTATGTTTTCTGATAACGGGTTTTAAAAATTCGTAAACATAGAAAATGCATGTAATGCTTGAAGCAGCATTTCTAAATTGCTATTTGTATCCAAAGATGACCTTGAAGTAATTGCTCAAAAATGTACCTGTCGTTTCGTTTGCAAAATGTATGATTTAATGGCATAATCATAGTCTTGATCACATACATGTCTAACGGAACATAAGTGAGCATGCAGTTAAAAATGAGTTGGTCCAATTATCACAAGCGCGACTGCTGAGCGTAGGGTCCTAGGTTCGATACTTGGGTCGGATGAAGTAAAATAGGGTTTTTTAATCTGGAATTTCTCAGTATCAGCCCAGAGTCTAGATTTGTGCGCGGTTAATAGCAATAAACTATGTAAGATATACCTCAGCCTACCCCTTGTAGCCCTAAGGCGTTGTGTGATGTTACTATTAAATGTTTTCCATTTATCGTCACATTTCTAACCTCCAAATTCTCGCCTCCAGGTGATCCGCTGGTAGTCCAAATGGACACAGAGAAGCAGGATAACGTAGAAGTCGCGTTGCTAGGAGGCGAGGCTTCTCCCAGACGGTATGCCACGTCAGAACTCACGCAGTTCTGGGTCGTACTCAAGAGGACACTGTTGTTCAGCAGAAGAGATTGGGTAAGTGTACTAAGTACTGCACAGTCCACTAGGGTACTAAGTAGGTACCACATTCGCGTACTAAATAACAGTGTAAGAAATACCTATACAATTTAACAGCGGTGTCTGCAATAGACAAAACAGTCTTGTGTCAAAACGAATTTATCAGTCGAAATGTGACCACCTTGACTAAGATTGACTCTGGCATAGACTACTATATATATACTAGGACTCTGGTCGCGCACAGGCTTCATGCTCCTACACATCACTTCGAAACAGAACAGTGTCGAGTCGTAAAATCCCGACTTGTTTTAAAAATAAATGTGTGCGATCACTTGAGTGAGTTTAGAAGTGAATTTAACAAAATAGCTCTACTACAGGATAACTTGATTCATACCGTTTGCTACGTGCAGGCAGACAACCTTTGACATTTGGACAGGGTCGTCCGTCAGAGATAGAAATACAAAAAAGTACTCTGTGGAAATACATGACGAGCTTCAATGTCATGCATGTCGATTGCGTTTGACATCTGATTGTCATGGAAACATATGAATGTTTCATGTCCCGAGTAGCAATGACGTGTCTCGGTACCTCGGGAGAATTAAGGTAGCTCAAACGATAGGATTTAGCTATAAAGGATGACACACTAATATTATAGTAAATAAATAACATTCTAGTAAAAATATAGATTTTAAGAATTTCTCAAAATATAGTTTTCGTGCAACTTGGCATAGTATTGGATACGGTATAAAATAACCCAAAACGAATGAAATGAATGGCAAACTGAATAGTCATTCAGTTCAGATTGTAAGATTGCCATTGTGTGATATTTTTGTATATAATTGTGTTATGATTTATGAGTATAACAATACATATTGATTTATAACAGAGATCCATATGACACCATTGTCAAAGGGTGTTTCCATTACAAAGGTGTGTGAATGTCAAGAAAATTAAATAGTAATTATAAAGTAATTTTGTAGATAAATCTAAAGATTATTTTAGACAATGCAAGACTTGTAGGGCTAAGTCGTATGTTTTTTACACAACAATGAATTATTTCGTCATTCATTGTTCACTTAATATTTAAATATTTGTTGTCATTTACGCTGCTCATGTTTCATGTCTTGCACCGTTAGTATTTTTTGTTATAAACGCTTGACTATAAAATAACTTGTTAGATATCAGAAAAAATACATTCTTGGGCCAATGGCCGTAGTTTTGAACATGTTAGGAGTAACGGTGTTTATATAGAACTATTTATATGTTTTAAAAAAAGAAATGAATAGTATGATACACTTCTATGAAAGATTCTTATCTTGCCAATGTGTTAATTGGTCAACTTAGTTTATGTTTGACTTAGAAGATGGACAGCCTGTTTATCCAGGTCATGTCATAAATAGTCTACTGCATTCGACTATTTATGACATGACCATGTTTAACTTTTATTTATAACCGTATTATATTCTCAAAATTGGGACTTGGCTAGTCATTATAAAAGTAAACCACGTTCAATTCTTTCGTTTTATCTATGTATAAAAAAAATATGAATACCGAGACCGTGTAAAAATATTAGCCAAGATCGTTAAATAAATGATAATCGTAGGACAACGAATATTTTGGGCACGCCACTATTGCGGCGATAAGTCCCCTCTTTGAGGAGTGGCTGGAGAGGCGCCACGGCGTCCTCACCTTCCGCCTGACGCAGGTCCTCACCGGACACGGCTGTTTCGGGAGGTACCTGTTTCGGATAAGGCGGGAGGAAACGCCCGGGTGTCATCACTGCGTGGATCGCCCGGAGGACACGGTGGAGCATACGGTGGAGGTATGCCCGGCTTGGGCAGAGCACCGCCGTGTCCTCGTGGAGGCGATCGGTGGCGGGGATCTCTCGCGTCCGGCCCTGGTCCAGGCCATGGTACGGAGCGAGAGGGCATGGGAGGCCGTCACCTCCTTCTGCGAAGCAGTAATGCTCGCGAAGGAGGAGGCGGAGCGCGTGAGGGAAAGGCAAATTTCGCGCCCTCACGCCCCTAGCCGCCGCAGGAGGAGACGCCCCGGGCGTCGGGAATCGATCGCGGATTCCCGGCCACCGTAGGCGCGGGCTTGCGGACGGTGAGCAATGGGTAGCTCGCCGTCCGGTAAGGACCAAGCCCGGGTCGACGGCGCGTTGTGTTCCACGCGCGCCTCAAAGAGATGTCAGCGAGTGAAGGGGTCCGATGAGACCATTGCCTGCCGGGGTTGCGGGAAAGTCCGAAAGGGATACCGTGGCCCCCTGGCATTGCACAGGCAAGAGAAGGAACACGGGTGGGTTTTAGTCAGTAAGAGTCTGACACGCCCTCCCGCTCCACCCAGAGCGGGAGGAGTCATTTGATGATTTCCCACCCAAAAAAAAAAAAAAAAGGAGAACGAATATTTAGGCATCGACCACCGTCACTTTTGGAGGCTATTTGAATGCATTTCAGTCCTTGAAAAAGATGAAAGGTTTCCTACAATGCTGTTATTATCAAAATTAAATAGTTATTATCAATCACCGGCATTCATTTATTTATTTTAATAAGAACGGCCGAAGCCAATTACACTATTTATACACATTAGAACAATATCAAAAACATAATAAAGTAAAAAACCAACAAACATTTATTCCGCATAGGATTTAGTAGGACTACTTTTTAAGATACACACACATAAGACTAATGATATAAGGTCTAAGATCATTTTGAATAGAATATATGATATTTAGGTATTTGCATGAAAACATGATCTGTTCGTTTATTTTTATTCGTAATTAATTCTTCAATATACACCGTTCCAACAGACTCTCATGTACCTACGTCTCTTCGCGCACATCCTGGTCGGCTTCCTGATCGGTGCATTATACTACGATATCGGCAACGACGGCTCCAAAGTACTCTCCAACCTCGGCTTCCTGTTCTTCAACATGTTGTTCCTCATGTACACCTCGATGACCATCACTATACTTAGTTGTAAGTATCAAAAACTTTTTTATGTTTGGTTAAGGCCTCCTCTCATGCACGTGGTTGTGTTGTGGGTTTAAATCCGGGCAAGTATCAATATGATAAATGTACAGTCTAAAACGCGTTACTCTAAACGCGTGAATGTACTTCTATACATATTATAAATTTAAAGTTATAATATGTAAAGAAGTTGACATTGCAAAACTATACAATACTGATGATAGATTAAAGGTGATTTGATATTTATTAACCGGTTTTGAAAGCGAATATGCGAAGTCATTAATTTAATTATTTTGTTGAGACAAGTTTCTTCCTCGATGCACGTGACTTTAGCCTTGTTCTTTTTAATTACAAAAAAGGAAATACGACGAGTGACGTTTTATGGCATTTTTGCAGGCTAAACAAAGGCATCATCTATACATATTATAAATCAAACAAAGTCGCTTTTCGCGTTTGTCTGTAAGTAGGTATGTCCGCGTTGTTCTTCTAAACCATGGCACAGATTTTGATAAGGTTTTCACCATCGTGTAGAGATATTTTTCCGGAAGGTTTATGTGTATAATAGGTTTATATGAAAGTTACATAATTAAGAAATCTCGATGTTTTTTCAAGTTATAAAAACCGTGCGAAGCGGGGCGCTAGTGCCTATGTAATAAAAAATTGAACCCTAGTTCTAACAACAAATGAATAGGCAGTCATGGGGACCGCCGACAGAAGTGAATACTTAAAACTGGTATTAGCGCCATCTAGCTTCTATAGGGCAGCATTACGGCGCGAGCATGTCGGTGACGCGAGTCCATAAGTTTATCCCCTACCAAAAATCGCTCAACGTACCCAAAGAAGCTTTCGCTTAAAAAAAATCTTCTGTGAATCCTGTGATTAATGCCATCGCTAAGAGTTAGTTGCGCTGAGTAAGAGAACAGGCCTTTGCTCTGATTAATATAATTTTAATACTAAGTAGGTAAAGGGTTAAGGTAGTACACACTTGCCCTGCATAAAGAAAAATGCCATTATTAAAATTCCAAAACAATTTTACCTGCAATATCTTTAAATATCAAGTGATGTATTGTTTGAGGATAAAAGATTGAACAACTGGTTTAATTACTTCCATCGAATTAAAAATGTATGTTCGGATTATTTCCTTAAGTTTTAAAGTAATGTCAAAAACCACTGAGAAGGTCGTGGACAGATCCAGTTTTTTTATATAAAAAAATCGTATAAAAACGACATGCGAAATTGTTCTTTTAACCTTGCAAAACGACATACAATTTTGAACACGGAATAAAATTGAAATTTTCCTTACATTTTTCCTCCAAATCTAGTTATTTACTAGTGTTTAAATGGTTTATTAATTAATATTTGTATTTTGCAGTTCCCCTTGAGATGCCTGTGCTGATAAAAGAACACTTCAATCGATGGTACTCGCTACGGTCCTACTATTTGGCTATCACCGTGTCTGATATACCTTTCCAGGTAATTTGTGGTTAATTATTTAAACTAGAAAACGGGTGTTGTAGATACGTGAACTAAGGAAAAAAAAAAAAAAAACCTACATTTTTGACATTAATTGACATTGATACGAGATTCCGACTAGCTTTTTAACGTTTTTGAATACAAGAGGGCGCCCAACGGTACACTAACACTACTCCTTTAAAAATATATTATCTCGTGACTGAGAAGGAATTATGAATAACGGCTAGTAAGGACCCTCGGTAATGTATGAAACTTGTTTCAATAATATTTAACTTTATAAAAGGTATTAGACAATTTTAGACATACTTACCGAGGGTCCTTACTAGCCGTTATTCATAATTCTTTCTCAGTCACGAGATAATATTTTTTTTAAGGAGTGGCGCTTGGCGCTTGTGGACCGTTGAGCGCCCTCTTATGTAAGGTTGTATTTTTTAACACTGATTGATTGATCTTTTTTTTTTTAAATACGTACCTACATAGTTATAAACTACGCCTTCATCCCATGGGGGTAGGCAGAAACAACAGTTTTTTTTAAACATTCACCTTTATATCAGTTCTGGTAGTCATCAATCAATGGATAAAGAAGTGTGAACATAAATATATATATTATATCTTTTTTTTAAGTTCCCTGACTGTAGTTACCTTATAACCCAAGTCAAAGAACGACTTTCCCTCTTAAACGCAAGGAACTCCTTATTATATTAGAGTTGCGTCGTTATTTTACTGTCGTCATCGATAACTAAAGAAAAAAGCGAATATGTTAAGCTGATTTCACCGACAAAGTTTCATAGGAATGGAGATTCATTTGCTTCTTTGTGAAAGACGTCAAGTGCCGAAATCTAACCTCGTTGGATCTAATATATTCATTTTGGCACTTTTCACTCATTTTGTGTTCAGAAGTTTCACTTCGAGTGAAAGACGACCGATGAAATTGAACAAAAAGTTAAGCGTCTGATATTCTGCTGTAATACTATCTGAGGTACTAATTAATGATTAGTAAGTAATTAAAAAGAAAACGCCTATCCTCTTTTATTTTAACATAATTTCATTAAACATCTATAATTTTCCGTTTCCAGGCGATATTCTGCATAATCTACGTGGTGATAGTGTACCTGCTGACGTCACAGCCGCCGGTCTGGTTCCGGTTCGCGATGTTCCTCTCATCTTGTCTGCTCATCTCCTTCGTGGCACAGAGCGTTGGTCTCGTTGTTGGTGCTGCTATGAATGTTCAGGTAAATATCTCGCCTAGAGAGTTGGTTTTGTGCTATAGGGTGTTCGAAATTTTTTTTGCTAAAACCTCACATCCACGTGAACGTAGTCGCGGGTAAAGTGCTAGTTTATAATTCCACCTGTTTGTGGATCTTTTTGTGTTTTTAGTCAGAATTATGGAGAAAACACTCTCGAAGTCAAGTAATAAGCGATATTAAATCAAATCGTAATAAAACTTTGATACTCTACGACTATTTATTAGAAATACATACCATGTCATGACATCTATGTCTCTGTGAAGGCGACCCGCCGACAGTGTCTCTGGTCTGGTCACACATCTTCATGGGCAGCGGTAACGACTTATTTACCACTCATTATTTACTAATAATTTTTCCTTTCTCCCACAGAACGGCGTATTCCTGGCCCCTGTAATGTCAGTACCGTTCCTGCTGTTCAGCGGCTTCTTCGTGTCGTTCAACGCCATTCCTGTGTACCTAAGATGGATCACATACCTGTCATACATCAGATATGGGTTCGAGGGCACCGCGCTCGCTACCTACTCCTTTGACAGGCCTAAGTTGAAGTGCCACCAGGTAAGAGAAGTTTATAGTTTTGTTTGAATACTCACAAAATTAATTGTAACGCAAATTCGCGTTAATTTCCGCGTGTATTTGACGCGAAAACTACAGGTTGGGCCATAAGGGTGTTGGCGGTTTCAATATTCAATTAAAAAAGAACTACAAAACATAAAAAAATATTATTTGTGTTTTTTTAAAGTAGAAACAGGATTTTTTAAGACATAAAAATAATTTTGTCCAAATGACTTCCCTCGGCTGCTTGGCACTATTGGAACCGAAGTTGCAGATTTTGGGAAACTCGTTGAAAAGTTGTTCTCTGTATTTTGTTACTTTCCTGAATAATATTCCTCTTCAGCTGCTCTAAATTGGTCGGCTTATTCTCGTAGACCACCGATTTGAGGTAGCCTCATAGAAAATAATCGAATGGAGAGAGATCGGGGCTACGTGGTGGCCATTCAATATCCCCCCCTTTTCGAAATGAGTTTTCCAGGAAAAACATTTTTCAGCAGCTCTATAGATACCCTAGCCGTATGACATGTGGCCCCATCTTGTGGAAACCACATCCTCCAGTTCTTGCAAAGCTGGCACCAAAGAGTCTGTTATCATATTGCAATAATTGTTAGCTCTAACCGTCATCGCTTGCCATCTTTCGTCCTCAAAAAAGTATGGCCCAATATTACCGGTTAACGTTTTTCCAGCCCACACGACAAGCTTAGGGATGTGAAGTGGACGTTCATGCTAGCTTCGGGGATTAGTCTCGGACCAGAACCGACAATTTTGCTTGTTCACATGGCCATTAAGGTGAAAATTGGCCACTAAATTGGCCTCTATAAATATATTGTAAAAAATATGAATGAATTGGTATATGTAGTTGGTAGGTAGTCGTCACGTGTCGTAATCGTCGTGTAGCAAGACGAGAAACAACTTGTTATAAACAGCTTGGTATAAACAGGCTCAAATTAAATTAGCTAACAAAACTGCGCAGACGTGATAGGTGTCGATAATTGTTTACTTAGAAATTATTTTGTAGTCTCTTATTCGAGCCAAGTCCGACGACTGCACTTTCAGATCGATATTTAGGCATATACGTGTACCTAATCATCATTGTCTATAGCAATCCACTGCTAGTCATAGGCCACTCTTAGCTGTTCGCCACTGAACTCAATCGTCAGCCTTTCTCATCCACCGTCAGTATACTAATACACCTTCACTTTTCCAGACTTACTGCCACTTCAAGAACCCAGAAACCACCCTAGAAGAGCTGGACATGTTGAATGCAGACTTCACCCTGGACATCGCAGCACTATGCCTCATCTTCGTGGTCCTACGTATATCTGCGTTCCTCTTCCTACGTTGGAAGCTCAAGGCCACAAGATAAGCAAAAATAAAACTTATTTTATCTGTAAGTAGGGTAGAAAATCAAACGACAAGCTATTTAAGTTAGGGTTGTGACTTTGTCGCAGAACACAAAATTTTATAGATGTGGTGTTGACTTATTATGGAGCAGGTTGAGTTTATAATGCAGTTTTTAAAGCGATAAATGTTTATACTAAATCGAATTTATGCCAAAGGTTCTAATCATTCCTTATTTAGTCATTGGAGTAACAAAACTAATTATTTCTTTTAAAATTCGCTAATGTAACTCGATCAACTGTTTTCATAATGTTTCTAATAGAATTGATATTTAAGACAAAGTTGCAATCGCTGTAGGTAGTTGTTTTACGCAGTTATTGTGATAAAGAGATGTTATCTATACTATAATAATTAAACCTCAATTGGGATATTTCGAATATGTTATGAGAAAATGGATCCTTCAATTCTGTGTAAATTAGAGATCTAACTTGTAAACAAACGTCCTGTAATCATGTTTCATAGAAATAATAGAATTCATGTTAATAAATAATGAAATATACTAACGAAGAGAAGTCCTTGTGTGCTCTCGAAAAAACATTCAAATAATTATTGTAATTTTATATTCATGACAATCATTTCGTAAGGACTTCGAAATCGAGAAAAGACCTAATTTTATTACAAACAATAATTCATATAAAATTTCAATTTCCTTAGCGATTTTTAATTATGAGCTGAAGAAATCTACTGAATGTGATAGTTATGTGTGATATACTGGACAATGTTCACAAAATTATAGAAATTACAGCAGTTTTATACAATCATTTAAATATATTAAATAAAAACTGATTTACTTTACACGTGGCCTTATTTTCTTAATGCTATACATATTTAAAATATCCATACATAAAGTGTGATTTAATAACATTCTATACAATAGTAAGATCTGAAACCATCGGCTGCAAGAACCTAATGAAATGAAATCATTAGAAAATAAACTAAATCTATAATTAATTGTTTAATTTGCTCATAAATTATTCATATTTCTTGCCTTATGGGCTTGCCGTTAAATTTATATCAAAGATAGACGTAATTTTCGACTGTGGCAATGGTATTTTAGATTTGATACTTTTACTTACATTTTATGAAGACTGTTGTGTAACTCAGAAATATTTCTGACATTATTATTTGTATATTGTTAACATGATTTCTTAGACAACTTCATGTACCTTTTTAACCTAAATATACATTAATTTATTTCAGAGTCTAATCTAATTTTATGTGAGTCGACCAAGTTAGTTAAACAATAAAAAAATCCGTAAATTAAGAGCAGACAGTAATTATTACTGTCTGCTCTTAATTTACCGATTTGAAAGGTACGGTAAACCGAAAAACATGAAAACCACCCTTACTAGTATGCAATAAAGGCGCTGTTTGTGACAAATTGTTACAATTTACTAAGACGAATATTCCTCCCATGGGTCGAATTGGCTTGGTCTGCTAGAAACTTCCGTTATTTCTAAATTACCATTGCCATTAGTAAATAGTTTTACGTTACGCATTCAGGGATCATGGTAATATTCATTGTACTTAGTGATGTAATTATTTAGATAAATAATGTGGTCCAATTATTATTGATACGGTTAGATGATATGGTTATAGAATGTATGATGTTTTGTACCTATATATTTTTTTAATAAATGGTTTATGAAATATAATCAGAATTTTATTTGGACATTGACCTCTCTTTGTTTGCAAACAAGCTTTGATTCTACTATTTTAGAATAAAGAAATATAGAAAAAGGAAATCGTGCATTTATCACAGAAGATATATCATGATTGGGGATGATTCGAAATATTTGGTCGCATATGACCAATAACGTTCACAACAATATCGTTTACATAGCATGCCCACCCGCACTAGGCCCGCGTGGTGGAATATGGTCCTGTGCTACACAACAAAACTACTAAATTTAACAGATCCTTTTTCACCGTTAATTATGATGTCTATCACAACAAACGCATGAAAAAGTAAGTACATACATACATAATTAGGCGTGCGTCTTTCACTTGTAAATATTAAGGATAAAAAGGGCCCCGCTGGATAGAAAAAAAATTAAGAATTTAATTACTGCTGTATTATCCAAGGTTTTTGAAAATTAATGAACATCTCCAATAAAATTTTCAAGTCTCTGAGCAATGGAATATCGAAGGGCCCCGCTGGATGGAAACCGATATTAAATGCCATTTCTGTCTTAATGGCGGAGGTAAATTGAAAATTTTCGTTCGATTACACAAGTACGTTCAATAAGATAACAGTCTACATCGGTTTCGTTGCTCTGGCTCAGGGGGGCCAGCTATATAGAAACATAATATATGGCAGTGGGAACGTTGTAGGCTGAATATGCTAGCAAGCCTGTGCTAAATGCTGAGTTGCATTTTCTATAGACCGCCAACAAAATTACGCCTAGCATAAATTACAGTTACAAATAGATGCAGCTGCCAACTGCAAAAATCCATCCCTTCAAAAGAACAATTTTACACAACACCGAGCCATTGAACTGTGTGCTAAGTAATAGCTATCTATTATCGGCTAACCTCAATCAGATGCGCCTGCGCTCGTATCCGGGATGTTATGCTATCGCAGTACCAAAGCACTCAGGCGAGGAAACATTGGCACATACCTATTGTAACTTTGTAAGAGTTACTGTTTAACCATGTGTGACCTGTTCCGTCATGATCATAATTTACAATTTGTTTGTGGCTGTTCTTTCATCATTTTTGATGGTAGGTATATGAGGAAGGAAATCATTTTCGTGGTCATACATATCATTGAGATTAGGCACCTAATTGCACTATGTCGATCGGTATAAAACGTAGGTAAAAAATAAATGGCAGGTACATAGATAGATAAATGATTTAAAGGGCACCAGAAAAACAAAATTAAATGATAAATAACTATTTATGTACCTACATAAGTGCTCATACACACGAACAGCTCGCGTCCACGGCGGAGGCAACTGCAGCCGTCGACAACGTGCCGCTCGCATATTTGAGCACTGTGCTCAAATATGCGATCGGCTGTCGACGGCTGCCGAAGACTACTGTCGACGGTTGCCGTGTTGCCGTCAACAAGAGCCAAAAAAAAACATAAAGAAAGAAGGTCGCACTATGATTTTGACATACTTCCATTAAAACAGTGCATTCAATAATATAGAACAACTAATGAGTGGTGGTCTGTACCTATAGAAGTGAAACTGCCGCTCCAAACGCAAAATCGGCCATTTACAAATTATACGGCCTGTAGTATCGGGGTGTGAAACTATCAGACAGAATAATGTACCGGGTAGCGTAAATACAAAGGCGGATGCAACACAGACAGTAGCTGTTCTGTAACGCAGCCGCGTCCGTATGACTAAAAGGATTACAAACACGATTACACCACAGACATTTGAAAACTGTCTGCAATGTGATCGGCTCCGAAAGAATTGTTTTAACAAAAACGACTGCAATACAAAAGTACTCACTCTGTCTACACTGCAGGTATTATATTAAACTTGCTTGCGACGTAACGCACCTTGCGCTAAGACTGAATAGCCTGCCTAGCTGCGAGCAACTTGGAAGTAGCGCTCGATAGCATAATAGCACAATTATACTATGGCTTTCTGCGTTGAATCCGCCTTTCATTGCCCTTGCCGTGTTGCATCCGCCTTCGTATTTACGCTACCGGGTACCTACAATCCTGACAGATTAAACGGTGAACACTCGCTAATTGTTTCAAAATCGCTCGCCTACTGTTATGGCGTACGTTACGTCCAATTTTCGTAGAACTTAGACGGTCGTTTCGGGTGTGTCGGGTAGTTACAAGCCCGAAAGGTTGTCAACCTTGGCAAGACTGGTTGCCAATTGGGTTGTGGAGGTCAGGGCAGTCGCTCCATGTAAAATACTGATGCTTTGATCGTGGTTCCGATCCAAAGCAGGGACTTTACTTTGAGTAAAAAACATTGTCATCACCACTGCTCTCAAAACGGTGAAGGAAAACATCGTGAGGAAACCGGTATGTCCCATAAGAACAAAAAATTAAAAGACCTTGCCATCTACCAACCCGCACTGGGCCCGCGGATTATGGCCCATTCCCTATCATAGAGAGCTTGTTTTTCGGCCAGTGGGCATTATAGAATGATTATGCAAATGTAAGTGCAGGTGCACTCGACGCGTTGCGGCGCCGCACCGCAAAGATTACGTCGCATTGGAGATCACACGGGGGCTGCGGCGACGTAGCGTTGTTACGCCGCAGCGGCACCGTAGCGGCGACGCGACGAATTACGACGATTAAAACGATGTTTATGTAGGAACTTGGTATGTAGTGTATATCCCTACTACACCGCTTATTATATATACAAAGTAGATGAGTTACTACGCACACTATAGGTGGGTTGCACCGCACTTTTGAGCTGCGGCCCGAACTATAAGTGCTCTTACACACGACCGGCACATTGCCAACGGCAGAGGCACCGCCGACGAGTGTCGACGGCTGCCGTTGCCTCTGCCTTTGGCATCGTGCCGCTCGTGTATAATATATGAGCACTAATGTGCGCTTAGCTTAAAATGTAGATAGGCCTACCTTTGTTCTCGGCCTCAGGACAGGTATGTACCTATGTATGTCAATAACATTATGACCCTCATCACGTTATTTAGTGTTACTCCTCTATCCGTACAATAAAGGAATATTTATATCACAATAAAGTTTTATTTGTGGGAAGTGAGTGGTTGTCGAAAGTAGAGCAACCTTGAGGTACTCGTATTTAGGTACCTACCGCATGTAGAAACTTGTGTTTGCCCTTCTTGGTCTCCTCTCCTCTCGATTCACAGTCGTTGGTTTAGTAGCCACAAGCTCAAAAGTTGAGCATGAGGTCCTCGTTTCGATTTCCAGGTAGTGTCATTCGGTTTTCATACCTACATGATACTTAGGTATTAAGAATATATAGGTAAAAGCATTTCAATTTAAGGGGTAGGGTTCGAAAGATGCTCCGTATCTTCAAGCAACTGGGTAAAATTGCAGATAATACAGTTCTAAAGAATACTTCTCTCTCTGTCAATCAGTCCTTAACTATTGTGTAATAGTATGGGGTGGGGCTGGTAAAACCTCGTTAATAAAGGTTGAAAGGTCCTTCCCGATTTATTAAAGAGATAATTAGTGAAACTATATTTTAAAAAGGGCATAGCACTCAAATTGACAATTACAGACCCGTGACTTTGATACCGATATTTTCTAAAATTTTTGAAAAAGTGTTTCATAAAAAAATTGCAAACTTCATTGAAAAGCACAAGATTATTAAGGAACTACTAAGAAATATTATTAAGGAAGTACTTCTTTGGCAGCCTTTCAATTAATAAAAGAAATAACAGACTGTATTGACAAGAAAATTCCTGTTACAGTTTAATTCATGGATATGAGTAAAGCGTTTGATCACGTCTCTCATGAACGATTATCAGAAAAGGTTTCCAGATATGGAATCAGAGGAACGGCATATAACTGGCTGGAATTTTACTTGTCCGACAGATTACAATCAGTGGAAGTAACGAATTATAATGACCAAACTAAAACGTTAGAATCATGCCAATCTTCGTTTATGTATAATAGATATGGCGTGCCACAGGGTAGTATTTTAGGGCCGCCAATGTTTTTGCTCTACATAAATGATTTCCCAGAAGTTATAAATCATAAATGTGTACTGTTTTCCGACGATACTACAATTATAATCAAAGGGCAATATAAAAATTCGTACGAACAAGAAATAAACAGTGCTCTTTAGAATACTATAGAGTGGCTAGAGGCTAATCATTTAAAAGTTAATATTAATAAAACAAAATTTATGCAATTTCATACCTATCGATCTAAACCGCAGGCCCTAAATATATCTTATAAAGGGGTCGCCCTGGTAGAAACGTTTCTTGGAATAAATTTAGATAAATTTTGCTCATGGAAAAATCATATAAATGTCATTTGTGTTAAAATAAATAATTTTTCACACCACCTGCTCGAAAATGTCAATTTATATGTCAAGCAACCTTAACCTAAAGTGAGTCATTAGTGGCCGGGGGCACAGCCGGTCAATAATGTTGTACTGGATTTCATTATGACCCGCTGGTCAATAATGTGATTTGAATTTGGAATCTCACATGCTCAGCTAAATTGGCAGTATAGTACTAACAAACACCCTTCGGTGCCAGAAAGAGGAAAGCTATTCTCGATACCCTTACTACGCGTGGATGATATTCTCGATTTTAAAAAGAAAAAGATATTAAAAAAAATCTTTTTATTTTTTTTCCAAATACAAGATTCTGAAGCATTGACGAGCAATACTCAAATAAATTCCAAATCAACATTTATAAACGTACCAAATAAAAACTTAACTTTATCTTTGCACAACTGGACTAATGTCTCAAATGTTACCATTAACTTCAATCATTATGTAAGTGCATATAACTAACTAGTTCTAAATATGTTATTCTTACTGTTTGTTTATTTGATAAATACTTTGTCGTACTATGGCTATTATTTTCTCACAATAGGTGTAAAAAGTAGAGTATCCTCCTCTGGGCTAAAGGTGTCTTTGCCTTGGGCTAGCTTGAATCCCTCGCTGCATTCAGGATTCTTGTATTAACTCACTCGCTTCGCTCGGGAGTTACATCCCGAATCCTTCATTGCGCTCGAGATTCAATATGACGCCCGTGACATAAGACACAACTTTAGCCCCTCGGTGCATAATCTACTATTATATACCCTTTGAGGCGTATTAGCTGTGAGGTATCTAGAAATGCCGCAATGACGGCTTTCCATGGCTATATAACCTCCACTCTAAGGTATGGTATTATCCTGTGGGGTCGTTGTGTGGAGATTGATCAAATATTCGTAATGCAAAAAAGTGTCTAAGAGCAATATTTGCGTTGAAGTAAATAGAGTCATGTCGTCCATTCTTTAGGAAATATAACACACTAACTCTACTATATATTTATATATTAGAATCCTGTATATTTGTTTTTAAACATAAGAGACTTTTTGAGCAAGCGACAAGCTACTACGCCCCACGATCTATGTATACTAATAAGTTATTTCAACCGAGGAGGAATCTCACATTTACAGGTAAAAACAGCTATATTATGTGCATAAAATTGTATAATAAAATACCAAATTCCATAAAAATGCTACCATTTTCTAGATTTAAAAGTAATTTGACGAGGTTTTTAATTGAATAATGCTTAGTGTAGGTACATGAGTTTTTGGATTATAAATTGTAAGTTTTGTAAATTGCATGGTCGTGTGTCTCCAAAAATTACTTAGTGTTATTATTATTGTGGCGAATCTCTCCCATTATTGACATGGTTATTATTGACATTTATGATTATTATTTTATTATTAATTATATTTTTTTCATTATATTGACATTTACTTAATTCAATAATACAATTTTAATGGGATTATCTGTTTAATGACTGCATGATTTTGATCAATAATAAATTTAAATAAAATGTAATTTTATTTTATATTTGCACGCCGAAATTAAAGGCAGAATAAGAGAACAATTTTGTACATTTTACCAACCTTCTGTACCATAATTTGGCAAATAAATGATTATTGTTTTTGTTTTTTGAAAGAGCTCAACGAGCTCTGCTTAAAGTTGCATATGGAAGACCATTCCGGTATCCCACTAACACACTCTACTCCGAAGTGGGAGTTCATAGAGTCAGACAGCTTTACATCCTATCAGTCACTCTAAGATTTCCCAAAACCTCCATGAGCACATTTATCGTGTCAAGTCGAAGGGTACAATGGGAAAAGGTTCGATGCCGGTTTTATGAGACCGCACATTTACACGAAACTAAATAACCGACTCAAAAATCTACAATAGTCACGGCCCTAGGGAAATGGGAGTGGTGGTCGATGCCATCAAGCCGAAATTTGGTTAATGGTAATTTAAGAAAAAAATATGTATTTACATCCTGAAGTCTCTAGAAAAACCGAGATACTTACGCGTCATACTTTTATATTGCAAAATAGTTGTAAAATCGTCTCTTTTTTGGTCTTTGAAAGTTATTACAAAAGTATTGGTTTTACAAAAAAATGTTTCTAGTAAAAGTTGTTCAGAAGATAATTATACACAGGGATTAATGATTTAAAAAATCCTAATGATTTTAAAGAATTATTAAAATTAAAATCGGGTATTTTGTGGCTATTGTTATTATTAACAAAGTCCGCCTAGTCCGATACCATCCTACCTACCTATATTCTACCACCCTATATTCTGTTTCACAAACATCCACATAATTATATAACATTCAGACACTCTGTCAACACCAACACAATTACACACAGCATACGTACATACTTTGGTATAATAATATCTACTGTTTTCTTTCTGTATTAGTATTTTTATTTTTTTAATTCTTTTTCTAGTACCTAGATTATGAAATTAAGACATTTATATAATAAGCTTAATACATGCATACCAATAAAATGTAAACGGAACGAAGGATCCAGGAATCAACGCACTAGAATGGAATTTTTTAAACAATCAATTATTCTTATTCTTCTTAGTAACTAGTCATTTATAATAGTGACCCTACCTATATTGCAATTTGTTTGAAATGAATAGTTTTATTAGGTAGGTGAGAATAGGAATAAAAAATTACCAAGGGGAGAAATTACCAGTCTTACCAAGGGGTAATCATGTTACCTAATAACTGGGTTGTGGAGGTCAGATAGGCAGTCCCGAAGTGGGTAATCAGCTGCATCCGGTTAGACTGGAAGTCGACCCCAAAATAGTTGGGAAAAGGCTAGGCAGATTGGCCATATTGATTGAGGTGAGAATAAGAATAAACTTTAAATAATGAAAAAAACAACAACATGTGAATGGGTAAATGAACTCTTTATTGACAATGCACACACAATGATTTCATCAAACCTTGTTAATTAATATCGAGTATAGTGAGATGATAATATGATAAAATGATGTGCTTTCTTGTAAAATACATTTTACTCTATTGTGTTAATGTGGACCTCTTGAGGCTGAAAAGACTTTGTATTGTATTATGGCCTGCGCAGACTGGCGGACGGGCAGAGGTTTTTACTTATCTATTATCTACTTATCCAACGAAATAAGGTATATATTTCAATGCTAGGTGATCGACCTTCGCGACCTCCGCTCCGCGGCGGTATGCACCGGTATGACGATACCGCTGCGGGAGGCGGCGGTATGCACTGGTATGACGAAAACGCGGCGGGAGGCGGTGGTATGCATCGGTATGACGATAACGCGGCGGGAGGTGGTGGTATGCACCGGTATGATGATAACGCGGTGGGAGGCGGTGGTATGCACCGGTATGACGATAACGCGGTGGGAGGCGGTGGTATGCACCGGTATGACGATAACGCGGCGGGAGGCGGTGGTATGCACCGGTATGACGATAACGCGGCGGAAGGCGGTGGTATGCACCGGTATGACGATAACGCGGCGGGAGGCGATGGAATGCACCGGTATGACGATAACGCGGCGGGAGGCGGTGGTATGCACCGGTATGACGATAACGCGGCGGGAGGCGGTGGTATGCACCGGTATGACGATAACGCGGCGGGAGGCGGTGGTATGCACCGGTATGACGATAACGCGGCGGGAGGCGGCGGTATGCACCAGTATGACGATACCGCTGCGGGAGGCGGCGGTATGCACCGGTATGACGATAACGCGGCGGGAGGCGGTGGTATGCATCGGTATCAGTGTGCGGTAGCGGATAGAGGAATCCTCCTCGATGCTCTCCTCTGCCGTCCACCAGTGTGAACAAGCCCTAACTCGTCACTTTAATATATTTTATGAAAGCATAAGTTTTTATTTTCGTTGCGATATAATTTCAATAGTAAATGTTATGACAGACATCGTACACCCAAATATATAAATTAACCATGGAATAGCCAAACGCCCCACAAATTCGTACTGGTGGAAACTATGCTTTATTTTTTTTAGGTAATTCATGTCACTCATCGCTTTTCCTACCAAACCGTTCTCCCTCAGCTGAATAGATTTATGACATAACTTCTCTATCAGAGGAAACCCTTTGTAAAGGTATATGGCATATATCACCTTCGAATAAGGCTTGGGTAGTGACATAACCCGAGGATTACCAAACTCATCAAAAAACTCCTGTTCGTTATATTTATATTGTCCATACAAAAAAAGCGTGTATAGATTTTCAGATTTCGCCACTGCTTCGACGCTTCCCATTAGACGATGGCAGACATCGGAATCGTCAAATTCTGTACTTGACTGTACCGATTCAAAATAATATTTTCCCATAATTGAACTTAAGCATGGTTTCAGCTGTAAATTAGCTATATCTTCTTCTTTTGAAATTTGATATTCCTGAGCAGGATTTGTGGTGAGACTGACAAGACTGGATTGGTAGAAAGTGTTGACCAAATACGCAAACACCACCCATAATATGAGGACACAGTTCACCGTCCACCGACTTTGAACACTGCGCCCGTGAAGTACAAGATTATCCAGTAGTATTAACACAACGTAACTTTTATCCTCCGTGCGAAGAAGAACGATTACTAATGCCGAGTAAATCACGAGAGCCAGCATTAAGAGCACCCACACAGTGAAATCGAATTCCAGATAAGTATTCTTCCAAGGAGGTACATTTCTGGCTCGTTGCACCACAAATCGTATCTCATCTGTATAAACTAGGTGACCGTATACATAAGAGAATGCCGCTGTACGAGACGGTGTCAGTAACATACCTGATATGTGCATGTCCACTTCGTTGTCTTGTATCTTTTTCAATGCTCCAGTCGCTTGCATGTCGGTTGATACCGTGGAAAATTCATCAGCGTCGCCATAATCGTTTACAATATTTATAGTAAATCCTAGCATTTCCCCGATTAAACGCACTAGATATGGCTCCACTCCATTCCGAAGCGCAGGTGGTGAGGTAGATGATTCGTTGGAAGTCAGTATTGTGTATGGGGGCCATTGGGTTATCAGTACATTAAATGTACAGTTTTGTAGTTCAGTTACAAGTTTTTCTGGGTACAAGTTAAGTAAGTGTGCTTGCGAACACTTCCCAAAACTGATGGTGGTATCATAGCGTTTACCGCAATTGTAGTTATCAAAAGGGTTATACGCGTAGAGGTGAGCGTCGGCGGTGCCGTTCACGACCAACACATTGTTCGCGTGCAGTTTGAGAAATGTGTCGAAGACGATTCTGAGGTCGCCCTCTTTTAGATCTCTGATAAGAAGTAAGAAGCGACCTTTCGGATTCCATGTTGAATCCTTGGTGACATTACTGAAATGACTGGCGAAAGAAGAGGCATTATGTGAAGATATGAGATATGCTTGGTGTGGGATGATCAGTTTGGCTGTTGCTCGTTTTGATACCAGTGACACAATGTTCGCGTCATTAATGGCTTTCAGAAGTTCTTCATCTCGAACTTTATTCCCGATATAAGTTACTGCTTTTACTTCTGTAAAATATTCTCCGATTATATCTATTGTACATTTAATAAGTTCTTCGCTGTATGATGTTTTGGGTATTTGTATTTGTAGACAGATTCCACTGGATATTAGAGACACAAGCAAGTACACGGCCCGCATTTTGAGACATGGGAATAAGTAATATTCTCATGAACGTAGGAGTTGGCTTTTATACATAAATCATGGTTTACTGGATAATATCTGTATCTATTTCTAATACGACAGTGATTACACCCAACAAGCTGTTAGGTGCTATAATTATGAGTGTCATATGACCGACATGTGATATCTCTATCATTACTATTGCTGCATAAACATTGAAAAATGTTCGCAGAAGTTTTGATAATAGTTGAGGCGTGTGGTAAGTACACTGTTACATTTTAATAATTGCGATTACTTTATTTATAATAGCAACTGCAAGCCTTACGACGTGCGCAATAGGTAAGTGTTTAGGTAAGCGAAGTAGCTACTAATGCAAAAAAATATGACAGTCAATTTTGGCACGGCGTATTGAAAACACAAATTCACTTATGATCTTTAGGAAATGCAACTTTTGGGTTTTTGCATCTGCAATTTCTCAGTAGCAGCCCGGATTCTGGATTTGTGCCCGATTGATGATAATCGATTCGGCCCCTTCTACCAGGGGATTCAAAATATAACTGACGAAATGTGGCAGTACTAAAATAGGTGCGTGCACCTCTGTCTAATCAATCTGCCTGCTGATGAAATGCAACAGTTAGCTGTTTATGTAGTTACCTAAGAGACCGTTATAAGAGTCAAATGAAGTTGTACTGAGGAACAGCAAGGCGTACCTCAGCACACTGAGTACTGTATATTTATTGCAGGGATAAGATGGAGCACTACACTCATTTTAGTTGACATTAAACAACACTTTCGGCAGAAAACACTAACGCTGCTTCACACAATGCTTCGGTAAATATTCAATCAAGAAAGTGACAATAGAAATAGCACAGCCTACCACGTACATGCGCCACGGGAGAATAAAGCGAACTTCAAACTCTTTCTGGGAAAATCTTTGTTTCAGTGTTCTTGAAAAGTATTGGTCATACAGACTCTTGTCTGCTAATCCATTTTCCCTCAACCGCAATGCGTTTAATTGTAACGTGCGCGTAATCGGAAAACCTTTGTAAAAATAAAACCCGAATAAAAACTGCGTATATGGCTTCTCAAAGTAATAAACTAATGGATTGCCCCACTTGTCGTTATAGGTTCCCTTGTAATATAAAGATACATAATGTGGTACAAGAGTAAACATGCCTTTAGTTTGACTCACTGTGGTGAGGGTTTGAAGTGTAGAGTTGCATCCTTCTGTCTCCAGAGCGGCTAGAGGCACAATGCTCTTTATTGATAAGTCTGTTATATGCTCAGTTGATAAGTATTTCCATAGTGCAGGACTGAAGCAGGGTTTGTATTTATATTCCAATATGTCTTCTTCGGTTGCAACTTGGTATTCTTTGCTCGGGTCAGTAGTGAGACTGACTAGACTGGACTGGTAAAATGTGTTGATAAGGTATGCAAACCAAACCCATATTATGAGAATACACTTTATAGTCATCGAGCAATGAATGTCACGGCTGTGTAGCAGCAGGTTTTCTAGCAGTTCCAAGGCTACGTAGCCCTTGTCCTTTGCTTGAAGGAGTAATATCATCATTGCGAAATATACGATAAAGGATAGCAGTAACAATATCCACACAGTGGAATCGAATTCTATGAACACAGTTTTCCAAATCGGAACGAACGATGCTCTCTTCACTGCAAACCGTAGCTCGTCGTTGTAATCATGATAACCGCAGAGCCAAGTTAAAGCTTGAGCTCTTGTTAATACCATCATCATGCTCCCAAATATGAGATCGGTTTCATTATTCCGAAGCATTAGCATAGGACCGCTCACTGTCATATTGGGAGCTACCGAAGAGTATACATCAGAGTCGTAACTGTAGTTATAAAGTATGTTAAATTGTTCTTTTTCACTTGAAACTTTGAATATATATTCTTCTGTGCCTAATATGGTTTTCTCACCTTCAGCTCTTAATGGATTGATGGTAAAGGGTGGTCGATGTGCAAGGGATGCTTTGAAGGTGCAGTTTTTGAGTCCGGTGACTAGTTTGTTTGGATACAGGTTGTCTGTAGCTTGTGAGCACAACCCAAAACTGATGACGTTGTCGTAGTACTTGCCGCACGCGTACTTATCAAAAGGGTTGTAGGTGAAGAGGTGAGCGTCGGTACTTCCGTTCACTACCACTACGTTGTTGATATGTAGTCTCAGCAACTCATCGAAGATCACACGAAGCTCGTCGTTTTGCAGCGATTTGACAACAATCAAGAAACGCGCGTATGGGTTCCATGTTGGGTCCATCATAAGATACTCAAAATATTCCATGAAAGTGGTCACATTCTTAGAATTTATCAAATATCCCTGATTAGGCAAAAATGACTGGTAAGTCATATTTCTAGTAACCAGCGAAAAGTTGTTTGTTGAATGAATTGTTTTGAGTAGCTCTTCATCATTAGTTTCCATGTTAACGTATGTGAAATCCTTTTGTTCAGTGAAGTATTGGTTAAGTAAACTGGTTACACACTGAATCAAATGCTCGTTTTTAAGATCGTATGGTGGCAGTGTGATCTGGCACTGGCCAACCACGTAGAACACAAACATCAAATAGCACGCGGCTAACATTTTGTAGCGTGAAATCGTCAGTGATTGTTTCACATTGGATTCCTATTGATTACCATGTGGATAAGGATATTAATTATCTTTACGTGCTTTTAAACTGTTTCCGTGGTCGCGTGCATCGCGTTTGTGTTTAATTTTCTATCGATGAACTAGAGCGATGAGTCTTTGTTTACTTTATGAATAAAAAAACATGTGCAACGAAAAAATGAGAAATGCTCATTTTTTTATTAAGTCAGGTACAACGAGCAGTCTCTCTACTTGAGATGCTGTTGTACGACACATTGTTAGTGACCAATGTGTCGTAATTATATTAATGTTTATATAAACAGTAATCTAAATCTCACACCTAATAACTTTATTATTACCAAATAATGATACAGTTTCGTAGACCACGTCATCAGACAGCTAGTAGGTACTTTGATTTCTTACACCTATATATCATTATTTTGTATTAATGTACCTAATCAGAATCACATCCATTTGATTTGTCCATATCTATAGTAGTTGAACTTCATTAAGGAGAGAAATTAAAACATTTTGATTTTCATTTAATGATTTTATTTAATCGAAAACTGTGTTAATGATGGTTACAGTTACAATACCACACGATGATATATTTTTTAAATGCATTTGTGTTAATTAATGTATTTCCTTTCTTACAATTTAATTTTAATTATTGATTAAAATCACGATTATCATATTTAAGATAATCGTGATTATGTTGTGCATGGAGAAAACTTTTAATCTAACTTGAGTGCCATATCTACCTATTAATGTAATTTATAATAATGAATATCGTCACATGGTTAATATTCTAAGAATGCTACAGACACCGCATGCATGCCGCAATGAATATGGCCACCTACTGGGCTCAAACAATATAAAGAAATCAAAGTGCAGTCGACACAAAAAGGGGAATGTAGTTAATATTTCATGTAGCTACCCATGTTTAAATCTTATGCCTGCACTAGTCTCATGTTACTTGGTGAATATGCCTGTCTAGTGGATACCATTTTAGATTATTACTGGTTAACCGACCCCGTTGCGAATGGGGTTCATGGACGGCTCAGATCTCCGGTGCGTATAAGGCGTCTCTCAACAGACAGCTCCCATCTTGCACCGCATGGCCTGCCACCTGCACACGTGAGGACCTAATGGCTGCGTCAGCAAACGGTATTCGCGTTGCTGAATTTTGGGCCAAGCAAATTTATCATTTACTCTGTTTTTCATTCATATCATTCCGTTTCATCCATCCATCTCTTTTTTAGTGTAAGGATCTCTTCCCGTCCATCCACATCACTGCATAAATATTATGGGTTAAAAAATCAAGATTTCAGTTAGGTTTTTCTCCTATATTTATTAAGCATGTCGTAATTACATCCTAATGATTGTTAACATAGGTGGTTTAAAAATATAACAATGCTAACTTTGGTGTAATAACAGAATCAATACGTGAAGTGGGCGTAACATCATTAGTTTGATTTATTTCTTAGTTACATGTTTTCGTGGAGTTACATCAATCAAAGGTAATTTTGTATGTTTTTATAGAGCTGGATAATTAGGTATCACAAATTTCATTTTATTTTTAGATGATACTTACCTATCATAGATCTTATTTATAATATTAATTTTTCTATTCGTTCTTTCACAAAAAACAAGTTTTCGAACTCTTTGGGACACCCCATTGCTAATCATGATTTATGCAGGATGATAACCATATTGCTGAGAAGGTGTATTTGTGCAGCTTTGTTATTTGTTTGTTGTAGTGCTCTTCAATCGTGATTTGGAAGGAAGAAATTCCCGTGCTTTTTAACAACAAGGTTGGATGAGAAGTGTTATGTTAGACGTACTCTTTTGATGCAGATTGAGTTGGACCAGAAC
Organism: Xanthia togata; assembly: GCA_963853775.1. NCBI lineage: Eukaryota > Metazoa > Arthropoda > Insecta > Lepidoptera > Noctuidae > Xanthia > Xanthia togata. The sequence continues at coordinate 9,610,209 of OY970788.1, read as the reverse complement.
CGGTCCTACAAGAGGGCATATTTTCGAAGGTATAGCTTCAAGTTACCTAGAGTCTAAATTACTATACTAGTTTTTAGCCACAAAACAATTTTGATGCATATAGTCTAGGTTTTCCATTTGATATCATTTCCAGATCGCAGGTAGCCGCTGGATGCAGGTCGCTTCCAACCGGCCAACTTGGAAATCATTGGGGGAGGCCTATGTTCAGCAGTGGACGTCCTATGGCTGAAATGATGATGATGATGATCCATTTTGTTTAGGTACTAAGACTATTTGCATAAAAATTGTTTAGTGTCCCTGCTTAATTAACTATGCTATATTTAAAACTCAATATTTAGGCATATTTACTTCTATGATAAATGTCACTATAGCCAATGAGCATCCGATAATGTAAATTCGCCATGGAATAGCGAAACGCGCCTGATAGTCTTTCTCGTGAAGATGATGCTTTACTTTTTTGAGGTAGATCACATCATTCATAATTTTATCTGTCAAACCGAGCTCTCTTAGTCGAAGCGCTTTATGAAGTAAAAAGTTAATCATAGGGAATCCTTTATACAAGAAAATTGAGAATATAACCTTGGAATATGGCTTCGGTAGTGTTATAACCCGAGAATTGCCATACTTGTCTAAAAAAGCCTGTTTATTGTACTGATATTGTCCATTCATAAATAACGTGTACAGGTCTTTCGAATTTGCTACCGTAGTTACGCTTTCTATCATACCGTCACAGCCATCGATTCTCTTATAGCCATCATCTGATATTACTGATTCCAAATAATATTTCTCCATTACTGAACTAAAACAGGGCTTAAGTTTGAACTGAGCTATGTCTTCTTCCTTTGAAATTTGAAATTCTTGAGCAGGACTGGTAGTGAGACTAAAGAGACCGCACTGGTAGAAAGTATTGACCAGGTAAGCGAACCACATCCAAAATATGAGTACACACTTCACCGCCAACCGACTTCGAATGCTGTGCCCGTGGAGTACAAGATTGCCCAGGAGAATTAAGACAACGTAGCTTTTGTCTTCCGTGCGAAGCAGAATTATTATTAACAGCGAGTAAAATATGAGACTCAGTACTAAAAGCGCCCACACAGTCGATCCAAATTCCAGATAAACATTTTTCCATGCAGGCACCTCTGAGGCTCGTTTGACCACAAACCGTATCTCATCTGTGTAAGCCAGATGACCGTATACGTAAGAAAACGCCAGTGCACGAGACGGTGTCAGTAACATTCCTCCTAGAGCAGCATCCGCTTCATTGTCTTGAATCTTTTTCAATGATCCAACTGCTTCCATGTCAGTTGATACCGTGGGATATTCTTCGGCAGCGTTATAATCGTTTATAATGTTAATTTTAAATCCTTGCATTCTGCCAATTAATTGAAACAGGTATGGCTCAGCCCCATAACGAAGTGGATGAGACGAGTCTGAATCGTTTGTAGATAATATTGTATAGGGAGGCCACTGGGTTATGATGACATCAAATGTGCAGTTTCGTAGTTTGGTGACCATTTTCTTCGGGTACAAGTCATATATCCATGCTTGCGAACATTCCCCGTAGCCGATGATGTCATCATAGCGTTTACCGCAACCGTAGTTATCGAACGGGTTGTAACCATACAAGTGAGCTTCTTCGGTTGCGTTCACAACCACTACGTACCGTGCGTGCAGTTTCAGAAATGTGTCGAAGACGATTTTGAGGTCACTTTTTTTTAGGTCTTTGACAATAACCAAAAATTGAGCCAGTGGATTCCATGAAGCTTCTTTGGTTATACTAGGAAAATGTTTAGCAATAAAAGATGCATTTTTACTAGATAATACATAAACTTCGTTTTGGATAAACAATGCTTTTATATTTTGTCTCGAAAATAATAATATTGACACAGTTCTTGCACTGTTTATAGCCTTTATGAGGTTCTCATCTTCAGCCTTATTGCCAAGATATGTTAAGACTTTTCTTTCGGCATAATGTTCTCTGACTATATTGGTAACACATTGTATCAGTTTCTTGTTGTTCGGTGAGTCAGGTATTGGTATTTTGAAACAGTTCCCACTGTAGTATAAAAGAGAGATAAGCCAGTACACGACCAACATTTTAGGATGTGGAACTGATAATTCGTATGGTTGGTCCTGTTTTTTATGAGCGAAACTTTTGTTTATCATTAATCAAGCAAATGTGTATTCTTTAAATCTGACGCTGATTGTAAGTTTTCGGACATTATTTCTAATTAGGCCTGTTTCGTCAGCATTAAGTGCTATGATTAGTAGTATTTAAAGCAATTTACTTTCATGACAACCTTGCGGCATTACAAAAATGGGATTATCGCTGTTTAAGAGTAACTGTTTATCTGCCTGTTTGTTCATAATATTGATTTGGTCGGTAGGTACCTGAAAATGCTCAAAAAGTATTCATGAGATTAGCCAAAATAGTTGTTATATCGCGTAGACACTAATTAAAAAATAAAAACAATACTAGCTAAAGCTCAGCCTACTAGGTACATAAATAAACCATGAAATTGCAAACCTATAGGTATTCAAACTCTTTTTGGTTAAAATTTAATTGAATCTCCCTAGCATAATAAAAATCTCTGAGATTCTTATCAACCAAACAATTTAAGCTTCGTGTAGACTAGCGCGACGCGACACCGGCTATTGTTATACCGTGAAGTTTTGCTAGAAATTGTATTGTTCGAGACGCGTCGCGCCGTCACGTCGCGCTGGTCTGCACGAGCCTTTACTCTTAAACAAAGCGTGTTTTGTCGCATTTTATCTGAAAGTGGAAAACGTTTGTAAAAAAATGTGCCAAAAATAACTTGACTTGTTTTTCAACAAACGTCAAGTTTATTTCTAATAGACAGGAGGGTGACGAAATAATCGTAGTACATTTTTTAGTTGTAAATATATACCTATTTATAGTTGCATAAGCGTAAATCAATGATCTGATTGGGTAACTTTCGTCAAACTTTGAAACAGATATATTTACAATCATAATTGATTGCTGGAGATATATTCGTTTCAGATTGCATATATTCTAGCATTCCTGGAACAATGCAAGGCTTGTGGTTGTACTTAACTAAATCTGTTTTATTAGAAACTTGGTGCTCTTTTATTGGTTTCTGGATCAACCTAACTTATCTCGACTGGTAATGACAGTTCATTAGAGATGCGAACCACACCCATATTATAAAGATGCACCTGACATTACTAGTCATTTGAAGAGGCATATTACAGCCGCTAGAAAGTATGTATTTTAACAATTTCAGCATTGTATTAGTTTTGTCTTCAGCACAGAGTAGTATGTTCATAGATATTGAGTAGATCAGATAAACTAACAATAACAGGAACAACACTAGTTGAAAGAATTTCAAATAATCGTTTAACACATCATAATAATCCAGGTACCCATGCAAATATGTGCCCGGCTCGATACTAGCAAACTATTACCCAATATTGCATCAGATTCATTATTTTGCAATTTTGACAAAGGTCCCCTTTTTTTTTTTTTTTTTTTTTTTGGTTGGGAAATCATCAAATGACGTCTCCCGCTCTGGGTGGAGCGGGAGGGCGTGTCAGACTTTTACTGACTAAAACCCACCCGTGTTCCTTCTCTTGCCTGTGCAATGCCAGGGGGCCACGGTATCCCTTTCGGACTTTCCCGCAACCCCGGCAGGCAATGGTCTCATCGGACCCCTTCACTCGCTGACACTCTTTGAGGCGCGCGTGGAACACAACGCGCCGTCGACCCGGGCCTGGTCCTTACCGGACGGTGAGCTACCCATTGCTCACCGTCCACAAGCCCGCGCCTACGGTGGCCGGGAATCCGCGATCGATTCCCGACGCCCGGGGCGTCTCCTCCTGCGGCGGCTAGGGGCGTGAGGGCGCGAAATTTGCCTCTCCCTCACGCGCTCCGCCTCCTCCTTCGCGAGCATTACTGCTTCGCAGAAGGAGGTGACGGCCTCCCATGCCCTCTCGCTCCGTACCATGGCCTGGACCAGGGCCGGACGCGAGAGATCCCCGCCGCAGGAGGAGACGCCCCGGGCGTCGGGAATCGATCGCGGATTCCCGGCCACCGTATGCTCCACCGTGGACAAAGGTCCCCTAACTTTCATATTATGGGATATTTTAGTATTTATTTTAAAAGGTCAGGAAATGAGAAAAAGTTCTTCAGGATAATCACTTTTATTCACTTTGGTTTTACACTTCAAATCAACCTCGACTAGACCCCAAAATAGAATGCCCACAGAACATTATACTCAAAGGGAGAGAATGCCCGTGTTCGCGTGTGCAACTGTTTTTACTACCCGAGTGAACGAATGAACAAATGTCAGTGTGAAGTGTTGGAGTGAATGACAGGTTAGTCAATACACTATCTAAATCACGCGAACACGCAAATTTAAATAAAATGTAATGTAAATATATATGTATAATAAAATAAAGCATGATAAATATGACTACAAAAATCCTTCCTTATATAAAATCCTTAATTATACCAAAAATGCTAACAGTTGGCCTTTCCTGTCACTTACACGTCCCGTGGAAGGAATGATTTCAATGTTTTTTTTTTGCTAATATTTCTCACAAAACCACTGAAGCTTTAAATTCCTCACCCGCGCTGTCTGCTGCCTTACTTAGAAACAATGTAAAGGCATGCCCTTTGGAGTTTAGGTTTCAGCATACAAACCCCCAGGCTGTTATAAAAGCTTTTAAAGATCTTAAAATTAAATCAACAGAAGATCTGTGGGAAATGTCTGTAAAAGTCTAGATCTATCATCGAAACCATTGCGCCTTATTTAGCTTTCATATTTAACACTAGTGTAGACCAAGGCGCCTTTCCGTATCTCATGAAACACAGTAAAGTAGTTCCTTTGTTCAAATCCGGTGATAGTAAGGAACCCAACAATTACAGGCCTGTGTCAATTCTGCCAGTTCTCAGTAAGGTGTTTGAAAAGTTGATTCTCAATCAAATGTTACGGCACTTTAATAAAAATTCCATCTTTCATGATCAACAGTACGGTTTCACCAAAGGGCGTTGTACCACTGACGCCGGTGTCACCCTAATAAAGAACATTTTTAACGCCTGGGAAGAAGCACAAGATGCTATTGGAATCTTTTGCGACCTCTCAAAGGCGTTCGATTGCGTAGACCATGAGACACTTCTGCTGAAACTGGAGCACTATTAGGAATACAGCTCTTTATTTGCTAAGATCATACCTGAAAGATAGAAAGGTTAAAGTTCAAGTCAACGGCACAAACTCATTAGGGTCTGAAATGGTAATGGTCGTTCCTCAAGGTTCGATATTGGGTCCATTCATCTTTTTAGCTTATATTAATGATTTACCCCAATTAATTCAGAATCAACCAAAGATGGTGTTATTTGCAGATGACACATCATTGATCTTTAAAATATACCGACGGTCACAAAATCTTGACGACGTGAATAGCTGTATTGTTCAGGTCCAAGATTGGTTTACGGTAAATAATTTGGTACTAAATAATAGAAAAAACCAAATGCATTAGATTTAAATTACCAAATGTTAGAAGCAGCGAATGTGACATCATATTGAATGGAGAAAAACTGGAATTTATTAATCAAACAGTTTTCCTACAAATAAATCCTATCCTAATAATCACTTTTTGGGTATTCAAAAAAACCGGCCAAGTGCATATCGGACCACGCACAATGAAGGGTTCCGTAGTTGGAATGAATTTATCGTAAGAACAAACTTAACTTTGTAATTGAAAAACATGTTTTCCCATACGGAATGGGAGAACATGTTTTTGCAACCGCATATTTAAGTTGGTCGATTATTACTTGTAAACTTGTATAGCCCACTTAAGTGTGATAGTTTTCTTTTAAACTTCGTTATATATAAATAGTAATGCCGTGACATTTGAATTTCTAACTACAACCGTTTAGTTGGTAGAGGGGGGGACACTTGACTCTAACGAAAATTGGTACTTTAAAGCTTGATAAGTCACGAACGGTTTACTTAATCAAAAAACGGTATTCGCAAACCCCTAATATTTTTGAAAGACCTATCCAATGATATGCCACGCTATGGGAAGGACGAAACAAAAATTACCATCCCCACTTTACATGTAGCGGAGGTACCCTAAATAATTGTTTCTTTCAAAATTTTATTTTATTTATTTTATTTTATTTATTTAACCATTTATGTACACACAAAAATAAACAGACAAGATTATAAGAACAGAAAAATACGTACAAAGGTGATGCTTATTTCTAATGAAATCTCTTCCAGCATACCTGCGATAGGACAGAGGGTAAAAAGAGATGTAGACACCGTGTGTAAGAGTAGAGAGAAAGTAAAATACATAAAATCAAAAACAATTCACTTAATAAAATAAAACAAATTATGTGACAATATACTTACGAACATACATACATACTTCTAAAATAAATAAAATACAACATAAATACCTACGCAACTATGACGAAGTGGAAAGATAGTGTTCTTTCACTCTTCTTTTAAATACTGCAACAGTTTGGCAGTCCCTAATGTCAGGCGGAAGTGAATTCCACAACCGCACCGCGTGCACGGTGAAGGAATAGGAGTAGAAGTCAGTGGAGTGGGTAGGGCACTTAAGCAGGTTTCTAAGATGCGACCTGCAAGGCACATCAGAAGGACGGTCATAGGAAAAGCGCTCCCGCAGATATGAAGGAGTTTTAGGATTATGAAGGAGGTTAAATAGCAGACACAATATCCGAGAGTTCCTGCGAAGTCGAATAGGGAGCCACTTGAGTAACTTGCGGAAGTTAGAGACGTGATCATATTTTTAAGGTTAAAAACAAAACGAATACATAAATTTTGTAAACGCTCAAGTTTATTTAAAAGCTCCTCGGTGGCATCCAAATAACAGGCATCGGCGTAATCTATAATGGGCTGAATGAGAGTTTGAGCAAGGGAGATTTTTGTGTTCAAGGGCAAGAAGCTCTGGAGGCATTTCAACGAATGGAACGTAAAGTGCACTTTGCGACTGACTTGAGCAACATGGGCAGCCCACGATAAGTACGAGTCCATGGTCACCCCCAGGTTTTTAACTGTATTTGCGTAAACAATCTGAACTCCATTCAGACAAAGAGGAGACAATGACGCAACATCGAGCCTATTCCGCATATACCTGCCGCCGATAATCAAGGCCTGGGATTTACTAGGGTTGATTTGCAGTCCAAAGGACCGCGACCACTCGCCAATCAAATCCAGGTCACTGTTCATGGCAGATACGGCGGTTTCCGCATCTTCCCATACGAAATTATTGTAAATCTGCAGATCGTCGGCATAGAGATGGAAATGAGAAGAGATGACTCTGGAGACAGAGTTAATAAAAATAGAAAAGAGAAGAGGAGAGAGAACGCCACCCTGAGGTACACCTGCGGTAAGAGAGCACCAATCAGAAGAAAACTCATTGAGACGAACCCGCTGCGAGCGGGCCTTAAGATAGGAGTCGAACCAAGAAATAGTGGAAATAGAGAAATTTAAGGATTTAAGGATTCCTAGAAGGATGTCAAAATCAACAGAGTTAAAGGCACTGCTAAAGTCCAGAAGTACAAGAAGGGTGAGAGATTTGTGGTCCATAGCCCAGCGGATGTCATCAGTAACCTTCAAAAGAGCCGTTACTGTGCTATGACCAGGTCGAAAACCAGATTGAAGAGGACTAAGTAGGTCATTCGTGGATAGAAAGGCAAAAAGTTGCTGATGAACTATGTGCTCAAGAACTTTAGAGAGATAAGGGAGGATAGAAATGGGACGGAAATCGGACGGTGAGACCGGCTTAGGAATTTTGGGTAAGGGGATGATATGGGCCTGTTTCCAGGCCTCGGGAACAGTACAAGAAAACAAGGAGAAATTAAAAATATGAGTCAAGACGGGAAGTAGTGAGGGGAGGATAGGAGAAATCATTCTTGAGCATATATTATCATTACCAACTGCAGAAGAGGAGATAGCACAAATAGATTTTTTGACCTCAGTCTCGCTTACTGGACTTAATTCAAAAGAAGAACACTGTGACACTGGCAAACAGGAAAGTTTATTAAGAGTAGCTGATTTGACGTGCGGATCTAAAGTAACAGGAGGGTGTGAGAAATGATTGTTAAGAGCACACACGTCAGTGTCATTACTGGAAACGACTGGAGACTTGCCAATGCCGACAGTTTTTAGAAACTTCCAGACTTCAGAGGAGTTACGGTTATCGAGAGAATCATGGAAGTAGCGTCTCTTTGCATCTCTACACATACGCCTGCAGCGATTACGCAGCACCTTATACGCATTCAGGTTGCGCTCTGAAGGACAGCGTTTTAACCTTCTTTTGGCTCTATCCCTACTTGCCATCGAATCTTTAATGGCAGGAGTAAGCCATGGAGCCGGAACATATTTTACTTTGACTCTACGGATAGGGGCATGACGATCGTATAAGCTAAGTATCGTCCTGTTAAACATGTGAACCATATCGTTGATACATGAGCTCTCCATGACGTCCGTCCAGTCGATGCTACCAGCATCACGCAGCAATGCCTCCAGGTCTAACCCCTTGTAGTTCCGAAGGAAAATATACTGCGGCTTACGCTTGGGAGGGCGTGTCCTGTAAGACATAAAGATGAGGTCATGGTAAGAAAAACAAGCAGTGAGCTGTCCGTGGACAGATACGTTATTGGAATTAGAGACTATCAATAGATCTAACAGAGAAGGCGTGCAATTAGGGAAATGATGCGTAGCTGAAAGAGGCAGAATACAGAGGTTATAGGAAGATAAGAGAGATTGAAGTTTGTGAGTGCGATTGTTGTTTTTAAGAAGGCAAGTATTAAAATCGCCCATCAAGACGACGTGTTCATAAGAGGGACAGAAATTATTTAAAAGTGAATCAAAAGAGTCAAAGTAATCGACACTGGAGTTAGGGCTATAAACGACTCCAAGTAGCATTTTAGCATGATGCAGGGAAATTTCGAGAAATAGATGCTCCGCTGACCCCGAGTAGGAGGATAGTGATGTGCTGATAATCTTGTAGGGAATATCATTACGCAAGTAAATGGCAACACCACCACCACCCTTCCCAGTTCTATGATTACGGATAAGGACAAAGCCAGGAAGCGCATAATGAACAGATAAAAGAGAGGGTTTGAGGAAGGACTCGGAGATAAGCAAAGCATCTATATGTGCACTGTTAATGGAAGCCAGAAGATCAGAGTAATGGCAAGGAACACTTTGGGCATTGATGTGGGCTATATTGAGATTTTTGGGGAGATGGGACAGCAAAGTGGAAATCTGATCGCCCAGATTAAGAGGAGAGGAAGAACTCGCCGCACTAAGAAAACTGCCAGAAGAGGAAGAACAAGAGAAAAAATCATCATGAAGGTCGAAATCGATCATAGTTTACGAATATAATAATATGTATAAATACGAATAAAAACAAAAAAAAAAGATATAATAAAAAATAAGAATAAAACTATTAACTACAATGCATACAAACAAAACAATAACAGTAATTAGAACGCTCAACTAATAAAAACACCAATTCGCTGTTGATGGAAGAGATTTTAACAAAACAAAGTAACACAAAAAGATAAAAAAATAAGTAAATAAATCAAGACATAAATTGTTTTTAACAAAAGACATAGGTATAAAAAAAACATAACATATCAAACATAACAAAAAAGTTGAACCACAACATTCGGATACAGATAAAAATTATATTATTACAAATGCAAAGCGTAACGAAACGTAACGTCAATTTAAAACAAGAAATGACACTGACAGACGTCATGTCACTACATTATAAAAATAAAAACATTTATCGGCAAGCTATTCGATGTGAGAATTTTTACGAAAGTAAATGCTATTGGGTAGATTAACAAAAAAGAAAATCGAATTTTAACGTGTACCGACATTATCCGAATGTATTACAAAACGATCAATGATACACATCTAAATCAACAAACTCAGCGACGAGCCTTTCTCACAACCTTTTTTATGGGGGTTGCGGTTTCAGGCGACGTAGATGCCACTGCTGAAGAGGTGGTAACTGCAGGCACGGGGTCATTTCGTGCAGCAGCGCTGGCTGGAGCGGGGAATAACGCGATTAAAGTGTCAAGCTCACCCATGGACGCTATCTTCCGACGAGCCTTGTCAGGTGTCAAGACAATAACCTTTCCCTCTGCAGACCAGCAGCTATTGATGCCAAAGTGTTTGCGAGCAGCAATAAATACCTGGTGCCGTGTCTTAGTCAGAAACTCCGAAATGGTGATACCGCTGCCCTTGAGTGTCGTTTTACTGTCCCAAGCCAACCGACGATGCTCCATGCCATTGAATCGAACCAGTACAGGTCTTGTTTTACCCTGGGGGGCTCCCAGTCTGTGGCATACGTCTAAGTGCTCCAATTTAATGTCATCTATCATTAGCTGCTTTGATATAATATGGAGAATCGAGTCACACAGTTTTTCATTAGGTTTCTCCGGAATACCATGAAACAGCAAGATTTTTCTTCGCATAGCAGTCTCGTGTCTGTCCAGACTCAAAGACAGGAGCTCTATCTGAGTTTTGAAGTATGACAAAGTATTGCAGACAAAAGATTTAAACTCGGAGAAGTCATGGGAGAGGGCAGCAAGATCTGAGTGAGCAGGGTCGGTTCCAGCTGCAGCTCTCTGCAGCTTTAGTTCGTACTCACACATGCGAGAGCTAAACAGCTTCTCCAGTTCCGCCATGCTGTGCACAAGCCTGCTATCCATGTTTTAGTAGTATCTCAAGTGTTGTGGTTGTTGAAGAGTGAAAGTGATAGGAGAGTTCCAAGCGAAGGTGGGTTTATTAGTTAATTAGCACATAAATATGGGGAATCAATACTATTAACTATTTTAAAATAAATATTAAATGAGGAAGCTACAAAATTACTTTTAAACGTCACGCCTACCCACATAGGAAAAACATAATAATTTATATTTTAATACATTTTCGGCGTCATTAACTTGTATACTCATGCCAAATTACAACTTTCTTGAACCAATATTTTTTGAGCTAAACCTCGGACAGACAGACAGACAGACGGACATAAATAAATAAAATAAAAATAAAAATTGTTTATTACCACAAGTTTCAAGTACATTGCACTGTATACAGATTAAAGATCTTAAATTTAGCATTAGGTAAGTAAGTACAATAGGTTCAACCCTGTCCCCTAAACTAGGCTAGGCCTGTATCTTAGGGGGCAGTACCCGGCTATAGGGTATGCTTATATGATTCTATTCTATGATGTTATTTGGCAGACGTGGCAGTGGACTTTGTCAAGTGGGTGCATTTTTATTGATCTTGTGGTAAACTTTAAAAATGTGAGAGTGAGATACTGAAAAGTGAATAGTATTGCATTAGAGTAAATGTTTGATGGTTGTGTGAGGAAATGGATGGGGTGTTTTGTAGTTAGGGAAGTGAGTGTATGTTCGTAGAGTGTTAGGGATGTGCGAGTGATTAGCGCGTGTGCGAAAAATAGGATTATTATACATAAATAGGTGTTTATTAGGTTATGTAGGTTAAAAGAGATTCCGTTCCATGATAGTCCTGTTTTAGCAGCCATTCAATTACTGTACGTTTTAGTTTAAACCTGGGGACACCGAGAATATTTAGCTTTTTATGGGCTTTGTTATAAATGTGGGTACTTATTACGTAAAATTGGTGCCTTGCAAACTTCGTTTTATGTTGAATGCTGGGAATAATATGTTTACGTTTTTTGGGGTCAGGGGAAGCCAAACTGCCATGTATCCTAAGAATTGATTGAAGCACAAATAGCTGTCGAACAGTTAAAACCTTACAGTCTGCATAAAGTTGTGCTGTTGGATATCTGCGTGGTTTCTTCGTCATAACTTTAAGGACTGCTCTTTGTGCTCTCTCAGCCCTCAGGAGACCTGTCTTATTGACTCCACCCCACACATTAATACAGTACCCTAGTACCGATTGGCACAGCGCAAAATACACCATTTTAAGAATATCCCTCCTGAAGTAGTTAATGTTTTTAACACACTCAAGTGTAAAAACACTGGTGATTACTGGGGAATCTCCATTAAACTTTTAAGTAATATAATAGACATCGTAGCCCCCTATCTAGCTGTTACTTTTAATAAATGTGTTGATTTAGGAACTTTTCCTGACCTCATGAAGAGTAGTAAAGTCATACCATTATTTAAATCAGGTAATGAAAATGACGTTGGCAATTTCAGGCCTATTTCTATTTTACCAGCATTCAGCAAAATATTTGAAAAGTTAATACTCAAGCAGTTGCTAAGACATTTTAATTTAAATAGCCTCCTTCATAATGAACAATATGGCTTTACAAAGGGTCGTTCGACTACAGATGCGGGTGTTGCTCTGCTGAAACACATATTCAACGCATGGGAGAACTCTCAAAATGCTATTGGAGTTTTCTGTGATCTCTCCAAAGCCTTTGATTGCGTGCACCATGACACGCTTTTGCGTAAACTGCGTCATTACGGTGTGCTAAACGAAGCTCTAAACGTTTTAAATTCGTATTTAAATAATAGGTCGCAATGTGTAGATGTTGATGGTGTAAAATCTTCCGGGCTACCAGTTCAGTTAGGTGTACCTCAAGGCTCAATACTGGGTCCATTCTTGTTTTTAGTGTATATCAATGACTTACCATTCTATTTAAAGGATATCTGTGAAGTTGTACTGTTTGCAGACGATACTTCTCTTATTTTTAAAGTAGACAGGAATAGACAAGATTTTGACGATGTAAACAGTGCACTTTCAATGGTTACGGATTGGTTTACGACAAATAACCTAGTTCTCAATGCCAAGAAAACGAAATGTGTAAAGTTTGCCCTCCCAAATGTTAGAAATCTAGGACCCAACATCGTCTTAGATAAAGAGGTACTTGAAACTATAAACTCGGCAGTTTTTCTGGGCATAACAGTAGATGCAAAACTTCAGTGGGGCCAACATATATCGAGCCTAGCGGGAAGGCTCAGTTCGGCCGCCTGCGCTGTCAGAAAAGTAAGACAATACACTGACGTTGATACAGCTCGGTTAGTCTATTTTAGTTATTTTCATAGCGTTATGTCCTACGGTATTCTGCTTTGGGGCAAAGCTGCAGATATTCAAAATATATTTGTCCTCCAAAAACGAGCTATTCGAGCAATCTACCAGCTAGGTGCCAGAGTTTCTCTGAGAGATTTTTTCAAAGATATCGGTATCCTCACAGTGGCATCACAATACATCTTCGCCAACATCTTATATATTAGGCAGAATATACACTTATACACTAAAAACAGTGATATTCACAACGTTAACACTAGAAGTAAGGATAAACTACGTGCTCCCTTTCACCGGCTTCATAAGGTTCATAACTCATTTGTTGGGCTTGGTATAACCTTTTATAACAAGCTACCCTCTTGTTTGCTAGATTTGCCTTTTAATGCGTTTAAAACTAAAGTAAAGTCCAACCTTTGTTCAAAGGCATACTATTCTATCAACGACTACTTTAAATGATAAGAATAGTTGGTCGCTGTGATTAACTCAAGACAATGTTTAAATGTTCTTTCTCCAGAATTAGTTTACCTACTGACAGGTTTTATGAGTTTATATAAAAGTCTATAATTTTACTTTTTATGTACATTTATTTTATTTTTATTTATTGTTGACATAATCTACTCATTACAATGTTTTTTTTAATGAGTTGTATTACAATATGTGGTTAGCTAGCGACCTCGACAATTATTTATTTTACCTCGATGGTCCTAGTTTATCAATATTATTATAACTTCTAGTTACAGCTCTATGTAAGCGGGCACGCCCTTTATGCCTGGAGGCTTTATTTTCTTTTTTTTTTTGATATTGTTTACGTTTAGTTATTTTTATTTCTGCTTGAGTATAGTTCTCGATGTTTTTGGTTGGTATATTGGCGTGTGCTAGCTGTCATATGGCTATTAATTTATAATTTAAATTTTATTTTGCGTAATGTAAATTATCTTATAAATTATTGTATAGAATCATTTTTTTTTCCTAACTGAACAGACAGCTGTGCTGCTGGGGAGTTTGTTGCGCCACTTCTTCTTCCCAGCAAAAGCACTAGGAAGTGGTGAAGGGTGGGCGTTTTGGGGGACTGTCTTATGTAATTTTGACGTTCGAAAAGTGCTGATTCTCAGCCTAATTTGAATAAATGACTTTTGATTTTGATTTTTATCATGGTCAGCTGACCCCCTGGTTCGGGTGGTAAGTGTGTCTAGGTGTTTGTCCCATCTTAGCCCTTTGTCTATATGGATGCCGAGGTATTTTACGCTGTCATCTTTCCTTAATTTTGGACAGGAGCAATGTGTTGAAGGACTTGTACATGAGTGTGCCGTTATGGAGAAAGTACTTGGTGGTTTCATATTGTAGCGGATGGCGAAAGGGACATATGAAGTTTTGGCCAGATTTAATGTCAGTAGGTTAGAGTTAAACCAGTGCATGATTCTACTTAGGGCAGACTCAGCGTTGCTTTTAACGGCTTCCCAAGATGGACCGTGGGCGATAATTGCGGTGTCATCTGCATAGGTGTATATGTTGCAGTTTGGGAGCGTCATATTGCAGAGATCGTTTATGTAAATTTGAAACAGTGTCGGCCCTAGTATGCTACCTTGTGGTACGCCGTAAGTCACTAGCTCCTGGTTACTCAAATTAGAACCAATTTTGACTTGTTGACTACGGTTTTTAAGGTAATCTATGAAAATTTCAAGAGCTCTGCCACGAACACCCAAGGATTCCAACTTGGAGATAAGTTTGGGCACAGAAACCGTGTCAAACGCCTTAGAAAGATCTAAGAAAATTCCCAGGCATTTCGTCTTTTCATCGAGTTTTTTAGCAAAAAATTGCGTAAGATCTAGTACCGCGTCTCCTGTTGATACCCCTGAACGAAAACCGTATTGGTTGTCAGCTATAAGATGAAATTTGTCTAGGAATCTTCTAAGCTGTTTATTGAGAATCTTCTCAAAAATTTTCGACAGTGAAGTGAGTACAGATATGGGTCTGTAATTGTTAACACAGTTTCTGTCCCCTCACATCACACATCATTCACATGGCGAAACTATAAGGGTTCCTTGTTGACTACGGAACCCTAAAAAGATTAATATTATGACGGTACCTTGCCAATTCATTTATGAAAATAAAATATGTATGTGAGAAAAAATCTACATCTTTTTAATAAAATAAGTGATAGACATCATTTTAATACTAGAAATAAAGATAAAATAGATCAACCATTTTTCAGACTATCTAAAGTAAATACATCTTTTATGGGGAACAGAATACCTTGTGATATATTAGAATTAAAACACATCAAATTCATTAGAAACATCCTGCTCCATAGGACAATTTAGAATGTAGACAAAATCTAACTGGTTGCCAATTTAATTGTTTAACATTATTTTTTATAACATTGATTTTATATTCTGTGATTACTTGAACTCACACACTGACTTATTATTAGTAGTAATTGTTAAAATGTTAGGAATATCGTATAATTTTACAATGTTTGTAAATATGTGAGCACCATGCATCTATCACATAATTAATTTCAATCCTTCATTTTTAATTATTTTTACCTATCGTGGTATAGTAATCTTATTCTAGGTGCATCGTCTTCACATATAATTATATAATTACAAGATATTGTGAAAATATTTTAAAAGAGTAGGTAACGGTGGAGTTTCTTGCCCATTCTACCTTTTGGAATGGGCGACTAGAATCAATTATTATATTTTTTTTTGTAAATGTTGACGATCATAAGTGCCTATTTTTGTGCCTAATTAAAATACATTATTTGACTTTGACTTTGAACAAAATGTAGCTTAAATGTTGAATAATCAAAGTATCAAAACGATTATCGGCCTTCACCACTAACTATACTTATTTACAACATAACATAACATCACGATTGTAATTCCCGAAGAGTTAGGGAGAGGTTTACCTATCACATTTTGCCAATTATGTTAATGAAAACATAATACACTCGAGAGCAATGAATCCGGGTCACTTAAAGAATGTTAAAAATCTCGGAAACTAAAAATGATAGGTTAATGCAATAAATTGTATTTAATAGACAATGTAATACTCCTTAAATGAAAGTAAAAAAAATATGAGTCACCATACATTTTATTAACACAAAATTACATAAAGAAAAAAACTGCTGATCTCTCCTTAAAACAAAAATAGGAAACATGAAATTTTTGAACTTTATTACGATTTTCTTGAATTTTAATACTTCGTATTGCCTCCTCGTGCTTCCATTACTGCGTTTACGCGGTTTGGCATGCTGTACACCAAGTTCCTTATACGGTTTTGGGGAATATTCTCCCATTCCTCTGTGAGAGCAATTTTGAGCTCACGAAGCGTGATTGGGGGAGGGTTTCGTTGTTTTACGCATCTGCCTAGCTCGTCCCAAGCATGCTCGATCGGGTTGATATCCGGGCTGCGCGCTGGCCACTCCATACGAGTAATGTTCATCTCTTGAAGGTAGTCATTCACAATCCTACCTGTATGAGGTCGGGCATTGTCATGCATAAATATAGCATCCTCACCTAAATTGACCATAAATGGACCAACGTGATCATTGAGGATTTCTTCCACATATCTTTCGCTAGTTAAAGAGCCGTTTTCTATGATCACCAGCTCTGTGCGACTTTCAGAAGAAATTCCGGCCCACAAAAGTACAGACCCACCACCGTAGGCTACTTTTTCTTCGATGCATGCTTGCTTGAATCTTTCCCCTGGTCTTCGATACACTCTGTGTCTTCCATCGTGCTTGTAGAGCATAAATTTTGATTCGTCGGAGAACATAACTTTTGACCAATCTTCAATACTCCAATTTACGTGGCTCTGGGCATATCTTAGTCTTGAAATACGATGCCCACGCTCCAGTTTAGGGCCGTTTGCAGGTCTAAGGGGTTTTAAGTTAGATTCAGCAAGCCGACGTCTTACTGTCCATGCACTTGGGTTACTTCCTCCGAGGCGTCGAAACTGATTTGTGAGTTCAGTTCCTGTAAGAAAGCGATTTCGAAGCATGGTGTTCACCAAGTATCGGTCTTCTCGTGCTGTGGTACACCTGGTTCTGCCCGTTCCTGGTCTGCGTAGGTTAGAACCAGTTTCTTCGTAACGTCGGAGAACTCTTTGTACTGTTGACAGCGACACACCGACAGTCCTGGCTGTATCGCGCTGACTCCGGCCGGTTTCCAGCATTGTAAGTATTCTGGTGCATTCTTCAGGCGTAAGCGACATAATTTCAGCTTGAATAATGAATATAGAGCACTATCAACATGGTTTATGTACCCACATAAATGACAGATTACAAACAAAAGCAAAACCAAATGCTGTAATTTCGTAGTTCCATCTTCGAAAGTGGCCCTTTTTCAAATTTGATTTTTTTATGATATAACTTTACAATAACTAAGAAGTTTTAATACCTTCATTTAAGGAGTATTACATTGTCTATTAAATACAATTTATTGCATTAACCTAGCATTTTTAGTTTCCGAGATTTTTAGGATTCTTTAAGTGACCCGGATTCATTGCTCTCGAGTGTATTTTAATGTAATTGATTCACATAAAAACATATTTTTATAATTTAGTGTGTAAATCTGTTATTAAATTCTGACATCATTCTCACTGAATTACACTTGCATCACCAGCATTGAAGGAATTACGGTGGCCTCTACATATCCACCGCAACTCAAGCATGCTGTGGCCCCTTCATGTCCATAACACGCCAGCGCCAATACCGTAGTTGCAAGCATAATCTG
Organism: Xanthia togata; assembly: GCA_963853775.1. Classification (NCBI taxonomy): domain Eukaryota; kingdom Metazoa; phylum Arthropoda; class Insecta; order Lepidoptera; family Noctuidae; genus Xanthia; species Xanthia togata. Next base: position 9,592,415 of record OY970788.1, on the reverse strand, counting down.
TCCACTAACCGAATTACACTTACATAACCAGCATTGAAGGAATTACGGTTACCTCTACATATCCACCGCAACTCAAGCATGCTGTGTTCCCTTCATGTCCACAACACGCCAGCGACTATACCGTAGTTGCAAGCATAATCTGCCCACTAACCTAATTACACTTGCATAACCAGCATTGAAGGAATTACGGTGGCCTCTACATATCCACCGCAACTCAAGCATGCTGTGGCCCCTTCATGTCCACGACACACCAAGTAAATAATTGATATTTATAAGTTATTATGGCCTCTTCATATCCATAACAACAACTAAATGCCTCACTGTGTAGCCCGTGCATATTACAGGTTAAATTACTATTTTCTATTAATTCTTTTATAATACAATACAATACAAAACATTTATTCGACACAGACACAACACAACAGCAACAAACACAAAAAAAAGAACAAAAAACATAACAATAAAATTACAGTAAAATTTTGCTGAGCGTGCCCATACCGAAAGGGTTACCATCTCAGCATTTGCTGGGCGTCAGACACCCAGCGCTGGTTTTCAGTTGGCACCCCGCAGTGACACACGGACGTAGGTAATTAAAATAGATAAATACTTGAATATTAATAATAAAAAATGTTTAAGAATACGTAAATAAATAATGCAGGTAAAAGATTTTTTGTGTGCTACTTAGTTCAGAGTTTTTTTTTTTAAGTACCTTTGAATCTACAATATAAAACGACGCCTGTCGCTTGACGCGGGGGCGCATCATCGAGCAGCGACCAGTGCTAGTAAATTTATATTTCTAAGGCTTTCTAAAGTTTCTATTGTTACGGAAAAGTGAAGATAAGATCGAAACCTTGTGGTTCTTGGAGACATGAAGTTCATATTCTCTAATCTAAGTAATTTTATATTCTAATTAATTTACATACTTTATTTTAATTTTTTACACTTATTGTAAAATAATAATCACTTTGAAATTATTTTATAACGTCATTAGTTGTTCTATCATTCCCTATAACACCCAAGTAAAAGAGCAATTCACTTTTCGCAACATTTTCTAGGACTGAATCACTATCCTTGTCATTGTTTCTATTAATTCTTTAATGCAAACATACTACTGATCAATTTTATAAACAGAAAACAGTGAAGTTAATATTACCCTCACGGGGAAGTGGTGTATCCTGTACTTTATATCTGGCGTCATCAAAGACCTCTACTATACAATGCAATAAGGAACACGAGACTAAGGGACTAACTCCCTACTTTTTCCTGTCGATGGGATTTCTTTCCTGCTCGAACGAAATACAAAATACAAGGCATAATATCGAACATCTTTTGAGGCAGAGAATGTAGGCTAGGTACGAACAAAACTTTGCCGTCATATTATTACGATGACTGAGTACACAGCCACTTCAATGCTATGGTCAATTGGTCACCGTCTCACAAAGTTCTACACACTTAGTTAGGCTTAGTCAATGTTTTGGCTTTAAAAATTAATTCGTTTGTCATTTAAACCACCGCAAAATTATGTGAAATAAAATATTTTATTTATTTATTTTATTTTATTCATTTTAAGAAAACTTACTGCTAATACATTCGAGTAGTCAGAAGTAATATGTAGAAGACAGCCTATTACAAGTTTCCACTTATACAGGGTGTCCAAGAACCTGGCGTCCAACTGGATTCCCACGATGCCCCAAGTTCTAACAGTACTCAGAAAAATATTTTAAAAAATCCACCCCATGTACTTACAGAATTATACTGATTTCAAAAAAAAGGGGAAATGAGCACCCTGTGACATACTTTTGAATGCTGTGACTGCTAATGCTGATAATTTCGATATTTCTTGGAGGTTTTGTAATCTAGGGTATTGCTGTGTCTAAATAGAATGTAAAAATAAAGTACTTATTGTACCATTTTAAAATAAAATATTATTTTAACTAAAGGTGATATGGAAAACTATTGAATTTCGCAACTTTGACCGACTGTAGTGTAAAAAAAATGTACCAAAATAGTATGGCAAGTGACGTCAAATTTTGACGCGTTTATTCTTCTTTTTAAAAAGGTATAATACTTACACATTAATTTGAAAAAAAAAAATTTGATAATATTTTTACTCAACAACCCAATTTTTACGAAGTGCCTACCTACTAACGGTGACTGTCGGACCCTTTCTTATCTTAGAAACTGTTATGTTACTACTATTATTTACTTCGGTTCCAAGAGTGAGCAAGAAGGAAATACACACAGGTAGATGGGTTCCCAGTAGAATAAAAGCAAAGAATGTTAGTTTAAAGATATTTTATTACAATAAATGTTCAAAATGTTGACCACCCGCGGCAATACAAGCTCTCACTCTCCTTAAAAAGGACCGCTTTATGTTTCGCGAGTAACTTTTTTGACGTATCACCTGCACTGCTTGTGTTATCTTCTCACGAAGGTCAGCGATGTCATTAATGGGCTTCGCATAAACGAGCTCCTTCATAGTTCCCCAGAAAAAAAATTCCAGCGGATTTAAGTCAGGTGAGCGGGCTGGCCACGGGATTGTTCCTGATCGCCCAATCCACCTGTTCGGGTATTGCTCGTCCAAAAACTCTCTAACGGATACGCGAAAATGTGCTGGACAGCCGTCGTGTTGGAACCACATATCTGGTGGGGTCTCTTCTAGTAAGTTTGGCAAATCATTTTGAAGAAAATTTAAATATGATTCGCCAGTCAAATTCTCGGGCATCTCAAATGGACCAATAATATTCCCACAGAGAATACCGGTCCACATGTTCACTTTGAACCGGTACTGGGATCTATCTTCTCGCATCAAGTGCGGATTTTCCACATGCCACTCGTGCAAGTTGTGTAGGTTCATGTAGCCATCCTTCTTAAATGTTGATTCATCTGACCACAAAATTTTGTCGATAAAGTTTTCGTCTTCTCGATGTTTTTGCAGGATTGTTTCACAAAACGCGACTCGGCTCGGATAGTCTCGAGGTAAAAGACTTTGCACTCGCTGTACGTGGTACGGATGATATTCTTCTTTTTGGAGAATACTGTGTGCTGTGCTCTTCGGTATCCCCGTATCAGCTTCTATTCCTCGCACAGAGATGCTTGGATTTGCCGACACCGCCTCTAAAACTTCATCGCGTATGAAGTCATTTACGGGTCGTCCTTCACCAGCTACTTGATTGGGGAACCGCCCGTCACATAGTGATCTGTGCACATTAATGAAAACTCGATGGTCGGGATATCGCGTAGCCCTCGGATACCTTTCTCTGTAAAGTCTCGCTGCAGCTCGTAGATTACCTCTACATTCTCCATAAATGTAGTGCATATTTGCGTATTCTTGCGGAGTGTAGGTCGCCATGGTAGCACACACAAAACACAAACTGTCCAAACACAGGCAAAGGTCGTCGTAAAGAGTTCGTTTCAAAGTCCAGAGCACAAAGAGTAATCGAGTCCAATAAACAAAGCTTTAAATCGTAGTACGTGATCAATGGTAACAATAAGAGAGAGGTGCGTAGTAACGGCAGGAGGCAGTGACGCGTACTGACCGTACTGTTATCCTAAATAGCACGATCCCAGATAGCGTCACTATCTATCTCACTCGCACCTCTAACCTTTTTCTCCCTCACTCTTACCTGAATAATGGGGTACCATAAAGAAGAACCAGCAAATCGCAAAGATAGTTTCTGTCTTGCTCCCTCCTGTTGTAATAACGAATCACTATGGTGAGATGCATGCACATATCGTCCCTTACGGTCTAACCTGTTTTTTGAGAGGCCTGTTGTTATTTTTATGAGCATACAATAGTAATTCTTTAGAGGTTAGATTCAATTCGTCGTAAATTTTTCTTTCTAAGAATTCTGTAAGACATCGTAAAAATTGGGTTGTTGAGTAAAAATATTATCAAAAATTTTTTTTTTCAAATTAATGTGTAAGTATTATACCTTTTTAAAAAGAAGAATAAACGCGTCAAAATTTGACGTCACTTGCCATACTATTTTGGTACATTTTTTTTACACTACAGTCGGTCAAAGTTGCGAAATTCAATAGTTTTCCATATCACCTTTAGTTAAAATAATATTTTATTTTAAAATGGTACAATAAGTACTTTATTTTTACATTCTATTTAGACACAGCAATACCCTAGATTACAAAACCTCCAAGAAATATCGAAATTATCAGCATTAGCAGTCACAGCATTCAAAAGTATGTCACAGGGTGCTCATTTCCCCTTTTTTTTTGAAATCAGTATAATTCTGTAAGTACATGGGGTGGATTTTTTAAAATATTTTTCTGAGTACTGTTAGAACTTGGGGCATCGTGGGAATCCAGTTGGACGCCAGGTTCTTGGACACCCTGTATAAACTTATGTATAAAATTGACAAAACGATTTTGTATTGGATAATTAATTATTTCCGAAATATCCTTTTAGGTATGTCATAATGTTTTCATTTCAGTAATTTAATGATATTAATATGGGATGATGGTACAAAATAAATTCTAACAATGAACACAAACCGTACCCATTATCGAAAGTACACGGTGTTTATCACATTATTTTCATGAAATTAAACGGGGTTTTCGTTTTAAATTGTATCTTAATGGTACGGAACCCAACGTGTGCGAGTCCGACTCGCAATTGGCCGGTTTTAAATATATTTCACAAAGCAATTGCAGTATTTACTAACAGCTCCTCCTTGTCAACGTCGTTCGAGCGCCAAAAGATCCGTGTAGCTTATTTTCGTTTGATCAGCAAAAAAAGTTGATTGTACAAGAGTCTTTTGTCATGTGGCCCAAATCGGAACTAACATCAACATCTTAGTTAAATACATGTTAAATCATGTTACAGAAAAATTGCCTGCGAAGCTTTTAATAGACGCTCGCAAGGGAATCGCCCTTGATACAGCGCCTTCCTTTTTTTTTTTTGGTTGTGAAATCATCAAATTACTTCTCCCGGTCTGGGTGGAGCAGGAGGGCGTGTCAGACTCTTATCGACTAAAACCCACCCGTGTTCCTTCTGTTCTGTGCAATGCCAGGGGGCCACGGTATCCCTTTCGGACTTTCCCGCAACCCCGGCAGGCAATGGTCTCATCGGACCCCTTCACTTGCTGACATCTCTTTGAGGCGCGCGTGGAACACAACGCGCCGTCGACCTGGGCCTGGTCCTTACCGGACGGTGAGCTACCCATTGCTCAACGTCCGCAAGCCCGCGCCTACGGTGGCCGGGAATCGGCAATCGATTCCCGACGCCCGGGGCGTCTCCTCCTGCGGCGGCTAGGGGCGTGAGAGCGCGAACTTTGCCTCTCCCTCACGCACTCCGCCTCCTCCTTTGCGAGCATTACTGCTTCGCAGAAGGAGGTGACGGCCTCACATGCCCTCTCGCTCCGTACCATGGCCTGGACCAGGGCCGGACGCGAGAGATCCCCGCCACCGATCGCCTCCACGAGGACACGGCGGTGCTCTGCCCAAGCCGGGCAGACCTCCACCGTATGCTCCACCGTGTCCTCAACAGCGCCTCCCTGGCAACGTAATTCGAGCTTCAAGTGATCATTATAGCAGTGTATAATCGTGTAGACACTAATTCAAAAATAAAAGCAACAATAGCGAAAAAGGAGCCTGCTACATAAATAACCCATGGAATTACAATCCTAGATTCGAACTCCTTTTGACGAAAATGAAACTTAATCATCCTAGCATAGTAAAAATCTTTAAATTTCTTATCAACCAAACCATTTTCTCTTAAACGAAGCGCGTTTTGTCGCATTTTATCTGAAATTGGAAACCCTTTGTAGAAAAATGTACTCAAAATAAACTTGGCGTATGGTTTGTTGAAGTAATAGACATTGGAGCGACCAAATTCATCGTAGTACATTTTTTTGTTGAATGAATATATTGATCGCGTTGTAAGCGTAAATAAATCTTCAGATTGAACAACTTTTTTCAGATTTTTCAACGGGTCTAAGCAATCATGATTTATTGCAGTAGATATATTCGTTTCAGTTTGCATATATTGCAGCATCGCAGGAACAGTACAAGACTTGAGGTTGTACTTATCTAAATCTGCTTCATTAGAAACTTGGTGCTCTTTTATTGGATTCCTGATCAAACTAACTAAGCTCGACTGGTAATGACAGTTCATTAGAGACGCGAACCACACCCATATTATAAAGATGCACCTGACATTACTAGTCATTTCATGAGGCATAGTACAGCCACAGGATAGCAAATATTTTAACAATTTCAGCATTGTATTAGTTTTGTCTCCAGCACGAAGGAGTATGTTCATTAATATTGAATATATTATAAAAACTAAAAACAACAAACACCAAACTAATGGATAGAATTCCAAATAAGCGTCTTTCCACTTAGCCACAGATGACGCTTTCCTCACAAAAAAACGTAACTCATCATAATAATCCAGGTACCCATGCAAATATGTGAATGCCTCTGCCCGGCTCGATACTAGCAAAGTATTACCCAATATTGCATCAGATTCATTATTTTTCAATTTTGCCATAGGTCCTATAACTTTCATATTAGGGGATATTGTACTATATATTTCATTAGAAAAATCGAAGCTAAAATTCACTTTGAAATGTTCTCGTTCTCCTAGCACTTTAAATAAATATTGTTCAACTCCTAGTGTCATTCGGCCGTCTTCCACAAGTTCAGGGTGTATAGAGTATGGTGGTCGATGCGGGACGGTAACAAGCAAGCTGCAGTTTCGTAGACCAGTCACGAGTTTGTTTGGGAATAGATTTTTTGTCGTATTCAAGCACAAGCCGTAACTTATGACGTTGTTGTAATATTTTCCACAGGCATAGTTGTCGAAGGGATTGTAGGTGTAGAGGTGAGCGTCGTTAGTACCGTTTACCACCAGCACGTTGGCCACGTGTCGTTTCAATAACTCGTCTAAAACCATCTTCAGTTCTCCTCCTTCCAGCGATCTGATCACGATTATGAACCGTGAGGACGGGTTCCATGTTGGGTCTTCAAGGAGATATTTAAACCAACTTGTGAATTCGGTTGCATTCTTTGCGTTTACGAGATATCCTTGGTGTCTTAAATATGACTGTGAAGTCCTCTGTCTGAATACCATCGTTGTGACGGTTAATAGGTGAATTGCTTTCAGGATCTCGTAATCGTCTGTGTTCATATCAACGTATGTTAGCGTCTTTTCGTCAGAAAAGTATGTTCTCACTATATCCGATAAACACATAATTAAATTTTGGTTTTGAACTACTTCAAAAGAAATGGCATTTTCACTTTTACAGAGAGTGAACAAAGAGAGCAACAAGTAAACAACCAACATTTTTGGATGCACATTGATATATGTTTTTAGTTAACGTTTGGTAGTTTGTTAATGAACATTAATACGTTTTTGGAATTCCATTAGAAATAGAGCTATTAAAAAGTTTATCGTAATGGATCTAATATTATGCATCATTACTCAGACTCAAATCTTTGTTTATAAATTTGGTCTTTGATAGAAGTTTAGTTTTTTTTTGTATAATTTTATTAATGTATGTATAGATTAATTACTGGACTGTCCGTAGATATTAAACGCTTTGAAAAGAGTGTCAAGAGGTGGGAACTTTAAGTTGGTACAACGCTACAAAGTTTTTTTGGCGCATGACCAAAATCGGAACTAACACTACCTTCTTTTTGTCAATACATTTTTGTTGTGTTTTCGGGGTGTCTTCAAAAGGCCTCGCTTTGGTTATAAGACCGGGGAGTGTGGGATTTTTACGTCCCTAAAACCACCCCAGTGGTCACTATCTGCACATGGAAGGGGCACTGTTACCTCTCAAAAGACCGATCCTATACCTCTCTGTGCAATGTCTATTAGGGCATATCTCTAGGGAGACTGTCAAAGGGTCTTCCCGAAACCCAACTGTGCAAGTGTGCAAAGCACGTGACCACCGTGTTTTGTCTTCCCTGACACTCAGTGGGCGGACAGAGTACTCGTAACAACGCCCCCTGTCAATGTCATGGGGGCGCCAAAAGATCCTTGTAGCACTTTTAGTATGTATTTTGTTCTGATGCAGAAAACATTCGAAGCTTGAATGCAGAATTTGAACTTAGTTTAATTTTTGTGTACCAATAGGCACTAGCGCTATTCTGTAAATATCTCAAGGTGAAAACTTAAGAGCGTTTATACTGAAAGTGGGCAACGTCGCAAATTGCTGTCAAATATTTCGCTGTTTTGATTAATTTGGCAATGTTACTGTATGGACATATGAAATATGACTAACTACCGAACTAGAATATTGATAAGTCCGCCTCTGCACATTTGTGAGCATTATAGTGATAAATAAATAAATAATAATGAATTGCAACTTTAACACTGAATTTGATGTTGTATCCATTTTAGGTGTAATAAAGGCATTTGGAAAGTTTGAAAATACTTTTTTTTACATCTAAAACTAAAAATTCGGTGTAACGATATTAATTATTGCCTTTCATATTCGACATTTTAGTTCAATAGTTAGTCAGGAGTTTAGGACAAGGCTTGTATGAAAGGTTTTTTTTGGAAAATCCACCGGATACCACTGGAGATAGACACATGAAATTCAACCGGGTAACGCCGGGCACGAACCCCTAGTTTCAAATAAATTTCAAATAAAGAAACCGTAAATATTCTTATAGCTAATACTAAAATAAAAATGATTAATAAAGAAGTTGAAGGTTTCATTTCCATCGTTTTTAAGCATATAAATATGAATACAGTAAGGCTGGGAATACACGTCAGATTTTTTCATCAGATAGTCGGATCCGATAGTCTGATCCGGCTATCGGAAGGCGTTGGAGCCATTATTTTGTTTGAACATTCAACACACGTCCGATCCGCTAGTCGGATAGTTTGCATTGTTCTGATAGCCGGATCAGACTACCTGATGAAAAAATCTGACGTGTATTCCCAGCCTAAAGAGCCGACTAGTCACCGATTACAAACATGGCCGGATAGTCGACTAGTAGGCGACTAGTCGGTGCATCTCTAGTGATTACCGTACTCAGTGCTTATAATGATACCTAAGATTTATGCCTAGGTCGTCATGTTACCTATTAATTCTTTGATAAAATACCATATACTGAGTTTTTCAATGTTAACATTTTTATGACATAATTTAATGTAAGCAAGTCCCTTGTATGGGTACATGTCGGTCATTGTCGGTAATCAATGAAAGGCTGCTTTGAATTACTTATTTTGCGATGATATTTTTAATGAACGTTGTAAAATTATGTCCATACATACAACTTCAAAGAGTATGGCGTTAAAAGAACTTTTAGTTAATAAAGACCCATTTTCCTACTTCCACGCTACCAAAAATGTGGGAGGTAAGATGGATTACTTAAAACAGGACCATAAATCAGGGAAATTAACAACTTAGAAGTAAGATACTAAATTTAAACCGATATGGAGAAAGTGGTTTTCAGATCTACCAAGAAAGCACTATAAAACTTTTTTTTTCAGATCACTTCATATTTTAATTCATAATTAACATAGAAATCTTAATATACAATTGAACACTAAATTAAATACTAACTATACAAATAAGAAAATAAAATTAAAAGAAGAGCTCATTGGGCATCAAAAAATTCGTCCGCATCGCTGTCAGCGGGAAAAGTGCCCAAAAGGCTGGCAGCATTGCCACGTTGGATGGCAAAACTGATTCTTTGTCCTGAGAATTGGCCAGCCCACTGGTTACGTGAAGAGTCGACCAGCCCACTGGTTACGTGAAGAGTCGACCAACCGCTTGGCGATGTCCCGAAATATTCGATAAGAACTCGGACCTACTGTTTCAACCCCAAACGGCTCAAAAATATAGCTGCCAATAAGGTTGTTATATTTGCGCCGTTTGAGGTTTTCTGCACCTGCAGCAGCCGCCCCGGTACAGCCCGCCGTGCCTGGATGATCGGATCGCGCAAGGGTGTCGACACAGGTTGCATCCCACACCAAAGGCCTACCCAGCTTCCAAGGCATTATGGTCATTCCGTCTGGCCTCTTCCCATCGGCGCGTGCCAAGCCATTGGGTTCTAAGATAGCTGGCGGCGGTGACAAGATATAAAACCAATTTAAGCAGGGATGTTACGGAAGTCGTTTTGGCGGAACCGGAGCCGGAGCCGGAGGTTTTATATTTGATTGATTGGAACCGGAGTCGGAGTCGGAACCGGAGGCGGAGGCGGAAGTAGAAGAAATATGTGTTAAGGGAAGGCTTAATGCTACAATAGAAACATAATTCAGTCTCTTTAATTCGTCTATTCAATTAGTCTCTTTAATCAGTCAAATATTAGCGATAATAATAGAATACACGTTTTCTTATTCCACTCTCCACTGTCAATCGTCACGCTATCATTCACTCCCTTCTCTTTCATATCATTCTTCACACAATCCATCCATCTTTTCTTTGGCCTTCCTATCCCGCTCCATCCATCAACATTTATATTCATCACTCTTTTAGTCACATAAGTTTCCTCTCTCCTCCGATTTCAGACCAAACGATTTCCTTTCAATTTTATATATTTTATATACCTAAGTAATACCTACCTCGAGTTTTTATGGAGAGTTATACACGTCAACAAGTAACGCCGTTACGAATCTGGCAAACGACCCAAGAGCTAGATTGACCCGACACGTCCAGGATGTCACTGAAGACATCCCGGACGTCAGCTTGTACGAGATTAGGATGGCTCTGAAATAGCTTAAAAACAACAAGGAGCTGGGTGATGACGGTATTACGGCCGAACTCCTGAAGGTCGGTGGAAAACCCGTTCTTAGGACCCTCCAGAAGCTGATCGATTCCGTCATACTCGAGGGGCAAATGCCACAGGCATGGAACAGAGGTGTGGTGGTACTCTTCTTTAAAAAGGGTGACAATGCCCTGCTTAAGAACTACAGGCCCATCACACTTCTGAACAATGTCTACAAGCTGTTTTCAAGAGTCATCACAAACCGTCTCGCGCGCAGGTTTGACGAGTTCCAGCCTCCCAAACAAGCCAGATTCCGTAAAAGCTTTAGCACCGTACCTACATACGCTGCGGCAGGTTATACAGAAAATCGAAGAGTATAACCTGCCTCTCTGCTTAGCGTTTGTGGACTATGAGAAAGCCTTTGAATCGATTGAGACATGGGCTGTACTGCAGTCTCTTCAACGGTGCCAAATCGACTATAGGAACATCGAGGTGCTAAAGTGTCTGTACAAAAACGCCACAATGTCAGTCCGACTCCAGGACCAGACCTCGAAACCTATCCTTCTGCACCGAGGTGTGAGACATTATCTCTCCGAAACTGTTCACCGCTGCTCTGGAGGATGTGTTCAAGGTTCTGGACTGGAAAGAGCTATAGGCATCAACATTGTGGAATCTGAATAAAGGCGCTTGGTAATATAAAATGGTTAAATCGAATGACCGTAATATTGGTGAAAAATGCTGTATCTGAAAACCCCTATGGAAACTAAGATCTTGCTCAATACACAGGGTAGATAAAAAAAGACCTGACCACTAACCTGAGTTCTCCAAACCTCGGCACCAGTACACAGTTTCAGGGTAGCACAACGATTCAGCACTCGCATGAGAAAATGTCTCGAAATAGGTCATGTTCGTAATACATTTATTAACTTATTGCACGGCAATTTATGTTTGTCTCAGGGAGATATAATATTCAGTTTGAGTTTAGAACACGTAAGTTGACCACATTAGACGCGAACTGACCGAGCCAGGACACCATGCCCGGCGCGGGCGCGCACGGGGGGCGGGGCTAACATTACCCCACCAAGCCGTCCACCGATTTCCAAATGCGGGTAGGAAAACAGTCGCACGGACAAGCCAAATTAAAACTACCCTATGTTTATATATGAGCAAAGATCGAACAAACATTAATGGCGACTATATCACTAACCTTCGGCTTGCCGGCGACATAGTTATCAAGTCTAACTAAGTACAATGCTCGGTGACCTCAATAGAGCCTCCGAATAAGTGGGTCTTCAAATGAACATGGACAAGACAAAGGTCATGTCAAATCCCATGTAACACCCATTCTCATGAAGGAGGTCGGATACGCTACGCTCGAAATTGTGGAAGAGTATGTTTACCTAGGACAAACGGTCCAGCTGGGTGTTTCCTATCCGACTACTCTGAGAAGAAAGACCGACACCAACTCAGAGGTCACAGTCGATTTTGAACTCGCAAGTACCATGGTAGCTCTCAGATTTCGTTCTGGACGTATCCGCCTTAAATAAGGACGCATATTTAATGAAATAGTTCCTTCTTCCAACTGCACAGAATGTGAGAGTCGATTTCATATCATGGTGGAGTGCGCCTAGAACGAAGATCTCAGAGCTGAGTTATTAATACACAGGGTGTTGATGTTAAAGAGGTGGGAAGATGTGGTTATATTCTAGCAATCTAACTATCCTTTGTCATAAACAGCAAGGCTATTGTATTAACTTGTGTGGATTGGTATTCGTAGAAGACTCAAATATATTATAAGAACTGTATTAGGTTTATAAAAATATGTATGATATGATATGTATCTTGTTTACCAAGATCCAATAAAAAAAAAAACTTTTTAATTAATCGCATATTCCGAAACATCTAATTAATCCAGTAGGTAGAATTGCGAGTAGCCAGGTAAGTACCTGACACGATCTCCATTATAAATACACACATTATCTTGTTTAGACATAATATTGTGGGCCAGTGTCAAAGAACCAATAATTTCGAACGCTTATTACACCGCTGTCGCTGTAGCGTGGGTTCCGTAGTCTGCTCGCTAAGTTAAAAGTTGCAACATTTGCGTGGAATATCTTGTTTCATACATAGGTGTTTCTGTGTTAAAATGAACGTCATAGAAATATACATTGCACTGGGCCCGCGTGGTGGATTACAGCCCACTGCCTGTCACAGAGAGGATACCTGTGGCCCAGCAGTGGACAAATTATAGCCTTTTTATGTAAATGTTTGTTTTACTTGGGTATACTTTTAAAGGATGCAGTCATAGTGTATTGTTTCTAGCGGAAGATTCTATTGCATAGCTTATTATCATGTTATTATTTTTATGTGTTAAAAACGCTTGCATAAAGATAATTAAATGAAGCCGAAGAGATCTGATTCTAATTAAAAAAAAAAAAAACTTAGATTGAAGTCTGTATTTTCCGAGACCTATTTTAGTGAACAGAACCTTAAAAGTACCAGAAGTCTTGCCTAATGTAGTTATTATGGTAAATTTTGAGCTAGACAAGGTCGCCGCAGCATAGATGATTTGATACTATACTACAAGTATTATTATTTTGATATTATAATTATAATTTTAGTGCGGTTATAATGCTTGGGGCTAAGAAACTGCAACAATTAGGTAAGTGTCACTTGGGGCTTAGGCACTGATTGTGTTGGTATTGAAGGCAGAAGACTTATGCTGGGCGTAGAGTTAACTTAACAATGAAACCTGTCTAATCGACAGTTTTATCTATCTAAATAAGCATCATCTTGATGTAAGTACTAGGAGTAGGTACCTATCTCAACATCATCATCAACCTGTTATAGGCTACTATGATGGTAGTTCACTGCCTTTTCAATTGCACGCCATTCAACTCAATTTTCGTCAACTTTCATCCAACTAGCCTGAGGGCGTCCTACCTTTCGTTTGCCGATTCGCAGTCTCCATTCAAGAACACGTCTACCCCAACGTTCATTTGTTCTACGGCTTATATGGCCGGCCCATTGTCAGTTCAGCTTGCTTATTATATGAGCTATGTCGGCAATTTTGGTTCTCTACTGGATCACCTCGTTGCGATTCGATCCCTCAGAGAGACCAAGCATAGCCCGTTCCATAGTTCGTTGAGCGAATTTATGGAACACCCGAACCGTGAGTGTCTACGTTTCGCAAGTCATAACAGGCAGGACGCACTGATTGAAGACCAACTTATTAGTCCTATGGCTCTGTGGAATACGAGACGAGAAGACTAGAAGAAGCTCCCAAACGCTACCTAGCTAAGTTCTTCTGTTATAGCCGGGTCTCAAATTTGTTTTTACCAAACTGTTACTTACGACGATATACATCACTGTCAACTATTATAGGCTCTCACTCTTGTGTTCATAAATAAACAACTTAATTATTAAAGTAGGAATGTATTTCCTTATAAATAATATTTATTTATGTATGACCATGAAAATACATACATAGGTACCTACCTCTCATATCTGTGTAATTGTCTCATTCCACTCCATTCAAAGATCCTTCAGGAATGTAGTCTTTTGAAGGTCAACAAGGCCTTAAAAAGACTATTCATGAATTAGGATTGAAGCATCCGTTTATATAAACTAGTATAAAATAGAGGTAAAGTTGATTGTTTACTTGTAAGAAGTTATCTGATCCGATTACAAAAATCGTTTGACTGATAGAAAGCTATACTATTACCGAGTGCCATTGGATTATTTTATGGTATAGTTGACATCTCGGCGGAAGGCATGGTGCGGCTGACGATGGTGGTGTTCACTTGTTTTAACCGGCAACCATATCTCGGATTTGATTCCATATTCAAATCCTTGTTTCCAAAAGACGTTATTTCCACTTAAACAAATATCAACTTTGCACAAGTGTGAATTAGGTTGATTTCCGAATGCCTTGGTACCATGGAAAAAGTAATAAAAAGAAGTTGTAGCGCAAACTGAACTTTATTTGTAGATAGTAAAGTAATTTATCTTAAAACACATATTAGTTCACTTACATATTGGAAACTAAATGACGAAAATAGGATAAAAATGTATGCTTTTATTTACATAGACTCGGCTCACTTTCACGGCAGTGAGCAGGAAAGTAGGCAGGGAAGTGGGCAGCAGGGCTAACATGACAAGCGCGAGAAAGCTCTTTTTGTCGTTTTGTCGAAATTTGTCTACGATTCTGACGTCATTCTAATCCCTAACTTGACCGTTAACGACGAAATATCTCGAAAAGGGCACTTTGACACTTCTATATCTCGCGACGACAAACCGATGTTGCAAGTTATTAAAAACAAATTATTTTTATGATAGCAACATCGGCTTGAGTTTCCATTTCATTCATTCAATGGTGCCGATTCTCTTGTCACAAATGCCTTTAAATTAGACTAAAAATCACCAAAATTTAGATTATTCCTGTCAACCGACGATTTTCCATTCTGAAATAGACTGTGACACAACTTAACTAAGTGACACAACTTAACGACGGCACTGAGCTATTAATTTAGTGAAAATGGCAATTTTGCTATTCAGAATTTTACGTTCTTCACCTAAAATTTTGACTGTCTAAGTATTTAATCGCGATTAAAAAATTAAATAAAATTCACAGCAACACCTCGACGGTGCAAAAACAATACTGTCTTTTTTTCTTTTCTCTTTCTTATATCTCGAAAATGGTGTGTCCTATCGCAAAAATAATGAAAATTTCGACCCCCTTTATGAAGCCCATAAACCCCTAACACTCAACATGTAGGTAATATTTTTTCATATTTTCCATACAAAAAACGAAAAATTCCATATAAAACACGTCGTTCCAATATAAATAATAGTTTAAAACTAAGTATTTTCATTATTAATAAAATTATTGTAAAATAAAATGATGACTAAAATAAGTACAATTATAAAACTGCCATGTTATTTTGGAGTTTTTTTTTGTATCATAATTTTGTCTACTCTTCTCGTCGTCAAAACAACTAAATGATAGAAAAATCGGAGATTATCTCATGTTGAATTGTCAAAAATCGAGATAACTAAGGTGCCATGTTAGGGTTTGTCGAGAAAACATCAATTTTGACAGAAGGAGTCGACTATTTTGTATGGAAGCGCTGTCAGAAAACGAGAAAGTGACCGAAATAGACAAAAATTACTCACGCGAGAGTGAGTAATTGTCGCGTGTGTCATGTTAGGCCTGCTGGACGAGAACGTAAACACGCTGCTCGGCGCTCCCCAAATGAGCGGTTTTTTGTGCGAAAGTCAAAGGACCGGCAGCGCGACTGCGCGAGTGGCAGTGCGTGTTTACATTCAGCTTAGTCGCTCACAGTCACTTTTCGCCGAGCGCTTGGACGAATCGGACGTGCGTGCTGCCTTGTTTTTTTACGAACTGCTGGAATCCGAAAAAGCAATATGAGGTATAAACGACAAAAACCACAAATTAAAACATACAGTTCACGACGACGCGACGCCTGCTAGAGAAAATACGACGACGTATTTTCTTTTTTCGAATTACATATTTTTTCAAATGTATATTATGCCACGAACGCCGTAATTATTTCGACGTCTGCCATTGCCGAAAGTCGAAAGCGATGTGAGATTGTGAGTGGTAGGGCAGAATGTAAACACACACTTCCCTCAATCCTGCTACGGCAGTATTTAGGGAATTATTGCAGTGCTGAATGTAAATGACGAAATAAGATTTTTATTTGTGACGCAAAGACACTGCAATATCAGAGTATACTCAAAGTTTATAAGTCAGTTCGGTCAGTTCAATAACAATCTTATTGCGCGGTTCCTCGGAGAGAGTGAACTGAGCAGTAAGTGACGTGTTCCTGTTTGAGACCACTTACTGTTGCCATTGTTATCTAAAGTGTAGTCAGCACTGTGTAGGCGAGACAGTAGTTCCAAAAGGAGCAGACTTTAATCTCGTTTTTGTTATTGGATGGCACCAGACAGGCGGTGTACCCGAATGCACGGTCAGAGAGAGACCAGAGAAGAGACATAGGAACTCCCTGCCCTTCACAGGCCGAAATGTCTCATGTGCTTGTAACTACCTCGGCACCCATGAACAGGGCAGAAATAGGTCCAGTGCTAGTATTCGCAAGTATTCGTCTACTACCTATCAAACTGCTGAATTTAGGCAAATTGGTTATTCTTAAGCTGCCTTCCCATGACGCTGTCTCTTCACAGGCTTCGTGTATTCACATGATAAGAGTTTGTCCCGACATTACAATAACGCACGTGGTTTCTCTTCAGGGACATTCTGAATGATTAATAAATAAATTAAAGAGTATTTTTAAAATTAATTTTGCAAAATCAAATAAAATACACAATACGTAAGTAATAGGTCTGGCTACTAATGGACAACACATTTGTACGCCTACTGGCAAAGCATAGAGAACTTACAAAAATATAAGATCTCACACACCTGTGTATCTGTTACATAAGTTTGCAAATAAATACACTGAACTCTGAACTCTAAACAAAAAGTTGACGTTTGGCACGCGATTGACGACAAAATCGTTTACAATAGTCAGTTTAGTCGTTTATGATTGCGTGCATCAATTCTGAGCCGCGGATACGGAAGACAATAACGTGATGAGTGATGACTGACTGTTCGATTAGAAGTCGGTTGTGTGCCTAGCATCGGTTTTATTTTCATCTGAAACTGTAGCAGTTTTTTAGTAGTCGTTGAGCTTGTCCGGGGATTTACTACCATCGTACGTTATTCTGCTGCAGTCTTGCTGTGTCGGTTTGAAAGGTGCTGGTTACATGAGATATTTTTATTTGTTTCCCTTAAGGCGGTGGACGCGGTCCGCGTACCGTCCGGTGACCGTGCGTCATAAATAAAAATCATAATAAAAATCTTCCGAAGTAGGTCGGTTTAGGCCCGTATTTTACGTAGAACTAGCAACCCGCCCCGGCTTCGCATGGGTACCAGAGCATATAAATAAATAAATATTAAATATTTTATTTCGGACTTACAAGATCCATAATTATGTTGTTTGTTAGTTAGGGTCTTAACCTAATGTTAGTAAAAACCACACTACATACAAAATTGACACGACTGTGTCAATTTTGTATGTAGTGCGTCCGTGTGCAGCCGTATCCAGTGAGCCAGCATGGGGCTGTCCCACCTATCTCACAATACACTCAGGATGCTGTGGGAGCTAGCACGTACTCCGCACGTGCTCAAATAAGTATGCCTACATTTTCTTTTCTGTCGTAGTGTCGTATCAGCCTGTTGCGTCGAGTTTGTGGCTTAGATTAAAATGTACCTAACTGATGTTCGGGATTCCCACGGGATCGAGACTTACGCGGGTGAAACCGCGGGGCGCAGCTAGTATCAAATAAATGACGATACGATAGACATTTTAAAGATTTTCTTTATTAACTGTCCCTGAAGTCCTTCTAAAAGTAGCACTATTGCTATTTTGCTACCTTTTGCTTACATTATGAACGTAAAAGTCTGTTTCTTATTACTCAATCGTCTCTCGACGAAACGAAACATGGTAATTTGCATACGGGATGCGTAGCTCATGTTGTTATTAGAAAGAAAATAAATGTTGCCCGGATATGATGTATATGATTGCCCGGTTGATGGCAATAGGCTCGCCCCCTATTACATGGGACTTAAACATAACTGGCGAAATATGGGTGTACTATGGGTAGACCTCTGCCCAACCCTTTGGGGAAACAAGGCGTGATGTTATGTTATGTGTGAAATATAATAAGCCGCTTTGAAATTAAGTTATTTTTAGAATTAGTATATTGTAGTTTTTCGGATGTGACATCATCAGTTTCAAATTGTTTCAATCAAAGTCATCTCTGCTCTGAAAACGGTGAAGGAAAACATCGTGAGCAAACTGGCTTGTATTAGAACTAAAAATTCGAAGTCATGTGACATCCAGCAACCAGCACTGGGCCCATGTGGTGGATTATGGCCCACTCCGTCTCACAGAGACTTGAGTTCCAGCAATGAGAACATTATAGGTGGTTTATGATGCTTACCTTTACATCATCTTAGCTGAACTATGTCTACTGCTAAACATAGGTGTCCCTCTAACCCCCAATGACCCAAAACTTCGGTTACATTGACGCTGATCGTAGAGTAATGCGGGCATTGAAATGACCCGAATCGATGTTTTTTTAAATTATATTTCCTTAAAACTTTATGGTGTGGCATCCGTCTTTGACTCATATATATCAGAGGTGTCAATGAACTATGCTTATCTAGTTGTTGGACATGGGTACGCGTCAGTGGAACTGTGCCACCCTCAGAATAATATTATTCTGAGGTGCCACCACACCAACGTCCGTCTTTGCAATGACTGTTTTTAGTGTATGTAAACAGTCAATGTTATTTAGTACTCCCAAATTGTTCCTTTTACACATATTTTGATGGTACGGCCTGTTTAGTCCATGCTGAAAATTAGAGCGAAGCACGAGTGAGAGCAGAATCTGTTCTTGACATTGTTGTCTTTGCTTTCAGCGAATAGTTTAACTTTAAATGTGGATAAAACCAACTTCATCACTTTTTACCTTAAATCTACTTCGCAACCTGAAAACACAAATATAGTAAAAAAAAAAAAAATAGTTAAAGCTCATACAAATTGTACTGATTACCCAAACCAATGATCCTGCCTTCCCCTGAAAAGAAAAAACCGGCCAAGTGCGAGTCGGACTCGCCCAGGAAGAGTTCCGTAGCAGCAAGTAACATAATATAAAAGTCCTTGTAGTTCGTTGTAACTTTGATCGATGTTTTAATAATAGTTTACGATTTATGACGTATTAAAAAAAAAAACTACTTACTAGATCTTACTACTACTATATATATAGATACTTACTTATTTTCGGTGGAAGTTTACCTGTTAATGTACATCATATATTTTTTTTAGTTTTATCATTCTCTTATTTTAGAAGTTACAGAGGGGTACACACATGTTACCACTTTGGAAGTGTCTGTCGCGCAAATTATTCAGTTTAGAAAAAAATGATATTAGAAACCTCAATATCATTTTTGAAGACCTATTTATAGATACCTCACACGTGTGTTTGATGAAAAATTTTTTTTTGAGTTTCAGTTCTAAATAAATAGATAAGTATATATCCCCAAAATTTATTGTTTTTTTTTTTAATTTTTTGTGAATATCTTAATGCGATTCACAGAATACATCTACTTACCGAGTTTCAACAGTATAGTTTCGGAAAAAAGTGGCTGTGACATACGGACGGACAGACAGACATGACGAATCCATAAGGGTTCCATTTTTTGCCATTTGGCTACGGAACCCTAAAAACCAGTGTGAAATACCTTGGCGTACTAATAGACAACCTCTTATCATGGAATGCTTAGATTGGGGCATTGTCTGGCAGAGATAGTAGGTACACGAATTCCTACCGTGTTTAACACAACGCGCCGTCGTCGACCCGGGCCTGGGTCCTTATCGGACGGCGAGCTACCCATTGCTCACCAACCGCGTGAGGGCGCGATGTTTGCCTCTCCCTCACGCGTTCTGCCTCCTCCTTCGTGAGCATTACTGCTTCAAAACTGTACGTTGCGCAGACATGCTTCTTTACAGCTGGAACTCAATCACTTGACAAAACGTAGGACCACAAACGTATATAGACCATAGAGAGGCACAGAACGAAACTTGCAGAACGTCATTTCAGAATCCGTGATAGTCGAATATAAAACTTTGTGAACAAATAATGTAACATCTACACGTT
The DNA here is from genome assembly GCA_963853775.1 of Xanthia togata. Lineage (NCBI taxonomy): Eukaryota > Metazoa > Arthropoda > Insecta > Lepidoptera > Noctuidae > Xanthia > Xanthia togata. The sequence continues at coordinate 9,571,985 of OY970788.1, read as the reverse complement.
CAATAAATTCGATTGTAAAGGTAGAGTCCGTAAATGGATAGATCCCTTAGCTATGACGAGGTTGAAAAAAATCTCAATACGTAGATTTAACCCACACCCAAACAGTATATCGTCCGACACACCCTCGAATAAACCCACCTTCCAACACAACATAACATAACACAACAGAGACAACAAAACACTACTTACACATCACAACACAAAAAACACACACATGAACAAACAGACACACACACTCACAACCCACACTATACAAATTTTTATTTAATTTTCCTATTTAACTTCACATTCAACAATTCTATAATGTAAAAAAAAAAAAAAAACTAATATATTATTATACAAACTAAAATATAGCGTCGAAAAATTCATCCGCATCGCTGTCGACTGGTTTGTCTCTTTAATTATTTTGTTTTAATTTCTATATAATATTTATTTTCTGTCAATAGTACTTACACAGAGAAATTCCGAATTTTTATTTGTCTAACTGGTGTTAACTTGGGAGCCCTGACACCCATAACATTTATGTAAGTTTAATCTCAGCTTGGGTGTCAGAGGCTCTGCATTAACCTACAATTTATGTGAATATACCAAGTGGCATAATTATGTAAAATTGTAAAACTGGAAATAAAGATATTTATTATTATTTATTGTTTTCACTGTTCTAAATAAACAACAATGATTTATTTATCGCCAGTGACCCTTCTCGGATTTGCTCTGGCGATATTCATGAAAATGATCTCCCATCAAAATCCGTCAAGTAGCTTTACAGCCTTTTCCGAATAGTTTAGACAGACTACTTACTTCATTTTGTTTATAATCTATGTGACGTAGTTACGTGATACATAAGTTAAGTTAGCCATTTATGTATTTACTTATCTATTCAGTTTAAACTGAAATGAGTTTATAAATAATAGGGAAATTCTAAATTGACTGATTAGGTTTGTAATTACAGAGTTTCTAGAGTCATCGACATTAAAAATGATCAAATTAATGTTTTTTGATTAGAAAAACAAAGTGTTTTAAATTAATTTACTTAGCTAGGTATTTTGCTATCGTTGTAACTAATTCAGTTCAGTGACATCTTTATACGATCAATAAACCCTGGAAGAAATGTGGAGCATACCTAATAGGTATAAGACTCATAGGTATTTGGATGTAGAAATCCGATTACACCATCTGTTTGTAGATATTCTTCAAGCATACCAGTTTTCGCCTTCCACAGTGAACTCTCGTAAAGTTTAAACAAGGAATAAGTATTGTAGTAATTTCACTAATTTGATGTAATTCTACGAATCAATTGTTTACCATTAATTTAACTAATCAATCACGATTGTGCTTGCGTTATTAAAATGCACCGATGGGGGCTCTCCCCCACCGGTGCATTTTGCATGCGTGCATTTTTGTATTTTTTTTGCAGTAAAATATTCGTTCGCTTATGCCTCTGCTTAGGCGAACAAATATTTTACTGCGTCCGGGTCCATCAAATCTACTGCCATTCTGACGTAATCGAGTTAATATCAATAAACATCACAAATTCGCATTAAACAGTGAAATTTAGTGACAATTATCGAAAGGCAGACATAACCATAGAGTACAAACACCGGCTTATATTTGTGCATCAAAACAACTTCAAGCTTACTAACTGTTATGTGGCTTGCAGGTCGAACTAACTTTAGTTCCCATTCGTTGCTTGCGGCTACTCGACGCATGCGTGGTACCGGCTAAATAAATACGCGAGTTACTGTATTAAAACTATAAATACTCAGAACTGTATTATGAGCTACATTAGGCAGTGATTTCTATAGTTTTTTTTTGTATCAAATTGTTCTGTTTCATCGGACTTAATGTGCCGTTTCGCCTGTTCCAAATTCGAAGTTTCAATTATCTAGCGATTGAAAGATTAAAGGTATGTTTCGCTGTTGGTATATGGTTTCGTGTTTGAAACTAGAACTGTATCTGTAATTTGAATTATGATTGGATGTTTTTAATTTTAGTTAATTGTATTAAAAGGATCAGTTATTATGTTTTAAATTAAAACGAGGGTAAGTGAAATGTTTAGATTGATTGGAGAAGGCAACGACAATGGAAATCTATGGGGAGATCTTTGCCCAGCAGTGGGACAATACAGGTAAAAAAAAGTAAAAAGATCCAGTTGTGTGTCAAGATGAAAATTCGATAAAATTATCCTGTTTATTTTATTCGATAAAAGTTTACTGTTCTGCGTGATTACATGATTCTTTAAAGTACTCGATTGATATAAATATCGATTTCGAATTATATACATTTATATGGCTAAGTAATTACAATTTACTAATTATTAATAATTAGTAACTAATTTGGTATCTTCGATACCGATCTAAGAAAATATTTCAGTGGTTGACCATCTAATATTTAGAACGCCTTGAAACCAACACGCATACCCACTTAGGTAGTTGTTTATATGCTGACCTCTTGGCAAATAGATTTTTAGATTATAAATGCATACTAACTTTAAACTTACTACTAATAAGTATATTAGTTAGTTTATTATTATTATTTATTTTTAAAACCATGGAGTACGGTCCGTACGGTACGGTACGGTCAGCATATAAATGTTCTTTGCAACATCCGTTCTGCATAGGTGTTTTATAAAATTCTGATTTTAACTGAAAAGTTAAGACTTTGCTTGCTGACTCCTATTGTAATATTTTACTTGGCACGTAAATACTCGTTCATTTAAAACCTGTGTTTATCGATTGGGATTTAAATGTGTAAATTCATTTGTATGAATTGACACATTTAAATCGACCATGTTTAATTCAACGAGATAAAAACCAATGATAACAATGTAATAAGTATGATGATTCTATATATTTTTACGTAGATACATAGGAAGCGGATACCTACATGGAAACGGAAATAAATTTCCAACTAAGTACCTACTTTCTATCTAATAATAAGGAAGTGTATAGAGTGCCACTATTTGCGGCATATTAGTAGCGCTGCTTCAGCCCGGCTAAAGTGCCGTAAGCATTGCACTATAATAATCACTGTCATTTGTTTTTTTTTTCATTGCATTGTCATTGCCATTTGTTATTTTGTTTTTGAGGAAAGACTAATGTAAATTTATTTCACCTATAGCCAGTTAAGTGTAGCAATAATCCCTTGGCTTAGCAAATGAAAGGCTGAAAGGTAGGTTAGGTTAGATTAGAACTGTGACCACACAACGCACGAGCCGAGCGAGCGAAGCGAGCGGTTCCGCAGCAGCAGCTGGCGAGGGCCAGGGTCCGTTTAGGCACAAGAAAATGTAATGTTTTGGGAATGTGGTGTTTTACAGCGAACTAACCTCAACGATCAAACAAAGTAACAAGTGACAGTGACAGTGATAGTGACAATGAAATTCTTACGGCTCTTTAGCCAAGCCGAGGCAGCGCCACTATTATGCCACTAACGGCACTTTATCCGAGAGGTGTATAGAGTGCCGCTAGTGGCATTCTATACACTGCCTATTAATTATCTAGTGAAGCGATACACATGTGCAAAATCGTTTTAAGATGTCACATTTTATTTGTCAGATTTTTGACAAGTAGGTACACCTGTAGAGCATTGGCAGCCCTACAGTACCGGGAAAATAGATAGCAGCTGCCAATAAAAGGGGTCTTTTTATCTACACTGATCTGCAAAAATAAGTATCATACTTTTAAAATTGCAATAACTTTTTAAGTACACAAGATATACCTACTTTCGAAACAAAAAGGTCTCGAAAAAGAGTTTAATTTTGTAAATAAAAACTTCAGAGTCGGTTATCTTCTTTTAAGAGATGGCTGAAAAAAACTTTAAAATCAAAACTTTGCTTTTTCAAATTACAATTTTACTATTATTTTTTTGTTTTCGGATTTTTTCTTGATCGATGAGTCTTGTTACAAAAGCTACGTTAGACAACAGCGCATAAACTTATTTATCATGCCATTCACCTGAAGAATTTGCTAGGTTCATGACTTTTCTGAATCAATGAAAGAATGGTGGGTGTGACGTTACGAACGGTCCAGAAGGTCTTCTTCTTTTCGAGTGGTTAGTGACTAACCTGGTGTCAGAGTTTTAAAGCCGCCCATGGGCCTCTGACTTGACTTTACATGCCGTCGAGAAATATCTCTCAGGCATGCCGGCTTCCTCACGATGTTTTCCTTCACCGTTTTAGAAGCAAGTGAAGTCCAGAAGGTGAAGCGAAGGTACGAAGAGACTGGAAACCATTTGAGGAGATCTGGTAATGCCAGACCCAGGTGTACTAGTGCCTGAGAAGACCGTTATATTGTTTCTACTGTGTTGAGAAATCGCCATCTAAATGCAGTTGAAGTCCAGCAACAGCTTCTTCAGACCCGAAGGAACTACATTAGTAACAGTATAGTGAGAAGAAGACTGGCTGAAGTAAACCTGAAACCCCGAAGACCAGCGAGTGGCTCCAAATTCGAGAAAGAGCATCGAGTAGCGAGACTGCGATACGCCCGTGAACACATACAGTGGGATCAAGAAGAATGGTCAAGAATTTTGTTTACAGATGAGTCTCGATTCTCACTTTACACTTCTGATGGAAGGCGAAGTGTCTACAGGCAACCTGGTGAGCGATACCTTCAAGTCTGCTTCTCAGAAAGAGTCTAGTACAGTGGAGGCAGTGTACATGTATGGGCTGGCATATCTTCAGAAGGTCGCACAGAGTTAGTGGCCATAGAAAATGGCACTCTGACTGGGGAAAGATATGTCCAGGAGATTCTCAATGGGTATGCAGGGCCGTATTTAGTAAATATGGGTGATGGATCGATGCTGATGCATGATAATGCCCGGCCACACACGGCTCGGGTCGTGAAAGAGTATAATTATTCAGGAAGTTGGTATCAGCGTGATGGCTTGGCCATCAAGAAGTCTTGATCTCAACCCGATTGAGTACGCCTGGGATGAGCTAGGGAGGCTAGTCAGAAACCGCAGACCACCACCTACCACTCTCAGGGCACTAAAACAGGCCCTGATAGAAGAATGGGAGAATATTCCCCAACATCGGCTCCGAAAACTCGTGTTCAGTATGCCAAACCGACTCGAAACTGTAAGCAAAGCCCGAGGAGGCAATACCAGTTATTAAAAAATAAATAACATGTAAAAAATACTTGTAAATGTTAATTGAGTTTTATGACACTAAGCTAAAAATAACTATTTTTATTGTTTTATCTTTTTTTAGATTTAAAAATGTTACTAATATATAATTTACTATAGTTTCAAAGAAAGCTGATATAAATTGCTATACAACTTTTTTTATTTTAAATCTCTAATTTCTATAGTTTAGAAAAAATTGAAATTTTAAAATTGTATTACTTACTTATTTTTGCAGGCCAGTGTATTTAATTTCATCAAAACGTTTTGACTTAAGCTAGAACAAAACAATTCTGTATCAAATCAAACAGTCGATTCAGTATAGAATTTTTAACATAAGATAACATGATGTAGGTACATCACGCCTGTAATCCCCGAAGGGTTAAGCCGAGGTGTAGCTATAGGTAGAAAATAAAAGATTCTAAATTCGATCAAAACCAACCCGAATCATTATTCTGCCAGCCTGTATGATTTAAAGTTGTGTGCCAAAGAGAGGTTCCCTTTGGCACACAACTGGTCCGGGTCCAGGGCCTAAAATAGTGCCATCACTGCATTTCATTCAATTTTCTTGCGGAGAAAATGTACAATATAGCCAACTAGACAGTTCGAAATAATGTGATAGTGGCGGCAAAGAAATGAACCCAATACTATGCCCATATTATTATGTTTAGGTTTACATACGGGACCAAGTCTGGAATATAAAATAAAATGCAATTTCTTACATAAAACCAATCACAATGTATGGAAGGGGCGCTTTTTTTTTTCGTAATTTCAGTTTAATAGTTTTTAGAGTTTGATACATAGTTAGACATTCAAATATTGTTCACTATAAACTAATGTCATATGTTATTTTTATAATGTGACGAATAAATAGGTCATATTGATAGGACTTACCGAATTATGACGGTTGATGAACTTTGGAATGTGCAAAAAAATATCCATTTGCCTTTTCTTTTTATATTTATAGTAAATATAAATAAAAATCAAGGACTTGATTAATAAACAAAGTGTTGATTCAAAACAAGTTCTTTAAAAAAAACACCGGTTGTGTGCATTCTGATTATGATAATTTTGAATTGATCTTGATAATAAAATGTATTACCGCATTTCACTTTGAAAATATATATAACTTTACGTAAGTTGTATTAATTTTAGTTTAAAATTAAATATGCATAAATTAAAACATGTATCTAAATATAATTGTTATGTTGTTAATTATAGATGTTATTTAATTTGAATTGCAAGTGCCTGGTGTGCTGTTGGTGTGCTGATGATAAATAAATAAATAATTAAGTAATTGCATTTAGTTACAAGTTGTAATTTATGTTATATTTTATTTAAAATAACAATCGAATATCTTAACTTAACTAAAACTAATCGCAAACTAAAATATGGCGTCCAAAAATTCATCTGCGTCGCTGTCGGTTGGTAATGTACCCTGTTCATTTTAGTTACAATACACTCGATTTATTATAACAATAGACAAATAACGGTTATTGCACTTTCGTTATTTCGATAGAAATGTATAATATGCTCCGTTATTTCACGATAAATACAAAGCACACACATAACATCACGCCTGTATTCCCCGAAGGGTTAGGCAGAGGTGTATCTAGTAGGTACACCCACATTTCGCCAGTTATGTTTCAGTCCCATGTAATACGGGGCGAGCCTATTGCCATCAACCGGGCACAAATCCAGACTCCAGGCTGCTACTGAGAAATCCAGACCCAATAACACTTTGCCCGACCCGGGAATCGACCCCAGGACCTCATGCTCAGCAGTAGCGCTTGCGACGACTAGACCAACGAGGCAGTCTAAGTAAATACCAAGCAATAATCTATTTACCATTTACATTAAAAAAAAACTAAAGGGCAGTCATTTCAACAATATTGCAGTCCTTATTTTGCCATTATTTTTCTAATACTATAATAAATGGAGTATAAAGTTATAATAAATATAGCTTAGGTAGGTATAAATTCGGTGCATATGTAACAAGTTAATAAGGATTGCATTCGATTATATGAAAAACTTAGAATGTAATTTATACCCACTTGACCTATGTATTTCTTTCTTTTCTTGCTACCTTATATCTAAGGTACATTTAATATGCCTTTCGCAATTCCAGCAGTTACTAACATTTTTTTTTTTACTGAGCAGAAATAATCATTTTAAACAATAAATAAGCACTGACGGGTAGTTACACTGACGAGCAATATAAAAAAGGCACTAACTTATCATAAAATATTTATAAAAAGCAACATTGAAGTGTATTTAATAGTGCATAAAATACACCTATACAACGGTTTTCAAGATTGTTTTTACCTTGATGTTTATTTTGTTTGATAGGTACCTGCTAACAGTGTAGATGTTTATTTTGTTTAATAGTACCTGGCAAATAAATCAACTCATTAATTGAACAACGGTTTTTATTTTTATTTTAAACTACCTGACCCGACACACGTTGCCCTGTCAAAATGTCAATGTATGAAAAAAAAAAACACAGTTATTTCTCGAATTTTTCAATTTTCCGGACAATCACAAATTAACTTTCACTGAAAGTCGAATTTTTGAAATGTCCAAAATGTTCCTAATAGTCGAACTATTACGAACCGTAACTGGATCGTAAGTTTGCAACTAAGTGGGGCCCACTGGATCGTAAGTTTGCAAATAAGCGGGGCCCACTGGATCGTAAGTTTGCAACTAAGTGGGGCCCACGGGATCGTAAGTTTGGCCCATTGATCTGATATGCCGCAGATGTATTCAGCGCGTGGCAGTTTTCCGCAGTTATTTAGTGATGGAACGGATATAGTGTTTATTCTGAAAGTGGGCAACGTCGCAAATATGTCGCTGTTTTGATTAATTTGGCAATATTACTGTATGGAAATATGAAATGTGGCTAACTAGCAAACTAGAATATTAATAATGAATTGCGAAACGTGACGAATAATAAACGAGTGGTATAGAAGTTGTTTTATGCTAAGATCTAATTAAGTAATCCCGAGATTGAACGATTCCGTCTCAATGCATTTTATTGTTGTTTTTTAGGTAATTAGTAGTAGAGTTTAACCTTCAACTCGATTTGGTATTATGTTATTTTAGGTGACTTAATGCACATTTATTTGTTAATTTATAGAAGATTAATCAAAGAAACCTGACTGTAAAAACATAATTATAACTGAAAATAGAAAAACAAGCACTTACGTGTTTTTGAAGTGGTTTTTTTTTTTTTTTTTTTTTTTCAAGCTTTTTAGTTTCATTAATATACATATATTTATATGGAATTGACTAATTATTAGCTATTAATAGTTACCAATAGGTATTGTAGAAATTTATTTAAAATAAACCCTCCCCTCCCTTTTTTGAATTTACAAATGCAATATATGAAATGGAATTGTTAATTCTGTAAATAAGATATTGCAATCACATATTCAAAAAAATATAAGAAAAAAAATTTGCTAGATGAGTTCGGCCTTGTCACTCCCACAATTACGACGAGTCTAACTACACCTCATATGTTAAAATCACACAGAGCTGTGTGGCTACAATGCGTGCCAAAGAAATAGACATACATACGATTCGGTTGAAAGTGTAATAGGATAAGTCTAATTGTACTCGTACCTACCTATTTCAAAATGCGTAATGATATATGATACTACATCGACCTCGGAACCCAATGAATTGTTTTGTTCGACATCACTAGCCTACTGCGGAGTCTACAAGAATAATGTTTTTACTTTGCATCACAAAGTAATCACAAAGTATGTTAATTTATTGTTTTTATGCGGCTTTAAAGAAATGTAAAAGTATAATTACTTTTTGGAATATAAATGATCATTATTCATGTTTTTACCAGTAAAAGAAACACTGCTATTCATTTGTTACGAACAGAATAATATTTTGCTTTAACGGACGCCATTTGTTGGCTTGTACCCACTAGGTGCAAGTGAGCGAGCATCGGACATTGCATAACTGTTTGTTGGCTCCTATAATATCCCAGTTACCTGTTATCACGATAAACTAACACGCACCCAACCAATAGAGATACTACTTTCTAGGAATATTAATTCTAGCCGACTGAACCTAGATATTAATAAATGTGAGTCCTAAAGGATAGAAAGTGCAGTTCCTGCTAATGACGAACCAGTGGGAAATGCGCAAAACACTTGCAATGGCTATGTTTTACATTGACAAATCAACAATATTTATTGCGTTATTTATGTTATCGAGCAGAAGAATTTTTCAAACATGTGAAGCAATGGATTATGTTTTTTTTTTTAGATTTTGATTGAAAGTGCGTTATTCAATTGGAATGCAGTTAATTATTACTCCAATGTAAAGTACAATAGTTTCAAGTTTTAGACTCCAAACTATGGACTAATTTATTTAAGAACCTTGCGTCTATAATGGACTGCTTCTTTATAATTACCAGCCTATTACTGCCCCACTGCAGGGTAAAGCTCTCTTCTCATACAGAGAAGGCACGAGCACTGATCACCACGCTTGCTCAAGATGGTGATTTCATACTTATAATAGCTTTACTTCTACAGCCCTAAATAAATAAACAGGACGTTATGCAACGCCAATTAATTCGATAAAATATTCTAATTATAAAAGGTGTAATCGAGTGTGAACTTACGTACCCCATCCTGTCGGTTACGTCGCTAACTGTGTCGTATACCCGGTTTTTGTTACAACAAAAAAGGTTTAGCATCGCTGCCTCTATTCCTGTTGGAAGTTATATTTTGCAATCGACCTGCGTAGATAATACAATTGATATACAAACTGGTCAGGTTAAATTCTCTAAAGCAATCACTCACTGAACTGAATTAGTAATGCATGCATCTGTATTAAAATAGTTACAACTAAACCTGACCACTTTTTCTAGCAATAATTGCTTGTTATTGTTGGAAAAAGTGGTCAGATTTAAAGTTTGAAACCTTATGTAACATTATTAAATTGTAATTGAAAAATAATCTATGATAATTGAGGTTATAAAATTAACCTGAATTGTCACAAATAAAAAACATCTTTAAGGGTATTTGAAATTAGAATTTCGGGTTTAATGCTTTAAATAATCAATTCAAAAATGGAAAGCACTCAATTTGTAAATGTTACTACATATAGGGTTTTCTCTGCATCAGATACTTTTGCAACAAACCATACATATCCTTCTTCTATACATGTTACCCAATGGGCTAAAGTTAAGCATTAATTCTGTGATGAAACTTGAACCCTGAGAAAGGTCCTACTAGACCTACTTAAAAAACATCCTTAACAGAGTAAATAATAGTGTTGTTTTTTATTGAACTACTCGTTTACTCGAGGTACCGGGCAAAGCGCTAGTTCCAACCCTAATTATACAAGTCATAAATCTTGTAAGGATTGCATTGAGATTGTTTACTTAGTGTATAAGTATTACTTACAGGAAAAATCTTGCTTAATGACACGATCGCACGAACAAGACATTGCTTGTTTTGACTCTACTTGTTGGAATATAAACTGACTTTAATCTCATTGGCAATCTTTCAGGGGGTCGACTCACGACGAATCACACCAACTCTGAAGTATTAAGAAAGAATCTGCGCTTTCACAAAAAAATGCAATACTAGCACAATGAATGTGATTATGACAAATAGCTGCTTTTTTATTTCTTTTTATGGTTTGTTCCTTAGTAAAAGTGGTTCATATTCCAGAGTCTTTATTGTTATCAGAAGCATTCAAATTACTTCGAACTTTGGCCTCTTTATCACCATTTGGCATGGGAAATATTTTTTTATGTGGAAATAATAACAAATGCGTGATAATCTTCCAGTGAAAAAGTCATGAAACTGGATGAAATGCTACGGTTCTTTTTATGACACAAGCAAGGAAAAATACCTGATCATAAGAACGATTTATAAAAATAATATGAATAAAATATCTTTATTTATTTATTTATATAAACTTTTCACACTAAAAAAAGTACAAAGGCGGATTTAATGCCTCAGGCATTCTCTACCAGTCAACCAAGGGTGGTGAAGAGATTACATGGCGGGTGCTCTGTTTGAGAGGAACAAAGAAAAATAACTTTTTTTATTAAAATATATCATTATAAATAATTATAATACACACACAATACACATTTAATAAAATATATACCTATATTATATATAGATCATATATACAAATTCGATGACTCTACTCTATTTATCTTAAACGATTTAATTAGGATAATGTCAAGAAATATATATAATAATTAAAACCTTTTCTCTAAAAAACTTTTTTAGTCGTGGTAAACGTTACAATTCGTTCCAAGCTATATCATGAAATATGACTGCTGTTCATTCATATATACGCTATTATTTTTATCAATGATAATATAAAGATTTGAGATGTCTTTATGTAAAGTAAGAAAAGTGTTGGACCAAGTGTGCTGTCCTGTGGAATTCAGAAATTGATGTGGAGTATTCCATTCCACATCCTTTTACCCTACTTTTATATGACAAAATAGGATAATACGAAACGTTATTATTCAAGCTATTTCTATTCTAAATACCTATAAAGCTAACATCGGTAATTCACGATCGTTCACATTGATCGACAGCCGTTGCGCAAATGCATCGCGCAATGTTGTCAAGCATAAATGTCGTTTTATATCAGTGATGTGAAAGTTAGTACGTTGGTTTATAGAAGGCTTGTATTCAAGTATAGCTAGTTCCTTTGTGGTAACTATACTGCTATACTAAAGAGGTAAAGTAGAATGTTTGTAGAATGTGTTCTGAGAAAAGTCATCAAGACGAGGGACTATACGGTGTCAAATTAAATTAGCTAGCGAAACTCCGCAGATTTCATGGGTCTCGATATGTAAACAAGATAAAACAAAGAAAAAAGATATGTATATCTCGTATTTTTTTGGGTTAGCGACCGCTGGTAGTGTGAAGTTACTAAGTATGAGTTGAGAAAATCAGTTTTTGACGTGAAAACGTCTTTTCGCTCGGAGTACTGGTAGTAAGTTCAATATTTCGGACCATCAAAACATGTAAGATTTGAATCGGTAATAACTGCGAGACTTTTAACCTTTATAATACTGGTGTCTCATATTGGAGACAGATAACAATAAAATTCTATTGTGTCTGCTAATTGCGCGCGCGACAGATTAATGCTTGAGTACGCAAAAGATAGGTCATATTTATAACAATTTTAAGGCAGGATATAATTTGCCTATGACGTCAGATCGCGAGGGCAGGCGCATGCACGCGACCCTCTTATTTTTCAATACTTAATAAGTATATGTCGAAATTCCAATAAGTATAGTGCAAAAATGTGTTCAGCTAGAACGGTGATTCTGGTTTTGTTCCCAAGAATTTACAAAGGACTACCAGGACCTAAAGAGATACCTATAACAAAAATATTTCGTAAAATAGGGGTACAAAAGCATAATTATGTAGTCGAAAATCGCAAAATAATTTCATATAATAAACTCATAGCGGCCGTAAATATGCTCAAAAATTATAAAAATCCCAATCGAAGAAGGCTTGTATAATAAGGAATGCAATGAGCCTTAAAAACCAAGTATAATTATGTAGTGTATATCAATGTCGTCTCATATCGGCCATAAATCTGGACAGAACTGAAAAATATCACAATCGATGAAAGTTTGCGTCATTAGGAATCTAATAAAGTTTTGTAATTCATTTTAAATATTGTTGTATGTTATTTAACATCTTTGTTACTATTTCACCATATATTTTCAAGAAACTACGGCGATAGCTCGAACTGTGCTTATCTCATATTTTTATTGTTTCATCGCCTTTAGATATCGCTACCCATTACGTCTATGTAGTTTACACAAAACAACAGATTTTTTAACTGATATACTGGATCGCAAAAATTCCGGGTCGCTAATAAAAACCGTGATATCTCCATAACTTACATACCTATTTCGCTAGAATAAATAATATGTAGTAAACAGGTTACTAATGCTTGTTCAATTTATTTTTTTGGTCAATATGTATATTCAAGACGTCGGTATTACCTGCATGGAGTGGCCAGCTCGCAGCCCAGACTTAAATCCCATAAAACATGCATGGGACGAGCTCGGGAGATTCGTGAGACAACGCTCTCCTGCTCCCGTTACCTTACAAGAGTTAAGGAATGCGCTAGTGGAAGAATGGGCCAACATAGACCAAAATAGTATTAAAAAATTGGTTTACAGCATGCCATGCAATGAAACGATACGGGCTCGTGGAGGAAATACAAAATATTAAATTGACAAAAAATCTTTTATTTTTTTAGATTTACTGCGAAGTCTTAGTGTATTTTTGTTGTCATAAGTTAGTATTTAATTAAAGTTATATACGTGCTACACATTTTTTTATATACAGGGTGTTTGGCGCATGGACCGACACAATTTTTTCAGGGATTTGGGAGGTCATTAGCTAGGTTCTAGCTAAGTTCAAAATAGCTTTTAGTTTTTTTTATAATTAATTTAGAAGTTGTAAAATTTCATTCATTAAATACAAAAATTAACTTTGGAAGCTTGTAAGGAATTTTCTTGAAACCAGTTGTATAAAACAAAGATGTTTTTAGATTTAAAGGGCTTTGGAGAATGCAACAAAATTTGTTTTGTGCCACTACACCCACAAACAAAAAAGTTATTTCAAATTAAAGGACACATTTTGGGAATTTTTTTCATTAAAAAAAAAAAATCATATGTAACCAACCGTGACATTTGGGACAAAGGGTGTATGGGTAGAACCTAGCTAATGACCTCCCAAATCCCTGAAAAAATTGTGTCGGTCCATGCGCCAAACACCCTGTATATTAATCAGTCATCTACAATATACTATAGTTTCGCAAATTAGTCTTATGTATTTAAGAAACTATCACGCCATTATTATTAGCGACCTGGTTTTTTTTTTTTTTTAGTGTATTTCACAGTACCTACGGTCGTTGACCCCAAAAAAATGATAATACTATTTTTTTTTTGTTTTATAATTTTTAGATATCAATATCATCACTGCGAAGTTTCGCTGCCTGTTTTAATTTGATCCTGTGTATGAGATTTGGCCTTTGAAAAATGTTCGTTGTTTTTGTAGCGGTGCTGATGCATATTTCAGATTTTATACAAGTAACTAATTACAAGGCAACATAGAAATAGATTCTTCATAATAACATTGTCGGTTTTTGTTAGTTGTAATAAATATTTTTAACGAGACATTTCGATGGCAAATGCAGGTACTTACGTAATTATATTTTTCCGTTGATTATTCTCGTTATATTATGTACGGAGTGTTATTGTCAATATACTAAGTCATTTATTATGCTGCTTATTTTCAATTGTAACATAGTGTCGATATCAATATTGCACACACATTACTTAATAATATGTTATTTTGATTAAAATATTTAAAAAAAATATTTTTCTTTGGTTTTTCTCAAAGAAAAATAGAAACACTGACCGTTTACCTTATCATTTGACTTACATATATAATCTATAATTTGGCCTTGTCCTGTATTTTGCTTCACTAACAAACATTATCACACTAAAAGGCGAAAGTTTGTGAGTGTGTATGTTTGTCTCTTCTTCACGCTAAAACCACTGAACGGATTTAGATAAAATTTGGCACACAGATAGTTTATAGTCTGGATTAACACATAGAATATTTTTATCCCAATATTCCCACGGGATCGAAACTTATGCGGGTGAAACCGTGGGGTGCAGCTAGTATAAATATAAAACTTGGATGTTGTTAAATTATTTGAAACATCTTTGTGTCCAATTAATTTCGGAAAAAATTGAATACCCTTGTCATCATTCTTTTCATCATTTGCCTAGCCTTTTGCCTACCACGTTGGGGTCGGCTTCCAGTCTAATCGGATGCATCTGAATACCAGTATTTTACATGGAGTGACAACCTATCTGACCTTCACAACCCTCCTACTAAGTAACACGATACCCCTTGGTAAGACTGCTATAGGCCTTCAATTACGAATACACCGATCGGTTAGACAGGAGGACGCAGGCTACGTAAATCCTCTTGACATAATTCCTTGTACCCATTCAATAATGTAATTCTCTATGTATGTATTCATTATCTATATGTTCTACACTTTCCTCTTAACTTGACACGCTGCCAACCTATTGGGCAACAAACAAACATACTCTAAGTTGTTTATGCAACGTATGACGCATGAAAAAAAAAACTTTAAACTAATATTTTATATTCATAGTGAAAAGGCTGAGCAATGGCCATCCGATTGATCTTCATCGCTACATGAGTTTTAATTAAGTTTATTCATAACAATTTATTGAACTTATATGTACTTGATAATATTTTACCTATCTACTATTATAATTATATCATTAACACCACCATCATCATATCATTAGTCCACCTAGTTTTCTACCCAACTAATATTAGTTGGGCTCGTAATCGGTTGATAGTTTAGACAAAATACATTTTTTTACTTTTCTATTCTTCCGGTAGAAAACTAGGTGGACTCAGATCGCGCAAGATGTTTTGATTCCACAAATCTCAATAAAAAAATGGTTTGGTTCGTATTGTGAGAAAAGTAAACACTTAAAAGACTAGAAAAATCACTAGATGATATCACAGATAGAATGATTATAAAACAAGAACGGTACGGCAGCAACAAAATTACAATAATTACAGCAATCTCGTCATGTTATTATCGTCAAATTATAAGACAGTTAAATACATATAATAGAATAGCATACACGGAAAATTAGAACGGAATTGTTGTTACGATGAATCAGCAAACAAATAGTAAATATATTTCCGAATAAAATGAGCCATTTCTCTCATTATCTAGTTTGACACATATTCGTATTGATAGCGCCAATATTTCATGTGATATGTCGCAACCAGATGGTTCATGATGACTACCGGAGGTCGGCCACATTCCTCGACGTATTCGGTAGGTTAATACATTTAGAACACAATCGAATAACTTCCAAAGTTCCAATACGAATAAGCTACCTAGCCTAGCCTGGCTATACATCGTCATCATACTGCCGGTAGACATCTTGACATGCTGTTACCACAACGATCGGTGCTGTGATTGTCTCAGCCATCGGATTCCCGTGATTGTCGTGGGAATTAGCTCCAAACCTGTTCGTGAATTCAACTGGGGATTGTTTCAACATAAGCAAGTGACTTTAGTGGTAATAAAAACGTCAACTTGCCTATTACTATTATACTTACACAAAATGGATCTCCATAAATAAGTGTTTTCAATTTACCGAGTTCTAATTGAAATGCCTATAAATCTATACACAATTGTATATATCCCAGTCTGGAAATGGTCTAAGAAGATGATAATGATGATTTTACTTTATTATTTGTTGATGCAATTGTAATTAGGTTTTATCAAATTGGAGCAACACAAGTTACTTTTTTTTATCAACTGTGATGTACTTAACCTACTTGTGAGAATTTTAATTTTAATGAAGGTTATCAATGTATCATACAAATTATTAGGACAGCAGCTGTATTTACTATCTTTATTTGAAATGGGTGGGGGGTTATGTCTTGAGATGTGATAGAATACCTCGATATATTTACAGATTGTGTGTTGCTTTCGTGAGAGAAAAGAACACTAAGAGAGCTGGCGTATGTTACCCAGTGGTGTGGGGGTAGCATGTAGTTCGAGCTTTTGATCGATTGTGTAATTAAATATAAAGAAAAATGGAAAGTTTTATGATCTAAGTGCTGACAACGGGCAATAATTAAATTCAAAAGTCATTTATTCAAACTAGGCCGAGAAATCAGGACTTTTCGCACGTCAAAATTACATAAGACAGTCCCCCAAAAACGCCCGCTCTTCACCACTTCCTAGTGCTTTAGCTGGGAAGAAGAAGTGGCGCAACAAACTCCCCAGCTGCACAGCTGTCTGAATAGTTAGAAAAACTTGATTCTATACAAAAGTACTTATGCAAAATAATTTACATTATGCAACATAAAACATTAAATTAAATTATTTACTATATGTCACCTAGCACACGCCAATATACCAACAAAAAAACTTTTTTACAAAAAATAAAACCGACTTCCAAACTAAACACTACAAAGTGAAAAATAACTTTGATTTCGGAAGTCGGTGTCTTGGGTTTTTTATTTTCATTTTTTTGCCACCGACTTCCGAAATCAAAGTTATTTTTCACTTTGTAGTGTTTTTTTTTGGAAGTCGGTTTTATTTTTTGTGAAAAAGTTTTTATTTTTCACTTTTTTTTTATTCGACCTTGTGCCTTATGACCAGCTGTGGGACAAGCTAAGGAATGAGAAAAAAGTAGATTTTGAGGTCACGTCATTGTTAAGTTTCTGGTATGAGAACCAAATAAACAATGTTAGGTGGGCAGGGGCTATGTCCGAAGAATATAAATTGAGATGTGGGGTGAGGCAGGGGGGAATCACCTCCCCTCGCCTTTTCAATTTGTATATAAACCAACTGATTGTTGAGCTCGGCAATACTGGTGTCGGCTGTCATATTGACGGAGTTGCTATGAACAACATCAGCTATGCAGACGATATGGTCTTGCTGAGCCCATCAATCAGTGCGTTAAGACGTTTGCTGAAGGTCTGTGAGAACTATGCGGTGACTCAGGGGCTTAGGTATAATGTCACTAAGAGTGAGTTACTTGTTTTCAATGGTGATGCCAAAGGATACTTAAATGTTCCTTGCATCTCATTAGCAGGTACACCCTTGAAGCAAGTCTCAAAATTTAAATATCTGGGCCACTGGGTCACTGAGGACCTGTGCGACGATTTAGATATAGAGAGAGAGCGTAGGGCGCTGTCTGTTCGAAGTAATATGCTGGCCCGTAGGTTTGCACGGTGTTCTTACGACGTTAAAATGACGCTTTTTCGAGCCTACTGTCAGACTTTTTACACCTGCAGCCTTTGGGTCAAGTATACGCAGAAGGCATACAGCGCTCTGCGTGTACAGTATAACAATGCTTTCAGGATGCTTGTGGGGCTGCCGCGGTATTGTAGCGCTTCGGGTATGTTTGCCGATGCGAGAGTGGATGATTTTTATGCCATTATTCGTAAACGATGCGCTTCTCTCCGGCATAGAACAGATATCAGCTCCCATGGCATGTTGAGAGCATTGAGTGACCGGTGGGACTGCCCGATGCTTGGTCGATGGGTGAGACTGCACACACAGTTCGGCTCGATTAGATAGCTGTATGTGCATTTTATTATATTTATATTATGTTATTATTATTATTATGCCTATTTGTGATTCTTATGTGTGTGTATTGTGTAATTTTTGTTATGAAGACTTTGTAATTAATGAATGCTTATGTTTTAATGTTAATATTTCACTAATTCTATGGACTTTAACGTCTGCGAATAAATGTTTTTTTTTTTTTTTTTTTTTTTTTTTTTTTTTTTTTTTTTTTTTTAGCTGTGGTACCTAAACAAAACATTTGAACACCAAGTAAATTACAGTGACAGGAACTATTAGAATATCGTCCACATATACTAGGTGGGAAAAATATATATTATTGAAGCTAACTCAAAAACCCCTCATCAGATCTTGACCAAATTTATATGGGACCAATTCTGAAGTATGTCCTACCAAACAAAAAAAGAATCATCAAAATCAATTCATAATTGGCGGAGTAATCGCGTAACAAACATACAAAAAAAAAAAAAAACATACAACCGAATTGAGAACCTCCTCCTTTTTGAAGTCGGTTGAAAAGTAAAAAGAACTAAATACCCGAATTAATGCCAGGCATAAAGGGCGTGCCCGTCTACATATAGCTATAAAAGCTGTAACTCGGAAATCACAAATGATAATCTAGGACCATCGAAGTGCCCTAATTTCGTCGGCCGCCGCCGGTACCCCCGTCCCTCGAGGCTATTAAGAGAGGACGGGGTTGCGTTGCAGCACGGTTCGGGGAGATTGTCGTAGTAGGCGCGTACTTCTCCCCGAACCGAACTCTCGCCGAGTTCCACAACTCCCTTGTGGAGTTGAGAGCCGTCGTCGTCGGGTTCTGTTCCCTCCCCGTGCTCGTCCTCGGGGACTTCAATGCCAAGAATGTGGCTTGGGGTTCCCGGTATACGGACACACGGGGCAGGATGGTGGAAGACTGGGCGCTGGAGACAGGCCTGGTCGTCCTTAATCGGGGTTCTGTCCCCACGTGTGTGCGGATGCGGGGTGAATCAGTGGTGGACATCTCGTTCGCTAGCCCCGCTCTGTCGCCGCGTGTCATTGACTGGCGCGTCATGGAGGGGGTGGAGACGTATTCCGATCTCCGGTAAATCCGGTTTGACGTCTCCGCCCAGACCTCGAGCGCGCCGGTCCGACAGGCCCCGAGTGGTCCGCGGTGGGCGCTGAAGCAGCTGGACCGGGAGCTCCTCCTGGAAGCCTCGATCGTGCAGGCCTGGGTGTCATCACCGGACAGGCCTGCCGACATCAATGACGAGGCGGAGTGGTTCCGGGAGGCCATGTCCGAGATATGCGACGTGGCAATGCCCCGGGTCCAGCCCGGACGTGCTTCGCGCCAGGTGTACTGGTGGTCGCGTCAGCTGACGACACTGCGGAATGCGTGCGTTACTGCGCGACGCCGGTACACTAGGCACCACAGGCTCCGTATTCGACCTCCGGATACGGAAGCCATTCAGGCGGAGCTGTACGAGGGGTACAGAGCGGCGAAGACCGCCCTCCAAGCGGGAATCCTGCGGGCCAGGGCACTGGCCCGCGAGGAGTCGCTGGAGACTCTGAACAGAGACCCGTGGGGACGCCCATATAAAATGGTGCGGGAGAAACTCCGCCCATGGGCTACCCCGCTGACGCAGAGTCTCCGGCCGCAGCTTGTGGGGGACGTGGTGAGCGCTCTGTTCCCTTCGAGAGGGGAACACGCCTCCCCGCCCATGGCTCCGCCTACTGCGGTGCCTGATGCGGACCACACCGCCGACGACGACGACGATGCTCTGGAGGTGACCGAGGTAGAGATGAGGGTGGCGGTACGTAGGCTGAATGCCAGAAATACCGCCCCAGGACCCGACGGCTTACCTGGGAAAGCCTGGGTCCTGGCCTCAGAGGCTCTCGGGCCTCGACTAAGGGGGCTCCTAAGCGCATGCTTGGAGAGGAGCCAGTTCCCGTTTCGTTGGAAAACGGGGAAACTGGTCCTAATCAAGAAGCCGGGGCGCCCTGCGGACTCTCCGTCCGCTTACTGGCCAATAGTGCTGCTCGACGAGGTGGGCAAGCTCTTTGAAAGAGTCATTGCAGACCGCCTCGTCGGGCGGCTGGTGCGGGTGGGGCCGGATTTGGCGGAGAGCCAGTTTGGTTTCCGCAGGGGGCGCTCCACGGTGGACGCCATCATGCGCGTGCGAGCCCTCACGACGGGGGATGCGGTGGCTCGGGGTGGGGTCATCTTGGCGGTGTCTCTAGACATCGCCAACGCCTTCAATACCCTGCCCTGGAGTTGCATCAGGGAGGCACTCCGGTATCACCGGATGCCGACCTACCTCTGTCGTGTGATCGAGGCCTATTTGACGGACAGGGCCATCATCTACCCCGGTCACCAGGGAGAGTGGAACCGGCGAGAGATGTCGTGCGGTGTCCCACAGGGATCGGTCCTGGGGCCGCATCTGTGGGACATCGGATACGACTGGGTGCTGCGTGCCGACCTCCCCAATGGCGTCAGCGTCGTTTGTTACGCTGACGACACGTTGGTCCTGGCGCAGGGGAGGTCGCACCAGGTGGCGGTCAAACTAGCGACACACGGGGTTGCGACAATCGTGGCCAGAATCCGGCAGTTGGGACTCGAGGTGGCCTTGCACAAGTCTGAGGCCATGTTTTTCATGGTCCTCGGAACGCGCCACCGTCGGGTTCCCAAATAATGGTAGGAGGGGTTCACATCGGCGTCGAGTCGACGATGAAGTACCTGGGACTCGTCCTCGACAGTCGGTAGAACTTCGTGGAGCATTTCCGACGTTTGGCTCCCAGACTGGAGCGGGCCGGAGCTGCATTGAAGCGGCTCCTGCCCAATCTAGGGGGTCCAAACGCCTCCTGCCGGAGGCTATACGCGGGGATCGTGCAGTCCATGGCCCTGTACGGGGCACCGGTGTGGGCGCGTTCGTTGAGGCGGCGGCCTGCCCGCCGGTTGAACGCGTCCCAGAGGTTCATGGCCACCCGGCTGGTCCGGGGGTACCGCACGGTCTCCGGTGAGGCGGCGAGCCTCCTTGCCGGATTGCCGCCATGGGATCTGGAGGCAAAAGTCCTCGCGCATATTTGGGAGTGGCGCGGGGAGGCGAAACGCTGGGGCTTGACTCCGATGCCGCGAGAAATCGCGGCACAGCGGACAGAGCTCCGACGGGATCTCATGGCGTCATGGAGAGTGCGATTGTCGCAACCCAGTGCTGGGCACGCCACTATTGCGGCGATAAGTCCCCTCTTTGAGGAGTGGCTGGAGAGGCGCCACGGCGTCCTCACCTTCCGCCTGACGCAGGTCCTCAGCGGACATGGCTGTTTCGGGAGGTACCTGTTTCGGATAAGGCGGGAGGAAACGCCCGGGTGTCATCACTGCGTGGATCGCCCGGAGGACACGGTGGAGCATACGGTGGAGGTATGCCCGGCTTGGGCAGAGCACCGCCGTGTCCTCGTGGAGGCGATCGGTGGCGGGGATCTCTCGCGTCCGGCCCTGGTCCAGGCCATGGTACGGAGCGAGAGGGCATGGGAGGCCGTCACCTCCTTCTGCGAAGCAGTAATGCTCGCGAAGGAGGAGGCGGAGCGCGTGAGGGAGAGGCAAATTTTGCGCCCTCACGCCCCTAGCCGCCGCAGGAGGAGACGCCCTGGGCGTCGGGAATCAATCGCTGATTCCCGGCCACCGTAGGCGCGGGCTTGCGGACGGTGAGCAATGGGTAGCTCGCCGTCCGGTAAGGACCAAGCCCGGGTCGATGGCGCGTTGTGCTCCACGCGCGCATCAAAGAGTGTCAGCGAGTGAAGGGGTCCGATGAGACCATTGCCTGCCGGGGTTGCGGGAAAGTCCGAAAGGGATACCGTGGCCCCCTGGCATTGCACAGGCAACAGAAGGAACACGGGTGGGTTTTAGTCAGTAAGAGTCTGACACGCCCTCCCGCTCCACCCAGAGCGGGAGACGTCATTTGATGATTTCCCACCCAAAGAAAAAAATAAAAAGGACCATCGAAGTAAAAATAAATAAACAGTCAATTACTAATAACAACAACAAAAACAATGGTCAGCAAGACGACAAGGCACCACAAGCAGCAACCCCGACTCTACCGCAAGCAGTGACATCTAAGGGAGCATGTCGAACTTGCTGCCGGTTGCTCAGGCAAGAATAATATGATCAATTTTCGAGGTCGCTAGCTGACCACATATTACAATACAACTCACAAAAAAAAAACAGTGTAATGAGTAGATTAAGTCAACGATAAAAGAAAACATACAGTCAAACAAAATAAATTAAACAATTAAATTAGTATGGGGTTAGTCCCAAGCCTTTTTATCGTCTAAGTAATATTTAACTTTATAGAAACCTTTTTGACATAGTTTGTGTTTAATAAATGATTTACTGAGGCTCAGTTCTTTAACATGGCTAGGGAGTTTCTTGTAAAAACGTATAAATGCTTCAGCAGCTCATGTGGCAAATGTTGTCAAGTAGACTAAACATTTTTGGGAGGCTAAAAGAGAATAATATTCGTGCTCAAAAGATTACTGATGTCCTTTGTCAAACATATCATCGACTAAATATATAATACATCGTAAAGTATTACAAGTACAAACGTCGAGAAGCCATTAGGATTAGCAATAGTTCAAACTACGGTCGCATCAGAGAATAGTCGCTGCATTCTGCAAGTCATGGATTGCAACATGCAGCCGCTAGTTCACAGTTACTAAACATTGAACAAATATTCTAACCACAGCGCGTGCCTAAATGGAGGAATAATGAAATCTGCACGACTTTGTACGACAAATATGACGATTGTCTTTTGGGAATATGATATATTATTATTATATTATATTTATATTATTATTTAGATGTTTCTTTTGCTTCAACATTTTTATCATCAGCCTTTGATGTTTACTGCTAATCAGGTCATACACGTTCAAAAAAGAGTTTTTTACAACTTTCCCGCATTCAAAATTATAGGATATCGGAAAAATATGCGTATGAGGACTCCGTTTACTACGCTCCGTTATCCTAAACTTCTAGCATAGTACGAGTATATGCATGTAGGTAGTGCTAATGTTACACCTAACCTAACACTTTTTGGAATTTGTATGTACTTTATTTTATTTTATTTCGTAAGCGAAACCAAACAGTATTTTTTTAAATAAAAAGGAAATTACATAAACCTGCAAGTAATTATTTTACAATTAGGGTCATAAGGACTCACTGCATCACTTCTTTTGTTTCCAAACGAGTTATTTTAAGTTTAGGCAGTTTATACTCACATATTATTGTACTTTCAAGGTGATTGCACCGTCTTTTAATATCCTGAACTTTTCCATATTCTTATTTTTGGACCAGTTTGCATGATGCTGGAGTTAAATGCGTGATTTTGCTTCATCGAGATGACACTGCATTTTTTTTTAATTAACTCAAAATTGCCTATTTTATTTGTTGGCTAATATTCTCTAGGTCGTAATACTTAGGAAGTTATTGTGTTTATTTGGCGTTCCCAGGTTTATGCAAATCATCTGACAATAAATCATGGTCCTCCATACAAAAACATATTTCAATTATAAAATGTACTTTGATCGCTACACAAGGAAGGTTAAAATACAAAGCTAGCTAACCTATTGGTTTTGAAACAAATGGTGTGACTATTTAAAATGCAAACATGCGTTAAAGAATTGGTTACGTAGCTGTTAGAAACTGTGATTATTTCGTGAAATATGAAAACTCTGAAAACATCTTTGTCTTGTTATACCTTCTAATCATTGTTATCGTCCTTGCTTAACTGCTGCAATAATTCAGTGCCAAATATCTAATGCCCTATCTACTCGACACTCGTATTGGCCACCTATGTATAAAAAATGGAGCATCTTCTTAATTAATTTTCTTCAAGTCTCCGCAACATCCGACATCAGAAACCGTTTTAAAAAAGACGTCATAATCATAATACATTCAAATTAAAGATGTGCCGACTATGACTTTGGCCGACTAGCCGATTAGTCGGTTGTAAAGAGGCCGACCAGTCGTCCAAGTCGATCAAGATTTCGAGTGTATTCGGCAATTTCCGTGACGCTTCGTTTACAGCTGATTCGCGCGCAAGTAGCAACCGCTGTCTGTGAGCGTGTCGGAACATGTTTTGTTGACTTTGCATTGTTTCTTAACTTTTGATTTTGCACGAGTCAGAGCGGTGTTTATGTGTAAAAAAAATAAAACAATACTGTTTTTGTTCATTAAAGTGAAAGAGCTCAATTAAAATTTAATAATGTCTTGAATTTTGGTTGATATATGTCTTAGATGATATTTTTTCTTTACAAGTAAGTAATGTTAGAGAATGATTTCCAAAGGTAAGGTTGCTTTATATTTCATGTGTAAAACTGATTCTAAAATAAAAATATTAATTAATAATCGAGCTAAAACACCCCCCCCCCCCCCCCCCTTAAAACCCCCCTTTAAACATTTTATTGAGAAATGCACACAAAGTAAGAAGCCGGATAGTCCGCGCTCTTTGCCGAATAGTCGCCGACGACGAAAGTGGCCGGGTAGTCGGCCTTATCGACTAGTCGGAAAATCTGTAATTGAAATCTATTGTAACGTCTTTTTTAAAACAGTTCTATCTACTCGTATCTATTACATCTGGAGTCCCACACGGCTCTATTTGGGACCATTCTTATTTATATTATTTATTGTGAATAATTCAACGAAAACAAAGGAAATGGGTTAAGAAAACTGTTTGAAAGTCTGATAAAAAATTTAGAAGTTGCAGCAAACGTGATTGACACCTCCTACAGAAGTAAAATGTTGTAATATTTTGAAGGAAATTTACATAGTTACAAACCAAAACCACATGATTTCGTAACCAAATCCTATTCTCATTGATGAACATCCAATTTGCAATAAGCACCGGAAATTACTTATCACACTGTGAGTGCGACGTCATACAATCAATTCAGCTTATCACAGACCATTTTTTTTTGGATTGGAAATTATCAAATAACTTCTCCTGCTCTGGGCGGAGCGGGAGGGCGTGTCAGACTCTTACCAACTAAAACCCACCCGTGTTCCTTCAGTTGCCTGTACGTTGCCAGGGGCCGCGGTATCCCTTTCGGACTTTCCTGCAACTCCGGCAGGCATCGGTCCTATCGGACCCCGTTAGTTGCTGACGTGTCTTTGACGCGCGCGTGGAACACAACGCGCCGTCGACCCGGGCCCTGGTCCTTATCGGACGGCGAGCTACCCATTGCTTAACAGCTTCGCTGCCAACTGGAATTTGGTGACGTCATGAGAAAATCCAATGTATTTTTTTTGTAAAATATGCATGAGGGACGTTTCAATATTTTTATTTTGGAAATATTTAAATATTTTTAGGAGTTTTTCGTAAGAAAATGCTAAATAAAAAAAATCCGCGAATATGCGGACCTGGCACTCAGATTGACAGTTTCAACCCCAGTGCCAAGTCCGCAATTTTGCGGAGTAGTTTCTTTTATGTATTATGGTTCATTTAAAATTATCTATGATATTTTAACAGAAGATAATAATAGTTTGCTTAATTATAATACCTTTGGTAACATTTACTAAAGTCTTTCACAGATTAGTCTTACAAAAAATAAAATAAAATCTCAAAGTAACTTAAAATTGCAACAAAAATAGCTGAATTACAGCATTCTAAGTAAAAATTAACAGAAACACCTCTTAAAATAATCACAGCTTCCTCAACACACAAAAAATTAAACTTCTAATTAATAAAATCTTCTATAAATAATGTTTTGTTCGAACTTGTAAAATCAACTCACAAATAGCCCGCTGTATCATCGCGGTCTAAATAAATTTTTTTTACTAATAAAACTCTAAAGCTAATCAGACTACAGACTGATGACTACAAATACCAAATCTTTGGTAACTAAATAAAATAACCATAATTAAATTTAGATGGACAAGTGGTATTCATCGAAACATTCATAGCATAGACCAGGTTTGTCTTTACACATTCGCAATGCCGAATATGCCGCCGGTCAGCAGCCTCTTCTTCGTCATCTGATGATACATCCAAGCCTTCAAAATGGTACTCATCATCACTTCCATCATCTCCAAAGAGCTGATCTTCAATATCACTACGTTCGTAATGTTATAAGTTAGTGGAAATTTGCTTCGTTTTGGCCTGGACGGCCCGGCTTCGTCATCCATATTTGAACCTTATTTACTTGAAAATAAAAGTCAATTTTAAAAAACCGCAACTTGTAACGGTATTTTGTATTATTCAAGCGCAGAGCCAGCCTACAAACGTGTTGCCAAGCGCAGTGCCGGGCGCGTAGTAATTCATAGAAACCAAGCGGCGCTACTCCGCATATTAGCGGGGCCGGCACCCCGCGCTCACCCCGTACCCCGCTAATTTGCGGAGCTGGCAGCGAAGTTGTTAAGCGCAAGCCCGCGCCTACGGTGACCGGGTATCGGCCTGCGATTCCCGACGCCCATGGCGTCTCCTGTGGCGGTTAGGGGCGTGAGGGCGCGATTTTTGCCTCTCCCTCACGCGTTTCACCTCCTACTTCGCGAGCATTACTGCTTCGCAGAAGGAGGTGACGGCCTCTCATGCCCTCTCGCTCCGTACCATGGCCTGGACCAGGGCCAGACGCGAGAGATCCCCGCCACCGATTGCCTCCACGAGTAGGTACACGGCGATGCTCTGCCCAAGCCGGGCAGCCCTTATCTGAAGCTTATCGCAGTCCTTTGCTGAACATACGCCTCGCCCAGGCTGCGCTACAACACCCCGTCGAAGTGGAGCACGCGTAGCATGACCACCGTAAAAACGGGTTTTGTCGACGGAAGAATAGACAAAATGACAGCTAAACAATAACAATCTGTCATTTTGTTCATTCTCCCGTCGACAAAACCCGTTTCTGCGGTGGTCATGCTACGCGTGCAGGACTCGTCTGTTCCAAACATCAGCCCACTTGTTTACTCTGCAAGCTATGTCGGTAACTGGTTTTTTTTCGGATAACTTCATAACGTTACTATTGGTTATTCTATTATATACAATGCTGTATAATGGTGTTAAGTGGGTACTATTATTGATATTCCTTGAGAGCGAGACTTAGTAATTACATGTTAATGGCAAACAAATAGGTGTTCACTTGTTTAGTCGATGTGGATCACAGATAAATAAAGGTAATGGAAATCTGGCGTTAAGATTTCGGCGACCGTTGAAATGTCCATACAAACGTAATACCTAAATCATTTGCAATTTGATCATATTTTCACCGTATTATGTTGATATTTGAATTTAGACACTATTTATCAAGGCCTGTTAATCTGTTTTTTCCAAAAAAACTTCCCTAAAATGAATTTTAAGCGAAATTAATTTCGCACATTTTTACAGCGTAAATGTATTCATATTGTTTTGTGTTGTATGTTCATATTGTTTTTCCTGTATTATAAACAAAAATATTTGTAACATTGTTTCAGCAGAAGCATATCTTATATTAGGAGTTAAAGTATGAAATTGCCATGAAATTAGTTTTTTTTTAATTTAACATATTTATTTAATCAAAATAATTACAATTATTATCTATACATTGCTGCCATCTAATAGGAAGGTCATTTATGCCTTTGCGATAGAACTCTCGTGATCTAGATTCGACAAACTGTGTGAAAGCATTTTGTACTGCCTCCTGAGAAGAAAACTTTATCACGTAGAAAATTGTCCAAATCACGAAAAAAATGGTAGTCCGTTGGAGCAAGGTCTGGCGAATATGGAGGATGACGAATGGTTTCTAATTGCAGTTCCTGTAGAGTTAAAACGGGTTCTCGTGCTGTATGAGGTCTCGCGTTATCATGGAGCAATAATGGTGAAGATCGATTCATGAGTCGGGGCTGTTTCACTGCTAGTTTTGCTATCATTGGTCGGAGTTCGCCACAGTAGACATCTGCCGTTATTGCTTGACCAGATCGGAGAAAGCTATAGTGAAAAATACCATGCTGAGACCACCAAACAGTTACCATTACTTTTTTATTGGTAAGCTTTGCTTTAGGTCACTGTTGCGGAGTTTGACCTGGGGTCAGCCATTGCATTTTTCGCTTACGGTTATCGTAAAGAATCCAATTTTCATCATATGTCACAATTCGATCCAATATTCCTTCATGCTGCATGATTCAACAAGGCAATACTAATTTCAACACGCGTTTCTTTCTGCAGATCAGTCAAATCATGAGGCACCCATTTCTCATATTTTTTTTATATTGATTATTGATTTGACGCAAAGGAGTCAATATTGTTGGTGCCTAAGGTTAAACCATGCCGCTAATTCCTGGGTAATTTGGCTCGGATCAGCTTCCACTATCTCTTTCGATTCATTGTTATTCACCTGTGTGGGCGGTCTTCCACGTGGTTCGTTCTTCAAATCAAAGTTTCCATCACAAAAGCGTTTAAACCAAAATCGCACGGTGGTGGCACGCAAAATTGCGTTCATTAGCAGTCCCCTCTCCAACCGCAAAATTGATATTGCGAGCTGTTTCTGCCGCGTTAGTTCCGCGTCGGAACTCGTATTCAAATATAATTCGAATTTTCGAAGTATCCATATTTCTTGTCTAAGCTGAATAAAAAAAAACAACTGAAAGTCGATAATCGAATGTTGCACATTTTTTAAAAGAAGAACTTCATAGGTACCATGTGAAAAAAGTTTCACTCAAAAATCTCAAACCACGAAGGTTCTATGTCAATTCGAAGTACCTATTATAATAAAACGGCAATTTCATACTTTACTATCCCTATTATTATCGAAATAAAAACTATCAAAAATAAAATGGAATTCATCATTTTTGGTATTACGGAATACATCCAATATCATACATTTTCGATAGCTAGTAATGCTACCGCGTCAAGCAATAATTGTCAATGTTTGCGTGGTCGTACTGCTCACTGTAACTGCTCACGGAAACTTGATTATCTTTGCAGTTTTATGACACACAAATTTCACTAAACATGCATATTTACCTCTCGTTACACACTAATTATTGAATGTATTTTTATTCTAGTAGGTACGTACGTCCATCTAAAAAATAGTGCCGCTAGGATAACGTAGTTCCAGCGGAAACAGTTTTTGTTGTTGTTGTTGTTGGATGCACAATTTTTTTCTTACCATACACAATTACACGACGTTATACACTAAATATCTGCTAAACTTCTTCATTTTTCATTGTTCATTCATCATTACTTTTAGAAAAAAGTTATTATAGTATTAACGAGTTGATGGAAGATAAGAAGCTAAAATAAAGCACAAATGTTATAGGTATCTATGTATAAAATTATTTTATTAATATTACTATATATTTCCAATGACTTGAAGTTAAATTAAATATGTTATATTAGTAATAATAATGAATGTGATATCGATAGTAAGTATGCATTATAATGTTTAACTTCCAAATATATTAAACTAGCTAAAACCGCCCGCGCCCTAACAGGGTCATGTATTCATAAGTTTTAGCCTAGCCTGTAACTAAGTGTACATTATGCAAAATAAATAAATAAACTGAAATGAAGAAATTTGATACAAACGCACAACAAAACAAAATCACACGTTACTCGATACCAAATCACAAGACAAACCTAAATCCAAGTTCATTGCATAGATTCCTAAACACTGCAGCTAATTTGAATTCTATATAGTTTTGTCTAATTGTATCTTCTTTTATCTAATTTTGTTTAGTTTCATTTAATTTCAACGAATTTTGTATAGTTTTATGTAATTTAACCAAATTTTTTGATTGTATGTACTAGTATTGATCGATAACGACATTTTTCCATGCGATTACGCACACTCGATTAACCTACATTGTTACAAAATAAATATATCCAAGTCTGTTAGCACAAAAAGACCTTTGTTTTGTTTACGGACTTTGATATATTTATTTACGATTAGGTTTGACTGCCCCGTCGGTCCAGTGGTCGCAAGCACTACTGCTGAGCATGAGGTCCTGTAGCAGCCTCGCCTGGAGCTTGGATTTGTGCCCGGTTGATGGCAATAGGCTCGCCCCCTATTATCTAGGACTTAAACATAACTGGCGAAATGTGGATGTACTATGAGGAGACCTCTGCCTAACCCTTCGGGGAATACAGGCGTGAATCTGATTACCATAATTGTTTTTTTAAATGATGAATATATGAAAATCTCTCAAACTCAAACTCAAACTCAAAGCATTTATTTCAATTAAACCATTTACAGGCACTTTTGAATTGTCAAGGGGTCGGTCAGTCAAAAATATGAAGCTAGTTGCCCATTCCAAAGCGTAGTAGGTACCTATGGAGAAGAACGGGCAAGAAACTCCACGGACACTCTTTTAAATAAAATATAAAATTGATACAAAATATTGGTTACATCATTCATTTTGAAATTATGCATGTGAGAACAATGTAATAAGACGTGCACGTTCGTAAAAGCGTCCGTAATAAAAAGAAAAAAAAGAATCATTCAAAAACTTAAAATAAATTAAAATAAGCCATGGCAGCTAAGAGATGACCAGTCCCAACTGACGGCGCCCGTTCACGAACATGACGCATGGATTAGCACCATTCAGCTCAACCATTTTGAAGGGAGCTAAATGATCCAACACACACGCCACCATCAGCGAGACATTTGAGTGAGCATGACATACTCGCAGCCGCCAGGGCACATTCAAGTCAATGAAATACTACATATTACCCGATAAATGGTAGCTCTTTAGTACATAGTACTCACACCTGTGCTATGCAATTATATAATACAAAGGAAATTGAGTTTATACAATACAAAAATGGTCTTACAATCTTCAGCAGCTCCATCAGTATTTTAAAAATGTTAATCAGTGTGTATGTCAATTAGTTGTGGAGCAGGACCAGCACTGAGCCAAGCATTTTTATCAGTGATGTAATCCCCCAACTTATAATATGCCTGCCTACATAGTGTGCGTTTTATACAAGATTTGAATTTCGTCTCATTAAGTTGAAGTATGTGGGGAGGAATTTTATTATAACATTTTAAACAGTACCCCATGAAAGATGAGTCTACCTTAGCCAGTCTGAAACCTGGTTGAACTAATAGGTCCCTATTTCTTGTACTATAATTATGTCTATCACCTCTTTTACTAAAAAGATGTAATTTTTTTCTTACGTACATGATGTTTTCATAGATATATTGACAAGGTACCGTCATGATGTTAATATCCTTAAACAGTTCCCTAAGAGAGTCGCGCCTGCGGAGATAATAAATGGCTCTGATCGCTCTTTTCTGCAGAATAAAAATAGACTCGATGTCTGCAGCCCGTCCCCAAAGTAAAATACCGTAAGACATGATACTATGAAAATAACTGAAATAGACTAGCCTCGCGGTATCTACATCAGTAAATTGACGGATTTTTCTGACAGCATATGCTGCTGAACTTAGCCGTCCTGCAAGAGATGTTAAATGAGGACCCCATTGTAGCCTTGAGTCGAGCGTGATCACCAGGAAAACAGTTTTATCGACAAATTCTAGATTCTCTTGATTCAATACTATCTCACAATTACTACTTTTGACATTTGGTAAAGAAAATTTTATGCACTTAGTTTTTTTTCCATTTAATACTAAATTATTAGCAGTGAACCAATTTTGGACCTGCAGTAGGGCGTTATTTACGTCGTCAAAATTTGTAGCACGTCTATCTACCTTAAAAATTAAGGAAGTATCGTCAGCAAATAACACCATTTGTGGTTGATTTTTAAATAAATGGAGTAGATCATTGATATACACTAAAAAGAGGAATGGACCTAATATCGAGCCTTGCCTCTGAAGTAAGAACACTAAGAACTTAACTAAATAAATGGGAATTCAAAATCTTTGTTTATTATTTTTATTATTCTTAGCTCGGAACGCTGTTATTTATCTGAATTTACGGAGTTCGTGTGAATATAAATTATTGGAATATTTGTCTTTTACTAATACCACAAGTTTATATTACTATCCTTTGCTTAACACTTGACTCTTGTTTAGTAATAATAATATTTATAGTTTATTATAAGGAATACTGAAATAAGACAGAAGAAGCCTTTGTTTTTTACCCGACTGCGGCGAAGCGAAAAGTAGGGTTCTTAAAGTTGAGTGTTGAGACCACCCTAAAGGAAAAATAAACATAAACTTAAATACAGACAATAATTATGACTATATAGGTAGGTACCTACATAATTTGTATGACGTACCTACTAGATTTTCTCTACAAGGCCTAGATCTCGAGATGTCGGCATGGTAAAGATATTTCCAAAAAACGCATTACTAGTCTGTATATTCACTAACGATTCCCCAAAGTAGTCAACAATAATAAAGCAAATATTACCTAATTACTAATAAACAAATGCCGTCGAGTCGTTATGAATGCATGGCAATTAGGTACAGCTAAAGACTCGTGCAGACCAGAGCGAAACAACGGCGCGCGGCGCGACACGACACCAGTTATTGTTAAACCGTGAAGTTTTCTTAGAAATTGTATTGTTCGTTACGTTGCGCCGTCGCGTCGCGCTAGTCTGTACGAGGCTTTATAATAGATATCTATCCACTTATGCACACACACGCGGCTCCGCACCGCATCCCCCGCTCGTTGTCTTTTGTCAAACAGAGATAGCAATTTCGAACGAATTTCATACGCGTCTCGATTTGCAGTAGCGAGCGTTGTTCGTCACCCTCTTAAGTCCTTAGAAAAATCAGAATATCTTAATAAGCAAACAGTTGCCGTGAGAATGTTACATTGTATGTAATTTTTTATTTTATTTGCTTTAGAATTATTTATTTAAATTTAAGAATCCCAATTATGTCATAACTAACTAATATTATAAGTGAGTTTGTATGTTTGCTACGTTTTCACGCTAAAACGGCGGAACGGATGTGTATGAAATTTGGCGCACGGGTAGACCATGACCTGGAAAAGGATATGGAATACTTTTTATCTCGATATTCCCAAGTCATCGAGACTCATGCGGATGAAACCGCAGCGCGCAGCTAATAATGTTATAAATGCAAAAGTGAGTTTGTTTTTTTGTTGGTTACGGTTTCACGTTAAAACGGCTGACTGGTTTTGGATGAAATTTGGCACACATGAGTACACCATGACCTGGAGAAGGACATAGGCTATCTTTCAACTCGGATCGCAGACGAAGTCGCGCGCAATGGCTAGTTAATAATAAAATACTTTGTGCGTCACAATGTTAGTTGGCAGGTGTAATATTTTCAGTATAATCATTTCAGTTGAATTTAGATTTAATATAAAAATTAACAAGTCAACGTAATAAATGCTTAGTTAAATGAATCCAATCTTATGATAGGTATTAATTAAATAATGTTATTGCTAGCTTTTGAAAGGAGCATCTGAAAAAAAAACAATTTATTTTCTTTTAAATGACATTTAAAAGTGCCTTTGAATTGTAATTGAAATAAATGATTTGACTTTGCAGCTTTTTTTGCTGGTTTTGATAAAATATATTCAACCTTACGTTTTTTATTAGGACCTTTTTAGTTTTTTTCTCTTTTCAGGTGTGTATTTAAAAATAAACAATATTAAATTATTTCGTATTCAGTTAATTATGTAGTTATGCTATTCTTTTATAAATACAGTACATATGCGGAAATTATATGTTGCATTCGTGGTAACAACTCGTAAACTCGTTACATATCAGGTAAAGCAAAAAATAAAGAACACGTAAATACCAGTACACGCCATATAGATATTAAGTAATGATTTTATAACATTCATTTGCGAAAAACATACCTTTAAATAACCAAACCTTTTAATTAACAAACTCAAACTCAAAGCATTTATTTCAAATAAACCAATTACAGGCACTTTTGAAATATGGAGAAGAACGGTCAAGAAACTCCACGGACACTCTTTAAAATAAAAAACCGATTAAATAAATCGCTTTTATACAAATATAACGCTTTAAATATTGGGGGAAAACTAGATTACTTCTATTCGATTCACCATACAGGCTAAAACAAATAAAATATAACATCACGCCTGTATTTCCCGAAGCGTCATCTTTATCTACTGAAAGTCATTACCTTTCTGCAAGATTTCTGCTACTTATTGCGTCTATAGGACATATTACTGTAACCGCAGCGTTCGACTAACAGATTACAAATCGCAGTAGGTGGTTACGAGAACCATCATCTTGAAATATAATAGATAAAAGCCCTCGGCCGTTTAATTGGAAGCCTATTTCGTCTATTAAATGAAAGACAACTATGGTTAAACCACAATTTAAAAAATACTGGTGATTTTATTGCGCTTCTTCCCAGCTAAAGCACTAGGAAGTGGTGAAGGGCGGGCGTTTTAGGGGACTGTTTTATGTAAATTTGACGTTCAAAAATTTCTGTTTTTCAGCCTAGTTTGAATAAATGATTCTTGATTTTGATACGACAGGATCCTGTAATTTCACTATAATATTACAATTACAAATCTCATCAGTTTCAAATCTCCAATATTTTCGTAGGTAAAATAGATTTTTTTCCTGCTAAATTTTTGAGTTAACATTAGCATGTCTACGTTGGCACATAGAAGACAATTTCCTTATTGTGTCCCAATGAATTTGTCAGCTTTGACCTCGTCACACAAATTTAAGAAGAACTCATTTTGAATTCATGCTGAAATAGTAGTTCTATAGTGCACTTTGATTGTATTGCTTTTATGGTACATGCCTACATGCAAAGTCAATTAATTATAATATTTATTTTGCTTATGACCACACTATAAGATTGAAAATTTACGACTGGAGCCGAGTATACGCGATTAAGCGTCACCGACCCGAGGGTGACGGTTTAGTTTCGTTCACTGTTTGCTAGAGCGTAGATTGCACCTAAAGTTTTCACTTAAAAACCTATTAGTAGTTGTTCCGGGTCTGACTGTTTGTGTATGTGTGTTTAAATGTTTGTAAACGCACCTAAAATACAGGAGAAACTCCGTTTTTTATAAAAAATAAATAATAAAAAAACTAATGTGTGAACAGATGAGCCGACAAATACTTATATTTTAAGGCGCAACCCAATTATTTCAGCCATAACAGAACAATAATTGTCTTGAATAATTTTGATTAATTTACGTGCGTATTAACAGAAATTATTAAAATGGAGTCGCAAGTTTCGTTGTTCACTGTTAAATGACTGTAATCTTGGAAAAATAAAAAAACAAATGCGAAATCTAAAACCGACTACTACGAACCATCTGACCTTCGCTCCGCCAACAAACACCAGGTTCTATTATCTTACAATGCATTTTATGATTGTCTTTCCTATCTGTGAATCTGTTCAGTGTCGTTCCGCACTTGCCCGACGACACTATCTCGCCCAAAGCTTCAAAATGTACAATTAAATAAAACCAACAAGAACCTCTTAATCAATTTACACATATACACACACAGAAGCACACATACTCACCCAGGCACGCACACTACATGCATACACACAATCACAATATTGTATTATTTTAGTCTTTTTTAATTTCTCATTTGTTAATCTTATGAGAGTATTTCCTACCGGGAGAGGGCACTGGCTCCTGCGCACAAAGCACCAGTGTCAGGGTCTCCACACAATTTGAAACCACTTTCTTATGTAATTTAAAAGGAACTACGAAACCCTAAAAATATGTACCTAGTCTTCTACTATATAGTTATAGTATAATATATAAACATACTACAGTCGGTACGGGAAGTCAGAAGTCCAAAATTCTGACAAACAGTCTTACAAAGGGGTATCGTATTACAGTGACTGGGTTATGGAGGTCAGTCGCCCCATGTAAAATACTGGTATTCAGCTGCATCCGGTTATAATCAATTTGAAACTCAAATCATTTATTTCAAATAAACCAATTACAGGCATTTTTGAATGATCAAGGAGTCGGTCAGTCAGAAAGATGAAGCTACTAGCTAGTTGCCCATTATAAAGCGTAGTATGTACCTATGGAGAAGAACGGGCAAGAAACTCCACGGACACTCTTTTAAATCGAAATATGGTTACAAAATATTGGTTACATCATTCATGTTGAAGTTATACATGTGAGAACGAAGCAAAACATTAAAAGCGTCCGCAATAGAAAAAAAAAAAAAGATTTAAACATTTCATTACATTAAAAATATGCCGTGGCAGCTAAGAGATGACCAGTTCATACTGAAGGCGCCCGTTCACGAACATGACGCATTGATTAGCACTATTCAGCTCAACCATTTTGAAGGGAGCTAAATGATCCAACACACGCGCCACCATCAGCGAGACATCTGAGTGAGCATTGACATACTCTCAACGCAGGGCACATTCAAGTCAATGAAAGACATATCTAAATGGTAGCTTTATAGTCGGTACATAGTACTCACACATGTTCCTAATATGCAATTATACGATGCTAAGATATTTAAGATAGTTTTTAAAATCTTCAGCAGCTCCAACGGTATTTTCAAATGCTAATCAATTAGTTTATGCGCCTTTGTGGAGTAGGACCAGCGTTGAGCCAAGCATTTTTATCAGCGATGTAATCCCCCAACTTATATATAATATGCTTGGCTGCATAGTATGCGTTTAATATACGATTTAAATTTCGTTTCATTCAGTTGAAGTATGTAGTATTTAGTATGTAGTGTTGTAGTATTTTATTGTAACATTTTAAACAGTACATGAAAGAGTCCACTTTAGCCAGCCTGAAACCCTGTTGAACTAATTGGTCCCTATTCCTAGTGATATAATTGTGTCTTGCACCTCTTTTACTAAAAAGATGTAGATTTTTCCCTAAGTACATAATATTTTTATAGATTTAATTGACAAGGTACCGTCATGATGTTAATATCTTTAAACAGCTCCCTTAGAGAGTCGTGCCTGCGCACCTAAACGAGCTGAATGTTGTATTGAAAAAAATGGTGGTCATTTCGAAAACTTACTGAAAGAAATTAATGGATATAAAAATGCTTTTCATTCATTTTAGAAATCATTTTTCATAGTAATATTTACTGCTTAAGACCTACACAATCGATATCTAAATAGAAATAGTATTAGTTTTCAAAACATCCGGGTTCGATTCCCGAGCTGAGTACAAGTTTTTTTTAAATGTATGAATGCAGTTTTTCTTGTTACTAAAGTCGATGACATGGTTCCTAAGAAGAGATCTTCGTATGTCTTATAGTTTCAGACTTTCCCATACTGACCGATCTAAATACCTATGCAACCCTGTATACCTACTATTGCTGAGAATATTTTCACATATCCAGAACCAACCATTTAAGCTGCCAAGGGGGGAACACTTGACTTTAACAAAATTTTGCACTATAAACCTTAATATTTCGAAAAGAAATTTATGAAACTAAAAATGGTTTTCAAACTCACAATATTTTTGAACGTCACCCCAAACCATGATATAGACTAGAAAAAAAAAACATCCCCATTTTACGCGTAGGGGAGGTACCACAAAAACATTACGGTATATATTTTTTCATGATTTTATGTTACACTCTGTTCTTTGTCGGCGTGATTAATGAAATGAAATTAAATTAAATTGTTTATTCTGTAAATAGGATATTGGAATCACTTTTACACGTCATCTTAAGTAAAAATTAAAAATTAGCTTAATTAATTACAGCTTTGTAGTACTAACCGTCACTGAGCTAAGCCGCGGACAGACGGACATAGAGCAACTATAAGGGTTCCTTGTTGACTACGTAACCCTAAACAAGTGGAGGCTTTGTCATAATATCTACTACTTAGGTGTTGCCAGCGACTTCGGGTGCGTTTGTTTTGTATTTCATATTTTTAATACAAATATCCAGCATAAGAAAGTAGCCTATGTCCTTCTTCTATCTGTCTTTCATAATGACTGTTTCAGTGGATCAGACGTGAAAGGTAACAGACAAAGTAACTTTCGCAATTATAATATTAGCATTTGCTGGCCTACCTGTGTGCCAAATTTCATCAAGTTCCGTTCAGCCGTTAAGGCGTCAAAAGGTAACAGACAGACAGACAGAGTTACTTTCGCGTTTATCATATTACTAGCTGCGCCCCGCGGTTTCACCCGCATACGTCTCGATCCCGTGGGAATGTCGGCATAAAAAGTCCTAACCCAGGACATGTTCTACCCATGTGCCAAATTTCATCCCAGTTTGGTCAGCCGTTTTAGCGTTAAACTCGATCTAGTAGTTTTAGAGTTTATTAATTGTAAAATAAACAAACAAAAAAAACCAAATCTTTTCTCTTTATAATATTAGTTTAGATATATATTTCTTATAAGCCTGTTTGGTCACACTGCAGGATAAAGGCGTCCCTTCGCTTCCACTTTTCCCGGTGTACTGCGACTGCGGGTCAATCCTTTAAGGGGGCCAGCTCATCGCGCCACCTCTTCTGGCCTGCCTGCGTATTTGCTTCCTGCTTTATATATGTCGCAGTAAGATGGTTATAGCCGTGATATAGTTATATCCCTAGGGATATACCTATATACCGTAGTACAGTTATATCAAAGCGGTTTGTAACTAATATAACTATCATACTAGGAATATAATTATGATACGAGCACGATCTATTAATATAACTATTAGGGCACTCAGACGGTATAAACCGCTTTCATTCATATTCATTCATTCATATCTTCATTTGCATTCCATAATGTGGGTATTAAGGTGTTACAATGGCTTGATCTCTCGCGTCCGGCCCTGGTCCAGGCCATGGTACGGAGCGAGAGGGCATGGGAGGCCGTCACCTCCTTCTGCGAAGCAGTAATGCTCGCGAAGGAGGAGGCGGAGCGCGTGAGGGAGAGGCAAATTTCGCGCCCTCACGCCCCTAGCCGCCGCAGGAGGAGACGCCCCGGGCGTCGGGAATCGATTGCGGATTCCCGGCCACCGTAGGCGCGGGCTTGCGGACGGTGAGCAATGGGTAGCTCGCCGTCCGGTAAGGACCAAGCCCGGGTCGACGGCGCGTTGTGTTCCACGCGCGCCTCAAAGAGTGTCAGCGAGTGAAGGGGTCCGATGAGACCATTGCCTGCCGGGGTTGCGGGAAAGTCCGAAAGGGATACCGTGGCCCCCTGGCATTGCACAGGTAAGAGAAGGAACACGGGTGGGTTTTAGTCAGTAAGAGTCTGACACGCCCTCCCGCTCCACCCAGAGCGGGAGACGTCATTTGATGATATCCCACCCAAAAAAAAAAAAAAAAAAAAAAGGTGTTACAATGGCTTAATGCTAAGGTACAATTACGGACCCTGTAGTGTAGGGCACAGCAAAAAGTATAAAATAGCTTAAATAGCTTTCATATAACTATTATTACGCTTAATATATAGCTATATCCCTAGGGCTATTACTATATCACGGCCATAACCATCTTACTGCCATATATATATATATTATTATAAAAAAACATATAATTATATGAAAGTTAGTATAGATTAGCGTGGATACTGGCAAGTGGTCGAGGCCACGAGTTACGATGAATAAATAATAGCTCGGTGGATCTAGGGCAGGCAGCA
Source organism: Xanthia togata (assembly GCA_963853775.1). Lineage (NCBI taxonomy): Eukaryota > Metazoa > Arthropoda > Insecta > Lepidoptera > Noctuidae > Xanthia > Xanthia togata. The sequence goes on along the minus strand of OY970788.1, from coordinate 9,532,225 downwards.
ATGCTAATAGGTAGCTATTAGGCACCTATTGTAGCTCATTTGCTCGATAAAAGAAAAATACACCAAAGACCGGTTTTCAGTTTTTTATTTGAGGTATTCCCGAAGCGCTGCAATTTTGAGGCGCACCTAATGAGGTGCTCCTTTTTTATTCCTCGGAGCGCACCTTTTAGTAGCGCTCCCGATAGCAATTAAAAATATTAAAATTTTATTTCTTGAACGTAATAATTTTAACTATAACATGCTTAACCAAAAGTACGAAATTGACAGAAAAATATGTTTTTGCTTTCGGCACTATAATGTGTATTCAAAGACCAATGTTAATGTGTATTCAAAGAGTAACGTGTATTCAAAGAGGATGTTATTAATAAGTAAAACGCATATTTATTCTATTTGTAATTGTTAAACATTGCTTATGAAAATGAACCATCTGTGATTTTTTATTATATTTAGATAAGTGAGGTTTTTTAATATTTACTTTAGTTTTAAGGTTTGTCACTGTGATTGCAAACCAGACGGATTTAATAGCTTTTTTTATTATTTAAGACAACGAAACAATCTGTGATTTTTTTGTGACTTTTCTGTCAATTTCGTACTTTTGGTTAAGCATGTTATAGTTAAAAATACAATTTATTACGTTTACTTCATGCTCTTCCCTATTTTTAAACGTGGGTGCGCTTCAAGGAATAAAATTTTAATATTTTAATTTAATAAAAAAGGAGCGCCTCATTAGGTGCGCCTCAAAATGGTAGCGCTTCGAGGAATACCTTATTTATTTTTCGTTTGATAACCATGCAGCTCTAATCTTTTTATTTACTACTAAAGTCAATGGCTGTAGAATTGGGACGATGAACTATAAAACGTTCATGGCCGCAGTATTTTGTACAAAATATTATCTGTGCGACCTTCACAGACATGAATTCGTTACGCTTTGCCGTTTTAATTTGCAGCCTAGCGTTCTCGCTTAGTGCCTGTGAAACCTGTGTATGTGTGGGTAGTTATGTGTTAAATGTGTACATGTGTTTTAGTTGTATATTGCCTGTATAATAACTCGTTATATATAGAAAATAATTTTTTGCCCGTTAATTAAGGTTTTCCTTTATTTTAGATACGGATAAGTCGTGACGTATTCGTATTACCGAGGTTAGGTTAGTATAATATCATCATGCATAAATCTTTTCGAACCTCAAGAAAGCAAACTATTTGCTGACTGTACGAGTACCGTGTTTTGATGTAAGTCCCGGTAGTGAGGTCTTAGTCGTATTGCTTATGAAATGTTAATTTTCAATTGTTTTTGACCGCAACCCAGTGCACGATGAAAATGGAACTTTGTCCCTAAAGTTTTATTCATAAGCTGTCCTTACGAAATACTTAACTACTTTTTGGTGGATGCATAACTTCTTCTGCTTTCGTATCAGCATATTGTTTGCAATTTAAGGGTTTAAAGGGTTTAAAAGACAAATTAATACACGTTTATAGCTAATGACTCCTAAGGATCAATTCTCGTATTTTTTAATCCGTACGCATTCAAAATCTCAGTCTCAATTTCTTCAAAATACCTCTATTTATTTATTTATATATACTTTATTTGTATACCACAAAAATACCTATAACAAAAATTCAATAAAACACTACAAAATACTTCTTTTTTGTTTTTTTATTATTAGGTTCTCCAACAATTGATTACACTGATACAAACACAATAATAAATTAATTAAAGTAAAATAACAGTGCATCAGTTACTTATAGGTAAACACCACATGCATAAAACAATGAAGCAGACAAATAAACTAACTTACTTAGATACTAATAAGCGCTAATATTGAAAATTTGGTAACATCCGTAAAAAGTGATATTTAAATTAAAAAAAAAAAAAAACTATGAAATTCTAATTAAAAATTATAAAATTTGTAAAGGTAAAATTGAAATTCTTCGACATTATAACATTGGCAAAACTGATAAGAATTGCATAAAAATAAAATGGTAAAAAATTATAAAAATTGATAAGAATTGATAAATAAAAATAAAAAAACATTAATAACAATAATTAAATTCATAAAAATGATTAACCTATCTGCACATGGTGATTCAATTTCGATAAATTAAAACATGATAAAAAAAAAACAATCTGCCTAGCCTTTTCCCAACTATATTGGGGTCGGCTTCCAGTCTAACCGGATGCAGCTGAATACCAGTATTTTACATGGAGCGACTGCCTATCTGACCTCCACAACCCAGTAACTGGGTAATACGATACCCCTTGGTAAGACTGGTTGTCAGACTTTCGGGCTTCTGACGACCCGTAACGACTGTCAAAGATCCACGAATGACAACCGGGACCAACGGCTTAACGTGCTTTCCGAGGCACGGAGGAGTCTCGGTATGTAAAGATGGTCACCCATCCACAGACCAACCCCGGCAAGCGTAGCTTAACCTGACGGATCGACCCGTGCGGCAGTTACTACTTAGCCACGAGCTCCTCCAAAACATGATAAAAAATGATCAACAAATTTTTTTTTTTTTTTTAAATTAAAATAATGGGAGGCCTTATCGCTTTCTGCGATCTCTTTTCCTCTAATTATAATTTAGGTACCCACATTTTCGATAAGTTTTTTGGCATTCGCTGAGATGAGATTGTGACTAGATTTTGATCGTTTTTAATTCCGGGAGTTAGTTTTTTGGTCTCATCCGAATATAGAAGACGGAAAAATGCCATGGAGGACCACCAATAACTTGGCTAAGAACAATAAAAAAATATATGATAGCGACACAACAAAAGAGACAACCTAAAACCGTACGGTGTGCGCAGAAGTACTAGGAGGACTGAACCCAAATAAATTGGCTAGCCAGGAGAAGGAAGAAGTCTTCTGGTCTCATATCAGCATGAATTATAATAGAGATTATCTGACTACTGCCGCAATAAAGAGAGCCAGTCAGCAAAGCACTTTGAATGCACCTCATTTGACGAATTACGTACATACTGTCCATTGACGTTTGTAATGTTGTTCTAGTTCTGGCACCATAACAAACACGTTCTACTTCTACCAGTAACACAATTGTTCGTATAACTACGTATACATATCAACGTGCCGCGCCAAACGTGAATGCTGTAGTGAAAGGAATGCATTCATTTGGAACTGAGTGTGAGTTTCTTTTAATCATCTCGACTTTACGCATCGATCGCGTTCGGCGCTTCGATTGGCCCTTCACTGGTGATGACTGCTGGTCTTCCTTTCTCAAGAATTGGGCTAACAAATGCAAAAAGATTTTTACAAATTCGACTGGTAATTAGAGCGTTCAAACAAACAAATAAAAAATACTCTTCAGTTTTTAGGGTTCCGTAGTCAAATGGCAAAAAACGGAACCCTTATGGATTCGTCATGTCTGTCTGTCTGTCCGTCCGTTTGTCACAGCCACTTTTTTCCAAAACTATAAGAATTATACTGTTGAAACTTGGTAAGTAGATGTATTCTGTGAACCGCATTAAGATTTTCACACAAAAATACAAAAAAAAACAATAAATTTTGGGGGTTCCCCATACTTAGAACTGAAACACAAAAAATTTTTTTCATCAAACCCATACGAGTGGGGTATTTATGGATAGGTATTTAAAAATGATATTGAAGTTTCTAATATTTTTTTTTTCTAAACTGAATAGTTTGCGCGACAGACACTTCCAAAGTGGTCAAATGTGTGTGTCCTCCTGTGATTTCTAAAATTAGAGAATAATAAAACTAAAAAAAATATATGATGTACATTACCAGGAAAACTTCCACCGAAAATTGGTTTGAACGAGATCTAGTAAGTAGTTTTTTTTAATACGTCTTAAATCGTAAACTATGTATTATTAAAACATCGATAAAAGTTACAACGAACTACAAGAACTCTTATATTATGTTACTTGCTGCTACGGAACTCTTCATGGGCGAGTCCGACTCGCACTTGGCCGGTTTTTTTGGTACTAGACGCTCTGCCCGCGACTTCATCTGCGTGGATTTCTCAATTTCCTATACAAACTTCTAATTTAAATTCATAATCATTTATTTTCAACTAAGGGTAAACAATGTGCAGATGTTTTACATTCATTCTTCAACAACCGAAATCCACAAATAGGGGTCGATAAAAAAATAAAAATAAATGATATGTCCTTCTTTAAAGAAGTACATATACCAACTTATTTTCCCGGCTATCTTTATACCAAATTAGATCAAAATCCGCTCAGCAGTAAACGCACGACTTACGGATGACTTTCACATTATCAACATGATTTAAATTTGTTCGAAAACGTGCGATGATATAATAAATGAATATAGTTGAATAACCACCGTTTGTTTTTCTCATGTCATAATATTTATAACACCGTCAATCCATCCATCATTCCGTCATAACGTAAATATTTTAAAAGAGTAACGGTGGAGTTTCTTGCCCATTCTTCTCCATTCGACAACGACCTTTAGGAATGGCCGACTAGAATAATTTTTTTTTGTAAATGTTGGCGTTCATAAGTGCCTTTTTTGTGCCTAATTGAAATAAATTATTTGACTTTGACTTTGACGTCAATTTATAAATTTTACCTTTGGGCCTTAGCTGCCTGATAATAAAGGAATGATTAAATATTGGATCAATCAGTATAGTTTGACGTTTGAGTCGAACAAGTGCATCCACGCCTCCTGCGAGTCGGACTCGCACTCAAGCGAGCCCATTATCAAGCGGAACGATACTTACTAGCCAAGCGAGCGAAGCGTGCCCTCTGTCAAGCCGAACAAATGAATCCACCAGTCTAACGGCCGGCATAGTTTTGATCCAAATGGGGACTCTTACGGCTTGTTCCGTACATTTGCGAAGCGATCTAGCGGTGGCACGACCGGTAAAATACTTCAACCTAACTCCAGTTAAAGATTTTGATCGTATAAACAACAAAAAAAGCAAAGTGCAATTAAAATTAACTTGCGTACTAATGCTATATAGTATCTAAAACTCAATAAAACTCAGTATTTTACAGCTACAAAAAATGATTTATACCTAATCCAATAATAAGAGAAAATATCAAACCCAAAGTCAGCGGACGACTACTTAATGCTGTCTTACTCTATTGATTATGACTTCAACATAACATAACATCACGCCTTTATTTCCCCGAAGTCTAACCCTTCAGGGAAATAATGGTGTGATGTTATGTTATGTGTAGGTGTAACTATAATACACCCACATTTGGACAGTTATGTATAGTGTATCTATACATAACTGGCGAAATGTAGGTGTACCTTTTGACGTCAAACCGTGTTTTCGGTCGGAGTACTGCCGAACTGTTCAATATTACTGACCGTCAAAAATATGTAAGATTTCAATCCCTACAAGACTTAATGCTAGAGTAATGGCTAGGCATGCAAAAGATAGGTCCAATTTATAACAATTTTGAGGCAGGATATAATTTGACTATGATCATCATACAACCAATCTATTTTTCACAATATGTCGAAATTCCAGGTCGAATAGCGCAAAAACTTGTTAAGCTAGAACGGTGATTCTGGTGTCGTTCCTAAGAGTTTACAAAGGCCTACCAAGACCTAAAGAGATACAACAGAAATATTTATTAAAATAGGGGTAAATTTAAAAAATCCCAATCGAAGTAAGCTTGCATCATAAGGAATGCAATAAACATAGCTTTTTGTAATTCGTTGTAAATATTAAATAACATCGTTAAAGAAATTTGTTATTATTTTACCACACGTTTTCACGAAACTCTGCGGCGGCGCGCGCGGGCTCGAACTGCGCCTTACTCAGGTTTTTTGCTCTAGGAGGTCATATTATGACTCGATTCATAGAACTCATATATGTAATCTGGTGTGGGTGACAGATGACCCCCAAGCCCCCAATATATGAGCAACAATAGGTTTAAATACTTGGAAAAAGGTTGGGATTTTGTCGAGTCATCGTTGACCTTACATTGAGTAAATATATCTACCTTAACAATTTACAAGGAGGTGAATATTTTCCGTTCGTAATCGATAAAAGGGTCACGTTAATTCACGGTTTTTGTCTAAATTTTTTGGTCGGAAAGGCAGGGAAAGGCAGGGAAATCTGGCCACATCTAGCTCGGTTGGAAACATACCCAACTATTTGAAGAAAGGCTGGAACTTTGTATAGTCGTTTTCGACCATACACAGAGATAAATGTATCCAATTTAATCATATTCTTAATTCATTGCTAAACTATGCCAAACTATTTTAATGGCATCCAGATGACTTCTTGATGTTATTATATAAAATCAAACGCACAGACGGACAAACTTGACCCGTTTGTGTGTCAATGTCGGGTCTGTTGTCTACTTACGTAATGTTATTTTTTACTGGCATTCTTTTTTGTTGAGTTAGGCATTTTCGTTGCAGCAATAGATGTCTAATGTCGGTCTTTGGGTGACCGTGAATGATTCTGGGTAGTGTAGTAGGTACCTATTATAGTTTTGCTGATTGTGAAATTAGTATTTGTTTATAATTAAGTATTATTATTATAATTTTGAAATTAGCATTGGTCAATCTTAGTCGTTTTCTGATTTAGAAATGACTAATATGTTGATAGTTATTATTGCTTTGAATTTAGTATTGTTTTATCTTAATCTGATTTTATTGGAGTCGTTCCGTTGTTTGGAACTCTAGCTAGTGCTGTCTGTGCTTTCTTTGACAGCCTTGTGACCGGTGGGTACTGATGAGTAATTGCGGTGAAGGAAAACATTGTGAGGAAACCTAAATTTACGCCCAATTGCGTTACGAAACACTAAATGTTAACGTTAAACGTAAAGGCATTTAGTGATTTGTGATGCAAGTGCGCCCCAATGTTCTGAAATCGTAGTCGCCAAAAGCCAAGCAAGCAAGTGAGCCAGAATGTCCGTAACTGCCCCTTTTTCTTCTACACTCCCCCGCTCCAAATTTCATTGACTGGAATATAAATTTAAAAAATCCTTTATTTGAAATTCTGGCTTCTTCTACCTGAAAGAGACAGATAATTTCATTTTCCTCTTTATTTTCAGGACTTATCCATGGGATGCCAGTGTGATCAACAATGACTACCACAATGGAGGTGAACTCACGTGCCCTCGGTCGCGCTCACCTCTCGCATCTGCCCCAGCGGCCCCCAGTCAACCTCACCTTCCAAGACCTGAGCTACACTGTGCAAAATGGAAAGAGTAAGTACAATATTTCCTATGAATAAGACGGTGCTCCATAGTACCTTACGGCTAAATCAGTCCAGCTCCATGTAAAATATGTACCTACTAGTATTCACCTGCATCTGGATAGACTGGAATCGGATCCCAACGATTACGTTGAGATCAGGTTCCTCATAATTAGATGATCATCTACTTCATGTTCCGTAACTGTAAACATCTTCCTATCGCCAATTCGCATTAGCATTTAAATCAGCCTTGAACGTTCCTACTGCTGGGACGTTCCACTGCAGCCCTGCGCTCTGTGAGAGGGAGTGGGCCGTAATCAACCGGGCGGGCCCAGTGCGATTTGTTAGATATTACTTGTCTTCGAATGAATAATGATAATGCTTTATTGAAAACAAAGTAAGTACACAGTTACATAAGCGCACTGCCCCCTGAACTAGGTTTTTAGCCTGTATCTCAGGAGACAGTTCCCTTCCAGTTTACATAATGACTAGATTATTACAGCGTTCTCAAGTAGTAGAAACTAAACACAAAAAGGTAAATTTAAATGAAGTGTGCTCATGTGCTGTGTGTTGAACTTACGGATAAAAATGCGACGGTTCTGCCTGCCCTTGTCCAAAGTTACTTTGTGTCATCGCATTGGTTTTTTATTATATTTTATTTTCCCGTCAGCCGTAAAAAAATAAGCATTTTGGTTTTTTGAGTTAAAAGTAAAAAAAAAAAACTGCTTTGTGTTCCTAAAGTAAAATTAATTAATTTGTTTTGAAAACTTGAACTTGACTTTCAGTAATTATTTTGTATTTTGAATGCCGGGTTCAATTTGCATCAAGGTTAATAATTATGAATGTATTGATAGGTACTGCTTTGTTTTGTTTACGAAATGTTTTATTGTGATTATTTTTTTGTTTGGTAAATTTTTATTTTATTCAATTTTATTTTAGAACAGAATTTTTTACTACTTATAATTGTTTAGGTGCTTAACAGCTGCATTTCGTTCGTAGTGACGGGTGGTAGTGTAGTTACTTGAAGTTAAAAATGTTTTTTTTTGTTTCATCGTGTATAGACATCACATCTGTGAAGTTTAAAAAATACGGATTTTTAAACTGATATTTCACTAGCTAAGGTTGATGGTCCCAAAAAAATCATTTTATAATTTTTTTATATCGATACCCATCAAATCTGCGGAGTTTTGCTAGCCAATTTAATTTGACCCCGTTTAGCCAAACGTTCAATAATTGTAATAGCCAGTATATTTTTCGGTTACAATAATAACGCCACCCTGCCGTATCTGTACGTTGACGTCGTGGTGGGGCTTGCGCTCTCCGAACTCTGGGTCTGTGCCGGTACTCGTAGTTTACTTTGCCGGTACAGTCTCAGACAAGGAGCCAGACCAAGAGAGATACAGAAACCAGCATGTTACGCAGCATCAGGCGAGCTGTTGGGCAGTAGCGACGCCACGGACCGTAAAAAGTCTTGTTCGTCATCTCTGTCGTGTCTGTCTCAAGTCGTCTTCCAAAGGTCCGGGTCCGGGGTCCGGGGGCCCAGGGGCCCGAGATATGTCAAAGATACTTAAAATAACAATAATATAAGCCTATAATCAGACACAAAAACTTACATCGATTCAATCTTAATATATCGACGATCCGGTGAGTCGATGACACCGACAACTTGCTCGGTTTGCCCAACTTTTCAAAGGCCTCCTCTATTTCCTTCCACTCTATTCTGTTTATCGCTTTCCTAGTCCATTTTGTCCTTGCTGTGGATTTTATTTCGTCTTCCCACCTTCGGAACTGTCTACCACGTTTCCATTTCCTATTTCTTGTGTACCAAAACATAATGTTTTTGTTCCACTTCTCAATGCCTCTTATTATATCTCCTGTACATTTCCACTTAAGTTTTCTTATTTTCGTTGTTACGTCTTATATTTTTGTACATTTTCTCAGTTTTGTTGCTTATACTATCCGATTTCTTTATCAGCATGCTCCTTTCCATTGCTGTCTGATGAGTTTCTAAAATAGTTTCTTGTTTTGTGCTTGAGTGAGTGCCCAGGTTTGGCAGCCATATGTAAAGACTGGTAGTACGCAGGTGTTGTACTGCTTTAATTTGACGGAAATTTTAGTTTCTGTGTTTTTCATTACTTCCTTATGCCGCCAGTAACATTTCTATGTATTCCCAATTCTAGTATCAATTTCCATTGGCATTATATCGGTGGTGGAAACTGTTGGCCTAAATAAGTGTACTCAATCGGCTCGCCATTCATGATGATTGTGTCTTCGAATGCGATGCGCTTGTCATGGCTTTTGTTTTGGAAGTGTTCATCGTTAGACCTACCCCGCGATTTTCTCTTTCCAGGTCTACGAGCATGTTTTGTACTCGTAAATGCTCTTTTGCTGTGGCAAATATTATGATTTCGTCGGTGAAGCGTAGGTGTGATAGTTTTTCTCCATTTATGATTAGTCCATACTGGTCCCATTTAGTTTACACAGCTGTCAATAATTCAAGGGATAGCGGATCTCTTTGACGTTCGCCTCTGTTTATTTGTATTTCTTTTCCCTCTTTTTCAAATTTTATCCTAGCTGTACGATTCGTGTATACGTTTTTATAAATTCTAATGTACTTATGCTCGACTTCTCGGTTCTTCAGCCAGTGCCAGATGTTTTTGTGCTCGATTGAGTCGAATGTCTTGCTTCTGTTACAATAGGTGACATTAAATTGGACACACAATAGACCCACGCGCCTTACCTTGTACTTGTTATTAGTTCCAGACTTTTGTAATTAAGTGATAAACTTTGTACCTATTACAAAACTTAAGGCTGATGCTGAAACTTATTTCATTGGAATACATGAATACAGGGTGTAAAAAGATTCATCGCGAAGCCGTCATTTATTACCCGACTGCCCCGAAGCCAAAAAGGGAGGGTTGTGTGTTTGACGTGGTATGTATGTATGTCCCGTAACTACTAAACAGCTGAAACGATTTTGATGAATGATATGTTGTTAGGTTTGTCTTAATTGCGCGAGTGTCACTGGGTACATTAATATTTAAAAAAATGAAATGGCTGTTTTTGGCGCGTAAAGGATAGGGTTTTTTTCACACACCTTTGTATATAAAAAAACCTTATCCTATCGAGTGGGGTATCAAAATGAAGGATTTTGAAAAATGATTATAAAAATTAACATATTTAAATGCAATTTGAATGAGAAATGATAACAAACTAAAAAGCTGAAAAAATCCCGACTGCTAAAACAAATAACTGAAAAGAGAATCAAAAACACATTAAAATTTATAGAATTTTTGTATCGCTGGCCACGGACAAATAAAAGTTTCACCATATTTCAGGTAGTTGTTTTGTCCTACCACAAATAAATAATCTTGAAATCTTGCAATTTTTTTTATCGCAACATTTTTTTATTCTCGTATTGGATTTTCGAAGTTCAGCTTAGCGCCGAGAGTTGAATATCGAACAGTGTGTTTTCTTGATGCGCTGGGATACGCTGGATGCGCTCTGTTGGATTATCACGACGTACGAAAAAAATCGTCCCAATAAAAATACTTCCGTGCAAACCTGGGTTTATGCTTGTTTTTTAAGCTAGATACGTATCATTGACTGTTTTTAGGGGCTGCTTGGGGTCTGTTTTGAGAGGGGAGCAGTAGCCCAGTTGTAACGGCGGCGGCTTAAAAGGTCGTAGGTTCGAACCCAGACAGTCGCTTTAATTTGTGTAAATTATTTCATCACCCCTGATCTCAAAACGGTGAAGAAAAACATCGTGACTAATCATGAGGAAACCGGGAGTTCTTAAAACCGAAAATTCGAGGACATGTGACATCCACCAACCCACACTGGGCCCGCGTGGTGGATTACGGCCCTATCACAGAGAGGAGGCCTGTGTCCCGGCCGAGTAGGAACATTATAGACTGACTATGCTTGACTAGACTGGCGATGTATATATACATACAGGAGTTCTCCTAGTTCGGCTACACATACTCCTAAGTATTGGCCTATAAGTATGGCTTTGAATATTTATGTCTAGATAGTGTCGCTCTGCAAAAGAACTTAAACAAACAGGCCAAATTTGTTATGTTGGTATGCGTGACAGCTACGTCTTACACTCGGGCCACGTCATTGTGCTTTTCTAGTGTGCGTGCATTTAGCGGCCAACAGTCGGATGCTGTTTCTTTCGACCAGTTCACAACTTTGACTGTCTATCTAGACATATTTATAATAGGGGTTAAAGTATGAAATTGCCGTTTTATTGTAATAGGTATTTCGAATTGACATAGAACCTTCATGGTTTGAGATTTTTGAGTGAAACTTTTTTCACATGGTACCTATACCTATGAAGTTTTTCTTTAAAAAAATGTGTAACATTCGATTAACGACTTTCAGTTGTTTTTTTTATTCAGCTTAGACAAGAAAGATGGATACTTCGAAAATTCGAGTTATTTATTAATACGAGTTCCGACGCGGAACTAACGCGACAGAAACAGCTCGCAATATCAATGTTGCGTTTGGAGGGGGGACTGCTTATGAACGCACCGTGCGATTTTGGTTTAAACGCTTTCGTGATGGAAACTTTGATTTGAAGTACGAACCACGTGGAAGACCGCAGGTGAATAACAATGAATTGAAAGAGATGGTGGAAGCCGATCCGAGCCAAACTACCCAGGAATTAGCGGCATGGTTTAACGTTACCTTACCAACAATATTGACTCATTTGCGTAAAATCAATAAAATAAAATAAATAAGAGAAATGGGTGCATGATTTGACTGATCTGCAGAAAGAAACACGTGTTGAAACTTGTGTTGCCTTGTTGAATCGATACAGAAATGAAGGAATATTGGATCAAATTGTGACATGTGATGAAAAGTGGATTCTTTACGATAACCGTAAGCGAAAAATGCAATGGCTGACCCCAGGTCAAACGCCGCAACAGTGTCCTAAAGCAAAGCTTACCAATAAAAACGTAAAGGTAACTGTTTGGTAGTCTCAGCATGGTTTTATTCACTATAGCATTCTCCAATCTGGTCAAGCAATCTACTTTGCCGAACTCCAAACAATGATAGCAAAACTAGCAGTGAAACAGCCCCGACTCATGAATCGATCTTCACCATTATTGCTCCATGCTAACGCGAGACCTCATACAGCACGAGAAAACGTTTTAACTCTACAGGAACTGCAATTAGAAACCATTCGTCACCCTCCGTATTCGCCAGACCTTGCTCCAACGGACTACCATTTTTTTCGTGATTTGGACAATTTTCTACGTGATAAAAAGTTTTCTTCTCAGGAGGCAGTACAAAATGCTTTCACACAGTTTGTCGAATCTAGATCGCGAGAGTTATATCGCAAAGGCATAAATGACCTTCCTATTAGATGGCAGCAATGTATAGATAATAATGGTAATTATTTTGATCAAATAAATATGTTAAATAAAAAATCAAAAATAATTTCAATTTTACAGTACAAATCAGCAATTTCATACTTTAACCCATAATATCTTCGAAGTTTGAGTAATCCATTGTATTATTTTTGACGAATTAAATAAACTACTATTATTTTAAAACCATTATTATCACAATTTACAGATGATGCAATTGATTGAACAAACGATCCTTTCAAATATGAAAGGTTCAAGCACTGCATAACTTTATCACATCATAAGATCATGTTATATGCACTAATATGCATGCAGCTAATAAAGATATCCGGGGACGTTGCATCTTGTGGTTATATCAATAATTCCGCGGTTACGGGCCGATGAACCCAGGCAGTTAGAGTTACATGTGCATTCAACAAACACGGCAAAATAATCTTTAATGAATAAAAAGTCAAAGATACCAATTTAACTTGTTCGTATCTATCTGTCATTATTTAATATAATCATCTTTATAACAATGACATAAGATAAGAAAGTGTTTACAGATTGTGTGAAGTCCCTGACACTTGTGCTGGGTGGTTCACCTGTGTTACAAGAGCCAGTGCTCTTTTGATTCTTTGACAATTGTATAAAATGTACATTGACGTAGTGTCTCATTTTGATAAACAATATTTTTTCCTAACAGTACAAAGATCGCAATAGAGAAACAGAATTATAGGCACTAATGCACTTGTCCCGCCCCCGGCGTTTATCGAGAAGCGAATAGAGCCAGGAACTAAAAACTAATTGTTTTTTGACAGAGTTCTCGCCGGTAGTCATGTTAATGGTAATCTCTTTTACTAACGAGGGACCTACAATAGTTTTTATGCGTACGTTTCTTGAGCGTGACAATAGTGGATAGCTTAGATGGGAAAATAGTCAGTCGCTTTCCTCGTCAGCGGCGGGGCAGGTGCCAGAAATGACAAAAAATCTAGAAGAGGCACTAAGATAGCAATCAATTTCAGAATAGACATTAGACACTAAGACCCACTTGCACGTTTAGTCGGATTAAATGAGTAAATGTATCTAGTGGCCATCATTATCATATTTTCCTATGTTAATATGCGGATAATGTAGGGGGCTGCAATATTGTTTCTACGTTATATTGTCTTTTATTTGTTTCAACACATATTGTAGCTGTTTATTGTCCCTGAATAAATAAAATAAAATAAATGTAGAGTTTGGAAACTCGTAGTTAAGTAATTAACATTATAACATTACATTTAATTTTAAAAATATTGTATGTGGTTTCCATGGAGATTTAATTGATTAATGGACGAAAAGGTTTTTTTAGAGTTCCGTACGTCAAATGGACTGATTAAGTTGAACCTTTGGTACACATATGAATTTCTGTGACCCAAACCCGACGTGTAACGTAAATAAATGAATTTTTAATATTATTTGCCTCGCAACTAAGAACATTAAAAAAAGTTTTGCAAACTATTATATGTGACATGTCAAATGAAAAGACTTACTGTTAAATATGTAAAATAAGTAATTTTATAGTGATTTAAGAAAGGATAATATTTTTGTGTTCACCAAAAATCTAAAGGTACATCTATGTATGCATTTCTAAAATATTGATCTTAAACCCGTTTAATTGTTTTACTATAATTAAACTACTCGGCCAGCAAAATATGTTACATCAAACAAATTCCAAATTAACACCAAGATATAACACTTTTTTATTGTAGTGCGCTGCAAATATTCTATTGTAACAATAACTATTTTATTCTTCCCCGAAAAATACTGATCGTGCACCAAATATTCCTGAATGTTACACAAAATATTTAGTATGCATCCTAGTACCGTATACCCATTTAAAACGGTTTTGTACAACTTTTATGTTATTGAAATAATTATAATTGAAGAACAAATAATGCATTTCGTAAAACATTACTTCTAAGACTTATATTTATTTTACTGAAAATGGTTTTGGCGCGCTTGCGACGCGTATGCCTGCCTATAATGCTCTCTGTTGTGCGACGGAGACGGCGCGCGGGGCGGGGTGCGCCAAAGTTCACCGAAATTTTCAACTCCGATAATTGGAAATCCGAAAATGTTCTTCCTAACATTTTTCATCCTAACAATCACAATTCCTAACTACTCTGTCTCTAATGTTCATAATTCCGAAGCATTCAACTTCATAATGTCAGTAGCAATAAACATCTATTATACTTTTATTTGTTTTCCTATATTTTCTCAACATAACCATCTTTTACACTATTATTCAAAGTCATATCTTTTTGTTTAGATTTCTTTTTATTCATAATAATCAGTATTATATACACTAATTTTGCGTAACTTTGTTGTCACATAACATACAATAAGAATAATAGTACCATGGTACAAGTAGTTAAATACATGTTTTCATAATACACTTTTCAATTAAATTAGTTTAATATTAGTGGCTATAGCTTTCAAATAATCACTTTTATTGGTGTATTTTTGGAAGCCAGAGTCACGCTCCAGTCATTCAGTCAAGTTCCAGAAACGAATCGGTCTTATTCATAATTATTGGTTTAGGTTAGGTTAGAACTGTGACCACAACGCACGAGCCGAGCGAGCGAAGCGAGCGTGCCGCGGCAGCGGCCGGCGAAGTGCCAGAACCGAATCAGTCCTATAGTTATTGGTTTAGGTACGGTTAAAACGTGGGCGTCCTACAAAGGCAAAGTGCGCTTTATTGGTGCAATAATTTATAGAAGTACTGCAGAGATTGAGTGGACTGATAATGTGAACATTGTAGGAGTAAAGACTTTGTTTAACATTTTGAATTATTATGGTTCGTACTGATTAGTATTAAAAAAAACATTTTTAGTAAGCATTACATTTTATAATGTGTTCATTTTTTATTAATAAAGCTACATTGGACATTAATTGGTGTTTGATTCAAATACATTTTGCAGTGCATTATCTGAAGTAAAACTAAAAAAATAAATGCTTGTTTTTAAAATAAGGTGTATTACTATTTTTACAAATTTGCAACAGTTGTTAAATAGATGCTCGCTATGACATATTTTAATGAACATATTTTGGTGCACATTCAGTATATTTGGTGGAACACAGGCAAAATTAGGTAAATGAAATGGGAATAAATTGAAGTACTTTTAAATACCATCCTTTAAGAAATAGATGAAAATTTACCATTACCGATTATCTCCGCAACTAGGGAGCCATTTTTTTTAAATAATGAAAATTATTCTACTATGCTTATAGATTACAGGAAAACCTTTATGAAGTCTATGGTTTTAAAATAATATAGGAAATCCCTCAATATTGTGCATGCAAACTTACATTTGCAGTCGGAATGTATGGGAGACCATGTTTTTCAACTACAATGTTAAGTACCCTTCATTGTGCGTGGTCCAACACGCATTTGGCCGGTTTTTAGGGTTCCGTACCCAAAGACTGGAACGGGCCTATTAATAAGACTCTGCTGTCCGTCTGTCACCAGGCTGTATCTCATGAAACGTGATAGTTAGACAATATAATAGGGTATTACATTCATTTTTGAAAAGTGTCTCAATTAGATTCTATAGTGCTAATGAACCACCAAAAAATTCACAAAAATTTTATTCAATCGTCAAGTGCCTATAAAATGCATTTACATTTTGCATTTTCAAATTTCGCGCGTAATTTGACGACAGCGCTGGGAGCAGTGGACGCCATATTGCTCTGTGGTCATGACGTCAGTTGGCTGTGTAAACAAATGCAGTGATATTTTTTAAGTTATAAATTTGTGTTGTTTCCTTTTACAAAACCGTCCTCCATGCTATTATTTCAATAAAAAATACGTTGGTTACGAATATAATAAAAAGCTTATACACGATTAAAGGTACGCTGCTAATTGACTGTTAACACTTTCTATGTTTACATAGCCGTATGACGTAATAACATGGCGACTACTATACTATTTAAGGTGTTATGAAACAGATTATAAAAGCTGAAACCTTTAAATTGAATTTTAATATTTAGTTTGCTATTCTATGAACTAAAACTAACTTAACCGACTGCTTTTTGCCTAAGCTATCTCAAATATAAATTTTTAGTTTTTTTCTCGTAAAGAGTAAAACACCCTATTGAAATTTTCACAGATGATGTATTTCTGTTGCCGCTATAACAACAAATACTAAAAACAGAATAAAATAAATATCTAAGTGGGGCTCCCATACAACAGACATGATTTTTTCCGTTTTTATAGATAATGGTACGGAACCCTTCGTGCGCGGGTCCGACTCGCAATTGGCCGTTTTCTTTTAATAATTTGTCCTTATTTTTATAAGAGTTGATGAATATAATATACCCTACTGATATAGAACCGTATATACAATTAATGTAACGTCGAACAATATGAAATACAAAATAAGATCAGCGGTACCAAATAATGCCAATTTATTTTGACATTACTAACATTAACCCAAAGTTTAGCAACTTATAACTTAACCACATCGGTGGAATAACTATTTAAAAGTTTAACCTTAGGTTTACCTCTAGGTACACCTAAGGTTAAACTTTTAAATAGTCAAATAATTCACCATGCGCCACCAAGAGTTCTAACTCTTGGTGGCGCATTAACCCTGAGTTAGCTAACTCCGAGTTATTTAGATAACCCATGCTCATGCAAGAGGGCCTAAGCTTGCAAAAATCTAGAATATTCATAAATATGACAATACGAACTAGATTGACAGAAATAGATTAAACGATTATTATTTGTTGTTAAGTTGCTTTCCTTTAAAAACTAGCTTTTTGTGTGACCTTCGCTTATGTATAAAATGCTTTATTAATGTTTGATAAGCTGATAATTACAGCGATGCATTGTTTAACTTCCGTATTGATTTGATTTTGTTTGGCAATTTATGCAAGCATTGTCAACAAAAATACATTTCTGTGTCAATAGAAAAAGATCGAGACTGCCATAGTAAAAACAATACGTGATAAGTATTTATTTTCTACATCGTAGTTTTTTATATGCCTTTCAGCTGATGGGCATATAAAAAAGCTGGCGAGTTAGAACTAGGGATGAGTATGTATGAACGAAGCCCAAAATATTTAATTATTGTAACATATTATTATGTAGGATTTCTGTGCGTCAACTAGTTTGTTTTAAAATAATGCATTTTATTTAAGGTAAAAAATAAATAAAACTATAATACAAAGTTTAAATATACTTTATAAAAAAGTAAGATCTTGCTGTTTCATGTTTGTTTTTTATCTGGTAATAAATATTCGTAAAATTTGATTTCAATAAATCATCATTTGACTAATGAATTCGTTCTTTTACCAATTTATAAACATAATTAACTTGGAATATTTGCATAATGTGCATAACTTTGTTTTATTTTATTCGTAGGTTATCGCACATTTGGAACAAGGCTAATTGACTTCCCTATAATTTCTGTTTTGTTTTGTTGACATTGTTTTGTATGTATTGATATTTTAATTAATGAAATAATTTGCACGCCGTATGGTAGACTGTAGCCGATCTTATTAATTTATGAACATCTTATACCTGTACCTACATTCATAGCAAATAAAGTTCTGATTTTGATTCTGATTCTTTAGGTATATAATTGGGCACAAAATATTACGTAAATGGATGGGTATTACTGATATGACAAAAGTGTTAAGTAGCAAGGTAAGCAAAATTCGCATCGGTCTGACGGATTATATTATGATATGACTTGGAAAGAAGTGGACACTAAGAGGAACACTGATAGAGATGTATTAAAAAAAAATTGTAAGTACTGTGACCAACCCAAAATAAATTGACTTAGAGGGAAGATGAATATAAGACAAGACAATTAGGTATTTCTTACAAAGTGACAAGTGCGCGCAATGAAGGGATCCGTAGCTTGGCGACGTCCCGAAATACTCGTCGAAAAAATATGTTCTTGAAGAAATATTTCTCTCTCATGATTCTGACATAGATATACGAGTAGGTCACGTTAAATTCTTCAGCTGCAAATGTAAGTTTGTAATTGCAAAAAATATTTTTCCATATATTTTTTATTGTGTTGACTTAGCAGCTTATTTTTTTAGAGATTCAAGGGACGTTATACCTAGGTATTTGATATTAATTTCAACTTGTTATCTCCACGCGTTCGTGAGATAAAGGGTCTTGACAAACTGACAGACAAATAGACAGACGGACACCGAAATGATACTATAAGGGTTCCGTTTTTTCCTTTTGAGGTACGGAACCCTAATAAATAAACATAATACTTTCTCAAAAATTACAACATAACATAACATTCACGCCTGTATTCCCCGAAGGGTTGGGCAGAGCTGTACCTAACTATTGCGCCAGTTATGTTCGTTTAACTGCCTCGTTGGATTAATGGTCGCAAGCGCTACTGCAGAACATGAGGTCCTGTAATCGATTCTCGGGTCGGGTAAAGTGTCGTTGGGTTTTTCATCAGGAATTTCTCAGTAGCAGCCGGAGTCTGGATTTGTGCCCGGTTGTTGGCAGTAGGCTCGCCGCCCATAATACGGGACTAAAAAATTACAATAAGTTTTACCACTACAAGCGATCTTCTACAGAAGAATAACGATAGCTGATGATAATTTAGCAATCGATATTATTAATGAGAAAATTGAAGCCATAAAAAAGTGGCATGTGAACAGCCCCAACAAAGTCTATGAAGTCTAAGTCTAATTTAAATCCAAAATTATAAAAAAAAAACGAATTGTACTCAATAATCAATTCCATATGTATTACATACTCGTAGATAGAATAAAAAAGTAAAAGATCAATATGGGTCCATATTGATTTATATTATGTTATGTCGGGCACAGCAAAATTAGGAGAGAGGAAGAGGGCTAAGTAACAATTTAAGCAATTAATATTTTTATAAATTAATTATTAGATGTGTTTAATTGGTATTGAAGCTTTTAACTATTCTTTATATTATTGCATAATTAAATTGTTTCTGATCTGATTTGGTTTTGTAGCTATAGCTAGCTTCTAGTAACTTACCTACTTATTTATTTCATAATTCTTGTTAATTTTGGTAATGCTCGTCTATTGGCAACCTCTGATCTCTAAATATGTCCTATCTGCGGTAATGCAGGGTTCTGCAACATTACTACACTTAACGTTTTGTTAACCTTATGTAGGTATTATATACCTATGTTATAGTTGTTTATTATCCTTTAATAAATAAAAATAAAATAAAGAGATATGATACGCAAGCGTGGTGCACCGTGCAGTTGCGCCGGCGTATATAATTACTAGTGCCCAGAGAACATTGGTCAATCTTTAGAAAGCTGCACGTTACCGGCAAATAGTGAAGTGCGTCAAAATTCGCACTATCGATACGGGAGAATAGATTGAATTTGTTATATTAGCTAGTTTTGAGGAATTGACTAAAAGTAACAAATAAAAGCATTTCAAATTGCGTAATACACTTTCAATCATAATCCAAGGGTTTTGAAAGTAATTTCTCATCCATTGCTTCATAGGTTTGAAATATTCGTCTGCTCAATAACGTCAATAACGCAATGAATGTGGCTGAACTGTCAAAATTATAGGAATTGCCAGCAATTATCATTTTGTGTGTTATGCAATTACAACCACACATAGATGACCAACCGTAACCAATAATGTTGTAGGGTGGGTGGCGGCATCTACATCGCCAAATGCAAATTACGCATCAAACACCTGACGTCACACAAATCCTGCATCGTGCAATTAGAGTTTACCGCGCAATCGACATATACATATACAAGCTCCCGACTTCTACCATTGGGCAGTAGCCCACCAGTCACGACACCCGTCTGGTCGGAGGATCCTCCCTTTTCTATAGAGGATGAGTGAACTTTACACCCTGTTCCTCAAAATAACGATTTGTTGTGTGCAATGTAATAAAAGAGCCTTTTCGCACTTGCGCTCTAGGGCAGGCAGCCAAACTACGTAAGAGAGCATGAGCTAAGATTCTTGTAAATATTGTGCGGATAGGAAAGAAGGTGACGAAGGGATGATATATCCAAAAAGACCTTAACTAAAAGCTGTCTTAACACTCACCAGAGATCCTAAACGAAAGTGACATTCTATCAGAGTTAACCGTGATGTTTCCATCATGTTTAACTCCGATAGAATGTCATTTTCGTTTCAATAATGTATTGGATTGACTTAAGCTACCGAAAAGCTGGTTGAAATTATCTGTAGAACTACGAAACACTTTGAAAGCGATTGCCACTTGGTGTTAGGCCCTCAGATCAACTACCTCTTGGATTTTCCTTTGCTGTGAATACTAGACCTACCACTACGCCAATCAAGTATATTCATTACCTAATCAGGCTAAACGCGTTTATCGACATCACAGTTTCGCTTCACTAAACCTGTACACGTGACTGTCTTGAAACCTTAATGAGAGTAGACGGTATGCGTCGGTACGTGTTTATTGGTGAGAAAATCCGATAGAATTCACTTACGTCTTCGCGCCCGATTTCCCTAACGAGGTTAGTAGTACTGATGGCTTGTTGCAATATCTTGGTCAACATTGCAGTTAGTATTGGGATTGGTCCGTTTGGGGAATAACCATTTTTTGCCTAACCTTTAAAATAAGGAAGTGTATCCCTATCGGATAAAGTACACACAGCCTAAAAATAATGGTTTTGGATAATAACTAAAACACCAATGTGACAGGTCTTATAAGGTTTTATAATTTTTGTATAAGACCTAAATAGGAAAAGTGACCTGCGATTTATTACATAATATTTTTTATTTTAGGTAACATACTTATCATAACATCACACCTGTACTCCCCGAAGGGTTAGACAGAGGTGTACCTATAGTACACCCACATTCAGCCAGTTATGTTTAAGTCCCATGTGGATGATAGGGGCCGAGCCTATTGCCATCAACCGGGCACAAATCCAGACTCCGGGCTGCTACTGAGAAATTTCAGATGGAAAAACCCAATAACACTTTGCCCGACCCAGGAATTGAACCCAGACCCAGTTGGAGGTCCAGGGGCGGCAGTCTCGACATAGATGGCGATCGCTATACGACCGAATTCGGTCGCAAAGGTTATTTATTATTATTATTAGAAAAATGTTGGATGGACTTTGTGAAAGATGGTATGGGTATAAAGCTTCGTGCAGACTAGCGTGACGCGACAGCGCGATACGACACCGGTTATTGTTATACCGTGAAATTTTCTTAGAAAAATCAAAATTCAAAAGTCATTTATTCAAACTAGGCTGAGAATCAGCCCTTTTCGAACGTCAAAGTTACATAAGACAGTCCCACAAAACGCCCACCCTTCACCACTTCCTAGTGCTTTAGCTGGGAAGAAGAAGTGGCGCAACAAACTCCCCAGCAGCACAGCTGTCTCAATTAGAAAAAAAAATGATTCTTTAAAAAAGTATGCAAAATTATTTACATTACGAAACACTAAACATAATTTAAATTATAAATTAATAGCCATATGTCAGCTAGCACACGCCAATATACCAACCTAAAATATCGAGAACTGTACTCAAGCAGAAATAAAAAAAATAAAGACTAAACGTAAACAATATCTAAATAAAAGCCTCCAGTCATAAAGGGCGTGCCCGCTTACATATAGCTGTAACTGGAAGTTATTAATGATAAACTAGGACCATCGAGGTAAAGTAAATAAACAGTTAATTACTAATAACAATAACAAAACCATGATCAGAAATTGTATTGTTCGAGTCGCGTCGCGGTGGTCTGCACAAGCCTTAAAGGGGGTGGCTGACAGCTGATAGAATATATTTGGAAGAAGAAGATAATTCAAATAAATTGGGATAAGGTCAGGAGAATGATCTTGATGTTTTCTTGATCCGTCGTTTACAGATTGTTAATGTTATCTAATAGTTTCTTGTTGATTATAGAGTTAAATATTGCATGAACTCTTTCATTGTATGTGGGTTGTTGCTTTTGCGACTGTAACCAACTGCAGAGTTAAATCCAATTGCGTCTAAATAATATAGTAGCTGGTACTGGTTGAAAGGTTATGTACCTATTGGATTTTAACGAAGGAGTAAACTTGTTCGTGTGAATTAAATAATAAATCTTAGAAACCTTCAACCTCGTCTCACAACAGACATGAATATCTTATGTCTTTTAACACAGTAGTTTGTTTTTGTTGCTATTTTAGAAGTGCTCAAACCAAAAAGTAAGAATGAGTAAGTAGACCCGACATTAACATGTCGATTTTAATGTCAAGTTCTCAGACTGTAAGACCCTAAGACCCAAGTTATGTCAGCCAGAGATATAATAAACTTTTTTTTTTGGTGGGCAATTATCAAGTAACTTCTCCCGCTCTGGGCGGAGCGGGAGGGCGTGCTCTTACTGACTATAACCCACCCGTGTTCCTTCAGTTGCCTGTAGTTGCTAGGGGCCGCGGTATCCCTTTTGGAGTTTCCCGCGTTCTGCTGACATCTCTTTGAGGCGCGCGTGGAACACAAGGCGCCATCAACCCAAGCCTGGTCCTTATCGGATGGTGAGCTGCCCATTGCTCACCATCCGCAAGCCCACGCCTACGGTGACCGGGAATTGGCCAATCTCGACGCCCAGGGCGTCTCCTGCGGCGGCTAGGGGCGTGAGGGCGCGAGGTTTGCTTTTGCCTCACGCGTTCCACCTCCTCCTTCGCGAGAATCACTGCTTCGCAGAAAGAGGTGATGGCCTCCCATGCCCTCTCGCTCCGTACCATGTCCTGGACCAGGGCTGAACGCGAGAGATCACCGCCATCGATCGCCTCCACGAGGACACGGCGATGCTCTGCCCAAGCCGGGTCGATCTCCACCGTATGCTCTGGGCGGTCCACGCAGTGATGACAGCCGGGCGTTTCCTTCCACCTTATCCAAAACAGGAACCTCCCGAAACAACCGTGTCCGGAGAGGACCTGCGTCAGGCGGAAGGTGAGGACGCCGTGGCACCTCTCTACCCACTCCTCAAAGAGAGAACTTATCGCCGCAATGGTGGCGTGCCCAGCACTGGGTTGCAACAATCGCACTCTCCATGACGCCATGCTCTCGTTCCCGCCGGCGCTCTGTCCGCTGTGCCGTGATTTCTCGCGGCAGCGGAGTTACGCCCCGGCGTTTCACCTCCTCGCGCCACTCCCAAATGTGCGTGAGGACTTTTGCCTCCAGATCCCATAGCGGCAATTTGGCAAGGAGGCTCGCCGCCTCACTGGAGACCGTGCGGTATCCCCGGACCAGCCGGATTGCTATGACTCTTCGGGACGCGTTCAACCGGCGGGCCGGCCACCGCCTCAACGAAGGCGCCCACACCGGTGCCCCGTAAAGGGCCATGGACCGCACGACCCCCGTCTAGATCCTCCGGCAGGAGGCGTTTGGACCCCCTAGATTGGGCAGGAGCCGCTGCAAGGCAGCCCCGGCTCGCTCCAGTCTGGGACACAAACGTCGGAAATGCTCTACGAAGTTCCACCGGCTGTCAAGGACGAGTCCTAAGTACTTCATCGTCGACTCCGTCTACCTTTATTTGAGAACGTTGAGTTCTCAAATAAAGGTGGCGCGTTCCGAAGACCATGAAAACATATTGCCTTGGACTTGTGCATGGCCACCTCGAGTCCGGTCTCGAGTGCCGGATTCTGTCGACGATTTTGGCAACCCCGCATGTCTCTAGTTCAGCTGCCGCGTGGTGCAACCTCCCTTGCGCCAGGACCAACGTGTCATCAGCGTAACAAACGACGCTGACGCTGCTAGGGAGGTTGGTGCACAGAACCAAGTCGTATCCGATGTCCCACAGATGCGGCCCCAGGATCGATCCCTGTGGAACACCGCACGACATCTCTCGCTGGTTCCATTCTCCCTGGTGACCGGGGTAGATGATGGCCCTGTCCGTCAAGTTAAGTTGGCATCCGGTGATACCGGAGTGCCTCTCTGATGCAACTCCAGGGCACAGTATTGAAGGCATTGGCGATATCTAGAGACACCGCCAAGACGACCCCACCGCGGGCCACAACATCTCCCGTCGTGAAGGCCCGCACGCGCATGATGGCGTCCACCGTAGACCACCCCCTGCGGAAACTAAACTGGCTCTCCGCCAAATCCGGCCCCACCCGCACCAGCCGTCCAACGAGGTGGTCTGCAATGACTCTTTCAAAGAGCTTGCCAACCTTGCCAACCTTGCCGAGCAGCACGATGGACCGATAAGCGGACGGAGAGTCTTCAGTGCGCCCCGGCTTCTTGATGAGGACCAGTTTACCGGCTTCCAACGGAGTGGGAACCAGCCCTTCTCCAAGCATACGCTTAGGAGCCCCCTTAGTCGAGGTCAGACTGCCTCCAAGGCCAGGACCCAGGCTCCCAGGTAAGCCGTCGGGTCCTGGGGCGGTATTTTTGGCATTCAGCCTACTTACCACCACTCTTATCTCTGAGATATACCTTACAGGTAATTATATTTTTGAGCCGTTTGGGCTTAAAACCCCCCGAGGGTTTTCGTGGGGTCCGAGTGCTCACGGCTTCTTTAATGAAATGTCAAAACGGCTATTTGACACTTCCCGTGCCCCAAGGGCTGGTTTTTACCCTGGGCAGAGGCTAAGCATTGCCATACAACGTGGCAATGCGGCGTGTCTCTTGGGTACATTACCAATCGACAGCGATGCGGATGAATTTTTTGATGCTATATTTTAGGTTTTGAATAGTTTAGTTAAGTTAGTATATAATTTTGCTATTTTTATTAATGAATTAGTTATAAGTGGTTTATGTGCCCACTTGTAAATAAAAAAGCCAGAGATATTGAGAATTTTGAAAGAAGTGAAAGCTTCATTCCTATTTGATTTTACGGTCAAGCCAAAACAAAGAGGGGAATCGTTAACCTTACATCGATCACACGCAGCTAGAATACCAGCTTAAAAGCAGCTGGTATTCGAGCTGCTTGAGCTTTGATAAAATCATAATACCTAACACTCCTGCTCTTATTACAGTTTATTAAGGGGTCGGCAAATAATGTCTTCTTCTTCCATACAAATATTTGAACCACCGTCTCATTATTCACCCCTGGTCTAGCAATAACTTTTTTGAACACAAGCCATCCATTGTTTCTGTGGTCTTCCTATGTTCCTATATAAAGCCACACTGACACTCAAACCTTTCTTACGACATGTCTCCTGCAATGATAGACTTGTATGCACAGTAAAATTATTTAAAATATATCTATAGTTATTTCAATGATAGCTAAGCACCTATATCGAATGAATGAGAACAAAGCAATATGAGATGGCGACATACATTTTGAAAGACATCATTATTTCTAACTATAAGAACGTAAGGAATCTTATGGAAACTGCAGGCTATAACTGTGTTGCTGCATTTTGTTTGTGGAAGGTAAACCGTTGCAAAATATGCAGTTAGGATGCAATTGTGTGTTTTGTCATACATATGCAACGACTTGCATATTATTTGAAAAACTATAGTTTGTTTAGTGTTTTCTCGAGTACACGTTAGTTTATTGAAATCTTTCCTTGGTTGCTTTCTTGTCCTAGTTTTAGACAGGATTTCAGATTTCTATTTAGATCTTGTTGTGGATAGTTGACGAAAATCAAGTATTTCTTACGTCGGACTGATGTGATTCAGCTTCTTTATTTAATTATATATAATATAATATAATTGCGATGCGCAACGTTGCAGCTAGATGAACGGACGACCTTAAAACAGCTGCCGGTACAGACTGAGAATCGAAAGAGAGAACTGGAAAGTGGAGACAGGCCTCTCCCCAGTTGCTAAAGTGGGGAGAGGCCTGTGTCCACTTTCCAGTTGGACTTCTACAGGCTAAAATGATAAAGGATTTCCTTAACAACACCGAAGTAATTACAATTTTACTATGTACGATTCTATTTTTATTTAGTAATACCTTAATCCCTTTACTCGTACGACATAGCTGCCTACCTTTTATGACTTCTATAGTAGCCATTTGGGTGGTCCTTCTGTAGTTACGACAAGAATATATTTTTTATACTGCCTCGATGGTCTAGTGGTCGCAAGCGCTACTGCCGAGCTTTAGGTCCTGGGTTCGATTCCCGGGTCGGGAAAAGTGTTATTGGGATTTTTTATCAGGAATTTCTCAGTTGCAGCCTGGATTCTGGATTTGTGGCCGCTTGCTGTCAATAGGCGCGCCTCTATTACATTTACATGCGACTTAAACATAATTGGCGAAACGCGGGTGTAAGTGGGTATAGGTACACCTCTGCCTTACCCTTCAGGCATTATAGGCGTAATATTATGTAATGATGTATATTTTTACAACATTATTTATCCTCCTGTTCTTAACATATTTTAATTTCAGTTTATTTTTAGGCACTATAATTATTGTTTGGGAAATCATACTGTTGACTAAGTGTACACTTTTTGTAAACGTTTTATTCAATGACTTTATATTCAATATATTGTTACTTTTATATACTTCTTAACCACATCATGAAGCTACCGTTACAGCTAGTGTAGTGGTATCTACCTATCTACTTTCACACTGGTGTGGAAATATAAGACGCTCATAGAATTTATTAGCTGTTTAAGATTCTATGCATGCTTTCAAGGGTTTTGGTGAAAGTTAGCGAAGGGCTTGTTACTTGTGACTTGTGTTAGTCACTATAACTTATTTATGAGTTGCTGCACCCACGGATTTGTCTGAAAGAAATGCTTTGTGTTAAGAGTTTTCATTATATAGAGAATATTATTTATTGTACAATCAGGGAAATATTTTTTTTAGCAAACTGTCTATCACTTTTACCGTATATTTAAAACACAACTATCATTATTTAAGACCAGGCACTCTAAAGACAATTTCCACGCAAGCTCCGCCCCCATGCACCCCGCCACTCCACTATGTGCTAAACTCTAACACATCAGTAATAAAGTTGAATATCACGTGCGCTTATTGATCGTATTCGAGCACGGAACTTAATGGCGTAAGTCTCAATTCTTATGTCGTTTATAACTAAAGTATTATTGATCTACAGAAAAACATCTTGTGTTTGGATAATAAACCATATTTTCTTACTGTGAATACTTATTAAATACTTATAAGGCGAGTTATCTTCATATTCTTTAATTAATCTTTAAAAAAAGACATGAATTTCGAATAAAAATGAATCGAGCGAAAATGTTACAATTACGTAACTTTCTTGTAGATGGAAAGAAAAAGATCCAATAAATCATATACTAAAGTTCCGTTTTGATTGTATGCGTGATTGTTTCAAAATATTAATGCAAATTAATGTAGAATTTAGGGAGCCTTCTCTTAACAGGTGTATAAAATGGCTACAATACGGCAAATTGACGAAGTGTTACAGTTTTTTTATGATAATAAAGATTTATTGTTCCACTAGGACTAGATTACATGGCAAGGTGATAATAAAGCACAAGCATAAAGTTTCCTAATCTAGTTAGTGGGTGCCGTACTGTTCCCCTAGATAGGTTACAAAATAACCTGTGTTTAGGAGATTAATAACACGTGTTAAGTATGTATATGGTAATCATTCCTGTAAACTACAAAATGAGAGACAAATTAAAGTTGCAAAAACATAAAAAAACTGGCCAAGTGCGTGTCGGACGACGCCCATTGAAGGTTTCCATAGTTGCGATGAATTTATCCCAAGAACAAACTTAACATTGTAGTTGAAAAACATGTTCTCCCATACAATCCAACTGCAAATGTTAGTTTGTTCGCACAATACTATTGAGACATTTACTATGTTATTTTAAGACCATAGACTTCTTACAGGTGTTCCTGTAATCTATGAGTAAATAACCATTCTCTGTATTTTTTACAAAATTTTAGGCTTAGTTGTTTCGGAGATGAGGGGTGAAATGGTAAATTTTCATATGTTTTTTTAAATATCTTTAAAAGTATAAATTACTCTGGCTAGCCTTTTCCCAACTATGTCGGGGTCGGCTTCCAGTCTAACTGGATGCAGCTGAATACCAGTATTTTACATGGTGAAACTGCCTATCTGACCTCCTCAATCCAATTACTGGGTAATACGATACGCCTTGGCAAGACTGGTTGTCAGACTTTCGGGCTTCTGACGACCCGTAACGACTTTCAAAGATCCACGAATGACAGCCGGGACCAACGGCTTAACGCGCTTTCCGTGGCACGCAGGTGTCTCGGTATGTAAAGATGGTCACCCATCCACGGACCAGACCCGGCCAGCGTAGCGCCCCTGTTAACGTCCGTGTTTTGGTCACAGAAATTCATATGTGAACGAAATTTCAACGAAAGCCACCCAAACAGACACACGAGTGATCCTATGAGGATTCCGTTTTTCTTTATGAGGCAAGAAACCCTAAAATCCTTAAAATCTAAAAATATCAATTTGTTAAAGAATTAACTTCCATGTCTGGACACTGAAAGTACGAACAAGGAGACCACATACACTAGAACAGTACAAACGGCGTGGCGGTCTTATTGCATTTAGTTTCAAGCATAAGTTTTCATGAAACAACAAGATTGCAAGATAGTTTCACATTTTCTAATTATGAATTTTGATATAAAACTATTGAGCATGCTTCTTAAATATCGGAAGAACTCAATAAAAACTAACACCCAGTTGCACAAAGACGAGCATTAATGCCCCATTACGTAATGGATAATTTAATAATCTTTATTACACAAGAGAGTGGTTACAAAATAGTGTGAAGTCCCTGACTCCTGTGCTAGGTGGTAGACCTGTTTTACAAGAGCCATTGCCCTCTCCAGTACGAGATACTACAGAATCTTATGCAAAAAGATTAACAAAAATAAAAAGAATTATGGTAACAACAAAAAGCGGATAGAAGATGCCTGTATTGAGTTTGTGAGTGTTTATGTGTATGTTTGTGTCTCAGTGAAAACGAACGTGTCTATGTGTGAGTGTTTATGGAAGTGTGTGGGTGAGTGTATGTGTGTGTGTATGTGTGTGTGTGTGTCAATGATTGATCAGGAGGGGTTTTAATGTTACGAAATAGATATGATAACTTTCTCTGTTTCGTCATAGTTCGTCATAGTTCAAAGAAGTAGCCATGGCTTAAGACTCTGTTTGACTTTAAATAGGGTTAGTTTATAAGTTGAGATTTTTTTGATTATTTTATTATACATTAGTCAGCTTTGGGCACGATAGTGTCGCCGGGCAAGTGCAGTACGACATTGGACACACTTACAGATAGGAAAGCAAATCCGCCGGTGTCATAGCTTGCTATCTAGTGGCATCGTGGAATGTCAGAGCAAGATTGAGCGGAGGACGTATATTTTTCTCACCGTTAGTACTTGGGCTTCTGAGTAAAACTGAGCTGTGTGGTAGTCCCTTTTACGGAAATATATAACTGAGCTCGTTCCACTCTAAGCATCACGCACCACCGAGATGCAGTAAGTAACTATCGACTCGAATAGTGAACGGTATACTAGTGATGCTGTTTCAATGTCGGCTGCGAGTTCCTTAAATAAATACATAAGTTTACGAAGCTGCGTGCATAGAGCATCCGTATGGGTGCGCCAATCTAACCTCTCGTCGATATAAACACCTAGATATATGATACTTGGGACCATGTCGAGGCAAATGCAATTGCAAGGAGAGGAGTCGTGACAAATATGTCCTATTATTTTATCCGAGTTTATTGTTGGTTTAGGTGAATTTGGTGGAGAAAACTGAATTACTTTGGTCTTTGAGATATTAAGAGCCAATAGATTAGTTAGTGGGTAGCCAGTCCATAATTGTTCGCAAGGTAAGTTCTGTGGTTTGCTTAGCCCCGTCCCAGGTCACGTCTGATATCAATAGTGCTGTGTCATTGGCATAGGTAAAATGTCAAATGGGAAATGGAGAGTTGACAGAGGTAATTAATAAAACGCTTGGGTCCCACGCTTTTGCAAATTATATATTTGAAAAAGCGTGGGACCCCAGATACTGCCTTGTCGTAGAATTCTTCGTCACTAAGAACAGAATCAATTTTAACACATTGGCTACGCCCTCTGAGATCATCTTTGAAAATATCTAGGCCACACCACTTACTCTCATATGCTCCATTTTGGCCACCAGTCTGGGAATATACACCGTATCGAAGGCATTAGTCAGATCTAAGAAGATACCATAACATTTAAGGCGATTATCCAATTTATCAATCAGGGTATTGGTGAAATCAGAGACAGCATCTTCAGTGGAAATTCTCGACCGAAATCCGTATTGATTTTGAGAAATTATATTATTTTTACAAAGAAATTTTGACAGATTGGTGTTGAGGATTCCTTCAAGTATTTTAGATAAGGAGATAAGGACTGAAATTGGCCGATAATATAATTGGAAACTTCATCCTTAGCCGTTCTTTTGCCTGTATACACTGGATGAACAATAGCACGCTTGAAAGCTTTTGGGATAGCACCCGAATTGATGGCACAGTTACAAATATGGGCATATCATTAATGTTAACGATTTCATTAATTTCATCAAAGAAACATTAAGAGCGAGTCTAATGTTGCTTTCTGCAATAATTTAATAGAAGATTAGTATTTAATGACAGCTTTAAAAGTTAAAGTTCGTTCCTGCAACTAGTGGTATGACAATTCTTTTAATGGGCAGTTAGTTTTGACTACAGCCAGCTAAGGCGAAAATGTCAGAGTTGCCCGCGAAATTCATAAATTCTTAATTTTTTTTGTAGTTTGCAGGGCAGTATCAGGTTATATGTTGATCTAAATATGATTATATATTATCAAATATTTATTTATAGAATTATAAACATAAACATAACATCACGCCTTGTTTCCCCGAAGGATTGGGCAGAGTTGTACCTGTAGTAGGTACACCCACAGGTAGTAGTTGGTGTGGTAGGTGTATAGAACTATAATCATAAAAATCACCAATAAGTTTATATTACCCTATTGAATGAAATCATGACATTTCAAGCGGTATCGTATAACCCAGTTACTGGGTTGCGGAGGTCAGATAGGCAGTTGCTCCATGTAAAATACTGGTATTCAGCTGCATCCGGTTAGACTGGAAGCCAACCCCAATATATTTGGGAAAAGGCTAGGCAGATTTATTGATTGAATGAAATCATGACATTTGAGGCCAATTATTATCCGCCGCAGGAGACGCCCTGGGCATCGGGAATCGCAGCCCGTTTCCCGGCCACAGTAGGCGCGGGCTTGCGTACGGTCAGCAATGGGTAGCTCGCCGTCCGGAAAGGACCAGCTTTCTAATTACGCAACATATTTTCGTAAACGATAAAGACAAATCTGTTTCATTTTGACAGTTCAACAACATTCATTGCGTTATTTACGTTGCTCTGCAGCTTTTTTTTCGAACTTACGGAGCAATGGATTAGCAATCTGTTTCAAAACGATTCAGATTCGGATTGATTTTGCATTACGTAATTAGGGTACAGGCCCGGGGCGACGGCGCGTTGTGTTCCACGCGCGAAAGAGATATCAGCAACTGAAGGGGTCCGATGGGACCGATGCCTGCCGGGGTTGCGGGAAAGTCCGAAAGGGATACCGTGGCCCCTGGCAACGTACAGGCAACTGAAGGAACACGGGTGGGTTTTAGTCAGTAAGAGTCTGACACGCCCGCGAGCGGGAGAAGTTATTTGATGATTTCCCACCCAAAAAAAAAGGCCAATTATGATTCTAACATGGAGTTGTATTGTTGATTCAAATGATTCAGATGTTTATAATAATGCTGTTCAGCCATATTTGTTACGGTCGCGAATAGTATTATAATAAATATTTGAATTTCGCGGGCTACCTCAGCGCATTCCCCTTAAGTGACAATTGCCTGTTTACAATTTTCCGGGAACAATATTAGATCCTATTCGTAGTTAAGTTGTACTGCAAAAAACACGATAAATGACAAAGGTACATATGTAGTAAATTTTATATAATTTACAGCTAATGAGTGGTTTCAAAGAATTTACCGCCTACAATTATCGACTGCTGACCTAACGTGACCCCCACAAAGACCATTGTTTTAATGCTGACGTCACAGTCACAGAGTAGGTATAATAATCACTATGAGAAACATACCTGACAGTAGAACAATATTGAAACTAGCCAACTCCCGCCGCGCCGCTGCTTCGCATGATTTTACGACATGATAAAACATTGAGTTTTCTTTATTATATGTAAGTTTAATATAAATTTATTATACACACAAACCTTCCGGAATAAATTCTCCAATTGATGGTGAAAACCGCATCAAATTCTGTTGCGTGCCTTAGAAGAATGGCGTGGACATACAGACAAACACGAAAAACGGCTATAATTTATAATACCTATGTATAGATGATGAGACAAACGTACTTGACAGTTCAAACATGCACAGAGGTTCCAATTTTTTTGCTACTATAATATATTTTTGCGTGTGACTAATTAGGTTTTTTTTGCCCGCCAAATAACTTCCAAGTTATTATAATAAGCTAGCTTTTGCCCGCGACTTCGTCCGCGTGATATTTCGGCCCCCGACCCATTGCATCGCATTCTATCGCCCGCCCGCGCTATTATATCGTTTTCACTTTGCGCTTTTTCTAACTTATTTAAAGTTTGCTCATTGCGTACCGTGCGTGGCGTGATGTTACATAGCCTATATCCTTCCTCAAGAATTGAGCTATCCAATGCAAAAATAACTTTTGAAATCCGACTGGTAGTTCCGGAGATAACACCCTACATACAAACAAACAAATTTTACATTTATAATCTAAATAAGTATGTTTATCATATATTATGTTAAAATATATTAATATTCATTATATGTTATAGTATAGATATGTATATGGTATAGATAGGGGAAATAAAAACATGATTGGTTGACAACTAGACGGAAGTTGAAAGGCTTATAACCACGGTGTATTTTGGGACTGATTAGTCAAAAATATTGTTACAACATAAAACGTGGCCATTTTTAATACATTTGCATAAATTATTAGACACAGTTAATATAAGGCAGTTAAAAAAGATTAAGGAATAAATACTATTGAAATAATCTCTTTACTATAAAGTCTTGTGCAGACTAGCGCGACGCGACAACGGCTATTGTTATACCGTGAAGTTTTCTTAGAAATTGTATTGTTCGAGTCACGTCGCGCTGGTCTGCACGAGCCTTAAATATTGAGTCTAAATCCAAGGATTAACAGTATTTTTTATGAAAACTTGTAATAAAATTATAAAGTCACTAATAATAAATAAAAAAAATACATAAACTAATTTGAAAAGTTCAGGTTAAAACTAATAAGATAAGTATTATTAAGAAATTAAATTATTATTATTATTAGTTTCGGAGTTATGGGGGTAATGGTCAATATTCATCTATTTTTAACTTCCGCAAAGGAGGAGGTTATAGGTGTAGACTATCAATACAACCTAGACTACTATTATTCCTTTGTTTTTGTAAAATACTAGCATTTAAGATCTTTTATTAATGTAATTCGAGGGTATTGGCGCTGTTAGCCGAAACACAGGTTCCGCCTAGTCCGGCTCCAGATGCTAAAACTTTTGTGTACTTTTGTTTTCATAGCAGTTAAGTGTAATTAAATGTAATCTAAGTACTGTTGTCATGAAATAAATCTTATCTTATCTTATTTTCGGTACAGATAGTGCAATCCACGACGAAGCGCCCCACTCCGGGATTACTGTACTTTAAGCTGTACTTTAGTACGGAGCGGAGCGGAGTGGGGCGCGTCGTCGTGGATTGCACTATCTATAATTGTGGACCGATTTTCGGGTGGTCCTATACACATTTTATTAACTTTGCTTGGGTATTTTTTGATTTCGCTTCAATAATACATATTTTTCATACTTAGTCTATGTGGATGATGTTATTATAGATCGTGTCACTGTTATTTACTTACCAGGTAGTGGTATCCGAATTTGTGTGGGGTAGGTACCACAACTAATATGTGAAAAATAAAAATTTTTCCAAAAAAAAAACACTACAATGTGAAAAATAACTTTAATTTCAGAAGTAGGTGGCAAAAAAGATTTGTTTTTCTTATAAAACAATTTATTATAAAAATATAATTTAAAAAGTATTTGAGCTGTATAACCCTAACAGTAAGTCATTTCTCAGTCAGTAGTCTTTCAGTAGTCAGTTTCAGTAGTCTTTCATTTAATATGTCACACGGTACAGTTAGCAAAACTTAAAAAAAAACTTATTTGTTACACGTCCGCGTTCGTGTTATTTGGGTCACAGAAATTCATATGTGTACCAATTATCAACTTAATCGGTCCATTAGATTCGGAGCGAAATTACTGTGACTGACGGACAAGCAGACAGACTCTCGAGTGATCCTATAAGGGTTTCATTTTTTCATTCGGACGTACGGTCACGGAACCCTAAAAATGACATAGCTAAGACTCCACAACTCTTATAATACTCACTATGTCATAAAGCCAAGTAACACGATAGTTAATGGCGGCTGTCGTATCCTTGGGCCCCATTTTGTCGTAGACACCGACAATCTCTTGCCAAGCCTTGAATTTTGAGATTTTGTAATGCTAGATTAACCTGTGGTGCAACGGACGTGATTCAATTATCAATTGGGGAGATACAATTACATAGAATAATAGATGTATGCATTTTTTTGTGTTTATTATCTATATGTTACCTCATCATCTGCAGCCTAGCCTTTTCTCGGTTTTCAGTCTATCCGGATGCAGCTGAATACCAGTATTTTACATGGAGCGACTGCCTATCTGACCTCCACAACCCAGTAGCTGCGTAATACGATACGTCTATTACCTATCTAAGTAAAAAATAACATTTACATTTTTATGTACTTACCTATCCAAAAATACAAAAATATTTTCGGGATATAATAATTTTAAGTGTCAATTAATGTTAATTGATAACATTAATTGACACTTACATCTAGGGTTGCCAACTTTACGTACAAGAAATAAAGTATAAATTATGGTCAAAGTGGGATAATAAATAGTATTTCGGAAAAATAAACATTATCTATTTTAAGTTTTTTTAAAATGTTTTAAATAGATACCTACATAATTCATTAGTGCTACTGGCGCAACTCATTAATTGAGCACCAATTTCGAAGGCTTCGCAAGCCTCACCAAATAGACGAGGAGCAATATTTTTATTAAATGTATTCTGTCTGTCGTCCCACGGAACGTCTATTTCTGTCGTCCCACCACTCATTCTGTGAATACTGAGGTGGTAGAACGAACTATAATACTAGTATCTAAAAGGTATTCTGATAACAATGATCTATTAAAATTAACTATGTCCCGAAAAATCAAGATATTAACAATTTCTTTCTGAAATTAAGGCTAGCTGAATCACCGCGGCCCATGCAGGTGCATGCACGATGTTCTAGTAGTAGATAGAACTTTTATTTAGGTAGGTATAGCTCTGGATATGAGTGAAAACAGTATATTCATATATTTAATTTTGTTGAACAGTAAACAGTATTATAAAGTGAAAAACAATATAATACTGTTTCTGTTTTCAACAGCTTGGTTGGCAACCCTACCAACATCATTTTGTTGGAACGAAAATAAAGCTGAACAGAAGTTTTTAACACATCACCCACTAGTAGTATTATTAAAACTAATCTAAATATTAATACACAGATTTGGAGGCTCAAAAAAGTAGCCTAAATATAATAAATAAAAAAGCCTTATACTGAGATGTCTGAGAAGATAGGTCCAAGGTAATCAGGCATTTCTTTTTGGGTCATTAAATTTCCTTCTCATGTTAAAGCAATTGCTTTACATGACATGAAATAGAACTTATAAGAAGTAATAATTATAATTTATCAGTACCACTAACCATGAATGTTAAAGGTTCAACCTGATTGTCTAGATCCTACATGTCGAACATTAAGAGCCTATAGTACCTCAGCTCAAATTCATTTTTTATCTTGTGGGTTGTCTTGCTCCAGATGCAATCTCTTCTTCTTACGACACTAGTTTAGTTTAGTTAGTTTTTTAGGGATCCGTAGTAAACAAGGAACCCTTATAGTTTAGCCATGTAGGTCTGTCTTTCTGTCCGTCTGTCCGTAGCTTAGCTCAGAGACTCTTTGTACTAGAAAGCTGTAATTTAGCATGGGTATACACATTAATCACGCCGACAGAGTGGTGGTTTTTTTTTTGGTTACCTGCCCTACACGTAAAGCGATGTTTTTTAATCATATTTATA
Organism: Xanthia togata; assembly: GCA_963853775.1. Taxonomy (NCBI): domain Eukaryota; kingdom Metazoa; phylum Arthropoda; class Insecta; order Lepidoptera; family Noctuidae; genus Xanthia; species Xanthia togata. The sequence goes on along the minus strand of OY970788.1, from coordinate 9,495,534 downwards.
TTTCATTTTTGGTTTCAGGGATCCGTTTGCGAATATTAAGCTTTAAAGTGCAAATTTTTGTTAGAGTCAAGTGTAACCCCGCCAGCCAACATAAGCAACACCAATAATTTACGGTAGTAGTTTATATAACGAAATTAAAAGGAAAACAATCACAGTTAAGTAGGCTTTATAAGTTAACGAGTAATAATCGAACAACTTAAATTTGGGGTTGCAAAAACATGTTCTCCCATACATTCCGTACGGGAGAACATGTTTTTCAACTACAAAGTTAAGTTTGTTCTAGCGATAAATTCATCCCATCTACGGAATCCTACATTGTGCGCGGTCCGACACGCACTTGGCCAGTTTTTTTTAATAAGAATCATCAGCTTTGCAAAAGGTAAATAATATCTATGTTCTAGATCTCAGTGTTACTCATAAAATATGACGTCTGTAGTCACGCGCAGGCGCTGGTTGCAAAATGCATGGTTGTACCTGCCTCGTCTTGTCCGTAGATATTGCAGAAATAATTATAATTAATCATCACTATGGTTGCTTCGTGTTTTCGCCATTGAAACCATAATTTTTAGTGTTCTGTAGGGAAATTATTTATTTATTATTATTCTTTCAGCCTTAATAAAATTAATAGCTCTTTCTCCAGGACTTCGACTGCGTGAATTTCTGTTTTTCCCACATATACCTATATTTGTTAATCCAAATTTTAGCCATTTTTAGATGGATAACAAAAAGTATGCCTATGTCCTTCCTGGCATTTCCAGTCATACCTAAAGAGCAGGGGCTCTCAACCTTTTAACGTACGCACCCCCCTAGCTTTCATTTAAAATCACTATGCCCCTGAGTTACTTTGTCGATCTAAGCACGAATGTAAAACAAGAGAAAATGGGGTCAAAAATGCTTGCACCCCCTTTTAAAGATTCGGGTTTCTTTATTTTGTTGACTTGTGCAGAAAAGTTGAACCTCATTTTACAGCACCTTAAGTAAGTATTATGAAGCCTTTGCGTTTTGGAAACTAGTCTTAACCTTTTCCTACTAAGAACATACAATTTAATAAATCTATACTATAAATAATAATATATAATAGCGCGCCCCCCAGAGGCACTGGAAATCTATAACTGCTAAACCGATTTTGATGAAAGTTCTTTTTAACTTTGATTGCCTTTTTTTTTGCTACAGAATAGAATCTACTTATCCCATTTCTATTGTTAAGTCTGGAACATCTGTTATCTATATCCTAAGACGAGCGTTCATAGTTGCGACACAGTTTTAACTTTTTCGGCTATCATCGTTTTCCTTTGTAACTAATGCCAGCTGTATTATGTTTCCTAAATAAATCTTATCTTCTCTTTCACAAGTGCGTAATAGTCCTCCAGACCGTATTTCGGCCATGGCGGCCAATCTCAACGGAGACTAGCCTTCGGCGCGGGAGATCTTACATTGCACAAGTCCGTGCGCGGACAGGGACACAGATGCACTCTCTTTTCCCTCACTCTCATAGTCCGATGGGACGGCATGCAATCTGGGGCCTACTCCCTAAGCGTAATCCGTACTTTCGGCCGAAGTTACGGACGCTCCCATCTCCGTCTCGAGATATTGAAAAAAAGATAAGTATAAGTATAGTAAGTATAAGTATTTATTTTCTCACCACAATAAACATTACAGACATTGTTAAATATGATAGATAAGAAAAAGATAGGCCCCTTTTAAAGTTAATTTACGATATTTTTTCATAAATATTCAGAAAAATAAGGGCGGCATTCTATATCCTGTGACACTCGGCACATATACTCAATACTGTAGCTTCCCTTTAGTGAAAGAACTTTCAGAATCGGATCAGGTGTTCAAAAAATTACGAAATTTATTAAGAAAGACGTAGGTAACATTTCTGAGTTTGTATGTCCAGTACATACAAACTCACTTTTACGTCTTTCTAATATAAGTGGCGCTTTACTTTGTGTAATTATTTCATCACCACTGCTATCTAAAATGTTGAAGGAAAACATCGTGAGGAAACTGGCATGTCAGAGAGTCGAAGACATTTTTTTTATTTTTTTTAAACGTTTCCCCGCACTAGTAATTTCTCCTGTATTGTTCGTGCATTTACAAACATTTAAACTCACATACACAAACAGCCAGACCCGGAACAACTACTTGTAGGTCATACAAATATTTGTTCCGCCGTGCGGGAATCCAACCCACGACACGTAGCGCAGCAGTCAATCGCTTAACTACTGCGCCAACCGTGCCGTCCATATTATAGGCTGATTATGTAAGGGCTAAGGTAGTCAGCGAAATTCAAAGATTCTTACGTTTTTTTTAATTTGCAGGTCAATGTCAAGTTGTTTGTTGATCAAAATATGATTCGGGGTCGTAACAATTGTGAGATACTATCTGCGCCCCACGGTTTCACCCGCATCAAGGGTATTTATGTAGCAGTAAAATACTTTTTAATTCATTCGAATCGGACTTTAAATTTCGAAGTTATATCGAGTATAAAAATGCAATACGCGAACCGTTCGACGCCTCCGAGACGTTTCCTACTCTATGGTATGTTAGGTTAATTGCTACGAGGTCGCGAACGTCATGCGTAGCAGTTCTCGCGGCCCATCTGCAAAGGCGACAGTAGGTTTACGGTGGTGTTTTTTTAGTGGGTGCAAGCCCCACTTAACCAAACTGTCACCCTGGACGGTGCGGTATGCGTCAGGCATTTTTAACCGCTTGATATAAAAAAAAAAAGTTTAATTGTACAAGTCTGAAGCCGTAAATATACTTTTTAGAAATTTTGTTTATTTGTCTGGATGTATGCTCCGGATTGGCGCAAAAACGACTTTGGATGAAATTTGGCACACATAATTTATAACCTGGATTAACACTAGAGTACTTTAAATCTCGGTAGCACGTTGCCGTGGGACATTTTCCGACACCACGCGAGCGAAGCCGCGGGCAAAAGCTAGTGTTAGTATAAAAATATGAACAAAAATATCACATAATTTATATAATTAATGTACACAAGATATTGTGAACACATTTTAATAGAGTAACGCTGGAGTTTCTTGCCCATTCTTCTCATACGAAAACTACCTTTTGGAAGGGGCGACTAAAATCATTTATTTTTTGTAAATTTTGACGTTCAAAAGTGCCTTTTTGTGCCTAATTGAAATAAATTATTTGACTTTGACTTTGTCAGAAAAAAATAAGTGTAAAATTGAATAAATTAGGTATGCATTTATATTATTAGCAAATTATTATTGTGAGTACTTCAATTCATAATTAAATAGTTTTTTTTTTACCTTTCAATTTACTTTGTTTTTTCATTATAAGGACCGCCTAGTGTGGTAAAAGCAAATATTGATTTTTACATAACATATTGACCTCCTCCATCTGTATCAGAGATAGATGGAGGAGATCAATATGTTATGTAAAATCAAATAAAAAAAATATTATGTAATAAATCGGAGTTATAGGTACCTACACCTCTGCCCAAACATTCGGGGAAACAAGGCGTGATGTTATGTTAACCGTTAACCATCGTGCAGACTAGCAGGACGCGACCGGTAATTGTTCTACCATTAAGTTCTCTTAGAAATTGTTTCGTCAGAGTCGCGTCGTGCCAGTCTGTACGAGGCTTAAAGTTATCCTAACTATCCTAATCCTAACTAATATTATATATATTATGCGAAAGTGAGTTTGTTAGTTTGTTTGTTACGCTTTCACGTTAAAATGGCTGAACGGATTTGGATGAAATTTGGCACGTGGGTGACATGGATACTTTTTATCCCGTTATTCTCACGGGATCGAGACTTATGCGGGTGACACCGCGGGGTGCAGCTAGTAATTAAATAAATCAATTAAATAACTTAACAGTGAGTTCACTGGTTCATGTATACTTAATCTTAGTTCACCGATCCTTGATCTTGTAACAAAAGGTAGTTACTGACAGTTGATAATTAAGTTAATTGACAGAACAATAAGGAAAATGGTTTTTATTTCTGTTAATAATGATGTTGTTTATTACTATGTGCTACCGTGTAATAGATAGTGTTAATTTTTTAGTTTATACTCAAGTAAAATATCTAATGACACAGGTATAGCGCTAAAAGTATCTTTAGGCGCGTGACCAAAAACGGCTAAAAACAAGATGGCGCCATCTTGTTTTTGCACCTCCCGGTCAACGCCATTCAGTCGCCCAAAGATCCCTGTGAAACTCACGATCAAATGTAAATTTTTACATACCAAATCCATTTTTTTTCTAAGTCTACGATTTACTCTTACTTTTTTTTTAAGAGTTATAAATAGCCAGCTTCTTATGTTTTGCACGACCTGAACCTGAATAAAACTTATTTGGAAAAAACTTTCACAATAGAATCCTCTTTACCTATACTTGTGTGCACTTGCATAATTATAGGACTAACCGATAAGTATTATTTTCAGGTTCGAAGATAATCCTGCGCAGTATCAATGGCGACTTTCGCTCGGGTCAGCTGACTGCCATCTTGGGTCCTTCTGGAGCGGGCAAGAGCACCCTTCTCAACATATTAGCTGGATACAGGTGCTGTTATGCTTTATTATTCAAGAAAGTTTTACTATCTATATATGTGTTTAACGTTGTTGAAAGTTTTACTATCTATTTATATATCTAGATATGTGTTCTATATCCATACCTACATTAAAATAGTAACGAAGTCAAACCTGTACATTTAATAATTTTGAGATTATTGATACGAGTCTGATGCCGAAAATGTAGTTTTTAGAATTTTTGTCCGTTTGTCTGGATGTATATTCCGGATTGGAACAAAAGAGGCTGAACGGATATAGATGAAATTTGCCAAACATATTATATAACCTTGATTAAAACATCCCGGCGTGGGATCTTTTCCGACATCCTCGCTGGCGAAGCCGCGGGCAGAAGCTAGTTTACTGTAACGTGAGTATTTGCAAAGATGTGTATGTTTGTTACTTGATGACGCATAAACGGCTGGACGGATTTGGATTTAATTTTACATATGGATTATGTCCTGCATTAACATATAGTATATTATTATATGACTATGACAAGTATTTTCCCTTGTACAATAAAAAATAATTTACTTTGTAAATATACTTTGTCTAATAAAGAGGAAACATACATAAACTAACGCCTTCTTCCCATGGGGGTAGGCAGAAACTACCGAATGCCACCTGCTACGATCCTTACATACTCCTTTTGCCTCGTTTACGTTCATACATCTGGTCATACACGCACGATGGTTGCGAGTACTACGCACCTGTCCTTTCTGAAGAATATCACCAATAAGGTCACTATATGTCCTCCTAGGGCATCTCTCTCCTTATAAATACATTTTTAGTCGCATTTCATTCATCCTCTCAACATGACCAAACCAGCTCACCTCACTTACTTACTTACCTACGCTCCACATTCTTATCATTTATTTTTATATCACACACCGATACATCCTCTCCTCTTTCAAACACCATGACCTTCGTCTTATTCACATTAAATTTTATATTCATCCCTTTCCTCTTATATGCTTCATCCATCACAGCCACCATGTCTTGCAACTGTTCTGCTGACGATGCAAGTAGAACTTGATCATCTGCGTAGAGAAGGCATTTAACAGGCAACTCATTCATCCACAATCCACAGTCACCCTTTTTCAAATCTGTTACACAACTATCCATGTACAAGTTGAAGAGCCACGGTGACTCTACACAACCCTGTCTAACACCCCTCGAGATGCAGGACCAGTTCGTGTAAGCCCCTTTTATCCTAACAGAGGCACTGACATCCTTGTATATAGATTTCAGTGCCCGTACCGAGTGCCAGTCCACCCCGCACATGGATAGTGTCGACTACAGTTCTTCCCTCACACACTGTCGTAGGCCTTCTCCAAATCAACGAAAGTACAATAGACTTTTTTGTGCTTTGCCAGATGTTTTTCGGCTATGCATCATAAGGAGAAGATCTGATCCATACAGAGGAAAATGAGTGATGAAGTTATAAAAATAACTTGTTACTCGACAATCTTATCGTGGGTAATACTAATAACCTAATAACTCTGTAATAATTATGTAATAAAAATAGCTTGTCATTATAAATCAATTTAACAAGTTATTCAATATCACTTTGCTTTCCGTAAACAATTTGAAGATAATCAGTAATTATATTTACATTGTATACATTTATTTAAAAATAGATAATAGGTATCACAAGAATTAGGTAGGTACTTATCTCCTTATAAGTTTCTGCTGATTTAAGTGAGTTTGTTGAAACTTGTAGTACCAAACTATATAAAAAAATAAATACCAAGACTCACAGGGTACACAGGGTTATTTAAAAATTGCAAAGTATTACCTGTTTTGGCGTGCGCTGAGTATCTGTTCCTCATAGAACAATTTGATAACAGTGATATTCAAATTCCTGTCAAATATAACGTGAATACACGACAAGCCAAATCAAAATCATTTCTAGAGCCACGCAAAAATAACTTTTAAGGCAGGCGTACCGCATTTCAATACAATGAAATGCGGTGCGGCGCGGTGTGCGGGTTGTGGAAATAGGTTGTCATGGTAGTGGCATGTGCTGCGGAGGAATGAGGGAAATGTCGTCAGTAAAGTTTTGAGTATGAATGTGGACTCTACGAGTAGGGCCTTTGACATTGGATGGATTGGATGATACGGCTAGAAAGGGAGTAACTACCGAGATGACGACTAATAGAGAAGTATTTAAGAAAAATACATGTTGCGCCGACCACCAATAAATTGAGACAAGGGCAGGAAATTATGAAAACAAGTTCATACAACATGTACGAAAGTACATTATGCGGTGCATCCAAATCTGCGTTAGCAAATTTTTTTAAAAATTATCAATCAATTTCTCCCGTTCTGGGTGGAGCGGGAGGGTGTGTCAGACTATTACTGACTATAACCCACCCGTTATCCTTCAGTTACCTGTACGTTGCCAGGGGCCACGGTATCTCTTTCAGACTTTCCCGCGACCCCGGCAGGCATTGGTCAAGCGGACCCCGCCAGTTTGGCAGACATCTCTTTGAGGCGCGTGTGGAACACAACGTGCCACTGACCCGGGCCTGGTCCTTATCGGACGGCGAGCTACCCATTGCTCATCGTCCGCAAGCTCGTGCCTATGGTGGCCGGGAATCGGCCTGTGATTCCCAACGCCCAGGGCGTCTCCTGCGGCGACTAGGGGCGTTAGGGCGCGAAATTTGCCTCTCCCTCACTCGTTCCGCCTCCTCCTTCGCGAGCATTACTGCTTCGCAGAACGAGGTGACGGCCTCCCATGCCCTCTTGCTCCATACCATGGCCTGGACCAGGGCCGGACGCGAGAGTTTACCGTCACCGATCGCATTCGAGGACTTATCGCCGAAATTGTGGCGTGCCCAGCACTGGGTTGCGACAATCGCACTCTCCATGACGCCATGAAATCCCACCGGAGCTCTGTCCGCTGTGCCGTGATCGCACCACTCCCAAATGTGCGCGAAACTTTTGCGTCCAGATGCCATGGTGGCAATCCGGCAAGGAGGCTCGCCGCCTCACTGGAGACCGTGCGTTATCCCCGGACCGGCCGGATGGCCCTGACCCTCTGGGACGCGTTCAAACGGTGGGATGGCCGCCGCTTCAATGAACGCGCTCCCACCGGTGCCCCGTAAAGGGCCATGGGCTGCACGACTCCCGCGTAGAACCTTCGGCAGGAGGCGTTTAGACCCCCTATTTGGCGGGAGCCGCTGCAAAGCAGCCCCGGCACACAAGTCTGGGAGCCAAACGTCGGAAATGCTCCACGAAGTTGCACCTGCTGTTGAATCTGCGTTAGCCCTTACAGACCAAAAACAAAACACAACACTTAATGTATCGTCACCTCTGAGTCTGACAAACCTTCACACAGTATTTCGGAATCTGAAGATTTTCATTGTGTTTTTCCAGCAACATTTTTCCTCAACAGGTAATGTTTATGTAAAGCCGACATAACCACTAATCGTGAACGTCATAAGACATTAATAGTAGGTCTAGAGCCCATGAGTTCGAGGCCTGGGTTAATTGCTAGCGTATTTGTATAGCCTAGATGAGTCGCATGACTGGAGTTAAATAATGCTTCGTGCTTAGAGTAGGTCTTTTGTATGGCACACGCATAATCAGCATCAATAATATTCCCACTGCCGGACGCTGGCGTCCTCTCTGTGAGGGCCATAATCCATCACTCGAGCCCAGTGCGTGTCACATATCTTCGAATTTTTACTCTAGGATAGCCGGTTTCGTTACGATGTTTTCTTTCCCCGTTTTGAGAGCAGTAGTGATGAAATTAAATACACAAAATCCCTGCCTGGGTTCGAACTCACGACCTACACTACTCGTAAGTCGGGGCCGATCCTACTGGGCCACCACTACTCACACCATTCTTGTATGGACTGAATATTAATTGATATTGACGCTTCTAGATGACGAGGAATATATCACATCTAATAAGATATAGCTTAGTAGAACGTCTAAAGTCGCTTTTCGTGTCTGTCTGTGTGACCCTTTAGTTCTTCGTAACTGCACTATGGATTTTTATGCAGTTTTCACCATCATTTAGAAAATTCCGGAAGGTTTATGTGTATAATACCGCAGTATACATTATATTAAGCATTTTAAATGAGCTATGGTGCCCTTGTTCAGAAATAGTCATTTCCGAAACATTGATAGCGTAGCCCTGGAGGGTCTATGATCTCTGCAATCAGCTCTGCTACCACCTTGCTAACTAAACACATTGACATTTAGGATGTCATTTTATGTTGTTCGATGTTTTATGTGTATCGAATATTAAGTTTCAGTTCAGCCACGAATACGAAGGTACCTAAGTAAAAATAATTTAAACATGAACAAGGAACATTATTATTAAAGTCCAATAAATTGTATTTTGTATGTAGCTTCTGAAAATCTGAATGACGTAAGAATAATTTGTATTTTAGAGAAAAAATTAACCTGTGAATTTATCAAATTCCCTGAAATTATTTAAATATAGCTTTTATTTTTTTCTTAAGTTATTATCTTTTTAGTTAGATTGGCGTGACTAGGGCGTTTAAAAAAGATCAATCATAATGCAAACTTGTCTAATTTTTTGTGCAGTAAAATAGATTTGATTAAAAAATATTAATTTGAATTTGTAAGCACAACATTATTACTGGCCCTTTGTGGTAAAAATGTATTCCTTTATATAAAAATAATTCAGTTATTGATGCTGATTACTGATCTATTAACTACATGAGAGATTATACAAACATAAACAGTACCAGACATCAACAGTAATAGTTAGCGATAAAGTTTATTGAAGAATAAACTTAATCAACTGTACAGTATTCTGTAGTTCTACGTACTGATAGACAAGAATATAATCTTCGATCATGAGAACTATCATAGCATGGTTGGCTGGTAAGCCATAGCATAAAAAAAAATATTTTAAAATCCTTAACGAGATTACAAATTATTTGTAATCACGTTCTCGAAAACGCTCCAACAATATACGTGGGCGAAAAATCGATCTAGCTAGGTCTTATATCTGGGAAAATTCGTTTTCTTCGTATTTTCACCTGATGAACTTGGTCGCCCAAAGTTTAGAACAAGATGGCTACCTTACTTACCTTAATAATGACATAAAAGTATGGAATTAGTAAGTACCTACTGTCATGGCAGCATGGAATTAGTAAGTATCTACTATCATGGCAGCATGGAATTAGTAAGTACCTACTACCATGGCAGCATTGAATTAGTATGTACTACCATGGCAGCATGGAATTAGTATGTACGAATAGTACGAATTAGTATGTACGTGGAATTGGTATGAACTATCATATACTATTGAATGAGCATTCTCTAATTTCATCCGAGTAGAGCTCGGTCGACCAGGTGCTACTCGTAATGTATAAATCTATCTACTTCTTAGATATTTCCTACATACTGACACAACAACCAACCCAGCTTTAATAACTCAAGCATAATTCTTTCCAGGGTAACAGGCGCCTCAGGAGTCATCTCCACCAATGGCGAGCAGCGAGACCTCCACCAGTTCAGGAAGCTGTCTCGGTACATCATGCAGGAGGATCTGCTGCAGCCCTACATCACGGTGGAGGAAGCCATGCTGATCGCTGCTGATCTGAAGCTTGGCACTGACATGACTAGAGAGAAGAAGGGGGTTATTGTACGTATAATGAACATATAACATAAAATTGTTCAGTTTAAATATTTACAGATGAATATTAGAACAATGCTGGTCAACCGCAACTAATTGATTAACATTTGAAAATACTGTTGGGGCTGCTGAAGATTGTAAGACCATCTTTGTATTGTATAAAGTCAATCTCCTTCTTAATAAATAATTGCATAGCACAGGTGACAGGTGAGTACTATGTACTAAAGAGCTACCTCGGGTAGTATGACTTTCATTGACTTCAATATGCCCTGGTGGCTGTGAGTATGTCATGCTCAATCAGATGTCTCGCTGATCGTGACGCGTGTGTTTGATTATTTAGCTCCCTTCAAAATGGTTGAGCATGAACGGGCGCCGTCATTTGGGACTGGTTAACTCTTAGCTGCCATAGCTTAATTCAAATTTTGAATTGTTCTTTGTTTTATATTATTATTACGGACGTGTATGTTCTGACATGTATAATTTCAACATGAATGATATAACTAATATTTTGTAACCATTTTTTTAAATTTAAAAGAGTGTCCGTTGAGTTTCTTGCCCGTTCTTCTCCATAGGTACCTACTCTGCTTTGGAATGGGCAACTAGCTTCATATTTCTGACTGATCGACTCTTTGAAAGTTCAAAAGTGCCTGTAAATGGTTTAATTGAAATAAATGCTTTGAGTTTGAGTTTGATTCAGGTATTAGTAGCAGGCCAATTTTTCTTTAAGATCTAGCATATTCAATAGACTTCGTAACTACCTTAATCATTTCTATCTTCTCAAACTACCCAGCGGTGAATAAAGTCAGGCTGTGGTTGATGATGATGAACACACCTTTTCGGATTAAAAAAAAAACTTGTTGTTCCGTTTGTATATTTTTTGTTGTTTTTTACAGGTAGAAGAAATCATTCAACTGCTAAGGCTACAGAAAGCTAGAAACACTACAACAGAACGGCTATCAGGCGGCGAAAGAAAACGAATATCAATCGCTTTAGAGCTGCTCAACAATCCACCTGTTATATTCTTGGATGAACCTACCACGTAAGTCATTACAAAACATTATGCCTTTATTCCCCAAAGGATTAATCCTTTCGCCAGTTATTTTATGTTCCGTGAAATGGGGAGCGATCTTTTTGCCACCAAACGGGGCATAGATTTATATGAGGATACTAGCTGCGCCCCGCGGTTTCACCCGCATACGTTTCGATCGGATCGTGGGAATATCTGGATAAAAGGTATCCTTTGTGTTAATCCAGGTTATAAACTATCTGTGTGCCAAATTTTATCCAAATCCGTTCAGTAGTTTTAGCGTGAAGAAAATACAAACATACCTACACACTCACAAACTTTCGCCTTTATAATATTAGTGTGATTGTCTCTTCAGCCCGAAGGGCGTTTGTCCACCGCGGCTCACCGGAACGTCACCAAGAACGAGTTGACGGCGCAGAAGTAGCGATACATACATTTACTATGGCCGCGTGTCTATTACACGTCCGTCATCCGATCGCTGTCTTCCCGCAGCCTAAGTTTTGAGTAGTTGGGAACGACCGCTAGAACTCGGCCCGAGATTATGACAGGCCGATATGTCAGCAATACAAAACACGTTTGATCTTGTCTACGCACTACCGTCACACCGACGCCTTTCGCTCGGATATCATAAGTAATCATAACCGCGGTGGTCAAAGGCCGCGTGTTCACCGCACACAACCACGGCCGTCACGCACGCGTGTCACAATAATCTCGTGTCTCGTTGACGTCCTGTTGACGTTGTGCGGTGGACAAACAGTGAAATTATTGCTGCGCCGTCACGTTCCGTTCAAATAATCTTGTTTCTCGGTGAAGTACCGGTGACGGCTGCGGTGGACAAACGCCCTTAGGACTGAAGAGACAATATATATATCCTCATATAAATCTTTGCCCCATCCGGAGATAGCTCGTAGGCTCAGAGGTCATGCTTAAGACCACAAGGCCAACAAGGCAGGCTTAAGTTTACGTAAACTTAAAACACGTAACATCCTAGAGACACGAGTCAAGAGTGATTGAATTACATGGAAGGCTAGTAATTTTAGTTACATCGGTAAAGATTTCTATTTCATTCAGCATGCCGTAGACGATTGTCGGGTTAAGGATACAAAAGAAAGATGGATAATTCTAGTAATTGCCATGGGAAGGAAAGTAGCCTTGAGTCTAGAAACAAACCTCTAGTGCTTTGCGGGTAGGTAACTACCTAATTATATTCATAGTTATATATGTTTTTCGGTATAGATTTTTTTAAACTAAGTTGACGTTAATGAATTTTAAAATGATAGGTTTTTTCTATAATATTTTTCATTGGAGCAGAAGCAAGTAAACGTGTTTGATACCTCTGAATTCTCTGTAACATTTTCAAAATGATACAGTCTTCCGATGAACATTTTCAAAATTATATCCTGTCGATGTCTGCTATTGTTATTACCGCGGTTCTATTTTTTTATTGGTGTTATTTCCTTGTCTTTGAACGCCAATAAAAAGAGTTTACATTATATTTTTGTTTTGGTTTAAATTAATTGATAGATAAAACGCTAACTAGTTAATCACCGTCGTCAGTATCATTCACAGCCCGGCTTCACCCACTGCTGGGCATAGACCTCTCTTTTCTAGTGCTCATCCCCACGCTACTGTGCCAGCCTCATCCAGGTTTTGGTTGGCAACAATATCGTCTGCCCATCTCACCGCCGGACGACCGACTTCGCGTCTTCAAGTCCTTGGACGCCACTCTGTCACAGCCTTACTCCACCTGTCTGTCATCACTACGCCTATTTTGTAATTAAAGTCGACAAAAAAAATATTAGATCAAAGCTGATAAGTTAAAAGGCTTTTAGATGTAATTAATTACAAGGTTTTCGGTTTTTTGATCAATTAGGTGATAACGTGCACGGTAAACAACATATTAACATTAAAAATAAGAATTTATAAAAAAAAAAAAACATAACAAATCATGTTTATGATGACATAAACATGATGAATTTTATTAAACAAAAGCCTGAGAATATTTTTTTTTATTAAGTACTTAAAAATCAAAACTAATGTAATTTAAAGAATAGCTATACTAGATCTATAAATTAAATGTATAATTTAATAAGCAAAAGAAGTGCCTATTAACACTTTCACTTTCTGGAAAAGTTATTGTAAAAAAAACAATCTTTGACATTAGTTGTTTGCATTGGTTAAAAGATTATCAAATGTTCATTTTTTATGAGAATTATAGTGTGGCCAGTAGTTTTAACCGAAAATCAATGCTGCGTGGTGGTTCACTAATCTTAATTAAAAGTTGTTTTAAATCAAAAAGCCGTAATGACAGTAGTTGACCTATCGGTTGAACATAGCATTGAACTGTCTTGTGTTGAGCTAGATAAGCATGTTAAAGTGTGCGCTTACAGACCCCCAAATTATTAAAACTACTATGTTTTAGGCAGTAATGGAAGATTTTTTGGAAAAACTTGCAATTGGTAATAAATCGGTAATTATCTGTGGTGTGGAATGTTTATTTTATTTCTCCAGAATTAGTTTACCTACTGACAGGTTATATGAGTATATATAATTGTTTATTTTATTTGACTTTATAAGTACATTTTTTTATTTTATTTTTTTTAAATTATGTAGGACATAATCTTACTCATTACAATGTTTTTTTATGAGTTGTATTGCAATATGTGGTTAGCTAGCGACCTCGACAATTGATCATATTATTTTTGCCATTTTAAACGATACCAAGTTCGTCATGCTCCCTTATTTAAGTCACTGCTTGCGGTAGCGTCGGGGGTCGGGTTGCCTCCTTCCCTCAAATATGGCGAGCGGGGTAATGGCTGATTTTTGCGTTATGCTCGTGAACGGGTGCTGCTTGTGGTGACTGGTCGTCTTGCTGATCATGGTTTTGTTATTATTATTAGTAATTAACTGTTTATTTATTTTCCCTCGATGGTCCTAGTGTATCATTTATAACTTCCAGCTATAGCTATTATATAGCTATATGTAAACGGGCAAGCCTTTATTTTAATTTGTCCATAATAATTCTTATAAGAAGAACGCTACGACTATCAGCCCTAAGTTTTTATTTAGTAACTGGGCAAGTAAAGGACTCAGGAAAAGTAGGGATACACTTTTCGAGCTGTATGGCTATAAGCCTTATATTAACACGGAAACATAACAAGTATGTTGCTACTTACTCTGGAACTTTTTTAAGAACACTTGTAAGCCAGCTAAAGGCTTGCACATTAGTAACAAGGCTAAATCAGCAGAAAATAAAATACAGACGGTTTGGAAAATTATCAATAATGAAACGAACAGGAACAAAAAGCATAATTCTGATTACACCCTGAAGACGTCATGTGCTGATCTCATTTGCGATTGCAAAGAAGTTGTTCAAGAATTTGTAATAAAATTTATTTACAAGTATCCCACTTAAAACTACTGAAACCTTAAATTCCTCGCCCTCGCTCTCTTTTGATTTAGAAAGGGAGAACATTTCAGCATTCCTGATTGAATTTAACTTTAAGAATATTAACCCCTTAACATTAATAAAAGCGTTTAAGCAAATCAATATCAAATTGACCGAAAATCTTTGGGAAATGTCCATTAAAATCTGTACATTCATAATTGAGACCACAGCGCCATATTTAGCATTAATATTTAATTTGTGTGTGGAAGGATCTTCCCAGATTTAATGAAATACAGCAAGGTAATAGGTACCACTTTTCAAATCTGGGGTTAGTAAATACACCAATAATTATAGAACAGTATCCATGTTGCCGGTTTTCAGCAAGGTGTTTGAGAAGGTAATGCTTAATCAAATGCATTGAGCATTTGATTTACTTTAACACAAATAAAGTCCTCCACGATCAACAGTATGGTTTCACCAAAGGACGTTGTACGACCGACGCCGGTGAAACCTTACTAAGACACATTTTTAACGCGTGGGAAGAAGCCCAACACGCAATAGGAATCTTTTGTGACCTGTCCAAGGTGTTTGATTGCGTCGTTCACGAAACCGTACTCTTGAAACTTGAGCATTACGGACTTGGAAAACTTGCGCGCGCAATTTAGTAAAATCTTATTTAAATGATAGACAATAGCAAGTTCAAATAAACGGTATCAATTCATTAGGTTTAAAAGTAAAAATGTATCCCTCCATATTGGGTCCAATCCTCTTTTTAGCGATCTACTCCATTTATTAAAAAATCAACCGCAAATGGTGTTATTTGCTGACGATACTTCCTTCATTTTTAAGGTAGATAAACGTGCTACAAATTTTGACGACGTAAATAACGCCCTACTGCAGGTCCAAAATTGGTTCACTGCTAATAATTTAATAATTTAGTATGGAAAAAAAACTAAGTGCATAAAATTTTCTTTATTACCTAAATGTCAAAAGTAGTAATTATGATAGTAATGAATCAAGGAAAACTAGAATTTGTCGATGAAACTGTTTTCCTGGGGATCACGTTCGACTCAAGGCTACAATGGTGTCCTCATTTAACATCTGTTGTAGGACGGCTAAGTTCAGCAGCCTAAGCTGTGAGATAAATCCGTCAATTTACTGATGTAGATACCGCGAGGCTAGTCTATTTCAGTTATTTTCATAGTTGTATGTAGACGGGCTGCATAACATCGAGTCTATTTATATTCTGCAGAAAAGAGCGATCAGACCCGTAAATTATCTCCGCAGGCGCGACTCTCTAAGGGAACTGTTTAAGGATATGAACATAATTTTATTTATTTATTTATTCACATACAACTATCATCACAGGCTTACCTAATACAATAGTGTAGTTTTATTTTTTAATAACTTACAAAGATTAGACTTAAAATTATATTATTATGCACAATCAGGAGTAAAGTTACAAAATGCTGCCCGTGTGAATTCACTCAGAGTACAGCAGTGCTATTCTGTAACCATCTCACCGTGAAAACTTAGGTGAAGTGAGTTGTCATTCCAACAGGGTGAGATGACACTGACAGCTCACTCCACGCTCACTTCACATGTTTTCACGGTGAAGTGGTTACGGGAATCGACATGCTGTTGAAGCAGTCAATCTGTTGTGACACCGTATTGAGTGTAAGCAACGCGCGACGCGCTTAAGACGGTACCTTGTTAATATACTACCAAAACATCATGTAGGTACGTAAGAAAAAAATAGGTACATATTTTTAGTAAAAGAGGAGATAGGCATAATAATAGTACAAGAAATAGGGACTTATTAGTTCAACCAGCTTTCAGACTAATAATAATATAATTCCTCCCCTTATACTTACACTGAATGAGACGAAATTCAAATATTGTACAAAACGCACACTATATAGGCAGGCATTTTATAAGTTGGGGGATTAAATCACCGATAAAAATGCTTGACTCATTGCTGGTCCTGCTCCATAATCACAACTAATTGATTAACATTTTTAAATACTTTTGGTGCTGCTGAAGATTGTAAGACCATCTTTGTATTGTAGAAACTCAATCTCCTTTGTATTACATAATTACACAGCACAGGTGTCAGTACTATGTACTAAAGAGCTACCATTTACGGGGTAATATGTCTTTCATTGACTTTAATGTGCTCTGGTGGCTGTGAGTATGTCATGCTCACAGATGTCTCACTGATGGTGGTTCACCAATGATCCAGCACACCCTGTGTTGGATCATTTAGTTCGATTCAAAATGGTTGAGCTGAATGGTGCTGATCCATGCGTCATGTTCGTGAACGGATGCCGTCATTTGGGGCTGGTCATCTCTTAGCTGCAATGGCTTAGTATTTTAATTTTTGAATTGTTCTTTGTTGTTATCTTTTTATTACGGACGCTTTTAAAGTGTTCTTTCTACATTACTCCCACATGTATAATTACAACATCAGTGATTTATCCAATGTTTTGTAACTATTTTTTTATATAAAAGAGTGTCCGTGGAGTTTCTCGCCCGTTCTTCTCCATAGGTACCTACTACGCTTTAAAACTGGCAATTACCTTCATATTTCTGACTGATCAACTCCTTGATGGTTCAAAAGTGGCTGTAAATGGTTTAATTGAAATAAATGCTTTGAGTTTGAGTTTCAAGTAGTAATAATAAAACAGACACTTCACAATCCCATTGAATCTTACCGCCACCATTCATACAGCGATATCTCTTCCCAAGCGCATGGCTCGTGGTGGTCGCATAATCATCTGCTCCCTGCAGGCACCCTTCACTATCATTTTATTTCACCATAATTTTCAGCAGTTTCGACGACCTAGCCTCCTCAACACGCGTCTCTTTTTTTAAGCGGGTGGCTCGTCGTGGTCGCACTATCATCATCTACTCCATCCAATCACTCTTCACTATTATTTCTTAATTTTCTTATATTAACCTCACCATCATTTTCAGCGGTCTCGACGACGTGGCCTCCTCAACATGCGTCTCCCTTCTCAAGCGGGTGGCTCGTGGTGGTCGCACCGTCATCTGCTCCCTGCACACGCCATCAGCCCGGTTGTTCGCGGAGTTTGACCATGTGTATGTAGTAGCCGGTGGTCGCTGCGCCTACCAGGGAACGTCGTCTGGTGTCGTGCCGTTTCTTAATGAGATGCAGCTGCCCTGTCCTAAGACTTACAACCCGGCTGATTTTAGTGAGTATATCTGACTTTAGGTTATCATATCAAACGTCTATTGGGCCTAGCATCGCTACAACGAATATGTCTGATTCGTGTTAGATTCTAAATACCTTGGGTCTCAGTTAATTTAATGGCTGGCTTTGTAAATGACTGAAAAATGGATTTGAGAAATTATTAAAAAGCTATCCTACGAACCAGAACGAGCACGTCCTAGTAAAAAAAAAGTTGGAAATACTTTGAATTGAAAATCAATATTAACTTTTTCGATTATTGAAGCTCAGTGATAATCTTTTGATGATTCCAAAGTAAAACATGCAGATATTGTAATGTAATTTTATAACTATGGAAACCTTCGCTATCTAGCTATAACATAATGATGAAAGAAATAATAAACAGGAACAGTATCTTAGCAATTATTACAGTTTAATTACAATATAATAAGAGTGTTATTGTAATAATGCTCTCAGAATAGAAAAGAATTGGTCAATTAGACAAACATTCTTGTGTCATATGTCATATTGGTTAAGGTCGTCGTTATGAAGCTTCAGTTGGTTACATATGTAGTATACCTAGTCGCCTTCATATCTACGTAGGGATCGTTAAAACTGCACGCTCCTCCACAAAAAATTGTATACAAACATTTGAAATGTATGCAACAAGCAGTCGATTACTGTTGTAAGATTTGTTACAAAAGAATATCAGAATTAAAAATACCTACTTCCAATTTAAAGAACCAGTTGTGACCCACATACAAGTCAACACTACATAACCTTCATTGCTTGAAGATAAATGGACTAAAACTAATATTTGGATATCTTATATCACCCCCAAGACTGAAAAGAAATGTGTAATTTGGATCCCAGTAACAAAAAACATAACACACGATTCAAAAATACTAAAATAAAATTATTTTCCTTCTAGTAATCGAAGTTTCTAGTGGCGAATATGGATCTCATGTAGAGAGAATGGTATCAGCAGTTGAAAATGGCAAGAACCAACGATGGAGAAACTATGCCGTCGAAGACATCCAGCTAGGAGAGCAGTTCGAAGAGATGGAGATAGAACAACTAAACGCCGGTGGAGTTGAGAAACATAACTATAAACATGGATGTACTGCTTGCCAGCAGTTTACGGTTTTACTCAAGAGGATGTTGTTGCAGACTTTTAGAAATAAGGTAATATATTCCATACATTATTACTTTTACACTGATCTTGAATCGATGGTCAAGTTCTAAGAGAAAATATCAGAATATTTATTAAGAAGACAATAATATGTTAAGGCTAGAAAAAAGAAATAGCATGGCTTTAAAAATATGGTAAGTAGATCATTACAATTCTAAAACCAGATTGCGCGTGGTATTAACTAAATATGTCACGATTGTAATAAAACTCCCTTGGGTAGATAATAAATACTCGTATTATTTATTTAAGCCGATCCAACAATTTATTGTGTTTAATGTTACAACAAAATACCTTGTGATATATTGCAATTAAATGAAAGAAAATTTAAAACTCATATTAAAAGTACACTTTGTAAACAAGCATATTACAAATTAGAGGATTATATCCAAGATAAGAATGCTTGGAAACACGCTGGTCCTGCTCCAGAGGATAATCTAGAATCTAGACGAAATCAAACTGGTTTCTAATTCAATTGAATAATTTATATATATTTTTTTTAAATATATTACATTGATTTACATTCTGTGATTACTTACTCACACACTGACTTATTAATTGTAAAATTTTAGGAAAATCGTCTACTTTTACAATGTTTGTAAATATGTGAGCACCATGTATCTATCACATATCTAATTTATCTGTTGTTGCTTCATTTTTATTATTTTTGTACATAAGTGGTATAATAATTTTATTCTAAGTGCATCGTCATAAAATATAATCATATAACTAATGCACCTATACAAAATATTGTAAAACATTTTAAAATAGTAACGGTGGAGTTTCTTGCCCATTCTTCTCCATGCGAAAACTACCTTTTGGAAGGGGTGATTAGAATCAATTAATTATTTATTGTAAATGTTTACGTTCAAAAGTTCCTTAAAAGGGCCTAATTGAAATAAATGATTTGACTTTGACTTTATTACAACAGTTAACTCAAATCAACTAGCTACACCGTTACTGTAGTTTTGTCCAACTTGAAATTTAGTACGCTCCAAAACCAAGTGAACGAATCGATTACCGATCACGCCTTCCTTGTACTTTTCTACGGTCACCGCTTGGTGTTGCCACATTAATCCAATCGTTCTCAATAATAGATATGTCAGTTTAGTCGATTATAAAAATACTGATAAATAAACCTAACACGATTATTTTCCAAATTCCAACAAATATCCAGCTTTATTTTCGTGAAATGTAAAGATGCTATGCTAATAGTCCAAGTACCATCATGTCGGAGCTGATATTTACGAGCAGCTTTTGAGGTGGTCGGGTTCTTGATTTCACTAAAAGATTCCTTACATTTAAACAGACTTTAATCTAATTCTAAAGATTTGCTATCTTTTAAGTTTCTATCTATCTTCAGTTTTTCGTAATTAATGAAAGACGTGGTCTCACGTCGGAGAACGTAGCGGTGTCTCGGGCGTGATCCGACCGCATGCCTCCCTCTCCCGCTCTTCCGCTCTAGCCTCGCAGACTGGTTCGCGGCGCGTTCATCCCCCCACTTGAAAGCTACTGCTTTCAAGCTCTTCCGTCGTGGGGAGAAGACAGGCTCTGTTCAGAGCACGTCGGACGGTGCCTCGGCCGTGTAGAAGTCGGCAACTCTGCAGACTCCATCAGTCCCAGGAAAGAGTTGCTGGCAGTACCGTCTTTACCATAAGGGCACACGGGGCCCGTGCCCAGGGCCCCCATCCTCAGGGGGCCCCGAAGGACCGACAATTTCTCTCACATTTATTCTAGACATTTTTGTCGGGCACAGTAACAGTGAGCATCCCGGTCGAAAATAAAACATACTTTTGTCTTAAAATTTAAGTCAAAATTATATCGATTATATTTAACTAAATTAAGACAAAATCAAGTCAAACTTTGCCTTTTTTCTTTTAGAAGGATACAATTTCCACAACATTTGACTTGATTTTGAATTACTTGGCTTAGTTAGGATCAATATAAAGAACAAAAAGTCATATTCAAGTCTAAACTTGGCTTGGTTTTGGCTTAATTTAAGTAAAAAAAAGGTAAGACAAAATAAAATCAATTAATATTGTTTTACTAAATTGTTAGATAGTTTAAAGCAAGAAGAAAAACATAATATACTGAATCCATTACAATATGCGTGTTATTATATCAAAAGATATTTAAAAAAAAATATCAGCGATTTTTCACTCAGGTATTTGGATGGTGAACGATTCAGTACTTAATAAATAATTATTAATTTCAATTTTGGAGTTAGTTGAGTATTTTATAATCAAGAATAACGAGAAGAAATTGCCGCATCCAATGTAACTGAAAATATCACAAATTATTCATTGAAAATTGCTGGTTTCCATGGAATTTGATCACAGGGCCTCCCGAGTATCCCAAAAAAAAACAGCTGTTCCATACATTTTGACCGCTTAAGTAACTTTTCTATGAAACAGCTGTTTTTTTTTTTTAAATATCCAACGAAAAATTTCGACTGATGTGGGTTCAGAATCATGTACTGAATCCATGGTATCAGTTTTCGCGTCGATGTCCCTTCCACCTTGTATAGCAGATACCATTTTAAACTTTCTTGACATCAATCAACCAGGAGATACCTACTAGAAACGAAGCCCAAAGAAAAAAATTGAGACTGCTCCTTTAACGAAAATACGGAATGATCTTTTGGGAGTTATGAATAAAACAAGTCTTTTTACAGAATAGCACTATGACCATGGACGTTGTAACAAAACTTTACGAATCTTTGATCGGTTATGTCAATAACGCACGCAATAATTTTGATCAGTACGAAACGGCTGCTAAAGAAAAAAATCCAGATGCTGAACTACAAAGATAAATTTGAAAGAAAAAGAATTCGTAGCAAACGCATTAATTTTTTTGAAGGATCATCAGAGACTGCACAGTTGAGAGGCAAGGAAAAGTTTCGTATACGTTCATTCCCATAATTTACACATTTAAAAAAACGATCGGCAGCATACCAAGAAATTGATAATCGATTTAGTTTTCTTTGTCAGTTAACAACAATCGAATCTGGCGAGTTGACCAAAAAATGCAAAGAATTTGCAGTTTCATCATGAAGACATTAATGCATATGAGTTCTAAACATAATGTTTTCATTTAAGCCAACATTTAAAAAACAATGCAATGCAATCAGCGGATCTCAAGCTTACACAACCTATTATAGTCAGATAAAATAGAAGAAACTTTTCCAAACGTTGAAGTTGCTACAAGAATATTCCTTTGCCTAATGCTTACCAATTGTAGTGGAGAGCGTTCATTTTTGCAGCTAAGAGAATAAAAAAATAATTGCGAATAACAATGTTACAAGAACGACTAAGTAATTTGTCAAGTGCATAGAAAGTCACATCCTTCAAAAAATTGACTTTGAATAGAAGATTTTGCTCAACAGAAATCCCGAAAGAAACCACTATCATATTCGTAACCAAAAAACCAGCAGCATATCAATATCTTAATGACATAAATTATATTATATATAATAATAAAAGATCATAATAGAAAAATTATAGTATAATTCGCTTTCTTTACTTTCCAAAAGGGCCCCAAATTCTTGTGTGCCCAAGGGCCCCAGCATAGTTTAAGACGGCCTTGGTTGCTGGACTCGCCCGAGTCTCCACTTCAGGGGTAGCCCGTTCTCCTCCTTTAGGATCACCAAATCCGCTACCGTCAACGCTCTCTCTTTCAAGCCCCACTTTGTCCGCTGCTGCAGTTAGTTACTCTAGGTGTCAGCGTTGCCAAAAATGCTGCCTCAGCTGTTCTATCATCTTGTATCGGGTAACCGGACAGGTGGAGATGGCAGCGATGTAAAAGTCCGCCCCACAAGGAAGTGGCCAGGAGTCAACGGGGAACAGTCAGTAGGATCGGATGATAAAAGGGAAAGGGGACGGGAATTGAGGATGGCTTCAATTTGTGCGAACAATGTGCCCAATTCCTCGTACGTGAGGCTACGTGAGGCTAGCGTTGCCCATAATCCACTTGAGGTGAAATTTAGCAGACTTTACGCCCGCCTCCCAAATGCCTTCAGCATTGGTGTAGTTATAAATAGACTTTACGCTAGACAATAGTAACCTACCTAGCTCATAATTTTCCCCAACGAAATTTGTGCCACTGTCGCAATATATCGTATGTGGTCTACCTCTCCTAGCAATAAAATGACGTAAGCTAAGTATAAATGTGTTATGCTTTTAGTATAAAAACAAACTATAACGTTAAGATAACATTTTGTTATTCGGTTACCCGTTCCTTTCCCTCTCCCGCGCAGCCCTCGTAGGCCCCTCTGGCCCCACAGGCAATCTTCTTTGTTATATTGAGAACATTAAATATAGAATGTATCTATTTCTCAACAGCAGTCAGATCATTCAGCTATAAGCCTTTTTAGGTAAAATAGACATTAAATAATTACCAATTTTTTTTTCCAGAGTTACCTCTGGCTGCGGGTCAGCTTGCACTTGTTCATTGGGTTCATCGTTGCTCTTTTGTTCAACAAGATGGGCTACGATGCATCCAAGACAATATTCAACTTCGGTTTTTGCTACGCCTGTACCATTGCGATGCTTTATATTCCCATGATGCCTGTGTTACTGGCCTGTAAGTATCATTTTATGTTATTCAACTTTTGTTCTAATATTTGGACAATAGTTGAGACATGTCACCTCTCAAGACCTCCTAAAGCGTACTTATATTGCATTGGCACAAACAGTTATGTGTTATTGTATTCCCATCTGGGGTGGTGCCACTAAAATTAAATTCCTTGAAGCAGAAAGAGCCCAGAGATGCTTGATAAAAACAATGTTCTTTAAGCCATTTAGATTTCCTACTGACGAACTATATCTAAATCATAAGATATTGTCACTTCGAAAACTTTATATTATCAACTCAGTACTTAAACTACATAAAGTATTACCTTACGTTTATATAGCTTAAACAGGTAGAAGAAAATGTGATGTGGTTATTGCTCCTCGCTGTAGAACTCTTTTTGCCAGGCGTCAATTTCAAGCCCACTCTGCCTATCTATATAATAAGCTTCATAACAAATATACAATATACAACCTTCAATTCCATGAATGCAACAAAACTATCGTTCACGAGCTCGAGCGACTTGGGTACTGTGATATAGAGAACTTATTATTTAAATACGAATTCTAGACAATATTCGTGACTTCTAGTGGTACTTCCCGATCCCAAGATATTACATCGTAGGGCTAGAAGTCTCCTAATTAGGAGTCAAATTCACAGAGGCTATATGAGAAATAGTATGTTCTAACTATCGTAAAGGCACACACACACACACACACACTCTCACACGCACATGTACACACACTCACGACACACACACACACACATAAAGAGAAGCCATACCAGTATTTCTAACTTTTCATTTATTGTGTACTTGTTTGTAATTACGTAAAATAGTTTAGTTATCTAGTTACCTAAAAATATGTTGATCCGAGGGAGGAGCAGAACCACCCAACACAAGCATTACTATATGCTTCCTGGGAGGTTCTAGACACAGAATAATATTTGTACAAGAAAGTTACAGAAAAATAAACTATTTTAATTATTTTTTAATTTTTTAATTTGGAGACTGATCTAGTATAGAATATTTTTTCCAATGTTTGGTATCAATTTACATATCAACCGTTTCTGCAAAATAATAAAATACAAAAGTAATATTGATTGTTGTTCAGTGGTATCACTGGCATCTATAAAAAAAAAAACAAGATGGTTTTGGTCGCGACTCAAACAACGTTGTGTCGTGAATATTTGCATATACTTAATTATATTTAATATTTTATAATTATAACATCTGATTTAGATTAACACCTGGAATGACTTGAAACAACATCAGTCCGTTGATTATCACCAAATTGTTGATTTGCAACGAAAACGTTTAATAAAATGCTAAATGATACAAAAAAATATCACCAAATCTAGACGATGTAAAAAAGATAAGGCTGCCTTAACTGTCGACAACGCATATTTTAGGTGAATCATCGACTCCTTTTTATACAGCAATAGCGTAGCGTCTATAATTCTCGTTCTTATTACAGTTCCAACAGAAGTACAACTTGTCAAGAGAGAGTACTTCAACCGCTGGTACGGCTTGAAGCCCTATTACGCGGCGCTGGTAATCTCACGGACCCCCGCCACTATCTTCTTCAGCCTTGTCTACCTGGTCATCACATATCCCATCACCTCGCAGCCTATGGAGCTCGATAGGATAGTAATGTTCAGTTCTACGTGTATTCTAATAGCTCTAATATCGGAATCTATGGGAACTGTTATTTCATCTTCGTTGAGTGTTGTTGTAAGTAACTTTTGATTCTGTCAACCTTAGATATTCATATCACCTGACTACCCTTTTCCCAACTATTTTGGCGACTGCTTCTGGATGCAGCTGAAAACCAGTATTCAGCTCGCTTACTCGTTTTATTTTCAAATGCTTTTCTACAACAAGCTTTAACGTATTATTGATCATTTATTTATTCGTTTTATTGATTTTGGCTCTCCATCTTTTCTGTTTTTTTCTCCTACATTTTGCCACTAAAATGTCTCGTTAAGTGCGTTTTGTGAGTGACGGCCAACTTCAATTTATATGATAATTTATTATTTGTCATTATGATTAAGCAACAAGAATATGAGAATTTTTCCTAAAGACTAAGCAATGCAACTTTTTGGATGTGAAAACGTATTTTCGCTAGAAGTAGGTAGTAAGTTTCAATATTACTGACCGGCAAAAACATGTAAGATTTCAATAGCTAATAACTACGAGATTTTTTATGCTTGAGTAATGATTATGCACGCAAAGGTAGATAGGTCATATTTATACAATTTTAACGCAGGATGTAATTAGCCTATTTATTTCTTTCAATCTATTTAAGATCTATTTTTCACAATACGTCAATATTACAAATCGTATAGTGCAAAAACCTGTTCAGCTAGAACAGTGAATCTGGTGTCGGTGCCGAGAATGTACAAAGGACTACCAGGACCTAAAGAGATACAACAAAAATATTAAGTGTCGGGTTATAGTGCCGAGTAAATTCAATAGCAACGGCAGTATCAGAAACCGTAAGAAAATAGTTGCAAGTTTAAGATGTTTCATATATCGGCCGTAAATCTGCTCAGAACTGAAAAATATTACAATCGATGAAAGCTTGCATCATTAGTAATACAATATTTAAAAGCTTTTTGAAACTCGTTGTAAATATTAATACCGTTAAAGAAATTTGTAACTATTTCACTACACGTTTTCACGAAACTGCAGCGCGGGCTCAAACATCGCCTAATTAAGTTTTTTTTCAGAATTCAGTCTTCATGGGCCCAGCAATGAGTGTTCCACTAATGCTTCTCGCAGTCTACGGCATTGGCAGTGGCGACGACCCTCTTCCCATGGTATGGAGACTTGCAAGGGCTTGCTCCTTCCTCCGTTATGGGATCGAGGGTCTGGTCGCCGCGATATATGGCCCTCCCAGAGATGATCTGATATGTCCTGACCATGTCGACTACTGTGAATATAAGAACGTTGCGTAAGTTTTAGGAACTTGCTTATTTAATGTTTCTAAGAATATGGTTCTACTAGCTCTAACATTTATTAAAGACAATCAAGGTACAAGTGTCACTTTCCGCCTAGTAAATTCTTGGAAAACCTGATATCGTTATTACATATAATATCAGCCTATTACTGTCCCACTGCAGGGGTAAAGGTCTCTTCTCATACAAAAAAGGCACGAGCATTGTTTTTTTTACGTATACTGATTATAATAATATACTATTATTATTTCCAGCTACTTCGTGAAACTGATGGGCATGTCTGGTGTCTCCTTCTGGGTTGACTTCAGCGTGCTAGTCTTCATCTTGCTCGCTATGAACCTCACCGGCTACTACCTTCTGCGACAGCGGCTCTCTCCAAACTACGCGTTTAGAGCTATCAAGGTTATCGGCAACTTTATTAAGACCAAGATGAGTTCTTACTCTTAGTACTGGAAAATCTTAAGATTTCGCTGTTTCGTCGTGCAATTTGGACCTTATTCCAAAAACTATTGTGTAAATACAATCCCCAGTAAAAATAAATAGAATTTATATTACATTTTATACGATTTTTAACGTCTTGTATAACTATGAACATTTTTATATCATAGCAATCAGTGTTGCCAGGTAAATGTATTGGTGTTGTTTTTAGGAGCTTGATGCTCTTTACATTCAAGGAATGTGAAGATTAAACCACTGTGATAGCACAATAAAGGTTTGAAGTGGTTCCTATTTACCCGACTGCGGCGAAGCCAAAAGGAGGGAGATATTTCAAGTGCATTTCTAAATTGGTTTAGGTGTAAAACTTTATTGATGTATTTAAAAAAATATCAGTGGATACGAGAAACAAAATCTGTTACTAGGTACTATTATTTTAAAATGTGTAATTTGAACCAAAGGAAGATAAGGAATTCTCAGTGTGATAGATCTTTTGTAGGTTTTTAATCTATGTTAATATAAAATTTTATAGTTTTTATAACTTGTACAATAATAATTATAAAAAAATATTACCGATGATAATGAAGTGATTCTTTAGGTTTAAGTTTTTAAGGATGAAGATATTTTTAAGACTGATTGTACACCGTCTTCTTCACTTGAAATAATTATAAAATAATGAATAATGCAGGTGTTTGTTCGTTTTTGTTTCTCAAATCAATATGAAAATATATTTACTTAAGTTATTCCACTAACATCACATTTAATAATATTTCCCAATAAAGTTTTGTGAGCAATCTTGAGACAGGAACAAAATTCTCATAAGTTCATTGAATAAAATATACAAGGATTTGTGATTGAGATGACCCAACAGTGACCTTATTATTGAATTAGAAAACTGCTTTTAAGGAGTTCCTTTTATGGAACGATTCAATTTAGTCACCAATCATGGCATTCGTTCATTTGATTGTGATATGTTTTCTTATTTAAATAGTGTCCCCACTTGGAACGAACTCTAACAAAATTTCCTATGTTCAGCAAAACGTGATTTTCTATGAGATTTTGGAATGGATAGCTGTGTGACACATTACCTGCGACACATTTTGTTACTCGTATTTCGCTTATAGGAAATTTTGTTGGCGTGTTTGTTCAAAGTAGGGACACTGCTTAATAAAATCTAATTTGACTTTATATGTAAGCTGATCAAGGCTTTTCGTTTGAACATGGTGTCATAGATGATTTTAAACCTAATACTTATTAATCAGTAGGTGTAACTAATTTATATTTTTTAAATAACTCTTCAAATATTCTTAAGTGCCTGTATTTTAACTAAACACACAAACATACTCTGTTGGTGTAATTTTTTCTTTTATATTAAGTGTGGGTTTGGTTTGAGCCATGGAAAATAAAACCATTTTAGTTCTTCAAACGTATTTTTATTTACCAAATGGATTTCTCACTAAAATAAAATCACGCATTTGTTTATTAGTGAACAAAATCGTATCAACAAAATCTGACTAGGGCAGTCAATTTGCCACATAACAATAATAATAATTTCAATAAAGTTTAGAACTTTTGTATTATTTCCTACTTATTGTGCTCTAGGTGCTATCGTGCACTTGATGTAGTGTTAAAAATCGAATATTTTTGATTCTATAGTCATAAGTCATATTTTTTTCATAAGTACAAAGTATACTATTTCAATATTTACAGAAATCGAATTTGAATTATGTTAGTACTCGTACAACATGCGATTTCTTGTTAACGTGCATTTTTTTTCTATATTTGTCTACTTTGAATATAGCGAGTGAAAGCTGCCGATATTTCTAAAAAATACTTAAAATACGTTACAAATTCCGCACAACGGTTAAAGATAAAAGTAAAGGTTATTACTAAATAGTAATAACAAAGAAAATTTCATAAATAAAGATATATTTAACTATAGAGATTCCAATTATTAATCAAAATGAATGTTTTTGATCTAAGGAAGCCATTTACATTAATGAAGTTGTGTTAAAATTTTCCATTAAAATGTCGTTGTCTCCCATAAATTGTTTATATTATGTAGATGATGTTATAGTTCATTCAGTCATTTATTTTTATAGTAACTATGATATTGTCTTTCCCTACAAAATTCGTTTATGTTTTCAGTTTCAGATGAATATTGAGCACTCATTATAGAATATAATTATAATATTAACATTTTTATTGGAATATTTTTCGTATTTTTCATAGTAAAATGATGGCAGTTTTTATTGATTATCTATTGATGATGAGTTCTTATGTACAGTTAGTAACCATTCGATAAAACATTCACTCATCCCTGATACTTTGGTTGGTCATACACCGATATCATTTTACAATAATTATAAAAGAACAGATAGAAATATACAAAAGTACACAAGTATTTACAGTAAATTAATACTTCTTCGAGAAATTAAAGTAACAAATGTAAATAAAAATATCTAACTTAACATAACGAGTATTAAACAATTAACTTACTTTACAGATACGAGATTGGAAATATTTTTAGGCCTTAACTTGTCATAAAAATTAAATTTCTTTGATGAAAATTAAGATTTTGGAAGAATTATCTTTCCAAGACGTCTTATATGATTGTCTTTATATAAATCTTTGAGCATCAAATGAAACTATTATATCAAACTTACAATAAAAACTTAAATAAACAACTGTGATCATAGCTTGTACTGTAAGGCGAGAACTTTATGTTCCTATTAAATAATAATTTATTGTGATGTGATGTTCAAAATGAAATGATTTAATGAAACACCCGAACATTTGCAATTACCTAAGCAATCTCAAATGTTCGGGTGTTTATTATTATTTAAATTACAAACGATTGCGAAAGTTAACAATCAAAAATTTGTCATTTGACAACTAAAGTGATAATTTGACAGAAGTTTTTCGATAAAAATCGCGCGTTCTTAGTTTAATAACGCCAAATTTTTTATTGAACATTAATTTGTTTTTGCTAAATCAAAAGAATCTACAATCAAATGACTCATTTCGATCATTTCTTGATAGGTACTTAAAATAATAATAATAAACGGTGCAAGTTCCAACACCAATCAATTTCCATCTGTAATAAATTCCTAAATGTTATTCTTTACAAATATTATCCACATTCCACATTCCCGGCACTTATAGTGAATTAGCTATAGTAATGGTAACTACTTTTTAAAACTAAGGTTTTAGTTACTGAATATAATATTAATGAATATACATGATAAACTTAAATAAATATGTAATTTACAGATACTTATTCATTAAATTGCGACGTTATAAAACAGTAGTTAAAAACAAAAATAATAGTACATTAAAATGTAAGCTAAAAGATAAAGTGTCTATAAAACATACAACAAAATGGAATGTTAAAATTGTGAGCCTTAAAATAATATTTACATATGGTAAATTAATTTGGCACCTTCTACGTGTGAGAGGAAGATTATGGTGCCTTAATACTAAAGGTACTGACATTATAAGTACCGAAGCTAATACGTGATGTAAAGCGAAGTGTTATAAGTCTTATTTGTGACTATATCCCTGATAATGTTTATATCACTATCGTAATTCCCTAAGAGGATCTTTTCTTCTACTCATTCTGCTTGCATTTCTTGAGATGTTATTCATGTTCGTTCTACATTATCTAAGTTAATCCCGGTTACAACTTTTTCTGTATTTGCGTCAGGAAGTATAATTTTAAACTAAGAATAATATCGTTAAATTATATCAATTTTGTAATATCGGAATGTTTTACTTTGAAACCGAGAGTACATTATTATTCTTGTAATATCAAGTATAACACCAGACATTTCAAATGCAGAAGAAACGTACAATTTCTTCACCACGTTCCTTGACTTCCACCGCGTTTACTTGTCTTATCTGTAAGCATCACTCTTCCTGACGGAGAAGTTCATATGCTGGTTTATATTTCTCAAGCATTTTTCTGGCACCTTAGAAGAGGAATTGTTGGCTAGCCTTCTCTTCATCACACTGTTCCATGTAGAGGGCTGGTCGTTCTGTATCGAGACATGCGCCAAGCTTGGCATGTCTGATCAAGGGTCCCTGACGTCTCCAGAGCTGGGCCTCGTCTGCGGGGTCGCAGGCAGCGAGCACTGCAGTCACTCGGTCTACTGATGAGAGGGAGAGGCAGAGACGATGGTGACGGATGAGACCGTTGTCAAAGCGCCACTCTTGGTTTCCGCCTGTGTAGTGGCAGGGATACATACCTAGAAAATAATGAGCTTGTTTTACGTTTTGGACTTTCTTGTGGCTACAATAAACATGTTCTAGGTTTAGCTCGTATCAAACAACTCAGACCGAATGGCTGTGGTAATGCTTTCGCAATAAAAGTGGAGCTTGCACTTAATACATTTTGTGAAAATTCCGAAATCAACAATACGAATGAATCTTACCTAGAGTGCCATCAATAAGGTGTCCCATGGTGTCCAGACACCTGACTCCTTGCTTGATGACGTGTGAGACATCAGTCATAGCTGGTACTTGCAGCTCAGGGTACACGTGCTCCAGGTACCATCGGAATGGCTTGCAGTGCAGCTTCTGACGGAGATTCACGCGTTCTGATATGCTGTGGAAGAATGAGCAAATATTGTTTGAAAATCAAGCTTCCGTCAAAAACTATTATACTTTGCAGTTACAGACTTCTGATATTAATAGGGTCTGAAAAGACATGAATCCTTTTTAATACTTTATAAGTCAATTTATTTTAATATAATAGAATTTAAATTTATTGTTGACACAATCTACTCATTACAATGTTTTTTTAATGAGTATTGCAATATGTGGTTAGCTAGTGACCTCGACAATTATTTATTTTACCTCGATGGTCCTAGTTTATCAATTAAGCGTAAGCGGGCACGGCTTACGCTTAATTGATAAACTAGGACCATCGAAGTAAAATCCATTATGCCTGGAGGTTTTTATTTAGATATTGTTTACGTTTATTTCTGCCTGAGTAGCTCGATGTTTTTGGTTGGTATATTGGCGTGTGCTAGCTGTCATATATAATTTAAATTATGTTTTGTGTTGCGTAATGTAAATTATTTTGCATACTCTTATATAGTTTTTTTTTTCTAACTGAACAGACAGCTGTGCTGCTGGGGAGTTTGTTGCGCCACTTCTTCTTCCCAGCTAAAACACTAGGAAGTGGAGAAGGGTTTGCGTTTTGGGGACTGTCTTATGTAATTTTGACGTTCGAAAAGTGGTGATTCTCAGCCTAGTTTGAATAAATGACTTTTGAATTTTGAATAGAATCCATCAATTCCTAGCTTTAAATATATTAAGGTGAATATTTAAGAATAAATAAAATCGTATAAGTAGTTATGTAGGTACGAGTATGCTAAAAGGAGTCCTAACTAATATTAAAAATGCGAAAGTGAGTTTGTTTGTTTGTTACGCTTTCACGCTAAAACGGCTGAACAGATTTGCATGATGAATTTGGCACATGTGTAGTCCTCGAAATAGATTAAGACATAAGCTACTTTCTATCCCGATATTTCCACAGGATCGAGACTTACGTGGGTAAAACCGCGGGGCACAGCTAGCAGTTCATAAATTTAATCCAAAATCATAAATAAGCATTCTAGTGAAATGCAAGTAAATTAGAAAATAAAGTTTGAACTTACTCTCCAAAATCAACTTGCTTAGCCATCGGCTGCGACCGATAGTACAGTTCTTTGTAATCATCCATCCATACTTCAGCAGCCCTTCTAGTGTTTCTCGCGAACACCGCGCCGGACCCACCAGGGAAGGTGTAGGGGTGACGCTTCCTGAAGACGTGGCCCACTCGGGAGCAAGGGACTATCTCTAGAGAACCACCGCATTGCCATACCCTGGAATGTTAGAAGTGGAGATTTATTTGTGATAAAATTTTAATATTTTCGTCCAACTGTACGGGAAGGTAATATTGTGTTCTATCCTGATTTTATATAAGATAAGGTTAATTTTAGCCAATTATAATAATAATGCATATTACAAAAAATGCATGTATCAGAAAGGTGTAGTCATATTTAAGGGTCAAACTGAATAAAATAAAATTCTCCATGGAACCAACTTCGTAATCGTGAAAAAATGATCAACTGTCCCATACAATACCAACTCGACCCAAACGTTTGGTCCAGCAAAAAATGTAGGTAATATTAATTCTTACCTGAACGAGATCTCCAAATTCTCTCCTCCCCAGACGTCCATCCTCATGTCGTACTTGCCGAGCTTGTTGAAGTACTTCCTGTCCATGCTGAACAGCCCACCAGCTATCATGGGAGTCCTGATGACCTGGGTTGGGTCGCTGAGGCGGGCACTACGCTCGGCGTGGGCCAGGTATTCCCACTGAAATTGATAGAGAGGATTGGATTTAATAATAATATCGTCTCTTGCGAAGATTGACAAAATGGGAATGATAAGAAATGTGATGTAGTAGAAGATACTTGGCTCTAATTGTTATGGTTGCTGTTGTAATGTTTTGTTCAAATTGTTTGTGTAAATCCTTCTACACGGCTACAACGGCTGCTAAGACATCTCTTACGGGTGTCACATTGTCATACTGTCTTATGATAGGCACTTAGTTCATTTTAGAAGAAGAACTAAACATGTGTGTGTATTATATCTACCTATAAAGACATCATCTAAAGCGTCCACGTCCTTAGACACAATTATAACTTATACCTAAAAAAAAATCTGTACACATATCCGGCACTTCACCTTCTAAAGTCAACTAGTTAGCGACAGTCGGCAGTGAGCGGTTACCTTGAACACCAGGTTCCAATCGAAGCCACCGCGCAAGTCCGCCGACGCACCGATGTATTGGAATGTGTCCATGCTGATCACGTCTATGACTGGACACACCACGCGCGTTGGATCCTGTGGATGATAGAATTATTTTAAGTTATTTTTATGAAAAATATTTAACAGCATCATTTTTTTTTTCTTTCCTGCAAATGATAGGAAAGGCAAAATAATTAAGCAATATAAATAAATTATATTGCCGTTTTTTTGAAGAATGGCAGTTGCAAGTCAGCCTAGGATATTGTCGGCTGCTTAATGGGGCTATCGTATGGATGCCTTATAAATAAAGCCTCCAGCCATGCCAAAAAACTTATAAGCTTAGTGACTACACGCTATCGGTACTACCCCTATGGTTTACGGAACTCGACTTAGGGCATCGCTGGGTTAGGCAGCAAGGGACGGGCTCATCAATATTCGCGTGATAATTACTCCGGAATTAAATACCTACTACGGGTTCGTCCTTAAAATCATGGCATTCCTACGAATGTTCAAATCATCGTATAGTACACCCACTAAGTAAAGTAGGTAATGATCATGTCATGGCTAAATTCATAATTATTTCATTAGGCCAACGGTATTATCATTGGGCATTTATCGTCAAAACGATTCTACTAGTGCAGTAATTAACATGAAATAGCGTGTATAGGATTATTATAAATTAAATAGTCCTCCTATTGGACGGCTATTTAATTTTAATTTATTTAATTTATTCTTCTGCCATTTCAGCCCTATTAACGCAATTGCTAATACTCGTAACTGTGTTGGATGAAATGAATTTCGTAGGCACAAAACATATAAACATAACATAACATCACGCCTGTAATCCCCGAAGGGTTAGGCAGACGTGTACCTATAGTACACTCACATTTCGCCAGTAATGTGTAAGTCCCATGTAATAGGGTGCGAGCCTATTACCAAAACATATAATATATTTTTATCTTAAATGTTACAAAATCTGTGATGCAGAATGATGTACGACATCACATTGCTTTAATATGAATACTATTGCCATTTATTATTATCACAGAAAGTGTGCCTATGTCTGTGCAAGAGTTTTATGGGGCATCTTTGATGTTACGAAAAAATGGTCAGCAACATTTTTTTTTGTAACTTCCTTAAAAATTATGCGGAGGCACATGTAAACTTATGTATTATTTTGTGACCTTGTAGTCAAATACCAGCATAGTTGGGGCTTTACGAGACCATGGTTTCAAAGGTAAGCCAGTTAAAGGTTTGGCAATAAAAACGCTACGATAGGTAAGAAATACAATTAAGTAGATTTTTTTATATGAACCGAGCATAAACTACCAGAGGTCGCTTCAAAATCATAGTAATAAATTCGATGCAACTTCTAACTACAACCGGAAAATGATTGCTGAGTGTCGTCATACCGAGTGACTTTTTTTTGTGTGTGAATTCATCATCAATAACTCTTCCCGCTCTGGGCGAAGCGGGCGTGTCAGACTCTTACTGAATAAAACCCACCCGTGTTTCTTCAGTTGCCTGTGCATTGCCAGGGGCCACGGTAACCCTTTCGGTCTTTCCCGAAACCCCGGATACTGAGTGCCTAGTGTGGTCTGGTGAAGACGTGAACGAAGAAGTGTCCGTCCGTAAAGCTTCGTGCAGACTAGCGCGACGCGACACCGGTTATTGTTATACCGTGATGTTTTCTAAGAAATTGTATTATTCGAGTCGGGTCGCGCCGCCGCCGCCGTCGCGTCGCGCTGGTCTGCACGAGCGTTAATGCAAACATTTTATTACTAGTCTATTATATCTATGACTAGCATCTGCCCGCGACTTCGTCCGCGTGACATTTCGTGTTCCCCCGACCCACCGCGTCACATCGCATCGCTATTACTTAATTTTTTCACTAGCGTTATTTTGGACTAATTATCTTTTTGCTCGACTCCTAGCATTGCCCGGGTCCTAGTGTGATGGTAAATAACTTATAGCATTCCCCAAGAATTGGGCTATTAAAAAATTGGTAGTTCCAGAGATTTGCACGTTCAAAAAAACAAAAAAAAAAACTCTTCAGCTTTATTATTATTATTTCTACTACTACGTACTAATAGGGATCTTTAACATGAATGCCCATTTTCACTGACATAAGGCGACACCTATAATAATGCCTAAATAAAGTACCTTTACGGCTTTGCGCCGAAATTTGGAAATCCAACAGCAAAACACTCACTTACAATACCTATCTCAATCCTAATCCCTAAGCAGATCCGTGGCTAATTAATTTTATTGACAGGCTGACAGAAAAAGCACGGCTTTATCTGAAGGAAGAATCACAAATTCCCTCCTCTGGTAGTAGAGGTAC
Source organism: Xanthia togata (assembly GCA_963853775.1). Taxonomy (NCBI): domain Eukaryota; kingdom Metazoa; phylum Arthropoda; class Insecta; order Lepidoptera; family Noctuidae; genus Xanthia; species Xanthia togata. Next base: position 9,459,459 of record OY970788.1, on the reverse strand, counting down.
CCACTTCCTCCTCACCTTGGAGGAGGGATGAACGAAGAAATAAAGTGCAAAACTTACTTAAAGTTTGTATGGTCTGTTCCAAAAGTATCAAACCCGGTTCAGATTAAATTCATTATCACTCCCTAGAGAACTAGTAATACATTAATCTGTATTTAGAAGGTTTCAACTTTATATCTCACCACGTTTACCCAACAATAATTATTGTTTGTATACCATTATTGTAAGTAATTGAAAAATCATCGCCGAAAATTGAGGTTATAAAATCAACCTTGTTAGACTCTTGCTGACTAAAACCCACCCGTGTTCCTTTAGTTGCCTTTACGTTGCCAGGGGCCACGGTAGCCCTTTCGGATTTTCCCGCAACCTCGGCAGGCATCGGTCCCATCGGTCCCCTTCACCCGCTGACATCTCTTTGAGGCGCGTGTGGAAGACAACGCGCCGTGGATCCGGGCCTGGTCCTTACCGGACGGCGAGCTACCCATTGCTCACCGTCCGCAAGCCTGCGCCCACGGTGGCCGTGAATAGGCCTGCGATATCCGACCCCCAGGGCGTCTCCTCCTGCGACGTCTAGGGGCGTGAGGGCGCGAAGTTTGCCTCTCACTCACGCATCCTTCGCGAGCATTACTGCTTCGCAGAAGGAGGTGACGGCCTCCAATGCCCCCTCGCTCTGTACCTTGGCCTGGACCAGGGCCGGACACGAGAGATCCCCGCCACCAATCGCCTCCACGAGGGCATGGCGGTGCTTTGCCCAAGACGGGCAGACCTCCACCGTATGCTCCACTGTGTCCTCCGGGCGATCCACGCAGTGATGACACCCGGGCGTTTCCTCCCGCCTTATCCAAAATAGGCACCTCCCGAAACAACCGTGTCCGGTGAGGACCTGCGTCAGGCGGAAGGTGAGCACGTCGTGGCGCCTCTCTCTAGCCACTCCTCAAAGAGGGGGCTTATCGCCACAATAGTGGCGTGCCCAGCACTGGGTTGCGACAATCGCACTTTCCATGACGCCATGAGATCCCGCCGGAGCTCTGTCCGCTATGCCGCGATTACTCGCGGCATCGGAGTCAAGCCCCGGCGTTTCGCCTCTTCGCGCCACTTCTAAATGTTCGCGAGGGCTTTTGCCTCCAGATCCCATGGCGGTAGTCTGGCAAGGAGGCTCGCCGCCTCACCGGAGACCGTGCGGTACCCCCGGGCCAGCCGGGTGGCCGTGACCCTGTTGGGACGCGTTCAACCGGCGGGCTGGCCGCCGCCTCAACGAACTCGCCCACACCGGTGCCCCGTAAAGGGCCATGGATCGCACGATCCCCGCGTATAGCCTCCGGCAGGAGGCGTTTAAACCCCGTTTTTTACCCCTAGATTGGGCAGGAGCCGCTTCAAGACAGCTCCGGCCCGCTCCAGTCTAGGAGCCAAACGTCGGAAGTGCTCCACGAAGTTCCACCGACTGTCGAGGACGAGTCCTAGGTACTTCATCGTCGACTCGACGCCGATGTGAATCTCTCCTACCGTTATTTGGAATCCCGACGGTGGCGCGTTCCAAGGACCATGAAAACACATGGCCTCGGATTTGTGCAGGGCCACCTCGAGTCCCAACTGCCGGATTCTGGCCAAGATTGTCGCAACCCCGTGTGTCGCTAGTTCGGCCGCCGCCTGGTGTGACCTCCCCTGAGCCAGAACCAACGAGTCGTCAGCGTAATAAACGAGCTATGGAGGTCGGCGCGCAGCACCCAGTCGTATCCGATGTTCCACAGATGCGGCCCCTGGACCGATCTCTGTGGGACACGGCACGACATCTCTTGCCTGTTCCATTCTCACTGGTGACCGGGATAGATGACGGCCCTGTCCGTCAAATAGGCCTCGACTACACGAAAGAAGTAAGTCGGCATCCGGTGATACCGGAGTGCCTCCCTGATGCAACTCCAGGGCAGGGTATTGAAAGCGTTGGCGATGTCTAGAGACACCGCTAAGACGACCCCACCCCGGTATAAATTCAACCTCAATAGCCAAATGTTAATCTAGAATTTCGGGTATTCAAAACCAAATCAAAGCACTCAAGCTGTAAATGGCACAACAAATTGGCATCCACAGGTTTTCTAATCCATTTGATAACATTTTCATCAGATACTTCCGGAACAAGGTATAGGTGACCAAAGTCACCCGAAGCTAGTTGTTACAGACATGATCTAAGCTAGGAATATTCTAGATCTTTATATCACCCTGACCAATATACGTGCGGTTGTAACCGTTCACTTTCAGGCTGTTGATTGATCATAGTTTAAAGCCGCGTTGTAACATTTACTTTTAACCGAAGAATATTCTAATAGTGAAATATGTAAAGCTTTAAAAAGGTTAGCAAATTTACGAAAAGGTCTTTTTTTTTTAAAGTAGTTTGGAGTACTTTTAACGAAATTATTAACAGTTTATTTTAGAAGGTAGTTACTCTAAACAAAATGAGAGCCGCAGTCTATCAAAACTGTTAAAAAGAAATAGGTACCAACAATGCGTAAAATAAACAAGAAACTTACAACATGTCTAGTTTTGAGAAGGAAGCCTTTCAGTCCATTTGAAACAGTATAATAAGGTAAGTACAGTCAGCGAAAAAAGCCGATTTACACTTCAATATTTTTAAACATTTATTATTGAGCTAAATGTGGCTAATGCTGGCGAAATGTGGGTGTACCTACTACAGGTACACCTCTGCCCAACCCTCCGGGGAAACCAGTCGTGATGTTATGTTATGTTATTCAGCTAAATATTTAATTCACATTGGAACAGAAGGAAAATTTTAATTGTATTTTAATCTGTCTCTGTAACTACTCTAGAGGTTAAGTAAAATTGTTTGTAACGCTATGCGGTTGGCGTTGGGGTGCCCCGCCCCGCCTCGCTAGATAGAATGTGAGGTAATTGGGGGTTCTAGAGTATCTCCTGAACCCTCCACAACAATTTTCAGGGTTCCGTACCTCAAAAGAAAAAACCGGAACCCATAAACGGAACGAAACCGGAAGTCATGTGTCTGGCCGTCTGTCACAGCCAATTTGTTCCTAATCTAACGGACCGATTAAGTTGAAATTTCGTACACATATGCTTATGCATTTCTGATGGAAGGGTAACGTAAATAAATGAAATTTGAATATGCGGATCACTTTTGGGAAGCAAATAAGAAAATAAAAAAGTGTTGCTAACTGTACCGTGTGACATTAAATGAAACGGCTTGTTGCGAGGATTTAATTTTTTTTACAATAATTTTCAAATACAGACTTTTAAAGATATTTAAGAAAATTGATGAAAATTTACCATCTCTCTTATCTCCGAAACTACTGAACCTAAGATTTTGAAAAAAAATACAGACAATGGTTCTTTACTCATAGATTACAGGAAAACCTATAGGAAGTGTATGGTCTTAAAATAACATGGTAAATATCTCAATATTATTTATTATATTTTTTATTTATTTTGTATATTATTTATTTAAATAAATAAATATTGTGGGTACAAACTTACATTTGTAGTTGGAATGTATGGGAAAACATGTTTTTCTACTACAATGTTAAGTTTGTTCTTGGGATAAATTTATCCCTACTAAGGAACTCTTCCTTGTGCGTGTTCCGACACTTGGCCGGTTTTTTTTGGTGACGCACGCGGCTTTAACCACTTTGCAGTATACTTGAAGTTATTATGTAAAGAAACCTGGTGAATCTCTCGTATGAACAGTGTACAAATGTACATGGGAAGCAATGTAAAATGTTGGTTAGTAGAATTAGCAACTAACTTAAGTAATTCTAATTATACAATGACAAGTAGTCTAATTATGACATCTACTTACATTAACAATAGGCCTTATTTTGTTGGTTTAACTAAGTGTATCGCACCTATGTTGTAAATACGTCACGCATACCATATTTACCACATCAAAGAAGTATGGAGAATACATTTAATGTTTTGGTATATCAGCAGGATACGGCAATTGCGATTTTAATATTGTTACGCAAATAGGCAGCTGGTTAAACTGCAATTGAGAATAACGAACAATACTAAAACGACTACTACTCATTCTAAAACTAACATAACTTCATCACGCCTGGTTTCCCCAAAGGGTTGGGCAGAGATGTACCTGTAGTAGGTACACCCACATTTCGCCAGTTATGTTTAAGTCCCATGTAATAGAGGGCGAGCCTATTGCCATCAACCGGGCACAAATCCTGACTCCGGGCTGCTACTGAGAAATTCCAGATAAAAAAACCCAATAACACTTTGCCCAACCCGGGAATTGAACCCAGGACCTCATGCTCAGTAGTAGCACTTGCGACCACTAGACCAACGAGGCAGTTGTAAAACTAACAATAACTGCTAATTGCCACCAGTGCTTGGAAAGTACAACTGGCAACGCTGACCGGCTAATAGCTAATCATAACAAGAAGGGTTTACGAAGACAAATAATTATCAATCAAATCATCGTCATCATTATCATCGTCACCCTTTGTTCCAGTTTATTCGGGGTTGGCCAAGTTTTTTTTCTTCCAAACAGCTCTATCAGCCCCCCATCTTAAGTGTGCACTAGTCAACGGATCGAACTCGTTGGTGGGCATGACTAATATGCATGCTAATTAGTCTAATTATTTTTAGTTTTATTTATTTAATCTAGTTTGTATTTATTAATTTATGTATTTAGGGAAAAACACTACTAGACAGTGATATAAATTTTGGTTTTGAACGTACACCGTTAAACAGACGAGTAATTACCATACTACGTTTGTATGGAAGAATGACCGACTAGCCTACCCTTATGTGTCATTTCCTTTGAACAATATTATCTTTCACCCAATCAATACATATTTTCTTTTAATATCTAAGTCTAAACGTTTTTGCCTATTATAAAACCTGAAGCTAATCAGGTCACAAACCGGTATGTTGAAACAAATGCTCAAGGAATGACAATACAATGCACTAATTGTTAACCGCCTGCAAATTCCACGGCAATCTTTTCAGTAATTTCACAAGATGTTACATAAAAATGAATTAGTGAAGATGTAAGTTATTACAATATAATAATGAGTAGGCCGTAAAATATGTGTAAGATTCCTTTTCAGCAGTAGCAAGTAGCTGTCTAAAGTGAAGGTACGTGCTAATCCGTGTGGTAAGTGTGGCGATGGGCGATTAAATGTTAGCGTTATATGGGTGGAGTGTGAACATGGATGGCTTGTTACGCCATCACTGGTAAATTTAGATAGGTAAATATGTGGCAGATGATTCCATTAAAATTCTGGTCTATTTTAAAATCCAGATCTCTTTGAAATCTGTGAAATAGGCCCCAAGGATTGTGTCGTCGGTTAGAAATAGTTTACTTCAGCTCGATACTTTTACACAATGAATAATTTATTTTTATATCAACATAGGTAAGTAAAATGTGTCTCTACGACACAATTTACGTCAGCGTAGTTCAGCAGCGTTGTAGTTAGCTATTGTCCGATTTCTCGTATCTTTGCCAATATCAAAGCGTACCAAAGCGTTCATCCTTTCAAAGGGAAATTGACTTTAGTATCTTCCAACTACTAGATCGCAATTATCAAGTCGTACAATTCATAAGTAAACAATCGCAAACTAGTCCTATATCTTTCTCTATCACATTAGGATTGAAGTCGAAATAAATCATTCAACTAAATCAAAATGGCGGTGCGTTACTAATACGACTAGTTGCGTAGGCAGGTATGCAAGCACAGAGTAGCCTACTGACCCGGGAGCGACCGAGGGTGAAGGGATCCCGATGATCTGTTGCACAACATGGTATACTATCTTCCGTTCACCACGCTTGAGCAACTGGGGTGACGCAAGATGAAAGAAGTAGCGGATTTAAACACACAACAGCCGATCTATTCAGTACAAATTGCTACTGAATTACTGCTTTGATAATTTATAACTAGTAGGCCATAAGTTTATTACCTCGGCCGACCTCGGACACTTATTATGTGGACAGTTTCTTATTTAATTAATTATTTTGGAAGATTACCGAATTCTAATTGCTAAACTGCTTTGAACTCATGACGTATTTAATATAGGAGCGTCATTTTAATGATCGGGTCATAATCTATTTTATTACTTTTTAACCACCACTAATTAGCTGCAAAAGTTCCTGTTATTGAAACAGCAGTCGAAACTGAATTTTCAAGATCCTTCTATCAACTAGAAATTATTCATTGAATAAGTAATAATTAATAGTGTAAACTGTTTTTTTTTTTAAATAAAACTTACCGCATTTGTGAGCACAACGAACTGCACAGCGTAGCCGCACTGTGAATGTAACTGCAGTTCCTAAGGGGTGGAGACCTGGTGTCCTGAAATACAGGCACCAGTCTCTCACGGTCTAGTACTTAAAACTATTATTGTATTGTTCTTGGTAACTTGAAAATGTTCTTATTTATTGTGGTGAGATTAATATTATTTAATATTATCTTAACTCATAACTTGGAGCACACAATCACTGCATCGGTATCTGTAACATTACGTGAAGCAAGCATTACTTTCCAACGTTACACATTTTGCAACGGCCGCCATGTTTGTTTTATCTTATTACCGACACTTTTCGATAGAATTGTGTGATTAATGATTCCAGTAGCCTTTTGTTTTAAAAAGCCGTGACAAATGATGGCTAGTGCCTATTTGGTCACGTTTTGGGGAAAGTATTGTGATTGTCATTTGTCTATGACAGAAAACGTTGTTGTACAGAAAAAAATACACTTATTGTTTTTGCAGTCTCAAATTGAAGTAAACTTTTTGGCTTTATGTTACTTATTGTTAATTTGGATTTTTCTGGAAGATCTAGTTAGCTGTCAATTTTTTCCGTCAATGAGCTTGCTCCTTAACCTCTTGACTCAGAAGGTATTCATTTTAAATCATTGTATATTAATTGAAAAAAAAAACAGTTTTCATTTAATTGCAAGATTTGATTGACTTTAAGACAATGAACAAGATTGCAAACAATTTTATAGTCTTGCAATTTTTATCAGTATTTTTCAGATACTGCTTTTCTCGTTGGTCCACTGCAAGCTCTACTGCTTAGCATGAGGTCCTGGGTTGGATTCCAAAGCGTTATTGGGATTTTCCATCTGGAATTTCTAAGTAGCAGCCCGGAGTCTGGATTTGTGCCCGGTTGATGGCAATAGGCTCACCCCTTATTACATGGGACTTAAACATAACTGGCAAAATGTGGGTGTACTATAGGTACACCTCTGCCTTACCCTTCGGGGAAATAAGGCGTGATGTTATGTTATCTATCAGATTGGAGTGTAATACACAAGTAGACACCTATCTAACCATCGCGATCATTGATGACCATTTTAAAACATTATTGGCACCGTTTTAGCACTACTACCGTGTTACGACATGTCTTGTAATTCACATTCACTTGAGATGTCCAATAGCCCCAATAGGCTATACGGAATATCCTCATTACTCTCTAATCGTTCCGATATAGCCTTATAGCCTAGTCTAGCCCGGTTTAGTGTTACCTAATACACGTGATATGCGGTATTACAGACGTTCCATTAAATTACTAACGGACAGATCTATGGTAACCGCAGCTGTTACTGGTAATAAGTTGTAACCGCTTATGTGTTATTAATTTGATTACAATAAACGTTATGATTAATAATTAATCAACGTGTCGGGTTAGCTGGGCTACAATAAAAATAAACTTCTGTTTGTTAATAATATTGCTACATAATAATAATTATTATGTTTTCTTAATTGGCACGTGTCGGGTTAGCTGGGCTACAATAAAAATATAATATTATTATTATGTTTTCTTAATTGGCACAGGCAATATTATTAACAAACAGAAGTTTATTTTTATTGTAGCCCAGCTAACCCGACACGTTGTCCTGTCCAATTTTCAATTATTCATACAAAAATCCCATAGAAAAAGGACGTTTAGTTTTTCACAAAGAAAATTTAATCTTTCCATAAAAATATAATTCGAAGTAAAAAAGTAAGAAAGTAGACGAATCTGCTCAGCTGTTCTCAAGTGATGTGCTCACCTACGAACAGCATGTCATTTTTATTTATATAGATAAGGACAAACATAACAACATCACTACTGTGTTTATGCTCCATCCTCCTTGTCCCAAAGGGTCAGACAGTACTGTATAGTAGGGACACCCACATTTCGTTCCTGTACGAGCCTAAATTGCCATTAATTAATTAATTCTTTGTTTTAATTGGCATTATTCGATAACCAGGAATCGAAGAATACCGATCTTAAACCAGCTAATAAGCCTGATGTTACCGAAATTTGATTCTGAAGATTTTTACATCAAGATAACAATTATTTCCAATAATGATTCAGAAAATACGAGATTATCTTTGTCTGATAAAAGGAGTGTTATGCAAAGATCATGCGATCTTTTCCTGTGGTTGGTGTAAGAAGAGACAGCAGCATTTTGTGCAATAATATCAACTGAAGAATTGAAAAAAGAGAGACCAAACCAGAGTACTGAACACTAGAAGACTGAAGATACGGGATTCTGTGAAAGATGATATAACTAGAAAGGGGGCAACTACTGAGATGACGGGTAATAGAGATGTATCCAAGAAGACCTGCTATGCCCAAATTAATTGGGATAAGGGCGGGCGGATGATGATCTGTAAAGAAACGATATTGTAATGGTATTGCTTAACACTGATAACCGTCATCAACTTAATGAACCTATCAGGCACTATTGGTGTAAGTGCCTGATAGGTTCATTAAGTTTTTTGCATGTGAGAGAGAGAAGCAACGCAGTGATTGATTAGCTTAGTAGAACTGCAGGCTTCATCAAGCGGAATAGAGAGTATGAAGCTGACGGCCAACATTTCGTTTTAGACCCCATTCAAGAAAATTATAGTTTTCATCAGCTTTTCATTCAGGTACCTACTGTAACTCTGATTTTCAGATATCATGCAATGCAACTTCACTAGCTAATGAAACTGTGATAGAAACGGCCATAACCCAGTGGATTTAAGCAGTCTTTTGAGTCTGAAGTCGTAAGTCGAGTCTCCATCCAAAGCAGTTTTGACGAGAGTCCTCGTAGCACAAGCTTATTAAATCAATATGCAGCAGCTACTTAGTAATATTTCATAAATAAATATATAAACGGTTAATTCCTTGAGGGGCTACTTCCACGTCAACGCAATCTCCTCAGAATAACTTCCGCTTAATTAAAAAAGGTCAGATACCTCAAGGTCATTATTTTTACCCAGACGCGGCTGCAGACAGGTTTGTTCATACTCGTACTGAATACACCTCAATGACGACTGGTTTGACGATAGTATTACTTGACGAACACCTCTTGGTGTACGAGGCGTTATATTATATTATAACGCCTCGTTAATATTCGTTAAATTACCTTTGTAGTTGTGAACCTATCAATCTGCCTAACCTTTTTCCAACTTTGTTGGGGTCGGCTTTCAGTGTAACCGGATGCAACTGAATACCAGTATTTTACATGGAACGACTGCCTATCTGACCTCCACAACCCTGTAGCTGGGTAATACGATACCCGTTGGTAAGACTGGTTTAGTACTCTTTGCCATACGAGGAGATACTTAATATAAGTAGGTAGGTAAACACATTCTAAAAGATACTATATTTTACTCATAAGTGTTAAATGTCAGTCGTTTTTTTTTCGTTATTTTGATATCAATCTGCCTAACCGTTTCCCAACTATTTTGGGGTTTGCTGCCTATCCGACTTCCACAACCCAGTAACTGGGTAATACGATACCCCTTGGTAAGACTGGTTTTCAGACTTTCGGGCTTCTGAGAGTTTGATTGAAAGTGTTTAGTGTTTGAAGTGTGTTGTGTGTGTGTGTGTGTGTGTTAGTTACTTTAATTTAAAAACTAGCTGTTGCGCGCGACTTCGTCTGCAATCCAGGATGAAAAGTATTCTATGGCCTTACCCAGGTCATGGTCTACCCATGTGCCAAATTTCATCCAAATTCTTTCTGCCGTTTTAGCATGAAAGCGTACCAACCAAACAAACAAACTCACTTTTGCATTTATAATAGTATATATTATATATATATAGTTAGGATTAATAATAGTAAGGCCTGCTTGTATCGCAAATCACTAAATAGTAAATACGATCAGCACTAAATCATTTAAAACATCGTTCGTTTTCGGTCAGTCGCTTGGAGATGACAGAGACAGATTAATGTTGCCAATATTATGTTTAGCGCTGAACGTGTTTAGCGTTTTATGGTGCGAGTGGAAGGTCCGTTACAGTACAGTATGAATATGTAGGTATATACAATTGGAAACGTTTTTAGGATTATAAATTGTACAAAATAATTGATTGAATGTTGATTGGTATCGCAAAAGTTTATAAAAAAAATAGGTAGAACTGCAAACAATCTGGAAATTATCTTTTATTGTAATTTGATAATTTTCTCCAGTAAATAACTGAGTTAGAAACTCTTTTATAAGAAGATTATCGTAATATTATATATAGTTATAATAGATACTTAATAATATACCAATCAATTTATTGTTATGTAGAGAGGAAACCAATACAATTGTTTTAATAGACCTAGCACAACTTATTATTTATTAGTGTAATGCAACCGTCGATCTGGCGCTTATGCATAAAAAAAAACATATTTAACTAATCTCATTTTTCGCAATTTTATGTTATCATATGAAATTTTATGTTATAATATTAAATTGTTTAATTTTATGAGCCACTTTCAGTTTTATCTTCTTAATAATCTAATTTATTGTTTACGATAAATGCCAGATTATTCAGTTTCTTATTCGGTATTGAAAATGATGCAGACGAGCTTTTATAAAATTTTATCAGTACCTAGGTATACAAATATAAATATGTTCTATATATCTTTTCCTTTTTTTTCTCGACGTTTGGCTGACTATTGTTGAAAAGACGCATTCACCCTGATTATAACTGTACTAGCCTCAGTCCGCGACTTCAACCGCAAGTTTGTATATAAAATAATATATCTTTTGGTACTCGGCAATAGCGTAGCTTTCTATCAGAGAACGAAATTTTTAAATTGGATGAGTTGTTTCGCAGATTAGCTCCTACATAAAAACTAACAAACGTTACTGCTGTATAATATATACTGTACTTATAATAGAAAACTACAAAGAATCGAAATCTTATCACTAACACGTCGTTAAAGTAAACCACGGAAAAGGTTACTCAGATATAAAGTGGAATTTTCGTATTAAAATGCCAATCTCATTTAAAATTTTAAGTGCTATAATAATAACTCAGCTACCGGTCATTATCAATTTACTTTTACGCTTAAAAATTAAATTAGCTTTACGTAGTTTGCACTTTTTCATTCCCAGAAATTTCCAAGCTTTTAATGAGATTCTAGAAATACCTTCCATTTCTAGGATTTCATTAAAAGCTTGGAAATTTCTGAGAACGAAAAAGTGCAAAATACGCTATGAAAGTTGACTAACAAAGTATGCCGAAAATTACTAAAGAAGATGTCGGCATTACTGGTATTAAAATATTTGCTGTCATTACATGATGAAAGCATTTGTCAAGAATGCTTCAAAATTAGCTGTATAATTGCCGTAACTTAAATATGACTTTTAAATAATGATCATACTGACAGTCATGTTATTTTTCGACGGTAATTTTATGAAGACCACTCAACAATTGAGATTAGACTGAAAAGTTCAGATGTTACGAACTTGAATAATAATTTATTTCTACTCCTTCATTCTAACATTATTCAAGTTACTGATAAGTTATTCAATCTTTATTTCATTTAAATGACTTTTTGATTGCCTGAATATGTGTATGATGCTGCAATGACTAATAATCAGTCCCGTATCTATAATTATAATTTAAATATAATTAGGTATCTCTATATAAAAGTTCATATAACGTAACTACTCGTTTAAATAAGTCAGTTAAGTTAATTATTTCGTTTGGAACATTATATTATCTTTCGATAAAATAATGTTTCAAACGGTATACCTACTAAATAAATGCGCTATACTGCATGCAATTTATCCACCCACAGCTTTTCCCACACTCAATTATAAATTTCATCTCCCACAACAGCTTTACCGTAATATATTTTTGAAGCTACCCTCGCTCTAATTTTGAGCACGTTATAGCATTAAATCTAGTCAAAGTTAAAAGCGTCATATTTTTCTTGGTGGCTGCAACATCCACAAAATACCGCCACGTCCGCGTGAGCCTTGACACTCCTACCACCGCTATTGGATGCCGTTTTTGCCGACATTTTAAACTTGGAACAGAAATATTTATTGTCTGTGGTGAATATAGAAATAACCATGGTATAATAACATACTACGATAATATATCATGGAAATAACTATATTATTATTTCTATGAAGATATATTTTTATGCATGTTGTTGCATTTGTATTGTCCAAAACACCCAATAGCCGGAATATTTCCCTAAATGTATTTTTTACTGAAAATTGAGACAGAATTTAAGGGGCCTGCGGAGCATGCGTAGTTCATACAAACGTAATACCAAAATAATTTGTAAATCAAACATATTCTTAAGGTAAAGTGCGATTGGAGCGATTGGATTACAGAATATCTAGGCTCCCAAATATATATTTTGAATGGACACTGATTTAAAGACGAGTTATGGGATAAATATTTTTTCTATAGAAATTTTAAATTCCTTATATCTCGCCTTTATATCAGTGTCCATTCAAAATATATATTTGGGAGCATAGATATTCTGTAATCCAATCGGAATAAATACACACTACCTTAAGAATATGTTTGATTTACAAATTATTTTGGTATTACGTTTGTATGAACTACGCATGCTCCGCCGGCCCGTTAAGACTACAGATTACAGATTGACATTTGTACCTACTTATGTTAACTGAAGTATCCCGATCCTGTCTTAGCTAGGTCATTTTAATTACCTACTATCTACACGAGTATTATGATATTGATATAATTATTACTAGTTTCTTTTACTTTCAAAGAGACACATTGTAAATGTGCATAATTATGTCAGAATAATTTAAACCGTCATATAATGGATAATAATAACAAAACTAATAATAACATAACTAAACAAAGTGTAAGTACTCTAAGTGATAACAGCCGCACGGGTCGATTCATCAGGTTAAGCTACGCTTGCCGGAGTTGGTCCGTCGATGGGTGACCATATTTGCATACCGAGACTCCTCCATGCCTCCGAAAACTCGTTAAGCTGTTGGTTTCGGCTGTCATTCGTGAATCTTTGACATTCGTTACTGGTCGACAGAAGCCTGAAAGTCTGACAACCAGTCTTACAAAGGGGTATCGTATTACCCAGTTACTGGGTTGTGGAAGTCAGATAGGCAGCAAACCCCAAAATACTTGGGAAACGGTTAGGCCGATTGAAAAAAAAAAAAAAAAACGACTGACATTATCACTTGTGAGTAAAATAGTATATTTAAATTAGTATATTTTAGAATGTGTTTACCTACCTACTTATATTAAGTATCTCCTCTTATGGCAAAGAGTACTAAATGCATTAATTGAGTGGGCTCAGCCATGATGAGGTCATTATTAAGCAATGGATGCAACGTAACAAAAGATTTGCTTTTTATGAATTCACGTAAGGATAATTCACACGAGGAGGATTATCATTCGTTTTGTAAGACGTAAAAGTAATGTAACACCAGAAGGCCAATTCGCGTACTCAAAAAACGTACTCTATAAGTTACAACTAAGACGTACCTACTATGGATGGCTGCGTAAAGCAAATAGGACCTAAGGTAGATTCCCAGGTCGGGCAAAGTATTATTGGGTTTTTCCAACAGGATAGGGTATTTCTCAGTGATAGCCCGGAGTCTGGAATTGTGCCCGGCTGATGGCACTAGGCTCGCCCCTATGAAATGGGACTTAAAAACATGGTGGGTGTACTACAGGTACAGCTCTGCCCAACCCTTCAGGGAAACAAGGCGTGATGTTATGTTTTGTTGTTATATCAAAATATCAATAGCTAAGCACGAATTTTCATGAAAAATGTGTGTCAAGTGTATTAACTGTGATGACTTATTTGTAGCTCAACGTTTTCATAGAGCATCTGTAATTATGCACAGTGCAGTGAAAAATTACCCGACTATCTCTATTTACATAGGTAGGTAGGGTTCTTACCCTTTCCCCCCACTTTCACGACATCCAAAAAGTCATACAGCATCTTCTTCTGCCTACCCTTTTCCAACTCTGTTGGGGTCGGCTTCCAGTCTAACCAGATGCAGCTGAATACCAGTTTTTCACATGGAGCGACTGCCTATCCGCCCTCCACAACCGTAGCTGGGTAATACGATACCCCACAGTAAGACTGGTTCAAGATCATACTTACTATCTACAATATTTTAGATGTTCGAGTAGGTATTTCTTATTAGCTTCACTTAAATTCATGCCCTGGTATTCAGATTTTCAAAATTCGAATTTTTCCATTACGATTGCAACACCAAATGTATTTTTTTTTCTCCCAATCTTCTTACCGTATTGCATCAAAAAGCGGTTTAGCCGTGAAAACTTAACAGAATAACTTTCACATAACATAACATCACGCTTTAGTTTCTCGGAAGGGTTGGACAGTGGTGTACCAATAGTACATCATTTGGCTGTTATGTTTCAGGCCCATGAAATATGGGGAGAGCCGATTGCCATCAACCGGGCACAAATACAGACTCCGGGCTGCTACTGAGAAATTCCAGATAGAAAAACCCAATAACACTTTTCCCGATCTAGTAATCGAACCCAGGACCTCATGCTCAGCAGTTAGCGCTTGCGACCACTAGACCAACGAGGCAGTCTAGTTTAGTCAACTTTCACATTTCCAATATTAGTTAGGGATGTTGTTGAAACATTTCATGTTCCCAGAACATTATATTGTTGCAATAATGTATTAAATAAAGATTTGCAATTCAGACAATTACAATATCGTTTGGATGCGCATTGCACAAAGTGGATTACAGCATTACAACGTAACCTGACATTTTGCTCCGTTTCGAGTTCGATCAGACTCGAGAACGTAATGTAAAAGCAATCGGCAATTTGCGAGCTCGGATTGGCTATAGAGTTTACTAGAATGTAAATGTGACATTTGAATTAGTGGAGCTGTTTGTCATCCCACGTAAGAATTTATAATTATGTCACGAAGCTATATTATATATTTGTAAAACTGTGGTTATTAGTAGAAGGATTTTCAAGGAACGTCTCGGATCGACTCTAGCTCTTTTCACATAGTTTTGATTTGATCCGCCTGTCAAGTGAGTTAATTCATTTTGAATGTTTTATTTTTATTAGATTCAATATTTTGATTATAGTAACTTTAGCTTATTCTCATGGCCTTATTTAGCTTTAGTTACACCTGGCATATGATTTGCTAATACCAAGATGAGTATAATGAATGAGAGCTCGTTTACTGCCGCAAGCGAGACGCAAGACAATGTCTCAACATTGTCTTGCGTCTCGAACATTTAAAAAAAGATGGAGTTCCCTTAGTTAACCTTAAAAATAATTGTCTAACTACGAGTTACTAATAAATAGATTACTTACTAATTAATTAACCTTTAATAAAAAAAACACGCCATATTAAAATGTAAAAGAACCAACAGCTTCTCAAAGGTCATCAATAATATGCCAGACGCATTGTTGGCAATTAATTTGCAAGCCAAATGAAAACTTATTTTAACTTATTTTTATGGCTGGTTTACACAGTGCGAGCTGCTGACTACACAGTAGAAAGGAGCTCGCACAGTAGTTCGGCTTGCCTTGGCTGTTTTCATTATGAGAGTAGCTTCCTAGACCCTTGCGAGTGATGAAAAATGCAATACTGGAAGTAAAATAATAGGTTGGAAAGATTATATAGGATCCTCTTGCGACTGACAGACGAGCTACTGCCGAAAGCGTCCGAACGGTGACGAACGATGATGATGAACGTGATGTGCGAGCTGCTGTCATGCGAATGATGGGGGAAGGCGAGTAGGCGAGTGAAAACAAAAATGTTGAAGTTACGAGCTGCGAGCTACTTCGCAACTCGCAAGTAATTCCTATGATACGTCCACACAGTGCAAGTTTCTGTACTGCAGCTACTCGGTAGGTCAACTCGCACGCTAGCTCGCCCTGTGTAAACTAGCCATAAAATTGAACAAGTATTTTTTTTCAAGTTCACAGTTTGGTCTGATGATCTAGATTTAAAGTAAAAGTAGAAAAAAAAATGTTTCGAATACATCCGAATCGAATTGAATAATTAACTGACGCTGAAATAGGATCCATCAGCATCAGCGATCAGCCTATAGTGTCCCCACTGCCGGGACACAGGCCTCCTCTCTGTGAGAGGGAGTGGGCCGTAAAATATACCACGCGGGCCCAGTGCGGGTTGCTAGATGTCACATGTCTTCGAATTTTTGGTTCTGGGACATGCCGGTTTCCTCACGATGTTTTCTGTCACCTTTTTGAGATCACTGATGAACCAATTCTTGACTTGAAAAATCATACTGGAACAACTAAAAGCTACGTCAGTATAAGAACGTACCTCTTTAACCCTCTGCAGTAAAGGTTCCAACCAGTGTGCGTTACACTCCACATGGGAATCCAGGAAGGTGAGAACCGGCGCCACTGCAGCGTCAGCACCCCTGACCCTGGACCTCATCAGACCCTCGCGTCTGGTGTTGCGGATCACCTTCACCTTCCGAATGGCGCGGAGGGCGGCGCCGTCATCGGCTGTTGGGAAAAAGAAGCAGGTTAACTCGGAGAAGTGTATATGAAACAATGCCTACATGGTATAAAATAAAGTCGCTTTTCGTATCAGTCTGTGTGATCACTCAGATTTTGAAACGAATTAGTGGATTGCGATTTTCACTATAATTTAGAGCGTTTATTCTGGAATGTTTATGGAAGTTTGGTTTTTTGGTGAATCTTGAATTCAATTATTCATTTACTCAATGGCAGACAACTGCCAAGACGGGTCTAGGAAGCATTTAATTATGCGCAAGAGTTCCATACCGAAAGTGAGGAAGAATTTTTAGAAAATTCATCTCCTAAATGGCTTAAATAGGGGATGATTTTTTTAAATGTAAATTCGTAATTTTTGCCTGTCACACACCCATCGAGCCCACAGTTTGTAGCATCACAACTCAAGAAAAAAGAAATATCGATAATTTTTTTGGCCATGTTGCCATTGCTCTCGTGAGTTGCAGGGGTAGGTTGCTAGTAGTGTATAATAATATAAATGGCCTACTGATTTGTAATTTTTGGAGAAAAAATTTCACATTGCCTTCGAAACACGTCTATCGAAAATATGTATAAAGTATCCATCATTGGTACTCGTGGACAGGCCTACACTTTCCTCCCATAGCTATTAACAGTGTAATTTTAATGTACTATAAAAGCCTATTATTTTTTAAATTGGAGCCGTGCACCTAGCTTCTGACGTTTCATAAGTGCCCCATGTAGGTTTATGTGAAATAAAATATTGTTAGTGTATAGACCTCTCGGATAAAGTGCCGTTAGCGGCTTAATAGTGGCAATGCCTCGGCTTGGCTAAAGTGCCGTAAGAATTGTATTGTCACTATACTGTCACTTGTTATTTTGTTTGATCGTTGAGGTTAGTTCGCTGTAAAAAACCACATACCCAAAACATTACATTTTCTTGTGGCTAAACGGACTCTGGCCGTTGTGTGGTCACAGTTCTAACCTAACCTAACCTACCTTTTACTTATGGCTACACTTCATTTTAGCCGGTTATAGATGAAAGATTCCGGCCTCTCCTCAAAAACACAATAACAAGTGACAATGACAATGCAATGCTTACGGCACTTTAGCCGGGCCGAGGCACCGCTACTAATATGCCGCAAATAGCGGCAGTTTATCCGACAGGGATAACGTGCCGCTAGTGGCACTCTATACACTTCCTAAAGTATTTTGAACAGTTTTTATTATGGGTACTAAAAAGCTTACAACGTTCATATTAAAATATTGTAAATATAAACCATATTGACATGGGCTTGAAGATCACTGTACCGATTTGTTGCATAATTTTGATTGAATATCGCAGTTATTATAACAGTTATCCGTATATTTTATGCAATGAATTTATTTAATCAATAATACTCATTGCTTATACATATAGATAGATAGAATACTCTTTATTGTAGAGATAAAAAATATATTATAATTATTAATCATTCACTATAAAAATTACAGGCATAAATTTACATATAAACGATAAGGATGAATTATAACTGTGTTTTGTAAAATATTATTATGAAATGATGTTGTAAAAGTAAAAAGTGTTGACTATATCCTGCGCTATCATTGTCATCATCTGCCTAGCCTTTTCCCATCAACGATACCCCTTGGTAAGACTGGTTGTCAGACTTTCGGGCTTCTGACGATCCGTAAAGACTGTCAAAAATCTACGGCTTAACGTGCTTTCCGAGGCAGGCACAGTAACTTTTGTGGATGTGTAACCATGCAGTAGATGATGTTCCACGATGACCCATCCACGAACTTATCGCGACAAGCGTAGCTTCACCTGATCGATCGCCCCGTGCGGCGGCTATTACTGAGCCACGAGCCCCTCATCATGCACAATCATTGTGCCTACTGATAAAATATTACATAATTTCAATTCACTACTAATTAAATATTTATTTAATACTTCAAACACACAAATGTACAGAAGCGGACTTATGCCATAGGCATTTTCTACCAGTCAAATATTCAGTTTAAATATGCTAACAAATTATGATGATTGATTGATCTGCTTGCGTTTTATTTTCCGTCTATCTTTAAAAAAGTATGTTATGTAAACTGTGCAATTTAACATACACTTGCGTTTAAAGTAGCAGCAAAACCGTATACGCGACCTCGCCAGTGTAAAATAAGATATTTTTTCGTGTACATTTCATTGATTGTTTTTACTGGATACGTGCCAGTATTTATAATTTATTATTTGGGTATAATACAAGCTTTCATATCGCAAACAGACGCTAAAGGAAAATGTTGTTTGGAAGCTTGAACCGAAAAATTCTGAAAGTGCTAACACATAGAGAAGTGACTAATCGTGACCATCATTGTTCGTTCATCCTCTGAAGAACTTGGCTTTTGTTCTGCAATGGGTCAATTTTAGGTTGGTATTATATGAAAGTTAAAACACCATCAGTGCTAAATTCAGCTGGTCTTATAAAAGGATATATTGGATGTTTTTTAGGCACATACAAAGGATGTTGAGGATACGATGTTTCGTATCCTCATTTAACTAAAACGTGGTTCTGTACAGGTAAACAAAGATGGCTCCGCTAAACATTTTTGTTAATATTTGATTTTCATTTTGTATTTTGCTTTGTCGTATAACGACTATTACTTGAGATTACACACACACATGGTTGGCGCAGTGGTTAAGCGATTGACTGCTGCGCTGCGTGTCGCGGGTTCGATTCCCGCACGGAAAAAATATTTGTATGACCTACAATTAGTTGTCCGGGTCTGGCTGTTTGTGTATGTGAGTTTAAATGTTTGTAAACGCACCCACAAAACAGGAGAAACTCTTAGAGTGGGGAAACGTTAAAAAAAAGGGGAAATTAAAATGATTGCACTATCTGGAAATTCATTATGGTTTTGGAATATATGACAAGAAAGTTTACTTTAGCTTTTGGAAAATACGAAACATGTAGGAATGTTATTAAAAAACGAAATAAATGTTATTTTGTAATCGTTGAAATTTTTTCATGGGAAAAACTTCAAATCGTTCAGTCTCAGCTGAGATGAGATGAGACTTGAGTTGGATTTGGAAATCCAACTCAAGTTTCAAAACCCAGTCACAGAGTTAAATTAATAGTCATAATCAGCTAATTAATTGCGCTGCTACTGCTAACACAAGAGCTTTTAGCCCAATTATATTACTGGAATTTCACAATTTATCATGTGAAATGAAAATGAATTGCCAACGAAACTATTGTTCCAGATAATTACGAGAATCAAGTGTTTTGTTCAATTAAATACACACAGTGTAAAATTCACAACACTGTGGTCATGATTTACCATTGTTTTTGTTAATTATTTGATAGTGTGAGAGCGACATTTTAGAACAGAATAGTTTCTACAGAAGGTCGACTCAATACAACTAGCGAAAACAGGCGGGACAAATACTTGTTCGTACAGAGATCTCAACCGAATGCTATTTGCGATTGCTTTTGCACTCGGCAGCCAACGGCTAAGCTAAGATCGTGTACTTTAGCTTCACTTTGTATGAAAATGTAGGCGGGTTCATCCACTGCGATCCACGGCGCTACGCATGAATACGCTGCTGGCAAATGAACCGCGTAGCTAACGTGGCATGCGTCTCCTTGCACATCCTACGCAGCAGTAAGCACGACGAGTCGACCTTAAGCATACTATAATTATGTGCGTGAGTTTTCTGTCTTTGTATCAAGCCGACCTTCTGTACACATAATATTCTGTGACATTGTGGTCATGATATACCATTGTTTCTGTAAATTATTTGATATTGTGGGAGCGGCATTTTAGTTCGTTTCATTTTTAGGTTTGGCAGTGCGCCAGCCAAGTTGGCACATATATTAGTGCTTGCATGTTTGTATGACAATATTCTTGGCCCATTTCTCTGTCAGTAAGTTCTTTGATATAAAGATGCTGTATCGTGTTTTATTTCGCTTGACATTTTATTTTCTATTGTTGAGAATTTTGTGTAAGAAAATGACAGTGTGATGATAATGTTTCAGTTCTGCGAACATTTTCATAATGCGAAACCTAGCTTAACTATTTTAAATGAGTATTAAAATATGAAATGAGGTTAAATGAGGTGAAAGTTATTTAGCCATACTTACTTCTTTTGAGTACCTATATAATTTTAACCTGTACAGTTAAGTTATATAGTCATAGATTTTTGAAGTTTCTACATGATTTTAACTTCAAGTAAAACATAATGATAATATAAGCCTACGTGTAAACCGATTAAGATTTTAACTTCTATTACGTTTCACGATATTATAATATAACAATTTCAACGCCAAGAAATTGGCTCTAGTAATCCATACTCATATTTTCAGTATGATGCCTTTCACATAAACACTTTTTGTTTAGTTTCAAGTTAGTACAGTATTGTGTAATAATTATTATTAAAAAAAAAACAACCTACTTTTACCTGCTGTAGAGTCTGTAAGAGATTAGTGTGATGACGGCGCAATTTCAAGACAAGTAATTACTTAGATTAAATTACTTACATAATAATTTACATCAACCTTATGACCCCCGGGGGATTATGCGGAATATAATCAGTGTAAAAGTACTGGTGGAATTCAAGTATAAACTTAGTAGTTTAGAAGTTAAAAAAGCAGCTATAATATCTCGGGAAATATTATATAACTGATGCAGTAAAAACATATTGATCATCTAACGATGAATACTTTTTTCACTTAATTAATCTCTAAAAACTTCAAGCGCTTCTAATGATGCAAACTTTTTTCATAGTTGAGCCTCTTTTTAACTTTCAGGCCTTTTCACACAGTTGGTGGCAGTAACTACGCTAGGGTGCCCAACCAAACGGGTTAGGTTAGCTTAGACCTGTGACCAACAGCGTGCAAACCGAGCGAGCGCTACATCCAAGTTTTTTTCAGTTAGGTACGGCTATTTAGTATTTTTAGGTTGCCAACATAGGAATTATTTGAGGTTCACAAAAACAGGCGCAATCATCATATTAGAGTGTTCTATGCATAACGTTTTTGCAAAATGGGTATTATTAGAGGTTCGATGAAATACCTACATGTCTAATATCCGATCATGCGATCCGCCGTTGCAATCGGACGCGCGTACACTGTAAGCGGAAATTATTATTTGCGCCGAGCGCGGCAAATGCCGCTGCCACCATGCGGTCAGAAGAACTTGTGTCGAATGAGGTCCTGGCATTCCTGCAGTACCAGCTGGATGTCATGGACGAGGTCAGTGTGATCCAGATCTGCAAATCCAACTTCAGTGAAGAGGAGATACGCAGAGCGAAAACATTGCTGTATGAGTCGCTACATATGGCTGACCGAATGCCGTCCCGCAGGAGGGATGAAAAGGGAGAGAGGAGTCTCCAAGACATCATAAAAGTGTTGAAAGAGACCGACCCGGACGACGTGCCAACTTTCGTGGCGAAGGATTTGCGCAAGCTGCCCCCAGTCACATTTGACCACGTTGACGTCACTAGGCTGCTACGGGATATCACAACCCTAAGATCAAGCCTGGTCGAGATGCAGTTGAAGTTGGAAGCATCACAATCCACCATCAGTGATCTACGTACTGAGGTAGCGGATTTACGCAAGACAGTATGTAGGTCACACGAGCCAGCTACCAGCGTCAACACACGTCACGGCGCATTCAATGCATCGCAGCTGAGTTTCGAGTCAGCAAAATTTGACTCGTCGCCGGCCGCCGTCACTACAAGCGATGCACAACCACGCCCCGCCCTCCCCGCGTCCCCCATCGTTAGGACGCCGACCAATATTAGCACGTCAACACCGGGACGTGCTTACTCGGCTGCCGTTGTTAAAGCTCCCGCAAATCATCAGCGGCAACCTAATAATACGAGGGGTGCCCAGCGGCCCTCCGAAGCAGTTCGGAGCTCGTTGCCGCCGGTAATAAGCCAAAAACAGGCCGATGAAGAAGGTTTCATTCGCGTGGAGAAGAAGAAGAACAAGAAGAAGAAGCCTGCTTGTCGCAATCAGTGCGGTACCGCAATTACTGGTCCCGACATTTTGCTGCGTCCCGCTATTCCAACGACGCAGCTGTACGTGTCACGTCTACATCACACCACGAAGGTAGAGGAGGTCGTGGAGTATGTCAGGATGAAAACCAAGTTCACCTTAAGAGTCGAGAAGCTGGAGTCGCGCCATAAGATTAACTTCAAATCTTTTGTGGTGCGAGTTCCGACTCATCACATGGAGACTTTCATGAAGCAGGAATTTTGGCCGACGGGTGTCGTGTATCGGCGTTTTCGCGGAAGGCTACATGACACCACGACTCAGCGCAATACGTCGCCGACCCAACGTAGAAACTAGTTTTTGTAGTGATGTTTTTTATTATGTATTAGTTTATTATTATATAAGATTATTTTGTGTATGTTGTCTATGGGCCTTAGTCGCCTGAAAATAAAGCAATTATTATTATTATTTTAGTTTTTAAATTTAATTTCTCAGGTAAGTTCCTGGTATTTTCAGAATCTCACGGGTGTTAACCAAGGTGAGATTCTAGTTATTATTCTAAGAAGGTAAATTGCTCTGTACTGCAGTGAAATTATTATCTAAGTCTAGTTGTAAAAATTTTCTTACTATGCGGCAAGTGTTTAATATGGCAGCTTTTTGTAGTGTTAGGTATGTGTATTTGGATAGATTGAGTGCATTCAAACTATTGAATATTTGTTTCGGGATAACACCTGTTGTTGATATTACTATTGGTACTATAGTGACTCTATTCATTTTCCAAACTCTGGTAATTTCCTCTTGTAGTTCTGTATATTTCCTGATTTTTTCTGTGATAGTTTTTTGTATGTTATTAGTGTTTGGGACTGCTATATCTATTATAAATGTGTGTTTGCTTACTTTATCAACTAGTGTTATATCAGGTCTGTTGTTATATATGGTGTGGTCTGTAATTATAGTGCGATCATAAAATATTCTGTAGAATTGGTTTTCTAAAACCGGTCTAGGCGTGTACTTGTAATATGGTGTGTAAGGATCTTGCATGAGTTTAAGTTTAGTTGCGAGTTTTTGGTGTATGATATTAACAAGTTGATTATGTCTATGCGTATAGTCGTTTTGGGTTAGTGTGATACAAGCTCCTGTGATATGTTGTATTGTTTCAGGTTTGCTGTGACATTTTCTACATAAATCATTTCTTACTGTACTATCTTTTATTATGTATTTTCTATAATTTTTTGTATTTATGACTTGATCTTGAATGGCTAACATAAACCCTTCTGTTTCAGGAAACAGCTCACTTAACTCTAGCCATTTGTTAGAAGCCTCTTTATCTATGTATGTTTGTTGTAAATCGTTGGGATGTCTTCCGTGTAGTTCTTTTTGCCTCCATTTTCTGTGTATCTCTTCTCTATGTCTCGCTTTATCTAGTGTCTCAATATTGTTATCATCGTTAAGATTCAGTGGTGTATACTGTTTGTCTATCTCTATAATTGTTTTGTGTAATAGACTGTTGTTTTTCTTCCGCCAGAAAAATTGTTTTAAGTTTATGACTTGTTTTTTATGCAGATGTGATATTTCGATTAGTCCCCTACCACCTTCTTTTCTGGACATTATAACTCTCTCTATTGCTGATTTCGGATGGTGATATCTATGTTGTGTCAGTGTGGTTCTTGTTTTGACTTCGAGAGCATGTAATTCTGTGTTAGACCATTTTATTACACCGAAAGAATAAGTAAGTATAGGAATCGCGAATGTATTTATGGATTTGAATAAATTTTTACTAGATAGGTGCATTTTGCATAACGAATGTATTCTACTACTGTATTCTTTTTTTAGTTTATCCTTAATAGTCCTATGTTCTAACAATCGTGCTTGATTGTAACCTAAATATTTATACAGTTCTTCGTCTTTCATCGCTTCTATTACTTCCTCGTAGTCTGTTGAGTAGTTTCCTTCTATAATCTTACCTTTCTCTATATTTAGTTTCCGGCATTTATCTAGTCCAAAATCCATTCTTATGTCTTTCGAAAATGTTGTTGTGATATTTAATAAATCGTGTAAATCTGTATTTTTATTAGCATATAGTTTTAAATCATCCATATAAAGTAAATGTGTAATTTGGTGCATTTTCGACCTGCCGTTCTTGATATCAAAGCCTAATTTCGATTCAATTAATGCTTGAGAGAGTGGATTCAGGGCTAGACAAAACCATAGAGGGCTTAAGGAGTCCCCTTGGAAAATGCCCTTTTTAATCGCTATTTCGTCTAAGGATAAGTTTGTTGTTTTAGTTTGTAATTTTACTGTCGTTCTCCAGGACTCCATTGTATTTTTAAGGAAATTTATAATTAATGGATTGATTTTATATATGTTTAAAACTTCGATCAACCATGAGTGCGGAACGCTGTCGAATGCCTTCTTGTAATCTATGTAAGCTATGAATAAGTTCTTTTTAGATCTCTGGACGTATTTTAAAATAGTGGAATCGATAATTAATTGCTCTTTACACCCCATATGACCTCGCCTACATCCTTTTTGTTCTTCAGTTAGGATATTGTATTGTTCAGTGTGTTTAATAATTTTGTTAGTTATACAGGACGTTATGATTTTATATAAGGTTGGCAGGCAAGTGATTGGTCTATACTGTGAAGGATCCCGGGTTCTACTTGATTTTGGAATCAAATATGTGATTCCTTTAGTCAAAAATTCTGGTATATTTTGATTGCCTTTTAAAATGTCGTTTATTTGTTCTGCTAACGTTCTATGAAGTGAGTGAAGCCTTTTTATCCAAAAATTGTGTATACCGTCTATTCCTGCTGCTTTCCAGTTATGTGTTTTATTTATAATTATATTTATTTCAAGAGCATCTATCTCTTCAAACGGCATTTCGTCTATAGTTTCTGATCGGACTCGTTCTTTTTGTATCCATCCAGCTTCTTTGTTATGTTCAGTGCTGTCTGACCAGATTCCTTGCCAGAATTCTTTTAAGGACTTTTGCGATGGAGGGTTAAGGGTAGTCGTATTGTTGCCTTTAAGTTGTCTATAAAATTGTTTCTCATTTGATTTAAATAATCTATTGTTATCCTTTCTTTCTTTGGCTTTTTTGTATCGTGCTAGTCTATGACTCTTCACTAGAAGTTTTTGTTTTAATGTATCTAGGTGATCTTCTATTCTCTTATTAAAGTTTTCATGTGAACTGTGTTGTTTAGTATTTTTAATTATCAGTTTGACCTTTTTTACAAGTTTTCTTGACGTGTTACCGTTTTTATATTGTGTTAGCCTATTTATGTCTTTTCTTAGCTGATCTATGTCCGTTTCTAATCTTTTTTGCCATGGTGGATCGTTTATTACTCTATTATTATTACTATTTCTATCTATATTCATTTTTAGTTTAAAGTAAATTGCAACTGTAATAGCTACAGAATAGATTAAAGCATGTGTGTCGCTTAAATTCTCTAGGGGTGATATTTTGGGAGGAATAATTTTTTCATTAAACATACTAATGATATACGATAATTGACGAGATGGTCTCATTTTTGGCAATAAAGGTCTACACGCAGGATCCATTCCGTTGTATTTTAACATATTTGATTCTAATTCGTTACTTAATGATTCTACTAAGGAAGGGTCAAACTCAATATTATTCTGTGTTGGTATTAATGTGAGATTTTCTGTAGTAGATTGATTGCTATGCTGTGTGGGTGCGGTTAGTTCTGTGGCAAAATATTCAGTCCCTGATCCAGTGTTGTGTTCAACAGAAGGATTATGTATTGTAAGCGATTGGGTTATTTGTAACGTGTTTGTTAGTTGTGTGAGATTCAAACTTTCTTCTTCTTCATTTTTTAGCTGTTCTGCAATTTCAAATCTAATTCTATTTAAAGTGTCGTCAGATAACAACTTGTTTCTGATAATAACCCGTCTTTGGTCTGCTATTCTTTGTTCTGTTACATTAATTTCTGGGTATTGTAATTTAAATTTTTCGAATAATTGTGTGCAATACATGGTTCTGTCCTCTTCAAGTTTCGTAATATGATAGTAAGTGCGCATGATGAATATGTTCATATCTTCAGTCCATTTCATGCGCACTCTAGGTTTTCCCGCTTTGGTGGTCGCAGGCTGAGTAGCTAACGCCACCTGCGAAACATCCAAAGCGGATGTAATTGCTCTACTTTCATCACTATTGTCTAGTCTGTCTGTCGGTTCGGCTGTAGTATTTTTGTCGGGGAGAACCCGCCTGCTCAGTCCCCCACCGCCGATGGGTCGCATGCTGTGACACCCAGCATCGGCACCAGGTGCGCCCCGACGATTGCCCTCGGGTAGCGGTCCTATACGTATTTTCTTCGATCTAGTCTCCATGTTTAATGGGTTTCCAGAGCCACGTTAGCCACGCCAGCAATTTCTCATTCGTGTGTCCGCCCCCCACGTGATTAGATGGTCAATCAGGACGTGTGGTTGTTTAGGGGGCTGTCCGCCCCCCACGTGATTAGATGGTCAATCAGGACGTGTGGTTGTTTAGGGGGCTTATTATTATTATTATTAATATTAAGCCAGTTTCGTCTATAGTTTAACTGTACGGTGAATCTTTATCCTTTGCTTATGCTACCACTCTGGACATGATTTTAGGAATACACTGTAAACATTTCACAATCATTATTGAACAAAAATGATTTATGGCCAGAAATGGGGTGAATGTGACAGTAGTAGAAGGAGATGTACCAAAGACGAATACCTAGCTATATCTATTGGAATATGTGCAGGAGGATGATGATGGCAATGACCAGAGAGGTGAGAGAGAGATAGAGTTTTAGTCCGTCAATTTTGGAAAAATGCCTTCAAGATACGAGTTGCCTAGTTTGACTAATCGCAGATAAAATTTTGACATTCATTGAATGTCGAAATACTTTCGAAAATAAGTCGACAATAAGTTGGACTACATTCGGACGATTTAAAGAAAAATCATCCCTAACTTCCTTAAAAAGTGTTAACTTTACGAGTAGAAAATAAAAAAAAAACTTTTTATTGTTATATACCAATACCCGAGGAAGTACTTAAGTATGGCTCAAATGTTATTAACGAACAAAGTTGCGAGCGCATTAACATAACTTGATGACTTGAAGCCAGCAAAATTGTTGGTTTATATTAACAACTAGCTGCGTCCACCCGCATAAGTCCTGATCCTGTGGTAACATCCGGATAAAAAGTATCCTTTGTCCTTTTCCAGGTCATGGTATATCCATGTGCCAAATTTCATCCAAATCCGTTCAGCCGTGTTATCGTGAAAGCGTAACAAACAAACAAACTCACTTTCGCATGTTATTAGTATATAGTTAGGATTAACGTTAGCTGGCCTTAGATGCGCTTATTTTAATACACTCGAGAGCAATGAATCCGGGTCACTTAAAGAATCCTAAAAATCTCGGAAACTAAAAATGCTAGGTTAATGCAATAAATTGTATTTAATAGACAATGTAATACTCCTTAAATGAAGGTATTAAAACTTCTTAGTTATTGTAAAGTTATATCATAAAAAAATCAAATTTGAAAAAGGGCCACTTTCGAAGATGGAACTACGAAATTACAGCATTTGGTTTTGCTTTTGTTTGTAATCTGTCAATTATGTGGGTACATAAACCATGTTGATAGTGCTCTATATTCATTATTCAAGCTGAAATTATGTCGCTTACGCCTGAAGAATGCACCAGAATACTTACAATGCTGGAAACCGGCCGGAGTCAGCGCGATACAGCCAGGACTGTCGGTGTGTCGCTGTCAACAGTACAAAGAGTTCTCCGACGTTACGAAGAAACTGGTTCTAACCTACGCAGACCAGGAACGGGCAGAACCAGGTGTACCACAGCACGAGAAGACCGATACTTGGTGAACACCATGCTTC
Organism: Xanthia togata; assembly: GCA_963853775.1. Lineage (NCBI taxonomy): Eukaryota > Metazoa > Arthropoda > Insecta > Lepidoptera > Noctuidae > Xanthia > Xanthia togata. The sequence goes on along the minus strand of OY970788.1, from coordinate 9,430,874 downwards.
GAAATCGATTTCTTACAGGAACTGAACTCACAGATCAGTTTCGACGCCTCGGAGGAAGTAACCCAAGTGCATGGACAGTAAGACGTCGGCTTGCTGAATCTAACTTAAAACCCCTTAGACCTACAAACGGCCCTAAACTGGAGCGTGGGCATCGTATTTCAAGACTAAGATATGCCCAGAGCCACGTAAATTGGAGTATTGAAGATTGGTCAAAAGTTATGTTCTCCGACGAATCAAAATGTATGCTCTACAAGCACGATGGAAGACACAGAGTGTATCGAAGACCAGGGGAAAGATTCAAGCAAGCATGCATCGAAGAAAAAGTAGCCTACGGTGGTGGGTCTGTACTTGTGTGGGCCGGAATTTCTTCTGAAAGTCGCACAGAGCTGGTGATCATAGAAAACGGCTCTTTAACTAGCGAAAGATATGTGGAAGAAATCCTCAATGATCACGTTGGTCCATTTATGGTCAATTTAGGTGAGGATGCTATATTTATGCATGACAATGCCCGACCTCATACAGGTAGGATTGTGAATGACTACCTTCAAGAGATGAACATTACTCGTATGGAGTGGCCAGCGCGCAGCCCGGATATCAACCCGATCGCATACTTGGGACGAGCTAGGCAGATGCGTAAAACAACGAAACCCTCCCCCAATCACGCTTCGTGAGCTCAAAATTGCTCTCACAGAGGAATGGGAGAATATTCCCCAAAATCGTATAAGGAACTTGGTGTACAGCATGCCAAATCGCGTAAACGCAGTAATGGAAGCACGAGGAGGCAATACGAAGTATTAAAATTCAAGAAAATCGTAATAAAGTTCAAAAATTTCATGTTTCCTATTTTTGTTTTAAGGAGAGATCAGCAGTTTTTTTCTTTATGTAATTTTGTGTTAATAAAATGTATGGTGACTCATATTTTTTTTACTTTCATTTAAGGAGTATTACATTGTCTATTAAATACAATTTATTGCATTAACCTATCATTTTTAGTTTCCGAGATTTTTAACATTCTTTAAGTGACCCGGATTCATTGCTCTCGAGTGTAGAAGCTTGAGTACCTTTTTGTATGTTTGGTTAATTTGCTGCAATATTATCGGAGATCATAAATACAGTCAGGGAATTTAATTGTTAAGCAAGTTGGCTCCTTCCGACGTCTGTAAAAAACTACAGTTATAATTGGAATATGCGAACAATTTAAGTTGGTAGTCAATTTTAATATATTGTATATTAATTTCCCTGACTTTACATTGCAATTATGAGTACTCACGGTTATCACTGTAGTCGTCGACTAGAATAATTTCTTTGATGAGGTGCTCCGGACTTCTATTGAGGACACTGCAACAAAAGTATTTTCGTGAAGCTTTGATAATGGCAAGAAACAAGGTAGGTATTCATTTCAGTGCTGCTATTTAAATGTTGCATTATTTTAATCTTCACACAAGTCCAACAGACAACGTACAGAGCTACAAGGTTGTTTTGGCGCTCGCATGACGTTGACAGGGGGTCGCTGTTGGTAAACATTTGTGCATTTGCTTTGTGAAATGTCTTGAAAAAACTACATGGCGGCGTTAATTCCTATTTTGGCCACGTGTCAAAACATCCTTGTACAGCTATAGTAAATTTATTTTTGCATAGAGCTCCAAGAGAGCCCGAATAAAACGGAAGCTAACCGAAGAGCACCCGAAGGATTCCGAGAAAAGCCGAGAGATAAATAAGGACAAGATTGAAATCTATATTTACCTGACGATAGTCCGCAGTAGTGTGGACCGGGCTTCGTTGTGGAATGTGATGATGATGCTGGTCGTTGGCAAGTCATCGTCGTATTTCTTTAGTCGACACCTGAAAGAAAAGTAAATTGAATGAGTTTGTATTCTCTTTCTTTTTGTTTCTTTTCTAATAGTCGCAAGAAAAGGCAAGAACTGTTTATCAGTTCCAGTTCTACATCGGTTCTGTTTAAACATGATGAAAATTGTCTGTAGGTATAACTATTTCGCAGTTTTTTTTACAGTTATCATGGTAACTAGGTACTAATGCGATACAAGATTAAAATGATTGTTTCAGAAGACTACGTTGGTCAGATAGTCCCGTTTAGGTTATAGATAACCCAGTCGGTAAGTAAAGGAACATAACATAAAAAATAATCATAAAACCATAACCCAAATAAACCCTCCCATTAACTAAAATTATTGTTGGCTCCGTCTCACACAAAACCAGCTCAGTGATAAAGGTCAAGGTCATTTCACCACCATTTTCAAAAAAACATTAACCATAAAGTGCCATCCACATATTTAAACAAGTAATTATCATTAATAACATTGCAGAACCTCCAGTAGGTACATCTCAGGAGACATTGACCTCAAGATGCTGCGAGGTCACCCAGGTCCCACGGAGGTCACAAACATAAATGTATTACGTATGTGTGAGGTTGCGTCAAATTGAAGCCGTCGGTTGACACTGCACTTCTTTAACGTAATTTTATAAAGAATTTGGGTTAAGAACAGCTAATATTGTTTTAAGCTGTTAGCTTTGTGGATTATGACGTGTATTTGGGTAATAGTGAATCTGGCGGTCAGGGGCCTTATTATGAAGTATTAATGCCATCATTATTCCACTGCGAAAAAAGGATGGTGCTAGCGGCCTTGTATAGCTCCGTCTCTCACTCACACTGGAATAATGGTGGCATTAATACGTCATAATATGGCCCCAGGTGTAGTATTATTTCCAGCCAGTATTTTTTCTTTTTCACTAGGCAAACAAACCAGTATTTTTAACTATTGGCATTCGGTAAATTTCTATTTATTATGTCATTATAGGTCAATTACATTTAAAAAAAATGATTGAGAGCAAATCTGTATCAGCCCTAGTGTGTTCCTTCCTTAAATTGTGCCTATGTTCATTTGTTTTAAATTCCTTAAATTGTTCCTATGTTCATTTATTTTAAATAACATACACTAAATAGAGCCTCTATGTATTGCCATGTAAGGTATAAAAACCTACAATATCAAAATAGTCTTAAGTCAAAGAAAAAAAAAAAAAAGATGTAGCTTTGAAGCAGACATCATTTTGGTGTCGACCGTTAAAAAGCTATATAGAACTTGTTACATAAAAGTAGTTCGATTTAAGAGTCCAGGTATGTATTTTACATCGAGGTATTCCTCGAAGCGAAGCGAAGGAATACCCCTTTACGTCAAAGGACTACAATGTCTTTTCACTAGCAAGTTCTTCATAAATATAGTTCGATCTTTTACCAGCAAGCAGGAATACGGGCGATCTTACAGGATATTACTCAATCTGTTTGCCAGAGAATTTATTAGGTCAATATCTCGAGTCTGACCCCTTTGCCTCGGAGAACATCGTTAAGCCGAGAATCTCGGCTTGCATGCAAATATCTATGGCAGTCATAAAGGGTCGTTGGAAGCTTGATAAATGTCTGATAACTGGTTTAGCGTTAGGTATGATACTCAATAGTCTATTTGTTGGGGTCTGATGGATTTCTCCGTTTGAAATGTTCGTATAGATAGGTAATCAAAAACGTAAAGGTTTTCTTTAAAAGATCGCTATTAGCGATATGGTCATCCATTGTGTCACCCTATGTAAAATTTATATCTGTAATTCATATGGTTTTAATATCTGCTATCTAATTACGTAACCCATTTTCGTAAATGATTACGGCAAATTTGTTTCATTTTGACAGTTCAACAACATTCAATGCGTTATTTACGTTGTTGAGCAGATTTTTTTTTTCAACAGATGAAGCAATGGATTAGCCATTTGTTTTAAAACGATTCAGATCCCGATTGATCGTATATTACGCAATTAGGGTACATATGTTTGCATTGCAAGATTTTGCTTTGTGTAAATTATTTAATTACCACTACTACACATAAACAGCGAAAGAAAACATATCCTAGAACCAAAAAATCGAAGACATGTGACATCGACCAACCTGCACTGGGCCTAGGCGGTAGATCAATGCCCCACTCCCTCTCACAGAGAAGAGGTCTGTGTTCCAACATTAGGTAGGAACAAGCTATATAACGTATACTATACGGCGATTGACTGTCATCTGTTAAACCGAATACATTGGATTTAAGTTTTTTTTTTTTTTTTTTTAGCATCTCACTGCACAATATTAGGCATAGGGCTCACCCAAGCTGTGCTTCTACTTCCACATCCATCTACTGAACTCCACCGCCTTCTTCAAGGCATCGATCCATTTATTCTAACAAATAATTCTACTGCAAAACTCACATAGCATTCCTCGTATCAGGCACCGGCCTGTTACTAGGCAGGTTATCAGACGCGGCTTGGTTGAACCTGTTCCTCACATAAGGGTCTGAGTCCTTGGACCCTCCAGCCACATAGCCTGCCTCGTCGAAGTACGCCCGGCTTGTGGTCCCGGTGTTGCCAGTATTGAAGATTTCTTCGGGTGATGATGGACTGCTTTCTGGCTCTTCGACGTCTGAATGCTGCTTTATTAGACGGAGGGCTATGTTTTCTTCCTGTAACAAGATAGAGAGGGGTACTTAAGTAAGAAGTACAAAAATATTTTTATTGGAGTCGTAGTTTTAAAATTTGTTAAAAACAAACGACTTTTTTGCATGTCCGACGGATGAGGGCGAATTATTATTTTACAAAAGACATTTTTTTTCAGCCGGAAAATTAAACCTAGAGTTACCTACTCTGTCATTCCTAAAAGTCAGCAGATAAAATTATTAAAGAAACACATATTATAAAGATTCATAAAGTTCATTCAAATACAGCTACACCTGTCAATCAACACCAGCGTGCTTTGAACCTTTGCGTCTAAATAAAACAGACACGTCCTCATAAAGCTCCAGTCACACATTTCAGTTCAGTGTGGTCTGAGCTTACTTATAATAATAATAGTCTCACATTACTCCACAACATGAACAAAATAAACACTCTTACATAATTAGTGTATGTACGTGCCAACGATATTTATGAGCTAAGTAAGTATACTAGATAGACGCCGCTCTGTTATAATTAATGTGCTACTTACTTAGTTTACGAGTACTCTCTTCATGCTCTTTGGTACCTACTTAGTTCCAAGTTGGATACGGTTGCTCGTACAAAGAGTTTTCTGTACAATTTATGTATTCTTGCGATTTAATTTATTAATTTGTTTTACAATTTTATTTCAGTTATTTTATTTAGTTAATTTAGTATTATTGCGGTATGTGTTTTAATCTTTGCTTACTAACAAATTTTTTAAGTAGGTATAGATACTAACAAAAATAATAAATAAAGTAAAAAAAAAAAAACAACGCCTTATACTCGGATAGATAAAAGCTAATAAAAGCGTGTTAAAAATATGGATCACTGTACCTGAATTAAATATATAAATCAAATTTAAATTTAAAAAATAAAATTCTCCGTTTCTCGGACCTGTTGTGGGCCTTTTAGTATGTTCTTAATGAATGTAAGTATTTTCTTTCTTTCATATCTCATACGCAATGATGAAACACAGCTTTTCAGTGAAAACAGCAGCAAGAAAACTACAAGATCCCACAAAAGCAAACAGTTGGTTTTAAGTATAAGTAGACAGAGAACAGTGTTACCAATCCTTTTCTTTACGTGACACACACGCACACACATATTTGTAACCAAATTCCTACTCGCTGACACATACAAATTTTGCATGAGGTTATATCCATTCTAAATAGCTCATCTAGTTTGTAACACTTAGACGTCGTCGTTGGTAGCCGACCTAATATTTAATTCATAGCGCCCGTCTCACTCTACGCATGCCTAACTAAAAGATCTTTTAAAAGCTTCGTATAATATTAATGGCGTGGAAATCCTTGATAAGGAATTAATTAACTTACCTATCTACTTATATGCTTAAATAGTAATGAAGAGGTTTTTAAGCAGATTACGGGTTTTGCAAAGCCAACTTAAGTATCATCTGCTTTTAAATACTATCTCCAGGAGTTTCGTTGTTTTAATGACTGTAGGACGCATCTTGGCCAGTCACTTTTTGTTAACACCTTGCTGAATGGCCAATATTTGCTATTCTCACCATGGCATGTGCTATTCTATATAGGAAGTCGTTTTTTGTAAGATACTGGTATTCCACTGCATCCAGTAAGACTGGAAGCCGAGGCGAGGGATAAGGCGAGCACATGGTGATGACGATGTTCTATTCTATATGTATGACCGTTTGTGTCGATACGAGTAGAAGATGAATGACGACCTTTAATAAAAACAAGTACCTACTTATTTTGCAAGGTCATAAAATATTATTTACTTTTTAATTCTATGAGCATTTTGTAAAGCAAAACTACAGACTACATTAGAATCGCCGCCTAAGCAGTTTCACCTCAAAAATGAAATGCTGTTCGTTGTTGAGCGCATCACTTGAGGACAGCTAGACCGATATGGCATTTTTTTGTTTAAAAATGATCCGAATTAAGTTTTTATGCTAAGAAAATTTTGAGAAGTTTCCCGGAAAACTTTCAAATTTGGAAATAAACTGAACGTCCTTTTTACTATGGGATTTTTGTTTAGATTATTGAAAGGATACAACGTCTGTTGGGTCAGCTAGTCAATCAATCTGCCTAGCCTCTTCCCAACTATATTAGGGTCGGCTTCCAGTCTAACCGGATGCAGCTGAACACCAGTATTTTACATGGAGCGACTGCCTATCTGACCTCCACAACCCAGTAACTGGGTAATACGATACCCCTTGGTAAGACTGGTTGTCAGACTTTCGGGCTTCTGACGACCCGTAACGACTGTCAAAGATCCACGAATGACAACCGGGACCAACGGCTTAACGTGCTTTCCGAGGCACGGAGGAGTCTCGGTATGTAAAGAGAGTCACCCATCCACAGACCAACCAACCGGCAAGAGTAGCTTAACCTGACGGATCGACCCGTGCGGCAGTTACTACTTAGCCACGAGCTCCTCTTGGGTCAACTAGTATCCTAATATAAAAAGTCGATATATTGCGTAAAACCCGATTCCAGTCTGACCTTGACAGGTTTCCACTGCCCATCCGTCTGTCTAACCTTGACATATCGTCTTTCTAGCACGTTTTATTATTATGCCTTATGTATGGTAATCAGATAACTGGTTTAAGGTATAATTTCATCATCTGTTTTGTAACCGATATATTCAGTTCTTGTTCTCAACCTTTTAAAAAATACAGAAATAGCGGCATGATTTTATGCACAGTGAACTGAATTTTTTCGATTGCAAACGTATTATTTCACAGAATGATTAATCTTTTGCCCCAATTATTTATCTGCAAAAGGTGACATTAAAGCCAAATAATTTTCAATTTTCTTTTAAAGTGCCAAAACCGCATTTTTTTCTTTAGAAGATTCAACTTTTGGCTTTCAGAATGCACTCTTATTTGCACAGTTTTTGGCCTTGATTATTGATTAGAAAAAAACTATCTAATTAACTCACACCTATTCACCGTCACACTAGTGCCCCGCCCACTGCCACTTCAGCTTGCTAATCCGTTGGGCTATGTCAGCGACGTTAGTTCGTTTGAGGATCTCCTCATTTCTGATTCGATCTCGCAAAGAAACACAGAGACAAGACGTAAATAACATTTCGCCTATTATTTACCGAAATGTTAGGCAACGGTGTATCTTAGTATGTACACCCACATTTCTCTGGTTATGTTTAAGTCCTATGTAATAGGGCGCGAGCCACCGGGCACAGACCCCGACTCCATGCTGCTACTGAAAAAAATCAAGATAAAAAAAACAAAAGTAAACGGGGAGACAATACAACATTTTCAGGAATACCTTTACTTGGGCCTTGTCTGGAAAGAGACTATCTTTCCAGGCGAGCCAAGATAAAGAAATCACAAGACGAACGGAAAACGTCCGGAAGAGCTACCGGTCCATGAAGGCACTATTCAAGGGTGAGTTGCCTATGGCACTGAAACACGGGCTCATGGACATGTGTATTCTTCCCGTCTTAACATATGGTGCACAAACTTGGTCTTAGACTAACATTCAGAAGTCCAAACTCAAGGTCTGCCAAGAAGCAATGGAGCGCAGTGTATTAGGCGTTGAATTAACGGATCGTGTTCGAAACATAATACTGCGCTCCAAAACCAAAATAGCTGACGTGGCTCAAAAGGCTGCCCAACTTTAGTGGGACTGGGCAGGACATGTCTACCGTATACCGGACAAACTGTGGGCCCAAATAGCACAGAACTGGTGCCCTGAGACAGTGAGGCGGGGTCGCAGACTACGTAGCAGATGGCGGGACGAGCTGGATAGGTTTCGTCAAAACTGGGCTCGCAAACGATGGAAGAAGTGGAGGGAGGCCTTTGCCCATAAGTGGAACAGTGTAGGCTAACAAAGAAAAAAAGAACACATTGTCCGACCTGGGAATCGAACCTATGACCTCATGCTCAGCAGTAGCGCTATACGACTACTAGACCAACGAGATTGTCAATATGTACCCTATAGGTACCTAATTATAGAAAGAATAAATATTATTACACATAGAAGATGCATCATGCGTGAGCTTAAACTAAAGGCTAAGAAATCAGCAATTAAGATCATTTATGCCCATTTTCAACTTCACTAAGTGACACCTAAATGATACAGAACGAATGCCAGTTTACACCGACAACTAAGTGACACTTAAATGAATCCCTAAATAAAAGTTCACTGCTGGATTTTCAATGCTAGGCTTAGCGCTGAGAGTTGAAAATCCAACAGTGCACTTTTATTTAGGGATTCATTTAAGTGTCACTTAGTTGTCGGTGTAAACGGGCATTACTTCTGTACTTATATGGATACTGGATGTACTTTATCTATAGTGTCGGTTTGCACTTACCCCACAAATTGGAAAATTATCCAAGAATTTGGTTCCGGTCTAGTTGTTCTTGAAATACATAATATACCTACACTTACGTGACTATGACACGCACTTGACCATTTTTTATTTACTGCGTCGACTTTTTCTCTCTCTGCATGATGACATTGACAGACACTAGAAAGGCAACATGTATGTGTTGCTAACGCAATTATTATTTAACTAGCAGTAAAACTATACTACAAACAAAACTAAACTAAACTAAACAAACTAAACTATACTATATTTAACTAGTAGTTAAGTATATAACGGCTATTCTCTCCGTTCCGGAGATATAAGCATTAGATCCAAACATTTATTTTGCAAAAAATATATAAGTTGCCAATTTACCTACCAGATTATCGTAGTATCCATGTCCTTTTCCAGGGCATGGTATACCCATGTGCCAAATTTCATCCAAATCCGTTCAGCCGTTTTAGCGTGAAAGCGTAACAAACAAACTCACTTTCGCATGTATAATATTATTAGTTAGGATGGTGATTATGATCACTACTATATGTAGATACATTAGATAATATGCTTAAAGCTATGAACAGTTTCATAGATAAGTATCAGTTAATTTATCGCTAGAGTTGCGACCAAATGAGTTCACTTTTGACAGCACTTTGACATTGACGTCTAGTAATGAACTTTATCTGTCAATCTGACGCGCGAATGTGACGCGTGTTTTGTTTTTTTTTTACGATGATTCACTTATTTTTTGGATTGCAGTCATCTTCATGTTTCATAAGTTCTGTTCGAGTTTCTTTTGTTTTAATGCCAGTTTATTTTATTTGGTGGATAATTTTTGAGTGATAAACTTTGCTCTATCAATACTGAGCAACATTATGGCAAATTAAAGTTTTAGGTTCACCTTTAACCAAAGATGTATGAAGATTTTTTACTTATTTATACCTATTTTGATAGCTATTTCAGTGTTACGTGTGATTCCATAGTACTATAAAAATCAATATTTCGACTATCGACTGCAGCAATGAACCTAATATGGTCATGAAACATTCTAATATCCTTGAAACTTTATTAAATTAATCTACTTATCGAAAGTCTATTTCTAATTCAAATCATTTAAAGTTCGAAGTCTAAAAGTCAAGAACGTGCGTCATCTCAAACGAAAGCGCTAAATACACGCTTCCCTATTATATCCAGCAATGATTGGTTGAAACATTAAGTATGGGTTTGTGTGTGAGGATGCCGTTAAAAGCGGACTTTATTATCTATTTAGCTGTTTGATTGATAAGTTAGAAGTACCTACTCTTGGGTATTTTTTAAGATGTCTGCAGGAAAACGAGCATGCAGGCAACTGTCATTGCTGTCTATGAACATCCGCCACACTAGGGTAATTGCAAATGGGTACATCATCTTCTTTCTATGCAATTTGACGAATTGAATGTGAAAGCGCCACGGCAGCCCGCGAATTTCAAATGTTCTTACGTTTTTTGCAACCATCAATACGAGTTCATATTACTCTATTGAATGACTATTTCATGAAATCATGACATTTGAGGTCAATTCTAAGGAGAAGTATTGCTTATTTTATTTACTTATGAACAAGTAATAAATAAAATACCTACCGTACAAAGTCGGACTTAAGGTACAGTTAATATTATAAAGAAAAATATTTGTATTTTTGTTTGTAATGAATAAACTCAAAAAAAATCTGTGACCGATGCTATATTATCACTGAGTAACATCCTAACTAATATTATAAATTCGAAAGTAAGTTTGTTTTTTTGTAACGCTTTCACGCTAAAACGGCTAAACGGATTTGGATGAAATTTAACACATGGGTAGAACATGACCTGGGTTAAGACATGGGATGCTTTTTATCCCGGTATTGCCAATAGATCGAATCTAATGCGGGTGTAACCGCGGGCGCAGTTAGTAGCTAGTAGGTTATAATTTATAAATATATGTATAACGCGGACGAAGACGTCGGCGGAAGCTAGTGATTTATAATTCTGTAAATACATACCTACTTGTTACGGTCGCAAATTATATCAAGTTGCGTAAGATAATTTTAATTTCGTGGGCTGCCTTAGCGCACCCTCCTTAACAGTAATACCGTGTCTGTTTATCTAAATACAACTGGAATGTTGAACTGTTCGCTGATAAATTTTAAGAAAATATACACATCGATTAAAATTCTAGTCCAAGTTATCTATAAATACATCTGTTACTCTAATATCCTGTTCATGAAAGGTATCACGTGATCGAATATGCATGCCTTAGTAATATTCCTCAGCGATCAAACTTTTACACTTCCGGCCAATTAAAGGGGAATGCAATTCATTTTGCACACTTTTCCACAAATCCTGTTTTCTATACTAGCTAGAGATAAGACACGCTGGTTTATTATGCTGAGCTTTCTACGTGTTCGGTGGATTAGCAAGCAAATCGTGTAACCAGTGAAAGTGCTTTGGCGGTGATAAAATTAGCTTGGATTCTGGTAATTTTGTTTTAAAAAGTTTTTAAAGTCATTTTATCAGTAGGGTTTTGAAGATTAAACTATTTACCACAGAAACCAGAGAAAAATGTTATATTTACATGAATATCAACGTACAATTAACTTACAATGCATTAAAAGAGCCTCCGGTATGGTTTAGTGTGTACGTCCGGCGTGCCCTCCACTAAAAATCTTGCAGACTAAGTAATTTGTTAATTACCTCGTAAGCTTTTTGCAGTGGTGGTTGAGCTAACGGCCGCTACTTACGAACTGTAGGTCGTAGGTTCGAACCCACACAGGCACTTTACTTTGTGTTAATTAGATCATCACCACTGCTCTCAAAACGGTGAAGGAAAACATCGAGAGGAAACCAGCTTATCCTAAAACTAATAAATTTGAAGACATGTGACATCTACCAACCCAGGGCCTACGGGCCCGCGTGGTGGGTTTCGATCCACTCCCTCTCACAGAAAGGAGGAGGCCTGTGTCCCAGCATAGGCTGATTATGCAAAACTTTTTAGTACAGCTCGTGACTACCCGAGAACCAATGTACCTGCTAGGTATTTGCTACACATTTAGAGCAAGATCAGCTTATGCTTGACAGCAGATCTTTGCAATGTGTAGGTCGTCTTCTTTATAGGATCTTTCTAGAATGTAGGTCTGTACCCACGTTGTGCAATTATTATGATACTAACGGTTTTTTCAGTGCAACAGTACTTCCTATCAAATCATTAATTTCCATTTATTATTTGGAGCAGCTACATTATACATCTCGTATGTTTTAGATGACTCTCGGACGAAGCATGAGTATAGTAAATATTGGCAAGTTACCCAGTTGCTTTGCCCGTGTAACCAGTTAGTTCGTGAAACTGTAATGTATGCCTCTCTAGGGTGCATTACTTTTACGAAACGGACAGGCTCTTTCTGTACTTTTCGGGAGAATGATTTATACGACACTTTTCACACCTCGTTTGAATATTATGTACGTTGAGCATGAAAGCTGTTTTCAATTATCTGAGTAGTTTGTTCTGAATTAATTTTTATTCACTCTTAAGTATATTATACAATTGTAACTTGTAACTTAAAATTGAAGAGGAAAGAAATTGCTGCAAAAAATTATACATATTAAAAAATCAAATGCTCTCATAATCAAAGTTATTCACGGGCTCTCCATGTTTGTAAACTATTTTTACTTCACTTTATATGTAATACTATCATGATTTACGTAGGCTAGATATCATATATACCTAAGTAGATCGATATTCTCATGCAACTTGCATGAGTTATCTCACGCTGAACATAGGTATCTGAATGTTCTAATGCATTTGGAATAACATTGACATGAAGTTACGTACGCTACAGCTAGTCGCAGTACCTACAATAATGCATATACTGCCGTGCAATTTAAATACAATTACGTATCAAGAAGGCGGGACGCTCTCACAGAAAGCCCCGTATTTTCCAACAATGAGCGGTAGTTAGGAAGCGGTACACTGCAGTGCATTGAAAGTACAAGTGTAGCACTGGAGTGGATGCGTATGTAATGTCGTGCACCGCAGGGCGTGACCGACGCGGTTTATGTTTGACAGGCTTGGCGTTAAGTTAGGGCTACTGTTATGTTAATGCCACCTGAGAATTTGTAGTCATATAAAAAAATAATTGCATCAAATACTTTCAAGTATTAAGCCGTGCTAAAAAAACGCATCAAATAGGAAAATGTCGTGAGGTAACTTGAGTATGAATGTCGATGGCTGTAAGAGTAGGGGAAGACCAAAGAAACGATGGATGGACTGGGTGCAAGATGATATGCCTAGAAAGGGGGTGACTATCGACATGACGACTAATAGAGAAGTATGGAAACAAAAGAAATATTGCGCCGAGCCCAAATTAATTCCGATAGTGGCAAGATAATGAAAGGTACTACTGGCTCTTGTTTAGGTATTTGTTATTACATTACGCACGTTTTCTTAGTTACGAAGACCTACCATAGTGTTTTAATGTTTCTAAGTGGCCTTGCCTCACGTGGTGCTTTACCGCACTTCACTGGCCTCTTGACTTACCTTAATATTCAATTATTTAATCATATTAGCCAAGACTAAAACGTTGTAAAGAAACTTGCCATATTATTTTGTCTTCGTCTTAACCATTATTACGTTGACCGAGACACAAACCGTTTACAAAATAGTAACAATCATCTAACACTTTTAACTTAAAAATGTTTGTAATGGTCCGATTAAATTATACAAATTAGGACTGGCCGGTTGTTAAAAACGTATTTGAATGTTACCAAACAGACAATCATTACGACATCTTCGACAGCCCTATAGAACAACATTTAAATTGTTAGATAAACTGTAAAATGTTTACCATTAATGTGGCTTCAAGTGTACGAAACGTATGATTATATTTCTATAATTGTGTTGCAATTATTTTGTCCGCAAGTTTTCCGGTTATTCGTGGTGATAATTATTATGATGTGAGTGATTTGAAAACGTTTTGTAAAATAATTGTTTTCCTTCTAGATTCATATCGGGACTTGCTATAATAATACTAGGATGTTCATATATAAAGTGAGAACGAATGTTTTCTTTTGTATACAGTTTAGTTCAAGCAAACAGTGTTATTGTTCGAAGTAAGTTAGTTCCTTGTACATAAATAATGCGTGGATTATACTGCAATGCTACTGAATTATAGATATTATGTACTTGAGGTCGACGACCAACATTCAACGTGAGTGATATCAATTTCATGCTTATTGTTATATTTATTTTTAATTTAGTTCCGGAAACAGATTATTTATAAACTTTTAAAGTAATTTTGTCGGTTGCCAATTTGTCAAAAAAAGCCAAAATTTACACATTTTCACGACAGGTGCAGTTAAATAAAACATTAAACCTATGCTAAAAAAAAATGTAAAAGAAAATACGTATAATTGCGGTAAACATGACGCAAAAAGGCCACATAATAAAAAAAGGAACTAGTTTATGGAAAATATGCGAAGGTAAGGTGTAAGGTAGTCGAATACTCAGATTGTTGCCTGTCACCTGTGGGTTTTATAAAAAAAGCCCCTGGTTTCCTACATAGTGCAATCTCCCATAACCTCATAAAGCATTATCTATAAGGCACGTTGAGTTATAAAATAATAATTATATGTCTGTAAATATATCGATAACAAAACGTATTTTAAGCTGTATCAATAAACAAAAAATTATACTCCCGGAAGAAGTTTATGACTCATAAACATACTAATAATCACTAGTCGATATTTTGGTGATAGATCGACGAGAGCGCCGTGCAATGATTGTTGATATCGCTGTCCCTCATGACGAGAATCTCGTGAAAGCTGAGAAAGAAAAAAATCTAGTATCTTGACTTAACACACGAGGTTGTCGACATATGGGACGTGGAATCTGCAATCATTGTACTGATAATCGTTTCGGTTAGTGGCCTAATAGCGGAGAGCCTCAATCAACACCTCAGGAGGCTCTCATTGCGCGGCTGTGTCAAGGGCTTGATTCAGAAAGCAGTACTTCTGGACACGGCATGCATAGTGAGGAGGTTCCTCTCTCTTGAGCCCTGACCACCGGCAGCTTGGACCCTGTTCCTGATGCCGATGGGCCACTATTTTTTATATTATTAAATGTTTTAATTTATTTTTTTATTCTAATATTTAAAAATTTAATTTATATGTATGTAACTTAAAATAAAGGAATCAATAGTCATAATAGAACTACAGTGATAACCAAAGATGTCGGTAGACTAAAGTCAGCCTACCAATAAACTTTGTGAAGTTCATCGGTAACACTTAGTGAACTTACTACAAAGGCTTAATCACACACGCGTAGAGTAATATCAAACCAATAATGATATTTGAATATCAGTCTAAAATAGGGGGAGGGGATCGTGGTTAAATAATAACAGAGGCATGGCTCGATCTTCAAGGTTAAGCAACGTTTGCCGAGGTCGGTCTGTGGATCCATTGCATAAAGAAACTCCTCCGTGCATCAGAATGTACTAACGTACTTTAGCCGTTGTTTGTTCGGCTGTCATTCGAAGATCTTTGACAGTCGTTACGGGTCGTCAGAAGCCTTACCAAAGGGTAAGGTGTTTTGCAGTAACTGAGTCGTGGAGGTCACATGGGCAGTTGCTCCACGTAAAATATATACAATATAGTTGACAAAAGTCTTGGCAGATAATGAATATCAATCTGATATAACCGTAATGCTGAGGAAAAGCGTCTTTCTACACTAAGTACAATGATTATGTGATAGCCATATTAAGTGCACTAGCGTGAGCTCGAAGGTGGCAGTTGTGACAAGTGGTTAGGAGAGTACTTCCTATGGTGCTGATCACCATGCACGTTTGACACAGATTAGTGATCACAATTCTAAAGTAATACGCATGTCTATTTGTTAGTAACTAGCTTGGGCCAGCGGGTTTGCCCACGTGATATATTTATAAATTATAGTCTAAGTTACTCAGAGATAATATAGCATTCTACTGACGAAAGATTTTTTTAAATCGCTCCAGTAGTTTCTGAGTTGGTTCATTACAAGTATTACAAACAAAAAAACATTGCAAATATTGGTGTTTAACAGAGACTGTCTGTATGTCGGATAGACTACACCGTGTATAAATTTTTGTTAAAAACCAATTTAAAGAAAGAAATAATAAATATATATTGATTTCTGTTTTATCCTCGTCTGAGTCCCCTTAAAATAATCCAATTCCTAATCCTACTGTAGTCTATTCTAACTGTATCAAATTATATAATAATATGTTAAACCATTTCAATATCAGCCAGTACTAAAGTGTGGCACAATCTAAATCATGCTTTGAATATAAAACAAGTGGCCTAAGTACAATTTTATTGATTTTATAAACACATTACGAGTAGGTACGACAAATTACTCATTATGATTACGTGTTACGGCTATAATAATAATTTTATTATTATTACAATGGTTTGATAAGTAATCGCGAGGTTGTAATTAAAACAAATATATATTAATACGATACAATACATTATATTAATATACTAGCTTTTGTCCGCGGCTCCAACAATTCCCCATTCTTGAGTGTCCTAAAGATTAGAGATAATGGTCAGCATCATAGGTATTTCTTTCTGCTAATAATAAGAAATTGCTATCACCAATTTATGTGTCAATCGTTCTGACTATAGTAATGACAAATTTTGTTTTAGTCCAGTAATTGGAAATCACATTTTCTGCAAAAATCTGTGTTTTTTTTTTTTAAGTCAAGAATTAGTTAGAAGAAGAGGTCTTGTTGCGCCAACCCCAGGAAGATGTTGATGAATTAGAAATGAACTGGGACAACCAATATAACAATGGAACAACCCGAATTACTAGATAATTCGGGTTGCTTTAGATGAACTAAAAATACTGAGATAATTTGGGTTGTCCAGTGAGTCGGATGTGGTACAGCACCGGGTTGTGGCTGACTGCTGGCGTCGACTAGGAGAGGGTAGATTGGGCTCTGCTTGTGAGACCGGCCGAAAGTACAGGTGCTGTGTCAAGGTTGCTGATGAGGCTGAGGGTGAGCTGGTGATCAGGATACCCCTTTAAATTCGTGGGTGTTTTCTGGCTGTGTGACTCGCCTCCAGGGCCGGATTATGCATAAGGCAGTGAGGGCACCTAAGGGGGCATTGGCTAGGGGCCCCGTGAATCGAGTTTTTTTTTTAAACAGTTTTGATTTCAAAGATTTGTGTCCTCAATGAAATACTATATTGCCTTGTTTTTTTAATATTAGACTCGTCATATTTCAAATTATTATAGAATGATATTCGATTTTATCGCACTCAGTATTTTTATATGAAATAAAGGTTTGACGGTAGACAGGAGAGAGAGGAAAATAAAAAAGTGTTGCGCCGACCCCAAGTCCGCAAGCGACATAGGACAGGGGCAGGAATATGGTGATGAAAAGCTTTTTATTGATCTCAAACATCTATTTCCTATTGTATACTAAATGTCAAGTGTTGACATTGTTGTAAGTCCTCGGAGACGTAATTAAGGAACAAGATTCATCATATTTCATCTCACTCCCTGCGGGAGTAATCTTATAATTTAGGCAAGGAAAATAACTTTTACTTAGAAGAATATTAGGACAAGATTGTGTTTTGATTTGTGTTCTGCCATTCTGATTCAATTGTGATATTTGTTACAAATAACAGACAAGAATAAATAAGATCGAAAAACAATTAAAAGTTATGCAAATCCAAAACAATTAGGTAATTTAATTGCTCTGTAATATATATTAAAAGTGCGTAATCAGATTTCACTTTCATTGACCATTCACACGCATAATGATGGGTTTCGCAATTGGGATGAATTTATCCCAAAAACAATATTAACATTGTAGTTTAAAAACATGTTCAGCCATACATCGATATACTTCACGGTCAATTCTCCGACTGAAAATGTAAGATTGTAATCGCATAAAAAAACCCCTAAAATTGGACTCTGAGGAGTCCAATTTTAGGGGTTTGTGAAAGTTTGCTAAAGTTGGGATGGTACTCATACCATCCCAACTTTAGTTTCCTTTTGCGAAAACTCAATTTCACACAACGATAATCGGCTCCCACATCATCTTCATTATACCACACACTAAAGGGCCAAGCAGACTGCATTCGATCGACATCCAGAGTGGTCCATGGCAGCTAGATTAGACGTAAACTGTTATCTATCGACGGCTACGATTACTGTTTTCATTCGACGTCGATCAATGGTGTGGATTCCAACAGTAACTTTCATCCATATCAATCGATGGTCGATTGATGATTGATGGCGAACGTATCCTTCGCACAGAATACAGTCTTCTTAATAAATGTAGATGTTTTGTAACACAACACGCACTTGGAGAATGTGTTAAAAGTTTTTGTAACTGTGCTAACAACTGGAAGGTGGAAAGTATTAAATTAAAACACAATGTACAAAGTTATGAGTTTTTGATTTAAAGACAGTAAACGACGATGTCTGTGCTAGTATGTGCGATGTCTGTGCTACTGTGTGTGCACGCGAGTTCACAATTTTTGTTATTTATTGTAATTGTCTGGTTTTGTTTGTAAATACGAATAAACTGGTCTGACTAATGAATTAATGAAACACAAAAATAACAAAATGAAAAACGAATGAAAACTGACTTTGTGTCTTTGTGGTTCAATCGAAGTGCAAAATACATTGACCAAAAAATTGTGACAATGGACATTCAAACTCATTTACATATTGATTTATGACCTGCCATGATTAACGATGTGTCATCGCTCTACCGGCAGCATAGATATTCTATAGTACTAAAAACCTGCATAATTATACTATTCGGCAGACTTCCGAATAAAAAATGACACATTTTCGGTTATACATAGTCCCATAGCAAATAGCTGTCGGAAGAATAGCGGTCGTCTATTTAGTTTAAAAACGTTTATTTTAAAGCGTGTATCCGTCGATTTAATAACAAATGGAATCCACACCATTGATCGACGTCGAATGAAAACAGTAATCGTAGCCGTCGATAGATAACAGTTTACGTCTAATCTAGCTGCCATGGACCACTCTGGATGTCGATCGAATGCAGTCTGCTTGGCCCTTTAGTGTGTGGTATAATGAAGATGACGTGGGAGCCGATTATCGTTGTGTGAAATTGAGTTTTCGCAAAAGGAAACTAAAGTTGGGATGGTATGAGTACCATCCCAACTTTAGTTTATCTATCGACGGCTACGATTACTGTTTTCATTCGACGTCGATCAATGGTGTGGATTCCAACAGTAACTTTCATCCATATCAATCGATGGTCGGTCGTTCAAAAATCGACCATATCATCATCAACTTCCTGCCCTTGTCCCATGTTACTTGGGGTCGTTGCAACACGTTTTTTTCTTCCATTTTCCCTTGTCAGCAAAGATTGACCATCGATCGATAGGGTCATATTGAATGAGTTTCGAGTTTCGACGCGATCACTCCGACGACACTGATCAACCAGTACACACTTTAAAAGGCATAGCCAATACAATTGCACTGCCCACTAACGTCGTCTGTACACGGCTTTATAGCTCGGAATAACCGGATTTCAGTAATGCGGTGTCGCAATAACGCGTTCAAGGACGCGCACTGACCGCCGCGGTTGGCGAGCGCTTTCACTATCCCGCAGTTCACGCACCAAGTAATTGGATTAGTATTGACTAAGAACGTGGCACGCACGAAGATGGACTGGTATTCAAATTATAGGTTTTTTATTACATCGTAATTGATGGCTGATGGTCAGAGTTCAAGTAACATGGCCGATTAGTTTTTGGAGGTCTTATGGTATAAATATGTGTATGAAGTAATACTTAAGTAATTTTCTTTCCAGTTACAAGGCTACAGGTATACGAAATGCGATTTAGTTCTATAAATGGACCGGTAATCCATATTAAGATTACTTTATGGGTACCTAACTTATGAAGAAGTTATAGTGGAGTGTGGTTTTGCTTATGCGGCACAATATAATATAATTAGTATCTACACATGTATGGATGTATGAATGAATCTTAACTAGTCTTACAAAACTCTCAACATAACAAATATGTAAGTATACTAAGCCCTTTTCAGCTAATTAACAATTTTAAATGTCTCTAAATTACAATATACTATAGTTAGAGCTTGTCATAACTACAGGATTTACAACAAAAAAAACCTTAAAACAAGTAGGTCCCTCCTTGTAAGTGTTAGCAGCTTGTTCCCAATTGTCACTACATAAATTGAACATCAATCAATGTTATTAAGTCGACGGATACACGCTTTAAAATAAACGTTTTTTAAACTAAATAGACGACCGCTATTCTTCCGACAGCTATTTGCTCTGGGACTATGTATAACCAAAAATGTGTCATTTTTTATTCGGAAGTCTGCCGAATAGTATATGCAGGTTTTTAGTACTATAGAATATCTATGCTGCCGGTAGAGCGATGACACATCGTTAATCATGGCAGGTCATAAATCAATATGTAAATGAGTTTGAATGTCCATTGCACTTCGATTGAACCACAAAGACACAAAGTCAGTTTTCATTCGTTTTTCATTTTGTTATTTTTGTGTTTCATTAATTCATTAGTCAGACCAGTTTATTCGTATTGTCAAACAAAACCAGACAATTACAATAAATAACAAAAATTGTGAACTCGCGTGCACACACAGTAGCACAGACATCGCACATACTAGCACAGACATCGTCGTTTACTGTCTTTAAATCAAAAAAACTCATAACTTTGTACATTGTGTTTTAATTTAATACTTTTCACCTTCCAGTTGTTAGCACAGTTACAAAAACTTTTAACACATTCTCCAAGTGCGTGTTGTGTTACAAAGTTACATATCTACATTTATTAAGAAGACTGTATTCTGTCCGCAGGATACGTTCGCTTTCACTACCACGCGTCCAACGTAATTGGATGTTTATGGTCGAACAGGCTTGTACGCCTACTCGCCTACGGTCATATCTCTAATGGCGATACCATTTGAATGAAAGGGAAACAGCAATACCATTTTAGTTTCGTTATTAATGGTAGAGTTATGAAATTGTAGTTTGGTGAATGTTGTTATAAAAACTACTAGCACGGCATGAGCATCAAGATGGTTGGTAGTCAGCCAAATATATGGACTGCATGGTACCTAGTTACCATAATAGCTACAGAGATAAAAGCATAGATACAAAAGTCTATTAATGTGTTGTTATAATATTGTTGAAATCGGCGATTTTTGCAGTGTCCTCTGAAGGTTCATCATTCTTCTTCTTATTCTGCTTATTCTTATTATTATTCATCATGTTTGCTTGCCAGCGAAGAACTGGCCATCGTGTTTCTATTCATGGCTATCATTTTCATATCAGGTACAAAACGTTGACTGTACTGCCCAAGTGCCTCCTAATGACTGCAATGAACTGTCAAAGGGGGAATCACAACGCTTGACATTCAGATTGGTGATCGCAATTTGTTCATTTTAGCAGACCGGGGGACACTACTGCTCATCCTCTTGACGTAATTCTGAAGTTAAAGTCGAACCTACTTCTTTAGTGGGAACAACTTTTTATTGGAACTAAGTTCTTTAACTCGGCTTGCGGTAGGAGGTAGAAATCGTCACGTAACGAAAAAGCGTTATGCCCAAAACAGTCAGTTTCCAGTGACAAAACATTTTGTTTTTTAATAAAGGGCCATCTAGATCTAGATGGCTCTTTATTAATACATAATATATTGCGAAAAAAGAAACGTTTCAACAGGGTGTCCCACAACACCTGCCAATTTTTTTTTATATATCAGAACGTTACCTATGTAAACCTATTATTTTAACCACAAAGATTTAATTTACACACCGGTTTTAAAACTAGTATAAAAACTAAGCATTTATTTGTTTTCCACCAATTTTGTGCATAAAATTGATGATATGAACATGACCATGGAACCCGTGTCTGTAAATCACTTGAGATCGATTATCTATCATAGAAAATACACACATCAACACGGTCTAGGGATATTTTTAAAAAAGCGAATTACTATCAATGTGTTAATTATTTATATGACATGTATATATTTAAAAGATACGTTATTTAATATTCTACCATTTTTTAATAATGGTTAAGGTACTTAGATTAAAATTTCAGGATTTTATGGAAAAAAAATGAAGCATAGACGGAAACCGTATATGAATTAACTTTTAATTTGTGAGTAAAAACTGAAAAAAATAGAAAAATCATTTAATTTGTGTTTATAAACTTGAATTTAGTAGTCTGAGAAAGCGCCCATGATGTTCATAACACATCGGCAACGATTCGGCATGCTCAGAACAAGGTTGTCAATGTCTTGCTGCGGAATATTGTCCCATGTCCTTCTGAGGTGCGCAAAAAGTTGATCTTCTGTAGCCAGATTTTCAGGAACTTCCTTCAGAGCTCTTCTTTGCAGCATATCCCACGCATGCTCAATGGGATTTAGATCTGGCGATTGAGCAGGCCAGTCTAAGGCCCTAACATTATGTGTATGTAACCAAGCTGCTACCGTTCTCGCCGTGTGTGCCCGGGCATTGTCGTGCATGAGCAGGAAATCTTGCCCCATTTGTGTTCTGTGGGGCAAGATTACGGGCCCCAGCACCTGTTGGACGTATCGTTCTGCCGTCATATTGCCCCGCACCCAAACGAGATCCGTCCGTCCTCCAAGACGAATTCCTGCCCAAACCATAATTGTTCCTCCTTGGTATGGGTGAACTTCCTGAGGGTTCTGGAGACGGCTCCATCGTCCAGGAACTCGCCAAACACGCGTCCTTCGTGAATCTGGATGGAAGCCGAACCTGGATTCATCCGTGAACAGCACATTGGACCATTGCTCACGGCCCCAGTCCACGTGGTTCCGAACCCATTCTAATCGTCGTCCACGATTGCCTCTCCGTAAAGGTGGGACCCGGAATGGTCTACGAGAGCGTAGATTGCTTTCATGCAGTCGCCTTCTTACAGTTTGGTCACTCACAAGCACTTGGTGTTCCACTCGCAGCCTTTGGACCAATTGAGTCGCCGTTGCATTTGGTTGAGCTCGCGCAGTAATTTGCAAAAATCGGTCTTGTCTGGGGGTAGTGATGCGACTTGGCCCCCGGTGCCTCTCCGCTACTTCACCTGTGGCACGATAGCGTGTCCACAATCTTGAAATTACATTTTGATGGGTCCCTATGGCCTCAGCAACATTACGCTGAACAGATCCAGCTTCCAGCATTCCCACAGCTCGTAACATCTCCGCCCTCGTCAAATGTCGGCGTTGCATGGCTACAATACCTCAATTTTAACTTTATCTTTCGTTTAAAAATGAAAAAAAACTGTAACTAAACGTAATTCGTATTGTTTTCTAAATTTCGCACAAATGAAAATTCCCTCTCCTATACATCAAGACATTTTTATGCCACCGAAACAAAAGAATTTTCAAAAATTTTAATTTGGAATTAGTCTGAGATAAATTACAAACAAATCGGTGTATAAAAGATTCCAATGCGGCCAGTACTTTTCGAGTTATTTAATTGAGTATGAAATATCCCTAGACCGTGTTGATGTCTGTATATACGGCTGTGAAAATTAAAGAAGTTCCAACGAAATCATTTTATGAAATACTTTTACCAAGTTTACACCTAGAAAGTATTGCTAGTTATCCGGTATGATAAAATTGTAAAGTAAGCGGGAGTTATGATAATTATTTGCTTTATTTATTACTTTTTTTCTATGACTACATAAGAATATATGTATAGGCACTTCCTGTAGATATCAGTTTCCCATTAATTGTGATTTTCTCTTTTTATGGAGGCTGACGGCCTTCCCCATCGGCAAAATGACAAGCTTCTATACAAAATTCCATCTCTTTTTTATTAGGCGATGAGCCATATGGGTGAGGAGCTCGTGGCTAAGTAATAACGGCTGCACGGGTCTATCCATCAGGTTAAGCTACGCTTGCCGGGGTTGGTCTGTACATAGATAAGTGACCATCTTTACATACCGAGACTCCTCCGTGCTTCGGAAAGCACGTTAAGCCGTTGGTCCCGGAAAGTCATTACGGGTCGTCAGAAGCCCGAATGTCTGACAACCAGTCTTACCAAGGGGTATCGTACTCGTATTACCCAGTTACTGGGTTGTGGAGGTCAGACGCAGTTGCTGCATGTAAAATACTGGTATTCAGCTTAGAGACTGGAAGTCGATCCCAATTTAGTTGGGAAAAGGCTAGGCAGATTGATTGCTCGTTCCTCAGTGCTCACCTTCACAATGTAAGGATTATTACATATGCACGATTTAATGCAGGGCCTTCAAAACCCAGCGGCAGCGGTTTAGACGGTGCGTTGTCGCTGTCACTGAATGAAATTAAGATTTCTACGTAGATTTTTGAGCTGTCACACATTGTGATAATTTGATAAGTGATCAGTCTTAAATCAGATATTTAATACCGCAATCAAGTTTATATTGGGTTTGAAACATATAGAAAGTCCGATAAGTGATGTCACTGTAATCGATAAAAACTCTTTGAACTCTTCTAGCAGTATTTTGACAAATGCCAAAGACACAAGCAAGCTATTAAAGATACTGAAATTATTTATCTGTTGTTATTTCGGTGTCCATTACTAAATATTTCGATGATTTAACTGAATTACAAAACCATGAGGTCTGGAACATCACGAGCCCGAGTCGTGCTTAACCACTGAAGCAATAACAAAAAAAAAAAAAAAAAACAGAGAAACTAACCAAACTAAATAGTTAAAATTACAATCACGCGAACCATTCTAATTTTAGAGGTTAGCTAGTACCGATCAATCATGAAACGATTAACATGCAAATAATTTTTAATAGTTTTCACTTTCTAATTATTGTAGATCATAATAATGTAAGTGGTCGCGACCGTGGGGTTACAGTGGTTCTCAAAATATTGTGAATTATTGGTCCCTTTTGAGGGTAACTATTATAGTAATTAAAATTCACCTACAAAAAAATGTTGTTGTATTAGAAAAGTAGTTCTCGTTCGTTCTCTAGTATTATTAGATTAGGATTCTTGAAAAAAAAATCGTGCTTGCTCGTATTGATGAGGCATGGTGCCATCAAAATGATTGGAAACGGTGTACTGTCTCCTCTCGATGACCGTCTAGGTTGGTGCTGGGATTCCCATAAGCATGTTATATACTTATTCATATTGATGTAATAGCCAAGTCTTTTAAGTTTTACTCTATTCATTCATTGTGCAAAAGTGAACAAGAAAGCATAATCTTAGAAACATACATGTAATATAAGAACCCACTAAATCAACATGTCGCAAAACAGCAAATCTTCACCAGAATAAATAAATTAACGTAATCAGTTCATGATCAAACATTTCTTCACAATCTGTGGTCGTTAGCGCGAAGTAATTTGCCGCCCAGACAACGCAGGCCGATCGTTGCGTCACCGCAGCGTAGTCCACATCAATCACATTACGCAATAGTTCCTGAGATGCGCTAGAATAACGTGTGATGTAATTTATACACTGATTTTGTAGGAAATAGTCGTGTGGTGTGATCTTTGACGTCATCTGATTAGTTTAATATTAGAGGTTTTTGTGTCCGAATTTGGTTGTATCAATTTTCGCTTCCACGCATTATCATTATAGAACAGGGAAAGTTAGTGAATCATTGGTAGCTACAGTTGCTAAATGACGAATGTGTGGTAATTTGTTTGAAAATGGGAACCTTTTTTTCAATCTGAGTTCAAAAATACACCACTGGAAAAGTTTTTCCATTATAAATTCTAATATTCATAAACTAACTCAAATAAAGCATATAATCAAACCATTCAAAACTTGAACTACTTTAACTTATTCAAATAGCGATTAAAACCCATTGTGGCGCGAACAATTTATTAATTATAGTCGAGCCCGCGGTTGAGAACCACTGACATAAATATCTCTGACATGACAGAAGTCAAATGGAGTGACCTTGTAATGGTGAACAATGGCTTAAAATATAAGTGCGTATGGTTCCGCAATGGATAATTGAATCAGGATTTATAACCTGATTGAGAGTTTGAGATGCACGGCATACGGATGTGTTTATTTTGAAAGTTGGGAGTACCTATGATCTGTTCCAAAAGTATCTCATGAAAATGTAAACAAATGGAGCAGAATACGTACCCGCGGATGTACATTTTAGAGCCCCTCACAAATTGAGTGCTATCATTACTTTATTTAAACCAGAAATTCTTATTTTAAATCATCTTGAAGATGTTTTTCATTTGATAATTGAGGTTAACTTTATAACCTCCATTTTTATTGATGATTTTA
Organism: Xanthia togata; assembly: GCA_963853775.1. Taxonomy (NCBI): domain Eukaryota; kingdom Metazoa; phylum Arthropoda; class Insecta; order Lepidoptera; family Noctuidae; genus Xanthia; species Xanthia togata. The sequence goes on along the minus strand of OY970788.1, from coordinate 9,404,745 downwards.
TTTATCGTTGTAAATTTTAGAAATCTCTTTCAAGATGAATTTTCTAAACAAATAACAGCATATCTTATCACTATTCTGTGATTTATCTACATAATATCTAGGATCAAGACACAAGAAACCTCAATCCTACTCCATTCCTAGATTTCATAAGAATAGATAGATATTGACAATGTTAACCTAACCATGCTAATAATGTAGCTGCATAAATTAACACTTTTTATGTTTTTTTTCTATACGTTATAATTATTTTATCATAATTTATAGAGATAGATAAATATTGATCAATTAAAAATACCTACGGAAAAATAATAATAACATAATTTGAATTAAAACCCAAACTGACAATTTAATACTTTTCGCACTAACTTTACTTCAATTCGTGGTTCCTCCAAAATGTTCGTTCAATTAAGGCCGCGAAGCATAAAATTGTACAAAAAGTTGTCCAACACACGTACAGGTAATTTAAAACTCGTTTACCAAGCTAATATTTTTGTCGACTCACATTTTCATGTGAGAGGCTGTTGTGAATTTGTACACAGAACGGTAGGTCATGGAGTAAGTAGAACAGGAGCAGTAAGTTACAAGGCTAGTAGTATAGCGTAGTTTCTGGCAATAGATAAGTGACCTCTCCAGCTTAGTCTACCTGCACGCAACCGTGTACGTAGACTAAAGAGAGAGGAGGAGGTGTACCAGCTCTACTGGTGGATGTTTAAAGAATATCTGAAGCATTTTTTTAACCTATTGGAGGGTTTTTAAAGGTACTACTTATTCGTGACAAAGAACAGGCCAAGTTTTTATGCAAGCAGCACTGTCTTTCATTCTGATAATAAAATACAGTTATCAATCTGTTTGCCAAGAGATGCAATGACAAAATCACAAGTTAAAGAAGTTAGGTATAGGAAGATTGTTAAGGGATTATGTCTGGCTGGTGATGAATACAAGGATGAACTGAGTCATTTGTTTTCGGTAATGTTTGCTGACTATGACAGCCAGAAACTGCCACGGCACTGTTTCGATGTCGACAAGATTTGATTAGGTACAACTTACAAGTTAGCGAATTGCGTAGCCCAAAATACTGACAACCAGTCGGGTATGTGTTACCCAGTAACTGGTAACAGGTTAGATAGGCAGTCGTTCCATGTAAAATACTGGTATTCAGCTCCATCTGGTTAGACTTGAAGCCAACCACAACATACAAGTTGGGAAAAGGCTAGGCTTGCGAAATGAAGTATGGAAAAAAAAAGAAGGTAAGTATCTTCATTTATTATCCATCTTGGTTGTGGCATCACAATCTTGTAGAAATGTTGTGTCATGTGAACATTTTTGGGATGCCATTAAGTAGCCTTTTTTATGTCGGAAACGGCTGAATATAAAACAGGATTTAAAAAGGAACACTGATTATAAAATTCGGAGCAGCACCAATGAATAATGTTTCCTTTAATCAAGAGTGAAGACAGGTTCTCATTTAGCTTAAGTGCCTTTTAAAAGGTAAGGCCGTGTAAGGTAAGAAGAGGTCCGATCTAGATAGGACACGTTTTAAAAAAATGCCATTCCATCTCTTCTCTCTTGTGAACAAACATAGTTCTTTTGCTTAGATTCCTCTTTCGGGTTTTATTTATTCCCTTATTTCAAATAAGGCTTTGTTTTTACACCAGAACGTGACCAATAAACATTATTGCCTTTTCATACAGTACCCCAACGTACGTCAGAAATCGTACGACATCGTCGTATTTATTGATATCCACTTACAGCCTTACTAATAAAAATTAGTTAAACATCTGTTTAACGATTGTATCGTTATACAATGTATAAGCTGTGAATAGGCGTTACACACTACCCTTACCAATAATCAGTGTATACACAATGCATAGTTACCCACTCCTTATGACAAAAACCACTGGCAACATTAGAAGGTGCGTTCTGAAACTGGTACTGCATAATATCATTGACATTTTTTCATTTGGGAAAACGTTCATAACTTTTTACTTATAAGTTTAAAAAATGTGAATTAAAATAATTAAGTACGTCAATTTTCTTTCCAAAACTACTATTTTGCGTTCTTTTACAAATTAAAAAAAATAACTTATTGTTAATTCACCAATGATGCATGCATTGAAAACTCATTTTCTTGCAAACAGAACGGATCATAACGATTTTTATACATTTTCTTTTAAGTCTGTCAATTTCATCTAAAATATCAAAATATTGTAAATAATCCATGGTTTTCAATATGACAAAAGCAACTAGTTATTATAGGTTATACGTTCGCTATACAAGCTCCGAGGGCTAAATAACGGTTGTACAAATTCTCTTTGTCTGTTACACCAGATGTATACAACTGAAACGTCAAATAACTATCGTTTATTGGTAACGTTGATTTTATAATTGTGGTAAAAGTCATGCGTAAAAGTTTATTAGTAAGGCTGTTTTTAATTAAAGGTTAATTTGACACCCACTAGTCACTAGACACCACAAACCAAAGGTCAAAGCTATATTCGAGATGAAAGCTCAACCATCGTGGGCGAAGTCCCTTGCGACTTCGCTTACGATGGTTGAGGTTACTTAGTTTAGAATATGTATAATTTGGTGGCCAGGGATGGGCAAAATTAGATTTTTTTCATAAAAATCCATGTATTTTTCCGAACGCCAAATAATATTAGATTTACATAGTATAGTCAGGAATTTTAATTGATTATCAAATTGATACACTTCGTCTATAAGCCGCGACAAAACCATTTCATACAACAGCTGTCAAAGAATAATGTGAAAGTTGTGATTTGGATATAAGTACGGAAATCAATCAACTTGCTCAACAATTAATTTCCCTTTCATTGACTGTCCATATTTTTCTAAAAAAAAACATAATTTACCTTCTTTGAAAATTTTGATTTTAATAAAAAGTTATTTGATTTAAATCAAATGTGATTTATATGAACCAACCTTGGTACCGCTTCAATCGCTGACTACTCGCTCCCTGTTTCCCCAAGAGATGTGAACGCTTCTATTTATAGTGAAAGCCCCATCAGTTTGTATTTTTAGCTGTATATCAATTACAAGGTTGTTTCCGCCATATTTTTGGTATGACAGGCTAATTTGAGGATATTTGAGATGGATGGGAGTGGCTTGTTATCCCTCGGAAGCCGTTAGTCTTTAGGGGATGATGTATTACTAGTTGGTGGGACATATGAAGTAAAGCGTGCGTGCTTTCTAGTGTCTTATACAGGTTCAAATTAAATACAGAGTATCGAAATCTAATGAAAACAAAAAAAATATATATAAATTCATAATTTAAATTACTATACTACAAACGGCCTTTGGATCAGCTGTAGCAAATTATAAAATCTTCCTTTCTTCTGATTTATAGTCTTAAGATACGATGTGATGGCCATCAGTGAAGTTCTGCTAGCTAATTTTAAGCATAGGATTTAAAGTTAAGGCTGACTGACAAGAAGCAAATGAAGTAGGTTTGTCTTAAACAAAAAACTTGCCCAATCTATATAGTTTTTCAGAACATAGTTGTTACAAAAACACGTTTAGAAAAAAAAAAACTCAGTACAAATTAACGGAAAACTAACCTAACCTAACTAAACTAACCTTCAGTTCCAATAAAAATTATATGTATTAAATATCAACGTACGTTGGCATTCTAATTAATACTCGTAACAAGATCGAGATGATTGAATAGATAATTGCTTCATATTTTTCAATAAATTACAAGCGTCTGTCATTGCGTTTCTCCTTCTTTCGCGGTCTGACAGTGACAGCGGTTTAGCTGTTGTCAGACTAGTCAGTAGGTAAATTTGTGTCCAGATATATTATGTTCTTTTGTCCATACCGTACCTCCGATTCGTATAAGCGTCGCGATCCAAGAACGCTAGTTTGGCCGCCCGTTTGGTACGATACGGTGAGACGCCGTACCACCGTACCGTACCGAACGGTACCGTACCAAACTAGCGTTCTTGGTTCTCGTATTTAAACTGTTGAAGCCCTAGAACGATTTTCAGTTTATTAGAAAACTATCAATGCCTTTAGATATTTCGAAAAAGATACCTATGTGGGCTAAATTCATAAAACATTTTCGTATATTTTAAAAGGGTCTACCATTTACAGCAGAACTTTTTATTTCAAAATATTATTTTGCATAACAGCGGGTAGCATAAACTTCATTTTGCAGAAAATCGTTTGGCATACACTCATTTAATTTTATCATACATTCAAAACTCATAATTATGTAAGGCAGAATCATCTTTAGGCATTCATATTCATAATAATTAAAAAGTAGAACCATCATATCTCAGAAAGTTCACACAAACATGCTGCATGCATGGTGTATGCTTGATACACCATGCATGCAGCAAGCATGCAGCATGCAACATGCAGCAGGCATGGTTTCTGTCACGGCGGTCCCACGCGAGTTTATCGTCCCAGATGGTTTAACACTCACCACCGCAGCTTCGTCTTTACACTCTATAGGGTTGGGCAGTCAAGACTACGTGGAGTCGATTTTGCAGGGATTCGTATATCTGTCACTAACTTTATAGCACTTATTGAATTTTTAATACAATATCTTAATTTAATTTAAGATTAAAAATGCTATTTTATGTAAATGCCTGATAAAATTATTCCAAATAAAATTCTGCCATCTTAAATGTGTGCCATTGTAAATTCGGACATATAAACATTCGGCCAAACAATCACTATATTAAATATTTTTTATGCCGATAACATATTCGATGAAAGAAGATTATGCTAAGTGTGTTATGCCAAATAAATTTCGGAGCATCAATATTCTGCCAGATAGAGGGAGAGGGAACCCATTTTAAAATACTGACACAGAAAGCAAGCATGGCCTTGCTATTGCCATAATTGTCTTGATAGATTGTGACCTAATCGTAATTGTATATCTTGAGGTTACAAGTTCAAGAAAAAAAGTACCTTTTTTGCTTTGTAGTAGTCACGATATATGCTTATAGAAAGGCAGTATTTTCAGTTTACTATTGGGTAATCCGTGAAAGTACACAAAACTGTTAGATCGGGTAAATGCTTTGCTTAGCGTGCTGTTTCATCATCCTGCATAAAATCGTTGGCTCTAGGGACTATGTTGTTTTTAACCTTGATAATTCATAGAAAGCTTATTTCTGCGTTGAGTACAAGCCTTAAATAACTGACTTGTACTTTCAAGGATTCTTAGGCCTGCATACAAGTTTTTCTTCGCTGGGTTCGTCACGAAATCATGACCAGTACCTCTACCATGAGTTTCCATCGAAAACTTACTCGCTTTAAGCTCGCTAGCGTATTAACGTGAATTGAATAGATTTCGATAGTGTCAAAACTCGCTAGCGTCTCCGTATATGATTTCTATGATAAGATATTGTACAGTGCCCCTAGCGGTCACAGAAAGAATTGAATTCATACCAAGAGCACTATAGATTTCGATAGGTAAGAAACCTAACGTAATCTATTCGATAGTAACTAACGTTTTTCAGCTGTCACCATAGAAAACACCATGAGTCACTAACTCGACAGACGCTATCGAAAAATACGCTTGCGATAGTAGTTACGTAGCTCACTAGCATTTTGAGGTGTGAAACATGTTTATATTAAAATTATATACGTTTTTGCGTCTATTAAAGTCAGAATAATGTCTGGAAGAGCTTATTTAGAATGCAATATTAACATATTGCATTCTAAATAAGCTCGTCGCGTCACGCCGTGATATTCAAGAAAAAATCTAAATATTCACACACGCTTACACGTACACATTTACAACATTTACAATGTCACTACAATCAAACTACACCACACTAAGTGCACACATGTTTACTAAACCGACTTCACTTCTATCACTGGCTGACAGCGCTCTGTCTTGGTTTTTTATTTGGTCTGAGTTGTAAACATACCTACATTCAAGTAAAATCTATAAGTAGTCCACTAACCGCCAACCTTTCTATTTCATCGGATTGTTTCATGATATTGACTGTCATAACCTTGTTTGTTACCATAATATGTAGTCATACTACTACGTTTTGATCTCTCTTCTTATTACCTACTGAGAAAGAAAGAAACAAAACATAAGAGTGAAATTAGCTAGACGTAAGACGACACGATCTATCGTGCTTACCTTAGTGCCTGCGTAAGACTCCGTAAACTCATGGTGCGAGCATTATCGAAATCTATTTCACCCACGTTAATACGCTAACGCTAGTGACTTAGTTTTCGATGGCCACTCATGGTAGAGGTACAGTTCTTCAGAGCACATAAAATATCTACGTGTTACAGCGATACGCTGCTAACTAAACCTCTTCGCAAGGAAAAGGGCCGAGCATGTTTCATTTGTAAAATATTGTCACAATTGACAGATGTTTGAATTCGGTTTTGTAGAAGCAGAAATAAAAGAAATCGAGTTTGTTTGAAGTCAGTCGTCAGGTCGCCATTCACCTCTGGTGGACATTTGAGTATGATGTAATTTTTTTTCCGTGAACAGGCACGTTCCAGCTTTCGCAGTTTTAATTAGGTCTCCTACCCAGAGATACCCCACCTACATAATTTTGCCTTTTTTTCTGGTCTAAAATGGTGTTTATATCGGATTCAGATAGATAAGGCTAATTTCGGTTAAAGAACTTCGTTCCATCAAAGGAAAATACACACATCAACACGGTCTAGGGATATTTTAAAAAAAGCGAATTACTATCAATGTGTTAATTATTTATATGACATGTATATATTTAAAAGATACGTTATTTAATATTCTACCATTTTTTAATAATGGTTAAGGTACTTAGATTAAAATTTCAGGATTTTATGGAAAAAAAATTAAGCATAGACGGAAACCGTATATGAATTAACTTTTAATTTGTGAGTAAAAACTGAAAAAAATTGAAAAATCATTTAATTTGTGTTTATAAACTTGAATTTAGTAGTCTGAGAAAGCGCCCATGATGTTCATAACACATCGGCAACGATTCGGCATGCTCAGAACAAGGTTGTCAATGTCTTGCTGCGGAATATTGTCCCATGTCCTTCTGAGGTGCGCAAAAAGTTGATCTTCTGTAGCCAGATTTTCAGGAACTTCCTTCAGAGCTCTTCTTTGCAGCATATACCACGCATGCTCAATGGGATTTAGATCTGGCGATTGAGCAGGCCAGTCTAAGGCCCTAACATTATGTGTATGTAACCAAGCTGCTACCGTTCTCGCCGTGTGTGCCCGGGCATTGTCGTGCATGAGCAGGAAATCTTGCCCCATTTGTGTTCTGTGGGGCAAGATTACGGGCCCCAGCACCTGTTGGACGTATCGTTCTGCCGTCATATTGCCCCGCACCCAAACGAGATCCGTCCGTCCTCCTAGACGAATTCCTGCCCAAACCATAATTGTTCCTCCTTGGTATGGGTGAACTTCCTGAGGGTTCTGGAGACGGCTCCATCGTCCAGGAACTCGCCAAACACGCGTCCTTCGTGAATCTGGATGGAAGCCGAACCTGGATTCATCCGTGAACAGCACATTGGACCATTGCTCACGGCCCCAGTCCACGTGGTTCCGAACCCATTCTAATCGTCGTCCACGATTGCCTCTCCGTAAAGGTGGGACCCGGAGTGGTCTACGAGAGCGTAGATTGCTTTCATGCAGTCGCCTTCTTACAGTTTGGTCACTCACAAGCACTTGGTGTTCCACTCGCAGCCTTTGGGCCAATTGAGTCGCCGTTGCATTTGGTTGAGCTCGCGCAGTAATTTGCAAAAATCGGTCTTGTCTGGGGGTAGTGATGCGACTTGGCCCCCGGTGCCTCTCCGCTACTTCACCTGTGGCACGATAGCGTGTCCACAATCTTGAAATTACATTTTGATGGGTCCCTATGGCCTCAGCAACATTACGCTGAACAGATCCAGCTTCCAGCATTCCCACAGCTCGTAACATCTCCGCCCTCGTCAAATGTCGGCGTTGCATGGCTACAATACCTCAATTTTAACTTTATCTTTCGTTTAAAAATGAAAAAAAACTGTAACTAAACGTAATTCGTATTGTTTTCTAAATTTCGCACAAATGAAAATTCCCTCTCCTATACATCAAGACATTTTTATGCCACCGAAACAAAAGAATTTTCAAAAATTTTAATTTGGAATTAGTCTGAGATAAATTACAAACAAATCGGTGTATAAAAGATTCCAATGCGGCCAGTACTTTTCGAGTTATTTAATTGAGTATGAAATATCCCTAGACCGTGTTGATGTGTGTATATAGAAAAATCTATTTATTAGATATACCTTCAAGTTTTAAAGTGCCCTACAGCCCAGCAGAATTTAGATTAAGATTAATGTGTACAAAAAGATGGATTGGATTGGTGGATTTGTACATGTGCGGACCAATCCGGTGCTAAGAAAAGGAAAGGGAAGGGCTCCCATATCGATTTGAACGTTCTGAAAACAGGTCACAAATTATTGCAATGTAGGTAAAAGGTGTATTGCCACAGTTGGCAGGTGTATATTGGGCATAGTGGTTTGTTGTAAAATAGCAAACAGAAGGACATTATTGCCTATTCTCTGGTCTCCTTCTTCGATGAGAGAATCATCCAGTATTTCATCTTGTAACTCTGGAATTGTAATTTTCTTGATGATGAGAAGCACTGCTGCTTATCTTTTTATTAATTAAGGGCCTTATACGAGGTAAACTATTTCTTCGTATAGGTAAGTATAGCAATTAATACCAGCTACAATAATGCCAATGTATTATTTTGCTGTTAATGTAATAATTTGTAATTTGGTGCCACGTTTTGTATAGGTGTATTAATTATTTTATGATTATATATTATAATACTGAGAGGCAGTAAGAGTTAGGACTCGTCCACACGAGGACGATTCATGATTTATTTTGACGGCAGCAATGCTTTTTAAATGCCCGTGTTCACACGCATCATAAGTCGCGAAAAATGATAAAAAATCACGTTCGTCAAAAGACATGAATCGTGATTTTTTTGTGATGGATCCGCTGAAGCGCTCATCCGAGACTAAATTCTGAACACGAATCAAGTGTACTCGTATCTATTCGGATATTTTGACGAATCGCGAAAAAACTCGTTTCCGTATGCAATGTGAACGTGCATCCGTCATGACGTACCGTTTTTTTTTGACGAATCGTGATTGACGGTCCCCGTGTGAATGAGCTTTTACTTCTACATTGCTGTAAAGAACACGAAACTATTTCCCTGCTTTTTCCATGGTCCAAAAATACTAACTAAACTCAGTACTTTATTTCAACTGTTGGGTTTTTTTACTCTAATTTTAATTGATTGACGTCAAAGTAAAGGTTTTCGTGTTTCTTTTACGTTGATTAATTAAGTCAGAGTGCTTTGTGAGGCCCTGACCTGCGTTAACAATTGTGACGTCGTTATGCCAAACTATTTTGGTATTTAATTGGGGTTTCTGAAATGTTATTTATTTGAGAAGTTTATTCATGGAACGGTTAAGTTGTCGAATTGCTACAATTTATGTTTATACCTGGTCAGTATTAATTTGCTTAAAAATGGGAAGTATTCTTGGCTATATATATATATTACTAGGTGCGCCCCGCGGTTTCACTGGCATAAGTCTCGATCCCGTGGGAATATGGGCATAAAAAGTACACTTTCGCATTTATAATATTTGTTGGATTTATGCTATTTAGTAAACTCGCGTCTAACCACTAATTCAACTGATGGCAAACAATGTTGCGGTTGCCCGCTTGCCTAAAATTTACTTATTTACTCGAGACTTATCTATACTCCCAAGGTTAAAGCTAACGGATATAATATGACTCCTGAAAGAAGTTCTACTCCTTAGTATATTTAACCATAATAAGAATATCTTTCCGTCCCAATCTCAATGTATACCTCACCAAACTCTGGGGTGCTGCTGAAAAATTCCTAATGGAAAAAAACCCAACACTTTGCTCGCCTGGGAATCGAACTTAGGATCCCGTGCTCAGCAGGCACGCATGTATAACCATATTGTATATTTATAAGCATTTTGGTAGTACATAAGGTCCACTTTATGCCAATATGGTATATACATTTCCTACTTACTTTCTTACTTCCTGTAAGGGTCTCAGGGGACGGCTAATGGATTGTGGCAAAGTGGTTTGGGTATTCGCATCACCTGGCTAGCAATATCTATTTCAATGTATTTCCCTCAAACCATTGCCATTTCACAGTCATTTTGGCATTATGCTTTACGCTGATGTCCAAAATAGTGGCTAAGGGCTATTCTATTTTTTAAAGTATGATTTAGGCTTGAAACCTTTCATTATTTGTGCTTGCAACATATTATATTTAAAGTGTCATTTGGCAACAAAAAATATTTTGCGAACGGTTTTGTGTGAATGACATTTTTATGAGCGAGAGCGAATGAATTTGGTACAGTAGAGCTACAAAAAAGTTTTAAATCTTCTCTTTAATAAATGATATTACTGTTGATGATAGAGAGCAGTGCTGGCCCATTGGTAACGGCCCTGAGTAACGAGTTGTAGGTCGTGGGTTCGAACCCAGGCAGGCACTTTACTTTGTGTAAATAGCTTCATCTGCATCTGAAAACATCGTGAGGAAACCGGTATGTCCTAGAACCGAAAATTCAAAGACATGTGACATCTACCACTGGGCCCGCGTGGTGGATTACAGCCCACGCCCTCTTGACGAGAGCAGGCCTGTGTTCCAGCAGTGGGAACATTATACGCTGATTATACTCTTGATCATGGTTGATGGTAATAAGCATGGTTGATGGTAATTAGTATTACATGGGACATAAGGGGGATGCGCTACGCCGGCCTCCCTAGCGGCGTCAGCGTCGTTTGTTACGCTGACGACACGTTGGTCCTGGCGCAGGGGGGGTCGCACCAGGTGGCGGCCGATCTAGCGACACACGGGGTTGCGACAATCGTGGCCAGAATCCAGCAGTTGGGACTCGAGGTGGCCTTGCACAAGTCCGAGGCCATGTGTTTTCATGGTCCTCGGAACGCGCCACCGTCGGGTTCCCGGTAGGACATAACGGTAGAAGGGGTTCACATCGGCGTCGAGTCGACGATGAAGTACCTAGGACTCGTCCTCGACAGTCGGTGGAACTTCGTGGAGCATTTCCGACGTTTGGCTCCCAGACTGGAGCGGGCCGGGGCTGCCTTGAAGCGGCTCCTGCCCAATCTAGGGGGTCCAAACGCGGGGGTCGTGCGGTCCATGGCCCTTTACGGGGCACCGGTGTGGGCGCGTTCATTGAGGCGGCGGCCAGCCCGCCGATTGAACGCGTCCCAGAGGGTCATGGCCACCCGGCTGGTCCAGGGATACCGCACGGTCTCCGGTGAGGCGGCGAGCCTCCTTGCCGGATTGCCGCCATGGGATCTGGAGGCAAAAGTCCTCGCGCATATTTGGGAGTGGTGCGAGGAGGCGAAACGCCGGGGCTTGACTCCGATGCCGCGAGAAATCGTGGCATAGCGGACAGAGCTCCAACGGGATCTCATGGCGACATGGAGAGTGCGATTGTCGCAACACAGTGCTGGGCACGCCACTATTGCGGCGATAAGTCCCCTCTTTGAGGAGTGGCTAGAGAGGCGCCACGGCGTCCTCACCTTCCGCCTGATGCAGGTCCTCACCGGACACGGCTGTTTCGGGAGGTTCCTGTTCAGTATCAGGCGGGAGGAAACGCCCGGTTGTCATCACTGCATGGATCGCCCGGAGGACACGGTGGAGCATATGGTGGAGGTCTGCTCGGCTTGGGCAGAGCACCGCCGTTTCCTCGTGGAGGCGATCGGTGGCTGGGATCTCTCGCGTCTGGCCCTGGTCCAGGCCATGGTACGGAGCGAGAGGGCATGGGAGGCCGTCACCTCCTTCTGCGAAACAGTAATGCTCGTGAAGGAGGAGGTGAAACGCGTGAGGGAGAGGCAAATTTCGCGCCCTCACGCCTCTAGCCGCCGCAGGAGGAGTCGCCCTGGGCGTTGGGAATCGATTGCTGATTCCTGGCCACCGTAGGCGCAGGCTTGCAGACGGTGAGCAATGGGTAGCTCGCCGTCCGGTAAGGACCAGGCCCGGGTCGACGGCGCGTTGTGTTCCACGCGCGCCTCGAGGAGATGTCAGCGAGCGAGAGAGAAAATTTGAATTTCACGGGCGACTCTGACGCTTTCGCCTTAAACATATCTGGCAAAATGTGAGTGTTACTATAGATACACCTCTGCCTTACCCTGCGGAGACTACAGGCGTGATATTATGTTACTCTTCTATACTTAGCTAAAAATATTATTAATCTAAAATTATGATTTAAGTTCTACTGTGTGCCTGGTTTTTATTTTCTAATACAGTTTTAGTTTTATAATAAAACTACTTTTAATCGCAGTTTGCAACTAATATTAGCATACCTATCATTATGCTAATAGTTGCTAACTGCGTTAGTCAAAGCGATCTTTAAGTTTTTTTTTTTGCAATTTTATTTTAAATAATAAAAAAATTGTGAAATGATACCACTTAATTTTTATACCGTGACTTACGAGGTGGTAACCTAACTACCAAACTAATAACACATTTGTAAAACTGGAAAACAATCCCAACATTCTTGGGAAAATGTATGACAAAGATCGACTGCTCTGTTATTCAGAAGGCTACTTAGGGCAGAGTTTCCGATAAAAGCGTCGGCAGACATAAAAATTAAATAAAATTTTTATTCAAGTATAAAGTAAGATAATGATTTACATTAATTGCAATCGAGGAAAAATTAATTCTAGATGTAAAGTAGACTTGCCTGATCTAGGTTTATGAAAACCTGTGTTTCAGGCCAGCATTTCACAAATTAACATTTAAAAAAGAAGATACAATATTTTCAATGATTGTAAGAGTAATTAATTTGGTAAGTATATTATTTTAAAACTAAATTATATTATATTAAGTTAAAATAAATTAACGAATAATATTAAAGTAAATAAGGTAGAGAATAATATTAAGTTTATTTTAATATTTCTAGTAGTTTTTCCGTGTCCGGATAATTGAGTTTTGTCAAATATTCTTGTACTAGTAAATTACACCTATTATAACATAAGCTATAAATCTTTAGCAGTCTATTGAACTGGTTATACGAGTAGGGTCCTAAGAATAAATAAAATCGTCTAGTGAAAGCATGTTTAGTCTGAGAGTTAGCACAAACCAAATCTTTTCTTCTCTTATCTGTAGGTACTGGGTTTAAAAGTACAGTGTGTTGAAATAAAACTACATTCAAAACAAATAATTGACGTACTGTTAGCACCTTGCATGTCATGTAAAGCTGGTGTGTAGGAAATCTGAATGGACGAAAAGTAGCGACCTTTAATACTGCTCTTTGGGCGCGTTCTAGGTGCAGTAAAATTGATTTAGCGGCACCTCCCCAGGAAGTTATGCAGTAGGTAATAATAGATTGACACAAAGCTAAATAAACCTGTCTAATTAACTTGAAGTCGGCTATGTTACGTAAATTCTTAAAAATATATATTAGTTTACGCACTCTGGTGCATAATAAATCGATATGTTTGCGAAAATTCAGGTTTGTATCAATCGTGACGCCCAGATATTTTGATATGGTCGGTTTTAACTAAAGTGGGACAAGTGCATGCAATGTCAGCAGAATGTACATTACAATTGTTATGCGCTTGGATATTTAGGTTAGTAAGCGTTGGATTAGTGTTTCTCATTGTAAATGTTAGGTACTTGGTTTTATCTGTATTTAATGTTAGGAGATTTTTATGGAGCCAATTAGACACAATATTAAAGCCATTCTGTGCTACCTCGTAGAGCTCCGCCATTGATTTTGCAGCAAACAGTAGAGCTGTGTCATCCGCATATGATATAATTATACCCTTTTGGAGTGTCAAATTGCACAGGTCATTAATATAGATTAAAAACAAGGTAGGGCCCAAAATACTGTCCTGTGGGATTCCATAGCAGCTATTCTTAAGTTCCGAACTCATGCACTGACCTATTTTTACACACTGGTGGCGGTCACTAAGGTAATCAGATAATAGTTGCAGTTGAACTCCCCGTATTCCGAACATTTCCAGCTTGTTCAAAAGCAAAGTACAAGAAATAGACATTTCATCCTGATGACTTGTAGAGTACTGTACTTGTTAGAGGGAGCGTAGTTTTGAATTAACTTCTGCGACATGGATGGTTACTCTGCGCCTCATTCGTTTGCAGCACTGAAACCAATGTTATGCTATAGGTATCTTGTTTTATTAATTAAAAAAGTACTTTCAGTTGTTATATTTTTTAATGTAAATGCAACTCCGATACCAACAGCTAAGATCATTATGAAAACAGTATTTTTTCAAAATACCGTTGCTGGTGATTTCTGTGTCCTTCGAAATGAGAAAAACCCTGAATACTGAAGAATCTGATATTTATGTTACACAACTATCATTAACTTATTATTCAGCACAACTAAACATCATGAACTCTCGAACTCCATATCTGCGCATATTCTAGGATATTTTCACGTCGTCGATATCTATTTCCTTGTAAGCTGCCGGTTTCTCTAGAAATGGTGCGGATTTACTAAACTTGTTTGGAAAGTGACTTGTTCAATCGTGCTAGTCACGATCCAGCTTGGACAAGCTGGGATAGGGGTGGCAACATCAATAAAATGGAAGATTTCAGGTGATTAGGTAAGAATACGGTGACATTCGAAGAGGAAACCTGGACATTAATATAAGTTTAAAATCGCCAATCCGCTTTGAGCAAACATAAAAAATAAATTTAAATAGAAAAAGGCTTTCACCTTGTAGTGGGACAATAAGAGGCTGGTATTATAGGTAAGATTAGGAGCTCGTGGCTAAGTAATAACAGCCGCACGGGATCCATCCATCAACGATCCATCAGGTTAAGCTACGCTTGCTGGGGATGGTCCATGGATGGGTGGCCATCTTAACATACCGAGACTCCTCCGTGCCTTGGAGAGCATAACGTGCTATTTGTTGTTGGCCCCGGTTGTCATGCGTGGGTGGATCTTTGACGTCAACCCGTCGTTACGGGTCGTCAGAAGCCCGAAAGTTTTACAACCAGTCTTACCAAGGGGTGTCGTATTACCCAGCTACTGGGTTGTGGAGGGCAGATAGGCAGTCGCTTCATGTCAAATACTGGTATTCAGCTGCATCCAGTTAGACTGGAACTACCTTTTGGAAGGGGCGACTAGAACCTTTTTTTTTTTTGTATATTTCGACGTTGTCGTTTTTGTGCCTAATTGAAATAAATTATTTGACTTCTATGACTTTGACTTTGGAAGCTGACCCCGACATAGTTGGGATTAGGCTAGACAGTTTCGAAGCAATTTATGATCAAAGTTAGGCTCGCTCGCTCGTCGTGCAGACCGGCGCGACGTGACTCTAACTAAACAATTTCTAAGAAACCTTCACGGTAGAACAATTATCGGTAACGCGTCGTGCGACATGTCGCGTTTTTCAATAAAAATTAAAATAGAAAAAGCTTTTAATATAAGCACTAATACGACAGCCCTACTTTTCACGCAATTCAGTGCAACATAGATTCAACTTTATGGCTCCAGTAATTAAAATCACAATGGCACAGCTATCAACTTTGATTTATTAGTACCTATAGATTTGTCTGGTGCATTGTCTTTATATGCACATGGATACGTATTTGATTGGCCTTTTATACATCGTAGGCGGTTGACAAACGAGAATTTGATGTATACAAGAGTTATACAATAAATCTTTCTCTATTTAATTGGTCTTAATTGGTATAAACACTATCACTAAGCATCGTAAATATTTTTTTTAAAACATCCGTTTTCTTTAGCTGATTGGTTAATCTTTTTTCCCCATGGTTTAAGTGGCGTCCGCGTTGGTACGATCTATAAAGTACCTGCACAAGAGAAGAAGCAGAAAGATAATAAATTAATTCGAGTCACACTGGCGCGAACAATAACACAACAACATTTAACCAGTACCCTAATTGTGTAACACACTTTCAATCACAATCTGAATGATTTTGAAGGATATTGCTAATCCATTGCTTCATATAAATTGAAAATAACGCAATGAATGTTCATGAACTGTCAAAATGAAAGCCATTGCTACTGGTGTGTTACGCAATTACACGTTAAACGTATGCATTACGCATTAAACTCGAACCTCTGCTACTCTCATCCAGCTGCTTTCTCGATATAACATTTCAATATGTACCAGAGTAAGGGCGGATTTCATAAATGAATCTGAACGCAATCAGCTGCACTTCTACACCGCGTTCAGGAGCTGTCAGTGTCAATATTCCATAACAATTCTGACACTGACACTGACTTGAACGCGGTTTAGATGTACTGATCGCGTTCAGTTTCATTGGTGAAATCAGCACTAAACTACGTCTAAAGGGTTGTTGAAACCCTGGTGAGAACCGCAGCCAATTTATAGTAAGTTGTACCATATATTGTTAAGTTCATCTTGTGCACCGCACTGCGCCGGGGTAATGACGCATTATTCGACATAAATTTATACAACATAGGAATAGAGCTTGTCTTTGTGACTAGCTAATGGACGACGATATACTACACGATTACGACTACATTGTTGTATTGGGTTCCAACCTGTAAAAACAAATGTGGTAATAGTAAATAATTAAATAAAAAATAAGAAATCCACAAGAGAAAATTAAATTCTCGAGGAGCTCTATCATCTTTGAGATTTAATAAGGCTCAATCAAACGTTAAATAGGTACATATTATAAACTCTGATGTAATAAAGAAAGTTGGATTGACAGAAATTAAATGTAAGGTCATTTAATTGCTGTCAATCCTTTTTGCTATGATTTTGATACATAACGTCTCATGTAAAGGCAAAACATGTGTAATGTACATAATGTAGAGAAAAAAAAACATTCGGACATTTAGAAAAAAAAAAATACCCAAATGCATTGACGGTGCTTTTATCACAGTCTTGTATCTTACCACTAAGTTCACCTATAAAGTTTGATGTATGGTAAAATTGTAAATAGGTTTAAGTCTTGACCAAATAAATATTGTGTACGTATTGTGGTTTGTTTATTAACTTCTTCTTACCTTTTTATGTAAAATATCCGTTAATTGACTTTCATCTCGCCCATTTTAATTGTATAAACGGAATTAACGCGCCTCAAAAGTATATAATATAAAGTAGGAGCAGCACGCAATGTTTTTAATTGTGTTTATGTAACGAGAGCTAGTTTAGAAGAAAACACGTAACATAACGAGCGACCGCGACGGTTAAGATGCGGCGCACGATAATTATAGCGGCGACTTTTTGACCAATTTTTTTCCTAAACTCAAAAATACTTTTTATAATTAATTTCACTGATTGGAGTTGAACATACTTAAATAAGTTAAGTTTTTTTTTAAATAATATTGCATTAATTCGCTGTTGCTTTATTCCCCGCTTATGAAGTTCAGTCGAATTGTAATAAAACGATGTTTTAGTAAGACTCAAGATTTATTTTATTTTGTTGCACATTCCAGGTTTTGATTGACGTTTTCAGTGGGATTCGTGGCATTCGGCGTTATTCTTTTATGTTGCTCGATTCTTGAAAATTTCTGGACCATTTTGTTGGGATTTGCACGTTTTGAGAAATATTCAATTTTTTAACAAATCTTTGACTCAATTACAAAATAATAGACCAGTACCTATATTTGTTTACGAACACAAATCTCGCTCGTCGCAATCTTAAAAGCCAAGAAAATAATCGCACACAAAATCTCAAGCGTGTGCGGTATCTAAGCACAAAAAGTAAAAGCTCAGTGGACTGGTATCTGTACGCCGTGGGACCGGTACTGATTGCTATCTGTTTGCTACGGATACCGACGAGAGATCATCTCTTGCGCACGCAGATTTTGCTGAGGCCGATTGTGGAAAAGATTTCTGAGCTTGATCATAGGCTGGTTTCAATGGATATATTTATTAGCTTGAAAATTTTGTAATTTAGTTATCGTTTTTTTAAATATAAATTCGAGCCTTTATTTTTCTTTACGTGTCGATTTGACTCAAATAATCGACCAAAATGACCTGGGCAGCTCTATCATTGGCTTCATTTAAATCCTGGAAGGTGCAGGTGGTTGTGCAAAGGAGGTGAGGCATTATCCCGCGAGGGACTCTACACTGGCGCTGTGTTTTGGATAGGTCGAGGATATCCTATTTGGCCAGATTATTTCTACAGCGGTCAACCTGTATCCGTAATCGGTTGCAAACGCCATGGCTATTTATAATTTTTATAAATGTCTGTTGCCAAGGTGGGTAGAGTGATCGACTGCCTCGGTGTCCTGGACGCACCTACTTACCATAGTGGTATAACACCACACATTGAGGGTCAGTCAGTGAGCCATACTAATCGTATTGCTAGTTGATGGACCGACTATGTGAGAGTAGGAGTTAAAGTTGATTGGAACTCGATTTGGAAGCGGGAGCTACTGTTAGGAGGGGCGAAGTTTAGAAAAGGTTTTGTCTTGCCATAATCCTAGACAAACTAAATTAATAGATCGAAAATAATTCTGCACAGCCTATTCTTCTTTGAGAAGAAATCCAGTATTGTATGATAGAGCCATAGACAAACAGATTTTTTTTAAAGTTAGTTTGCTAAAAAAGATTCCGATAATTGTAACCTCAGAATGATAAACGGATCTCTTTTACGACCCTCGTTTCAATATTCAAGACAGACAAAATCGTAATTAGGTTTTTCTATCGGAAAAAACTTGGCTTGAGCCCAGAATTGGAATTAGGAATTGTGCTCGATAAAAGGATCGTCCTCCAATACATTAGAAGGCCGTGAACCGGTCAGTAGAAACCCAATAAAGTCCTGATTAAATAAGTACCTATAGATAGAGCCGTAGAATTAAGTAGGTACTAGATTGTGAATTGGGTACTTTTATATTTTATTTTTCTGTTTTTAGTTGGCTGGGTTTGATCTGAATTAACTTATGGCGATCGCAGATTTATATACGTCTGTGGCACATGGGTAGACCATGACCTGAATTAGGACATAGGATATTTTTTATCCCGGTAATACGTTCCCGTGGGATATTTCCGACCTTCACGCGGGCGAAGCCGCGGGAAGCTAGTAAATGATAAATACTCGAATTATATTTTGGGAATACGAAAGATAGTTTACGGAAATTCCTTAGATATCTCTTTTGCAAAAGACATTTATGGAAAAAAAGTGCTTAAAAGAAATTGTGTGTAGTTTGGTAACTACCACCATTTTTGGCAGGGCCAGTGCTCTACATTAAACAATGATAAGCAAGTGAGACTACCTAGATAGATATGAAGAAGCTACGTACCTATAGAGAAAGACTTACGAGTATTTCCACGAAATATCAACAATGGCCGCCCGCTCGACTCGAACGTAGGTACAGAACAGTTACAGATTACAATCTTCAAGCTCCAGGTAAATGTCAAAGACCTAGGATTAATATTTGGTACACGCAAGTCTACGCTCGTGGTAGAATACCAATACTGTAGATATAATCTAGAATTTATTACCTTATGCAGTGTAATCTACTACCTTGTGTTGTGTAATTTTGTGAAAGGTTTAATTTAGTTAGAACCAAATAAATGTAAAATTGTATTTTATCGATAAGTTTAATAAAACTACAGATGTCCATGTTTGGACATCTGTAGTTTTAGATAAACTAATTTTGAACTTGAGACAAGACGGTTAAAAATGATCTTAATAAATATAAATAATATTATTCTTTATAATAAATTCACATTGTTTTGTGTAGATGAGTGCACATTGATATCTATTTATATATAGTTGGTCGGTGGTTTAATTTCTCTGTATTATAAGTACATAGTTTTCTCAGAAAACTATAAAAACCGTACTCAATCCTTATTAAATAAACATTCCAAGCGTAGTATTTAACATAAAAATGTTACATATTTATTCATGTCCTACGCATATCATTTGCGTTCATTTACTAATAGTCCGAGACGACACTTCGCATAGAATGGCTGACTCATTGATTGTGAACAACTAAACAATACAAATATTGTTGATTCCCATTGTAATCATACGGTATCTTCCGTATCTTATAATGCATTTTTTATGCGTCACTGGCAGAATGGTTTGTAAACACCGAAATAGTAGAAAAAGGTAAGAGTAAATTGACTATCAAACGTAATGAAGGAAAATTGTTAAGTTCATATTTTGTTATTACTATCGTTAGTTACAAAACAATATCATTTTAGATGCGTTTTAATTTTCAGATATTATTTTCTGCCTTCGACAATCACATTCAAGTCGGTTTTCAATACAATTTAATTCAGCCCCAGCAATCTAAATTGTCCCACTATAAGGGAAAATTAAAGCTCAACATTGTTCACCATAAAACTTGTTTACAATCCCTAGTGCGACATGTTACCCTTGTACTCGTATCGCAATCTTGTCTTTCATGCTCCCATTTTTTCGATGCTAAAATACCTTCACAACCAAAACCACACGTCAAATCACACAACATCAGGCAGACAGGCATCGAATCTAGATAGAATGGGGTCAGTCATTCAGCATTACCGCAGAATATATAGATACAGAAGGACGGCGTTATACAACGAGTCAAAAATTCACACATTGACGCGGACGTACGGCGATCTCAAACAAATGCTGGCCGCGAGTGCGCTCGTATTCGCTATTAGTGAAGCATGTTTAATGTGTCTATGTTCTATGGAGTTTTACGGAGCTGACCTTCTGTAACTATCTATTCTGTGGCATTACCGCAACGTTTGTCAAACTCGCGTGTGGCTGCACCAGTCAAACGCAGTCAGATAGTGTTCACCGCAGATATAGCGTCGAAACTGGTTGTATCGATTAGTGGTATATCTATGTGGACTGTTTTTGTAGACTCTAGGACTATTTGCATGCTGAAATGTTGCGTTTTGTGAGCATTTGTTGTATGAAGTTTGCGTATATTTAAGATGTTGCAAATTTTGTGTGTAACAATCTGTATTGACTGATATTCTGAATGTCAGTGGTCCGGTGGGGATATAGACGAACATTACTGTCAAGTTGACAAGATACTAGCACAGATGGGTTAAGATAAGCAAAAAGAGGGTTATATCTAACAGTGGTCCGAGTCAGGCTAAATATGTTAATGTGCATTAAGTGGGATTATGAAAGAGGGAATTCGATTAATCGAATTCCATTGCATTGTATAGAACGTATTTTAGCAGTTGATAACAAATTTACTGTCATAATTAGGAATCTGTTTCATAATATGATACATGCTCATTCAACTACAAACCACATTCCTACAATTAGAGAGCAAATCCAAATAACAGGTGCCAGTGAAAGTGATTGACGACAGAAAGCCAATTACATCGAGCCCGATCCGTTTAATGGCAGCTGCTATTTGAATGTACGCTCGAACTTATTCAAGCTCCGTAGTTTCAATAAAATGTATCCAATGATTGGTACACAATGGAGTGGGTCGTCGGATTTGCGTTATAGTCTTTGTCATTGTAGATTCTAAAGTAGTGTGCACTTGGAGAATCTTTTACTCGTTTGTTATTGCTCTTAGCTTATTGTATGGCTGCAATCTTTCGCAGTCTGCTTAGTATTGAATTTATTTAACGTTATCGGTATGCATAGCGACATTATCGTAAGATAAAACAGTTGGTTCAGATGCATAGACAAAATCAAAAAAGTAGTTTAAATTATGATAGATAGATTTATATTTTATTAATACCTAATTGTTTTATCTATCTATATTATACACCTGAATAGCGTTATCGTTACAATATTCAAGAGTAGACAGCGAAATGCATCCTCTTCGTGTAGAAAAGTTTTGATATCGTCTTTAAATTTTCGCTATAACATTATACGCTGTTATGGCCAAACAGATCATTATCCAACTGATCCAATGACGCAGATTGGAGCTGTGCAATGACAAACAGTAGGCAATTACGGTTAGTTTACCTGTATCTCAATTACGCGATGTTGTAAGACGAATTAGTGTGGAAGAGCTACCGTTGCGTCAATGTAGATGGGGTGAAATGACTAACAGAGGTTTAAGTAATTGTAAAGGCAGTAAGGGAACGTGGTCTTGTATCTTCCAAAACAGGGATTATAGACGTAAATGTCCAAAGAATTCGAAAGGGACACTATAAAGACCGCTGGTTTAGAAACTCCACATTATGGGTACCTGAAGATGAACGAAAGAAGAAGGCCTCTGAAAACAGCCCAAAAAGAGCTAATGAGGTAAGCCGCACGCGGAATGAGGAGCTAGTTTGAGGTGGCATGGTGAAAAGAGAGAATCGGAATTATCATTGTGTGCATAAGGTGTATGTTTTGAGATTATATTTTTACTTTGTTTTGTTAAAATAAATTGTATACTATTTTTTGTATCTGGACGGTGGATACAATGTTATGAACAATGGTTGTAGACAATAAAATGGTTCCTTGTCCGTGTATGGCGTGTATATAATACATATTTTTGGGGCTGACTATACTTGGGAAAATGTAGTGAGGGAGCTTTGCCTAGTTGTAGGACAGTAGTTATAAGTTTGTTTTAGTTCCTTGTCTTCTCCTACAGTGACGCTGGGGCTAGAGGAACAAAAGAAACAAGAATTATAGAAAGCTTATTTCAGGTCAATCACACAGTGCGAATCCATTAGTGCAAAAAAACTATCCCTGTACAAAGCGCATCGGAATTAGTTTATGTACAATCAATTTGAAAGCGCTTTTCGGGACCATAGTCGGTGAGAATTGAATGAGCCACATTTTGGCGAGAATCGAATTTGCCACAACGTTTACCCCGACGTATTTACAGCGAATCCGACGTCTAGACGGCTTACCTTTGTAGCCACCAATATCCGAGTTATCGGATCAACGTCGGAATCAAATCGAAACGAGCTCGTAAATAAAAAATCACTCCCGCATTTTGGATCAAATTCGTTGCTTACTGTGATGTGAAACGATTTTTGAGTAATTTTTGGTTCATTTCCTTTTGTGGCATGTTGTGTTGCGAAATTGGATGTATTTATTCATATTTCTCAGCCATTTAACTTAATTTTATGCCAATTTGGTATGCGTGATAGTGATGTAGCCCAAAGATTATACTAGCAAGATTGCAAGAAAACATCATCTAATTGCGAATTCAGTTTCTTCATTTAGAAATCAGGTACCACAAAATGCTCACAAATTAATTATACATTCCACATTTAATCCTCTCACTTTACACCCATATATTTTTCAAGTCCGACATCTGGCAGAAACAGATAAGCCTTGAGGACTAGTGATGTGAATCAAGATACACTTGAGATAGTGATGTGGCGAAATGTTGCATTGTCTGCACAACAATGAGGTTGAGACACACGGCGCCACTCCAAAATGAACTTAATACCGTATCTTAGCCTTATAGTTTCGATATTGCAATACTTAATTAGAGGCGTGATTTAGAGAGAATTGAGACTGTATAGTGTATATTCAGCCTTAAGGAGTCGTTTAGACCATTGTGCTGTCAGGGATATGACGTATCGTAGGATTATGTTTGTTTATTGTTTTGGTAAGTCGCAGCTCGTTTCTAGACCTTGGTTTTCCAAAACGGGGAGTTGAATTTCGCCTAAATTTGCTAAGACAATTCGCTGCCGACTATTGTTTGTTGTTATGGACTGGCGAAGGGCGTTAAGTATCTTGAATTGATTTTGGATTCATGAAGTTAATAAATTGACCGTTTTAACTTTTCTGAGACATTAACTTTCAGATAGATTTTATCACGATTGTACTTTGTTTAATGCCATCGCAATACAAACTAACATTTAGTACAAATATTTACACTAAGAATGTCAGTTTGTATTCTTTTGTTTCTACCTCGATTGAACCTTTTCAACCAGAGCCTTATTTGTCTACTTACTATAGTTTGACCAATATTGCTGTACTGCGGCAAGACGGGAGGGCAGTGCAGGCCGCTCATTCGTCAACGCTCACGGTGGGTGTTCCGCCGCTCATTCCCCCCCCGGCCTCGCCGCGCATTCCTTATTCGCGGTACAGCAGTAGTACCTAATCATGTTACTGAGCATATACTGATAAGTAGAGCATCTTACATAATCGTATGCATCGAGGTTCACTGTAGCCTTGATCCGTTCAGACTTCGTATCACGTAGTGCGCACAAGATCGTGGAGATGTACATTATGTATATAATTATTTGACTGTGTCAGAGCATATTTGAATAATTTATGGTAGCAGGTTTTTTTTTTTTTTTGTTGCAGAATATGTTCAGCATTTATCTAACAGTATTTTGTAGATATATAAATAATCACGTTTAAGATGTGGGGATGTTCAGTTAAGTTACAAGCATTATCAAGTACCTATGTTACTTATTGAAAAATTATATTTTTTTAAATAAGGGTGTGTTCTTAGAACCGTTATTTCGAAATCGGATTGCAGTAAATTAAATCAATAATATGAAATCGATAAATATTCGACACTATATAACACAGCTGTTGATTATGGCAATTTCATGGTGATTTCATTCATAAAAAGTATTGATAGATAGAATACTCTTTAATAAGTACCTACACCATAAAATTACAGTTATAAAATAATGTAGAAATTTTACATGGGGAGACACTATGGTCGGTCTTATCGCTAAAAGCGATCTTTTAAAGACAACCTTTGAATGGAGAAGGAGTGATAATACTGCAAGTAACCGTATACCATTTATGCATTGTATTAATTATCTATGCATTTTATTAAGAGTTCCAAGCTAGAAATGGATAAGCTATGTTGATATTAAGTATTATCTGGAATTTTCATGCATGCGTTGTAACTGCTCGTAACAGTAACGTTACTTTACGAGACAATCTACAATTTGTATGCAGTAAACTAACGCATAGATCGCGAACCGTTGCTACATTACTACTATACTATGCATCGCTGGTATTCAAAAACACGAAATCTTTTATGCAATGCAGAAAATCCCTGTTATATAAACTTTAGTTGGTATATCGCGTGGTAAGATAAAATAGAAAAAAAGTTGTATTATATTAAGACAGCTATGTCTTAAATAAATCTACTTTAGCAGTCTCGTTGAAGAAAATCGTTAGAAGAAAATGTTGACATGAAAACAATGTTTTTTAGGGTTCCGTACCACGAAAAGAAAAAACGGAACCCTTATATGATCACTTTGTTTTCCGTCCGTCCGTGTATCTGTCTGTCAAGACCTTTTTTCTCAGAAACGCGTGGAGGTATCAAGCTGGAATTTATATCAAATACTCAAGTCTACTGTCCCTTGGAGCTGTGAAAATCAAACTTCTAAGCTAACGCAATCAAAAGATACAGCCGTTTATACCGCCAATTTCCGCAAATTTTCGACACTCGCAAGGGAATCAAAACCTACAGGGTATTTCCTATGAACTCAGAATATTGAAATTTGGTACGAAGCAACGTCTTATAGCATATATAAAGGAAAAATTGCGAAAACCGTAAATTTTTAGTTACATCATATATAATTTTATTTTTTCAATAATTTCAAACTTACTGGTTTGTACGGAACCCTCGGTGCGCGAGTCCGACTCGCACTTGGCCGGTTTTTTTTGTATTGTAGCGGTTACACCGCCACATACTAACTACGCATCAAAGTCATGACGTCACACAAAATCCTGCATCGCGCAATTAGAGTTTACCGCGCGAACGACATAGATAAGACTATCCGAAATCAACAGTCGGGCAGTCGGCCCGCCAGACATAACACCCGTCTGGTTGGAGGATCCTCCCTTTTCTATGGTGGATGAGTGAACTTTACACCCTGTTCCTCATGCCCCTAAATTGGTGACACTATGAACGTCAACGCAGCCTTCGTGCAACTACTTCAGCGTGACGTCATCATCATCATCACTCCCGCAAGCTTTCGTGAGGCGAGTCACACAGACAGCCAGCACCCATGGCTTCAACGGGTATCCTGACCACCAACATGCAGCGAACGCGCATTCCTGGTCATCACCCTCAGCCTCATCAGCAACCTTGGCACAGCATCTGCATCTTCGGCCGGTCTCACAAGCAGAGATCTTTCTACCCTCTCCTGGTCGACGCTAGCAGTCCGCCACAACCCGGCGCTATACCACATCCGACTCACTGGATCGTGACGCAGCGCCACCCCGACTCACTGGGGAATCACCGCAGACAGTTCCGACTCACCGCGAACTTTGCGGCACCCGGTTCCGACTCACTGGAACCTCCACTGGTACTGTGAAGCATCGCAAGATACAAGACTCAGCCCACTATCGACCTCCGGTCTCCGGAGGGGAGTGATGTAGCGGTTACACCGCCACATACTAACTACGCATCAAAGTCATGACGTCACACAAAATCCTGCATCGCGCAATTAGAGTTTACCGCGCGAACGACATAGATAAGACTATCCGAAATCAACAGTCGGGCAGTCGGCCCGCCAGACATAACACCCGTCTGGTTGGAGGATCCTCCCTTTTCTATGGTGGATGAGTGAACTTTACACCCTGTTCCTCATGCCCCTAAAGTATTGTCCGACTATGGCGGCAACTTGGATATTATTTTTAAGAATCCAGTCTAGGAAATGGTTCATTAACATGACATCTTTAGTAGAATGTCTCTTTAAGAACCTCGTGAACTTTTAAGAGAAAGTCTTCTTTAAAGTT
This sequence comes from Xanthia togata, assembly GCA_963853775.1. Classification (NCBI taxonomy): domain Eukaryota; kingdom Metazoa; phylum Arthropoda; class Insecta; order Lepidoptera; family Noctuidae; genus Xanthia; species Xanthia togata. The sequence goes on along the minus strand of OY970788.1, from coordinate 9,378,136 downwards.
AACCATTTTTTTTCGACATCTAAGTAGATGTAATAGATATTTTTTATCAAACTAAATTATATCATAAACGTAAGCACTATAAAATATTGCGTATTTTATCATAACAATCTGTTTCATCTAACGATCTCATCTCGTTTTGGATATCACTATGTCTGGTGTTTGTATCAAACCAGCAACGAGCATTCTTTAATAGAGAAATTCAAACTTTATTGCAAGGGTCGTTAAAGTTCAATATTGCATGATAAAAGCTTGATTGACAAGTTTAAGAGCAGCACTTCATTTAGAGTATTACATCAAAGTTATGTAGGTAATGGTATTTTTTTATCTCGAACAGCTAAATGATTAACTTATACATCTTGAAATTTTATTTCACTATGTTTAAACTTGACCGGGAACGGTGACCGGGAATCCGCGATCGATTCCCGACGCCCGGGGCGTCTCCTCCTGCGGCGGCTAGGGGCGTGAGGGCGCGAAATTTGCCTCTCCCTCACGCGCTCCGCCTCCTCCTTCGCGAGCATTACTGCTTCGCAGAAGGAGGTGACGGCCTCCCATGCCCTCTCGCTCCGTACCATGGCCTGGACCAGGGCCGGACGCGAGAGATCCCCGCCACCGATCGCCTCCACGAGGACACGGCGGTGCTCTGCCCAAGCCGGGCATACCTCCACCGTATGCTCCACCGTGTCCTCCGGGCGATCCACGCAGTGATGACACCCGGGCGTTTCCTCCCGCCTTATCCGAAACAGGTACCTCCCGAAACAGCCGTGTCCGGTGAGGACCTGCGTCAGGCGGAAGGTGAGGACGCCGTGGCGCCTCTCCAGCCACTCCTCAAAGAGGGGACTTATCGCCGCAATAGTGGCGTGCCCACCGCAGAAGCACCTTGCACCTGCCATGTTTTGTCTCTGCATCACCCTAAGGTAGACTGGTGGAAAATTTCTTGTACAATTATCATTACTTGTGCATAAGTTTTAATACCTAGCCTAGCTTAATTGATAAGTAGCTCTACGTGTCTATTGACAATATAGTCATTCATACCGTCCAAAAACAAACAAGAGAAGTCTCCTATTCAACCTATATGGCTAAAACCACAAGGCCTCACTTGGAGGCAGTAATATTATGGTGGTATTTACCGTACAATTTTCCTTATGAGCTCTACTACCTATTTCTAAACTAAGATTATTTTTAACAAAAAAGAAAAGGAAAAAAAAAAGTTTGTTGCAAAAATCTTGAAATATTTTAGACTAAGGACTTGCATCATCGTGTTATGCAGTTCTGCAATTTTAAGCGATACGTCGTTAGTGGAGTTACTACATAACTACGACCTCCTGCTTCATCTTAGATTTTATTTTATATTAATTATTTTTGGGGACTGCAGAGACCACCTGGCAGTGACGATTTAAGAATGTTTATATGTTATAATATTAATTATCACCCATTCACCCATTCTTTTAATGGCGCGAGCTTTGTTTTAGTTTAAATCAAAGCTTAGCTTGATAAGTAGGTTGTTAGACAAAACTATATAAAATGGGTGAAGTTAGATAAACGTTCATTGCATAACTGGCCTTGGTGGCCGACAGTGGAGGATCGAATAGAAAGCATCTGTCTGGTTTTGGTCTTCGAAATACTGCGTTAAGCTTCGTGCAGACTAGCGCGACGCGACACCGGTTATTGTTATACCGTGAAGTTTTCTTAGAAATTGTATCGTTCGAGTCGCGCTGGTCTGCACGAGCTTTTCCCCCATCCCCATGTCAAGAAAGCGTGAGTTTAAGTATGTATTTATGTGGGAACAATTAATCACTACCTTCAAACCACTGAGAAAAACATGGGAAACCCATAATTTATTGTTTGTCCTTGCCAACGGGCAATGTATTGCTGGGTGTATGCGCCGACATGCTCTTACATCGATCTTGACATGCCTCCGTAAGAGTGACGTCATGTTTATGCATTCTTTATTGAAATAACAGCAACAAATCTGTTTTCTTGTCCTACTCTGCAGTAAGGCTGGGGCTGCCCTTTTTCTAGTGAAGGAATCAGGATTCTTCTTCCTAGCGTGTCAATGGCAATCTAAATAGACTCGGCCCGTAATTCGGCTACTCGAATGATTATTGATTATTTATCATGCTTGCTGACTGTGATTTCGGATTGCTCATAATTCTTCTCGAGTTTTAACATCGTCTGTTTCATCGCTGTCACAACATCATCATTCTCTTGCCGGATGCTCAACATTATTGTTTTTCTTCCTTAATTATCTACTAGTCGTCATCTTGGTAGTCACCCCTTTCAGCCATATTATCTTTCACACGGTCCACCCATCGTAAATTCAACATGACAATGTTACCAAGCAATATAATTTAAAAAATTGTGTGCATGGAGTAAAATCCACAATGGGAGTTTCTAACAGGCTTTGAATCTTGAATCTTTCGTTGTATGTTTGGATCTTTACAAATATTAAATTGCCAACTATGACTTTTGACATAATACGGAGTAACCCCTGATCACACACTTAAGCACCTTTTAAAACACGTTGTTGTATGGATAGAGAAAAGCCCCTATTGCAATACAAATCAGACCTTTAAGCTATTTGGGGACCACTCCTAATGAATTATGTGGCTACGCGACCTAGTTGGGCTGTTCCTAATTAGGTTTGTTGATCTCTTTATCCGACTAGCAAAACCTACTTCACAAATTTTATTTTTTGAATAAAAAAAATGGAATTGTGGCATTGTGGAGGATTGCGGCCCACTCGCTCTCACAGAGAGGAGGTCTGTGCCTGTGAGCAATGGGAATGTTACGGCCTGATTATCCTTATGTTATATTGCACGAGAGCAAAATCGTAAACATCGACAAACGTCATTTGTTTTTGTTGTTTCGTTTATTTTGCTCTCATATTTGTTTCGGTTTGTCTGACTAGTTTTGCACTCGTACTAAGCTCTTAATTTTCGGAATACCTATTTGTTTATTTCTTAAACAACGCCAAAAGTAGGAAATTTTAATCCTAACTAATATTATAAATGCGAAAGTGAGTTTTTTTGCTTTGATGTTACGCTTTCACGCTAAAACGGCTGAACAAATTAGGGAGAAATTTGATTAAAAAATTACAAGGTATAAAAATTTGTACAGTTTTGCTTAAATGTAAATTATATTCTTAAGACTTACGTGCCTGATCTAGGTAATCCTGTGTTTCAGGCGGGAAGAGCTTAAACCAACATGATCTGGGTTAGGTTATAGGATACTTTTGGTCCTGATATTCCCACGGGATCGAGCTTTATGCGGGTGAAACCGCAGGGCGCAGCTAGCTTAAGCAATAAAATATATAATAAACTACTTAAATCAAAACTAAGACCAAAGAAACATTTCAACCAAGATACATCCGTTGTCTCAATCTTGTTTCAGTCTAATTTATTATTTGCGGTCCGAATTAGCTCATAGCGGTTACATAACGCTAAGCGCCGGCCATTTTAGCACATCTACTAAACGTTCCGATAAAAGTTAACTGCTATAGAATTACTGGATTTGTCACGCTGGTTATGTAAGAGTAAACCACGAGCCTCGTCAAGACCTCATACGCTGCTGAACATGAGGTCCGGAGTTCGATTCTCCGGTTGGGCAAAGTGATATTGGGTTTTTCCATCTGGAATTTCCCGGAGTCTGTATTTTTGCCCGGTTTATAGTAATAGGCTGGCCCCCTATTATATGGGACTTAAATATAACTGGTAAAATGTGGGTGTACTACAGGGACACCTCTGCCCAACCCCTCGGGGAATACAGGCGTGATGTTATGCTATGCTATTATGATATATTACGATGGTAATAATTGCTATTGTAAAGTAAAAATACAGCTGAAGGTGTACAGCGGTTAATAGTTCTGATGATGATTACGTAGGTATTTATGTGCAGGAAGGTTTGAATGGAGTTATAATTTCATAATTATAATGGTTCTTTATTGCAGTTGCATTCAGTTTTTATAACTACATGAAAAAGTGAGTTATTACTCACTAAGAAGGTGGCATCGGTGACACGCAGAGTGGGAGGAAGCACCAACAGTATCTTGAGGGTGTTTGATGAAAGGCTGGATGGGCCAACCATGGTTATCAAGCTTCATGTATTGCATGGGGCTTGGTGAAACTATCTGTGGTCGTTTATTAATTACCTAATCATCTTTGTTCTTAGCATATACTAACATAGTTTATAAGATAATTTAGATACTAACACAATGTGGGCCTATGTAGTCTATAAATAAAAGATTTTTATTTATTACATTATCAATATAAAATGTTAGCTAGACTTTTTTGTTGTTAGTTGCGACAAGTTCCAACACGTTCCATTTTTTATATTGCTTGTAGATACTATAAATTAGGAACAATAGCTTAGCGTCACCCCTAATAAATGCAATGAATCTAACCTCATTATGGTTCCGTTTAAAATTAGGGCACACTTGCACTGCAAAAGGTAAACCGCATATATTTACCGCAATGCGCATAGACAGGTACACCCTTACTTCACAGTCGGCAAAATTTACACGTGTTGGCAGAAGAATTCTCTTTGAATTGTGTTACTGCAGAGAGTGGGGAGAGAAGGCTCGATTGTAGATTACATCCAACATCACAAGTAGTATTTTCCGTTCCAAAAAGGTTTTCCATTATTCTCTTGAAACATACCTGTAACAAAAGAAGGTTTAGTCAATAAAATGTTCGATGAAAGTAAAGACTTGCGAATGTACCTATTGTTTGTTATGGATTAGCAGTGATATATTGTGTGAATTACGATTGTTCGGAATGTTTTCTCGAGAATCAAACAGATCTGTATTTGTATTTGTATTCACGACCGTGGAAGTCCATTTTAAAACCTCAATGTAAAAAAGGGGTGTTATAAGTTTGACCGCTATGTATGTGCGTCTGTGTGTCTGTCTGTGGCACCGTAGCTTTTAAACGGGTGAACCGATTTGAATGCGGTTTTTTTATTTGAAAGCAGGTTTTCTAGCGATGGTTCCTAGACATGTTTTTATCAAAATCGGTTCAGCAGATGATTATCAGTTCTCTTCTAGTTGATGACTGGATGTGAGCGTCTTCTACAAGTCTGATCGATTTGAAATTTGTTATTCTGTTTCTTCAATATTTGAAGAACATAGGGTTCATTGGAATGGAATGAATAGGTTATAGATAGATGATGACCACAGTCTGAGGTGATGAACACAGTCTGGTGATGGAGTAGGAAAGAGAAGTGAGGAAATATTTGAGCCGGGTTTTCTTAAACTTTAATATAATTTCACCTGTTAATCCTAACTAATATTATAAATGTGAAAGTAAGTTTGTTTGTTACGCTTTCACGCTAAAACGGCTGAACGGATTTGGATGAAATTTGACAAATGGGTAGACCACGACCTGGGTTATAATATATAATTCTTTTATCCCGATATCCCTTTGGGATCGAAACTTATGCGGGTAGAACCGCGGGGCGCAGCTAGTATAAAATAAAAATATAGTAACACATCTAACGTAAGACTAGGTACCTATATAAATGTAAACTGTCCAACAAATCCCCAGTGACGCAGTACAAAACAATTTATCATGTCAATATATAAAGTAAAATCAATAACAAATTACATTAGCACTGCTATTTTCATCGACGAATGACCGAAATAGGGAACCAGATTTTCTTTCACACGTCACGTTTCGGCTTATCGAATTTGTTGTTGTGTGGGAAGATGTTTTCGAAAATATCCTTTTAAGTAGTACCATCTAAAACAACCCACTTTACCAGGTCTTTATGGTATAAATTAGAAAACAAGCTCTAGTGTGGGTAGGTAGTAGAAATGAGCATCGTGCTTTTTGTCTAGATTCGCAACCGATCAAAATCACTCTCACTATTACTAAGCCAAGATCACTGTATAAAAAACTGGTCACAGGTAGGTAGGCTCATGACACAGCTCATTAAATTAAATTATAATTATCACGTATTATGATAATCTTGTTATATAATTTTAAATACATAATAACTACTTCCAGTTTCTCTAAGCCTGTAATGATAGTTCAACTAGAATAAAGGCACCGCTACACAGCCGCGACGTTGCTTCGCGACGAATTTGCGATATTTTATCGGGAGCACATTTACCATGAACTTACCTTTTTTAATTTACCTTATGGCACTGTGACTGACAAATTACTGAGATTCATGATTTATTAATTCGCCTCAGTCTGTCTGAAAGTGGCAGGCTGAGATCTATAAATGTTATTTTTGCTAAGCGTTATCCCTGTCTCTGTCGCACAACTGTCTAACGACAAGAGCACGATTGAAACGGGAACATGTCTAATTCAAAGCGAGCTAAGTGAAGTTTATAGATCTCTGCATCAGAGTCGCATCGCGAAAACACGATTGCGAAATCATTAGGTCAAATCAGAATCATTCGCCCCTTCGGAACTTGGATTGGCTTATGTAAATGTATAATTACGCGGTTTTCTCGAGCAATTGAGTTGCTTAACCTTAAATTAATTCGTTATCGACGATACTTACAATTTTAATGTTTTTTTTTCAAATCGATTGGATTGGATGAATTAATTGGCTTTGCCGAAAGCGGTGATAATAGTCTTGTTTTTTTTTTCTGACTTTTTTCGTGTTTGGTTGTGTAATTTCAGTCTTCTCTCTTCTACTTAACCTTAATTAACGAAGTGCAGTTTGTTATAGTAAAATGATTTAGTCTCCAAGAGCTCGCTACTACTTAAATATATTTTGTAAGGACAAGATGCAACGTGACCATTTAGTTAATTTGCACCGCTAACCGACAAAATATTAGGTACCTACTAACCTTCAAAATGGACTTAATTCAATTCGTTCACATTCTATTTTCTAAAGTACCAAATAAAATCTAAAAATAGAAATTTACACGCTGATCAATCGTACGAAGCGATTCGAAACAAACGATACGAAATCCCAACTCACGCGCATCCAATTACCATCGCGATGCACAAATGCGTAGGTCAGTAATTTTCGAATGTAGGTACAGTCAACGGCACGTAAAAGTAACACTTTGGAATCGTTATTTGGCAGCAATGAGCTTATTATTGTAGAAATGCATGTTTAAATTATTATGAATTAATTAACTCGTTTTTAAATAGAATCAAATTAATATTTTAAGATAATAATTATGTAATAAATGATTTCAATGTAGGTACCTACTTTTTGGGAAATTAAAGGCATACATAAAAAAATGAAAAGGGCAGTTTTAGTTGCCCAAATGTTACTACTACATGCAGTTGAGCGTACTTCTATTACAGGCCACTTTTACTAGTTACGTCATCAACAGCTTCATTAGACACTCTCATTGTCTTTGGTTAGTTTTATTATTTTTTGTTTTGTTCATCCATTCATGTTTGACATAGATTTTATATCAAATTGTGAACGGGTTATGTAAAATTAAATGTGTGGTAAAAAATTTAGTGAAAGGTTTTGGTTGTGTGCGGTAATAATGTTAGCTAAGTAGGTACATTATTTATAACTTTTTATAATGTGGAATAAGAGCAAGCTTATTTTGCTGTAGTTCATAACATACCATCACTCACGCCTGTGATCCCCGAGGGGTAAGGTAGAGGTGGATCGGTAGTACACCCACATTTCGGGCACAAATCCAAACCCCGGGCTGCTAATGACAAATTCCTGATCGAAAAATCCAATAACACTGCCCGAAATGGGAATCGAACCCTGGACCTCATTCTCAACAGTAGCACTTGCGACCACTAGACCAACGAGGCTGTAGTTATTATTTTTCCAATATTGTTTCAAAAGCTTAATATGCAGGTCTCGTAGTACGACCACTTCCATCTCTACTCTATGAAGAATAGTTATTATATTCTCTCCAAACATTTTCTTTTCTTCATTTTTGATAACACCCACGCCATTAAAATGTTGTACAATCTGTCACTTTGTCTTTGGTTTCTTTAGTGGTCATTCTACAGTGCTACACAAATCTTTTGACGCCCGAATGACACTGACACGGGCGTTGTTGGTACACTCCTACCAACTTATCTGTGAAATGGCGAAAATTTGAACTACGGCCGTCATGTTGAAATGTCATTCAATTTGCAGTGTCTACTACATTCGGGTTCTCTAGTTGTTTTGTCGTGATATTGCTGAATTTATAAATTTAAATATGCAAAGCTATTAAAAGTGATGCTCGAAACATTATTCTAAAGGTTAAAACCTTTTTTGAAGAAGAAGCTCGGGCGGGGTCTCCTACTATTCCATTTAATCAAATATACAAACGAATTTCCGCAGCGACAGGTTAATGTTGTCAACTTTCTTGTTATAATTTACCCGATACTTAACTAATTATTTAAGTCCACGAAATATTCGTTTTTATTCTTGCTGCAGGTTAGCGTAACGGTAATGTACATCTATTAGGTAACCTGCTAAGTGAGTGAGCCAACAAACTGCCAGATTTCAAATTTCTACTAACATTTATTTTATTATCTTATATTTCAGTTGTGAGTCAAGGACTAATTGCAAAAATAGTTAAGGAAGGGCACGCAGCAGAAGAAACTGGTACAAACATTCGGACACCAGGCAAGGAGAGAAAACGTAAAAGTGGATTTGTGTGAAAAAGTGGGTTATTGAAAAACTTATACCTAATTTACGAGAGCCATCCATAATAGTGATGGATAATGCTCCTTATCACCGTATTTGTGTGAATAAAGTCCCAAATACGAATACCTTAAAAAAAAAGATATGCAATTATGGTTGACCCAAAATAAAATTGACTACGGAGAGAATTTGACTAAACCTCAGCTTTTAGAAATAATTAAGAGAAACAAGCCTGAATCAATATATGAGATTGAAAAAATTTTAGAAGACAATAGACACAAATATTTATATTTACCACCTTATCACTGTGATCTTAATCCCATTGAACTCATATGGAGCACCATGAAAATAAAAGTTGCTGGTGTAAATATTGAGCACAAAAATGCTGAAATTCCCTGCCTAGTTAGAGAAGCTTTTGACGCTATTACAGTTCATGAGTGGGCACAGTATTGTAAATACGTTCGCAGGTTAGAAGGAGAGTACTTAAAACAAGATTTGTATTTAGATAAACCTTTTATTATAGAAGTGGTAAATGACACTGAAACCGAAAGCGATAGTGATAATGATGATAGTGGTACGGATATACGTGGATTATGGCCTCACAACCAGGATGAAGTTGTGTATGCAAGTTCATCTAAAGATCACAATTTCTGTAAGCCTGGTTTTCAATCAATTATTGTAAAGCATTTTGTTTTTTTTTATTACACTTTACTACCACTAGGTACCACTGCTAATTATAATTAGTCAACTCTGGTGTTAGGGGTTAGGTACGGTCATAACTAAATGCTAGACATCCAGGTACCTCTTGCAGGGTAGGTAACTACTTAACTTCGCATTAAATGAAAGTTATATCCCCCCTTTTTTTTTTTTTAGGGTGGGAAATCATCAAATGACGTCTCCCGCTCTGGGTGGAGCGAGAGGGCGTGTCAGACTCTTACTGACTAAAACCCACCCGTGTTCCTTCTCTTGCCTGTGCAATGCCAGGGGGCCACGGTATCCCTTTCGGACTTTCCCGCAACCCCGGCAGGCGATGGTCTCATCGGACCCCTTCACTCGCTGACACTCTTTGAGGCGCGCGTGGAACACAACGCGCCGTCGACCCGGGCTTGGTCCTTACCGGACGGCGAGCTACCCATTGCTCACCGTCCGCAAGCCCGCGCCTACGGTGGCCGGGAATCCGCGATCGATTCCCGACGCCCGGGGCGTCTCCTCCTGCGGCGGCTAGGGGCGTGAGGGCGCGAAATTTGCCTCTCCCTCACGCGCTCCGCCTCCTCCTTCGCGAGCATTACTGCTTCGCAGAAAGAGGTGACGGCCTCCCATGCCCTCTCGCTCCGTACCATGGCCTGGACCAGGGCCGGACGCGAGAGATCCCCGCCACCGATCGCCTCCACGAGGACACGGCGGTGCTCTGCCCAAGCCGGGCATACCTCCACCGTATGCTCCACCGTGTCCTTCATTGGATTACTTTTTAGATAAAGCCATTGTTTATTGCTGAGAGACTAAACTGCTAGCGTACCTACGTAACTGTAAATTATCAAATTATTTTTATTTATTTTATTATTTTTATATAGTTATCATTGTTTTTAATTTGTAAAAACTGTAATTCATAATAAACGATTATGTCTAATGTGAAATTTCCTTCTTGAAAACTTACTCAATTTTGGGCACCATATATTAATTAGCAACACTGAATCGACGATGCCGTCCTCTGCCAGTTCACAGATAAGTTGGTAGGACTGTACATTTATTTTGTGAAATTGTCACTGTGATTGTGTATTGACAAATTAATTGTATTTTTTATTGACATGACATCATTATTATTAATCGCTATTTTTAATATAAATTATTATTCTACATGAATAGAATTCTACTTAATTTTAATTTTATTTATTGCTAATTCAGATTACAATCTAAATTTGAATTATGAAACTGTTATTTGTATTTTTATAACATAACATAACATCACGCCTTGTTTCCCCGAAGGGTTGGGCAGAGGTGTACCTGTAGTAGTTACACCCACATTTCGTCAGTTATGTTTAAGTCCCATGTAATAGGGGGCGAGCCTATTGCCATCAACCGGGCACAAATCCAGACTCCGGGCTGCTACTGAGCAATTCAAGATGGAAAAACCCAATAACACTTTGCCCGACCCGGGAATCGAACCCAAGACCTCATGCTCAGCAGTAGCGCTTGCGACCACTAGACCAACGAGGCAGTCGTGTTTGTATTTTTATGTTATTGCTAATTACTAAATGTGTACTGCATACTGAATGTTTGCACCGCTGAAATGCCGAATATAGTGAAACCTAAGAGATCTTAAGAACTTATGTTAGCTACCTATATTCTTGCAAATAATTATATCATATCATATTAAAATTCAGCATTGAAGAAGAAGCTGCAATAAATCCAAAAGATTAGTTATTCAAAATAATGTTAGACTGCAGATTAATTGAGCCGGATTGAGCCTTTTACATTCCATCGCTGGAATGTAAAAGAAATCTCGAGAAACAGTAGTGAGCAATTAGAAGGAAAGTTCGATATCACGTGCTATATTTTTAATTCATCTAAAATGGTTTTGCTTGCGTAAAGTTGACGTCACGTCTGTCTAAAAACATGAATGAACAATTAAGCATAGCAACATTTTTCTTTATCAATTTGGTTTTGGGATTGAGATGGTTTCTTTTAAAGAAAACAGCTTAGATTTCGGTACAGCAAACACGGGGCGGGTAGAATCTTTAATTTAAAGATCTCGGACATCCTTGCATCCACGTCCCGGATTAGAACAGGCCCCTCGATAGTTATAAGCCCCCTAAGTGCATCCACCTTTAATAAACCAGTAATAGGGATCTCCGATTTGTTTGCTAAATGTGGCCCTTTCTTTATAACGCGTCTCTGCAATGGTATATTAGAAGTTTCATTGGCATAGCTCAAATGCTTGTGTTGTGCGCTAAACATCGAATAAAAGATAAACCAAGTGACAGATTACAGCGTCTTCCTGATTACATTACATTTTTATCTTCAATCTGCCGTGCCAAGTCTGGTGCTTATGATAATAATGTAGCTCCTGAACGTATCGTTATTTGGGAATATCCAGTGTCAATATCAACGTATAGTATTAACTGTTATTTCTTATGCAAGAATACATTTTCCTACTAACATTATGATACCATTAATAACCGTCTTTCCGATATATAGACTTTTTGTAGCATTACTTCCAATGATTGATCACAAGCGCATGTGTGAGCGAGAATGATGTATCTCATCGTGACATCCTAACTCGACAGCGGATAGAAACTATTACTGCCCAATTTGGCCCATCCTTGGCTTGAATGGAGCAGTTATTTAGCTCACACAAAGCTACTGCGGTTCAGCTGTAAATCTGGATGTCAATAATTATTTTCAGTTCCTGTCATATCTGTGATTGTGATCGGCTGGTCGTTTGTTGTAGTTATGTTCTGACGTTCTGCGTGTTTCTCGAACTTCATCGTTTATCCTTAACATTTTTATAACTTTGCTTTGATTACGTTTTAAAGTTTCATTTTTATTGGTCTGTTGTAAATTACTACCAATACATGAAGTATTGGTCAATAGGTTGGGAAGTTGAGATATGAATTTGTGTTGAAAGTATTGTAATTTTAAACGTTATCTGCTGTTATTTGTGATCCGTTTGAAGATTAAATTAAGAAGCATATGAAATGTTATAATATCCGACTGTGAATCATACTACCGATTTTTTAATTTTTTATTTAATTACTAACAAAATAACAACTTACAATGACTTACTCAACGCAAACAATAACGGAAATTATATCATTTAATTTTAAACTTCCCACGGCCACTTTCGTGAGCACAATAAAAAAATAGAAAACAACATTACGTCCGCTTGCCCTTATTAAAAATATTAGTTGCGTGCCAAATGTCAAACAGACAAGACGTATCATGATCACGCTCCGTCTAATCACAGAATAGTCTACACAGAAGGTCAACTCTATAAATCGAAAAGGCACGCAGCCATGGACACGCTTCACGTACAGCGAGTGCAAGCGTACTCGCGACTGGCATTTTTTTGAGTTTGTTTAAGATGTCAAAACGTGCTCATCCACAGAGGGTTAAAAGACCCATACATAACCGTTAAGTATCTCCGAATTCTGTACATCAAACTAAGTACCATTTATTGCTAGGAACCGATTTTTATTTTTGGTGTTTACGTCAGGAAGCGTGCAATGTAATGCACACAAAACATAGTGCTTACGCATGCAACAGTACAGGAGTTGAGGGGGTGTTTAAAGTTAAGTTATAAGTTATAATGGTTGAGCTGAATGGTGCTGATCTATGCGTCATGTTCGTGAACGGGCGCCGTCAGTTGGGACTGGTCATCTCTTAGCTGCCATGGCTTATTTTAATTTATTTTAAGTTTTTAAATGATTCTTTTTTTATTTTTTTATTATGGACGCTTTTACGAACGTGCACGTCTTTCTACATTGTTCTCACATGCATGATTTCAAAATGAATGATGTAACCAATATTTTGCATCAAATTTTTGATTTAAAAGAGTGTCCGTGGAGTTTCTTGCCCGTTCTTCTCCATAGGTACCTACTAAGCTTTGAAATGAGCATCTAGCTTCATATTTGTAACTGACCGAATTCTCAATAGTTCAAAAGTGCCTGTAAATGGTTTATTTGAAATAAATGCTTTGAGTTTGAGTTATACAATTTAAAACTAGGTTTTGTGAAATAGATTGAAAAAAAGTTTTAACTTTGATCTTCAATACCTCCAGAAGGTTCCCAGGCATGGTCCAGTCGAATGAAGGGGTCCGATGAGACCATTGCCTGCCGGGGTTGCGGGAAAGTCCGAAAGGGATATCGTGGCCCACTGGCCAAAAAAAAAAAAAAAAAAAAAGGCATGGTCCAGTAGAAAAAAAAAATCACAATGATAGGTAGTGCAAGTGATTCGGCTTCGTTAAGCGTCTTTTAAACTCAAACTCAAACTCAAATCATTTATTCCAAATAAACCAATTACAGGTACTTTTGAATTGTCAAGGGGTCGGTCAGTCAGAAAGATGAAGCTAGTTGCCCATTCCAAAGCGTAGTAGGTTCCTATGGAGAAGAACGGGCAAGAAACTCCATGGACACTCTTTTAAATTAGAATATTGTTACAAAACATTGGTTACATCATTCATGTTGAAATTATACATGTGAGAACAATGTAGTTAATCGTGCACGTTAAAAGCAACCATAATAAAAATATAAAAACAAAAATAATTAAAATAAGCCATGGCAGCTAAGAGATGACCAGTCCCCACTGACGGCGCCCGTTCACGAACATGACGCATGGATCAGCATCATTTAGCTCAACCATTTTGAAGGGAACTTAATGATCCAATACACGTGATTTAACACCCGTAATTATGTGTGAGTGCACCTGTTTTCGCTTGATGTATGGAGCCGACCTTCTGTAGCTACTATTCTGTGGTCTAATGTCGATTTGTATCACGTAACACACGCATTTAGCGTAAATGTTGTAATACTTCTTCGTCGTCAGAAAGTGCTCCTAATGTCCTTGCTTTCTCCGTTTAGAGCCCATTGGAGCTCACTTTCTATGGTGTACTGAAAAGTGACGTTTTGCTTTTAGGCAAGTGGTGTTTGTTTAGGTCATTATCATTAAAAAAAATTATAGGCTGTTACCGATGAATGGCGAAACTGAAATCTTAGAATGGTGTCAATGTCTTAATATACGACAGTAAGTCTGCATTGTCACTCTGTTGTAGTTATTCGTCCCATATTTTGTTGAACAGCATGATCAGTGTGTTCCCACTGCCGGACACGGACCCAGTGCGGGTTGGCGGATGTCACGTCTTCGAATTTTCGGTTCTAGGACATGCTGGTTTCCTCACGATGTTTTCCTTCACTGTTTTGAGAGCAGTGGTGACACGATTATTCGACACGATATTGCGAATGAAATGTACGAAGAAACCTAAAAATGTACCTATAATCCCAGTGAAATAAATGTATAATTAAAGTGTAATAATCTAATATAATATCGACTATTCGGATTCATGTGCGTATTGTATAATTATCATTTGCTTCTAAAACGGTGAAGGAGAACATCGTGAAGAAACCGGCATTCCTGAGAGATAATTCTTGATGACATGTGAAGCCACGTCAGAGGCTCATGGGTAGCTTTAAAACTCTGACACCAGGTTGTCACTAACCACGAGAAATGAAGAAGATGACAGTATAATAATGTTTTTGTATTATTTCCTAAGAGCCATTGACTAAAAGGAATCCATTAAGTATGTCCAAATTCCAAATCGTGATATAATGTTAACAAGATCACACAGCTCTAAATATAATAAAACGCACGTGTATTTTTAGGAAGGCACCTATTTAGAAGGGAAATTAAACATTACGTAAGCATTCATATTTAATAACAAACTCCGGATTTCCGCGCAGAATCGCGGTAAAAACTTGTTAAATTAATAAACAAGGTAGGGCACCATAGATAGAATACTCTTTATTATGTACACCCTAAAAATTACAGACATCATTTTAGAAATTTTACATAAGGTAACACAATGGGCGGTCTTATCGCTACAAGCGAACATGTGTTTAAAGTATGTTGTACATTCGGATTAGTAAAAGTTTGAACAGTTAATTTACAAATTATTTTGTTTTGTTTTATGTTTTCAAATCCATCAAGTTGATCATGTTTTATAGAACATAGTCGCCTAAACGTGCTTAACTTTTTCTTTCCGCGACTGTACATCCATGAAACATACGTCTTGTTTGTATTTTATATCTCACGTTGATTTCTCTTAGGCAACACGTAGCTAATGCAAGCTGGTTATTTATTAGATGGGTTTATAATAGGTCCAATGGATTAAAGTGGAGCAATGGACTGTAGATAGAAAGAGTCCCGTAGTGGTCACGGCATAAGCATACGCATTAGCAGCCTCTAATGTTCCCACCGCACTGTTGGGACAGTGGCCTCCTCTCAGTGACAGGGAGTGGGCCGTAATCCACCACGCGGGCCCAGTAAGGGATGGTGGATGTCACATGTCTTCAAATGTTTAGTTCTTCACATGTTTTCCTCCACCGCCGGTTTGAGAGCAGTGGTGATGAAATAATATACACAAATTAAACCTACAACTCATAAGTTGCGGTAATTTCTATTGGGCCACTGCTCATGTGGTCACGGGTAGATTGTCTATCTATATCTGTGGGTAGACTGGAGTGACCAAAGTGCCACATACTGGGGCCTGGGCCCAACTCGTTTAACATAATACATGTTTTATCAGCGACTCGAAAAGAAGAAGTCGGATAGACTGACAAGTGGCGTCGGACGACCGACTTTATTCGGTCGAAACTTCGGGAATAAGAAAGAGTGCACCAGTTAATTTGAAATTAAACTACTGCTATAGCTAAAGTTTTTATATTTTTGAATGTTTTTATAAAAATATGTCAAAAGTAAATTATATGTTTTTAAATGAAATAAAGGAAATAATAAGTAAATAATAATAATAGTAACCCCCACCGCCGTACCTCTACGTTGACGTCGTGGTGGGGCTTGCGCGCTCCGAACTCCAGGTCTATGCCGGCAGAGTTTTTTTTTTGCCGGAATGGGTCTGGGATGAGGAGTCAGACCAAGAGAGATAAAGAAACTCGCAGGGTGGCATGTGGCGAGCTGTTGGGCAGTAGCGACTCCACGGACCCTATCTCCCGGGAGAAATCTTGTTCCTCATCTCTGGCTTGCCTTTATTGGCCGGCTGGAGTGAACACTGCCTACGAACAGAGCTCCCACCTCTTTCTTGCCTTTATTGGCCGGCTTGAGTGGAGATTCGCAAGAGCAAATATGCTCGGAGGAAGGAAGTATTCCAGTAAGATGGAATGAATGGGATAATCGTCGGTTAGTGCCTCATTTCATTAGACACGTCTAACGGGCCTCTGCGAGTTGGCTTCGGTCCCTCGTACGCCTTCCAAAGGTTCGGGACCCTAGGGTCCCGAGAAATATCAAAATTGAAATAACAAATAGAAATAATAATTGCCTCGTTCCATTAGACACGTCTAACGGGCCTCTGCGAGTTGGCTTCGGCCCCTCGTACGTCTTCCAAAGGTCTGGGACCCTAGGGTGCCGAGAAATGTCAAAGACACAAATATAATAATAAAAAAACTTATTAAATCCAGTATGGTCCAAAATGGCTGAATTCAAGATTCGATCGACAGTTTTGAAATTTAAACTCACGCCTGTAATCCGAAGGGTTAAGCAGAGGTGCACTTACATTATGTACGCCCAAATTACAGCAGTTATGTTTATGTCAGTTGTCTGGATTTATGCCCAGTTTAAGGCAATAGGACATTCAGCGATCTGTCTGTAGTAGACATGTGATAGTTGAATGTCACTATATGTGTTACTGTCTATAACATGCAACTATATAATTATAAATGAAAAAATCAAAATACAAATAAAACCCTACCTAACCCTAAATAAGGCTTACAATAATGTGTCCGAGTAGCGCCCCCACCGACCTACTGGCGTGTGGCGCGGCTTAGCAACACCAAATTACATGAATATTTTACAGAGTACGCTCTGCGTGTCCACGTGTATGAATACACTTACTTATTTATGTATGCATAAGTTTGTATATATTAATCAAATGTTGCACACGGAGACCCCGTGTGCGACATTTGATTAATATATACAGTCAGTGAGCACTGAGTAATGATAAGCAGTATCCTAGGAGTTAAACTCACTGATCGCAAAAGGAACTCGATACTGCGTTCCAAAACTCATATTGCTGATTTAAGGCACATGGCTGCCAAGCTTAAAAGAAACTAGGCTGGCCACATCTGTCGCATGCCGAAGGAGATATGGGCCGAAGTTAATACACAATGGGTCCCAAAACGCAACAAACGGCAACACGGCCGGCCCTAGGGGCTCACTATCTAAGTTCGTCAATGGAGATACGGGCCTGTCCAAAAGTAGTACGAATCATCGACATTTTCGGACACGCTTAAAATATCAGTGGCTCTACAACCTACGCACGGTTTCCGTAGTTCAGTTTTGGCCGATGTTACGGTTGTATCGTAAAGGCTCGTGCAGACAAGCGCGACGCGACGGCGCCGGCGCGACGAGACTCGAATAATACAGTTTCTAAGAAAACTTCACGGTATAACAATAACCGGGGCCGCGTCGCGCTAGTCTGCACAAAGCTTAATCCGCATCACTTACGGACATAACATTAGTTCGGGGCTCAAACTAACAATTAAGTAATGATAACTCGATATGACAGGTGTCCCTACTTGTGTTTCTGCCCATCCGTAAACTTTTTTTTTTTTTAACGGATCAACTACTTCTGAACGGTCCCGTATCTTCTCCCGTTCGTCAGACTTAGAGAGTAGACCCTCAGGAGTGAAACACAAATTGTGAAATCGTGTTGTTATTATTTCTTAGTTCGGGCCCCAAACTAATCTTAATGATGTCCGTAGGTGATATGGAGTAGGAAACGCCCGTAAGTAACTTCGGCCAAAACTAAGGATTTGCGTGCTTAGGGAGTAGATTTTCAAGAGGTGCGCCACGCGGTGGGATGAACTCGACTCTTATCTTAAAGATTAGCTACATATTTTATATCAGTACATAGGGATAAGTGGAAGGAAGGGAGGGAGGTCTTTTCCCTGCAGTGTATAACCGACATATATGCGTAGTTAGTACAGTCAACATATTACATTAGTAACCGGAGGGCTAACTAGAAATCCTTTTTCAGAACGCGTATATTTTGTACATTTTGTCGACACAAAGGTAAGATGTTAATTTCTTAGGTGGACACTAAACTTTTTTGTTGCTGTACCTTATATCCATTGTAGTTGTAATAGGACACATAAACTACACTCTTAAATTAATCTCATTATAAAAAACAAAGACTGAGTAATATTTCCTGGTTATCACTCTATTATGAAAGTCTTATCAGAGTTTCAGCTGTAAATTTCATGTTAGCAGTTGTAATTTGTTTTCTAAACAACCAATCATAAGGTGTACACGTGTCGTATTTGACTATAAATTAGAATGAATGATGTTATATTCAATAGACTTTAAGTAATTTGTTGATTAGGTATTGTCAGCCAATTTTTGTGTAGCATTTTAACATTGCACAAATAAACAAAAATAATACCAACGAAACAGGTATTAGAAAAACTTTCTAAAACAAAGTGAATACAATTTTTGGTTCTCATTATTCAGTCACTTACCATATTTATTTACCATCAACTTGAAAGGAAGAAGTTACTATAAGACATATTACCTATATAAGTTTTTTGGTACATTTACAGCTGCTGCAGGGAATTACCCACATTTTTTTTTACAAAATGATTTATTATTTCAGACAACTAAACACGAAAGCCACTACTCACCTACTGACAGTTTCCTATATTATTATCGACACTACACCAACTCGATTCACTTCACTAAACCTTAGCTAGTTTATTCATTAAGTAGTAACCAATACACGCACGTTACCGTTTTATCGAAGCGTATCAATGATTCAAAAATAGAACTCATTCATTCAATTTTCATACTGGCCAGTTTAAAAGTCGTTATTTTAATAAGTAAGCAGTTTTTGAACGGGGAAGGTTCGTGTACATACTTAAGAGGGCGCCCAACGGTACACTAGCGCCACTCTTTAAAAAAAATATTATCTCGTGACTGAGAAGGAATTATGGATAACGGCTAGTAAGGACCCTCGGCATAGTGTGTCTAGATTTTTTTATACCTTTTATAAAATTTCTTATTGAGAAACGAAGCAACAAAATTCGATTTAAATAAAAACGGCCACATTCCTCTAGATCGTATTTATAATATTCAATAAATTAATGGTTTTGCAATGAAAATATTAAGAATATTAATTTATATTAATAAATTTAAATGCTACCTGAGAGACTGACAGTCTGTGCATTCAGAATTAATATAGTAACATAAACAATTAGGGACTATCTAAACTATGTGTACCTATACAACTAACTATTACTACTAGTATTAAACAAACTAAAATATAGCGTCGAAAAATTCATCCGCATCGCTGTCGACTGGTAGTGTGCCCTCTTGGGCACACTACCAGTCTCTTGACTGGCCGCATTGCCACGTTGTATGGCAATGCTTAACCTCTGGCCAAGGTAGCCAGCCCTTGGATCACGGGAAGTGTCAACCAATCGTTTAGAGATTTCAGTGAACAGACCGTGAGCGAGCACTCGGACCCCACGGCCCTAGGGTTTCAACCCCAAACGGCTCGAAAATATAGTTCCCTATAAGGTTATTATACTTTCGCCGCTTGAGGTTTTTTTGCAGCCACAGCGGCAGCGCCAGCACAGCACGCTGAGCCAGGAAGATGGGATGGCTCAATAGTATCGACACACGTTGCGTCCCACACTAAAGGCCTACCCACCTTCCATGGAAATAAAGACATGCCGTCCGGTCTCTTGCCATCATCGCGTGCTAAGCCATTAGGTTCTAACACAGCTGGAACGCCGACGGTGACAAGAGCTCGTCGGATGATGTCATTAATGTTCGCGTGCCGCGCTAAGTGACCCGCACTTCAGCTGCAAGTCAAGCCGTGGTGTCCGAGGCTGTTGACAACTTCGCCACAGTGACAGCGATGAGGAGAACAACAAGGAGCTCCTAGTCGCAGGGAAGCAGCGATGCGGAAAGTAGTGTCGTCGAACAAAGTACCTAAGTTCGATGACGGTAGTGCATGAAGCCACAGGCCCGACTCCCACTCACCCCCAGCCAACAGGCGCGCACGCTCCGCAGCAGTAGCAGACGTGTCAAGTAAATTGTTCTGTACTACCCACCGTCTCTGAGAAAATGGGTTGTCCGGTGGATTTGACTTCGAGCAAGCGAGTCTCCAGACATCCACAGCCTCGGTGAGGCACGGCACATCAAAATTAATCAGTGTGGGGGCTAGGATTTTCCTGATAAATTTCTCAGTACCGGGGACCGAGGATATGAAAGCCGGTAAACATTACTGGAAATTTTAAAAATAAATAAAAATGTTAATCGTAGGGCCTTCTAAAGGTCTGACAGTGACAAATGTGCGAGTTAAGGTGAGTTTAGGCTTCACGAAGGTCGTAATAAGAGCATTAATTGTTCTAAAAAGAACTAAACTAATACCTAGGATTTTTTTGTTAGAATACCTTATAATACGCACCATGGCTTGGCAAAACAATAAAATTACATTTCTGAGAAATCTGTTCATAAAAAACATTATAAAATAAACTATGTCCCACTATGTTTTCACGACACATCAGCCATAATTTATCTCATAAACAAGGGCGACATTCGTATGTAACGTGTCTGCAATTTATTTGGTAGTGCACCTATATTATGTGAAATTCTTGGCACTGCTAAATAGTAATACTAATAAGAATGTGACACTTGTAACTGCTCTTTATAGACTGTATTCAGATATGCGTAGATAGTTAAAGTGACATGAATTATTAGGACACTAACAATTGAAATGTTATTGACTCAGTTATTATTATTATTTGTATTTATTATTATATTACTTGCTGCTGCCCGCTGCTTAGCCCGCGTGGTCCCATCTTTTTTTTCTAAAATACAAGTAACCTACGTTACTCCTTATAACATCAGCTATCTGCCAGTGAAAGCTCCGTCAAAATTGGTCCAGCCGTTTTGGAGATTAGCCGCAACAAACAGACAGAGAGACAAACAAATATTAAAAATATAATTAGTACCGTTACTTTCTTATGCATTTAGTAAAAAGCAGTTATTTTGACATTACAAACAGACACTACAATTCCATTTAATTGTATAGATTCTTAGTCTATGTTGTCCCACGGCATGCAGGGCAAAGGCCTCCCTTTCTCCTCTCCACTCCTCTCCGTGTTGAGCTAGTGTGGGCCAATCCTGTGTTTAGTCGTCAACCTCGTCCAGCCATCTTGTCTTGGGTCTACCTTAATTTCAAAGTAAATGTTAAAAAATCAATCTGCTAAAGAAGAAGCAGAACTTTTGCAGGTTTTCAATCCACAAAAACAAAACATTTCCCGAATAAATAACCTCAGCTCGAAATAACACTAACCCGATTCACTCAATCAATGACTAATGGTCACAACTAGCTTCATCTTTCTAACTTGATAATTGAAAAGTACCTGTAATTGGTTTATTTGAAATAAATGCTTTGAGTTTGAGTTCGAGAATGAACGCTCGTCTGAATAATTTCAGTCCGGAGCTTTGAATTCCGTGAACACCACAAAAAGTACATTCAAACACCTTCGTGTTGGTTTGCTTTTGCCCACTCATATAGAAATAAGAACCCGTCTTCTTAAAACCTTTCATGGTTTTGAAAACCTATTTACATACATACATAAACTCATACCTTCTTTAGGGGTAGGCAGAAACTACAGAACGCCACCTGCTACGATCCTTACATACTCTTTTTGCCTCGTTTACGTTCATACGTCTAGTCATACACGCACGCTGGTTGAGAGTGTTATGTTGGGAGACAGGGAGACTGTGTGATTCAAACTCAGTGGTTGAGCAAAGACTAGTTTATTGTACATCGTTCACATCTATTTCTCCTGCCTACCTTCACATGCATTATTATAATATTGAACAATCATTCATATTCATTTACATATACAACTCCCTTATTAATTAATTCGAATCAAGTTTTACATTGCAATATTTTATATAATAATTTACATATTTTTATTTTAGGTTCTTTAACAATAAAGAGAGAAAAAACACTATAAAACACAAAAAAAAACACTAGAAAAAACACTACGAAAATAAACACTATTATATACATACCATAAATGGACTTCATTTAAAATAACATCATGAAATGGGTACACAACTACACACATATAAATCTATTTTTAATAGTGACGATTGATGATGATATAATACAATAATTTAACATTCACTGTATTAATTGATATATAGGTACATATTAAATTACATGCATCTATTCCCCTTATTATTTAATTCAAAAAGAAATAGAAATAATTATTACATTTAAAAAAAATATTACGCACCACATATTTCTCAAGAACATCACCAAAAAAATTAATAATAATTAAACGCAGTCTTCGGACCATCGTTCATTAGTGGCCTACAGATATTTGGGCATTAATTTTTGTGAATGGAGTTCAAGGATCGCTAGCACAGGAGCCCCGATGAGTTTCATCAAAGAGCATTATTTCTGTATCCAAGAAAAATAAATCGTTTTACTTGAGAGAATTTCGAATCCATTCGCTGTTGTCAGGCTGATGGTTGCTAATTGTATGGTAAATTACAATTAGCTTTAGCATCGCTTAGCATATAAAGCTCATCAACAAGTCGTTCGGAAACTTGATACAGAACTTGAACAGTGAGTTTAAAACCAGTTCTTCTAGATACTGGCTAGTTTCATATGGCTAGGAGAGTTTCTAGTGTTAGTAGCTAGGGTAAGCTTGGCCCCAGTCACGTGAAATCTACTAACGATTTCAAATTAGGTGTTTGTCCTTAGGTATTTCTTTGTTGTTTATTTACCGTTTACTGGTAAACATGAGCCTCCCAACATTAATTAATTAATTAATTAATTCGTTTTTATTAAATTTCATCCTTTCATAAGCCTGTTCATTACAAGTTCGGCTATTTTTATTCATCCTAGTTTGATTTACCCTGTTGTAATATTAATAACAGGTTCTACCAAAATCGGCTTCTTATTGAAAATTAAAATTAGCACTTTCATTCACCTTTGGACTAACTAATACGAAGTATTTGACCGGCATTGACTGGTAGGATCACAAATAATTATACGCTTGGTAAACGAATAAATGTAAAAGGGCAAAATAGAAAACATTTTTAACCGAAGTCTCAATTTCTTCATCTACCAACCGCTATAACAAACCGCGTGCTCACGACTGGCCCTGAAATACAATTATTAAAACGAACAAAAATGCAAACATTAGTGAATAAAAACCGTGCTACATATTTATAATTATTGCGCAATAACGCTTTATACAAATAATTTGGTGAAACGGGTCTTTTTTATTTAGGGGAATTGTACTCAAGATGATATATTATACTTTTTGTTTGTAGGCAAATATTTGATTATTCAAAGGTGATAAAAAATATTCTAAGCGTAAACATTAAAAACGTTTATTTACGAAGCACACAGAATTATCTTGACGCTAAAGAAAATGAGAGAATCCATGTCCAAGTGGATAAGTTGACACACGTCAGTCTAGTGTTGACATAACTTAGTTCTTGCTGCAACGCCAGGACATACATTGTGGGACCATTGCTAATATAACTGGCAACATACCCAATGCTCTCATGGCTTCGATTTTGCTATATAATTCGTTGCAATAAAGGCATGCAGTATCCGAGTCATCATCATCAACTGCTGTTGATGATGATGACTCGGATACTGCATGCCTTTATTGCCATAAACAGAGCCATAGCCAGATTTTACTCAAGATGCTTCTTGAGTAAAATCTTCCGCAGGTTCAGAATCTGAGTCACCCTAAAGGCTAGCACGATTCACTTGCTTTCACACTCTTGCGATTTTCCTTCTCTTTTTTATTTTGGGCTTGGTCTTTAACTTAGTCCATGCTGACATACTATGTCATCTTAAGCCGACGGTTGCTATGTTGTCCTACCCTACGAGGTAAACAATATTTGCCGCCTTTTGTGACTTAAAGTTCCGAGCTTACTTAAATCATTCTTCGATATTCATAGCCCATATTAATCACAGTTCATAACAAAGTAGTCAAAACAACCAAAAACGTACCTGATACAAATTTATCGGCAGAAGCACTTTAAACACAAAAATATTTTTGGGTCACGAAATCAAAACATTGCACAGCACATCCACACAATGCAATGGGCGGTCCCTAAAGTTTTGAGTGGAGATGCTATATATGAGCCGACATGTAAACGTCATCTAGGCACTTGTGGCGCATATAGTTCAACAGATGTAAGCACTGCGTCATCTTATCTGAGTATGTCATCTTAAGTAGGTACAATTCCCATAAATTCAATATTTTGAGAGGGGTAACGGTACCTAGTTTGAGCGGAGTTTCGGAGGCTTGGAGTGTTGAGTTACACTTGTCTGTAACTGGGCTTCTCCGCGGCCTCGCCCGCGTGTATGTAGGAAATTATTCCACGGGAACATACACTGGGATAAAAAGTATCCTTTGTCCTAACACAGGCCAGGTTCAGCTGTTAGAGCGTGAAAAAGTTACAGACAGACAGAGTTACTTTCGCATTTAAGTATAATTTTAATAAAACAAGCTGCGCTCCGCGGTTTCACCTGCATAAGTCTCGATCCAGTGACATAAAGGATTATGTGACAGAAATATTGAAATTACCACCAATACACCAAGCGTGAAAAGACAATTTCACGTCAAAATTATTTTAAATGTCAAAGATTAAACAAAATGCTGCTCTAGAATAGGACCAGGCTTTTAAAGGATAAGTAAACAAGTTACGACTGCCTCGTTGATTCCATTACGAATTTACCCGCAGCAGTTATCTGAGATCACTGGCAGTATAAATATGTAACAACTACGTCGAGGTCGGAAGTTATCCCACGGAAACGTGCTATCGGGATAAAAGTATCCTCTAACCTAACTCAGGTCATGCTCTACTCATGTGCCAAATTTCATCCAAATTCGTTCAACTGTTTTAGCGTGAACGTGTAACAAACAAACAAATATGCAAAAATCTAATGTTTTCCCTCTACAATATTAGTTTAGATATACTCGTAATAGGTATCTATAGTAGGTAGGTACCTATGAAAGCATGGATGTCAGTACTTTGATTGCTGTGTGAATGTGGATTGAAGAATTATTATAAACTGAATGAAACACGAAGATGTGCCGTGCCGCGTGAAAAACGGGTTTTCACATCGGCAAAAATGACGACCTTCCATACAAACTTTCATCCCCTTTTAAATCCCTTTAGAGGATAAATTTTCAAAAATCCATCCATTAAACTCATCATCATCTGCCTAGCCTTTTCCCAACTACGTTGGGGTCAGCTTCCAGTCTAACCGGATGCAGCTGAATACCAGTATTTTATATGGAGCGACTGCCTATCTGACCTCCACAACCCAGTAATTGGGTGATACGATACCCCTTGGTAAGACTGGTTGTCAGACTTTCGGGCTTCTGACGACCCGTAACGACTGTCAAAGATCCACGAATGAAAGCCGGGACCAACGGCTTAACGTGCTTTCCGAGGCACGGAGGAGTCTCGGTACGTAAAGATGGTCACCCATCCACAGACCAACCCCGGCAAGCGTAGCTTAACCTGACGGATCGACCCGTGCGGCAGTTATTACTTAGCCACGAGCTCCTCCATTACTTAAACTGTAGGTACATTATAACGAAACACGAAGATGAGATATTCTTTTAATATTCGATTTGTGTAGGTACTAAGTATTATTTCTATTGGTTACAAAACCGTGTAATTTCAGTACCTATATCCACGCACGCAATAACGTTTTATAAGAGATATTTCTCTAATGATTATGCTAAAAACGTAGCTAATAACGTTATTTATAAAACTTTACGATTTTAATTTAATCAAATAAAAAGGAAACTAACTTCAGTAACTACTATAATTAAAATATGATTGTTAAATGAATTATATCTATTATTAATATAACATTTTAAAATAACTTTAAGAATTCGTAGACAGTGAAATAAAATTTTGTAGACAGTAAAATGAGTTTAGAATGATTGTAATAAAAAACAAACGGTATTTTGTGTGTTAAATGTTAAAATGTTTACACTAATCGATCAAAATGTTAAACAAGTTTATTTTATAATAATGTTACAACTAAAATATGGGAGTTTTTACGAGGAAACTTTTCAAAAATACCAGTATTATGCAGGAAGAGAAACTTAATTGTTATCGATAGGTAGTTAGTTACTCCGACTCCGAACTGTTTTTATTTTATTTCATGATAAATCGATGTTGAGCAATAATGTTATGATTGGATTGTTTTAAAACGAAATTTTGTTAATCTATTATTTACCTAGATTGAAAACCATTGTAGATATAGGTATTTGATATTTTAGGGGTATGAGGAACATGGTGTAAAGTTCACTCATCCACCATAGAAAAGGGAGGATCCTCCGACCAGACGGGTGTTGTGTCTGGAGGGCCGACTGCCCAACTGTTTTTTTTTTTTTTTTTTGATATGGCATCTCGCAGTTGACTCTCAGATTGAGGTCGCAGCTGCTTGTTGATGTCGGATAGTCTTATATATGTCGTTCGCGCGGTAAACTCTAATTGCGCGATGCAGGATTTGTTTGACGTCATGTTTTGATGCGTAGTTCATATTATATGGCGGTGTAACCGCTACAATATTATGAATATTTAACAAAATTAAAACAATAAAGATTTCCTTTTTTTTTAAACTTTCACTTTATCTTAATGTTATGCGGTTACCTATTTTATTAATAACAATTATTTCAAACGTTTTAAAAACGACTGATTTTTATGTTAAGTTCCCTATAATTAACTTTTACGTTTATATACATGCACCTATGTAGATTGTAAAAAAATCCAGTTTATGCTGATCTCGCACTGTATAGGATTTCCATTCAATGCGAGGTCAGCTTATACCTACTTGAAATGTATAGCATGATGTGTAGCCGTGAGTACCTACTACAAAAAAAAATGAAGTGTCTGTTTGTAATGTCACAACAACAGTTTTTTTTTACTAAATGCATATGAAAGTAAATACGGTAGTTATAACAAAAATACTATCTCCAAATGTTTATTTGTTTGTCTATTTGTTAAGGCTAATCCGCTCCGAAACGGCTGGACCAATTTGACGGGACTTTTTCATTGGTAGATAGTTGATGTTATAAGGAGTAACTTAGGATTTATCACTTTTATTTTTGAAAAATAATTAGGCCTCACGCGGACGAAGCTCTGGGCAGCACCCAGTATGTAATAATACATATATTACATGTTATATACATATTAGCTTATTTATACTGTAAGTAGAAAATTGTATTTGAACCGCAAAAACAAATTGCTACACGTAGTGTAAAGTTAAATGAATAGTGATCTCCTAATGTGACCGCGTCTTCGAAGGTCTTCTACTGAAAATATATACTTAGAACGAAAGCGAATGTGTGTTTGTGTTACGAATGAGTGTCACTTTATTGTATTGCATTAAAATATGTTTTTTTTTAATATACTGGCATCTTGTATTTTCGTTACATTCATGATACTCAATATTTATTCAGAATTAAAATGAAATGTATTTACTTCAACCTAATTAATTAATTTGATTAATGGATTTTTTATCATTTAACTCAATACTCAATACTTTTAATGCATTCCACATGTAGGTATTCTTAGGTGGTAAAACTTATAATTAGATCACATGGACCCACCCTGTCGGGCACAGCAAAATAAGTGAGTTAGGAGAGAGGAAGCATTTATAAATTATACTCATACTCATACTCATATTCATTTATTTGCTCAGAATGTAGGTATTTACAATAGGGTGGTTACAATATGAAGAATCCTTGTATACAACATAAAGTAAGGCCATTTTAATAGGTAACATTTGACGTCTGTCAGTTTAGTGAAAGCAAATCGTAAAATTACTCGTATCGGTCATTATTACAATAAATATGTAATCGTAATTGAAAAAAGTTAAGCAATTGTGCAGTTCTAACAAAACGAAAAAATATTTTATTTTATGCCCGCCGTTACAAGGTTACGTTGTTGAATTTTGATGAATTGTCAAATTAATGTTACAATTAAAATGGCCTTACTTTAGGTAGTAGGTGGGTACTTTCTGAGATAAATGAATTAATAGTATAAGATATTTTTAGTTAATTGTTATGTTAGTATGAAATATTAATTAATAGATAGTATACAATTATTATTAGTTATGTGTAGTTAATATTATTATATTCATTGATAATATTAATTAAAGTATAAAATAAATAAGTAATTTAATTGTGCTTTTGTGTGTTGTGGTTTTCTTTCGTGTACAGTATATAAATTGATTTATATCCAATATCCCTTATACCTATATTTCTAAGACCTGGCCGTAGCTTGAAACTACAAAGAACAACTGAAAAGTTTTACTCAATGTGAACAAGAAATTCTCCGAAAAATATATTTTTCTATTGGTCCATAATAACTCTGAAGTTTCTCAGAACTGTTTCACCATAATTTTACTATTTCAAACTCTCGGTAATGCTGTTATTTTGCTTAGCTACTCCGTTAGCTTATTTGAATATTAGTTTGCAGAATATCAATTTAACTTGAAACATTCAGGGTGAATTTTAGTGGAAAATATTTTATTCTCGAAACTGTTGAACGTGACTTTCTGTGAGTAAAAAGTTAAGTTTATATAAGTAAAGGTATCATTCACGTGTTTAGGAATTATCTCGGCTGGAAGTTCCATTAAGAACCTGTCCAATTCAGATTTTCATAAAGGGATACCGCCTAAATTTATACAAAATATACGTAAAGCATGAAGCAGCAGCCTTTATTTATTTATAGTTAAAAATAATAATAATAACATAACATATCATTACGCGTGTAGTCCCCGAATAGTTAGGCAGAGGTGTGACTATAGTTATAGGGGGCGAGTCTATTCATCACCCGGGCACAAATCTTGACTCCGGGCTGCTCTACTGAGAAACTGTCGATGGAAAAATGTAATAACTCTTTGCCCGAACCGGGAATTTAACCCAGGACATTATGCTCAACATAGCGCTTGCGACCACTAGACCAAAGAGGCAGTCACGATTAATGCCATGCAAAATGGCGGGACGAGACCAAGGCCTACCAAAAAGATTTGCAGGTTCATCACAGGTAGGGCCGTTGTACATGGCACGTTTTCTTTACGATACTGTGTGTTAACCGAGCCTTAGAAAAATCGTCTGAGTTTGTATATGCGCATATGGCGACGGCGCAGTGCCGTAGTGCCACCGTGTCCGTCAACAAGCTTCCATAGTGACCCATACAACACTGACCACCGTGCCTATACACGGCTAATACCTAAACCGTGCCGTAGAAAAAACGTGCCTGTCAACAAGCTTCCATACTGATCCATAGCGAATAAACCGTAGTTTTTCACGGCAATAAAAACGTGTGTGTACGGGCCTTATGCAGGGTAATGGTAAACAAGTTGATAAAAAAATCTACAAATGACAATTTAGTTACTGTGTTTAAAGATCAGACTCCACTACCACTTCTATATATATTCCACTTCTATCACTACCACTTCTATATACACTCGAGAGCAATGAATCCGGGTCACTTAAAGAATGTTAAAAATCTCGGAAACTAAAAATGATAGGTTAATGCAATAAATTGTATTTAATAGACAATGTAATACTCCTTAAATGAAAGTAAAAAAAATATGAGTCACCATACATTTTATTAACACAAAATTACATAAAGAAAAAAACTGCTGATCTCTCCTTAAAACAAAAATAGGAAACATGAAATTTTTGAACTTTATTACGATTTTCTTGAATTTTAATACTTCGTATTGCCTCCTCGTGCTTCCATTACTGCGTTTACGCGGTTTGGCATGCTGTACACCAAGTTCCTTATACGATTTTGGGGAATATTCTCCCATTCCTCTGTGAGAGCAATTTTGAGCTCACGAAGCGTGATTGGGGGAGGGTTTCGTTGTTTTACGCATCTGCCTAGCTCGTCCCAAGCATGCTCGATCGGGTTGATATCCGGGCTGCGCGCTGGCCACTCCATACGAGTAATGTTCATCTCTTGAAGGTAGTCATTCACAATCCTACCTGTATGAGGTCGGGCATTGTCATACATAAATATAGCATCCTCACCTAAATTGACCATAAATGGACCAACGTGATCATTGAGGATTTCTTCCACATATCTTTCGCTAGTTAAAGAGCCGTTTTCTATGATCACCAGCTCTGTGCGACTTTCAGAAGAAATTCCGGCCCACACAAGTACAGACCCACCACCGTAGGCTACTTTTTCTTCGATGCATACTTGCTTGAATCTTTCCCCTGGTCTTCGATACACTCTGTGTCTTCCATCGTGCTTGTAGAGCATAAATTTTGATTCGTCGGAGAACATAACTTTTGACCAATCTTCAATACTCCAATTTACGTGGCTCTGGGCATATCTTAGTCTTGAAATACGATGCCCACGCTCCAGTTTAGGGCCGTTTGCAGGTCTAAGGGGTTTTAAGTTAGATTCAGCAAGCCGACGTCTTACTGTCCATGCACTTGGGTTACTTCCTCCGAGGCGTCGAAACTGATTTGTGAGTTCAGTTCCTGTAAGAAAGCGATTTCGAAGCATGGTGTTCACCAAGTATCGGTCTTCTCGTGCTGTGGTACACCTGGTTCTGCCCGTTCCTGGTCTGCGTAGGTTAGAACCAGTTTCTTCGTAACGTCGGAGAACTCTTTGTACTGTTGACAGCGACACACCGACAGTCCTGGCTGTATCGCGCTGACTCCGGCCGGTTTCCAGCATTGTAAGTATTCTGGTGCATTCTTCAGGCGTAAGCGACATAATTTCAGCTTGAATAATGAATATAGAGCACTATCAACATGGTTTATGTACCCACATAAATGACAGATTACAAACAAAAGCAAAACCAAATGCTGTAATTTCGTAGTTCCATCTTCGAAAGTGGCCCTTTTTCAAATTTGATTTTTTTATGATATAACTTTACAATAACTAAGAAGTTTTAATACCTTCATTTAAGGAGTATTACATTGTCTATTAAATACAATTTATTGCATTAACCTAGCATTTTTAGTTTCCGAGATTTTTAGGATTCTTTAAGTGACCCGGATTCATTGCTCTCGAGTGTATATTCCTAAAAGATCTTTGGCGCAGTTACAACACAAATGGAATCACTTTTACCATTAACTAGGGTAAGAAAGAGTTAGGTATTGGTTGGTAAAAAGATACTAACTACACTGGCCTGCAAAACTAAGTACTACAATACATTATTTTGAAATTTAAAAAAGATAAAAGAATTAAAGTACAAGTAGCCATTTTTAGCTTAGTGTCTTAAAACTCAATTAACATTTACAAGTAGTATGTTTTACATCTTATTTATTTTTGAATAACTGGTATTGCCTCCTCGGGCTCTGCTTACAGCTTCGAGTCAATTTGGCATAGGTACGGAACACGAGGTTTTGGAGCCGATGTTGGGGAATATTCTCCCATTCTTCTATCAGGCCTGTTTTAGTGCCCTGAGGGTGGTATGTGGTGGTCTACGGCTTCTTACTAGCCTCCCTAGCTCATCCCAGGCGTGCTCAATCGGGTTGAGATCAGGACTTCTTGATGGCTAAGCCATCACGCTGATACCAACCTCCTGAATATACTCTTGCACGACCCGAGCCGTGTGTGGCCGGGCATTATCATGCATCAGCATCGATCCATCACCCATATTTACTAAATATGGCCCTGCATACTCATTGAGAATCTCCTGGGCATATCTTTCCTCAGTCAGAGTGCCATTTTCTAATGCCACTAACTCTGTGCGACCTTCTGAAGATATGCCAGCCCATAAAGATGCAGAAAGAGTACAGTGCGGTGGAGGCAGTGTACATGATACTGCCTCCACCGCACTGGACTCTTTCTGAGAAGCAGGATTTAAGGTATCGCTCACCAGGTCGCCTATAGACACTTCGCCTTCCATCAGAAGTGTAAAGTGAGAACGGAGACTCATCTGTAAACAAAATTCTAGACCATTCTTCTTGATCCCACTGTATGTGTTCACGGGCGTATCGCAGTCTCGCTACTCGATGCTCTCTCTCGAGTTTGGGGCCACTCGCCAGGTCTTCGGGGTTCCAGGTTTGCTTCAAACAGTCTTCTTCTCACTGTACTGTCTGACGAAGCTGTTGCTGGACTTCAACTGCATTTAGGTGGCGATTTCTCAACTCAGTGGAAACAATATAACGGTCTTCTCGGGCACTAATACGAGTACACCGAGTCTCCTCAAATTGTTTCCAGTCTCTTCGTACCTTCGCTTCACCTTCTGGACCGTTCGTAACGTCACACCCACCATTCTTGCAGTACGACGCATACTGATGCCTAGTTCCAGAAAAGTCAAGATCTTAGCACTTTTTTCAAGTGAAAGAGGCATGATATATGTATGTTTATGTGCTGTTGCCTAACTTAGCTTTTGTAACAAGACAAGACTCATCGATTAAGAAAAATATTTAAAACAAAATATGAATGGTAAAATTGTAATTTGATAAAGATTATTTTTGATTTTAAAGTTATTTTCAGCCATTTCGACCTTTCTGTTTCAAAAGTATATCTTGTGTACTTAAAAAGTTATTGCAATTTTAAAAGTGTGTTAATTAGTTTTGCAGGCTAGTGTAGACACAATGAATTTACAGATATAATATTATCATCTGTTTCAAAAGAAAATCTATAGAAAACAGACGTTTATACGTGTGGGAATATAACACCTGATTCATATCCACATTAACTTTCAACACCATTCAGTAAAATTGTGAAACATAAAACATAGTAAAAGTGTACAATCAAGAAAATGTATCAAGATCAGCGAACGGTCTCTACTACCCAATGTCACTGACAAAAAAGCGGCCAAGTGCGAGTCGGACTCGCACACGAACGGTTCAGTACCGCCGTACAATATTTGACACTATATACTTCCTTATACACTTTACTAAAAATAAACATGGTTTTTGTATGGGGACCCCATATATACTTAGTCTGGCCATAAATACTGTTACAATTAAAAATAAGAAAGATATTACATTTGAATTTGGAATCTGTAATTTTTAAAGGATTGTTCATTGAGTTTTCTAATTTTGGCGCCAATACATTGTACAATGTTTTGCGATATTAAAATGGAGTGAGGTGATAAAGAGAACCAAATCGCTGTGATTGCATTACACAAAGTTGGTATGGAACCAAATGCAATTTTTAAAACTCTCCATACGCTTGGTATTAGTAAAATGTGTTCCGGGCTATTAATAGGTACAATGAGACCTCCTCTGTTTGTGACAAAAAAAGATCTGGCCATCCACGTAGTGTTTGTACGAAAAAGGTGGTCAAAGCAGTAAGGGAAAGAATTGGAAGAAATCCTGTCCGAAAGCAAAAGATTTTATCTCGGGAGATGAAGATAGCACCCAGAACCATGTCGCGTATTTTAAAATATGACTTAGGACTTGCAGCCTATAAGAGACGCACGGGTCATTTTTTAACTGATAATTTAAAAAAGAATAGGGTGGTAAAATCGAAATAACTACTGAAGCGGTACGCAAAGGGAAAATCTTTACAATTGAGCAACATTTTAACAAACAAAATGACCGCATTTATGCTCAAAGCTCTAAGGAAGCTTCCCAATTAGTCGACAGAGTGCAACGTGGGCATTATCCGACTTCAGTGATGGTTTGGTGGGGTGTTAGTTATGAAGGAGTGACAGAGCCATATTTTTGTGAAAAAGGTATCAAAACATTGGCACAAGTGTATCAAGATGCCATTATTGAGAAAGTAGTTAAACCCCTTAACAACACCATATTCAATAACCAAATATGGTCCTTCCAACAAGACTCCGCGCCGGGTCATAAAGCTCGGTCCACGCAGTCTTGGTTGGAAGTGAACGTTTCGGACTTCATCAGAGCTGAAGACTGGCCGTCGTCTAGTCCCGATCTTAATCCGCTGGATTATGATTTATGGTCAGTTTTAGAGAGTACGGCTTGCTCTAAACGCCATGATAATTTGGAGTCCCTAAAACAATCCATACGATTGGCAGTGAAGAATTTTCCCATGGAAAGAGTGCGTGCCTCTATTGATAACTGGCCTCAACGTTTAAAGGACTGTATTGCAGCCAATGGAGACCACTTCGAATAAGCTTTTGTATTTTTTTTAAATATATTTATGTATTAAACTAACACACTGTAAAAGTAATAAATATTATTTGCAATAAAAAAAAAAGTTTCGTCCCGACAATATTTATGGAAAGACTAGGTATAACTATATTTTATTTTTTATTATTTGTTTTTATTGCAGTCATAGTGAAACACACACTGAAAATTTCAAGTGTCTACCTATTACGGTTCAAAAGATATACCTACGACAGACAGTGTGACGGAGGGACGGACGGATGGACAGCGAAGCCTTAGTAACAGGGTCCTGTTGTAACCCTTTGGGTAAGGAACCCTAAAAGCATGAGTACACCAAGTTGTCTATATTGTAACGGAACAATAGAATTATTTAATGTTTTTCTTGACGTTGCATTGGCCCGTTTCTCACGACTTTGCGACATTTTCACCAATTAGCCGGTAACACGCGCTTAGTACTGCATTGCGTTTTAATTGAATGCGTCAAAAAAATTGATGGGGACAATGTTGCCATAATGTATTGCTACAGTGAGATTACTAACCGATCAAGCTAATTAGACAACAGTAGGTAAGTGACATCATCCGCAAACATTTAGGGTTAAATATGGTACGGTTGCGTGAAGCACAGAAGTCCAAGTGGCGGTGCTTAGACGAGTATGTTCAGCAGTGGACGTCTACCGGCTGAAATGATGATGATGATGATAGCACGGTTGTATGTTGTACTCAGTGTTATCTGAATTGGTTAATTTCACAAGCATGCTATTGCTTTAGAATGGAAAAAGATGTTTTCGTCGAAAATATTAAGACACGATTTTTTTTCTACGTTTTTTCCGTACTAGCTGCGCCCCGCGGTTTCACCCGCATAATTCTCGATTCCGCAGTAAAATTGAGATAAAAATATTCTATGTCCTAAACCAGGTTATGGTCTACCTATAAGCTTAATTTCATCCAAATCCGTTCAGCCGTATTAGCGTGAAAGCGTAACAAACAAATAAACAAGCAAAGTCACTTTCGCATTTATAATATTATATTATATAGTTAGAAAGCATGTTTGTACTCTAACAAAACTAGTTAATTTACCTACTGATTATTTCATTCTATGGTACGTAGCAAAATCTTCGATCGGATAAATCTGTCTTGTCAAAGTGAATACTTTATTGGAATTAATTCGTTCAAATTCAGTTCTGATGTTATTTAATGCTGTAGACTTGCACTCAGTTTCTAATGACATTTATGAAACGTGTAGCTGCCCGGATTTTAATACACAACCTCGTGCATAAGAGCCGATTCCTTAATACGGCAAAATAATTAACACTTCGGCAGTTAAATATAATGAGAATCCTTTACGAGGGTAGACAAACAAAAAACAAAAACGTTGGAAATAAATTAAACACAAGGTTGTCCGTTTCCGTCAACAAAGAAGATTTTACCGTGACGGGTTTTGGCCAAAATAATGTTTACGTTGAAAAATATTACCTACACGTGGGCGAGTTCAAAGTAAAATGTTATTGTGTTGAAAAAATAATGTTCTTGTGGTTTTTGGTAAAAGTCTGTTATTCTTTTCTGTTATTTTGGGGTTTTGTACCAAAATGTTTATCTTTGAAAAACTACAGATATAGATAGAAGAAGTCAAAATTGCCTGAATGTAATCATTATTTTGTGGTCATTATAGTAAAATGGGAAATCTTTAACCATGACATTTTAAACTACCCATGGATGCACCAGTATCTCTACTCACATGAATAATCTTCAGGTTTGTGTTCAGTATCTACTCCTTGCATCACCAGTATTAGAAATGTTACCGTACCTGTAACAAATAAAATAAAGGTAAATAGCATACATGAACATTACTAATACAATTGCAAAAGACAATCTTAGTTAAAATGAAAGACAAACAATTTCAAAATGCAGAATGCAATAGTTTGTCCCATCACTTTAACAAAAAACAGTAGGTATTACTTGAATTAAATAAGCGTGTAATGTATATTATTCGTATAGTAATGTTAACAAGAGAAGTGGTTTGCATAACATTTGCGAATACAGAATGGACATTATCAAGTATGCAACATTTACGGTTGACAACTTCAAATTGTGTAGAAGGTAAAGTAGATGATGCTATTTTGTTGTGGGTATTCCTAAACGGTTTTCATTTAAAAAGACATGGAATATTTGAATTAGTGTTAAATGAAATAAATAATATTTTTGTTTAAAAAGAAGAAGTTGCTAATAGCATCATGTGACCGCTAGCATATCTATGTCAGAATAAGACACTGGTAGGCAAATTCCTTTTATAACTACTGTAAGAGCTTTATGCGGTCAATTAAATTAGCAACACCAAAAATAGCAATTGATAATGAAATCAATGTAGACATTGAAAGTATACATTATTTGAAAAAGAAACAAAGTTTGTTGGTATTGTTACTAATAGAAGAAAATAAACTGCTACGTGATAAAATCTAAATGCTTTTTTTGTACAACACGAACTAAATCTGTATTACTGCACACTAAGTAAAATAAATAATGCATTTGTAAAGTTTGACGGAACAGTTGGCGCAGTGGTTAAGCAATGTCTCTGGAGTAGGCAGTGACCTTTCGCTGCCGGCCGTCGTGAATTCCATGGCCGGCAGCGAAGAGTCCTGGGACGCGGTGGTTTCCTTCTGCGAGACAGTCATCTCGCAGAAGGAGGCTGCGGAAAGGGAGCGGGAGATTGCTTCCACTAAACCGATCCGCAGCAGACGCACCGGGCGTCGGCGGAGGGTGGATAACGCCCTCTTCCAGCCCCCCTAAATGGGTCCAGGGGCGACGGATCTGGGGAAATCCATCGCCCCCTACTCCTTAGGACCCGAGATGGCGGCGCGTAGTGTTCCACGCGCGCCTCTCTACGATGTAAGGGGGGAGTTTAACACCTCACTCCCCCCAAACTCGAGGTGGCCCGCAGAGGCGGGCCGGCACCAGCCGAGGGTCGCGGAAGTATCTGCGTTCCCGCGACCCCCGACGTAGGTGTGAGATGGAACACCGGGGTGGTTTTTAGTCAGTACGAGTCTGACAGACCCCTTCGCCCGCCCCAGGGCGGAGGACATCCATGAGGATTTTCAACCCCGAGACCAAAAAAAAAACTCTGTCTGGCTGTTTGTGTATGTGAGTTTAAATGTTTGGTAATCTCTTGTATAGTGATGTTGGCTTAAGGAAAATTATAGATTCTATGTTTCTTCACATCAGAGGTGAATTCCTTATCTTAACTAGCTGTAGTTGACCTTAGGAAGCAACCCTCAACATCTTAATTATGCTGTTCTGTACCTATATTTATGTACCTGTACATATATGTTTGCTAGTTCGGTCGAGCTATCCTTATTAACAATGTTCTAGGTCCTCCTTTTCTGTACCGTCCCACTACTGGGCCACAGTCACCCCTATGGGTAGACGTTCTACGCTTCTTTATTGCCTTTTCCGCTAATTTCTCATTAATTCTACTAAGAGTCATCAATAGATTATGCTAAAATGCCTTTTTCTTCAAATGTGTGACTTTTTATCTCGACTGTAGGTCTGTATATTATTTTATAGTTTACGCAGTTAAGTTTTAGCACATTCATTTAAAAAAAAAAAATCCATTGCTTGACGAGAATCACTGCCGACAAACTGTTATGCAGTTTCGCAGACTTTATGTTAGTTATTGTTAATACAGATTTTGAATACATAAATAAAAAATTAAAAAAAAAAACTTTTATTTTAAATATATTTCTTAATCTGTTATAACCCAAGTACAGAACATTCCTGCTCTAAAACTTCAACGTAGTCACTTTCACATGTCCACATACTGTTTACCTTTCATTTCCTTCACAAGGAAAAACATTGTATTCTGAGGAATCGTAAACAACATGATACTCTCACGTAATCTCTAGTAACGTATTAGTAGAGGACAAAGGGACGAGTATTTTGATAGCGAATATCCTGTAATAACTGAATCAATCATGTTCGTGTAGATAACCTCTGTCAAAGGGCATTGTATGTATAATATTGTATGCTATGATTAAATTACTTTATCTTGTATTGATTAGTTTGCACGATACAAAATCTGCAATTTACAATAAACTTATCAATAAATCTTGTCCTATATCGTCTGCATTTGAAAATTCGAATTGTGCCTGTATATATTTATTTTCCTTGAGACAGCAAGCTTACTCTTTATTTGTTTGTTTCGTCAAAGCTTCATCAGATCTATCGACTATTGGATTTGAAAATGTTCCAAATTGAAACATACTCGTATGAATATTATGTTAAGGAGTGCCTCTAACTTGAATTACAGTGATACTCATATCAAACAAGAGTCTATATGTATCTTGCACCAAATCAACAGCTGTAGCCTTACAAGTATTTATCTCGATGCTCATAGATCCAACTAGCTTGTTTGTTCATAACTACATGTGACTGGTGTGCCGATTTCAATCCCGAACAAGTGGTTACAGTCAATTGAACGAAATATGTTCGTGCAATGCTTCCTTCGACCGTTCGTTGCCAGTGCATCGTGTCTATGTAGATTTAGATCTTCTTTATTTAGAGACTCTGTTAGAATTTAATATCTAACTTTAATAAGCTCGTCGTGGTCTCTACTACTTCAATATTAGTAAATATATCTTGAAGAATATTTTCCTTACATTTTACCTTTCATAGTTGCGACACAGTTTAACTTTAGCAGCTATCATCGTTTTCCTTTGTAACTATTGCCAGCTGTATCATGTTTCCTAAATAAATCTTATCATATTTATCTATTTATCAGTGACGGAGCAGTTACAGGCCAAGGTCAGACACCTTGGCCTTTCTTATATTTAGGAAAAACGGAATCCCCAATATAATAGGGATGATGACTAAAAAAATGTTTTTTCACCTCAGCACCTCAAACAAGCAGGTTTTGCTGTCAAAAAACAGTGAGCAAAATTCGATTTTGCTGCGAGCGTGAGACAAAGTAACTTTTTAATTATTTTTTTTAAATG
This sequence comes from Xanthia togata, assembly GCA_963853775.1. NCBI lineage: Eukaryota > Metazoa > Arthropoda > Insecta > Lepidoptera > Noctuidae > Xanthia > Xanthia togata. The sequence goes on along the minus strand of OY970788.1, from coordinate 9,338,715 downwards.
CCGAGAGCATAGTTGGGTCTACTCACAAAATTCTAAAGATTTGAACTTCAATTAGTTTTGTCACTTTCATTTCGATACGAAAAAAGCGAGAGAAAGAAACAAGTCGATTCGAAGTTCGATTTCAAAATTCCATACACCTACCTACTAGGCCCAAAAAAGAAACAAACAATAAAACGTTCGGATACACATAAAACATTAAAATTGCAAATCATCTGTTATGGTTTTATTTAAATTCTGTTTTATTAAATTTTTGGAACGAAGTTCTTAAACGGCTTGCGGTAAGAGTGCACTGGCAGAAATCGTCCCGCGAAAAGGCGCTTGCGATTGTCTTCTTCTAATTCAAAGAGAAAGAAAGACGGAGAGAGATAGTAAGTGTGAATTTGGTCGAAATGAAAATCCAAGGTGGCGGTTGCGAAAATTTTCACATTTTTCACAATGGGTGTCGTTTTATTGTTTTCAAGGGTGCCAAAGCCGATCGTGAGGTCAAAATGTAAATCCAAGATGGCGGCTGCGTAAATTTTCAAATTTTTTTCATGGGTACCGTTTCTATGGTTTTGAAGGTTGCTAAAGCCGATAGTGAAGTCAAAATGTAAATCCAAGATGGCCGCTTCGAAAATTTTCAAATTTTGCTTCATGGGTGTCGTTTCCATAGTTTTCGAGGGTGCTAAAGTCGATAGTGAGGTCAAAATATGAATCCAAGATGGTGGCTGCAAAATACGAAGTGATGAAGATTATGCAAAAAAAAAAAAAACGTTGTCCGATCCGAACATCTGGGCAAAATGGGCATATGGTACTGCAGTAACTTTACAAAACAGTCTTTTTTGATTATTATTTATAGTAAAAAAGTTATTGGTATTTAAAATTCACATTTTTAGTTCCAAAATTAAGTACCCCAAATCCATAAAAAAATTGCAAAACTCATACTACTTATGACTTTTAGACACCCGCTAAACGACGGCCGCCGCCCGCACCAAATGTAAAATTCGGTCAAATTCAGCATTGAAAAAAAATGTGGGGATTATTTTATCTTTTTTCCTGAAAATTTCAACATAAATATGCTAACAGTACGATACCTAACAACACCCTCACGGATCGGACAGGGTTTTTTTTTTACATGTTGTATGTTCTCGCTGCTGAGGTGAAAAGTTGTATGTGTTACACAAGAGCAAAGTTATTTGCATCTCGTATCTTTGAATCCCTCGCAGCGCTCAGGATTCTAACCTAGAATCACTCGCTACGCTCGTGATTCAATTATAGAATCCTTCGCTTACTCGGGATTCAAAATCAACACTCGCAGCAAAAAACGACTTTGCTCTCTTGTTGCACAAATAACTATTGTCCGTAATGTAGATTATGAAAAAATAACGTAGGTAAACGTATTTTTTCTTTTTTTACGTTATCAAAAGATTACGGCGATACATTGAGTTATAATATGCCATGAAGTCACTTGTATGTAGATTTTATACATACTTGTGACGTATCAACCCCCACTCCCCAACTTTACTGCGTTGTATCTAAGTCATTTTTTATTAATATGATAAAGCAAAAAATACGTGTATAATATTTTTTTATTAACTGACTGACGGACTAAACAGAATTTCTTTTTTTTGACCCAGGAATCATCCCTATTATAACTGTAAAAGTAAACATAAACAAAACATAAATGATTTGTTAAATTACACTATTTACTTAACCAATATATGAGCTAACTCAATAAGCCTTGAACTTAACCCAAATGAACCCAAACCCAAAAACATTAACACAAGCATTACTCTTCTATCGATCAACATTGAAACGAAGACCAACGATGCGTAGAGAACAGTTCAGTATTCATCACTTTAAACTAATTACGGTGATAATAGAGAGATTAATGACTGTGAAACGGTTGTTCACGACGGGGGATGGAGCTGATTCCACGGTGACAATGACTATTCACCACACTTTCTCCATGGATCGCTTTCAATTGAGGTGAAAATGGAAGGTCGAGATAGATTTTCAAAGAAAGCGGGTTTCTGTGATTTACTTGTAAGATTAATCGGTTTGCTTCTAGAACTATTAATAATTGTGTAATTGCATTGATTGAGGATACAAATAAAATTAATGATTTTTATAACCATTAAACTTTTAATATCTTACTCAAATGAAATTAGTTTGTTAAATTTTATTAGTTATTGTTGTGGTGTTTGATTGTTTCTACGTTTAGATATACTATATTTTTTATGGTGTACATAATAAAGAGTATTCTATGTATCTATCTATTCCTTATTCAGTCAACGTTTATAATTTCTCTAAAATAATCTTCAATATAAGAGCAAATTTTAACTATTATCATAAGGCTGACTATCTATTAGGTATTGGAATGGATTGTGTAGTTACTGTGGTCCTTTTAGGCGGCGATCTCACGGCCTATTGTAGTGCTTACATCTTTATGAAATAAGTCATGGTCGGTATATTCCTAAGTTTATTTCAAGTTTTTGTCTTGAAGGCAGTGCAGTAATGTGCACAAAAACCACATCAGGCATCATTAAGAATTCGCCTCACCTCGTTTAATTCAGAGGTCGTTGAAGTTATATACATATAGGTACGTAACATGACGAGCTTGTATTACTTCGAAGACGGTAGTGGTATGGCAAGAATATTTTTACCATTTGGTCATAACCCATTTTGTATTTTCCTCATCCGGTAAATGAGGAGAAAACCTATCGCGAACCACCGAGCTAATTAAAAACCACTTCTAGAATGTTCTACTTAAAAAGCACCATGTGCCGTGAAAACAGAACCTCGCTTATTTAATAACCTTGATTTTGAACCACTTAATGAGACGAATAAAATTTACAATTTAAATTTTCACTCCAACCCACATACATAAAATTAATAATATATGGAGCAAAGCTAACCCAAATTGCCTGCCTCGTTGGTCTAGTGGTCGCAAGCGCTACTGCTGATCATGAGGTCCTGGGTTCGATTCCCGGGTCGGGCAAAGTGTTATTGGGGTTTTCTATCTGGAATTTCTCAGTAGCAGCCCGGACTCTGGATTTGTGGCCGGTTGATGGCAATAGGCTCGCCCCCTATTACATGGGACTTAAACATAACTGGCGAAATGTGGGTGTACCTACTACAGGTACACCTCTGCCCAACCCTTCGGGGAAACAAGGTGTGATGTTATGTTTATGTAAGCTAACCCAATTTTCACGTAATCATTCCACTCTGCGGTATATTTACTTGAACCAACCGAGTGCAAAAGGTTGTCCAGTGAATTTGAAATGAATTTCGAAATAGATGTTTGTCACAACCCTGTATATTAGTTTTGGAAGTGTCAACTGTTTATGTCTGTTGATGGAGGTAGCTGACAAGTTTATTGGGTAAACTGAGCTTTATTATTATTACTGGGGTTTCATAAAAGTGTCACACTCTGGGACGGTTTCCTCGAAAAAGGTATGTAGGTATAGAGAGAGCAAAGCTAGTGACAGAGATTTTTTGAAAAAATTATATGTGGGTATCTGACACCGTTGCTGATATTCATGATTTACATAAGCACATAATATTAAAGGATTTTTTGAAGATTCATCACTTAAAGGGGTCCAATAGGGGATGAAAGTTGGTATGTAAGTTCGTTATGTTTGCCGATGCGGAATCCCATTGGGCTCACGACTTGTATTAATATCAATCTGCCTAGCTTTTTTCCAACTATGTTGGGGTTGGCTTCCAGTCTAACCGGATGCAGCTGAATATCAATATATTTCATGATCTCCTAAAATAATTTCACCCGTAATAAACTTACTACGCTCACTACCTACCTTACCTTACGTTACCTACTAACCAAGCTGTAAACATTTCCACTAATCCCCGGTGGATAAAGTTAAAAGTTAAATTTTAGTTAAAAGCTGCACACGGAGTGAATTGTTGAACATTGCTATTTCAGAAAAAAATGTGCTGATACCTGACAACTCCGCCGTTCACTTTTGTCCCGATGTCCGATAATGTGTGCATTTTTTCCGGAACTCAGCGAGTTCGAATTTTAAAATCGTTATTTCATGGAACGGTCTTTGTAGTGTGAATGTTTTTCATTTTTAAGGCGCGTCCACACCAGCGCACGCGCACGCTAGGCGCCGTGAATGGCTATGGACGCGTCACATTCTACATGTTGCGAACGGCTCACGTGCCCGCACCTCCACACCTGCGCAATCGAAGCTCACGCGCACGAACCGTGAATTGAAGCTGTCCATACTATGTTCTTAAGATGCACGGGAACCGCACTGTTCGTGCGCGCGAGAGAACATTTAACTTGCACTCGAAATGTTCGCTAACCACTCGCGAACATGTCCAAAGGTGTCCATACTATGTTCCAAAGATGTACGCGAACCGCACTGGGTGGGCGCACTGCGCATGCGCAGGTGTGGACCCGCCTTTATGCTTTTGATTTAATATTAATTGTGGTTTTTTATCAGTTTTCCACACATAATTACTTTTTTGTAGTTTCCTAACGCAAAATTAATTTTCGGATTGAGTCCTGTAGTTCAAAACTACAGTATGCCTGCATAGCAATCCTCAATACTACTCTCTTTAAAAATATGCTCCCTTATTTCTAAACGTTGCTTAAGAGCGCTTTTCCTAAAAGTTGGCAACGTCGCAAATAGCTGTCAAATAACTAACAATAACTAATAATAATAATAATAACTTGTTTTGATAAATTTGGCAATATTACTGTATGGAAATATGAAATGTGGCTAACTAGTGAACTATAATATTGATTTTCAAATCGTAACACCGAATAGTTAGTTTGGTGTTACAATATCAAATTCAGTGTTATAATTGCAATTCATTATTAATTTTCTAGTTTGTCTTAAGTTTAAGATTTTAAATAAAGTATGTGGTGTTTTCACCTAATAACTGCATAATAGTATGAATGAAAATGTGTGTCAATATCATCGTCATATGAGAATAAACAAATCTAAAACTCGTTGCAACCAATCCTCCTGTTTCCACTCGCTTTAGTAACAAAAACAAAATAAAAATAGAAAGGAATAACAAACTTCCGATCAATCAAGCATGTCATTATAAACTGATAAACCGATTTGATTGGTTCAAAACCGTTTGATTGGTTCAAGCGGTTGCATCTCATCGGGTCGTGTCGGATTTATTGATTATTCTAAATGATGTTGTATAACATTATTTATGTTTTACTTTTTATTTGAGTCGCTCAGTTTCCTTTGATAAACGTCCTTGTTTATCGGAGTTTAAGTAAGAAGAACGGTTAAATTTACTTTTAATTTGAGTGGCGGTAGTTGGAAAGATTGTTTGATTGACCTACTTTAAGTCCTACTAAGTTGGAAGAGTTCGCAATAACATGGAAGTCATAATGTGGTAGTGTTAGTTACTCTAATGAGATATTTGCATCATCTAAAATGTCAATAAATATATAAACAAAATATAAGAGACATTTACAGTAATCAGCTAAAAACAAAAGTATAGGAAATATGAAAATAAAGGAGATCCTGCAAGGCAATAGAAAAATAGCATCCGCTGAAGCACAACTTAAAAATATAAACAGCAAGTACTTTTCTGCTGAATACACGGAAATTACCCAGGTAGGTAAGTATTTTTGCTGACCATAATTTTATTTGTCTGGCTATCCCACTTCTCTTAGGCACGTAAAAGGGGACCAAAATCATGTCAAGAGGATAGACAGCAAAAAGTTAATTGTTGAAATAATTAGGGTCAAGTTCTTCTTCTTTATTAATTTAATTGAAAATAGATTTCAAGAGGTCCTTAAATGTCCTTCGTTTAATACTACCGCTCCTGCTTCGCACGGTTTTCGAGATTTCTATATTATTATTTTATTTATATATTTACTCTAGCTCTATATTTCGGGACCATGGGGTTCCGGTCCTTTGGAAGGCGTACGAGGGGCCGAAGCCAACTCGTAGAGGCCCCTTAGACAATTTTAAATGGAATGGGGCACCAACAGACGATTATTCCTCCATGCACTATACCAGGGGTTTAAAAAAAAAAAAAAAAAAAAGGGTTGGCGAACCTTTATAGATTAACGTGCCATTTTTATAAAGAAATTTAATTTTAACTTAGTCATTATTGGGAAAATAATAAAACTAAATACATACTATCAACTCAAAACTCTTAATTTACTACCAAAACAATCGGTCTGGAATCGAATTCTATGTTTCCACAATTATGTTACTGCCATTTTTATTTATACTGCTTGTCAATCTTTTTGTAACAGTCAATTCTTTCCTAGTTTCAATAAGTTTTTGATTACATATTGAACTAGACTGGAAATTAATCAGCTGCATTTCAAATCCTTCAGCAACTTAATGCAAACCATTTCGATCGGTAAAATATTTTGTCACGTGCCATTGGTTCGCCACCCCTGCACTATGTAATTCTAACCAAGGACAACCCCCGGTCGGTGCAGGACTATTGCATGGAAATAAAACATATTGGGCTATGGGTTTGGGTAGCTTTAGTGATTTTTTTTTAAAAACGTTGCCCCACACTACGAATTTCTCCTGTATCGTGGATGCGTTTACAAACACTTAAACTCACATACACAAACAGCCAGACCCGGAACAACTACATGTAGGTCATACAAATATTTGTTCCGTGCGGGAATCGAACCCGCGACACGCAGCGCAGCAGTCAATCGCTTAACCACTGCGCCAACCGTGTCGACAATTCGGTATGTAAAGTAAAAATTAACCTATGCTCATTCCAAAACCATTTCGAGATTTTAGGTTTGTAAGCCTTATTTTTCTATTTAAAGGTCTTAAAATTTTAAGATCGTATTTATTTTCACAAAAATTCATAAAATCTCTTGACTTTTACTTGACCTCTAAATGACGTCATAAAGTACCCTGTATAGCAAACTTTCAGTGCCTCTTGTAATAAAATTTTGTACGTGGCAAGCGTCAATGTCAACGTCAAGTTTGCATGAAGCTGTTTACTTTCGTTGAGCGTACCGTGCCTTGATTTTTTGATGAGTTACTTAATTCTTTTCACTATAACCCTTGCTTTCCCTTCGGACTTCGATACTTACTGCTACATTGATCATTTGCTTGTTATAAGGAACTGCTTGCCTACCCTTTGGATTTGTTTTAAATATGGACCTCAGTACACAAACAATTTGTTTAGGCTATTTGTTGTGGTGTTTTTACATGACGGTATGAAGCATTTAGCACAAATAGTCTTTAGTATTAGTCTTTGATCGATTCATAATTAATAAGCTTTATCTTTACAATAAGGTACGGATACTGTAAAAATAAAAATCGCTCTGTTATGACAAATTAATATTAAGTGTCAAATTTGACAGTTTGACTTTACTGAATTTTCAAGTTTAGTTTTAATTATATATGTATAAACGTGGCAAAGATCATAAGCTATTCAGCCTACTTTATGACGTCAGCACGAACAAAACTAAAAAAATATAAAAAAATAACTACAGCTTGGAAAAAAACAAAAACTTGAAATTGTATATTTCAAATACTCATATCTATAAAATAAAAATATAAAAAAATACCTGAAAAATACTTTACATACCGAATTGGTTACCTAGAACTATGGAAGGCCTATGTCCCCTGCCTGATCATTGTTATGGTATACACGGAAAATGATAAAATGACAGGGGAAGACTTGCACACTCATCAATGGGCCTCCGAAAACGGTCGCTAGCACATAGTGACGTAGTGACAAGGGGGCGACACTTCCTGAGGTGCTTGAGGAGTGGAGAGGTATTCCATGGCTATTAGAACAATCCCAAAGCCCGGAAGATAGTCAAGATCCCTACCAGTACTTACTGGAATTCTTCCTTCCTCCAGCACGTTTGCTCTTACGAATCTCCCCTCAAGCCGGCCAATAAAAGCAAGAATGAGGTGGGAGCTCTGTTCGTCGGCAGTGTTCACTCCAGCCGGTCAATAAAGGCAAGCCAGAGATGAGGAACAAGACTTCTCCCGGGAGATAGGGTCCGTGGGGTCGCTACTGCCCAACAGATCGCCACATGCTGCCCTGCGGGTTTCTGACTCCTCATCTTAGACCTGTTCCGGCAAAGTAAACTCTACCGGTACAGACCTAGAGTTCGGAGCGCGTAAGTGCCAACACGACGTCAACGTTGAGATACGGCGGCGAGAATATTATTATAAATGTACGTATAATTTTAATGCACATAAACCTTCCGCAATCATTTGTCTAAATGATGATGAAACCCCATCAAAATTCGTTGTTTAGAAGATCTACGTAGTCACACAGACAGACATGAAAAGTGACTTTAATTTATAATAAATGTAGATGTAGAATTGCGACGAAACGATATTACAAAAAAGCAGAAAAGTATTCATCATCCAACTGTAATTAATTCCAAATTAATGATATTGCTTGCAGGCCTTGCAGTATTCCAAACTAATGATATTGCTTGCAGACCTTGCAGTATTCAAAACAAATCTAGCTCGCTCTTGTTGTGTCAATCTGGCATTCGCGAAACATTGTAAACAAGCAAACAAGTATGGTTCGACGATTTCTATCTTATAAATCAGTATAGTGTTACAAAGTTAACATTTCGGATATCATTCCCTGTTTTTCTTCTGTTCTCTAAATGTTTGGCAGAGTCGTGTTGGTTCTTGGCAAAGACAGTCTGCGTTTTCCCACACAAGTCTTAAGGAGGATCCGCATTGGTAGGCCGCGAAATTCAAATTTTCTTACGTAATAAAAATAAAATTTCGGGGTCCATCTGCTCCATCTTAAAAGGCGATGTAGAAATTACGTCAAGAGGATACGCAGTGTTTTCTTGATTGCTAGTTAATCTGCCTAGCCTTTTCCCAACTATGTTGGGGTCGGCTTCCAGTCTAACCAGATGCAGCTGAATACCAGTATTTTACATGGAGCGACCGCCTATATGACCTCCAAATCCCAGTAACTAGGAAATACCATTCCCCTTGGTAAGACTGGTTGTCAGACTTTCGGGCTTCTGACGATCCGTAACGACTTTCAAAGATCCACGAATAACAGCCGGGGCTTAACGTGCTTTCCGAGGTTTGGAGGAGTCTCGATATGTAAAGATGGCCACCCATCCACAGACCAACCCCGGCCAGCGTAGCTTAACCTGATAGATCGACCCGCGCGGCAGTTATTACTTAGCCACGAGCTCCTCTACTGATTGCTAATTAATAGTAATATTTATATGTAAGTTCCGGTTACATAATTCTCGAGGAGAACCTTATAAATCACCTTTTAGACTTGAGGAGCAATATTCTTATTTTTAACAACGTTGACATTCTAATCTCAGTCTCAATTTGTCAAAAAACCCTCAATTTTACCTACATTTTTGTAGGTGAATTATAGTTTTTTTTAAATTTGTTGTCACCCAGATAAAATTGCACGTTTACAACTAAGAAAAATCCATACTGATATAACAAAACATAGAGAATGTTTTGTTATATCAGTATGGATTTTTCTTCTCCCAGTCTGCTGATGGCAATTGCAGAGCAGTAAACGTGAATTTAATTCCTGTATGACGTAATTTGTTCCAGGGTTGTTGATGAGTTGAAAGCAGAAGTTATCAACAGTTTGAAGGAGTTCATAACCAACAACATCACCGCTAACAAAACTATGAAAACTTCTACGCTAGTATAACGTAGACACGTCTCTTTCAAACTACATACCTAAGTCCTTTTAAAGTCCCGTAACTTTTTTAAACTAATAAAGTTGCACTTATGTGTTCTTGGAAGAACTGCTACGAGCAAAATAAGTTAGTCTGGTGGAGAAAATCTATTCTAAAACTACTATTCTAAAATTATGACAGAAATCCAACATTTATACTCATATACTTTGATCTAGACGTGTTGCTGGGAAATTTGTTACACCATTTTTTTCTAGCTAAAACACTAGTACAGGTGGTGGAAAAACGAAGGCGTTTTGGATTAAAAAAAAGTTGATTCCTTTCAATAAATGAGATTTGTATTTTCGTATAAGAACACACAAGACATAGACTGTGTGTTAGAGACAATTAATTATACAAAAATATCAGTTTATTCCGAGTATGTAATTCAAATCAAATTAATACAAACTAGGTTAGCACACTCAGTGACATAGTTATTTGTCGTTTGATGACTGATAGCAGCAGATACGTTACGGTCTTAAAATAGACGCGCTTTGACACAAGTTTTTGTAGTTAAATTGAGGGATAGTGTGGAACCGTTTAAGGGGGCGTGATTGACTTAAAATACTAATTACCAGGAATATAGAGAAATATTTTGCTTGTATGTACCAGGTAGTAATGTAGTAGCAAAGAAAAAATAATTACGTTTACTAAGTACCTATGGTCAAGGAGCAGAGTATTTTTTCACAATTTAGTTCCCACATGGCGCGTGTCACCCGTTCGAACTAAATTTCATTCAAATAGTTAACAATGCAGTCGGAAACATAACAAAGTACAAACATGATTTATCCCTTGACTGGACAAACACTTTTATTTGTGGTTGGAAAACTGGTGTTATACTTACAGACCTACCTACAGAGGTCTGTAGGTAAGTTTTCTATAGCAAGGAAAACTTACGCAGGTAAGATACGACAAAACTAAATTACCAGAAGGTAATTTAGTTTTGTCGTAGCAATCTTTCATGATATTACTGAGCATCTTAGTGATTTCAAAGTACTCATTTTAAAAGTCGATTTGGTAAACAGTCGACTGGCATAACTTATAATACCAAAATACAATAGAATATGTGGAAAAAACCGTAAAGACGCCTTGACTCATAATGTGAAGCAGTCGTACAAGTTATAAAATTATTCTAATCATGTCGAAACAACTTAATTTTGTCTCTTAAAGACAAAAAAATCTGTTTTTCTTGTGTCAAAAGGTTTTTCAATACAAATTTTGATACAGTGGTGCTGTTCTAAAAACGATGGGATACCTTATATCGTGTCTTTCGCTTGCACTTATGCATATGCTGCATATGTTGTGTTACTGTCTGCTAAATAATCCTCTTTTCTCTCTTTTTCTTTCTTTGTTTTTTTCTTTATCTTTTTTTCACGTTTCTGGAATTTATGGACACTTCTGATGGCGCCAAAATCGTAGTTAAGTTATCATGGGCCGACTCATTACAGGTTGTCTTCGACGCGACGCGCCAGACGCACCAGGTGGCGATTTTTGAAAGCAGAAATGATTTTGTATCTTATTGTCACACCCTTAGCAGTCACATTTCGTTGATATCATCACAAGGGAATTTGAAGATGACGCTGCGATGTCGCGACAGACCTCGGCTTGCCGGCCCATACAAATGTTCATACTTCGCCGTGCAATGCCGCGTCGTGCCGCCTAGTGAACGCCGCTTAAGAAAGTCGCGATGAGTGGAACGCATTTTATGATTGTATGATTATAATATATTTATCTATCTCGTATAAAACATTTTTCTTTCTAGCAATAGAATAAACTTTGTATATCGCTTAATATACACACTAGTTGACTGTGAACATAAACCGTCTGTCCACTCTACGTGCGTAAGTGTGTTCATATTGTAATTAATTCTCCGCGCGTACTCCTATAAGATATGGCAGCCGGGGTCTTAGTATCCTAAATACGAATGTCGTAATTACGCTTATATTATTACTCTAAAATCGATTTGGTTTAAATGGCTATGCCAATTTATGTCATGAGTTAATTAGTCACTGAACTTGTTATTGGGATTTTGTGATTTATTGTTAGTGTGTTAAAAAATTATATTGTAATAACATCTAACACATCTAATAACACAACCAGGAAAACTGAATTGTATCTTGCTTAACTGGTAAACTATATTATATCCTTATGTACTTGAAAGAACGTAGGTAATTATAAATCATTCGTAAACAATATCCTTTCTCAAAATCATACAAAACTAAAAAAAAACATGCTTTCAATTTACCCATTTTGTCATAATTCGCTTATCCAGATAAAAGGACAAAAAAACAAATATACTACTAATAGACAATCCACTGACGTGCCAGCGCACGACATTTTCGACGAAGTTTTCCTAGAACGGGCACAGATTAAAAACAATAGATTAGGTTAGTAGGTATGGTCCACTGTGTACGGTGTAGTACGAGTAAGTCCAGTCAACGTGCGATGGTTTATAATGATTACCCAATTTAGAAGGCACGATCGCTTATTGTTTTTTCGAGTTCCGTTTGTTTCGAATGTGGAGTACTTTATATTTGTTATGGTGGTACACAGTTGCATTTTTGTATTGAGTAATTTTGACTTCATAAAGTATTCTGTAAACTCCTGTTATGCAACATTTCTTGGAGTTTTCGATTTTTTGTACCTATGTAATATTAACTGTCTACCTATGTAATATTTTTTTGCAGGAACCTCGTAGCCTATGGAACTAACACGCACTTTCATTATTAACAACAATTGAACAGGGCAGCATTTTCATCCAGTCAACGTTAACGTTGTTTTTCATGTTATGTTGCATGGAGAGTGCGTATTACGTGACTAGTAACGAAATTAGAAGAGTATTCCGTCTCACTTAAGGTATTTGGTGACCAAACTTTGTTAGAATGGAATACTATGCCTACAAAAGTGAAGGTTTAACTTTCTGGTTCGTTTTTTTGTTTTTTATAGTCTGCTGTAGAACTGACTAAATTCATCCATTCTAAATTCGTTTGTAGATTCAGGCAGCTGCATACAGATAGTGCAATCCACGACGACGCGCCCCAGTCCGCGTTTACTGTACTGTAAGCTGTATTTTAGTACGGTGCGGAGCGAAGTGGTGGATTGCACTATCTATATCAGTGGTAACACTAATTGCACTATGAAAATCACTGTTGCTACGACAGAAGAGCGGTTTCAATGTTTCAGTGTGTGTTGGTTGGTTATACCGAAATAGTGATATTTATATGGAGTACAAATGAAGCATACTGTACTGTATCCTACCTAACTGTATATGCAATTAGGTGTACCTACAAATATTCTGGTTAATGTCGCAAAGTATAATACAGCTTGCAAAATAATTCGTTACAAAATTATATTGGTTCCATAACAAGATGGATGGACTGTGTGAAAAATGATAATATGGCTAGAAAGGGGGTGACTACCGAAATGACGACAATGGAAGAAAAAGACATGTTACGTTGACTCCAACTAATTTGTGACAAGGGCAAGAGAATGATGATGGTTTCATAAAAAGTTAATTCAAAGTATTATTTCTTTGATACAAAACTAGCTGCCCCCTGCTAAACCCGCGTAAGTCTCAATTCCGTGAGAATATCGGGATAAAAAGTATCCTATGTCCTAATGCAGGTTATGGTCTACCCATGTGCCAAATTTTTTGCGTGAAAGCGTAACAAAAAAAAAACTCTCTTTTGCATTTTACACATATTATTAAAGATTTTGTAAAAGCCTGAAAGACGATGCAACATGAACAACAATAGGGAAGCCTGTAAATCGGATAAGTGATCCAAATACAGGTGCTACATCTACATATCCGTAGATATGTACTTATGCAATATACATAGTAGCAGATACGTGAGTATTAAGTGAATGTTTAGTATTCAGCGGCATGGGGGAGCAAAAGTATAGAAGGTAGCATACTCCGCATGAAAAATCTTTCAGATACCCATTTGGTTCCGTGCATGTGGATTAGATCTCATTCTTATTATTGAGAGCTCTTGTAAAATTACTTTTCTATTAATTTTTTTTTTTCGTTTGATTTGGTAAAAAAGTAATTTTATTCGGGGTTTTATAAGCCCTTGACTTGGATTCTCATGCCATGGCGTAATATCTCTCAGGCATCCGGTTCTAGTTGTACATAGGAAGTATAAAAAGAAAGTGTGCTCACTTACGCAAGGTATTCGTGGTCAAACCAAAATTTTCCAGTAAAATAAATAAGTAAATAATTTTCCCATGGTACCAACTTTTATATGATTTGATTCATAGCTGTCAGTTACACATTTTACATTCTATTTTTATCGTACCGCTTTTATTTTTTTAGGTATACCACGGTTCAGAATCATCCACCAGTACCAGAATCCGGCAGTTGGGACTCGAGGTGGCCTTGCACAAGTCCGAGGCCATGTGTTTTCATGGCCCTCGGAACGTGCTACCGTCGGGTTCCCAAATAACGGTAGGAGGGGTTCACATCGGCGTCGAGTCGACAATGAAGTACCTGGGACTCGTCCTCGACAGTCGGTGGAACTTCGTGGAGTATTTCCGACGTTTGGCTCCCAGACTGGAGCGGGCCGGGGCTGCCTTGAAGCGGCTCCTGCCCAATCTAGGGGGTCCAAACGCCTCCTGCCGGAGGCTATACGCGGGGATCGTACGGTCCATGGCCCTTTACGGGGCACCGGTGTGGGCGCGTTCATTGAGGCGGCGGCCAGCCCGCCGGTTGAACGCATCCCACAGGGTCATGGCCACCCGGCTGGTCCGGATATACCGCACGGTCTCCGGTGAGGCGGCGAGCCTCATTGTCGGATTGCCGCCATGGGATCTGGAGGCAAAATTACTCGCGCATATTTGGGAGTGGCGCGAGGAGGCGAAACGCCGGGGCTTGACTCCGATGCCGCGAGAAATCGCGGCACAGCGGACAGAGCTTCCACGGGATCTCATGGCGTCATGGAGAGTGCGATTGTCGCAACTCAGTGCTGGGCACGCCACTATTGCGGTGATAAGTCCCCTCTTTGAGGAGTGGCTGGAGAGGCGCCACGGCGTCCTCACCTTCCGCCTGTCGCAGGTCCTCACCGGACACGGCTGTTTCGGGAGGTACCTGTTTCGGATAAAGCGGAAGGAAACGCCCGGGTGTCATCACTGCGTGGATCGCCCGGAGGACACGGTGGAGGAGACGGTGGAGGTATGCCCGGCTTGAGCAGAGCACCGCCGTGTCCTCGTGGAGGCGATCGGTGGCGGGGAACTTTCGCGTCTGGCCCTGGTCCAGGTCATGGTACGGAGCGAGAGGGCATGGGAGGCCGTCACCTCCTTCTGCGAAGCAGTAATGCTCGCGAAGGAGGAAGCGGAGCGCGTGAGGGAGAGGCAAATTTCACGCCCTCACGCCCCTAGCCGCCGCAGGAGGAGACGCCCTGGGCGTCGGGAATCTATTGCCGATTCCCGGCTACCGTAGGCGCGGGCTTGCGGACGGTGAGCAATGGGTAGCTCGCCGTTTGGTAAGGACCAAACCCGGGTCGACGGCGCGTTGTGTTCTACGCGCGCCTCAAAGAGATGTCAGCAAGGGAAAGTCCGAAAGGGATACCGTGGCCCCCTGGCATTGCACAGGCAACAGAAGGAACATGGGTGGGTTTTAGTCAGTAAGAGTCTGACACGCCCTCCTGCTCCACCCAGAGCGGGAGAATATTTATTTTATTTTTTGTACAATGACATAAGCGGTCATTGGCTCCACTACGGGTCAACTTTACTGACAGTTTGGGGCAAATTTAAGTTTCTTGAAAAACTGTTCCGCTATACGTTACTATTTAAAATATACGTTTGACATATTGTTGTAACTGGGTAATACTTGTCACAGTCATGTCCCCTAGTCGAGACATTTATTTTGACAGTTCAGCACTATCCAGTATCTATTCCATTATGTTTGGAAAATATATCGCCTCCACATTGATCAACCTTCAAAGTGAAAGCAGTTTATTACAGGCTGCTGCTCCTACTGCAATAAATATATTGAGTAAAGTTAATGTTAATGTCAACTATAAAAGCAGAAGTGGTCGATAGTTCTCTGAATAGATCTACTGAATATCAAGTTTCTGATGTCAAATTCAGTATTTATAACATCCGATTAGACTGGAAACTGACAACAAAATAGTTGGAAAAAGACTAGGTAGATAATAATGAAGGCTCTAATGTAAATACAGTATTATGCATAACATTTATATAGTTATTCGATTAAAATATTCCTTTTAAATGTGACCACTGAATAATAAAGTAAAATGGACGCAGATTTAAAGGTGAAGGGTTAACAACTGTTCTGTTAGTTATACGAGTATAATTGACATTTGCATAAATACTGACGCCAAGTACTTGTCAGGCTCATAAATAAAGTACTTAATGTTTGGATGTCTAATGTTAAACATTGTCATTATATAGCGTTTTAATGGATAGGTGCTTGGTACATGAAATGCCCGAAGTATCTACGCAACTTTCATAGTCCGTAAGGTATTTCAAGAGGGTTGGCAGAAGAATTCTGCTGAACATATTGTTGCGATTACCATTTCGTTTGCCAACTGTAGAGATTATTCAAATAGTTCTCATGTGCCTAGAATGTTCCTCGGTCATCAGGGTAGACCTCCAGTCTGCCCGGATGCCGCTGAGTACCAGTATTGTACATGGATGGACTTCCACAACCTTGTTACTCGGTAACATGATACCCATTAGTAAGACTAGTTGTCAGATTTTTGGGCTTCTTACTACCCGTAACGACTGTAAAACATCTACAAATGACAGCCGGGAATGACGTCTTAGTTATAAAAAAAAAATGTCTTGAATTCGACCAAATGCACTGAATGTTGATTGCTGACCTGTAGCGACACTACCATCTTAAATAAGGAGGCAGGTCTTGTACTTGGGCTGTTCTATACAAAGGAAAAGAAGGCTTTATAAATTCACTAACCGTAGCATGACACCTATTCCATTCAATACTTTTCCACCATCAACAAATGAATCGTGTTTCTCGATTGACACATTAACTGCTGCATAGGGATGGAACGCATCAATTACCGATCGATATACATTAGAACAAACATAATGGCATAGAATATGAATTTACAGAAGTGATTCTTTCTCTTCAAACGCGTTTTAAATGTCTGACAGTTTCGACGCGTAAGATAATTTAAAAGACAGCAAAGGTTGTGTCAAAATGCTTCGAAAGGATCCATCTCCAACAATTTTGACTTTATTGAGAGCCAGCCAACTCTAAGGATGTGATGAAGGGCGGCTCCCCGTGGGTGTTCATTTTTTAGGGGCATGAGGAACAGGGTGTAAAGTTCACTCATCCACCATAGAAAAGGGAGGATCCTCCGACCAGACGGGTGTTGTGTCAGGCGGGCAACTGCCCAGGTGTTGATGTCGGGTACTCTTATATATGTCGCTCGCGCGGTAAACTCTAATTGCGCGATGCAGGATTTGTGTGACGTCATGTATTTGATGCGTAGTTCGTATGTGGCGGTGTAACCGCTACAACTTCATAGCATCTGCCGACTGCACACATATAAAAGACAACCGTATACCGGATGGATTTCCCATCGGCAAAAATTACGAACTTTCAATTCAATTTTAACAAATCCTCCTTTAGTGCTAAATTTCGTGCAAAAAAAAAGAAATTTTTGTGCAAAATGTTCTGCTTCTAGACCCAGCAGTTTAGGCTGTGCGTTGTCCGTCTGTGATTGAATGAATTTAGGGTTTTTAATAAGGACATGGGTATTACTTCTTTATGATTATCTTCTTCTATGACCGTCCGCGCGTCCCCTCCTAATAACAAGTGTCACTTCGCGGATCGTTTCGGTTACGGTCGCTTATACAACCGTATGAGCGACTAGCACTTTGCCCGCGGCTTCGCTCCCGTGGTCTTTCCCGCGGGACCCGTTATTTTTCCCGGGATAAAAAGTAGCCTATGTTACTCCCTGAAAACTAAGCTTTCTAATAGTAAAAGAATTTTTCAAATCGGTCCAGCAGTTTCGGAGCCTATTCAATACAAACAAACAAACAATCAAATCTTTCCTCTTTATAATATTATATAGTACAGATATAGATAATGGCGGTTCTCAGATCGGGTCAAATACAGGTTCGTTATATTTGCATGTAAAGTGGTTTTTTTTTCTCTTCTTTTTGAGGGTCAAAAAGGCTACCTGTGTGATGGTAATATTGCTTGGACTTTTAGCACTTTAGTGAAGTTAAATTCATTTTATGTAGGTACATAAAATGAATTTAACTTCACTAAAGTACTTGGATTGGGTAATTTAGGATTAAATTTAAAACTTTACCCACGCTGCTTAAATTCCAAAACTAAACTCAAAATTAACTGAAACTCTTTTGGAACGGGTTTACCGTTATTATATCAAGACTATCCCTGTATCATCGTATTTATCAAAATCAATCATTTACTATTACAACAAAACAAAAATTGCTTGCAATAATAGTTTTTTTACGGCAGGAAGCTTTCAATTATCAGTACTACAGCAATAAATCAAGAATCTCCACCTAACAAAGGTAGGAACTTAATTTGTAAATATAAAAGCTTTCAATATTACCATATTTCCATAAAAAACATTGCACTTCCATCTTCAAACGGAAGTACTTCCTGCATTTAATTTGCTGTGTATGCCACTTGCGCTCTATACATAAACAATTGTATATTTTTCATTCACAACTGAAGGAAACCTCATTAAAATGGCGTCGTATTTTAAAGGCGAGCTGCGTCCACGTTCACGGTCTGACGGATTCAGCACTTTTTCGTAATTTCAGGCGACGTTTAAAGTTTGCAGTGACAAAAAATAAGAGCGTAGCTGCAAATAATATGAGCTAACTGTGTAATTATACAGTTGATTTTCATCTTGAATACTTAATATTTATTTTGGATGTGATATTAGGTAAATCAGTTACTTAAATTAAACTATTAAGTAATGAATGTATATTTTTTAATGTAGGTATTTTATGATTGGAGATTAGGTCAATTGACCTATTTAAACGCAGATGAGACACCCTCTAATAACATTAATTAATAACACAGCAGCTGTGACAATATCTGACAAGACTTTGTGGTTAATAACAACATAACAAAGTTTTAATAACAAGCTTAATGGGTCATCTTTGTTTTAGATGAAGTTTAGTTTGAAAAGATAGTCTTGTTTGTATTTTATCCGATTATGGCACAGCCAAAAGGAGGTTAACGATTTTAGCAGGCTATGTAATTATGGATCTTCTATGTTCGCCTATTCGCTAATATCTCATGAATTACTGGTAGTATTTTGAAAAATGAGGTATCATTGTTACTTCTATTTCCGTATAAATGGCGCCAGAGTTGCTACCTGTCACAGTATATTTTTGAGATGAAATACCGATATAAACTAGGCTAAAAGTCTATAAATGTAGGTATCTATCTATCTATATATATATACAGGGTGTTTGGCGCATGGACCGACACAATTATTTGGGGGATTGGGAGCGTCATTTGGGAGGTTTCACCCAAAGACCCCATGTCCTAAGTGTCACGGTTATTGAGATGTTTTTTTTTGTTTTTTTCACAAAATTACCCGAAATCTCGCCTTTAAATAGTCATTACTTTTTTGTTTATTGTTCTAATTGCACGAAATAACTTTTATTGTATTCTGCAATGTATTCTTATTCTAAATAAATAAAGAACTTTTTTAAATAAAACTATGTTCATAATTTTTGGAAAAAATCTAAAAAAATCATATCTTATTAACCGTGACACTTAGGACATGGGATCTTTGGGTGAAACTTCGCAAATGACCCTCTCAACTCCCCAAAAAATTGTGTCGGTCCATGCGCCAAACACCCTGTATAAATAAATTACCGTGAGTCTCGCAAAAAGTCGAAAGTAGCTCGACCGAATGTGATGAAACTTTGGTAAGTTGTTGGGTGCGCGCCGGAGTAGGTTCCTTGCAAAAACCATATGAAAAAGGCATTACAACGCATGCCAGGCATTAGCTAATAAAACAAAGAAGGACCACAGCGGCCTTTCGGTGAGCCACAAAAGCTTATTATTGACCTGACCTGTAGGGGATGTGGACGTGTACAGTGAAAGAACACTAATTTGCGAAAGGGTGAAGGGCGGGTGAGACGAAACGGCCAATACGTCCGTGCGCAATCGTTCGTAAAGATCACTAAAAATTCCTAATCACAAATCGCAGCGCGCTCGCTGAGCGCGCGCCCCCCTTCCGCTCGCGCGCGTCTCCCGCGCCCTTACGAGCCCTGGATTTATTATAAAAGAATACAGGTACATACATAATTAACTACTAAACAAATACGAAGACAAATACAAATATAAAAAACATCGATGCAATCACGCGTCGCCTACATTCCCCTCCCTAGTGCTGCTACAGCACTCATCACCCAATGAGACAGGCGCGACGCGTGTCGCATTCCGCCTCAGAAGGCCGGATTTGGTTTTTACGTCGACAACCCGAACGCGGCCATCCTTGCCAGCTATTACGGCCTGTATCAAGCCTTTCGGCCATATATTTCTGGGGGAGTTAGGGTCCACGATCAGAACCAGATCTCCCACTTGCAGGGGTCTTGGTTCGTCGTGCCACTTTTTCCTTGGGCGCATGTCAGGCAGGACTTCGCGTACCCAGCGCTTCCAGAACATATCAGCTAGCCTTTGTGACAACCGCCATTGTTTCCTGAGGTAGATATCGGATTCATCAAAAACTCCCAAAGTAGGTAGATTGGACGATGTTCCCAACAGAAAATGGTTGGGGGTTAAGCTTTCATGACTGTTCGGTTCCACTGCGACGTGGGTGAGAGGACGGCTGTTTATCATCTGTTCTACTTCGGCTAATAATGTTTGAAGTGTCTCATCACGGGGCGCTCGTTCCTTCAATATAACTTTAAGTGCGCCTTTCACGCTTCTAATTAACCGTTCCCAAGCCCCTCCCCAGTGAGGGCTGGCAGGTGGGATGAAAACCCAAGTTGTCGCCATACTATAGGTCGTTGCTCCTTCTTTGAGTTTCTCCGTGTCCAGCTCTAGAACACATTTCTTCAGCTCCGTATCAGATCCTCTCAAGTTCGTACCATTGTCTGAGTATAAGTATCGAGGCCAGCCTCTTCTAGCTGCCATTCGTCTGAGAGCCATGATTAGTGAGTCTGTTGTCAGCTGGTTCACTATCTCAATGTGAATGGCTCTTACGGTGAGGCAAGTGAAGATAACACCGTACCTCTTCTCTCGACGTCGGCCTACGGTTACTTCTAGGGGTCCAAATAGGTCAACTCCGGTGAACGTGAAGGGGCGATGGTGATGAGCGAGCCGCGCTTCAGGTAAGTCACCCATTCTGGGTGGATGGGGACGAGCCCTCTTAATTCTGCATAACATGCATTTTGAACTGATATACTTCACAGTAGGGCGTAGCCGTATAATCCAGTATAGTTGTTTCAGTTCGTTAACGACCATTTCCTGGTTTCCGTGGCATGCTTTTACGTGATAGTACTTCACGATTAGGTGAGTGACATGGCACCGGCCGTGCAGTATCACAGGACGTTTTACGTTGGTTGATATCTCGGGTGCGGCATCAATGCGGCCAGACAGTCTCAGCAAGCCATCATCGTCAATAATTGGCGTCAAGTTAAGTAATTTACTTTTTTTATTTAATATTTTGTTATGTTTCAGGTTATGCAGGTCATCTGGAAAAGCTTTCATCTGGGAGTACTTCAACAACATGTTCTCAGCGCGATCCATCGTCGCGCCATCTATACCAACACTAGAAACTTTCTTGCATTTGTTTATGAAAGATAAAACTACACACATGGATCTCACCAGTCGGAGCCATGAAGAGAACCTTTCTGGTTCAGGAACAGCAGGTAAACACGCAGGTGCAACGTGAATGTTATTTATGCATTCTAGGTCCACGTCGCGAACATCAGGTAGCTGTATATTTGATTCTCCAGGCCACGATTGTTCTTCTTCATATAGAAATGGCGGCCCATATAACCACTCACTTTCCAATGTTTTTATTTCACAGGTTTCTCGTGTGGCAATATCGGCGATATTCAACTTCGAAGGTATGTATCTCCATTCTTCTATTTTCGTCAGTTCGTCTAATTCGCCAAGGCGGTGAGCTATGTAGGCTTTGTAACTTCGTGCGTTATTGCGTATCCAGTGTAAAACTGTAGATGAGTCACACCAGAATATTTTTCTTTCAGCCTTTATTCTATGTTCGTTTATTATATTATCTGCCAATCTTCCCGCCAAAACGGCTGCTTGTAGCTCTAAGCGTGGCATAGATACATACTTTACAGGCGCAACTCGACATTTACTGGATACAAAGGCAACTTGAATATTTTGTTTACAATCAGTCCAACGCCAGTACGCGGCAGCACACATCGCTTGAGTTGACGCGTCGCAGAACACATGTAGCTGTAGGTTCGTATAGCGCTCGGTCAACTGCGCCGGCGAAGCGCTATTCGGTGCGTTTGCACTGAGGTCGTGCGTCTCGCTCCCGCACGTAGGTACTGAGTGGCGAGTATTTCTTGTTGCTGACTCGTAATGTCGAGGCAAGCGAATTTTATCAATGTTTTTCATTACGCTCAGCCATTCGATCCATTTTATAAATATTTGGTCTGTTATTTCGTCGTCCCAACTTATTCCAGACCTCCAGGTGTCTTGTAAAATGATCTTGCCTTTGATCGTGATAGGCGAAAGGAATCCATAGACATCGAAGATGGACATTAGTACACGTAGCATTTCCCGTTTAGTGGGTTTCTTTTGTCCAAGCAATATTGGTGTGGGAATTCTTCTGAACGACACATCGAATCCCAGGTTATCATTTGTCGGAAACCAAATAAGGCCGAGTGTACGTTCTCCGTCATATAGTTGTCCATTTTTGAATATCACAGACGTCGATTTCAGGTTTTCTTTGGGTAAGTCTTTAAGTACAGACTGCATATTAGACGTCCAATTTCTAATCTCGAATCCACCCTGTCTGTGGACGAATGTGACGTCATTCACAAGTTGGTTAGCCGTTTTTTCATCGGGTAAGGAGTCTATGTAGTCGTCGGCGTAGTGTTGTGTAAGTACAGCTTGCACAGCGGCCGGCATTGTGGGCCGGAATCTTTCGGCGTTTTTGTTCTTTATAAACTGGGCAATAAATGGGGAACAGTTCGCGCCAAATATAAGGCTAGTCATTACCCAAGTTTGTACGGGTTTATCTGGTGATTCTCGCCATAAAAAACGCAAGGCATCACGATCAAGATCTCGTATTTTGATCCTTAAAAACATGTCTTTTATATCACCCGTGACTGCCACTTTATTTTCTCGGAATCTCAGCATTATCCCGTATAGAGAGGTAAGTAGGTCGGGACCTTGCAGTAGGTAGTCATTTAAACATATGCCTTTGTTCTTAGCCGCGGCATCAAATACCAGTCGTAGTTTTTGTTTATTAGGGTTGTCCACTCCAAAATGAGGCAAGTACCATATTCTATTCGGACTTTTAGTTTCAGTGAGTTGTGATGCAAAATCGTTACTGAACAGGTGATCGATTCTTTCTTTGTATCGCTCTGCGAAGCTTGGATTTGATTTCATTTTCTTTTCAACACCTTTCAGTCTTGTGAGTGCATTATCGTATGAGTTAGGCATTTCACCAAAAGTACCTTTCCACGGGAGACCCACGTACCACCTACCATCTTTCAAAGTGGCCGTTTCTTCCAGGTATCCTGTAGCTTTTACGTCTAGTAAGTTTTGGCGGGGCTTACTAGTAACTCCGAAAGACTCCATTTCAAATGACTGGCGCATCTCGTTTTGCATTTCCCGTAGGATATGCTCACTTTCATTGTGTTCTCCTTCTGACAGGAACAGAGTAGACTGCAGCTTCACATCGTGATCGACAGCGGGCTTGGTGCGCATGCACCCGTGCATGCACCACCCTAACGGAGTGCGTGTGAAGTAGGGGTCTGTAGGTTTACCCTTAATTATTTCTAATGGTGAAATTAAATCGTAATTGTCCTGTCCTATCAAAAGTTCCGGTCTGTATTGACCATCACAAATCACATTTTTTATTTCCGGTTTCATCAGTTCATAATTACTTATGTCCACGGCAGTAACATTTTGTACTGGTAAGTTCATGTTTGATACACTACGCGCACGAATTGTAAACTTAGTTCCTTCACAGTTAGAAAGTTCAAGGTCGAGTACCTCACTATGGCATATCACTTCGCTATTGTCCCATGCACCGCACACACGCATAGTTTGTTTATTACCTCGCAATCCTACTTTCGATGCGAGCGTAGCGCTTATCAAAGTCACAGTTGAACCATCGTCGAGGAGCGCGACACTACGAAAAGTACCGTTAGGTCCGTGTAGGTAAATAGGCACAGTTTTTAGCAAAACTTTACGGCAGTTCACTTGAAGATGATTTACGGTTTCCACTCGCGACTCAGTCTTGGTTTCAGTCTCAGTTACATCGGTTATTTTCACACTATTACTCGGCACTGAGTTTTTGTTTACAATATAATGCAACAAACGATGGTGAGATAGTCCGCACTTGTCTACGTCACAAGCCGGTGCGGTACAAGTATCCTGCTTATGTTGTGATATCAGACACTTGTAGCAAATACCATGCCGTTTTACGAATGCCCAACGGTCTTTGCGTAACGATTTTTTAAACTTTTTACACTCGTGTAGTAAGTGCTCGGATACGTGACAGTACCGACACTCCTTATCACTTTTTCGTTCATTGTTTATCACTAGAGTACGATGCTTAGAATTTTCGTTGTAACTTTGTTTTGTGTATTGTATCGTCGATAAATTGACAGAAGTTTTAGTCATTTTTACTGCTTCATCACTCAGAAACTCGGACAAAATAATCAGTTTTGGTTTTTTTGTGTCACTGATAAGAGGATAACAGTAATCAGCCCACTTTGAGACCAGTATCATCGGTAGTTTCGAGAGTATGACCGATACAATGTTCATTCCTTTTAGGTATTCTTCGCATCCGATGGCGGTCACAGCAGCGACACAGTTTCTTACTTTCACGGAGAAAGGAATAATATCCTTCTGATAATCTTGTGCCATGGGGCGTAATTTACTTATGTCCTGCAGGATCCTAGATATTATTACATCAGGATTTCCAAACTGAAGTTCCAGTGTGCTCATTACATCTACGGCGGAGGTAGCACCAATGAGTAAGGCCGTCACTGCTTCTTTTGCTGGCCCTTGTAGGCTCTTCCTCAAACGCCACAGGTTTTCTTGGTCACTAAAATTGCACACTTGAGAAGATTCTTCAAATGTTTGCTTGTACTGAAGCCATTCAAGCGGGTCACCAGAGTAATTAGGTAAGTCCCTCGGTGTACACAAGCGATTCAGCATTCTGTCGTTAGATCTGCTGGCACCAGTAGCGGAGGCAGCGGCAAGATCCTTCAGAGCACTCGCCAGGGCTCGCACGGTTTCATCAGTGTCACCAGCAGCTGGTGGCGGTGGGCGTGCTTCGATCGCGAGTTCCGTAGCGGGGGGTTGCGGGCCGGCGGGCCCCACATGGTGCAGGTGCGATTCCTGCGTCGCCGAACGCAGCACGTCATCGCGGATGCCAAGATTGGTGACGCCCTGAGTATTCACCTCCTGCTGACTACTTTCCAGCCACTTTTCCACTACACGGTCACTTATGTTTTTTTCTGAGGGTAGACTACAGCTGCTGCAGTCGTCATCGATTTCAGCTAAGTCTGCATCCAGTTGTTTTTCTATCAATTCCATTCTAATTTGAGCCTTTGCTTGAGCGGCTTCCAGTTCCAGCCTTTTCTTTCTCGCCGTAATAGATGATGTTGATGATTTTTTATTGCGGGTAGACTTTCGAACACTTTGGGCAGTAGAAGGTCCAGGTGGCTTTTCTTCCATCTTGTTCCCGGGTTCAATAGGTTCTATAGCTTCTTTCGAAATGTCTATGTGTTCGACTTTGCATTTTTCTTGAAATTGCAATTGTTGAGCATCTTTTTGGTGCGCTTCATTTTGCTCGTCTTCCTTTCTTCTCGCACTCCTAGTGGTCATCACGCTTGGCGGTGGTGTATGATACATCCAGAGATCCGGCTCGAAGACCAACTAATGTAGGGGATGTGGACGTGTACAGTGAAAGAACACTAATTTGCGAAAGGGTGAAGGGCGGGTGAGACGAAACGGCCAATACGTCCGTGCGCAATCGTTCGTAAAGATCACTAAAAATTCCTAATCACAAATCGCAGCGCGCTCGCTGAGCGCGCGCCCCCCTTCCGCTCGCGCGCGTCTCCCGCGCCCTTACGAGCCCTGGATTTATTATAAAAGAATACAGGTACATACATAATTAACTACTAAACAAATACGAAGACAAATACAAATATAAAAAACATCGATGCAATCACGCGTCGCCTACATGACCAAAACTATTACGCTCTCAATGCTTTCAAAAGCCAAATGTAGCACCAAAAGCTTTTAATAAAGCCACGTATATAAAAAATACTGACATAACTACACAACCACTCGAAAATATATAAAAGCTCGTAAGAGGAGATTTTTATGTAAAACCAACGTTACACAATAATTTACGAGACTTGCTGCCAAGACAGGATATTCCTAAAAGAGGATAAAACAAAAATGACGTTGTTATTAATGGCTATTTACGACAAAACAGTCGTGACTCGGATTAAAATGTTCGCTTTCTTATTCGTGTTCGGAATATTGAGATTTGGAGATCCGGATTGGCTGTGTGTTGTAGATAACTGTTAGGTGCTTTGGTTTTATTATACACTCAGCGTCACAAAAATCGCACCTCTCCGAAAATAAGTTTCAAGCAAGTCCCGCCATCAACGTATACATTAAACCCTATTAATATTGGTATCAATTGAAAGTATGTTTAACGACCTTTAAATTAACAACAGTTAGAATTCCTAAACACAACAGATCTCATTAGCGCGTAACGTTAAAGAAAATGTTGTCAAAATACGCATTACAACGGCCACTAATTGCACCTCCCTTACAAGGGTATAAAACGGGCGACCCGGGTCAAATGTGAGTCATTCGCTATCCAACCTTTGAAGTGAACACACGTGAACAGCTGCAGCAATAAAAATACCCCAGAAGATGGATACCACTGCAGATGAAGCCGCTCAAGTCATTGCACTACTGCAATCAGGGATGCGGCAATGTGATGTTGCTCGGCAACTGAACTTGAGTCGTTTTTCCGTTCGACGAGTGTTCCAACGCTTCCAAGAGACTGGTGGCTATATCCGAAGACGTGGATCTGGAAGACAACGGTGCACATCCGAAAGAGACGGTCGCTTCATTGTTTCAACGTCTTTACGTAATCGGTTCTCCAATGCTGTTGAGCTGCAATAACAACTGCGATCAGCTCGCAGAACTTCTGTCAGCATCTCCACGATTAGAAGAAGAATGAAGGAGAAGAAAATTGCAGCTCACAGGGCTGCTACAGGGCCAAAATTGACTGCACAGCATAGGAGAGACCGGTTGCAATTTGCCCGTGACCATGTGGATTGGACAATAGACCAATGGAGGGCTGTACTCTTCTCGGATGAGACGAGGGTGTGTCTTTTCTGCAACGACAGGCGTAGAAGAGTGTACAGGAGGCAAGGGGAACGATTCGCACAAGCCTGTATTCAAGAGACAGTGGAATACGGGGGTGGCTCGTGCATGTTCTGGGGCGGCATGTCAATCGAAGGCAAAACGAACCTTGAGTGTGTTTCTCGGACTGGAAGTGCTCACGGGCAAGGGTCGCTGACTGCTCCTCGGTACATAACAGAGATCTTAGAGGAGCAGGTTGTCCCTTATGCGGGTTTTGTTGGCAGTGGGTTCACGTTAATGCACGATAACGCCCGCTGTCACACCGCATTAATTGTAAGAGACTACCTGCAAGAAGTTAGGATCCCTGTTATGCGCTGGCCGGCGCGAAGTCCAGACCTGAACCCTATCGAGCACCTTTGGGATGAACTGAAACGGCGAGAACGGGCACGTGATCCTACCCCTACCACTCTCCAAGACCTCCAAGATGCCGTCGTTGCAGAATGGGACAACATTCCTCAAGAGACTGTTGTCACATTAATTAGGTCCATGAGAGAACGCATGGAAGCTGTCATCAGAGCTAGGGGGGGTAACACTAGGTTTTAAGTTGATTTTATGGACTTTTTTAAAATTTTCACTGATAAAATAAAATTTAAGTTTTTAATCATTTGCATTAGCGTGTTTTTTTTATTCCCTGGCAAACAAAAAACCAAATTTATTGATTTATTCTGAAATTTAAATAAATTGCCTTTCCAATGATACCTTATAGTCATATTATGTGTACCATTGATTAATGGGGTTAAAATGACTTTGAAGGGAATTCTTAAAGAGGTGCGATTTTTGTGACGCCGAGTGTAGTTGAAGGTACAGAATTTAAATAACTTCGAACTGTAGAGCTTCTTTTGCTTTTGCCGAAGACCCGTGTGAAGGATTGATAATGAAAACAGTATTATCTTAAGATTTCATAAAATTCAAACCAATATCCAATGGCAGTCCGTACACGACACAACTAATGACAATCTAGAGTAACGCGTTAGTACGTCGCGACGCCGACTTGCGGATCACCGTTGACATACTACTGCTGTGACATTCTGGCTACTCGTTAGTCATTTGAGTTTGTAACGCGTCTCTTTTGAGTAGCGTCGTCAACGATCGGCCTTAATGATAAAGAAAAGCGGTATGAAAGCAAAATAATTTTATTTATACCTAAACAAAAGAGCTATTTCCATGTTTTACC
Source organism: Xanthia togata (assembly GCA_963853775.1). Taxonomy (NCBI): domain Eukaryota; kingdom Metazoa; phylum Arthropoda; class Insecta; order Lepidoptera; family Noctuidae; genus Xanthia; species Xanthia togata. The sequence continues at coordinate 9,310,284 of OY970788.1, read as the reverse complement.
AAATCTATTTAAAAGCAACTCTCGGAATCGTTCCACGACCATTACCATTACCACCACCACCATTTACCATTTTTCTCACAAAAAGTAGACCTTTCAGAAAAACACAAAATGAAAATTCGGTTGATTTAATTTTATCTGTGAGGAAAAGAAAGCTATCTGGCTTTCAGCCAATAAACACATTATATTTAGTAACCTTTGTTATGATCGCTAACATAATTATTATTTTCATTATCAAGTTTTAGGTAGGTATATAGATGGGCACAACAGAATACCAAATTTCAAATCGATCAGACTTGTGGAAGACGCTCACGTCCGTTCATCAACTAGAAAAGAGCTGATAATCTACAAACGGCAGAACCGATTTTGATAAAACATGTCTAAGAACCATCGCTAGAAAACCTGCTTTCAAATAAAAATACCGCATTCAAATCGGTTCACCCGTTTAGGAGCTACGGTGTCACAGACAGACACGCACACATAGCGGTCAAACTTATAACACCCCTCTTTTTACGTCGGGGGTTATAAAGCCTCTTTTCGTGTTTGTCTGTGTGAACCTCTTAGATCTTCTAAACGGTCTAACGGCCTAAAAGGTTTATGTGCCTAATATATTAATATTTAACTTAGTATAGTACAGATTTCTCGATGTTTTGTCGCGTGCACTCGTACGAAGTAGGGGTGGGTCGATAGTTTGTATTAAATCACACTGTACACGGCTGATAAGCTACGCCTCGATATAAACAGTTATGGTTGATAGAATTTTCACAAAAAAGTTTACAATGAGTTTCGAAAACGACATTCCAGCACCCACATTGAGATTCACGTCCCCTTCGACTTTACGACCAAGGAAAACGAAGGGTGCTCCCACACCACAGCGTTTCAGAAAACGTGTGCCGCACTAAGGGAATGTTGTTAACACAAGGGTGCAAATCGTAGAGGTAGCCATACTACACGCACGTGCTCACATTATATAGAAAAAGTATAAGAAAATCTTGCTACTGTTGGCAAAAGCATGTGAAAATTTTGAGTAGAATGTGTGTTAGTAAAGTATAGGTACAGTCAGATAAATTAATTGTTTATCAAATCGATACACTACGGAAACTTGCTGTGTTAAGAGGGAACAGGTCTCTCTGCGATCTCCGTACAAATGTATTCTCCTTTTTTCTTCCTGAATAATGCCTCTAGAGCAATATTTTTTTTTCATAAAATAAAAGTCTGCTGTAGAAACGTCTCAACCGATATAATAATTGCGGACTTTTAATTGATCATCTTATCAAAGCTTTGTTAAATGTAACTGGAATAACTAAAGAGTCGCCTTCTTCGATTAGAACATTATTTTGAAAAATTTACGTGCCTTTAAGGTGAGCCTACAAACTACTGGGATAGTTTAATTATTAATATCATGGTGTTAAAGTTAGATAAAATTACTGAAAGAGAATGGGGGTCTCATAAGTGCACATTGTTCCCGAACCCAAACGAAAACAATAATTCGAAACGTTTATCGGTGGATGTTTTAACTAACTTTTTGCGCAACAAGGCAGACATGCTGGAGGCATTGCAGCGTTCACATAGCAAAGATGCTCAAAGCACTGACAGCAAAAAACAACACTCAAAATGTCATAATATGTCACACTGCAATGTTTCTAGCAGGCCGAGTAAATCAAATAAACAACGCGGTAAGTTAATATGCGCAAAATGCACCGCGAATCACCCACTGTACACGTGTAAAGAGTTTATCGAATGCGACCTAGACACAAAGCTTAAACTTGTACGCGAGCACAACGTAAGTGAGAATTGTTTACATTCGAAGCACTCAGTAAATAATTGTAGATTTGGGCCTTGTAGACACTGCAATCAAAAACATAACTCATTATTGCACAATTATAACGCTAATAGTTATGTTGCTTTGCATTCCACAACGACCACTGAGGCATCGCGTGCTAATGCGAGTGAAGCGCTAGCGCACTTCCCCGCGGCCGCACCAGCCGCCTCGGACTCCGCAGTCCCTATTTAAGTAAACACGGCACACATGCAACCGCAATTGATTAAGTCTATGGGTGTGCAGTCCGTGTTATTGTCAACAGCTATCGTTGATGTAGCAGATGTACACGGTAGATATCATAAAGCGCGGGCGCTCCTTGATAATGGAAGCCAGCGCTGTTTCGTTTCTAAATCAGCAAATCAATCAATCAATCAATCAATAATAATTGGCAATCATTATGTCAACTCTTAAATGCACCATTAATACAGTCCACAAACGAAGTTCGAGGCGTAGGTGATTCGGTAGTACATTGTTCGCAAGCTTGTAATATCGTTATCAAATCCTGCGTCGATAATTCATTCACTATGCGCGTTAATTGTTATGTGCTGTCTAGGATCACGGCTTCGATGGCTGCCGTATGCAAATTAAGCGCGCAAGTCTGTATTCCAGACAACATACGGTTAGCCGATCCGGAGTTTCTAGACTACAAAAATATTGACGTTTTGATTGGCGCAGATAGGTTTTGGGATCTGTTAGAAGACGGTAAAATTCGTTTGAGTAGTGGTCCGTTTCTACAGAACACCAAACTAGCCTGGATTATTTCCGGACCTATACTTAATTATACGCGAAAAAGTGCGCCAATTCATTGCAATATTATTAATTCTTTAGATACGCAACTACGATTGTTCTGGGAGATTGAGGAACCATCTAAGGTCAGAGACAAACTGAGGAAGAACGTGCATGCGATGATCATTTTGTTCGCACTACTACTCGCAATAGCGACGGGAGATTCTGCGTGCACATTCCACTCCATCAGTCACCTGATACTTTGGGGGATTCTTATACACAAGCAGAACGTCGATTTCTTGCGCTAGAAAAACGTCTGCAGCGTTCGCCTGAATATAAAATTCTTTATTCCGATTTTTTACAGGAGTATCATAACTTAGGCCATATGACACAGGTAGATTCCTATGAATCCTCGTGTTATTTCATGCCGCATCATGGCGTGTTCCGCGAGCTCAGCACCACCACCAAGTTGCGCGTGGTGTTTGACGCTAGCGCACGATCGAGCTCTGGTAAGTCACTGAATGATTTGCGACTAGTTGGACCTCCTATACAGGGTGATCTCATTGCTATTCTTCTCCGCTTTCGGCAGCACAAGTACGTCGCGTGCGCCGACGTGGAGAAGATGTACCGGCAGTGCTTGGTAGATGAGGGTCAGCGCAGCTTGCAAATGATTTTGTGGCGTGAGTATTTTGGACTGATTCCACAATTGTCTTAGGCTGGCTGCACATGAGGCCGAACCAACTTAACACATTTGTTCAAAATAGGATCGCGGAAATTCATGATCTTACACTAGACGTCCCATGGCGTCACGTAAGCCGTGTAGATAATCCCGCCGATCTAGCGTCACGTGGTGCTCGATTGGAAGAACTTTCTTCGTCTACCTTATTTTTTCAATAGACGATCACAAAAGTTCGGACTCGTTCAAACACCGCGACTTACCTGAGGTCAAGTCATGCGTGACTGTCGTTGTAGCTCAGGATTGTTGTGAATTATCTTTGTTTCCCTTTCATCGGTTCTCTCAATTTAAACGTATGAGGCGTGCGGCTGCCTTTATGTTACGTTTTGTAAATAACAGTCGATGTAAAAATAATAAGCGTACAGGCAGCCTTAGTGTGGACGAGTTAGACCATGCAGATAAAACATTAGCTCGATTTTGTCAAATGGAATCATATCCAGTTGAATATAAAGCATTATCTAATAATGAGACTATTAAAAATAAAGGTTGTTTGTCTAAATTAAATTTGTTTTTAGACGATCACAAATTAATGCGCGTAGGTGGTCGTTTAGTTAATTCTGATGAATTCATTTACGGTAAGAAACATCCAATTGTAATTCATAGTAAGCATTATTTTACAACTTTATTATTTCGTCATGAGCACAGTCAGCTTCTCCACGCTGCTCCGCAGGCATTATTTATTCATTTACGCAAATCATGGTGGCCTGTCGGAGGCAGAAATTTAGCTCGCCAGGTAGTGCATAATAATGTGTTACCTGTACTCGCATTAGAGGTAAGACGCTTAGTCCTACGAGTATGATGGGTAACTTACCTAGGGAGCGAGTTACACCTAGTCTTCCATTCGTTCGGTGTGCGGTGGATTACGCTGGGCCAGTGCTCATTCTGAACCGCAAGGGTAGGGGCGCTAGGCTTATCAAAGGCTACAGTTGCCTATTTGTTTGTTTCGTGACACGTGCTATACACCTGCAGTTAGTCAGTGACCTCTCCAGTGAAGCGTATTTACTTACTTTAAAAAGATTTATTTCACGCCGTGGTAAGCCTGCAGATATAATATAATGATAATGGTCGTAATTTCGTAGGTGTAATGAACGATTTTTCTAAATTTTTGACTAATTGTAGTAATGACATTTTGGAATTCGCATCTAGTCAAAATATAAAATTTCATTTTATTCCCCCTTATTCTCCGCATTTTGGTGGTCTGTGGAAGGCAGGAGTAAAGTCGAGTTAACACCATCTTCGTCGTGTGATAGGCAACGCGCATCTCACGTTCGAAGAGTACAGCACAGTATTGGCTCAAATAGAAGCCGTACTAAATTCCCGACCTCTGTCTCCTCTTTCCCCCGATCCTCATGATTTTTCCCCGCTCACTCCTGGACACTTCCTTGTTGGCCGGCCATTGACTGCGCCAGCAGGCGATGACCTACGTGATGTTCCTGCTAGTCGTCTCCAGCGATACCAGAGGGTAGAACAACTTCGCCAACCCTTTATGAACCGGTGGGCGAAGGAATACTTCTCCGAGCTGCAGGTGCGGACAAAATGGACGGCGAATAAGGACGAGCTCAAACCAAACTCCTTAGTTGCTATTAAGGACAATAACCTCCCACCTTTGAAGTGGCATTTGGGGCGTGTTCTTTGCACTATCCCAGGAAAGGATGGTATATGCCGGGTGGCCGATATACAGACGTCTTCCGGCGTGGTGAGGCGCGCATATACCAAGATTTGTCCGCTACTACAGGACGTGATCGACACTGATGCAGTGACTGAAGACCATTGAAAGCCACTGCTTCCAAGGCCGGGGGCATGTTGTGGACTCCTACTCCATTAACGTACATCAGGGACTAACAGTGACATCTCGAGACAAGAAATGATACCATACGCTACGTCATAGCTATCACTCGACTGTGATCGGTCGTCATTCGAAATATTGTTCCCACACCCCTCTCCTTGAATGTTGTAAATCAAAATAGCTAATATACATAATTTGTTTGTTAAAACTAAAGCATCGTTTTCATTGAAAATCCTCAACACAATCTAGAAACCACCTAAGTTTTCAATAATTTCTTCAAATACCAATTTTTCAATTTCACAATTTAACTTGGTAGTCAATTTAGTAAATAATAAATATCCCATAATTTACATGTTATTTAGTAGGTAAAACCAGATCCTGTTATTTATCAACGCGCTGTCCTCATTGTGTTATAATAATATTAAATTGTTTAACATTAGACCTGTAATGTGGATGGCAGAATGAGATAACACTATAAGACAAGTATCGTAGACAGAGAGTAAACATCAAGCGGTTTATGATAGCTAAGAATGTCTTTGTTAAATAGTAATATAGTAATTTTGCAGTACCTACTACCTACCGCGGAAAAAACCTAAATCAGTTCACTTGGTCGTTTTAATGAGACAAATAGAAGGACAAAACAAGGTTTTTTTATGAGTCTTCTGCATCAGAGTTGAATTTTAACTTTCATTGATGCAAAATACAAACAATTTTATTTTTATTTTTTCTGGGTAACATCTTTCCTCTCGCTCTCCCGCAGTCTGTGCGAGTGATTTCGAGAAAAGGGACGGAAGTGTGTAACAGGAAGCCGGGGAAGCGCGCGTTATTTGATTTGACCAATGAACGCGCTCAGTACTAGAATTGGCCGCCAGATGGTACCAACCCATTTTCGAAGAGGTTGGTACTGTCAGCTAATGTCAGAAGCGACTACTGTAAGGCTCGTTTTTTAATAAATACAAGACTGAAACTGTTTTGTTTTTATATGACGCTACATATTTCATCCGGGATTTTATAAAGTAGTCTAAATCTCAATTTGTTAAAATTAATGCACACTATGAATATGGCAGCATTTTTCATAGCCAGCTCAGTCAGCACAAAAGCTTTTAACGCCGTCACACTATTAACTGGTAAAACAATATTTTAGGGGAAATAACTGAAACTAGTATGATGCATGGCGGACATCTAGTTAGATGCAGAGGTGGCCGATGGAGTAAAGCTGTGACCGAATGGTAGCCAAAGTTAGGATATAGAAACTAGGGCCGTTCAAAAGCGCGTTGGGTTGATGTCGTTGGATGATTGGCGTCAAAGTTGCGGGAGACACCTGGATGAGGGACGCACGGAAGCGGGAAGTATGGCAGGAGAAAGGGGAGGGTTACATCCAGCAGTGGAAAATGATGATGCTTGTACACACATAAACATAACATCACGCCTTGTTTCCCCGGAGGGTTGGGCAGAGGTGTACCTGTAGTAGGTACACCCACATTTCGCCAGTTATGTTTAGGATGCTTGTACTACCTTACATATATTTGTTGGCAATATAAGCCTCATTTAATAAGAGTTGTGTTTATAACCAACTACTAGTTATCAGTATCAATAGCAAAAGCTTCTTTTAAAAATATACGTAATTCCTTAAAAATTCTAAGAATCAATTTATTTTCGAATTTATACTCGACAAAGACGAGGATGTTAATTAATAGAGATGTCTGGAAGCCAAACCCATAGCCTTAGAAAGTAGAATAAACGGAGGTGGTGATTAATTTATACTTATATTAATATTGCACTTGAAAGCAGCGCATGCAATCGAGTAATCACTATAAAGTCCAGGGGCCTTAATATGAAGTATTAATGCCATCATTATCCCACTACGAAAACAGGATGGTGCTAGCGGCCTCATATAGCTCCGTCTCTCATTCACACTGGAATAATGGTGGCATTAATACGTCATAATAGTATATAAAAAGCTAAACGTAAAAATAATAAATTATGAATCAAATTATTTTCTAATCTGAATCCATACTCGTATCAGATTCCTCTTGAACCAGTAGGTAAAGCAAAGAGAAGATAACAAAAAAATGTGTTTGTTTACATAAACTACTGAATATGTGAATCACCGTTATCAGTGAACAACTACACACACTGATAACAGGTGTTTGACCTCGTTGTATGTAAATAGACCCAGATTAGCAAACGTGCAACCTGATGATGATGTAAGATGATCATTTTGGTTTACGAGATCATCTTGCGATTTCTGAATTTATTCAGGTCTTCTTGTACACACGGCTACACCTCAAGCTATACATTTCCAGTATAAGCTGACCTCGCACTGTACGGAAATCCCATACAATGCGAGATCAGCATAAACTGGAAATGTATAGCTTGATGTGTAGCCGTGTTTACGACCATGACGTTAGCTGATCTAAAAAAAATAATTGTAGAGCTGTTATAATAATTATTTTAGTTCAAGAAACATTGGCGCCGATTCTCTTGTTCACCGAACTAAACTAACTAAACTATCACTAAAATTCCTTACTTTTGGCTATGAGAATCATAAAGCTATTCTGCAATAAAAGGTCTCTAAATTTAAAAAATATTTTGACTCAACTAAAATCGAATTTGACAGTTGCGACTCCAAATACTTGTTTGCCCTACCCCGCGATTTTTTTTTAGAGCCGGAGGCGCGGAGGATTTCATCCTCGACGTGTTTTATATGGAATTTTTCACTTTTTGTATAGAAAATATTTAAAAAAAAATAACCTACGCGTGTTGAGTACTAGGGGTATATAAGGCTTTTATAAAGGGGGTCGAAGTTTCCATTATTTTTGCGATAGGACACCCCATTTCCGAAATATAAGCAAAAGAAAAGAAAAAAATCCAGTACAGTACCGTTTTTGCACCTGAAGTCGAGGTGTTCGTGTGAATTTTAGTTCATGACAACTAATAGTATTCCACACCATTTTTAATCGCGATAAAAAATGGGCAGATTTAGTTAGACAATTAAATTTTTTGGTGAAAAACGTCAAATTCAGAATAGCAAAATTGTCATTTTCACTAAATTAAAATCTCAGTACCATCTTAGTGCTGTCAAACTAAAATATAGTTAAGTTGTGTCACTTTAGTCTATTTCAGAATGGGAAATCATCGTTTGACAGGAGTAAACTAAATTTTAGTGATTTTTAGTCTAGTTTAGAGGCATTTGTGACAACAGAATCGGCATCATTGTACGATTAAATCGCACATTGGTTTAGTGCACTAGCATGCATAAGCATTGTTAGGTATCTAATATAGATCGATGTATTACCACAGATAGTATAACTGAGTACACTTTTGACCGTTATATTGTAAACACCGTGTTAAAATTATAAATCATTTATCAAGATGGTCAGCAAGATTAGTGGTCTTCCATCTCAACTTAATCAATATAATTACTAACTAACTAAATATATCAATTTATTATAGCTAGCAAGTATTCGCTATAATAAATTGCTTTGAATTTTTTCATACAAGGTTTGCAAATCGTTTCCTATAAATTGGAGCAGAACTGTAATAATACCTGAACTCTTATACCTACTCCTCAAATCTATGATTTCTTGTAACGATCATTTTAGGCGCCATCTCACGGACGAGAGAATTGCGGCGACAGTCACGCCGTGCCTTCAAATTATCGCCGTGTCGAGATTGATTCATAAAGTTTCTATTGAATTTTATGGCACGCCGAGGGTATCGACGCGATTTTCTCAAGTCTATATGGTACGAGAGCCCATGACAAAATTTTGGCCTTATCGTTTTACAAAAAAAAACCGTATAATCGATAGATTTGGTTATTCTGAATCCAAAGATCCTAACTTCAGAAATTTTCCGCGTCACGTCTGACGTGAGCGTATTTTTAAATACTAATGTAAAAAAATATACTTACCGAACTGTTTCATAGCAATCTGTCTGATTTTCAGAATGTAGTTGGACGATAGATTTTCGATCAATCTGCCTAGGATTTTCTCAACTATGTTGGGGTCGGCTTCCAGTCTTACCGGATGCAGCGGAATACCAGTATTTTACATAGATTGACTGCCTATCTGACCTCCACAACCCAGTTACTGGGTAATACGCCTTGGTAAGTCTGGTTGTCAGATAGTAACGATTGTCAAAGATCCACGAATGACAGCTAGGACCAACATTTTTAGTCATTGTCGGACTCATCATGGGTGTCTTGAGGGATAGTAGAAGAAGCACGTTTGCCGGGCAACTCCGAAACGTTATTTTGGTTTCTGGAATTATAGGTGACATTTAAAATTTCTTAAAACAGGTTTTTTAGTTACCCCGGTAAGTATACCAAAGATTTAAAAAAAAAACATTGAACCAGGTTGCTATGAGAGATAGGTTAATTTGTTTGACATTTTTGAAAATGCGCTCAGGCCACATGTGACACGCAAAATGTCTAAAAACAAACGTTCTCGTAATAGTATTACTTACATTTTTAATAATATGAGTATACAATCATATTGTGATGAAAACATCTGCCTATTTTTTTTGACATAGTAGAAATAGGGTCTCGTAAAACTGGGACATTTCTGACCGATATTTCCCATCGAGTCGGGTTCAGAATTATCTAAAGTAACGGTTTTGGCCGTTAAAGGATGTAGCATGGTTTTGGTTATGAGCTCTCTTACCATTAAGTTAATTGTGTTTTGATGAGATTCATAATCCTTCCACCCTTAACCCACGGATCACGACCACTTGTAAGAATGCCTAAGGCTACCCAAACGCAATGTTGGATTTCACCTAGTTAACGATGAAGATGATAGTTTTCAATATTTTTGTTGGTATACATACTGACGTGTGCTAGCTGACATATTGCAAGCAATTTGATTTAATGTTTTGTATTTCTTTTACTAGTTTTTATCACATCTATTTATTCTCCGTAAACTCGAGTTTACGGAGAATTTTAAGGCGAGTGTTCCTTTGAATCCAGAACTGAGCAAAGGATTCAAATAAACACGTCTTTTTTTTGCTCCCTAGGCAAACAATCTTCTATTTCAGACGTTCAAAAAGTGCTGAGTCTCAGCCTAGTTTGAATAAATTAATTGATTATGATTTTGAACATTTTTCAATCATGTAACCGTTATAAAAACGTATAACACGTGTGTTGGTAATACTGTTGATAGTATTTGTATTTTTTACGATTACATTGTGAGTTTGTGAGAGCTCGTGTCGACAGACCATCAGAGCGTGGCTGTAAGGCGAGCCAAGTCGACAGTTACATTATGTGCGTACGAGACACTTACCTATATCTTCCACTTACTACTACAGGACTTGGGTATTATAGTCATTGTTATGGTGCAAAAAAATTAAGACCGTGCGTGATTTTGCTCTCCATTTGATAATAAATCCCTAGGCATATAATTACTTACAGAAAAAAAATTGCCAGATGACCTGATGAAGGTTGCAGAACTGAATGTGGGCAACGACACACCGGTCCTTGTGTCAATCCTTGTAGGGGTCTATGGGCAACAGTGGACGTCTTTCGGCTGAAATGATGATGGTACTAAAAGAGAGGGAGTTCTCAATATTATTCGCTGCAAATCATACAGCTTGATAATATCCTTATTTGAAGTTACTACTTTCACTACTCACAACAAATCAATGAATTTTATATAAATTATTAATCACCGCACGGAGGTGTTAAAGGAAAACGACTAACAATAGGTGCCTATATATTATATTATAAAATATATGACAGACACATACGCTGTTAGTATAAGAGACTATAGATAGTGTAATCCACGACGACGCGCCCCACTCCGCTCCGCTCCGTACAGCTTACAGTACAGTTTTCGCGGAATGGGCCGCGTCGTCGTGGATTGCACTATACCTATGTGCATTACGTCGGTAATAATTAATTCTAAGTACCCACGTGGATAAGAGGATGTGGATAAAAAGTTCTGGAAAAGTGTTGGCTTTAGGCCTATTTACATGATACTAGTTTCTTGCCTGTTGCATATGTCATACAATTGAATTTAAATGTATCCTCTAACGACTGTTTAGATTTAGACGATGTTTTTAAATAGCTTTCAATTAGCAAACCCCTAAAAAATCACATTTATGTCACTTAGAATGTGGATAGAGGTGGTGATGGTCTTAAAGGAATGGTTTCCAAGAAACGATAAAAAGGGCGTTGGCAGACCAACAGCCAGGTGAGAGGACGACCTACAGAAGATTTTATTGAAGACCTGGATGATACTCGCAAAGACCAGGGAAGCATGGCACAATGGAGAGCATACTTTGCAGTGTGTGGTAACAAGGCTGATGATGTGACTTAGATGTTTGGCCATGTGTGTAAAGTTTGAACTTACTTAGTCTTCAAACTAATATTCAGCTATTTGTCGTTGATTCTGTCACCAGTTTATGTAATAACAATTCAAACGTTTACATTGAGTCAGTCACAGCCTTGTTTGTTAGTAGTCATAACTCTGGTCAAGGTGTTAGAGAGATTTAGTTAGAAATAAAATCAAGGTATTAAAGTTTTAAAAAACTTGTTTTCATCCTCTGAGTTTACTACTCGTCTGGGAATTTTGGATTGGCAAATTATAATAACCTTGTTTCTCACGCCATCGGTATGTTGCAGAACAGAATCAATGACTAAAGTCAATGACTTTCGCATATTTGTAAATGTTAAAATAAAGTTATCGTACCTGCCCCACCCAGCCTTTTTATTTCTTACATGCGTTACACACATACAATTCCATAGTCTTGAAAGGTAAAAAGGCGTTTACAGGTTAAATTGCTTATAGAATCTTCCCAAAAGAATAATGCACTTAGGTTAATGAATTTAATTCAAAAGATTACGACTAGTTTCAAAATCCATCAATATTACGACCCTTACAACCGGGTTTAGCTTTCAGATGAAGACCCGGATTGTTGGACTCGTTTTAGAATCCCCTTTGATAATCTTAAATCTTAATAATAGCTCATGTTAGTCACCATTTGTATCCTGTATACAGATTATGTAGATTATTTAACCCTGACCCGCTTAAACTAGGTGATTGTACAATTCTGAACTTGGTATTTAATAGCTCCTTTGACGAGCCTTTGAAGTTGGCTAGAGTTATTTTGTCTTGTTATGCTTCAAAAAGTTCTGTGGAAAATTTTTCTTCTACATTCGATAGTTTTTCGGGTTTACCTTAGCTTTTAAAATACAGCCAGGGTAATTAATTGTTAAGCAAATTGAAACCCTTTCAATTACATATACAACTGTCAAAGACAGTCAGCTGCAGTTGTGATTTGTATATCAAAATCTGCCTACCCTTTTCAAAACTATGTAGGGTTCGGCTTCCAGTCTAACCAGATACAGCTGAATACCAGTATTTTACATGGAGCGACCGCCTATATGAACTCCAAATCCCAGTAACTAGGAAATACCATTCCCCTTGGTAAGACTGGTTGTCAGACTTTCGGGCTTCTGACGATCCGTAACGACTTTCAAAGATCCACGAATAACAGCCGGGGCTTAACGTGCTTTCCGAGGTTTGGAGGAGTCTCGATATGTAAAGATGGCCACCCATCCACAGACCAACCCCGGCAAGCGTAGCTTAACCTGATAGATCGACCCGTGCGGCAGTTATTACTTAGCCACGAGCTCCTACCCGTAACGACATACTCGTAGTAGCTGTGATTTGTATATGCAGATAATAGGGTATTACACTCATTTTTGAAAAGTGTCTCAATTACATTCTAAAGTGCTAATGAAACACTTAAAAATTCACAAATTTTATATTCAATCAGTATGTGCCATAAAAAAGCATTTAAATTTTTCATTTTCAAATTTCGCGCGTAATTTGACGATAACGCTAGACGTAGTGGAAGCCATATTGCTCTGTGGTCATGACGTCAGTTGGCTGTGTAAACAAATGCAGTGATATTTTTTAAGTTATAAATGTGTGGTTGTCTCCTTTTACAAAACCGTCCTCCATGGTATTATTTCAATAAAAATACGTTGGTTACGAAAATAATAAAAAGCCTTTTTAGATTAAACTATCAGCGTATGATAGTTGACAGTTAACACTTTCTATGTTCACATAGCCGTATGACGTAATAACATGGCGAATACTATCTAATGGTGTTATGAAACAGATATAAAACACTGAAATCTTTTAATTGAATTTTAAAATTTATTTAGCTATTTTATGAACTAAAACTAACGTTTTCCGACTGCTTTTTGCCTAAGCTATCTCAATAATATATTTTTAGTTTTTTTCTCTTATAGAGTAAAACACCCTATTCAAGTGTGGTAGTCAATTTGCTTTTTTGCTTAACAATAAAGTTTCCGACCTCTTGCTAAATTTGCTCATTAGCAAGCTTGATCATAATATGTTTAATTTTTTGGGTTCAATATCCAAAGGGTGCCACCCTTTCACTGGATACTATTACTAATTTTATGCGCCGTCTGTCTATTACAGGGTTTTTTTACTATTACAGCCGTCTATCTTTTACTTTTTTAAATACGTGTTACGTATTTAAAAAACTGGCTTTTCCCATGAAAGAAACCTCGAAAATGATGTATTTTGATCTAAGCCAGATTTTTATTTATTTACTTCTCAATATATACGAGTAATTTTAATTTATAACATAATAGTGATAATATCGCTCATTTGGAGAAACATCATCATAACTGCTACTTTTCAAATTTTACATGCAGGAAAATATTTTTTTTTGTAATGAGGTTACTGTCTCGTTAAGAACTAAGAAGACCCTTGCCTATTTTTTTGTACTTAAAATGTGGCTACACTAATGTAGCTCTATGTGCTATTCAATTAAGTAGAATATTTTCGTCCCTGTTTCTGCGAGATCTTTGCGAGTTAGCACAAATGCAACAACGACGTTAGCGTCGCCTACCGATAAATAGATTGAAACTGATTTAAGTCTTTGTTTCTCCTAACGTAAATACACTTTCTAAGTGTTTTGTCATATTTAACTCATTTTTGGGAAAAATACATTTACATCGATGTTTCTTCAAATGAGCGATATGTTATTATTGAACCCAGCTGCATGAAACGATTCCTTTTCCTGATACAATCCTTTTATCTCGTGGAATGACACCCATGGGAAATTATTATAGATTGGTACCACGCCATCATTCCACAGCATGATAATAATATCGCTCACGCAAAATTAATTATACATATACACATTGGACATGGATATACCAGTAATCTTTCTCTTTGGCCAAGGTATCTTCTACTCTACGTCTGCATCTATTAGTATTTATTGAATGTCACTTGTTTTGACGTAGAAAAATATCTTGTATGCTTTTATTTTCAGTGTTATTGGTGCCGATTATCTTGTACACCGAACTAAAATAACTAACCTATCACTAAAATTCCTTACTTTTGGCTATGAGAATCTTAAAGCTATACTGCAATAAAAGTTCTCTAAGTTAAAAAAATATTTTAACACAACTAAAATAGAATTTGAGAATCATACTGTTTTCGCACCTGAAGTCGAGGTGTTCGTGTGGATTTTATTTCATGACAACTAATAATATTCCACACCATTTTTAAAAATGGTCAGATTTAATTTTTGGTGAAATACGTCAAATTCAGAAAAGCAAAATTGCCATTTTCACTAAATTAAAATCTCAGTGCTATCTTAGTGCTGTCAAACTAAAATATAGTTAAGTGTCACTTTAGCCTATTTCAGAATGGGAAATCATCGTTTGACAGGAATAAACTAAATTTTGGTGATTTTTTGTTTAGTTTAGAGGCATATTTTGTGATAAGAGAATCGGCACCAATGCCTGTTTTATAAAGTTCCTATTCAATCGTGGTCTCAAGTAATATACGGGAAATCCCGTATGCTTGAAAGGTGAATGTCAAGTTCTTGCTCTGTCAGTATCTTTATCTAGTTTTACTTAAACCACTGTGCTCTTATATGTTTGTAAGTATATTCTCATATTATATTTATTATACATAGGTACATAATATGTAAATATGTCCCACCAAGTGAAAAAACTGCAATTATTCCTGCTTACGCAAATACACCCCTAGCGAGCCATATTGATCCGATCGCCCAACGGTTCCTTTAACTTAGGGTAGTCAGCAACTACACCCGTCTCTCTCTTTACGATAATTTTGTCTCTTTTGCACCCTGCGCTTTTCATTTGTAACGTTTGAAGAACAAAATACTAACTTACTAAGTTAGCTCTGGTAGGTAACTTTGTGAACCGATTTGTTAAAGTTTTTACCTAGTACCTTGTGTAGAATTTGGTCCTCTAAAAGTAAGAAGCAAATGAAAAGTAAAACTCACGTTAAAGTTACAATAAATGCAAAAAAAAAAAATGTTTTAAATAGATAACAGTGTAAGAGTTAACAGTCATATTGCTATTTTTTTTTAATAAGTATCAGTCAGACGCTCTAATTACATTAACCTTGCAAATAAGGAGCACACACCTAATTAATTCATCTTTTAGACCAATTAAAATAAGCCAATTGGTGTCAACATGGATGGATTTCCATTCAGAAGTACGAACATAAGATTCCTTTTTCGACCAATTTAGGAAATGAGGCTAATAGCTTTAGGCAATAAAACGATTTAGGACGCCGAATAACGAAGGTAAATCGAGTTTATATCCTGATTGTATTGTTCATAGTACCTACTGTGTTATACAATAACTAGCTTCTGGCCGCGACTTCGTCCGCGTGAAATTTCGGCCCCCGACCCACCGCGTCGCATCGCATCGACCGCCCGCGCTATTACATCGTTTTCGCTAAGCGTTATTTCTGACTCTTTTTGTTTTTGCTCGGCTTCTTAGGATCGTAGCGTGATGTTACGCTTATAACTTTCCTCAAGAATTGGACTATCCAAGGCTAAAAGAATTTTTCAAATCCGACGGGTAGTTCCGGAGATTATCCCCTACATAGAAACTTATAAACAAACAAATTTTACCTCTATATAATATTATATATATAATAATTCATAAATAATAATAATATAGTATATAGTAAAGAAATAGATAATACATTTATGTTAACTAAATTATCCTGTATTTATCCATAGCCATTTTAAAAACAATTTCGAATTCATATTCCTGTAAATACTTATGCACAGTAACAATCAATATTAAGTACCTACTTTGTTCCTTATACTAGAAATTCAATGCATAAGAGTAGTCAAAAAAACATAAAACCTAAATAAGCATTCATGTTAATTTTTGGCACCTACTACAGAGGTAATTCATTTTAACAAACATTATTTTCTTATAAATTATACTACACAAGGTAAGTTCTTATCACTATAATTAAAGATGACCAATTCCTATCAATTAACAAGGACGATCACAAAATAATTCATTTACTTTCCTGCGCACTAAAAATATGTTATAATATAGTAAAATCAAAACACTAAACACAATTTAGAAACAATAAAACAATATCCAAAACCAAATCTACCCCAATAAAAGGTACCAGACGATTCCAGACAACCTTTTTGGTACCAAACTTCATAAGTAAACTACGATACGACAGGATTATATCCTCAGTAACATTTGTTGACTGCCAACCAAAGGTCGAGGGTCGAAAGGATCCCATCGAACTCTCGAAATGGTTAGAGCCATTCCTAACACAAATATTGACACATATATATATATATATATATAAAAAATGTGGTTTAGGAAGTAATACATAGGTACATCTATTAAATTATGTGAGAGTATTCTCGGCTTCCGCGTGATCATAAATGGCTTGTATAATATGATTGGTTTACAGGTTTATAGCCAGTTCAATGATTCAATGAATGGAGAAATAAGAGGATAATAGGAGTATTGTCAATTCGTATGTTAGGTACCTAAAAACTAGTTACGCTGACGACACGTTGGTCCTGGCGCAGGGGAGGTCGCACCAGGCGGCGGCCGAACTAGCGACACACGGGGTTGCGACAATCGTGGCCAGAATCCGGCAGTTGGGACTCGAGGTGGCCTTGCACAAGTCCGAGGCCATGTGTTTTCATGGTCCTCGGAACGCGCCACCGTCGGGTTCCCAAATAACGGTAGGAGGGGTTCACATCGGCGTCGAGTCGACGATGAAGTACCTGGGACTCGTCCTCGACAGTCGGTGGAACTTCGTGGAGCATTTCCGACGTTTGGCTCCCAGACTGGAGCGGGCCGGGGCTGCATTGAAGCGGCTCCTGCCCAATCTAGGGGGTCCAAACGCCTCCTGCCGGAGGCTATACGCGGGGATCGTGCGGTCCATGGCCCTGTACGGGGCACCGGTGTGGGCGCGTTCGATGAGGCGGCGGCCTGCCCGCAGGTTGAACGCGTCCCAGAGGGTCATGGCCACCCGGCTGGTCCGGGGATACCGCACGGTCTCCGGTGAGGCGGCAAGCCTCCTTGCTGGATTGCCGCCATGGGATCTGGAGGCAAAAGTCCTCGCGCATATTTGGGAGTGGCGCGAGGAGGCGAAACGCCGGGGCTTGACTCCGATGCCGCGAGAAATCGCGGCACAGCGGACAGAGCTCCGACGGGATCTCATGGCGGCATGGAGAGTGCGATTGTCGCAACCCAGTGCTGGGCACGCCACTATTGCGGCGATAAGTCCCCTCTTTGAGGAGTGGCTGGAGAGGCGCCACGGCGTCCTCACCTTCCGCCTGACGCAGGTCCTCACCGGACACGGCTGTTTCGGGAGGTACCTGTTTCGGATAAGGCGGGAGGAAACGCCCGGGTGTCATCACTGCGTGGATCGCCCGGAGGACACGGTGGAGCATACGGTGGAGGTATGCCCGGCTTGGGCAGAGCACCGCCGTGTCCTCGTGGAGGCGATCGGTGGCAGGGATCTCTCGCGTCCGGCCCTGGTCCAGGCCATGGTACGGAGCGAGAGGGGATGGGAGGCCGTCACCTCCTTCTGCGAAGCAGTAATGCTCGCAAAGGAGGAGGCGGAACGCGTGAGGGAGAGGCAAATTTCGCGCCCTCACGCCCCTAGCCGCCGCAGGAGGAGACGCCCTGGGCGTCGGGAATCGATTGCCGATTCCCGGCCACCGTAGGCGCGGGCTTGCGGACGGTGAGCAATGGGTAGCTCGCCGTCCGGTAAGGACCAGGCCCGGGTCGACGGCGCGTTGTGTTCCACGCGCGCCTCAAAGAGATGTCAGCAAGTGAAGGGGTCCGATGAGACCATTGCCTGCCGGGGTTGCGGGATTAGTCCGAAAGGGATACCGTGGCCCCCTGGCATTGCACAGGCAACAGAAGGAACACGGGTGGGTTTTAGTCAGTAAGAGTCTGACACGCCCTCCCGCTCCACCCAGAGCGGGAGACGTCATTTGATGATTTCCCACCCAAAAAAAAAAAAAAAAAAAAGGTACCTAAAAACTACAGTGATTTTCTTTATGTTTTGAAATAATAATCATTTTTTAAAACTAAAACTGGCCTAGTTCATTCCAGAGATCATACAGGTTATGTTTAATATTTTCAAAAGAGTCATGGTCATCCAATCCAATCTTTTGAACAGTGTAGAGAAATGGTACAAACAAAGCAGATAAAGTTACATAATATTATAATCTAATTCCAACAAACATCTAAGTGACGTGAAATAATAGTTCACGGTAAAATAAAACATAAAAGTTATGTACCAGTTACCTACATCTTCCATTTAATTGTTGTTAGTTATATAAACGAACATTAGTTACCACATCGGGGTCACTGAAACGTTACTTTCATTTTATATGGATACAAATCATAACTAAAATAAAATTAAATAGTACCTAGTCTTTTCTTGTGAAATATATCACCTTCTGCAAATCTTGACAATTATGATTACAGAGGTAAACTTTCTGCTTCTATTATATTGGGGTAACTCCTCCAACAAGGAGACCGTATTTAGAGCGCAAAAGAGGTGTGTGAGGGCAATATGCGGTATTCAAAGCACGGAAAGCTGCAAACCATTCTTTTAGAATTTCTGTATAATAACAGTACAGTACAGCCTATACATATATGAGGTGGCCGTATTTGTCAAAACAAACTTCCACTTATTTGAAAAACTACACTGTTCGCGACATATAAATAAAATAAGCAGTAGGCAACACAAAAAAGCAATATTTCGTAAAAACTTCCTAGGAATGGCACCACATATTTATAATAAATTACCTAATGCTTTGTTAAGTATTAAATATATCCATTTATTTAAGAAGCAACTCAATAATCTACTGATAAGTAAGACATACTACACAATTAATGAATACCTGTCTGATAGAAATTTGGGTGTATAATAATAATACATAAATAATTAAGGTGAATACTGGAGTCCGATTTTGTATTGCCAATTAAGTGTTAACTGTATTAGACATTACTTAGACTTTATTATGACATTATATATTCTGACATTACATGCTTATTGATTTGAATTTATGACATTGTCTATGGTACTATTTCGAAAATGTATAACTTATTAATGTGAATTTATGAAATTGTATAATTTTAATAATAATTTTGCATGCCTGAATTGGTGCAACACAGTGGACTGCGCATTTACTTGACATCTAGAAATGTATGATTATGTACTGTGTTGAGCAATAAACATTTGAATTTGAAATATATTGTACTTATTAAGTAGAATAGCAATCCATATTATAGTGATATATTGAATAGATATGTAAATACTGTCTCATTTACACAAGTAGTGAGGTAGAAGCTGCTGTCACTAATGTCATCGATCAGTCACCACAAATGGCGGGAAAAGGCAGAGGAGGTGAGGCAGTGCGTGGACGAAAAGCTTGGTGTGGTAGTAAGCCAGTGTCGTGATGATGAAACGGTTACACATACAAACTACGTATCAAAGACATGACGTCACAAAAATCCTGCATCGCGAAATTTGAGTTTACCGCACGTACGACATATTATATAAGATTATCCGACATCAACCTGTTGGGTAATTGCCCACCAGACACAACACCCGTCTGGTCGGAGGATCCTCCTTTTTCTATGGTGGATAAGTGAACTTTACACCCTGTTCCTCATGCCACTAAAATATAACCGAGTTAAATACACACAAATATGTTTGATTCAGTTGCTCTTATCATAATCTTGCTTAACGACATGCAGCTGTTATTAGACTAATTACACAAAGATAACTTAAATTAAATTATAAAGTTCTTTTAACTCTAAGTACCCGGCTACCTGTAAAAGGTCGCTTAGGTCTCTTTTTATGTCCAGTTTAATCTCCAAACTAACACGATTCATTCATATAGTGTCCACTAACGTAATTGGATTACACTTAACCTATCGAGATTACGTCACGTTTTATATGACGTAAAGGATTCATATACAAATGTTTCAGAATAGTTTTTTTTTATTCGACATTAAAATTTTGTACTAACACGTCACGATAAATATGAGAACATGAACCAACTGATAATAAAAATTTGTCAAAATACTGTGTATTTTCTTTGAATTAGTTTGACCCTGAACTCTTTCAGGTAAAAAGGTTATTCTGGCTCCGTAGGCAAATACAATTATTACGGCTGACTTTCATCTTCATCAATTTCATCTTATTAGGTAATTACAGCTTGAAGATCAAGCCGTAATTACCTAATATGATGAAATTGAAAATATAATAATAGCTTCAAAAGGCTCAGATACACCTGCTATGTTTCTGTTCGAATAAACAGGTTTTAAAACACAAGAAGAATAAAACTACGGAAGTACAAGTCATATATTATCAAATCGAACAACCTATCATTTTAGACCGATCAACGCGTAGAGATCACAACGTAAGCTGACGATGTTTTCACCTCTATACCGTATCATTAGATTATGTCACTTGGGGTCGGAGCAGGAAACAATTTATGCACCAAAGTCCATTGCTATTGTGAGCCATGACGTTAGAAAAAAGAATTTTTGAAAGTTGACCATGTTGCATGCAAATTACAATGAAATTATGTTAATCAAAAAAGTGTTAGACTACGATCAGGTTTTTTTTTTTTAAGTTAGACAATATTAATGGTTAGAATGGTATTAAAGATGTGCAATCTTGCTGGTAAAAGAAAGGTTGGGTGCAGAGGAGAACATTTGTATTTTATTCTAGATGTGACATTGCTGTAAGAATCAAATTAATCTAAACTAGAGGACGTTTTGCTAAACAGATAACTATCCGACGACAATACTCGTACAGGATGGATTGTTGAGATGGGGCAGTGAGTACTCGTAATTGCTAACAGCATTCATAGATTTTGGTAAAATGATACAGTCAGGTCAGGAGGATATAAATCTTTTAAATAATCATTCTGTGATGTAATTGATCGTGTCGGAAATGACGCTATTTACACTAAAGTACTGTTCCGATAAAAAAATTCAAGATAACGAATAGTATTGTTGTCGTTGTCGAGTCCAGTTTTATTAATGGCTTTATAGCTTGGCTAGCCTTTGAGTACATTTTATTCGCAACAAGAATTGTGACCTTTAGTTTTATTGAATTTACTGATCAAGTTTTTTATATACTTGCATTATGTTTTTGTTGGTTTCATAAGATTATTCGTTGTTTCGTTTTTGGTCCCCTTTCATACCATCTAAGATGGATGGGAGATTTGAAACTGATACCTTCAGACATTCTGAAGGTATCAGTTTCAAATCTCCCATCCCAGGGTTTCCGACTGTCAGTAATTACGATACTTAACTGATTATCTTCCCACTGACATTACATGATGCTTTGCATATTAATTTTATCTTTACGAGGATTTTGAGATAAAAATCCTTTCTGACAGAAGAGGTGAAGGTAAAATCTGTTGTTATCTAGCAGAACAGTTAGAAAGAAAAACAAAAGAAAGAAAATACGTTTATTTGCGGTAAACATGACGCAAAAAAGAGCTTACACAAAAAAAAAAACATAGAAAAGGTTGGGGAAAACATGCGTCACAGTCAGTTGAAAGTTCTTTAAGGTCCCGAAAAACAAATGTGGGATGAATGAAAATCAAATCAATGAATGATTCAGATAGATCAAATAGTGAATATCTGGAGATGGAATAAACCTGTAAGACACATTATGGATAGAAAATTGTAATCATGTAAAATAGGGCGGGCATAGCTTCCAAAATTAAAGATCCTTTTTGAAATTATGAAAGATAATAGGTAATCTAAGTAAGTAGGATAATATAGAGTATTAAATTAAGGTCATTTTAATAGGTAACATTTGACAATTCATCAAAATTCAACAACGTAACTTTGTAACGCCGGGAATAAAATAATATATTTTTTCGTTTTGTTAGAACTGCACAATTGCTTAACTTTTTTCAATTACGATTACATAATAATTGTAATAGTGACCGATATGAGTAATTTTACGATTTTCTTTCACTAAACTGACAGACGTCAAATGTTACCTATTAAAATGGCCTTACTTTAGTAACATAAAAATGTATATTTTAATGCTAACCATTTAATAAAGTCAAAGTGATCAAGTAAATGCGGATAATTCCAATGAAGGTTAACCAGTTCGTTATATTAACGCTATAAATATATAAGTTTCGTTTTTATAGTGTCTTATGTTTCGTGGAAAAAATAAAATACTTTCGGAATGAGTCCTACACATCTAATAAGGACGGGTAGATAATTAGTAACCGTTTGTGAGTCAAATATTATTCATGGCTATATTGTCACCGTTTTACAAAATACATAAAATATTTCACTAGTTCCACAAACAGTAGTGTTCAGAATTTATAAAACAAAAGTAACCCGAAGGTAAAACTTCGAATGTTCCACATTTAAATGCAGGCGCAGTTTAGAATGTCATGCACTAGAAAAAAAAATACTAATTTCTAAACTAAACCGAATTTTGATCACGAATTTTTAAGCAAACGAGTTTTGCAAGTCAAAAACATATAGCAAGTCTCGACAAGAAAAAGTGTTAGTATTTCCAAGAATAATAAAGCTATAATAAACACATTTATCACACACGATTAGCACTAAACAACGATTTATTGTCTTCTTCTTTGTGTTATTTGTAACAATTATTGCACGCATTGTTCTTTTTAGTAAATTTTATAGCATCGATCAGATATGATTGATTGTATTTCCCCTCAATCCAATAATTAGCTGCGTTATACATCTCAGTAATTGATAGTTTGATAATACAGAATAAGTTTATGTAGATTAGTTAATTAGAAACTACGCAGTCATTTATCTTTGCTGTGCAACTAGTTAAATATCTTCTAGTTTATGACTTGCAGCACCCAGATAATTTTATGGCCCTTGTCAAGTAGAAATCGTTTTTCTATGTATAATTTTCGTAGTTTCATAATTATGTTCTAAACTAAGTGAGTATTAATTAGCTTGTGTGTTATTTTGCAACTGGCTTTGAGCCGCAACTGTCTCAAGCAATTTGCTCAGATTTTTTAAGATGATTCGGGTCGAGGTGTATTATCTAATTTATAATTTGAAGCTCATATAATTATCATTTTCACAAAACACCGTAGGCTGCAGTTATCACGCCGCGTAGGCGGCTCGGTCATGCGCAGAGCAACCCCACTGGAGGTTGCAGCGATCCTTAACCTATCTAACAGCTGATCATTGATAAACAATGCTGCCAGCAATTTGGCGAAATTCAAAATGCAGACAAAAGAAATGATAATCAACAAACATACCTTAGATTGTGCTGAATCTGGCTGCATGTAGTAAAATAGGAAAAACATCCACACAGCTCCGATTAGGAATAGGATTTTGACGTTTCGTCGCATTTTGTATTTTTTTTTAAACAATTCAAAAGAGGAACGTATCACTGGTTGGAATCACACTCGATTTTTAAACGGGCACGTTCGTTTGATGCGTCGCGTTCGCGTTTGTTATTATTTGTGTTGTCGGTTCGCGGCGCGCGCGGCCGCGCTCGGTGGTGCGGCGTGCGGACTGAACCCAGTTCACAGAATAATACAGATAGCTGCCGGTCATGCGCGTATCGGTCCTCGACACCGCGTACCAAAATAGAACTTGCACAGTTTGGCCGGCATCGACGTACTGTGCAGCGCGTACGGAGTGGCGCGGCGGCCCTCTCACTGCATTGTTCTCCTTGGTCAGTGTCTAGACGTATGCCGTGGTAACGGCCTGGCAACACGTTAGGCCCATTACACCAGGAAACCGGTTCAAATGCGTGCGCAATTGGTTTTATGAAGAAGGTATGCAAGGCTATGTATACCGGTTATGCATATACTTAGTCTGGCCATAAATACTGTTACAATAAAAAATAAGAAAGATATTACATTTGAATTTGGAATCTGTCATTTTTATACGATAGTTCATTGAGTTTTCTCATTTTGGCGCCAATACATTCTACAATATTTTGCGATATTAAAATGGAGTGGGGTGATTAAGAGAACCGAATCGCTGTGATTGCATTACACAAAGTTGGTATGGAGCCAAATGCAATTTTTAAAACTCTCCATACGCTTGGTATTAGTCAAATAATTGTGTACCGGGCTATTAATAGGTACAATTAGACCTCCTCTGTTTGTGACAGAAAAAGATCTGGCCGTCCACGTAGTGTTCGTACGAAAAAGGTGGTCAAAACAGTAAGGGAAAGAACTCGAAGAAATCCTGTGAGAAAGCAAAAGATTTTATCTCGGGAGATGAAAATAGCACCCAGAACCATGTCGCGTATTTTAAAAGATGACTTAGGACTTGCAGCCTATAAGAGGTGGTACTGGTCATTTTTTAACTGATAATTTAAAAAAGAATAGGGTGGTAAAATCTAAACAACTACTGAAGCGGTACGCAAAGGGAGGTCACAGAAACAAACAAAATGACCGTATTTATGCTCAAAGCTCTAAGGAAGCTTCCCAATTAGTCGACAGAGTGCAACGTGGGCATTATCCGACTTCAGTGATGGTTTGGTGGGGTGTTAGTTATGAAGGAGTGACAGAGCCATATTTTTGTGAAAAAGGTATCAAAACATTGGCACAAGTGTATCAAGATGCCATTCTTGAGAAAGTAGTTAAACCCCTTAACAACACCATATTCAATAACCAAATATGGTCCTTCCAACAAGACTCCGCGCCGGGTCATAAAGCTCGGTCCACGCAGTCTTGGTTGGAAGTGAACGTTTCGGACTTCATCAGAGCTGAAGACTGGCCGTCGTCTAGTCCCGATCTTAATCCGCTGGATTATGATTTATGATGATCAGTTTTAGAGAGTACGGTTTGCTCTAAACGCCATGATAATTTGGAGTCCCTAAAACAATCCATACGATTGGCAGTGAAGAATTTTCCCATGGAAAGAGTGCGTGCTTCTATCGATAACTGGCCTCAACGTTTAAAGGACTGTATTTCAGCCAATGGAGACCACTTCGAATAAGCTTTTTAGATTTTAAATTGTTTTATACTTATGTATTAAACTAACACACTGTAAAAGTAATAAATTTTATTTGCAATAAAAAAAAAATCTTCGTTTCAATATTTATGGCAAGACTAGGTTTTTTCGAGAAAACTCATGAAATGCTCGTTGATCCATTATTTGGTTCCTAGCATCTTCAAGCTCAGTACGACCTACTGACCGAGCCTTTTCATCGACATCTCGCTAACCTTTACAGTCTACACCTATTCTACTCTCAAAAAAAGTCCATGATTGTTTCAAAATTTGTGCCAGATGTCAGCTCCCTTTCCGTACCTGCCAATATACCTAACATTGTTGCCGTTTTGTCGAATGCTGCACTACGGGTAGGTTCACTAATAATTGGCATGTAATGTTAAATTGTTGTTTACCTCGTTAAGGGGACAAGTCCGTGAAATTAATACTTTTATATTAAAACCATAACGTTTTGTTTACTGGTTTATATTTATTTTTAGAGAGTTGGCAGGTTTTCATTCTATCTGCGATTTTGCGAAGTGAAAACTCTTGGCACTCGTCCACTTTTATCTGCAGAAAGTAAAATGATTAAATTTGTAATCGCACTGTTTATATTAATGTCGTAATTTTTCCATGTGCCAATGTCACGTAAGTAGGTGTGCTTTGTCCGTAAACAGTAAAAGCACTATACTATACAGTCGTGCTCTAATTACGCTTTGTTTGAATCCATTTTCCTTATCATTAGCAACAGGGACTGTCCCAAATTGCGCCACTACTTTCGGTTATCAGTGGTCGTTTCCTTCATTTTATCTAATGCCATACTGGTAGCACGACCGACCGATCAGCCTTCGTCAGTTCTAACTTTACTAAAGCTGAAAGATCAACCGTTTCAATGATTTCGCATCTGCATCAGAACTTTGCTAGACACTGCAATGTCAAAGTATTAACTAGGCCAGCTGCTCCGAACATTAGACGAAGACATGCTCCAAATAGTGCCATAGAATCGTAGCTTAGTAGCTACGATTCTATCCATCATCGATTCTAACCATCTTTGGAACTATTTCTGACACATTAAAATTATTTTGAGTGAACTTTAAATTACTGTATATAATATAACATAACATCACGCCTTTATTCTCAGAAGAGTTAGGCAGAGGTGTATCTCTATTTTTAAGGTCCATGGGGGCGAGTATATTACCAAGAACCGGGCACAAATCCAGACTCCGGGCTGATACTGAGAAATTCCAGATGAAAAAACTTAATAGCACTTTGTCCAACCAGCCAGTGAAAGGCAGTAAATCGAGGCAGTACATTATTTATCGTTACCTATATTGGACGAAGAATTCATTTATTCGTAACAGTTGCTATTCTTTCGTAGAAAGATATGCTCCTATATAGTGGAACGTATCCATAGAAATAAAATAGTAATGAAGAATATTAACGCACACAAAAAGATTTTAATTGCCTCGCAAGCAAATTTCCGTTGCTTCAAATTACTCCTGTAATCGAAGCCTCACTAAACGAACTAAAAACAGTAGCAAAGTTTAATCAATTTACAAATGGCTTCTGTCATATCGAACATGCTACCGTACCCTTTTTGAAAAATACTACAATTGTACACGTGGCTTCCAATAGACATAAAAAGTTTCCCGTCAATTAGCGTACCCATCACTATACTCCGTTACAAAGTCATAACTTAAGTGAATATTACACAAGAGTTTAAGAGGGCCATGCCCTCTAAACCACAACGCGAAGCGTGGGTGACCCACTAACAAATTGACAAATTTATATTTATAGTGCTCACTCGACAATGACACGTGACGTCATATAAATATGTCAGTCCGAGAAATGATTTTGCCGGATACATGCTTCCGATTTGATAGATTCAAAGGTGGAAGGTCGTTAGTCTTATGAGAGAAGGCAGATCTAAGACGTATGGATTGTGTGAAGGGTAAACAAGTGAGAAGATAAACAATGAAGATGACATCTGAAAGTAATAAGATACAAATGCCGACTGCAAACTATTTGGAACTAGTTGCGCCCCGCGGTTTCACCCGCAGACTCGATCCCATGGGAATATCGGGATAAAAAGTATCCTATGTCCGAACCTAGGTCATGGACTACCTCTGTGTCAAATTTTATCCAAATCCGTTCAGTCTTTTTAACGTGAAAGCAAACTCACTTTCACACTAAAATATTAAGTTAGGATATAATATAGTTAGGAGTGTTAGGACAAGTTAGGATAATAACAGAAGGATGGATGTTTAGGGGTATGAGGAACAGGATGTAAAGTTCACTCATCTACCATGGAAAAGGGAGGAACCTTCGACCAGACGGGTGTCGGGCTTGTCTGGTAGGCAACTGCCCGATGGTGGAAGTCGGGAGCTTTGTATTTATGTCGATCGCGCGGTAAACTCTAATTGCGCGTCAGGACATTGTGTGACGTCAGGTCTTTTTGATGCGTAGTTCGCATGTCACGAATTCACGATGTTGATGCCGCCACAGATGTTATAGCCCGATAAAAAGATAAGCAACACTCTAATTGCATAACTAAGTTTCAATCACAATCTGAGAGTTTTGAGGGATATTTCTAATCCATTACTTCATAGGTTTAAATTCGTCTGCCCAACAACGTAAATAATGCAATGAACGTGACTGAACGTTAAAATGAAAGAAAAGCGAAGTGCGCTCAATTATTATTTTATGTGTGAAATAAAATAACCGCCTCTGAGGTCTAGTGGTAAAACGACCTGTCTCAGACCCAGAGGTCCCAGGTTCGATTCCCAGTGGAAGCAACATTTTCTGGTCGTTTGGTTGGTGGTAGGGCTTATTCTATGTCCGCCTGGCAAGCTACCACCATTTTATCTAAGTCTGTCGCCATAACAATAATGTTAACAGCATTGTTATGTTTCGGCAGTTAGAGGTAATATAGCCAGTTCCTCTACGGTTGAGGATTCCGGGTGAAGCTCGCTCCCACCTTCGGCCTGATCATCACTTACCATCAGTGAGATGCAGGCCAAGAGCTACCCCATAGAGGTTAAAAAATATATATATATATATATTCTGTAAATACGATACCTATCGGAATCACTTTTACACGTCATATTAAGGCGCAGGGTTCCAAAACGGGGTTTTTTAAAGCAGTGTATCTCTTAAACCGTAAATAATTTTGAACAAAAAAAAAAATATATTTTCAAGTCTTATTTTAATACAGTGATGGAACTCAAATCATAATTACACATACATTAATGCTTAAAAAAGACAGAGACAAAGGCAAATCGGAACCCTGCGCCTTAAAAATATTTAAAATAAGATAGATGAGGTTGGTGTTTCCTATCTGACTACTCTGAGAAGAAAGGTCGAAACAAACTCAGAGGTCGCAGTCCCTTTTAAAATCCCGACATAATTTTGGTCAGGCCATATGAGGACCATGTAGATTAGCGTCAAAAATGGTCTTTTGAGGAAAAAACCACACAGATTTGAGTGGAACAGGTCCACTCAAATCTGTGTGGTTTTAATTTAGGACTCGCATGACAATAATACATTGACGACCAAAATACCTTTTGGTCCTCAACTCCTCAACAACAAACAACTCTATCATGGCGTAAAACTTCAGTAATAATACTGCAATGCTGATTTTGAGGAGGAAGTCAACAAAAAGTATGTAACGCTATGTAGGTAATATAACTCAGCAATTTTCTGACAGCGCCATCTAGTGGTAAAGTTAGTTAACACAACCTAACACAACTTAGCTGCAGTTACATCAAGTTCCGTGCGCACTTGACAGATGACATTGTCATGTATTTGTTTTAAGTATATATACAATATAAATGTACTTTCTAAAAACGTAAATATGCGAAAGCGTTCTTAAAAAATGTTTGGTATTTAATTTATTTACAAACAATTGTGGGACGCCCGACAGCTAGATGGACTGACCTCAGAAAGGTGGTAACAACCATCTTGCGTTACCTGAAAAGTTTACTGTACCTCTACCATGAGTTGCCATCGAAAACTTACTCGCTAGCGATAAGCTCGCTACCGTATTAATGTGAATCGAATAGATTTCGATAATGTCAAAACTCGCTAGCGTCTCCTTAAATGATGATTTCTATGAAAATATATTGTACAGCGCCCCTAGCGGTCACAGAAAGATTTGAATTCGTACCAAGAGCACTATAGATTTCGATAGGTAAGAAACCTAAAGTAATCTATTCGATAGTCACTAACATTTTTCAGCTGTCACCATAGAAAACGGCACCATGCGACGCTATCGAAAAATACGCTTGCGCTAGTAGTTACGTAGCTCACTAGCATTTTGAGGTGTGAAACATGTTTACTTTAAAATTATATTCGTTTTTGCGTCTATTAAAGTCAGAATAATATTTATTATTTATTTATACTTTATTTCAGACTTGGTGGTTCATAGTGTTAGTAATACAATGAAAATTATGAACTATGTTAGTAATACACACAAACAAAAACAAACTATATCAATTATCCTATATTTAGGCTAACCCAGTACTTCCAGATAGGACTCTCAATGTGTTCAGCAATGACCTTTAGGTAGCCGTTAGGACTGTCCCTCACTCTGCGCATCAATATGCGCTCTGATGCTGCTCTTTTTCTAATTAGGTATGGCATAATATCCATCTACATGTGATTCTGCAAACATCGCTGATGCACTACAATAGCGACGCAGCCCCATCAACACCCTGAAGGCATTGTTATACTGAACTCTCAGAGCACTCGCGACCGCTGCGTGCAGCTGGCCCACAGGCTGCAGGTACAAAAAGACTGGCAAAAGGCCCTAAACAGCCTTGTTTTAACTGCCTTTGAACACCTGGCAAACCTGCGGGCCAGCATATTACAGCGAATCGCGAGCCCCCTGCGTTCCCGTTCCACATCTAGGTCATCAGTCAGGTTCTCATTCACTACATGTCCTAGGTACACAAACTGAGAGACTCGTGTTAGCGCAACCCCACCTAGTGTCAAATAATAATGTCTGGAAGAGCTTATCTAGAATGCAATATGTTAGCGACCGCAAAATTTAGAGACCAACGACGTGAACGACGTGAATTTCAGGAAAAAAATCAAAATAAATTCCCTTACAAAATTTTCTATTACCTACTGTACTGTAACTTCAGACCAAATAAAAAACCAAGACAGAGCGCTGCGAACAATATAGCATGCCAAAACTACACCGCTGCTGTGCATACACGCGCACACGCACACATTTACAATGTCACTACAATCAAACTACACCACACAAAGTGCACACATGCTTAATAAACTGACTTCACTTCTATCACTGGTTGACAGCGCGAATAAATCTTGTTAAAATATACATCAAATTTAATTTCACGGTTTATAATGCAGTATTCGCTACGAAAAATCTACATTTAAAATGAGCCCTCGGCGTGGGCTCCAGCATCCCATATGCGACTAGGTGAACCCACCAGGAGGGCTACTGGCACTGAACGTGTTAATACGCTAACGCTAGCGAGTATGTTTTCGATGGCAACTCATGGTAGAGGTGTTTTTTTTTTATTGGAGTCAAAATGAGAAATAGATTTTCATCTGTAAACCATCAACTGTTTAAATAAACAAATATAGACATAGAAAATAGTAGTAGTATTCATAGGCCACAACACCACTGGCCAGGGACAGCAACATTTTTTTAATCTCCATATAATGGCATCGCTATAGAAGTTAAAAAAGAAAAGAAGAGAAAAATGCAAAGTTCCTGCACTATTATCCCGCTTTCCCCGTCCGAGCGTTCCTGTTAACCCGGCAGAGTTTGTGCGGTGTCCAACGGGAGCGCGCGTCCCCTCGCCTCGTGATCGATTGGCGCGTAACGAACTTACATCGAAGTTTGAATTTTTGAATATTTCGTTTTGTTCGATTCGAACTGTTTTGAATATTGTTTTGTCTAAGTGAGTGATGTTTTGTGTTCTTATTATTTGTTGGACGTAAAGTTTTAGGTAAGTTTTTATTGTTAATTTTTTATTATTATTTATTGCTTTTTTATGAAGATATTTACTAAAAAAAACGTACTTAAGTAGTTAGTTTTATTCTAACTGGATACTCATTTTCAAAAGCAACCTTAAAAGCTCGCCTTTATAACTAAGTATGCAAGCAGTATATACCAACCCCAAACTGATAATATTGGAATTTCCTCTGATAAGAATGTCATTCTTACCAGAGGAAATTCCAATATTATCAGTTCGATAATTCCTAACCTTGAAAAGAGACCATAAGTAACTCAATACAAAATAAACGACTGTCAAAGGATACAAATATGACTTTCATAATGATCACGCGAACGTAACAATGTTACAAAATGAAGATAAAAACGTCATCCGACCGACTTCCACACACCAAACTATACAACGGTAAAATTAAACTAAGTAATATAATCAAGTTTATTATGATAAGTTACTTATTTACGGCACTAAGCTGGAAGTCTTTTAATTATTTTATCATCCCTAAAGGTAAAAAGTTAATGAATTCTTCGAACCGCTCCGATCAGTTAGAAGGAATTTGTACCTGGTTTACAAACTGAATTATATCGGACAATATTGTTTATTGCGGATAATATCATACCTACCAATCCTAATAGTGAATAACGGGACTTTACTGGACCGTATGGAACTGGAGTCCAACATAATATAAATTGAAACTAAAATAACCTAATAAAAAACATGCATATTTAAATATCCATGTTTTTTAATATGAATAAGTTTATGTAAAAGAACAGTAACAGCTAACGTCTCTAAGCTTATGAACATGGAATCTAAGATTCTCACAACTTTCTTCCTTCAGAAAGGGTTATGTTTCTAAAAGAAGAAAGTTTCTCATCTTATCATCTAAATAATAATTAAACAGTATAAAAATGCCAATACTATAAAATATCTTTTGCAATTACCATGGCGATGGCGGTTGACAAAACCCCGTCTCCCTCATGTTAGTATGATGTTTACCCTCACGGAGTGCAATATAAACAATATTAACTTCCCATGTTAATGTATTGAGTATTGACATTTTGGCAATCGAATATTATTTATTAGAATTGCAGAATTCGATACTTTAATTTATGTTAAAAATGGTTATAAAATCGTGAGCAATTTCAAAGCTGTACTTTGCGATCACCACAACCGCATTAAATATTATTATGATGAAGATACTCATCGATGAACATAAACTTTCTTTAACTGTTTAATCTCCATTATTAAAATACAATAATTTAAATTTAATAATCCAAAACATTAATATACTTATATATATATATTATTTTTATTTATTTTTCCAGGCCTATTTAATCATAACATTGATTTACAAAATATAGTAAGTATATTTATATTCACAATCTTCTCAGATTTTACTCAATTAAACATTCCACCAAAAAGATATTTCTCCATATATCGTTGAGTTTCTTCAATATCTTTATCACACATTCACAACGTCAGCTATTTTGCTAATAATGTAGCGGGAATAGAAGACCCCATACCCCCCAAGCTATCTTCATGTACACCCTAGCTGAGAGCAATATAAACAACATTAGTGGTCCGTGTTAGCAGTAGCTTTTATGGATAGGTCATGGATGAAGATATTTTGTTGAACTTCAATTTGAAAACATAAAAATGTTGGTGCTTTGTGAGTAGCATAGGTATAGGTATATAATTAGAATAGTTACCGTAACTACGATATTGCTGTGCTCGTTTTACTTGATCGAAAGTTACATGATTATTAGAGATTTTTTTTTAAATTTGTTGGTGACCAATGTGATAGCCGCCGCATAAGCGCGCGCGCGGTGCGCGTTGCCATTCGTGAAACTAAGATTAAATGACTCAATATATGAATGACTTATTATAACACTCATTAAATAAATATATTACACCCATACCTTACGGCACCCTAATTACGTAACACATGATCAATCATAATCTGAATAATTTTGAAGGAATTTGCTAATCTAAAGTTTGATGGTAGATGGACGCTCTTTCAGAACGTGTTTCCCTACTATTGTAGTCTGATTGCAATAAATCCTTTTCCAAAGTCATGCCTACCTATAGTATAATATTCATTATCTTCAGAAGATCTCCAGCTTTCATGCGGATAGTAAAGAGCACCATCTCCCCCACGATTGTGGTTGTCAGATGCACCCTCGCTGAGCATAATATAAACAACTTAGTGGTACAATGTAAAAATATCGAAACTAATTTTATTTACATAATTATTTTTACCATGGTTCGATCTACTTCTTTCTTTTCGAGTGATTAGTGAGTAACCTGGTGTCAGAGCTTTAAAGGCGCACATGAGCCTCTGACGTGGTATTTTTGGGTCAAACGTTCATCAGTCAAACGATTATGCTGGCAGACGTTCTTCGGTCAATAGTTCTTTCGACCAAAAAAAACATTCAGGCAAACTTTCGAACAAGTGAACATCGGGCAATCGTGGCGCACTTACTTTTGAAGGCGCTTGACCTTTCACTTATGATGGTAAACGATGATGTGGTACATGATGTTGCACGCTTGCCTAGATGTCACCAAGTCACTCGAGGTTTGAATTCCTTCTTGTCTACTGGCTCCCCATCCATAACCTGGATCCCTTTGATAGGCTGCTCTCTCAATTACAATTGTAAATAAATTAAGTCCCATGTGTGGAGGGTGTCGATCGAAAGTTAAGCTACGCTTGCAGCGGTCGGTTCATGGATGGGTGACCATCCATTACATATCGAGACCCCTCCGTGCCTCGGGAAGCACGTTAAGCCGTTGGTCCCGGCTGTCATTAGTAGATCTTTGACAGTTGTTACGGGTAGTCAGAAGCTCTAAAGTCTGGCCACCAGTCTTGCCAAGGGGTACCGTGTTACCCAGTAACTGGGTCGCGGCGGCTGCGGTCAGATAGGCAGTCGCTCCATGTAAAATAATGGTATCCAGCTGCATTCAGTTAGACTGGAAGCCGACCCCAACATAGTTGGGAAAAGGCTAGGCAGATATATATAATAATAATAATAATAAGCCCTGACCACCGGTAGCTTGGCCCCTGTTCCCGATACCGGTGGGCAATTTTTTTTTGGTTTTTATAAAAGTATTTAAAAATGTAAATTATATGTATATATATTGAATAAAGGAAATAATAATAACCCAACCGCGCACAAAGTGACCACTTTAGGCAGCCATTAATAGATTTTTCTACTTAAATAATAGGTCTAAAATTAGATGTATTCTTCGAGTCAGATAGTTGTTCCATCGTGCTGGGCATAAATATCCTTTTTTATGTTTATAACAAAGGCGCCCGAGGCCTCGAAAGATAAGCGTTGTGCAGTGTACGGCTAGTTGCATTCGAAACACGGAAGCATTAAAACGTGTCATTTTCGTTCAACTCGTGCAAAAATCTCAAAATTTATTTTGGACTATAGAAGCCACAGGTATGTTTATTATATAACAAAAGTATAATTTCATTTTTTTACCATAGTTAATAATAAATGATGGTTTCATTCCACTTTTACTTTTCATAAAAAGTGAAATGTTTTCTTAGACATTCAAAAAAAGTTCCGCTTAGTTCGGCTTTCATTCTTAAATATTTACACTTGTGCGTTTGTTGACTATTAGTATTGTGAATTCTAGGAACTGAAACCAACTCATTGTGACACTAGACCCTTTTTTTCACAGGAAGGTTTACGAATTTTCCATGATAGAGAAACGTCCTGAATCCACACTAATACAGACATTGTGCTCTTGATGCTAATAGCTTTTGATCCAATTATTGCATCCATGAGGAGGAGCCGTACTAACAAAAAAAAGCCGTTTCTTAAGGAGGTGCTGGAGATGTTAAACGTGCCTTTAGTAGAAACGATCGAAGACAAGATGATGATGTCAAAGAAACAATGGATGATCATGCCGACAGTGATAATAATTAACTATTATATATCTGTTTATAACATAATTGATGTATGATTGATAATTACCTACTTTGAGTAAAATATGCAACATTTTATTTTTAATACTATTTTATTTCTATATAATATAAATACCTTATAAGTAGATAAGTACTTACAAAATCTTCTGAAGTATCAACACAAGTAACATTTAAAGGTCAGAAAAATTTCTAAGTATAAAAGCACATATTATTTCATATCTTTGATTTTTGGCCGCCTAAAGTGGTCATTTTGCCGTATGTGCGCCGTATCTCTACGTTGACGTCGTGGTGGGGCATGCGCACTCTGAACATCAGGTCTATGCCGGTAGAGATTTTTGCCGGAACAGGTCTGGGATTAAGAGCCAGACCAAGAGAGATACAAAAACCCGCAGGGCAGTATGTGGCGAGCTGTTGGGCAGTAGCGACCCCACGGACCCTATATCCCGGGAGAAAGCTTATTCCTCATCTCTGGCTTGCCTTTATTGGCCGGCTGGAGTGAACACTGACGAGGAATAGAGCTCCCACCTGTTTCTTGCCTTTATTGGCCGGCTTGAGTGGAGATTCGCAAGAACAAATGTGCTCGGAGGAAGGAAGTATTCCAGTAAGATGCTGGTAGGGATCTTGACCATACTTCCGGGATTGTCCTGATAGCCGTAGAATACCGCTCCACTCATTATAAACACCTCAGGACATGTTGCCCCTTGTCGCTACGACACTTTGTGCTAGCGACCGTTTTCGGGGGCCCCCCTGCCATTTTACCTGTGTATTTTATACAAAATATTGGTCAGGCAGGGGCCATAGTCTTTCCATAGTTTTAGATAACCAGTTCACTTAGCTACCCAAAGCCATAATCTAAATCTTTGTTTCCATATCTTGCAATAGTCCTGCACCAATCGGGGGTTGTCCTTGGGTGTCCTTGGAGCATAGTGCGTACAGCGATAATCATAAGTTGGTGCCTCGTTTCATTAAACACGTCTAACGAGCCTCTGCTAGTTGGCTTCGGCCCCTCGTACGCCTTCCAAAGGTCCGAGACCCTAGGATTCCGAGAAATGTCAAAGACATAATAATAATTATTATTTATTTAGTTCCAAAAGTAATGTACAGAGTAGTTACAGCGTAGGACTTACAAGTGCACAGAAATTTGATCAATGACCCCCCATGCTATGTGGAACCTGTGTTACAGGGGTCATCCATCCATTATATATAAATAATATTACAGGTAAGTTTGTAAGCAATACTTATTTTTTAGGGGTATTTTTTTGGGGTGTTTAGATACATTCATGTGTTTAATTCTAGTGTGTATATACGTCTTCATAAGTTGTCTGGTCCGGTAATAGTTCGGCGGTATTGGATTGCCTCTCCCCTCGACTTTGTGGTCGCCACGTGCCTTCAATACCTACATATAAACAATTTAGGATCCAGAACTTCATACATATTGATTCCATGTTTTACGATGAGCTAAGAAAATTTGCTTGTGTATTAAAATGTATATTTTATCAAGTTTCTTTTAGTGAAACCCGATTGATAGGAAAGACTGAAAAGAAAACCGTAGAACGATGTACCCATAATAAATAATGATATTAAAAAGCAGGATGCTGATGGATGATTGTGGGATTCAAGCCCAGTCAATTGCATTTATTATCAAATATCAACCCAATTCAACTCAAAGCATTTATTTCAATTAAACCATTTACAGGCACTTTTGAATTTGTTGCCCATTCCAAAACGTAGATCTCTATGGAGAAGAACGGGCAAGAAACTCCAAGGACACTCTTTTAAATATAGAAATTACAAAATCCTGGGTACATTATCAAAATCATTATTTATATTTAAGCCATAAATATTGTCACGAAGATTTTTTATTTTATTATTGCAAACAATATTTATTACTTTTACAGTGTGTTAGTTTAATACATAAATTTAAAACAATTTAAAATTTAAAAAGCTTGTTCGAAGTGGTCTCCATTGGCTGCAATACAGTCCTTTAAACGTTGAGGCCAGTTATCAATAGAAGCACGCACTCTTTCCATGGGAAAATTCTACACTGCCAATCGTATGGATTGTTTTAGGGACTCCAAATTATCATGGCGTTTAGATCAAGCCGTACTCTCTAAAACTGACCATAAATCATAATCCAGCGGATTAAGATCGGGACTAGACGACGGCCAGTCTTCAGCTCTGATGAAGTCCGAAACGTTCACTTCCAACCAAGACTGCGTGGACCGAGCTTTATGACCCGGCGCCGAGTCTTGTTGGAAGGACCATACTTGGTTATTGAATATGGCGTTGTTAAGGGGCTTAACTACCTTCTCAAGAATGGTATCTTGATACACTTGTGCCGATGTTTTGATACCTTTTTCACAAAAATATGGCTCTGTCACTCCTTCATAGCTAACACCCCACTACACCATCACTGAAGTCGGATAATGCCCGCGTTGCACTCTGTCGACTAATTGGGAAGCTTCTTTAGAGCATTGAGCATAAATACGGTCATTTTGTTTGTTAAAATTTTGCTCAATTGTAAAGATAATACCAAGCGGTATTATCTTTACAATTCAGCAAAATTTTAGAGCGATGAGTATGGAGAGTTTTAAAAATTGCATTTGGCTCCATACCAACTTTGTATAATGCAATCACAGCGATTCGTTTCTCTTTATCACCCCACTCCATTTTAATATCGCAAAATATTGTACAATGTATTGGCGCCAAAATTAGAAAACTCAATGAACAATCGTATAAAAATGACAGATTCCAAATTCAAATGTAATATCTTTCTTATTTTTAATTGTAACAGTATTTAAGGCCAGACTAAGTATATCAAAATCAAATCAATCTTTATTTCAGACAATGTTACACATTACAATGTTATGGACATTATTTATCCATTTTGTCTTATTTCAGCCTGTCCACGTCAACAATGAACCTTATATTAGATACTAGCACTTTGCCCACGGCTTCGCTCCCGTGGTCTTTCCCGTGGGCCCCTTTATTTTCCCGGAATAAAAAGTAGCCTATGTTATTCACTGAAAACTTAGCTCCAATGGTAAAATAATTTTTCAAATCAGTCCAGTAGTTTCGCAGCCTATTCAATACAAACAAACAAACAATCAAATATTTCCTTTTTATAAAGTTATTACAGATAAACTATACTGTCTTTCCCAAAACAAGAAGTAATGTTAATTAATTAGTGTGTAAATCACCACACAGCTACACCTCACTCACTCTCTCCATACAAACCAACATCACAGCAAATCAAAATGTATAGATTAACGTCAGTACAGATGAGCTAAGTCGAACCAGTCGATCGGTGTAATAATAGCGCGTTGCACCCCATCCCTGCGATCCGCGCCGGCCGCCATGTGCACTCGCCCTTACTTAATCTAAAACAATTTAGAGCTGGGTATTAAATATAATTCTATACTATAATTTGCTTTGTGAATTTATGCTGGCTGTTTTGAATGCGGAATTGAAAGTGGTTAGACCTTTTTTATCTGGTTTGGGAGCTGGTCGGTGTTATTGGTCTCAATACCTACATTGTAATACACGCACATAAATAAATAACAAAAATCTGCATATTGATAAATTCTCTTTATATTGAAGGAGATTTAAAAAAAAAATGTTCCATAGTTAAGTATTTTTTCTGATATGAATCTATGATAATATGCTGCATAATACAAACTATGAATAAACATTGTACTAATGCAGTTAGAAATTGCAATATTTCATCTCTACATATGAAAGCCATTTTCTCAAGAGAGTTTCCAATTCACCAAAATATTTAAGCAAGTGCATGAAACTGTTTAAAATGTTCAAAATAACATTGTACATACATTTATAAAGTTGCCCAGGACGCCCGACGCCGTAGTAACCGATATTCCACAGTAGATTTATGACTTCCGCAGGAAGAAGAACTTAGTTGGTGTTCTTTGATTTTCATTCATTTCCGAAATACTTATAACATTATATTGTTCCTTTAATATGTTACGCAGCACCCAGTCGTTTCCGATGTCCCACAGATGCGGCCCCAGGAACAATCCCTGTGGGACACCGCATGACATCTCTCACCGGTTCCATTCTCCCTGGTGACCGGGGTAGATGACGGCCCTGTCCGTCAAATAGGCCTCGATCACATGACACAGGTACACAGGTCGAAGTACCTCCCTGATGCAACTCCAGGGCAGGGTATTGAAGGCGTTGGCGATGTCTAGAGACACCGCCAAGACGACCCCACCCTGGGCCACAGCATCCCGGCCCCGTCGTGGCGGGTCTCATGCCACCACAATTTTTAGAAATTGGCTCTAACATGTTTTCCTAACAAAAAAGGGCGTGCTTTAACTGTTTGACCAATTAAAAATGTTATCAGTTGGACTGGAGAATATACTCGTACTACCATGTTTTTTTTAGTTTATCGCACCCAGTTTCTTAATACACAATACCTAATAGTACCCTTCGTAAACACATAATTGATCTATGTAGGTATACTAGATGACGTATAATTTTCACAGCCTGCATTTGATGGAAGTCGAGAGGGTGGCAAATGCATCTAACTGCCGCTTCTAGCATCGCGACCAATCGACCTTGATGAGATAATAATTATTTGAGTATGTGCCACGGAATAGAAAATTCAGTAGTGTAGGAGACAAATCTCAATTCTCAAATTGTTTATTGAAAAAATATGCTGATATTATAGATGAGACAAATTAAGTGAGCATAAAGATAATAAATGCGATTTAAATTATTCGATAAAGCAGATATGCCTTAAAGGTCTTACAGAACTTATTTATTTGGCAAACTATGAACTAACTCTGCTTTGCTTCAAATAGAAGAACGAATTTGAGGACACAAAGGATTTTATTACAATATTAGTTCCGATTTAGAAAATATACCAAATATGTAATTGAAATAAAAGACTCTTGAACTGTTTTGTAGCGGTTTTGGTCCTTAACTTTGGTACGTAACTTTTTATCCTGCGCTGGTTTAAGTGGATATTCTGTTGGTCTGTTTTTAGTTAGTACCTGTCTATAGTCTATCTGTGTTGACGCTTTCTATTATTTAAAAACATTGCATTTAGATTTAACTTATGTTAGTAATAATAATATAATGGTAATCGGTTATATGGGCATGTGATGCGGAGGAATATGGAAAATGACCTGAGGAAAATTTTGAGTAAGAAAGTCGATGGCTATTAGAGTAGGGGAAGACCAAAGAAGCGATGGATGTACTGTGTGCAAGATGATATGGCAGAAATGGGGTTACTACACTTACTACCGATATGATGACTAATAGAGAAGTGTGGAAGAAAAAGATATCTTGCACAGACCACAATTCAATTGGGATAAGGAGATCACAATGATGATGTGTAAGTAATAATTAATGATTTCTCTTGATCAATGGTTGATATAGTAATGCATTACGACGACCAATTCGAATGACTTTTGCGTATTGCTACGCGTGACAGATGATCAAGGTTTCCTTTGAGGCTATGTACATGAACCTTATTAGCAATTATGATAATGATATTTTAACTACTAGTAAACAGAGAGTTTAGTCTGAATACGAATTCTGTATTATGTTCTGGTTCATGATTGTTAATTATAACGTTATTTTCAACCGTTGGTCTCAGCAACACCACCTTTATCGTGCCCATCATTTATCTTATTCACTTCAGGTGCTTCTTTTTTGAACTAAAAAGAGAAAATCAGTGAGTTTACTCACTCAATCATTAGACATGCATTACTTTTCCTTATAATGACGAATCATCTCAAGTTCATTGTTCACAGCTGACTCAACTCAAACTAAAGTTAGCATCGTTAGGAGCAACAGCAAAAACATTTGGCGCTTCTTTCCAATTATAAGCCACAAAACTGGCTACGGCAGATTGGATATGTCACGCGAGCAGTAATTAAACAATTAGTAACGTCTGGGTGCTCAATTTGTGAAATGTACGCACATTTTTTTCCATGTACATTTATTTTGATATAATGATGGTTGTAGGTTGATGTCAATAGATGGCGTTGGTCACATTTTGGTTTTTTTTACGAGTTCATGGATAAATTGGAATAGTTTTCGGCTGATAAAAACAGGGTCGACTAATATCGAAAACGATGATGATGTGATGGATTAACTTTACTGAATAATTTATTATTGGAGCACATGCAATAGGTAGTTTCATTTTCCTCTAGTCAATTTTAAGTCTAAGAAAGTCCTCATTAAAGCTAAAGACTAGGAAAGTGTTTTACTATACTATACAATATCCTAGCCATTAAAACAAGTAAATCACCAATGTAAAACAAGAAATCTAAAAATAAAAAGTAATAAAAGAAAACAGTCAACGGAAAATATCGTAGCTAGTGCTAATAACATTTGGAGTTCTAGAGATCTGCTGAGTCTGAAAACAGAGACGTTTTCTGTAAAGTACAAGTGCAATAGTTTATAGATAAATACATGGCGTCTGTGCTGGAATGAAAACAATAAGGTTCAGCATTAACGATTTAGTTATCTTCTAACAATACCTCCTATAAGCAAAATTGCGCACCTGGTATACATTGACTCTTCAGATTTATTGTTACCTGTGAAGTTCTATGAGAACTACAAAGCCTAACATAATCATGGTGAAAGCCATCATTATTGACAAACGAGTCTAAACTTTAACAAACATTATTGGATTTATGATAAGTTATACAGGAAAGTTCAATACCTACACGGTCAAATGTGTTCAGAACCATGTACTGAATTCATGGTATCAGTTTTCTCGTCGATTTCCCTGCCACCCTGTATATAACTTATAACAACTGAGGTTTTGGTTAGTGGGTCATCTATGGGCGGAGGCGAGTCAGGTGCAGGCAGACGCTCAGGGGCGTGTCACTAGTTAATTCGCATGGTGTTTACTACCTGACAAAATATCAAGATTTGTTTGTTATGTGTAACTGTAATATTAGTGTACACATAAATCTTCTTCTGAATAAATCCTCTAAATGATGGTATAAACCGTATCAAAATCCGTCGCGGAGTTTAGAAGAATAACGCGGTCACACAGCTAGATAAGAAAAGTAATTTTAATTTATAATAGGTATCAATTTTATATTAATTAGCGTATCTACCGATACTAGTTCTATGACACCTACGTTAGCCCAAGGAATTGGGTATTATAAATTCCTCTTTTTACATCCTCGTAGGCTTTTCGACGTTTTAGGTTCATTTCTCTTTTTGTGTCAGTTGCACACTGAGAGCATTTAGGGTTCCGTACCAAAATAAAAACGAAAACTATTCTGAGCGTTGAAATGCTTTTTGGAATTCCAGAAATAATAATTTGGGAAATGAGCCTTTATTAAACAGGGAGTCCAGACTACTCTCTGGACAAGGTCTTTTTCATGAATGTGTGTGTTTTTTGCTTCGTATACCACTCTGCATATTTTTTCCTATCCATATTTTGTTGTATTTGCAGGTGTAAATGTTTGACGTCGAGCTAAATTAGCTCGACTGGCAGACACGAGGCTCAGTTAGTAACAACTAGCTTCATATTTCGGACTGACCGATTCTTTGACAATTCAAAAGTGCCTACAAATGGTTTAATCGAAATAAATACCCACGTGTCCTTATAAAAAAAGCAATACTATAAAATTATAGACTACGTTGAAGACAAGAATTTTTGGCTATAGTTCCTTCTGCACATGTGGCTTCCCTGGTACCTCATTAATGGTATAATTATGTAAGAGTCTATTAACTGCTCCCAAATTACCATGTTATTTTATTACATTTTATAATGACTTAATCATCCTATTATTTGACACATTATATACCTACAATTTAATTTCAACTCTTTATTAGTGGCTTTTGTAGACATGACAATAATTCAGATTTGTTACAGTGTAATGGCAATCATGTCATTTCCGTTTAAAATAGGTCTTAGTTTTTATTAATTTATTCATCTTTTTATATTAATTAGATTCGTTTCTATTTTGTGAATGTGAGAACGTTGTAGGCTTAGTGGACTGTAGATTTGTTGACCATCTTCTATTTTGATCATATTACTAATACAGGTACTTGTTGAAAGACCTACACTGTCCCTCCATACCTAATAACTCTTAAAATGTCGATTGCACCCCAAATAACAATAAAATTCTATTGTGTCGCTAATTGCGCGCGCGACGGGTTAACACAGTTATTTGAAAATATTGTAAGAGCCAAATACATATTTTTAAAAGAGTAACCGTGGAGTTTCTTGTTAGTTCTTCTCCATAGAAAACGGCCAATTGAACCGTTTCACAAGTGCCCATGTAGGCTGATGTGAAATAA
Source organism: Xanthia togata (assembly GCA_963853775.1). NCBI lineage: Eukaryota > Metazoa > Arthropoda > Insecta > Lepidoptera > Noctuidae > Xanthia > Xanthia togata. The sequence goes on along the minus strand of OY970788.1, from coordinate 9,266,708 downwards.
AATATTTTGAATTTTGAATGCTTTGAGTTGAGTTAATATTGTATTAGAAGATTTTGGTCATCCTTGACCCATTTTTTTACGCCAAGTCGGTTAAGCTACAACATTAGGTGAAATAGAGATCAAGTGTCAAGTCTGTATGAATATAAAAAGCATACATTTTCACCCAAAAACTTTCACAGGATTGCATTTTACTACAAAATACACGAACAATACAATCTATCTCGAAACAACAGTTACAAATCTGTCGTCCAAATATAGGACCAGCCTATTACCAGCACTAACTAACCCTAGGTGTGGCGAATCCCTATAAGTTGGAACGAATCATTTTTACAACCTCCCGGCGACAGGAACATACAGGATGTTTCTCGGAGGATACTAAAATTTAATTTCACGCTGCCCAGTAAATTCTGGTTTACGTAGTTTCGGGATGCTAGAACCTGGCGCTGTATGACGGTTTTAGTACCTAGATATATCTTTTGCACCTAAAAGTTTTTGAAAACTTTGTATGTAAATTGTAGGTTAGGAAGTTTTGGATGCACGGAGTGGAGGAACGTGTTATTAAGAGTTTATTGCTTTGAGGATTATTTAAAAGGAATGTCTGTATTAAAATTGCAGTTTTGTGATGGCAAATCCTATATATATGTCCATTCGTCCTGTATTGATTAGAACTATCATCGCTCATAGACTAATCATGGACTTTAATGGCTTTGCGTAGGAGTCCCTCCATTTATAACTAATTAAAAAAAAAAAAATGTGAAGGTTGTGGACCCAGACCACCAGGCAACATTTTGCTATCGGCAACTAAAACGTTCCCTATTTTTATGCAGACATTGGTGCTGATTCTCTTGTACACCGAACTAAACTAACTAAACTATAACTAAAATTCCTTACTTTTGGCTATGAGAATCTTAGAGCTATTCTGTAGTAAAAAGTCTCTAAATTTAAAAATTATTTTGACACAACTAAATCGAATTTGACAACTGCGACTCCACGTGGTACTATACTTGTTTGCCCTACCCCGTGATTTTTTTTAGAGCCGGAGGCGCGCAGTGGGGGCAGCCTCGACGTGTTTTATATGGAATTTTCCACTTTATGTATGGAAAATAAAAAAAAATATCACCTACGTGTTGAGTATTAGGGGTATAAGGGTTTCCTAAAGGGGGTCAAAATTTTCATTATTTTTGCGATAGGACACACCATTCTCGAGATATGAGCAAAAGAAAAGAAAAAAATCCAGTACAATACTGTTGTTGCACCCGAAGTCGAGATGTTCGTGTGAATTTTAGTTCATGACAACTAATAATATTCCACACCATTTTCAGTGGCGATTAAAAATAGTCAGAATTAGTTAGACAATTAAAATTTTAGGTGAATAACGTCAAATTCAGAATAGCGAAATTGTCATTTTCACTAAATTAAAATCTCAGTACAATCTTAGTGCTGTCAAACTAAAATATAGTTAAGTTGTGCCACTTTAGTCTATTTCAGAATGGGAAATCATCGTTTGACAGGAGTAAACTAAATTTTGGTGATTTTTAGTCTAGTTTAGACGCATTTGTGACAAGAGAATCGGCACCATTAAAAGATTCCCTAAACTGCAGACCAAAGTGCACTTTTGAATGTTTTGCTTTGAAACTGAAAAAGCAAGTAATTTATAAATTATGCGTTCCTACAAATTGGGAAGAGATAGTTGGGAAGCAAGACCTGGCAATCAGCCAGAATAACACATGAAAGAGTAACTTGATTATAACAGCTATCCGAAGATGTTTTCAAATGCTTGTTTTCTCTCTGAAAAAAAAAAAACAATATTTAGTCGACCTCGTAATTGCTTTACTAAACATAACATAACATGACGCCTGTAATCCCCAAAGGGTTAGGAAGACGTGTACCCAAGTACATTTATATTCCGCCAGTTATGCTTATTTCCCAAGTAATATAGGGGGCGAGCCTATTGCCATCAACCGGGCACAAATCCAGACTCCGGCGTGCCATGAAAAACATCAGATGGAAAAACCCAATAACACTTTGCCCGACCCGGGAATCGAACCCACGACCTCATGCTCAGCAGTAGCGGTTGCGACCACTAAACCAACGAGGCAGTCTCTCTTTTAGGGTGGTAAAGCAATTACGAGGTTCATGCGATTAATAGTCGGCCGTTAAGTAGCAAAGACGAAAAGTGACTTCGCGACATTTTCCCCTCAAACATAGTGGTACGAACAAATTGCCAGCGCACAATAGTTTCGACCAGCACGCACCATTACTGCCTACCCCACAATGCTATGTCGGCGTCCACAATGGAACTATTGAAAAGTCAGAACAATAGTTAGGCACTGTTTACATTTGGATTTTTCTACAGCGACAGCTTGCGATCGGGGAAGCAGATTCAGTTCAATGAGTTTGTGTACTCGGACTAGTTTTGTACCGCAGCTTTACTTGCAAATATTTTTTTCGCATAATTTGTTTATTTATATACACAGAAAACGCTTAAAAATTCAAACAGATAGAAGAGCACAAAGGGAATTTTTGTTTTGGAAAATCATTTTTATTGCCTATTACGTAAAATTATATCAGTAAGCTTAGTTTTAAAAGCTATTTAAAATTTTATACATATATAATAATAATTTTACTTTCCTAATATTTATTTACAAACAGTAAAGATATTATTTACATAATTTAAAATAATAATAATAATATGTACGGGCATAGTTTTCGTTACGTTTCTAAAATAGTCATAAATAATAAAAAAATAATGTAGACACAGAAAAAATTGCGCTACCTAAAGCTTTTGCAAGAATAACAATATCGGAAAACCGTTCGGAAGGCAGAAATCTAAATAATGAAAGAGGCACGGAAGCTTTCTTTGGAACAAATAAAAGGTGCAATTTTATCAATGGCATATTTTTACTATCACAAAATGAAACCTGCTTTGTAAAAAGATAAGTAAATACAGCAAAGTTATTTTATACCTACTTTGGAAACTAATTTAGGATGATAATTTATTTTCTAACATGATAACATTTACATAATACGCTAACAGTTTAAAATAATAATAATTTTTAGGATGTAAAGTACTCCTATACTACAATTGCGTTCATAGTTTCAAGGAACACCCCTTTAGAATGACATTGTACTAGTAAGTATATATAACTACTTCAGTTGCAGCAGCTACTCGACAACCTCACAGCACACCTCACGAGTTTGAGTACAAATATAGACATTTTACAATGCCCTAAAAGCTTGCACGTCTCAAAAAAGATTTGGGCGTTTGGCAGGTGTTGAGAGGATGGTGTTGAGTGTACTCCATCGCATGGCTCCGATAACTAGGCACTTTTCGTGTACCTTCTTTCCTTGATACACTAATAGGATTATCGCTTTTGATTTCGTGTTTTCGGGGTAGAATTTCGTTAGAAAAAAAAAAAAAAAATTACAGAAAAAAAAAAAAACAATGTATTCACGACTCCATTTTTTCCAACATGTAAGCCAAAACTAATTTACGCACGCGACCGAGCTAACACGTCAATCATCAAGTGGGGTGCGTAGTACCCGCCGGTGCTTTGGTAAAAACTCTTCCTACCCTCACAGCAAACAAAGAAACTTAAATTGGATCCCACTTATTGTTGTACAAATCGAATTTTGAATTTTTTATTAGTTCTACTGAACAAACCCTTCACGGGTTCAAGAGGCTTATTGAATATTAGTTCTTTTATCACAACAAAATTTGACTCGTGTTTGTGTTGTTCACAAAGTCCTACTGAAATATATTGGATTTTGTATCAGTAGGACTTCGACTCATGAGTTTTCAACTAAAAGAATGTAAAAAAAATTGATCTTATCAGGAAATTATTCGAGTTACAAGCCGCAAGTTACAAGCGTATTGCTTCACCACCGCAATTTTAAACGTGGAAAAAAACGTTTTTGTCTTTAATATTCCCAAACTGAAACAGAGTATGGTGCCTTAGTATTAACAGTTGGCTCCCCGAGGCCCTAGTTAACGAGTCGCAATAACACGCTCCTTGACTTGCCAAAAAGCAGACGAGTGACAGAGACAGCATGATAATTTCTTACATAAATAAATGTCGCTATCTCACTTACACAGTGGCACAGAAATTAAGTTGCCTAGCATTCCCATGTAAGGTAACAGCTACATTCGCTCGTTAGGCCACATTTGCTCCAAGAACAGTATTTTATGCTTTTCCTCTCCTACTAAATTTCAGAACATACATATTTAAATACATCGTGATTCTCGTACGGAGTACATTTTTATTTGGACTAGAGGAAAGTTCATTAGTAACCGGAGCGCGGTTGTGTTCCTCTATAAAAGTTATTTGTGGGTTTTAATCTTCAAAGTGCCTTATCCTACATGTGGGAGATTTGTGAATGATTGGGGTGTGCAGAATAATTTGGAGCAAACAAAAAAGATTTAAAACTATAATTTTTTGAAGGGTTCACTCACTCATTGCGTGTCGTATTGTGTGTCCAAGTATTGGCCACTTCATTTATCCATTCAGTTAATTATAAGTGACCTATGGAAATTTAAAAAATATTTTCACTGAAAGGCAACATTATCCTCTAAATTCTAGTGGTTACTCCTGCCTTTTCAGGTGGCTTGCTTAAATCATAATATATAATCGAATAAAATAATATAGACATGAAGTTTTAAGCCACACAACATTGCAATGTTTATTATATCATTCCCTATTTTGGATCAGTATTTGAAACGGAATATTGTACTCTGATGGACGCAACATCATTTATTTGAATCGAATACAGTTTACAGCCACAAATTATCCTCTATAAATTAAGCCAAATAATAGTAAAAGTTAACCAGTTATTTAATACGTAGGCATATTTTCCGATGTCCGGCAAATCCAACATAATGTTGAACATATTTTTTTACCCCTTTATTTTCCTCCATGTTGGAGCTAAATTCAAAAAAAATCCGACCACTGCATACCGTCTGTTGCAGGCATGCAATTTTAAATAGCCATTGTGTGAACTTTGTTTTATCGAGTTCTATTTGATAGAGAATTTGATTTCAAACTCTGCTGCTCTCTCAGGTAAAATGTTTTATTATTCCTGATAGGTTTTGCAATTTAATAGTATATGATGTTCATAGCATAAAAATATGAACAATTTTTCATTAAATATGAAAGTAAACTTAGAAATAAAAATAGTTGTGTTTAAAAAATAAATACTATCAGAATCGTGGCTACTCAATCCCTTAACAAACCATTCTCTGCCTCCATTTTGCACCTTGACTACAAGTAATAAAGCCCACATTTATTTGAATGAATAGTTACGTGTTTCCTCGCTAGCAGACTATTTATTTTCTCGTCGACTGTCAAGTTGTTTTCAAAATAATTCACGCAGAAAATTCCTAAAAAGACATCTCTGGAGAAATACGCGCTGCTTGTCTAGAAGTTACATACATAGTTAGAAATGGGGATCCTCATTTTTTCAAGTTTGATGGTAATGGTAAAGGTTCTTTCTGTAGGTATGCTAGCGTTCACTTACGAAAATTGAGCTCAAGACTCGTCATAAGGCTCTTAAGGTATTAGTTCCTTGAATCATAAGCACTGACGTAATTAAATTGCTAGTAATGGGGCCTTACATCATATTTTAGCCTTAAAATGATAGGTTTACTTTCCCAAAGCCTGCGTTAATGTTATTAAATAGACTTTAAATTAGTTTTTAAATGAATTTTAAATTAGTTTCTATAGGTATAGAACTTGCAAAGTGATATTTATGCCTTCACTTAAAAGTTAAGCTTAACGGGACGTAAAGATCGAATCACCATAATTTCAGGCGAAAGACATCCACTGCTGGACACAGCACGCAAACAAACACCGCCCCTTCAAGCGGTTCTGTGCTTCTCGCATCCAGCGGATTCCTGCGGCCTTCACATAGGTACTACAGATCTAAAACATGCCAGCGCTCACTGTTGATTGTAACCATTCATACATTCGTTCAATAAAAGGTAAAGTTTTCGTTACGAACATCTAACGTCAGTTGATTCCATTTCAACTGTGGATCAATCGGCACAAGACTTTGTGTCGGCGCATCTTGTAAACAAACAGATCGCCCCCGTGTTTATATAATCTTACTCTATCAAGGTGTAAGCATAACATTTGAGTCAATGAACCACAGGTTACTTTGTAAATGCCGCTTTGTCTAAACAAAAGTATAAACAGCCGTTGTTTATTATATTTAGACATTTTAAAACTTATTTTTCTTGTAACCCTGTGAAAGGTATATTGCTTTTCTTGCTACGTTTAACGTTGTTTTGTTTTTGTTTTGGGACGTGAAAACGTAAAAACGGGAAATTAGAGGTAACTTCGTGATGTTTTTCTAAAGAGAAAGGTTATTATTTTATTTATTTTATGTTTCTGTTCCACAAAAAGTTTGGAAATATCATGTGGTTACTCTTAATATTTTATTTTATACCTAACTCTTATCAATTTCATGAATAATCATATTTACGATTGGCCAGTTTACTTTCGGCCCTGTCTTAATTTTGTTCAGTTTGGCGTCATGAGAGTTAAATATTATGTACACCCTTACGAGGCAATAACTGAAATTATATTTGATAAACAAGCATGGTATGTGCATCTATATAATTCAGTCTGCTTATGGCTAAGGCTAGATAAAATGAAAACTGTTTTAGGTATGTCATAGCTATAAATAGGATATAAATTATAGACGTTAGGTTCCTCCAAACTTTTACCAACCAATATTCTGCCTTCCAGAACCAGTCAAACACCAATATCGGGCACAGAATAGATAAGAAATGTATTGAGCCACCAAAACAAACAAACAATTTAACAACCCAAAAGATTTGTGCATGCAAATATTGTTATAAAAACAAAATAAAAGTGAACAAACATACGTATTTGCGAACACACATAGAAATTCCATTTTACGCCAATTTTTAAAACAAACAATGAACAAAATGGCCGGCTTATTGACGTGCCTAAGCAAATAGAGGGAGATTTATTTGCTAGCAGTAATATTAATATGTACTAACTGCTTCATGTTGCAAATAGGGTGCATTATTAGGTACTGCGTTGTCGATTGATTGCGTATATCCAGAGTTGTTAGTACTCAACTACTTTATGCATAGATGATGCTACGGATGGTGTAACATATCATTTATAATCATTTAACTGTATGATTAAGGCCCACGCAGACTACAGACTTTCTATCGGCCGATAGTTTGGTCGGGGTAGGCTACTAGCGCGCACACTTGGCCAACTAAACACTCGGGTTGGTGGTGGTGGTGAGTAAGTATATCAGACAACAGTGGGCCGACTGCTTTCGAACGATTTGCTAGTTGAAAAGTGGCTTTTGAAGAGAGCGATCGCATCATAAAGGTTAATACAAAATTCTCCAGAACGGAGGAAAAGCCAAAGGCGGGGTCGGCCGACTAAACAACCGGTAGTGTGCCCGCGTGGAAGAGCAAAGTAAAGTAAAGTAAATTTTATTTGCATAGATTGCAGGTAGGTACATAAAATAAGATATTACAATAATATGGGTGAGCCTTGTACAATCTACCATAAAATAATATAAGGTATGTAAACATTAATGAAATTGTTCACTAAATCTATACTTCTATACTAATAATATTATAAAGAGGAAAGAGGAAAGATTTGATTGTTTGTTTGTATTGAATAGGCTCCGAAACTTCTGAACCGATTTGAATTTTTTTTTTACCATTAGAAAGCTTAGTTTTTGGGGGGTGACATAGGCTACTTTTTATTCCAGAAAAAAAAACGGGTCCCGCGGAAAACACCACGGGAGCGAAGCTGCGGGCAAAGTGCTAGTTGAAAATAAAATAATGGAAAATACAATTAAACATGTTTAAAACATGAGTCGGCATAGCACAATACATAAATAAAACATATACAATAAAAAATCCACTTTATTTTTATTCAAAATTGTATTTTGAATAAAAATAGGATAACTTGAGAAAAAACATTAAACTATTCATTACATACTCGTAAGTCCATGTCATTTAAAAAGTCATTTACTGAATAATAGCATTTTTCAATCAATATTAATGTTAGTCTCTTTTTAAATTTTGTATTGTGTAATTTTTAATTATATTGGGTACACACAAACAGTAGAAGGCCGACACTCGCGATCTGCTGTGCGCGGCTTGGTAATATAGACTTTAAATACTGTGTACACGATTTAATATCGTTTAAAGATTGTAAAATCCGTTCCGATCCGATGCGTTGCGAGTCGTATGGTGGAAATCATCCTTTAGTTGCCATTCATTAATCTTCGCAACATGACCAAGGCATCTAAGCCCTGTACCTGTCACCTGTTAATAATTATAATATAATAATAATTAATTGCAAGAAACAAACTGCATTTCAATTCTTGGCAATAAACAGATGAATGTCACGATGGTACACAATGTACTGTCGTGATCTTTGACTCAATAGTAGTAAAGATTAAGACCCGATTTCACCAAAAAATTCTTAACGAGCCATCAGCAAATGCTCTGTTAAAATTGACGTAGACGTCAAAAAGTTTTACGTTCTATGGAGGGATCTTAACAAGGCGTTGCTAAATCAAACATCTAGTAGATGTTATCTATCATCGAGTGAACAAAAACGACCGGTCTGACTTTTCATTCACTCTCGTTTTTATGCAACCAAATTAAAATGTCATGGCGTCTAAGCAAAACGTTCTATAGACAGTGTAGTTCTCTATTAGTCGTTTTAAACGTCAATTCATAAAAATGTTTTCAAATGATTTTGTTTTGTGGTATTTTTTGCTGGCTGAGCTTGCTAACAATGAAACTAAGATATCATTGTAACACAGTGGTTTAATAAAGTACATTTTATTATAACACAAATTAACTTCATTTGTAAAACACAGGATGACAGAAACAACAGTTGCTAGGCAACAACTAAAGAACACTACTCTTAATTATTATTCATAGTGCATTATATATAACCTTTATGGTACTTACAACAATTTTTGATTCTTCTAAATTGTAATTTTTACTTATTTTGTGTATTAAAATGTCGAAAAAAAGTCGCCGACCGAATTTCAGCGCTAGTGAAAAAGAAATTTTAATAGGACTCATTACATAACATAAAAATGTAGTTGAAAACAAAAAAAACAGATGCAGTGACGAATGCTCATAAAAATGAGGGTTGGAAGGTGCTCTCTGTGATGATGGGGGGGTCCTATTACTAGTGGGAACCACTGTGAGCTTTTCCACTACGTTAGGTAACAAACATTTCTAATAATATTAAACATCATGGGTGGGTACCTACTTACGTAAGAAGTTGTAAGTCGAATCATAGGCATATTTTTATTACAATTCACATACCTAATAAGGCAATTTTAAGGTAGGTACTAACCGATTTGATGGATATTGAAGTTTATCTTCAATCATTTGCAAGACCTCTATATGTACAAGATTCTTTCGATAAACGAAACCTTGTCCTGAAATCTAGATCGTCATATTCTTCAAAATATAAGTCACGTCGATCTTTGTATGTTTTAGGACGTTGAACTTTATTGTCTAAAAGTTGTAAATTTTCGAAAATATCATCATTTCCGTGTTCAAAAAAAAAATTTTACGCTGCTTCCATTTTATTTGACCAACTTACAACCAATTGACAGCCGTTAAAAGCATTAACGGACCTTTGGAGCAGTGATTAAGTTTGACGCCTTGTTAAGAGGATTAACGATTCGTTAGTACTTGGTGAAACACTCACTACGCTTAACGGGCCGTTGTCTATTTAACGGGACGTCAAAACTAACTAACAGTGTATGGTGAAACTAGGTCTAAGGCTCTAACCGTTAACGCAATTAATCGGGTTGACTGCTTCGAGTTTTGCTTACTCGGTTGTCAATACTTACGATTGGATATGTTTAGATTACAGTAGATTAGCATTTTATCTTTCAAACTATTTTGCCATTACGTATACATGTGGAAATGAAAAACGACAATAAATTAAACTGCGATATATAATGCCGTTCCCAGTCTGCGTACGAAAATTCAATCAAATATTCAAACTCAAACCCAAAGCATTTATTTAAATTAAACCATTTACAGGCACTTTTGAATTTTCAAGGGGTCGGCCAGTCAAAAATATGAAGCTAGTTGCCCATTCCAAAGCGTAGTAGGTACCTATGGAGAAGAACGGGCAAAAAACTCCACGGACACTCTTTTAAATCAAAAATTTGATACAAAATATTGGTTACATCATTCATTTTGAAATGATGCATGTGAGAACAACGTAGAAAGACGTGCACGTTCGTAAAACCGTCCGTAATAAAAAGAATCATTTAAAAACTTAAAATAAATCAAAATAAGCCATGGCAGCTAAGAGATGACCAGTCCCAACTGACGGTGCCCGTTCACGAACATGACGCATGGATCAGCACCATTCAGCTCAACCATTTTGAAGGGAGCTAAATGATCCAACACACGCGCCACCATCAGCAAGACATCTGAGTGAGCATGACATACTCATAGTCACCAGGGCACATTCAAGTCAATGAAATACTACATATTACCCGGTAAATGGTAGCTCTTTAGTACATAGTACTCACACCAGTGCTATGCGATTATTATAATACAAAGGAAATTGAGTTTATAAAATACAAAGATGGTCTTACAATCTTCATCAGCTCCAACAGTATTTTCAAAATGTTAATCAATTAGTTGTGGTTGTGGAGCAGGACCAGCAATGGGCCAAGTATTTTTATCAGTGATGTAATCCCCCAACTTATAATATGCCTGCCTACATAGTGTGCGTTTTACTTATACAAGATTTGAATTTCGTCTCATTCAGTTGAAGTATGTGGGGAGGAATTTTATTGTTTATTTTAAACAGTACCCCATGAAAGATGAGTCTACCTTAGCTAGTCTGAAACCTGGTTGTACTAATAGGTCCCTATTTCTTGTACTATAATATTATGTCTATCACCTCTTTTACTAAAAATATGTCAATTTTTTCTTACGTACATGATGTTTTCATAGATATATTGACAAGGTACCGTCATTATGTTAATATACTTAAACAGTTCCCTAAGAGTCGCGCCTGCGGAGATAATATTTGGCTCTGATTGCTCTTTTCTGCAGAATAAAAATAGACTAGATGTCTGCAGCCCGTCCCAAAGGTATGAAAATAACTGAAATAGACTAGCCTCGCGGTATCTAGTATATCAATAAATTGACGGATTATTCTGACAGCATATGCTGCTGAACTTAGCCGTCCTGCAAGAGATATTAAATAGGACTGAATTAAGAAATTTCCATTTAATTTCTAAATTATTAGCAGTGGATCAATTTTGGACCTGCAGTAGGGCGTTATTTACGTCGTCAAAATTCCTGATAGATATAGATTAGCAAAACCTATAATAGTCGGTTTTTCTTAGATTTTAGGATTTCGATAGTTCCAAAATACTCTTATGCACTAGTATTGCCAGTGTTTTAATTTATTGTCATATTGTTCAATACTGAATTCTTTATTGCATTCCATATGTATTACATAGATGGTATAAAAAAGTAAAAGATCAATATGGACCCTGTCGGGCACAGCACAATTAGGAGAGAGGAAGAGGGCTAAGTAACAATTTAAGCAAAATATTTTTATAAATTAATTATTAGATGTGTTTACTTGGGTGTATAATTACATACAATAAAATAATAATAATATAATAATTACATTATTATTAAATATTAATAGGTTTGTGTATATAGGTGTAATTTTGAAATTATGTATTTATATGGATAATGTAATGAAATTCTCAGAAGTATTTTGATTATTATTAAATTATATTATTATTTATGTATTCATATTTATATTTGATTTTCTATATTCCATATTAGATTATATTTATTTCATAATGTTTGCTGTATAAGAGAGAGAATAATTTTATTTTGCAATCGTTTTGTCTTCTAAAAACTGCTTTACTGAGTAGTATGACTTGGATTCCAGAAATTGTTTCAATGTATGAATAAATATATTTTCACCTCAGCACCTCAAACAAGCAGGTTTTGCTGTCAAAAAACAGTGAGCAAAATTCGATTTTGCTGCGAGCGTGAGACAAAGTAACTTTTTAATTATTTTTTTTAAATGCCGACAGCAGTGTTGGGTCTACTCACAAAATTCTAAAGATTTAAACTTCAATTAGTTTTGTCACTTTCACTTCGATACGAAAAAAGCGAGAGATAGAAACAAATCGATTCGAAGTTCGATTTCAAAATTCCATATCTACCTACTAGGCCCAAAAAAGAAACAAACAATAAAACGTTCAGATATACTTAAAACATTAAAATTGCAAATCATCTGGTTTTATTTAAATTCTGTTTTATTAAATTTTTGGAACGAAGTTCATAAGCGGCTTGGGGTAAGAGTACATACAGTGGCAGATATCGTCACGCGAAAAGGCGCTTGCGACTGTCTTCTTCTAATTCAAAGAGAAAGAGAGAGATAGTAAGTGTGAATTTGGTCGAAATGAAAATCCAAGATGGCGGTTGCGAAAATTTTCACATTTTTCATAATGGGTGTCGTTTTCATAGTTTTGAAGGGTGCCAAAGCCAAACATGAGGTCAAAATGTAAATCCAAGATGGCGGCTGCGAAAATTTTCAAATTTTTCTTCATGGGTATCGTTTCTATGGTTTTCAAGGTTGCTAAAGCCGATAGTGAAGTCAAAATGTAAATCCAAGATGGCCGCTGCGAAAATTTTCAAATTTTTCTTCATGGGTATCGTTTCTATGGTTTTCAAGGTTGCTTAAGTCGATAATGAGGTCAACATATAAATCCAAGATGGTGGCTGCAAAATACGAGGTGATGAAGCTTATGTAAAAAAAAACCTTGTCCGATCCGAAAATGGGGAAAATGGGCATATGGTGCAGTAACATTACAAAACAGTATTTTTTTAATTATTATTGATGGTAAAAAAGTTATTGGTATTTAAAATTCACATTTTTAGTTCCAAAATTACCCCAAATCCATAAAAAAAATGCAAAATTCATAACTTATGACTTTTAGACACCCGCTAAACGACGGCCACCGCCCGCACCAAATGTAAAATTCGGTCAAATTCACCATTGAAAAAAAAATGTAGGGATTTTTTTTTTTTTCCTGAAAATGTCCACATAAATATGCTAACAGTACGATACCTAACAACACCCTCACGGATCGGACAGGGTTTTTTTTTTAACTATGTTGTATGTTCTCGCTGCTGAGGTGAAAAGTTGTATGTGTTACACGAGAGCAAAGTTATTTGCATCTCGTGTCTTTGAATCCCTCGCAGCGCTCAGGATTCTAACCTAGAATCACTCGCTACGCTCGTGATTCAATTATAGAATCCTTCGCTTACTCGGGATTCAAAATCAACACTCGCAGCAAAAAACAACTTTGCTCTCTTGTTGCACAAATAACTATTGTTTTACTTACTTTTCTAATTTCATTTGGCAATTTATTATATATTTTTATGGACATAACTAAACTTGTTGTCCCCAAATTGTTGCTTTGAAGGTTAGAGTGCTTCGTTGTTCAAGGTGTCGAAAGCGCTATTTCTGCGGGGTCCTGGGTTGGGATCCCTGAAACGGTCAAAGTATTCTTAGGGTTTTCCATTAGAATGATCACAATGGCAGACCAGAGTCCATTTTTGTGCCGGCTCCTGGTGATGCAATCCATAGAACTTTTAATATAGGTAGCTGAAGCAATTTGGGTATAATAAAACGTTCGACATTTAACGCAAAATCCGTGGATTCTGTAAAGTATTATTTACAGGGAAGCACTTTGCTGACCCCAGAAACGATAAAACTAACGGTCACTGCGGATAAGTAGGTACTCAATAAGAAAAGATCGAGGTTCCAAAAAAAGAAAGCAAAAACCACAGCGGACTTTACGAGGACCTAGTGCCATGTAAAATGTATTTAGAACCTAGTCTGTGGTAGGTAGTTACCTACCGATCGCCATGAGTTACCAGCGACATAGATTCCTCGAATACCAACAGTTCCGTCAATCAGTGAATGACATTTGATTTAAGTGTTTTATTTACTTTGAAGGGACATTCTTTGACGTATTTCTTGGCGTGATGCCAGTTTCTACTTACTGGTTAAATCATGAGGAGGAGCAAGGAGTGGCTTCCAAGTTCTGTGCTGATGTGAGTTGGAACTACTTGAACGTAGGGCAAAACAGAAATATAAACTATTTGATTGTCCAAGACATACTTACAGTAAGCAGGTTCACAGGTTCATCAACATCAAGTTGAGACGACATGAGAAGCTTAAAGTATTACCTGCAACAAGTTTCAAATATATTATTTTCTAGTGAGCCCCAAACTAGACAGTTAGTCGGGTTCGGGTAACGAATTCGAGAATGGGAGATTTGAGAGGTGACTTCAGGTGTGATCTATCTTCTCCTCAGTTTGCCATTGGGGTCATCAAAAACCATGACACAATTATGGATCGTTCACCCAAATTCGGATCCATACTAATCAGACAATAGCTGGATTTGAGGAAATTCATTTGTTTAGACATCCGAATGCTTGTCAGCGACCAAGCAATTACACCTTTAGTACAGACTAACAGATTTTGGTAGATATTAATAAGAGCGCCCATAGACCTCTTTAACGTAACATAAATGTTGATTAACTTTAGTTTCAATTGTTCCACTAACAAGAACCATGGAACTACTGAGAAAAAAAAAGTCTCACTAGTTCCATGGAACAATTGCTGGTGGAACTAGTGGGAATAATCCTCTGAAAATTATAAATGGGTCTGAATTTTCAGAGCACTAAGGGTACTAGGGATTTTATACCCTACAGTGTAAATTGAATGGTTAGCTGCGTTTTTAATTGATTGATCGATAGCAGGGGTGCCCAACATTCTATCACTGAATAGATAGTACGGATACGAATATATTCTGTGCTGTTACACTTATTATTATTATTATTACCTACAATTATAATGTAGTTACAAACAAGAGATGAGACTATTTTTGGCGGTTATCGCAAAAAATTCTGATAGGAGCTAGCTATTCGTTTCAGAGCCATTAAAATGCACTTATGAACATCAAAATTTACAAGAAAATAGAATGGACTAGTAAGTCGGAAGACCTTTACAAAAGGTAGTTTCGTATGAAGAAGGATGTTTAGTTTTGTATGGAGACTAATAACATAGTTAAACTTGTCTTTCCTCGCTTTATTTTAAAGACAGTAGCTATTTATACCATTTCATCAGCAAAATCCCAAGATGACAAAAGAAAAGTCTCAATCAACCGGAACTGTTTCGTCCTCTTCAAAAACCACGACATTTAAAAAATCCTCAATGTAGTCGTCTTTATTTGACTCGCGGATGTTTATTTACTTACAACACGTGTATATGCAGCGTTCTCTGAAACGCAAACTGAAACGCAACTTTGTTCAGTTTCCTGTGGTTTAGGCGCATTAATTATTTTAGTGTTACACACATCATACAAACAACGCCTTGTTCACTAAGGAAGTTAGTATGCTCAGTAAAATTTAAAACTACTAAGTCGTTTCGAGGTTTTCGAAGAATTCATGCGTGACTTCTGGTGGTTAAGGGGGGAGTGGGAAATTTTAGAGTGCAATTTTATTTTTGATAGTGCATGCGTGAAAAGCCCAAACTTACTTATTTGAATACTAAAGCACTGGACTTGAATACAATAAATTCAATGTTATTGATGCTGAAGCAATTAAAACAAATATTTTGAAAATAACGTTTCTCACAGATCTAAATGAGAGATACAGTTTTGGTAAAGGAGATGTTTTATTTTGGGCTACTACTATGTACGAGTACACTACATACCTAGATAAATAGGAGATTCTCATAAAAATACAAACAAATTAATTTGAAGAAGAGTACAGGCATACGAAAATGATTATTTGGGATGATTTTTAATAAGGTAACCCTTCTTTTAGGGCAGCCATGACAGGTCTGTTTGACGTGTCGTAAGACCACTTTGACAGTTTTAAGTTTCGTGACGTGACGTTTATGACTTTGCTACCACAATCGACTAGAATATTATCATAATTCTTTTTTGTTATTACATAACGCATAAAATCACGCCTTGTTTCCCCGAAGGGTTGGGCAGAGGTGTACCTGCAGTGCTATTCTGTAACCATCTCACCGTGAAAACTTAGGTGAAGTGAGCTCGGAGTGAGCTGTCAGTCCCTAGCAGCAGGTGGAATGACAGATTACTTCACGTTCACTTCACCTGAGTTTTCACCGTGAGATTATTACAGAATAGACCGGCTGTAGTAGGTACACCCACATTTCACCAGTTATTTTTAAGTCCCATGTAATAGGGGGCGAGCCTATTGCCATACAACGGGCTCAAATCCAGACTCCGGGCTGCTACTGAGAAATTCCAGATAGAAAAACCCAATAACACTTTGCCCGACCCGGGAATCGAACCCAGGACCTCATGCTCAGCAGTAGCGCTTGCGACCACTAGACCAACGAGGCAGTCTTCTTTTTTACTATTATAACTACATAATATATCGAAACTCAAGTATTTTCGGAATTCGTGTTTGTTTTTTATCGCAAATATGTATTACTCTGTTTCGCATATTACTGATCCACAATATTTACTTTGTGTGTAAGGAAGGAGTTAATAATAAATATACAAAAGATTTAGAGGTGACAAGAAAACGGAATTCATTAAATGTTACGCGTTTCAATGATGTAAACTAGAAACTTTAACCATCTTTCCGTTTGTATCAAAGAATTTAATTAAATAATGAAAATCAAAATAATGTGAACTAGAGGGTTCTGGGTGTATGAAACAAAAGAATATTGATGAAGAGTTAGCACATAGTAGAGAAATTTGTGATGCAGCTAGTATTGAAGATCCATAGACAACGATGATCGTCATAGCCAATCGTCAAGTGGGCCTGATTATTGCCAACCAATAACACAAAATAGTTGGTCTTTAACTAAAAGCAATTAGCGTCATTTATTATAAATTGTATCACAATTCACTTAGACTTTCAAACGAATGCGTTCACATTGTAATACATAAATACCGGCTAAATGCACATCGTCTGGCACGATAAACGTTCTGTTAGATCAATTATTCATAATATTAATAATTGATCTAACATAATTATCTAAGACCAATACAGGTATAAAATGCTAATTAATAGAATTTAGTATGTAGTGTATGTTCTAGATTCTTATAATTAATATAAATTATTTCGGAAAAATCTATATTGGGTAATTGGAGTGTCCATGTTCACTGATCTAATTGCTTTTCAGCTACTAAACTGGATTGTGAGTTTTAAACATTTCTTTTCTCATGTTTTTTGTATTTTTTATCATTATAATGACTCTTTCAGGTAGGTCCTACTAACAATTAAATTAAAATTGCTTAAAATCTCAAATTTTCTGCTTTTTATTAAAAATTTTGCAGGAAACGCTACTGATAAGCAGTCACCAGCGACATCGTTCGCGTAACATTTTATCAATTCCGGAACGGAAAGTTGGAAAATGTCTCAAATACGTACCTCGCAGACATTTTTTCAATATAGACACTTAAACAATACCAATTCCCGAAGCTTTAAATCAGAGTATAAAATACCGAAACAAAAGCTCTCATATGAGAAAAGGACCTCATCAATCCTGAGGAAAAGCTCTTTATCTATAAAATTTCAATATCCCCAGTTTAACGGACTAGACTTGAAAAGCGGTATTCTCATTTCTAGTCAATGAAATTGCATATAATTCCCTCGCAATCGGCTCTCTCTTTTATGTCGGGAATGAGGAAAAAGGATAGGTAATGAGCTCGATATTCAAAGGTAATGATGGCGCGGAGATGAATAGTACCATTAATATGAGACTGTACATATTATGTATGTTAGATCGCCTAACTGTAAATCGGTTTCGTTGTTTTATTGATTTTGAAATGCGAACGCGAATTGCTTACAGTAAATGGATTGTGGATCAAGACAGTTTCCGTCTGTTTTAACCTCAAAAGCTTTATTATGGAAGTTAGTACTATTTTGCCTACTTCTACTAGTGTTTTAGAGATTTCTTGGTTGCATAAGACTTATTTTAAAGTAGGTGCTCATTATACCTGTGTATAAGAAGAAAGAACGAAACTGCACTTTCAAAAGTTTCGCCGCTTCCTTCTGAATTCGTAACATCGTTTCAGACAAACGATAGTTTAGTTAGTTTCTACTGTCCGTAGCCCCCCTTAAGTTTACCGCTCTTCCAATATCATGGTGCACTGTTTAAATAGGACTTTACTAGCTAAAAATGTGGTTAGAATTAAAAATGTCGACTGTTTGCGAAGTCGTTTTATACCAGGATCAAAACCCATAGAAACGTTGTTTTTGTTTTTTGTTATAGCCTTTTATTTAACCCTTTATACGTGATTTCACTTGTCTTTGCCTGACAATCAGAGAAAAAGGCCATAACATTGGTCTATTATCACTAACAAGATTTTGTTTATTAAACTATCGGTGATTCTGTTTTTATTTATAAATACGAGTAGAACTGTGTGTGTACGGGTATATAAAGCGGTACATCGTAAAATGAGATACATAACTTCGCTAGAGTTACCATACTGTTACATTATTAGTGACCATACTATTATTATCATCACATCAAGAAGACCAAAATTGATATAGTGAAAATCAATTGTTTTAAATATTTTTTTAGACTAATAATTAATCTATCAATTTCCATAAATGGTTCGTGCAGCAGTTATCCTAGCTCTCATCATCTTTGGATTCACTGTTGTAATGGCTACTCCGCTTAACGAAGAGGTAAGAGGAAGAGGTACTTACCTACAAGTGGGTTTTTTTTTACTTTAAATTATTTATTTTATAACGAAATATACAAATTTTCAAAAAGTGTACTGCCTTGTTGGTCTAGTGGTCACAAGCGCTGCTGCTGAGCGGTCTTCAATTCCCAAGTCGGGCAAAGTGTTCATTATTGGGTTTTTCCATCAGGAATCTCTCAGTAGCAGCCTGGAGTGTGGATTTGTGTCCGGTCCGAGTCCCATAAATTAGGAAATATATGTTGCCCGGATATGATGTATGTTTGCCCGGTTGATGGCAATAGGCTCGCCCAATATTTCATTGAACTTAAATATAACTGGCGTAGTTTGGATGTAGAATACTTAGAAACAACTTTGCCTAACAAAATGTTATTTTTGTAAAAAAATGTTATTTTTAGGAAGGAGACGGAAATTGCTTGCAATTTGGAGGAATAGTACAAGTGGTCACAGTTGGAGGCAACTGCACAGTTTACAAATGCATTTTTGAAGACGGTAGCGAATTCAATACATCAGACTGTGAACCTACAATTATACGTTTTAATTAAAATTTATTAATTAAATTATTTTGTTCCAATTTATTTTCTCATACGAGAATTCGCCGAATGGTCAATTTTCTCAAACAGATTTGCGGTGCTAAACTGCACCACAATAGGGTATTACACCCATTTTTTTAAAGTGTATCAATTGGATTCTATAGTGCTAATGAACCACTAAAAAATTCACAAAAAAATTATTCTATCGTTATGTGCCATAAAAATACATTTAAATTTTGCATTTTCAAATTTCGCGCGTAATTTGACGAAAACGCTGGACGCAGTGGACGCTCTGTGGTCATGACGTCAGTTGGCTGTGTAAACAAATGCAGTGATATTTTTTAAATTATAAATTTGTTTTGTCTCCTTTTACAAAACCGTCCTCCATGGCATTATTTCAATAAAAATTACGTTGGTTACGAAAATAATAAAAAGGCTTTATAGATTAAAGATACGATGATAGTTGACAGTTCTAAGTTTACATTACATAGCCGTATGACATAATAACAAGGCGACTACTATCTAATGGTGTTATGAAACATATTATAAAAGCTGAAACCTTTTTTCCTTAGCTATCTCAATAACATATTTTTAGATTTTTTCTCATATATAGTAAAACACCCTATTGCGTAAACACAAGTTCTTTCTCAATCCGAAGGATCTCGAATAAAATTCCTAATCCATTGCTTCATGTTTGAAAAATTCGTCTGTTCGACAACGTAAGGAACGCAAGGATTGTTGTCGAATTGTCAAAATGAAAGACATTGCAATTGTTAGTGTTTTACACTATTAGCCCGCTGGTTTCCTATGGCAACCTAACTAAGACCCCATCGATCCGTTAGGGAAGCAGTTCATATTGAATTCACCTCGCAAAAAAAACATCCCCACTTTAGGGGTTGGGGAGGTACCCAAAAAAATAACTATTACTTACTACTTTGTCGGTGTGATTAATATGTATATCCATGCCAAATTACAGTATTCTAGTACTAAGTCTAGAGCTAAGCCGCGGACAGACGGAAATGACGAAACTATAAGGGTTCCTTGTTGACTACGGAACCCTAAAAAAGCTGTGACAGAAAGTGACGGGTAACGCCAACGCTTAGAATCAGACTGAGAACACAAGTCTTCAGGGACAATAAACAGCTACAATATGTGTTGAAACAGAGAAAATAAATACAAAGTATAAACAATATTGCAGCCCACTACATTATCCGCATAAAATATGATACTGAAAGGGCCACTAGATAGTTAGTAAAATAATAAATACATCACATTAATAATTACTAATTACATCATGCAAAATAGAAGTCGAAATTTTAATTGATTGCTTGGTAACAGAGTAATAAATAACACTAATGACAAATGAGTAATAAAATCTAGACTAACTTACATTCCTGATAAAATTAGTGGTTAATAGTAATGTTCATAACATTACATTTAAAATTGGATTTGGAGCATAGAAAAATATCAATATTAACAAAATTACAATTATAAGATTCAACCGTTCGACGGATAGGGCAGCGCAAACCAGAATTAGTTCGACAAGTATTGACAGCAAATAGGGTACCTGCACGGGTACTACGTATATTAACAGTGCGTGGAACCACCACCATTATGCCTATAACGTTGCCTGACTGCAGCAGATGCTGTACGGCCTGGTTGATTTAGGGTCTTTACAGTATACTTTAGTCGACCTCGTAATTATTGCATTACCTAGAAAGAAATAAAAATATTTTATTTTAATTGGAAATACAAAAATAAAAAAAAAACAGCTAAGTGCATGTCGGACCACGCACATTAAAGGGTTCCGTAGTTGGAATGAATTTATCCCAAAAACAAAGAACATTGTAATTGAAACACGTGTTCTCCCATACATCGATCGATATACATCACGGTCAATTCTCCAACTGCAAATGTAAGTACATACCAAGTATAGCAAAAAAAAAGAAAAAGTTTGTGATGAAACAACAAATTAACGATTTTCAGCCTTTTTCTTTTAGATGTGCTGTGAGACCATGCTTCCTGCCAAATTTCATGATGTATGATGATTCAACGGGAAGTACCCTGTAGGTTTTGATTTATTTGCGAGTATTAAAATATGTCACATAGATGGCCGCATTTTTTCAGAGCTCCAAGGGACCATAGACCTACATATTTGATATAATTTATTTTCTAAAAGGGTCTTGTCAGACTGACAGACAGATAAACGTACAGACGGACAACGTAGTGATCCTATAAGGGTTCCGTTTGTTTCCTTTTTGGGTATGGAACCCTAAAATGAATGAACATAAAAACTGTCAAAATCATGAAAACAATAATAATAAAAAAACAACATAAACTGACAAAATAGTGAAAATAAAAAAGAGAAAGTAGAAGTCATTTGCAAGTCTAAAAGGCTTTTATTTGAACACGCATGATGCTACGATATTTGAAGAAAAAATGAATACCGCAGCTGGTATTCTGCTATGGCCTAGCGGCCCCTAGCAGAATACCTAATAATATTTTTGACAACTACCTATATTATACCTACCCAGTTTTTGTGTTTTCAGTTGTACGCAAACCTTTATGACGTGCATGTGACATCCAACCCTAGGGTGGTAAATAGTTTCAAATGCGAGGTTGGCCAGCCGAAGCCAAGACCCAACTCTGTGTTCGTTTAAGATGAATCTATCTATGTCCGGATTATTTTGTGATGAGTTTTTCTGTCATCTGTCATTTATTCCTATAAATTGGCGGCAGTAAATAATAAATCATAGAGCGAACAATTTCTCGCTCTATAATTTATTACGCCTTGCATTGTAGTCTTAGTCAACAACAAAGTCATGAATGTTATTTTGACTTTGATTAGCCTTTCATGATGAAGACCTATAACGTGCTACTGGTTCAATGAGTTTAAGCGTAGTCGTAGGAATCTTACTGATGACCTGCGTGAGGTAGGTACGTGCTGTAACGACGACAACTGACGATAACATAATTACTGTGCGGTGCATGATAGAGGCTGATAAGAGCCTACCAACATATTTGGACAAGCTTAGGCATTGTTATGAGTCAGGTGCAAAAAATCTTACATGAACATTTAAGAGTCAGGAAGCTATCTACCTAATAGCTACATAGCTTGATGAGATGAGATGGTTCCATCGAATACGACGTTGCTTAGAAAGGAACGCAGAATATTTAGAAAAACAGTAAAGATATTAACAACTTAATGTTTCATTAAGTTTTTTTTTTCTATGACCTTTCAGCATTCATTCATAAGAACTTTCAGTGTCTCCCACGTTATACTAGGTGACCCGACAGACGTTGTCCTGTCCAAATATAATAATTCCTACAAAAATGTTATACCAAAAAGACGTTCAGTTTAGAAAATTTCATCGGATTTTTTTCGAAATTGTCTTTTTTTAATTCAAAATATTACGAACATTTAAGATTCAAAATTAGCCAAATCGGTCCAGCCGTTCTCAAGTTATGCGCTTACCAACGAGCATCATTTAGTTTTTATGATTCAAGGTAATTTTTAATTCACTGTTAACCTTTCAGGGCGTGAAAGTAGTCATGATTATGAGCTAGTTTCACAATGAGACCCACTGAAATATCGAAAAAATATTACCTGTTAAAAAAAATGCAATATTTACCCGATGAAAATGTATGATAGTAATGACTATGACTTTGGCCGATCACGATTTCGGGGGTATTCGGTAATTTCCGTGACGCTTCCTTTACAGCTGATTTGCGCGCAAGTCGCAAGTCGCAACCACCGTCAGCGAGCGTGTCGGAACATGTTTTATTTACTTTGCATTGTTTCTTGATTTTTGCTTTTGCACGGTCCAGAGCGACATTTTTGTGCAAAAAAAGACAATACCTACTGTTATTGTTCATAAAAGTGAAAATGCTGGATTATTGTACATTCGCCACAAAGTAAATTCGTCACATTTTGTAAACTCCATACATTGAAAGTGTATTCGCCACATGCATAAAAAATACGTGTAAATTCGTCACAAATCTCCATAGGTACATATTTTTTGCATAAAGTACTGGTAAAAAACAAAGTTATTCATTTCTAGCGCTCGTAATGAAAATGATTTTTGACGAGCCACCGGTGGTGGATATAGTTCCTAAAGTAGCTTATTAATATTTTTTTTTTTAAATATTTTTAAATTAATAAATACTGAATTAACAGACAAAAAAATAATAAAAAAAATTAGTAATTAAATTAGATGTGAAATTATATTGAATAATAATAATATTAAATAATAGGTCTTTACCTATGTAATTGGAGATTCTATAACCAGCATTTTCAGATTTAATTATCTGTGGATTGGCGCGCAATTCGAATATCAAATGAATTTTATTCGAAAGACGTGTTAATTTAATTTCAAATTCAGTCAGTTATTTTTAGATAGTTTTTTTTTTTTTGTGACATTGTGGTCGTTTTTGGCGCCATGGATAAACTGAAAATTCGTATAATTTTCGAATATGATTTCCTACGTGGAAATACCGCTGCGCAAACAACACGAAACATAAACGAGGTGTACGGGCCTAACACTGCTTGCATAAACACGGTCCATTATTGGTTCAATCGTTTTAAATCTGGAAATGTTGAGTTGAAGAACGAGCCTCGCGGTCGGCCGGTAATCATTGTCGACAACGACGAATTGAAGGCGATAATGGAAGCGGATCCAACTCAATCTACGGCTGAGCTTGCTGTGGGCCTTGGAGTTAGTGTCAAAACAACATTAAAGCACTTGCATCAAATCGGAAAGATAAAAAAGCTAGATAAGTGTGTGCTTAACTATGATTTTAACATTAAAAAATGATTGATGAACCTGATTATTACTGTGATTTAATTATCTTTTTAGTGATTTAATTATATAATTATGTTTATCTTTTTATTATTTTAATATATGTTTATTTTTTTAACAATAAGTACATGTTTATTTAGGATTAGGCGTGTCACGCAGGTCACGCTGTCCTTGACAACGCGGCCTTAAAAACGATCAAACCAGACAATATTAGCGTATATTTTAGCTGTAAGTACCTAGAACTGTGATTTTTATGTGAATTTCTGTGATTATGAAAAATAAAGAAATAACTTTTTATTCTTTATTGTTTGATTTTTCTGCTGTCTGTACGGAAATAAACAATATGTCGAATTTTTTTCATGAAAATAGAGCTGTGGCGAGTTTAGATACACATGTTTTTTTTCGTGGTGAATTTACTTTGTGGCGAATGTACATTAACCCAAAGAGCTCAACTAAAATTTTATCACGTCTTGAATTTCGTTTGATAAATGTCATAGATATTTTTATTTACAAGTAAGTAATTTTAGAGACTGATTACCAAAGGAAAGGTTGCTTTATATTTCAAAATGTGTAAAACAGATTATAAAATAAAAATATTAATTAACAATCAAGCTAATGTAATTCCTCCTATAGAAATTTTATTGAGAAATACATACAAAGTAAGAAGCCGAATAGTCGCCGACTTGTCACCGACTATGAAAGTGGTTGGATAGTCGGCTTTACCGACTAGTCGGAACATCTCTAGTATGAAAGATGATTTTGTAGTTGGTCCCATAGTGAAGGTTGTTTATAATTATGAGTACTTTCTCTTCCTGACAGGTTAACAGTGAATTAAAAATCACCGTGTATAAATAGATGTAGTACCCAATTGCATCGGATCGGCTTTGTTCATCAACAAGTACACGCCGAATAGAATGTGCACTCGATCAAGTCTCTAGCACGCCTTAGAAATGTTCCTTGTTACATGATTACTTTTAGGTATTTTGAATCATTGACAAAATTATTGTAATCTCAATACTATTAATCGTGTAGCCAACGATGGATGCTCTTTAATACCTACCTACCACAGTACGTACCCACACTTTGTCATTTAATATGTGCTGTGGACCACGCATGAGTTCAGTCATAGACTAAAAAACTCCATAAAGACGAAAAAACGGCACTTAAGTGAAACCTTTGCTTTGTGCGTATACGGCCGCAACCGAAATCTCTTATAATTCCGCTCGCGACTCACGATCACCCAAGCTTTTCGGCAGGGTGGTTTTTGTCAATGATCAGTGAGTTTAGAGGGAGTTTTTCTGTTTACACGATCGCGTTAACGTTCACTTACGGCAATTGGTATGGAATGATTGTGATTCCCATTGTTGTCACTAGATCACGCTTATACAGTTTCAATACAAATTGAAGTTTAGTATAAAATAGCGTGGTAGAAACAACGTAGAACGCGTATGGGAACCCTAAGCTTACTGAGCTATGATACAATCCGGACTGTGTTGTAGGTTTAATACGTCCTGAAACTGCAGGTATTTTTGTCATCATGTCACCAACTCACCATGAGTTGACTGTTGCAATACAAATAGGTCATGCTTTGGTGAAGAGATTAGCCAATAAGCATGATGGTAGCGACATCCCAGGATGCGGCAGATACATGTTCGTGAACGGGGGCTGCCCGCCGTCAGTTGGGACTGGTCATCTCTTAGCTGCCATGGCTTATTTTAATTTTGAGTGGTTCTTTGTCTTTATTATTTTTATTACGGCCGCTTCTAACGTGCACGTCCGTCATTATTCAGACATTTATAATTTCAACATGAATGATGTAACACACATTTTGTAACACATTGTTGATTTAAAAGAGTCCGTGGAGTTTCTTGCCCATTCATCTACATAGGTACCTACAACGCTTTGGAATAGGAATTCATATTTCTGAATGGTTTATTTTAAATGGTTTATTGAAATAAATGCTTTGAGTTTTAGTTTGACAAATGTGTATGTGTCATGGTGCTGTGTGCGCTTCTGTTGTGTGGCATTCGTAATGCATCCAGATCGACGGGGGAATCGCATAAAACTCAAACACACATACAATGACAATCGTTCGCAATGCCTTTAATTTTTACAGTTCAGCCTCGTTCATTGCGTTAACGACTTTGTTAAGCAGACTAAATTTTTCAAACCTATGAAGCAATGAATGTCAAAATGAAAGGCATTGCGATGGGTTGGCATTTCATGTGTGTAACGCAATTACCCCTTTGGAGCTTCACTTCTGTACATTCTTATTCTATGGTTCAGTTCATTATTAACGCAACTTGACACGTCGGTCACGACATATCGACGTGGATACGTTGTATTTCAATATCTATTGATTTTACGAGCGACGTAAATAGAAATTTTGTACTGCAGGTCTGTGGTTCATTAGGAACTGAGGAATTCTAAAGGAAGGACTGTCTATGGTGTTTACAGTTAGAATAGAAGAGAATAGAAGGAAGGTAGGTTACAGGGTGTAAGGAATTGTCTCGGAATGATGAACTTGTGAATAGGTTGGTTAAATATGTACTTAATTAGGTACTGTTAAAAACAATAAGTGTGACTGGCGAGAATATTGGGAGCTCTAATTTATGAATAATATCTATTTAATAAGTTTTAACTGCAAAAACGTGATGAGATCATTGGAATGTGTGCGGGAGCTTTGTCACTCGGCTGATGTTGTGGCGCTGCAGGAGACGTGGTTACTGCCGCATGACCTCGAGTACCTGACTGCGATTGATACCGACTTTGCTTGCACGGGTAACTCTGCAGTGGATACCGCGACAGGGGTCTTACGCGGTAGGCCCTACGGCGGTGTTGCTCTACTGTGGAGAAAGAGTGCATTCCCGACGGTAACTGTAGTGAGGTGCAGTAGTGTGCGTCTCGCCGCGATTAAAATCGAGCTCAGTGATCGTTCCATTTTGATATTTTCTGTGTATATGCCTACCGAGTCCAATGAAAACTTAGAACACAGAGTGTCTCAGTGAAATGATAGCCATAATTGACAGTCACAATGTGGAATCGGTGTTTATGTTAGGGGACTACAGTGCGCACCCCGGTGAGTCATTTGCTACTGAACTATTAACTTTTTGTGCGGAACAATCGTGATCCTGTATAGACTTGAAACTGATGCCGCCGTACAGTCATACGTTTGTCAGTGATGCGCACGGCTGTCGACGCTGGCTCGACCACTGTCTTGTGACTAGTGCCGCGCGGCACTCTGTGTCCGCGGCCTCTGTGTTATATACCTACTGCTCTGATCATTACCTTGTGTCTATACTATGTAATTTTAGTTTAGTTACGCCTAAAATTTGTATACCTACTGTTTGTATGAATAGGATAGTCTGGGGTGAACGTGACTCGACTCAGATAGCGTTTAAAAATGTATTGTCACTCTAGACTGCGTGAAATTGATTTTCCTTCAGAACTAAGAAACTCCGTATAATTATGTGTTGTAACAAAAGTCATAAAATCTTGTTAGATATCATGTATGACGATGTTATTTGCATACTGCCGGAGACCGCTATAGATAGTTATAATGTTACAGAAAAGCGTAGAGGTAAATACATTACCGGGTGGAATAGGCACGTCCGTGACGCTCATGGGAGGGCTCGGCTATGTTTTCAGGCTTGGTTATATGGGGGTAAGCCCGGGGCTGGCCGTCTTTATATGATATGTGTGAAACTAGGCACGCTTTTAAATCTAAATTAAAGTGGTGTCAGAATAATAAACAACAGATAAAAATGGACATTATAGCTGAACTTCACTCAAACCAGAAATTCGGTCAGTTCTGGAAAAACACCAATAAAATGAATCATAAGTTGGGCCTTCCCGTCGGCGTGGCGGGAGTGTACGAGCCTAGCGAGATCACCACTATGTTCTCCCACCATTTCAGGGTGGACTCTCCTCTGGGGCCAGCGCAGCAGGTGCCCGATGCTGAGGAAGGTAGTGAGCGTAGTGTTCGTTTTACTACGAAGGAAGTGAGTGCGGTGATCAAAGGCATGGTGAGGGGTAAATCCCCGGGTCACGACAGCATTAGCATTGAGCACCTGCAGCATGCAGGTGTTCACCTACCTAGGGCGCTTTCTATGTTTTTTACCCTGTGTTTAGGCCACTCCCATCTGCCCGATAATTGAATGCGTACTATAGTTGTACCGATCATCAAAAATAAAACAGTTGATACATCAGATGTAAACAACTATAGGCCGATCTCTCTAGCCACAGTGGTCGCCAAAGTGCTGGACAGTCTGCTTGGTCAGCACCTGGATAAACACGTTTCGCTAAACGACACGCAGTTCGGTTTCAGGCCCGGGCTTTCCACCGAGAGTGCTATCCGGTGCCTTAAGCAGACTGTACAGTATTACACGAGTAGAAAGACCCCAGTGTATGCTTGTTACCTTGATTTATCAAAAGCGTTCGATCTTGTATCGTACGATATCCTATGGGATAAATTAAGGGATGAAACTTGTTTACCTAGGGAAATTGTGCTATTGTTTATGCATTGGTATAACAAGCAAAATATATTTGTAAGATGGGCAGGTGCTCTCTCGGAGGAGTACGGGCTGGAATGCAGGGTGAGGCAGGGGGGCTGACCTCTCCCACGCTATTCAACCTGTACGTCAACCGACTGATCGGTGAGCTCAGCAGCACTGGCATCAGTTGTCACATTGATGGAGTGTGCGTGAATAACATCAGCTACGTAGACGATATGGTGCTGCTGAGGCCCACGTGACCAATGTTCTTCGAAATTGTTTTTATAGACTAAAGGTCTTATATGGAATACGGAAATACCTAAGCACACCAGTACGGAAACAACTTGTTGACAGTCTCATCCTATCCAAGTTAAATTACTGTGACACAGTCTATGGACCATGCCTGCTTTCTAGAACAGAGCGTGTAATTCAACGGATCCAGAATGCTTGTGTTCGTTTTTGTGTAAACATCCCGCGAAGAAGTCATGTTACTCCATATATTAACCAACTAAAATTATTAAAGATGGCTGCCAGGAGGAAGCTTCATTTAGCCAACTTGTTGTTTGGTATCGTTACAACCCACAAACCACACTATCTCTATGAGAAGCTAACTTGGAAACAAAGCCAACTAAAGTATAGTCTTCGCTCCATGGTAAGTCCACTATCGGTGCCAATGCACAGATCTACAGCATTCAGGGGGTGTTTTAAGTTCACAGCCACGCGTTGTTGGAATGATCTCCCACCACCAATGCGACGCCTGGAAAAAATACAATCTTTTAAATTCCAATATATAAAGATCATGTATGAGACATGATCAAATTTCCCTTCTATCTTAATCTTGTACTTTAGTGTTGTTTCACTGTACCTTAGGGGTCATGGCATACAAGCTTTGGCTTGGTATCTCCTGGGGGGGGGCGTGGGCTGCTTGGAATTTCCCTCTTCTGTCGGTGGGACTGCATTTAAGGTCTATTTTTCGCTAATGCATTCATCCTTTATGCTTAGAAGCGCCAGTGTTTCTGTAAACTACGGTTTAAAAATTAATCAACTGGCACACTACGGCTTGTCAATTAGTTACAGTTCCCTACTGGCATGTTATTCTAATTACAAAATTTCAATCTAATTTCCTCTAATTTCATTTATATTAATAGTTTTATAATTCAATTAAATCATTAATTACTTTACACTTACCATTAATGTCTTTTAGGTCACCAAGTTTGTCATCTTCACCTTCTAACACCTTCACAAACACTGTTTACAATAAACCATAGCTACACAATCACTCAATACACCCTTTGTTATTACTTAAGCATTGCATCATAACATTCAATGCGCCATGTTATAATTATTACGTAATCAGTACTTTACAAGTCAAAACATCAAACAAATCGTTTTTATGACAGCTGCGCGCACAGATTAAGTCTGCGCTGCGGCGCGTGAGTCGCTGACGATACGAAATGTTGCCATTTTAAATATTATATTTTACATATTTTAGATTAACTACCGTGTTTATTTTATTTTATTTTTGTCTTATTTTACGAGTATGATTTCTGTTTATGCTGCACCGGTTCGACGTCATCACGTCAACGCCGGCTGTCACTGAAAACCAGCGCTGGGGCTCTGTCTCGCATAGGGTCCCAGCATTATGCTGAGTGATGGCCGTTTTGCGTGGATGTGACGCATATTTTCCCTCAAATTTGTTTTTAGTGTTTGTTCCTTTGCTTGCGTCATATGTACCGCAAATAAACGTATTTTCTTTCTTTCTTTTCTTTTTCTTTTCTGCTGAGCCCATCGATTGGTGCCTTACGAAGGCTCCTGAAAATTTGTGAATCCTACGCGGTGACTCATGGGCTCAAATACAACACGAGAAAGAGTGAAATAATGATTTTCAGGCCGGACAACAAGCGATACACATTCATTCCGAATTTCACTTTATGTGGAACAGCTTTAATCAAAGTCGAGCAATTTAAATACTTGAGCCACTGGGTCACTGATGACCTTAAGGACAGTGTGGATATGGAAAGGGAGCTCAGAGCGCTGTCTGTCCGATGCAACATGTTGGCACGCAGGTTTTCACTGTGCACGGGGACTGTTCAAGTTGCGCTTTTTAAAGCGTACTGTCAGTCCTTTTATACCTGCAGCCTGTGGGTTAACTATACGCAGCGGACATACAGCGATCTATGCGTTCAATACAATAACGCGTTCCGGGTGTTGATGGGACTGCCGCGCCACTGCAGCGCTTCCGCTATGTTCGCGGCGGCTGACACAGACGGCTTTGCGGCCATCATGCGCAAGCGGTGCGCTTCTATTCTGCGCCGCACGCGCGACAGTCCCAACACCATCCTGCGCGCGCTGGTGGACCGGTGGGACTCTCCGATGCTGGCTCGCTGGATACGGTTGCACGCAGTCGTGTAGTGATTTCTCACCAGCATCGGGGAGTCCACCTAGACTTTTATGTCATTATTATTAATTTATTACTAACACTATTTTGTAAGCTCGCAATCCTACTAACAAATAGGTATGGATGTAATCGCAAGATAAGTCTGAAATAAATGATTATTTATTTATTTATTAATAACATTTGCTAAGTTTGAAGTTTTGTAAGAACTGTAGCTGCTAGCTGCAAGTCATTGACACATCCGTCCGCCGGCATGGCGAAAGCTTCACTGGCGAAACCGTGGCACTGCGACATATTTATATGAGTGGCACAGCGCGACCGCTGAGTCAACGAGACACCAAACGGATTGATGGTGTACTTATTTTAACTTCGAAACTAATATTTATTACTTTATTCCTATTGGTTCGTTTAAGTAAGAAATATGCGCAACATATACTAGTTGTGAAACTTGTTTAGCATTAAGTCTGTACATAATAATTATGACAATATATAGAATTTACTATCATCTGGAGTTTTACTTAAAATACACACCAAGCGCTACAGTGGTGACCCCAACGTGATTCTCTTCAAGGAACTCCAGATCCCAAAAAAATAAATAATTGAAGCCTGCAACCAGCTGATTCAAATCATGGCTGTATCAAACAACGACCAAGTCCAGGAACTCTCTGGTGTATCGACGTCCCTGCGCATCCCACCTATCTGGCGCGACAGGATACGACTGTGGTTCGCGCAATTTGAAGCATCATGTCTCCGCAGAAGAAAGGAGACCTAACCATGTTTGAGCTCGTAATGGGACAACTTGAGCGGCAAGATCTCGACGAAATATCCGACATCATTCT
The DNA here is from genome assembly GCA_963853775.1 of Xanthia togata. Classification (NCBI taxonomy): domain Eukaryota; kingdom Metazoa; phylum Arthropoda; class Insecta; order Lepidoptera; family Noctuidae; genus Xanthia; species Xanthia togata. The sequence goes on along the minus strand of OY970788.1, from coordinate 9,234,857 downwards.
TCATCCACCAGACAAAAATCGCTACGAAGCACTGAAAATCCGCTTGCTCGAAGCTTACGAAGAATCCGAGCAACGTCAAGTACAGCGATTACTCTCCGAAATGGAACTCGGCGACTTGAAATCATCACAGCTGTTACGACGCATGAAGAGTCTCGCCGCCGACAACATAAAAGACTCAACGTTGCGTATTATGTGGACAAACCATTTACCGCAATCCGTACGAGCAGTCCTCGCTGTCAGCGATAACATCGCGAAACGGTCGGAGCGTTTCGCGATCAACGAGCTGGCAATAATGGCAGACAAAATCCTCGAACAAGCGCAACCACACGGCGCGATCGCTGCAGTAGCCCCAACACCTTCCGCTCATGTATCTACATCCATTGAGGAGAAGATTGACATGCTCACCAGGATAATCGCTGAACTTAAGGCAAGTAAATTTAACCATGAGCGACGCCGACCATACAGCAGATACCGCTCAAGGTCACGTTCGTCGAGCAGGCCCAATCAGCTTTGCGCACAGTGCAGCAACACGCCGCGACGAACCGAACAAACAGGAATCTGTTATTATCATCGCAAGTTCGGAAAGGAAGCACAGCGATGCACGCGTCCATGCAATTTCGAAGACGAAAAAACTTCTTCGGGAAACTAAAACCTGCGTTGGACGAGGCGGGGACCGGCGCAAACAACACATCATACCACCTATTTATAACCGACAGAAACTCACGTCTGTCATTTTTAATTGACACTGGTGCTAACGTTTCCGTTATACCCAGGAAAAAGGCGGGAATGCAACGCCGACGGATTTTTGCTTGTACGCAGCGAATAATACAGTCATCCCAACGTACGGTGAAAAAACACTACAATTGGACCTCAACCTGCGAAGACCCTACACATGGAGGTTCATCGTCGCTGCAGTCAGCAAGCCCATCATCGGTGCCGACTTTTTAAAACATCACCAGCTACTGGTCGATATAGCCAGTCGATGTCTCGTCGACAAGGTCACAAAACTCACTGTCAAGGCACCAGTCACCTGTACCTCTGAGCCGTCAATAAGAAGTATCGACGTTGACCAACCATATCACCAGCTAATCAGCAAGTACCCGGATATCTTGAGGCCATCACGCATGAAGGATACTCCAAAACACAGAAACACAGTGTGGAACACCATATAGAAACCACTGGCCCACCAATCTACAGCAAAACACGACCTTTACCACCACATCGATACCTGTCCGTGAAGAAGGAATTTGAGACGATGATGCAGCAAGGAATATTCCGTCCAAGCAAAAGTCCCTGGTCCACACCACTGCACGTCGTTCCTAAGAAAAATGGCGATATTCGCGTATGTGGCGACTACAGAAGGTTGAATGACGTAACTAAACCTGACCGCTATCCAGTACCACGCCTCAAAGATTTCACCTACCTACTACACGGCAAGAAAATCTTCACAACCCTTGACTTGAATCGTGCTTACCAACAATTACCAGTATATGAACCGGACATCGAAAAGACAGCCATCACAACACCCTTCGGCTTATTCGAATTTCCCCGAATGTGTCCAGGACTGAAAAATGCCGGACAGACATTCCAACGGTTCATTCATCAAGTGCTCATCGGATTGGATTACGCATTTCCATTTATTGATGACGTCATAATCGCTTCTGAAAACGAAACACGACATATCGAAGGTGTAAGGAAGTTTACATCATCCGGATCCTCGGATATCGCGCAAAGAGGTCGAGAATTGAGGCACGCTTCTAGTCTAGCTAACAATGTGGTGTACTCCGCAAAGGTTAGCCTTTGTTGACCGATGACCCTCTTGAGATGATGTTTCAGACTGCGTACTGCTCGCTCCCATAGACCTCCGGCATTAGGCTAGCAAGGTACGTTAAAGTGCCATTCTATACCCATCTCCGTTATCTCGGTTATAAAACTTTCACTGAATACATCGTGAAGTTGGTTAAATTCTTCCTGTATCATCCTGTTTGCTCCTACAAAGTTGTGCCATTGTCACTGTACATATGTCGCGGTGCTCCTTTTCTAGCTGCCATTCTGGTTAAAGCTGCCAAAAAGGCGGAGCTGCTCAGGTCTGCCACGAGTTCTAGGTGAACCGCTTTCGTGACCATACATACAAATACTGCTATGTACCCCTTTAGCATTAGCTGAGCTAAGAGATGAGCGCCCATTAACTCTAGTCTCGGTATAGATAAGACTTTGCTTATGGGTGCCAACCTGGCCTTCCCCGCAACTAATGTAATGGTTGTCTCTTTTTTCTTGACTACCTTGCAGTAGATCACACATGCGTATGCCTTGTTTGAGGCATCGCAGAATCCGTACAATTCTATCTTTTGGTTTTCCCCCATTCCTAGCCATCTGTTGACTTCCATACTGTTTATATCCGTAAATTCTTGTTTCAATTTAGTCCATTCGGAGTTCATTACCTCTGGTAGGCGGTCATCCCATTTTAAATTAGACAGCCAAACGTTTTGAAACAGTAGTTTCATGGTAGTGCTCAGGGGGGTTAACCACCCCAAAGGATCGAACAGCTTGGAAATGTCCGAAAGTAGAGCTCTTTTGGTAATAATCGCTGGTGATTCGGGTTCTATTTTTGAGTTGAAGGTAAAATTATCTTTCTGTGGGTTCCAACAGAGACCCAATGTTTTAGTAGAATCATTTTGCTTAAACTCGTATGTTGACTGGTCACATTGCTCTTTCTCTAAATCAGTTAATAGCTCTGTTTTGTTCGAGGTCCATTTTCTAAGATTAAATCCTCCCAATTGGCATAATTTTATGAGATCAAATTTCAGTTTGTTTGCTGCTTCAATTGAATGACGCCATCCGCAAAAATCATCCATAGCTATCTTCCAATTCTTTTGCTGCGTCGGGAAATTTTTGCCTTTCATCAGACGCCAATTTTTTCAAGCACATCATCGCTAAGAGTCCTGCTGGTTTGGTTCCATACGTAATTGTGACGAGTTGAAATGCTTGTATAGGTTGGTTATTTGATTCTCGCCATAGTACTTTTTGGTAAGCTTGATCTTCTTGGTGCACTCGGATCATTCTGTACATCTTTTTAATGTCGGAAGTATATACAAATTCAAATTGTCTCCATTTCAGGATAAGCTCTTGAAGATCCTTTTGTATATTTGGACCTCTGTACATGACGTCATTTAGACTGTACCCTGATGATGACTTTGCTGAGGCGTTAAAAACTACTCTCAGTTTAGTAGTAGTAGATTCAGCCCGGATGACTGCATGGTGTGGTAAGTAGCATTCGGGCGCCTGTTTATTGTTGCATGGTATCATGTGGTGCAATACAAAATATTCGTCCATGAATTTTTTGTAATCTGTTCTCAATTCGCTATTCCTGTCAAATTTTTTCTCCAAATTTCTAAACTGAGCTAATGCTTGTGGTTTGGTTGCACCCAACTTATCTTTGTGTTCAGGCTTAAGTGGTAGTCGGACTTCGTACCTTCCGTCCTCAAGCCGCTTGGTGGTTTGAATAAAATACTGTAAACACTCATGGTCATCGTTGGACATCTCTATTTTCTAGTTTATGTCTTCGTTCTCCCAATATTTCAGTAGGTCTTCTGTGTTGTTGAGAACTACGTTGCATTGGTAGTGTGGTTTCATGGATCCACAAAGTAGCCATCCTAGTTGCGTCTGTTGAGCGATTGGTTGATTGTCCTGGTCTCCTCTCAAGATTCCTCCTAACATTATTTTGCTATAAACATCTGCACCTAGAAGCATGTCAACGGGTCTGCTTATGTTAAACTCCGGATCGGCCAATTGTATCCCTTGGATATGGTTCCACGTTGTTGGTTTGGTAAACGTGTTGTTTGGCAGTCGCTTAATCAAATTATTCATAACAATAACGTTCGTGACACAAGTAAATTCACTATTTGCAGACTGGAGTGTTACCTGTACCATTCCCTTCGCATTGTTTGCTTTTTCACCGACACCGAAAATATGACCTTTGAAATGAGCCCTTTTTAATCCCAAGATCTGGGCTGCTTTTTCGTTGATTAACGACAGTTGAGAACCCTGGTCAACAAAAGCTCTCATTTTGTGTTGAGTTCCATCAGCTCCCTGTACTTTTATGATAGCGGTGGCTAAAAGTATTTCAGACATGTCATCCCAAGACATGTGAGATGACCTAGATGTGCTCTTTTTGGTTGCAACACTACTGGTACTTTCTTCTGCTGACGCAGTTGGACTTTGTTTTGCCAATGCTTCATGAAGCAAAGTGTTATGTGCAGCTAAGCATTTCCGACATCGTTTGTTCCATTGACACGGTTTATTGTTATGACTGCATAGACAGTTTTGGCAGTAATTTAATTGCTCAATTTTATTTACTTTTTGATCGTGCGTCATTTGCAAAAAATTAGGGCAACGCCACAATCTGTGTTCAGAATTGCACAATGGACAGGTTGTCGACCGCGACACATGTAATGCATTCATAGACTTCTGACTATCTTTGTTGCCTGATTGATGATTATTTCGGTGAAAACTTTTCTTCTGGTTTTGGTTGTAAGTGTTATTTTGATATGGTTGATGTGGCGTGGTTTTTTGGTTGGCTGGTTCTTGCTTGCGACGAGACGCTTCAAGTGCTGTAAATTTCGTCTCCAAGAACTCCAGGAACTCCTGCAGATCGGGTAGCTCTCTCGGATTCGTGACCGATTCTATGTATTCTGCGAAGGTCTCGTTATCCAGTTTTTGCGTTAATAGGTGTACTAAAAGTGGATCCCAAGTTGATATATCCACTCCCAGATTCTGAATAGCGTGTAACGTCTCCTTGGTTACGTAATGCAGCTTCTTGATAGTGGCCAGTGATTGCTGATGTATGTTGGGAAGTCCAAGCAAAATGTTAATATGGGACGTGAAAATCAATTTCTTGTTCCCATACCTGTGGTTTAAAATCTCCCAACATGCCTGATAATTGTTAGAGCTAATCTGTAAATGGTGAATCAGACGCTCTGCTTCTCCATTCACCTTACTCTTCAGAAACTGTATTTTTTGCGCATTAGACATCGACGAGTTTTTATCGATCGCTTCGCTAAACAAGTCTTTGAACGGAACCCACTGGTTGTAAGTTCCATTGAACACGGGGATGTCCATCTTAGGAGCTGACTTCTCACGGTGCTTCACTGCCCACATCTTTTTGTTGATGTCGTTTGTCAACTCACTGTACTGTTCCTCGTGCTTGCAGAATTCCATTTGGTACGTAATATCGTCACCTCCATCCTCACCTTCAATTTCCCAATGAAGTTTGTCGATCTCACCCCATCGGCTGTCCAGTGATTTTAGAGCGTTCTCGAATTGCCATTGATTCTCGAACTTATCCACTTGGATATGACTCACGGTTCTCATGAACGCTTTGAAATTGATGCTCTGCTTCCTTGTCAACCCGTTCAGCTTACTAGACCCTTTATCCTCATAGTGAGATGACATACCTGGTTGTGGCTGCGCCGCCTCATCCGCCGGCCGTTGATGGTCAGTGCTTAGCTGTTGCCTTACCCTGAAACCTATGTTGTTGTTGTTGGTAATGGTTGTACCTCTTCCGCTTTTGTTCTACGGAGGCTTTCTTCCGGCAGCCGCGTTGTGCCTAACTGCCCCAGGGTTTGATCAATAATCTCCTTTATTTTCAAATATAATTCCTGGACTGTATCGAAACAAAAGGGTTGTTTCGATACAGTCCAGGAATTATTTTGAAGTAAATGTGGTCAAAATTCTCAAACTGACACATTTTCTTATGGTTTTCTTGGTAATCGTGCCAGTATGCTTCCAACATATTAGCCTTGCGCTTGTAATTATCGATGGTCTTCCTCTCGGATCCATCCTTCTTTATGTTGATTAAAAACTTATTCAGGATTTCATAGAGCTCCGTTTGGTTGATGAACAGAGAATCGGAATCCATAATGAAAGTTGATTTGAAAATATTTGGTAATGGTTAGTATAAATAAATGGTTTGATCTGACCTTATATGCCCTCTCCGATCCAGATGATCCCACCACTCTCCTCCAGGAGAGCAGTAGGGCCACCAGTACAGTATACAAAAACACCCGACACCCGTTGTACCGACCTCGCCGCCGAGGTCCTCCGCGATCGCGACCCTCCCGAGTAAATAATACTCCCCCCCGACCCTTGTCCGATGAAGCGCCAGCCCGCGCCGCAGCTGAGCGCGTAACTTTAAATTCCCCGATTAATAATAATGATATATCCTTGATCCAGCCTGTCCCATCTTGCTGTCCTCCCCTCAGCGACGCCCTAAGCCGAGGTTCGTACCCCACAGGGGGTGCCCTTAGCGAGCGTTCGCCTAATTTTAATTTAGAATAGTTTTGCTCCTGGCTCGAGGCTTTGAGTGTAGTAGCTTAAGGCAGCCACAAGATTGTTCGGTTGAGCAGTAAATACCTTAGTGGAATACCTGCGAGATGCCATAGTTAAAAAAAAAAGAAAAAAAAAGACCTTATATGCTCCAACCGACCGTCTCTGCAATCTCAAAGGTTCTGCAAATTGCAGCGATCTTCCGGTTCGCGTGGCACTGTGGTATTACTGGTAATTAAATGCTCGAAGGACCATGTAGAAAGTTGTGCTCGGCGCTATGGTGACCTAACACTCCTTTCTCGTATTGATAGGATAATATGGTTTATATGGTAGAAGTTAAAGTCTCGAGTTACAGGGGAAATCACTGTATTAACACTGAGTTTACAAGAAATGGTAAAAAATGGTAAAAGAAATGGTAAACTAAATAACTAACTTATTGGTAAAATATATGGTAAAATGGTAATGGTTATGAGAACGTGGTGTCTCTAATGAGATCTGAACGCGAACTGGCCCACATTTTGGTGAACGAGCGAATGTGCATACTTGCGTTCGATGCAATTATGCATTTTCACTGAGTGTTCGATTAAAACTCGAACAGAACCCTTATAGTTTCGGTATGTCTGTCTGTCTATCCGCAGTTTACTAGAGAGCTGTAATATGGCATGGATATACATTTATACATATTAATCACGCCGAAAAAGAGGTATTTTTTTTACGCGTAAATTGGGGATTTTATTTCTCTTCTTTCCCATTATGTGAGTATCATTGAAAAGGTTGATCTAAAATGTTGTGAGTGTTTGAAAACCACTTTTGGGTTCATGGGTCCCTTTTTTGGAAATAAAGCTTTACAGTGCAAATTTTTGTTACAGGCGAGTGTCCCCCCAGTGCCAGCTAAATGGTTGGTTTTGGATATATGAAAAAATTCACGGCTGTTTTGTATAACAAAATTAGAAGGAAAACTATCACAGCTGAAGTAGGCTCTACAAGTTTACGAAATCACGAGTAATAATCGACCAACTTACATTTGTAGTTGCAAAAACATGGTTTCCCATACATTACTTATGGGAGAACATGTTTTTCAACTACAATGTTAAGTTTGTTCTTGTGATAAATTCATCCCAACTACGGAACCCTTAATTGTGCATAGTCCGACGCTCATTTGGCCTATTTTTTATTTACTTAAACATTTTTTTTATAATTACCTACGATATAATATTTTTATTACAATTTACTTACTCTAGATTTATTTTAATTGAATGGTAATTTCTAAATAGTCTAACATTTTTTGATTAACTAAAATAGTGGAAAGCACTCACGGCATATCTTGACAATGCACACGTCTCCGTATATCACTGCCAATATTAACAATGTTTATTTCGATATATAATTTTGAAAAAAAAAAAACAAAAAAAAAACTTATAAATTGTTACTTTTGCTCTTGAATGCACCGTTGACAAGATAGGTAAGTAGGTACGTATTGAGTGCCACTTACTAAAAAACCATTAAACAATTTACGATCAATACCAAAACTATAGTGCACCCGGGATGAGTTTTCTTTCGATGTTGACCCACTGACCGGTGTCTATCTACCACATTAAAAATAATAAATTATAATCAAGTTACTACTTTCCTAGTCTAGTCTTTGGGATAACGAAAAAAGCCCAACCAAGTGCGTGTCGGACCACGTACAATGAAGGGTTCCGTAGTTGCGGTAAATTTATCCCAAGAATAAACTTAACATTGTAGTTGAAAAACATGTTGTCCCATACTTTTCAACTCCAAATGTAAGTTTGTATGCACAATATTGAGAAATTTACCATGTTATTTTAAAGACCGTAGACTTTTTATAGGTTTTCCTGTAATCTATGAGTAAAGAACCATTCCCTGTTTTTTTTTTTCCAAATTTTAGTCACAGTAGTTTCGGAGATAAGGGCGGGAATGGTCAATTTTCATTTATTTTCTTAAATATCTTTAAAAGTATAAAAAAAAATGAGATGAAGCTTACTCTCTGTCCGTTTCTTTACTCTGTGGTAGTAAGTCGCGTCATTTCAGAGTTGACAAGCTATATTTAAGCAGCATGACATTGGATGATGGGAGACACAACTTCACCAGCTTCAGTAGTAGTAACCACGATTTAGGTACTACTCGCAGGTATATAAGGTAAGTTTTTTGATATACATATATTTTTTCGTTTAAATAGTATAATACTGCCCTGCTAAGCCGCATGGCATCTAAATCGGAGTAAGTTTTGAGAATATTGACTTTTTGTAAATTGAAATGAAACATAAGGATATAAAAAACTTCTGGAGTGGTTTTTTTATGTTTTAAGTTAGATAGTGACAGTTGACTTATACCATTAGATGCGAAATTTTTATAGCTATTGAATGGTAAAAAACTAAGAGGGCGTATCTCAGAGATAGCGCCTTTCGGCTTAGTAGGGCAGAATAGTATATTATGAAACTGTTGAAAAATGAGGGGTATTAAAACACTAGTGATAGTATCACAAGAGTGTTTTAATACCTATACTCGGGTACAGCGTTCTTTTTACGTTACGACAACTGTGCCAAGGTGTTTTCATCAATTTTTTTTTTCTAATGGAACACATAATATGCGAGGCGCGTAGCATTACAAAAGGTTTTAATATTAACTTCCACATTGCCCTGTATCGTATTAGTAAAAAAACTGTTCATACCATTATTTCGTTACAGAAAAAATGTTATAAGTATTAAGGTTCTATTTTAAATTCAGGTATTGAGTTCATAAAATTATGTCAATAGTAACTTGTTTTGAAGTTTATAATTTGAATTTTACGATATGAGAGGAGATAAAAATGTTTCACATTATAGAAATTGAGTTGGTTGTTATTTAGGATTAGCATCTTTTCATAATTTAAAAATAAATAAATGTAAAATAAATACCTATAGTAAATAGTCTCTGGAATAATGAAGTTAATCCAGACAGAGGCGGTGGCCGTGGCAGTGTCGGTGGTGGGTAGTCCACAGTAAGTCTGTTATAGTAAGGGCCTATTTCACGATGTCCGAATAAGCCACTAATTACCGAATAATTAAAAAAAATGAAACAAAATTTGTATAAAATTTGTGTAAATTATCTGCCAAGTAAGTTAATAGAAACCTAATCGTAGGTGGTGAAACCTTGGTGGCCCTTAGTCTATCTGACACATTATTATGCCAGATAGAACATTTACTGTCAAAAATTTCTGCTTGTGCTCACCATAACGACAATGATGATGACATTGAAAGCTGTCGAATGACGCGGTTTAGATGCCGATCGCGTTCAGTTTCTTTGGTGAAATTAGACCTTCGCCCACTACTTAGCAGAAAGCTAGGCCTATGACGAACAGTGGGCTATTGAACAATAATTTAGATTAGGTTTCGCATATTTAAATCGCCATTTATTATTTCACTTGCCATAATGGATGAAAATTTGAACTTTTTAGATTTAAATTGCATCTGTCATTTTTAATGGACAATTGGACCCTGATTTAAATTCGAGATAAGAGAAAAATAAGTTTTCTATAGATATTTTAAATTCCTCATATCTCGTCTTTATATCAGTGTCCATTCAAAATATATATTTGGAAGCCTAGATATTCTGTAATCCAATCGGAATAAATACACACTACCTTAAGAATATGTTTGATTTACAAATTATTTTGGTATTACGTTTGTATGAACAACGCATGCTTCGCAGACCCCTTAAGAAAGTTTTATTAATCATCTGATCAAGAATACACAATGTTTTATTATTATGATTTTCAGACTAGTTATCAAAACTTGAAAATGGGGCGCGCTAGAGTGATCCTAGCCTTCTTCATCATCGGAGCTATTGTTGTAATGGCTAAGGGGCTAACCCAATTTGAGGTAGGAGGTAGATCATAAAAAACACATAAGTAATGACAAAATTAAACTTAATATAAAATCAAACTATAGTACGCACGGCTACACATCAAGCTATACAATTCCAGTATAAGCTGTCCTCGTACGGAAATCCTATACAATGCGAGATCAGCATAGACTGGTAATGCATAGCTTGTTGTGTAGCCGTACTTATAGTTGCTTAATATCAAGAACTAGTTTCTCAGTGGTATTCGCTTGTTCGCACAACCAATCGGACTCTTGTCACCGCATCCTAACGAAAAGCGACTGACGCGTGAGTACGCGATCGTGGCGCAAGTACGCGATCGTGGCGCGAGTACGCGATCGTGGCGCGAGTACGCGACCGTGGCTTTAGTACGCGACCGTGGCGCGAGTACGCGATCGTGGCGCGACTACGCGGCCGTGGCGCTAGTATGCGACCGTGGCGCGCGTACGCGATCGAGGCGCAAGTACGCGACCGTGGCGCTAGTACGCGACCGTGGCGCTAGTACGCGACCGTGGCGCGAGTACGCAATATTGAAATAAACCACTACTTAATTGCTCGCGCGAGTACTTATGTCATATTCATACTTAGAAAAGAGCGCTTCGATTGCTTTTGGTGAGGACGCGGCCAGCGCTACCATGGCGTCCCAATAATAAATATATTGTTTTTATGCTCATTACCTAGTAAAAGTTGTTTTTTTTAGGATCAATCCTCAGTTTGTTATGATGCTAATGGAGTTGTAGTATTGGCAGACTCTAACCCAGACTGCCCAATTTACAAATGCTATTTGGATGGCCAAGACGAATGGACAGACTTCAACCCTGGCTGTGGACCTAAGCCATAGGTGAAATATATTATTCAGCACGTACACACGGCTACATATCAAGCTGTTCATTTCCGGTATAATGACCTCTCGACCATTTTTATCTTGTTAAGAACCTGATACTTGTTGATAGGCCTACACTGTCCATGTAGTTTCTTGCCGGCTCTTCTCAGAGATCAGCATAAACTGGAAATGTATAGCCTTGATATGTAGACGTGTGAACAAACCATCAAACTGAACAACTTTCTTCATGGAATAAACATCGGAATCGCAAAAACATTATCAAACTCAAACTCAAAGCATTTATTTCAATTAACTAACAATTATCAACTGTCCCATTCAAAACTTCAATCCCTACCTACTCGACTCAAATGTATGGGACACCATTTAATTTGGTCACACGTTTCTGATAATACACGCTGTATAATGTAAAGCATTTATTAATGGTATGATAAAGAAAAAAACAAAATACATTTATTTAGCACAGACTAAAAGGCACACAAGTAAAAAAGAAATAAAATAAAAAGAAAGAATACAAATAAAAAGTGTAAAATGACAGAGGAGGAGAGAGGAGGTGAGAGGTGTGAGTGATAGAGCCAATGACCACCTACCTTGAATTATGTCTTTATGAAACATATTTTAATACATTTTGATGCAACCTCACAGGTTTACCTGCCTATGTTACAGTGATACTTGATGTAATAATAAAATTATGTATTTATCTTTGGTGTTTAATATACACTTATAATAAAGAGTATTTACCTTTCCACAATTTGTTAATTCTTCTGGATCTCCTAATGGATACCCTCCCTCCGGGGTGATCGGAGGGTTATTTCGTACTACTACCAACTAAAACCTCACGGTTTCTTCCACTATCACGAGTAAAGCCCCGTACAGACTAGCGCGACGCGACAGCGCGACGCGACTCGAACAATACAATTTCTAAGAAAACTTCACGGTATAACAATAACCAGTGTCGCGTCGCGCTAGTCTGCACGAAGCTTTACTAGGAGATACTCGTACATTCGCATGCACCCGGCTTGCCCGAATACAGTTCGGCCTGTGAACCCATCTTCCCAGAGGCAATGGGATGAGCCGCTCTGTAGGTTGGTACGGAATAATCTTAATAATACATCCACCAATACTGCTGAGCGTGCCCGCCTGCTGGCTGTGAGTGAGTGGGAGTCGGGCCTCTGGCTTCAGGCGCTACCGTCACCTAACATGCCTTATATGTTGGATGACGGTAGCGCCTGAAGCTATGCTGGGTGAGGTGATACCACCTTCCGGCTCGCTACTTGTCTGCGTCTGGGCGCTTCTTGTGTGGCTCCGCATCGCTGCCAATGCGGTGAAGGTGTCGACTGTCTCAGACACAATGGCCTATCCTGCAGTAAGAGTGGCACACCAGCATCAATGACATCATCCTACGTTAATAGCATTAATATGTACCACATTCTAAATAAAAAGTTTAAAATTGTTTCGTGCCCTAAATATAAATGCTAAGTCTTACTTAGAGATTATCTCCAAACTCTAACTTATGATGACACTGAGGATCTCCTGCTGGGTAATTTACATTGACAGGGTACTATATAGAATATAAAAATATAAGTCTAAATCTAACCATAAACGGATGTGTACTGGTTGCACCCCTTTCTTTCTCACTACTCACACCCTACACCTACACACCACATACAGACACATACACTCACACACATCCTACACTTATTCACTACACACACACTCGGACCCTACATTTATTCACCTCACCAAACAGTTAAACATTTTGTGTTTTCTTTACATAGATTACATTCTGTTTTCTTTTACACCATTTGCTTATTGTTGTAACGTCTCGTTTTATTATGCTGTGGCTTTGTCTTGTTTGTTACGGAGAATCACTGACTCCTAACGTCGTGCTCTTGTCTAAGTAATAACTGCCGCACGGGTCGATCCGTCAGGTTAAGCTACGCTTGCCGGGGTTGGTCTGTGGATGGGTGACCATCTTTATGTACCGAGACTCCTCCGTGCCTCGGAAAGCACGTTAAGCCGTTGGTCCCGGCTGTCATTCGTGGATCTTTGACAGTAGTTACGGGTCGTCAGAAGCCCGAAAGTCTGACAACCAGTCTTACCAAGGGGTATCGTATCAACCAATTACTGGGTTGTGGAGGTCAGATAGGCAGTCGCTCCATATAAAATACTGGTATTCAGCAGCATCCGGTTAGACTGGAAGCTGACCCCAACGTAGTTGGGAAAAGGCTAGACAAATCCGTCGTGCTCTTGTCACCGCTGGAGTGCCAGCTGTTTTAGAACCCTATGGCATGATACGCGACGATGGGAAGAGACCAGACGGAATGATCATACTACCTTGGAAGGTAGGTAGGCCTTTGGTGTGGAATGCAACCTGTGTCGACACCCTTGCGCCATCTCATCTTCCTAGCACGGCGGGCTGTGCTGGGGCTGCTGCTGCAGGTGCGGAAAACTAAAACGGCGCAAATACTCCAATCTTATTGGGACTTATATGTTTGAGCCGCTTGGGGTTGAAACACTAGGGCCATGGGGTCCAAATGCCCACTTAAGTTTTTCAAGACATCGGCAAGCGGCTGATCGACTCTTTACGTGACCAGAGGGATGGCCTATTCTTTGGCCAAAGAATCAGCATTGCCATTCGGCTGATTCTTGGCTTAACACCGTGGCAATGCTGCCAGCCTTTTGAGCACTTTTCCTGTTGACAGAGATGCGGACTTTTTTGATGATCTATAATTATTTCGCCCCCTCTTTTTTATATACTTGTACATATTATTATTATTTTAAGTCTGTTAGTTTTTAAATAATATAGCTCTTAGACAGTTTTTTGCATTACGAATGCTTGATCAATCTCCACACAACGACCCCACAGAATAATACCACATCGACACCTTTCTATATCCAAGAACTGTTGTCCGACCTGTTACTAACAATAAGTGAATTTTCGAATCCAAGCTATATTCACGCTACGTTGCTTTGGGTATTTTTTTTAAACATCATTCAAACTCAAACTCAACTCAAACTAACAAAAAGCATTTATTTCAATTCAAATAAACCAATTACAGACACTTTTGAATTGTCAAGGGGTCGGTCAGTCGGAAAGATGATGCTAGTTTCCCATTTCAAAGCGTTTTCTATGGAGAAAAATTGGCAAGAAAGTCCACGGACACTTTTAAATCAAATTCAAATTAACTTATGATAATTATGAGTAATGCTATAAATTCAGGTTCTGTAGACCAATTCGCAGACGACACGTGTATATTGGTCGCTAATAAAAATATCCATGACGCTGAGGAATCCCTACAACGAAACTTTGACCAAATGTGTAAATGGGCTCATGACGTAGGATTAGTAATAAACGCAACAAAAACAAAAATTGTTCACATATATTCATCACACAAATATGCTCCACTATAACTACAGCACACGAACACACAAACACACTTGCCTACATAGCCCGCCAAAGACTTGCAACTACCTGTTATTAGAGGTAGTTGATAAACACGGTCTAATCGTTGATAGACGATTCTGTTGGGGACCGCACAAAGATTACGTATGTAACAAACTGTGGTCTATTCTAGGTAAGCCTAGCATACTTAAATATAAATTACCTTTCAAAACACTTAGAATGTTATATATGGCCCTAGCAGACTCGGTTATCAACTACGGACTCAGCAGCTACGGGAGAACTTATCATACACACCTTTTTTTTGGGTGGGAAATCATCAAATGACTCCTCCCGCTCTGGGTGGAGCGGTAGGGCGTGTCAGACTCTTACTGACTAAAACCCACCCGTGTTCCTTCTGTTGCCTGTGCAATGCTAGGGGGCCACGGTATCCCTTTCGGACTTTCCCGCAACCCCGGCAGGCAATGGTCTCATCGGACCCCTTCAATTGCTGACATCTGTCCGCTGTGCCGCGATTTCTCGCGGCATCGGAGTCAAGCCCCAGCGATTCGCCTCCTCGCGCCACTCCCAAATATGCACGAGGACTTTTGCCTCCAGATCCCATGGCGGCAATCCGGCAAGGAGGCTCGCCGCCTCACCGGAGACCGTGCGGTATCCCCGGACCAGCCGGGTGGCCATAACCCTCTGGGATGCGTTCAACCGGCGGGCTGGCCGCCGCCTCAATGAACGCGCCCAGACCGGTGCCCCGTAAAGGGCCATGGACCGCACGATCCCCGCGTATAGCCTCCGGCAGGAGGCGTTTGGACCCCCTAGATTGGGCAGGAGCCACTTCAAGGCAGCCCCGGCCCACTCCAGTCTGGGAGCCAAACGTCGGAAATGCTCCACGAAGTTCCACCGACTGTCGAGGCCGAGTCCCAGGTACTGCATTGTTGACTCGACGCCGATGTGAACCCCTCCTACCGTTATTTGGGACTCGGTTATCAACTACGGACTCAGCAGCTACGGGAGAACTTATCATACACACCTGACAGATATTTATAAGTTACAACTAAGAATATTAAAAGTAATTACAGTTTGTCTATAAAGTCGTGACATTAATGTTTGAGGAACTAACATTAATCATGTGTCTGGCAACCCCAAACATAAGTACCTACATCAGCTGTCAATGCTGTCATCAAGTTTGCGTTGTGGAACAGTTTTCCTTTTGTATTTTTTATTGTTTTGATTAAACTGCAATATATTAAGACCAAACTACGCAGAAAGGTTTTAAAAATGAGTAAAGTAAATCGGAGTGGCACGCGGGAAGTGATTTTTAAAGTTTTCCAGCGATGTTTCGCGGAGTACGAAGCTGGACGAATTTTGTGGGATTTTGATGATGTATAATCGTGTTATTGTTTTTTTTTTAATCTGCCTGAAGTTACAAATTTACTGAATTTACGATTTGTAGACCTAAAAATGCATTGTTCACATTGCAAAGGAGACTGAAACGATTACATACAATCTTGGGCCTGGTTGTAAAAAGATGAAAGTGGTGTCAATTAATAGCTTATATACTTAGATAAATGATTGGTCTCGCTGCGGTCGAGCGCAGCGAGACCTATCATTCATCTAAGCTTACCTATATATTATCAACCTTTCATTGAAAATTCTGCGGATTTTGTCAATCTGAGAACAGAGATAAAAGAGATTATGTAAAAGTGAGGTTATGTTACAATCTTTAACGAACAGCTGATTCCTGAAGTGCAAAATATGTGCTTTTGCACTAATAGTTATTATATTTAGTAGGACATATTTGATAAATCATATGAATGAACGTCAATGACTTCAGTCCTACCTACCTATGTAGGTAACAGGTATGGAGTTACGGAAAGGATGTCTAAAATAAAATAAAAAATCATTTAAGTATTAAAGTGTTTTTCATCCCACCATCTCGGAAAGAGTATTTTTAATCTTCAGTATCTGAGTGGAAAAGCCGTTTTTATTCTCTAGAGGATAAAGTAAATTGAATTTAGAACATCGTGTGCACTAAGTTTGTGAATTAAAAAAAACATTAAACCTATTTACTGCTACCTCTATGGTGCCGAATATATCATACAACTTTTTTTTAATTTGTTAAAAACTCAGACTCGGAACCTTCTTGGTGTTCTTTTTTCAATTTGCTTTGTACGCGGTTCTTTACGCGGCATTTTTTCACGTCATTGTTAAACCTTAGGTATATTAAAAACAAGAAACTTGAAAACAAGTGAAAAAACTAAAATGAGTGATTCTAGCGACGAGGAAGTTTGCTTGACGCCAACAGAATTGACTGAAACTGTTAATAATGCGCAAATGAGCTTTCTCCCTCAACAATCACGCGAGAAGTATTTAAAACAGTACGATATGTTCAACACGTGGCGACTAGCAAAAGGAGCCAAAACTTTCTCAGAAAACGTTTTGCTGGCATATTTTATAGAATTATCCGAGAACAAGAAAGCAAGCACTCTATGGAGTACGTATTCGATGCTAAAAGCAACAATAAAGATGAAAAAAGACAAACATATCGATACCTATCCTAAATTAGTGGCATTTTTAAAAAGAGCCTCATCTGGTCATCAACCAAAAAAATCGAAGGTTTTCACAGTATCTGATATTGAAAAGTTTCTTAACGAAGCACCCGATTCCGTATATTTGGCGGCAAAAGTAAGTCAGTTGCACATTCAGTATCTACTTAAGTATATTAATCTCAATTAAATAGTATACTTAGTAGATGTTGATAGGCATAATTATGCGTTCATATCAATTTTATTCATTTATCTACTACAATACTCTTTACGTTACAGGTTGTTCTTATTATTGGAATAAACGGAGCATGTCGAACTAATGAACTAACACAACTTAATGTCAAAAACATTGAGAAACATTCAGATGACTTACTATTAATTAATTTACCTAATACAAAGACAAAAAGAGACCGCAACTTCGTCATTCGCAAGGAATACGTAACGATTGTTGAGAAATATCAAGCCTTACGCCCGCCTAACACTCCAATCAATCGATTTTTTCTACAGTATCGCAATGGAAAGTGTGTTAGACAGCCTATGGGTACTAATAAAATTGGCAGTATCCCACGAGAAATAGCAACATTTCTTGAACTTCCAGAACCCCTGTTGTACACGGGTCATTGTTTCCGACGAACTTCAGCCACACTTTTGGCTGATTCCGGAGCTGATCTGCTGTCCCTTAAGCGCCACGGAGGCTGGAAGTCCAATGCAGTTGTAGAGGGATACATAGAGGATTCCATCCAAAATAAGTCTAAAATATGTGAAGGCATCGTAGGAGCCATTACACTGAAAGAGCCTCAATCGGATCCTTGTACTGGCCCTTCTACATCAAAAATAAGCCGTTATGAAACACCTAACCATCTCCCTCTCTCTCCAACATTCACGCCAAGGGAATCCGATGAATCGGTACAACTATTAAGTATGACAGATAGTTTACCGAAAAACAGTACACAAGTGACTAACACCAATATTACAGTACCAAACAAAAATATTACACTCAATTTAAATAACTGTAGCAACGTTACTTTAAAATTTTCTTAATTATACCTTAGTATTATTTTGTTATAATTTAAAGATTATTCTGTAATACTTACCTGTCATAATGTAGTAATTAATACCTAAACTGAAATAAAAGTGTACCTATCTTGTGATTGTAAACGTTTTTTTTTTTGCATTTAGTCATTTCCTCGCTGAGGTGGAATGAAAAGTTACGTGTTGCACTCGAGTGCAAAGATTTTTCACCTCGTGCTCTTTTGATTCCCTCGCTAACGCTCAGGATTCTAATTTTGAATCACTCGCTGCGCTCGTGATTCAATTTTAGAATCCTTCGCTTGCTCGGTCATCAAAATTGAACACGCGGTTAAAAAGCAACTTTGCACTCTTGTATAACAAATAACTATTATTCGTCTTCAATTATAATTAAAATGTCTAGGAATTGTGCAGGTGGTGCTATATGATCTTGGTACCTAGCCCAGCTAAGATACCATATAATGCAGATTATATTAGCGCAGCAGCCTACAGTTCGTCTCCCTACAATACAATTTACAGTAATGCATTACTATAGCCTCCCTTCCTGTACGAGAGCCATTGCCGAATCACTGACAGAATTGTTTCATCGTGTAAGGGTCGTCGACCCAGTGTATTGCAGTGATCAGTTGTTGTCCCACAATTCACACAGCGATCCAAAGTTTCACTGTTTTTTCTATTCCGTGGTTTCAACAATATCCAATACACAAGCCGGCGGTAAAATCCAAAATAACAATTTATTCCAAGTCAAACGTGTGAGCGATCTTCGGTGTCCAGTGTGAAAGCAAGGGTCGTATGAGGTAGGCAGGGTCGGAACGCAGGTCCTCACCGGACACGGCTGTTTCGGGAGGTACCTGTTTCGGATAAGGCGGGAGGAAACGCCCGGGTGTCATCACTGCGTGGATCGCCCGGAGGACACGGTGGAGCATACGGTGGAGGTATGCCCGGCTTGGGCAGAGCACCGCCGTGTCCTCGTGGAGGCGATCGGTGGCGGGGATCTCTCGCGGCCGGCCCTGGTCCAGGCCATGGTACGGAGCGAGAGGGCATGGGAGGCCGTCACTTCCTTCTGCGAAGCAGTAATGCTCGCGAAGGAGGAGGCGGAGCGCGTGAGGGAGAGGCAAATTTCGCGCCCTCACGCCCCTAGCCGCCGCAGGAGGAGACGCCCCGGGCGTCGGGAATCGATCGCGGATTCCTGGCCACCGTAGGCGCGGGCTTGCGGACGGTGAGCAATGGGTAGCTCGCCGTCCGGTAAGGACCAAGCCCGGGTCGACGGCGCGTTGTGTTCCACGCGCGCTTCAAAGAGTGTCAGCGAGTGAAGGGGTCCGATGAGACCATTGCCTGCCGGGGTTGCGGGAAAGTCCGAAAGGGGTACCGTGGCCCCCTGGCATTGCACAGGCAAGAGAAGGAACACGGGTGGGTTTTAGTCAGTAAGAGTCTGACACGCCCTCCCGCCCCACCCAGAGCGGGAGACGTCATTTGATGATTCCCCAACCAAAAAAAAAAAAAAAAAAAAGGGTCGGAATCCGTAAAATACAAAGCAAAGGTCGTGAAAAATGAAGAACAATCGGGAAAGCACTAAAAACGCATCGGAAAACACGAAACGAGTGAGCAAACGAGATCATAAGAGCAGTTGGCAACCACAGACTACATAGGGATACTACGTTGGCAACTGTCTAGTGTCCGTGTCAGTCAGCTGTCATGCCAGTGACATAGACTAAAAATAGAAAACTAATTTTAATCGATATGAAATCGATAATCATTAATATTGTTTTTTCAGTAATTAATTGATATTTTATTTATTAATATGACTGTAATTATATGCACTATATTGCACATAAGTGTATAAAGTGCATTTAATTACTTTGAGTTAATTATTTAGTGCAAAGGTTTTATTTTCGTAACTGTGTAATCGATTACTCAATCGGTAATCTCACGAAAACTATCTTTTCCATATTTCTCCGCTTCCAGATTGAGAATTGAGGTGATTTTTCATATTCTAAGATAGAAAAATACGACTAATTTTTTAGATCATATCTTAACTTATTACATTTGGGCCCACCGTTTTCCATCTCCTTTTTAGGTTAGATTGACATCGTAAGTAGGTCATATTTAAACTATGACCATAATTTTTGATACAGTAGGATGGTACAACTGAGTCCATTCAGGTTTTTTACCAATTTTTAATTTGAATTAATTGCTTAATTTCAATAAGTTTATGTTTTCATTCTGTTTAAAATAAAAACATTTTTTTAGGAAAATCATGTACAATTAGGCGGATACTCAGCAGCAGTGGTGACAGCAGCTGTAGCGATGACAGCGCTGCTGATGAAAGTGGCAACAAAACATTTCTTGATATTGAATATTTGGAATCCGATGATGAGTGAGTGATTAATAAAAAAAAAAGAAATAATAATAAATTGTTTTATTTGGAACAACAGGAACCATTTTTGTCAGTATATACCTTAAACACTACAACTTACTACTATTAGACTACTACAACTTACAGTTAGTGAGTCATGTACTTACGAGGCATATCATGCGGACAATGATTCCTCATGCATGAGATGCCTCAGCACAGGAGCTCTCGGGTCTTCAGCCACGACTTTCCGGATGCTATTGCTACTCCCCCGCATCCTCCTCACAAGCGATGCCACCTTTTTTCTGATGATCGCATAAAAACCATCTGTACGCAATTGGGCCAACATATCCAAGGCACTACAGAAACGAGGGAGTTTCAACATCATCCTGAACACATTGTTGTATTGGACGCGCAAGCCACTCACCGTCCCCCGTGAACAGCTGAACCAGAGACTTAATAAATCAATAAGCAGAGGTGCCTACTGTAATTAAAACAATAACAAAATATGACTGTATAATGTGTCTTATTTAATTACTCACTCTACTTACGAACTGCTAGTATCAAAATCATTTTGGTCACACTTTAAAGGCTTGCTACATGCATGTCAGCAGCGCCATCATTTAATGTTACGACTTTATAGTTGTACGACAAAACATTTAAACAAGAAATTTAAGTGAGGACGATCTCTTTAAGTACTGTAATGTTATGAATGTGTTCCCGAAAGATTTCAAATATTTTTTACTCGTGCGGAAGTCAATAGACATTTCTTTTTTTTTGGACATCATCAAATAACTTTTCCCGCTCTGAGCCGAGCGGTAGGGCGAGTCAGACTCTTACTGACAAAACCCACCCGTGTTCCTTCAGTTGCCTGTACGTTGCGCGGGGCCACGGTGTCCCTTTCGGACTTTCCCGCGACCCCGGCAGGCATCGGTCCTAGCGGACCCCTCCAGTTCTGTTAACATCTCTTTGAGGCTCGCGTGGAAAACAGCGCGCTGTCGACTCGGGCCTGGTCCCAAGCTAACCGAAAAATCAAGACCTGACTTTCTGAGAACGATACCACATAAAAATAAATAAATCTTAGCAAAGTTCAATAATGAGTAGGTACGGGATGAGGGTTGCAGAATACTTAGTATCTTTTTTCCTTAATAAACTTCCAGGAGACTTACAAACGTTATACAAAGCAAATTCGAAAAGTTATAAGTACAAATCAAAACGTTTCCCTACACATCATTTCTCCTAATGTATGTGTTAATTTACCTACAAATTATTATCACCATTTCAAAAGTATTTTATGTAAAGAAAGAAAGAAAGAAAGAACAGAAAGAAAGAAATTTATGTTTATTCTGCACAAACAAAACGCACATTAAAAGAAGAAAAAAAAAACACAATACAAAAGTAGCCAAAAGCCTCGTATTCAACCAACAAAAAACCGTTTGGAAATGTTGTTCATTGGTTGATGTCAAGGCCTCGGACCAAAGACTGTATATATTACCTTAGTATCATTGTATTATGTTTTTTTTTGTAAAATTTTAATGAACGGCTCGCCAGCACACATTTACCCTGAGAGGTTTTCGTTGTGTGGCTAAAACCAAATTATAATATAGGTTAAGTGTTTTAGAAATAAATAAATAATAATAACTTATATACCATTGCATAGGTACTTAATTATATTAGAAATCAAAGTCGCTTTTCGTGTCTGTCTATGTGACCGCGTTGATCTTTTAAACTATGGCACGAGTTTTGATGCAGTTTTCGCTACCATTTAGAGAATTTATTCCGAATGGTTTATTTATATTATACACAGAAATCTCGATATTTCCTCAAGTCGAAAAAACCTGATTCGGACTGTTATTAACATGCTCAAACAAAAAATACTCAAATCGCTCCACCCGTTCTCAAATGATGAGCTTATCGAACAGCATTAAATTTTTATTGATACAATTATATAAATAAAACAATGTGTATTAGCCCCAAACCTTGAACCACTGAAGGTTAAAACAATTATCTATCTAAACTCCATGCCTTGATAAGAACATTATATTAAATTCCGCTCGCGTCTTATCTCTATTACGATTCACTGAGCTACCCTATTAATTATTTAAATGTGCACACAGCTATGCAAAGTCACGTTTACCTCAGTGTCGATTTAACAGTGACTAAAGTAACTGTTAGTACAGTGTTATAATTATGAGTTAACGGTTAATAGCTCTTTAGTTTTAATGAATACTATGGGGAATATAAATATTTTTAAGCACCTCTGTAGTCTAGTGGTTAGACCAGCTGTCTCAGAGTTTCCGGGTTCGATTCCCAGTGGACCAAAGTTTTCTGCTCGGTTTGGTTGATGGTGGGGCTTGTTCTACGTCCGCGTGGCTACTACTGTAGCGGTTAGACCGCCACATACGAACTACCCATCAAAGACATGACGTCACACAAATCCTTTATCGTGCAATTAGAGTTTACCGCGCAAACGACATATATAAGACTATCCGACATCAACAGTCGGGCAGTCGGCCCGCCAGACACAACACCCGTCTGGTCGGAGGATCCTCCCTTTTCTATGGTGGATGAGTGAACTTTACACCCTGTTCCTCATACCCCTAAACTACCATCTTATCAAGTCTGTCGCCATAACAACAATGTTAAAAGCATTGTTGTGTTTCGGCAGTTAGAAGTAAGATAGCCAGTTCCTCTGCGGTTGAGGATTTCAGGTGAAGCTCGCTTCCACCTTCGGCCTGATCATCACTTACTATCAGGTGAGATGCAGCCGAAGAGCTTCCCAGTTATGGGTAAAAATAAAATATATGATGACTAGAAAGGGGGTGATAGAAAAAAATAGATAGAGAAGTCATACTTCGCCGACTACAAACTAATTGATACCAATAAAATTTACCTAGCTACTTTACACATCATCAAATCAAGACGACTGTTATAATCACAATACACATTATCAAGTTTTAAATCTCCTATTCATATGTAAACGACGTTGATGTTGACGGCACGGTTAAGCGATTGACTGCAGCACTAGGTGTCGCAGATTCGATTCCCGCACGGAACAAATATTTATATGACCTACAAGTAGTGGTTCCGGGTCTGGTTGTTTGTGTATGTGAGTTTAAATATTTGTAAATGCACCCACAATACAGGAGAAATTGCAAGTGCATGGCAACGTTTAAAAAAAAAAAAGACTATTACTAACCTAACTCAATTAGTATTAACAAAGTCCAACATAGAAAAGTTTCTCTGAAATCATTTAAACTCAAAAACTCAATATTCAAAAGTCATTTATTCACACTAGGCTGAGAATTAGCACTTTTTGAACGACAAAATAATACATAAAACAGTCCCCAAAACTCTCGTCAAGAAGTCGGTCAGTCAGCCAGAGCGTCGGATAAACGGCAGTGATAACATCTGCTGCGTTTTCAGCTTTTCATACTGGCTGAATGAGCATTGAATCAAGACTCTTTTGGTTTCATGTACCGTGGCGTTAAAGGTAGAAAGATCTTGTGGTTTTTCTCTGAAATGGTTTATCAAACTCACTTGTTGTCCGCGACTTTGTCTGTATATATTTTGTATTTCTTCATTTTTTATTTAATACAAATGTCCACGATGAAAAGCCTGACCTTCTCCAGGTCCCAAGCTAACTATCTGTCAAATGTCATAACGATTGGTTTTGTGGTTTATGCATGAAAAGACAACAGACAAACAGTTACTTTCGCACTTATTATATTAACCCGTCGCGCGCACAATTAGCGACACAATAGAATTTTATTATTATTTGCACACATGGGGTGCAATCGACATTTTAAGAGTTAAGTACCTATGGCTTTTAAACCAGGACCTAAAAAACATCTATAAGCTTTGTATACGCACAAAATGTTAATTGTTAAAAATAAACTCATACAGGCACAATCTTCACCGCTTCTTTGTAATTTTGCTGAGAAGAAAAACTGACGCAGCAGAACTCCGGTCTACCCAGATAACAATATTATTACAACTAAGCTTTAGCCTACACTTATCCGTAACGATTATATTTTTTTACTAAGATTTACTTGCTTAGGTACTCTTATGCGTTATTTTGTTATTGTTGCTGAGAAAACATTGTTTTTTTTTTTTGTTTTTTAATGCTATTTTTTATTGTTTTATTTCTGAAGCTTCGTTGGTCTTTTAACTGGAATTTCAAAGTCAAAGTCAAATAATTTATTTCAATTAGGCACAAAAAAGGCACTTTTGAACGTCAAACTTTACAAAAAATAATAATAACTGATTCTAGTCGCTCATTCCAAAAGGTAGTTTTCGTATGGAGAAGAATGGGCAAGAAAGTCCATCGTTACTCTTTAAAAAAAAAACATTATATCTTGTATATACCTCGATAGGTAAAAATAATGAAAAATGAATGAATGACATAAATTAATTATGTGATAGATGCATGGTGCTCACATACTTACAAACATTGTAAAATTATACTATATTTCGAACATTATAACAAGTAATACTAATAATAAGTCAGTGTGTGAGTTCAAGTAATCACAAAAAATAAAACAAATGTTTAAAAATATATATAATAAACAATTAAAAAATATATATATTATACAATTTAATAATAAACTTAGACAAGACTGTAATCATGAAATTCCAACAAAGACCAAATCATAACTTAGTATTAAATATTAGACATAATAACAAAATTATTAATGAGACCAATGTGACAAAATTTCTTGGATTAAAAATAATATATAGAAAACACGTTAAAATGGCATACACAGGTCGAAAAAGTATGTTGTAAACTTAATCAATATTCCTATGCGTTGCATAATGTTAAGCAAAACGGCAAATAGAACAACAGTCTTAACAGCATATCATGGTCTAGTTGCCTCAACATTGAGGTACGGTATTATATTTTGGGGCAATGCCACAAAGATATGGTATTTATGTGCCAAAAATGGTGTATAAGAGCTATTTGTAATCTGCGAACCACTGACAGCTGCAAGTCTTATTTTAAAAATATGAAAATCCTTACTTATGCCCTCCATACACATATACGAAGCAGCTATGTTTGTTAAAAATAATATGTATAGATTTTCTCGAGTATCAAGTCAGCGACGATGTGACCAGTTAAATTTAGTTGGATCTAGAACCGCATTATTTATGAAAAGCATTTTTGTAATGGCTCCAAAAATTTATAACAAACTACCAAAATGTATCAGAAGCATAGAAAATGTTGGCCAATTTAAAAGTAAACTGTTCTTATTTCTAGTAGAGAAGACCTATTACTCCATAGAAGATTTTTTAAATGATAATTTATGACGTTGACATTTTTAATAATAACGGCTATTGACATTTTTTATTTTTGTTTTGACATCATCATAGTATTATATTATTATTAGGAACTGACTGATTTTTTAAATTATTTATTTAAGCTTATTAAATTCTCTTGATTATTATTGCATGTTTTCGAATGATTATAAAGTACTTATTAAATTATATAACAAATTATTTGTATACCAATTGCATTGGTAGAACATAGAGATCACGCTACAATGTATTTTTCTAAGACCTTTTATGTACCTATGTTCACAAATAAAGTTTGATTGATTGATTGATTGATTAAATTGGCAACCAGTTCGATTTTGTCTAGATTCTGAATTGTCCTATGGAGCAGGACCTGCATGTTTCCAAGCATTTTTATTTTGGATAGAATCCTCTAATTTGTAATATGCTTGTTTACAAAGTGTACTTTTTATATGAGTTTTAAATTTTCTTTCATTTAATTCTAATATATCACAAGGTATTCTGTTGTAACAAAGTAGTAAATGGACTCTAGATTTGCGCCCGGTTGCTGGCAAGAGCTCGCCCTTTATTACATGGGACTTAAACATAACTGATCCTTTAACCCTGTCCATTCCACAGTACCCTAATAATGAAATTACTAGTTATAGTACATTTTACAAAAAGTGCACAAAACGAACCATTTTTATCCGAGACTTTTAGCAGCCCGAGACGAAAGCGAGGGCTGACAGTAATGTCGAGGATAAAATGGTTTTGTGGACGAGTTATAAACTCTGCTTTTCACTTCGATTGCGAGGAAATTAAACAATAGTATAACATAACATTTCTTTAATTAAAATTCAAAGTAAAATTAGTACAGTTTTGAATACTGAAGGAAATTGTTTTACAATACAAAAAAATACGGCATATTAACGGTATTTTTTTTGTATTTTATGACATTGATATTAGGCTTGGGCTGCAGACCTATAAAGCCTACTATTAAATTAATTTTGTAATAATAATTTTCTTCAACTAATTAAATAACCTACCGTACTTGAATTTAAAGTTTAATATCTTTTATGTCTTAAAAAACATATAAGGCAAATAAATTAAAGTAAATATTATAAAATAACAAATTCTATCTATGACTTCTTATTGTGTCTGGCTGTATGGCTCATTGCCTTAATTAATATAGATACATTTATGAGTAGATACGTTAATGTACTTGTGCACAAAATTCGATTTTGTGCAGCCTATATCCTGCACAAATAAGCACTTTCAGAGCATGAGAAGTGAAAATGTATTTTTCACGTCTCCTCCATGGGGGTAGAGAACGCCCCATGCTACGGTCTTTACATACTCCTTTTGCTTCGTTTATTTTCATACATCTGCGGGTCTATTCTGTAAAAATCAGTCATTCCACCTGACGCTAGGAATTGATACCATTGACAGGTCACTCCACGTAAGTTCACGATTATATTTTTACAGAATAGATGGACCTAGTAATAATAATAATAGATGGAAACCTTGAGCTGAATGGTTTTTTACACACTACCTACAGCTTCGTCATTATCATCATCATCATTTCAGCCGAATGGCGTTTACTGCTGGACATACGCCTCCAATAAATCACCGCCACTTAGACCGGTTTTCTGCTTCTCGCATCCATCGGATTCCTGTGGCTTTCACCAGGACCTCGGTCCACCTTGTGGGCACCTTTTTGGCTTCCAACGTCTTTTGGTACGCGGTCACCACTCTAGAACCTTTCGGCCCCATCGGCTCTGTTCTGCGAGCAACGTGCCTACAAGTTTACAGTCACATATTGTTACGTTTTTA
Organism: Xanthia togata; assembly: GCA_963853775.1. Taxonomy (NCBI): domain Eukaryota; kingdom Metazoa; phylum Arthropoda; class Insecta; order Lepidoptera; family Noctuidae; genus Xanthia; species Xanthia togata. The sequence goes on along the minus strand of OY970788.1, from coordinate 9,207,381 downwards.
GGGGGAAATATTAACTGCATCGGTACTCCGGCCACACAAATGCCGGCGGCATGTTAACATCATTAGCACAATATTCTAATCGTTTACTCAGCGCGTACTCAATTTCCGAACTTGATGAATAATATGCTATTCATAATGGTGATGTTAGTTCATTGCATCATTGAGTTATTTGAGTGTAAAGTTAAACAAAGACTGGTAATCATGTATTTATTGATCAAATAATATGGTTTATTGGGGCTGAGTTTTCCAACGACAGATCTCTTTTACCATAAAATAAAATTGACAAAATGGAAAAAAAGACAAAAATTCAATAAATAATATTGAATTTTTGTAATTTTTTCCTCGGATAGAGATATCTGACTTTACAAAATTTTCAAAGAAATCTAAATTAAGGATTTAAACAGAAACGTCTACTGGTTCACGAGCTAGAGCGCACTGACGGACAGACAGGTACAAGGTGGCGGCGGACGAGGAGATATATATAAATGTCGAAGGCTACCACCACAATAATAATGACTACGGAAAGACAAAGTCAAAATCAAATAATTTATTTCAATTTGGCACAAAGAAGGCACTTTTGAGCGTCAACATTTACAAAAAATAATAATAATTGATTCTAGTCGCCCCTTCCAAAAGGTAGTTTTCGTATGGAGAAGAATGGGCAAGAAACTCCACCGTTACTCTTTTAAAATGTTTTCATAATATATTGTATACACTAATTATATAATTAAATGTGAAGACAATGCACCTAGAATAAGATTACTATACAACGATAGGTAAAATGAATGAAAAATGAAGGAATGACATAAATTAATTATGTGATAGATGCGTGGTGCTCATATATTTACAAAGATTGTAAAATTATACGATATTCCTAACATTTTAACAAGTACTACTAATAATAAGTCAGTGTGTGAGTTCAAGTAATCACAGAATATAAAATTAATGTTATAAAAAATAATATTAAACAATTAAATTGGCAACCAGTTCGATTTTGTCTAGATCCCTATTCAGGGATGATGCCTGAGTCAAAAAAAAAGAAATTCTATTTAGTCCGTCAGTCAGATAATAAAAAAATATTAGACACGTATTTTTTTCTTAGATACGACGCATTAAAGTTGGGGAGTGGGGGTTGATGCGTCACAAGTATGTATAAAATCTACTTACAAGTGACGTCATAGCACATTATAACTCAATGTATCGCCGTAATCTTTTGATAACGTAAAAAAAGAAAAAATACGTGTACGTTATTTTTTCATAATCTACATTACAGACAAAAAACATTTTTTTAGTCATCATCCCTATAATTGTCCTATGGAGCAGGACCAGCAAGAATGTTTTTTAGCAAGAATGTTTTTTATTTATTTACCTATGATGACTGAATACTTTCTTGCTGGTCGTGGTGAAAGGTTTTGTATGCAACATGTGAGCAAGTTCATTTGCTATTCGTTTTGTTGAGTCTTTCGCTTACTCTGGATTGAAATTTATAATCACTCGCTGCGCTCGTGATTCTATTTTTCAATCCTTCGTTCGCTCAAGACTCAAAATCAATACTCATAGGAAAAACGAACTTTCCTCACATGTTGGATAAATAACTATTTTACCCGCCTCTGGCTTTGCCGTAGTCGGGGGTAATATGAAAGCTTCTTGCAGGAGCATCGCTCATGTATCCGCGGTACCTACCTACTTATGCATTTTCCAAGCACGTTCATTCGGACAGTTCATCCTAGCACTGTTATTTCCAGTCTCAAATCACTTAGATCTATGATAAGCAGTGGACATTTCAGCGATTCGATGTGAAAATGTGCTAGTTGAAATGCAACGAAGCTTGGTAGGGCTTTGATTAGCTGTCCTTTGAGAGGATCGTACATTACGAGTATATAGACATGTGAGAATAAAAAGTTTTTATTTTATTTTATTACAATACTAGCTAGCGACCCGCCTCTGCTTCGCACGGTTTTATTAATTGATAAAAGATTGAGAATTCTTTATTAAATATATTTATTAATGCAAGTTAAAAATTAATGTACTATGTATTTTTTTCTGAATAATCATTAAAAATTATATGAAATTCTGAAAAAAAAAAAAAAAAACTGCTTTTTCATAAGTGCAATACCTACGCGGTCCAAATGTATGGCACAGCATGGTAACAGTTTTCGCGTCGATGTCCCCATACATAACCAGAGCAGAGAGCAATCGTGGCCCAGTGGCAGCAGCCGCGTCTTACGAGCTACAGCTCGGAGATTATGGTCCATACATAACCAGAGCAGAGAGCACTCGTGGCCCAGTGGCAGCAGCCGCGACTTACAGCTCGGAGATTATGGTCCAAACCCTATCACAGAGCCTTTGTCCCAGCAGTGGAAACGTTATAGACCAATCATGCTATGTCAGCTTATGTCTAAATAAAAAAAAAAATAAGTACAATATAAGTAACACAAAACATATAAATAAAAACATTTTATTTTCCGTATCACATCTGACACTGGCAGTATAATCCGTTATTTAATTATCCGTTGCTTATCATACATAACTAATACTAATAGAATAATTGCTTTTAGCAACTTTTAGCAGCTTTTGCAGTTGGCAACTGGTCTTTCCTTCAAAAACTTCACTCTGCAAACCGGAATCTTTCCGTTATAAAATTGTAAAATAATTAAAAAACTGTGATAATATTGACTAAGAAAATGAAACTACTGAAACACAAAACTTAGATACAACCAAAAATAGTTAGATATCTGCGACAAAAACTTCCATCGACAAAAACACACGACAAACCAGGCTTCATCCTATAGAAAAAATAAACCAGGGAAAACAAAAACGTTGCCTATCAGCGTAGAATCTAGGTTCCGTACTTGTTATACCGGGAACAAACCTGACGACTCCAATAGAAGGCTTTGAGAGCCGTCACAATGCGAGTAACGTTCCAACCAGGCTTTGACTTGTGCATCCTAGGACATTGCAAAAATATACCCAAATCCGTCAGGAGAATATCAACCTTGTGGCTACGAGGTAAGGTTCTGTGAAACAGTTCTTTTCAGTGTTTACCTCGCGCTGAACAATTAGACGGGCGATAGTGGAAGATATGAAAATAGGTGTTATTGTACTAGTGTTAGGTATTGATGTATGGTCGCTTTGTGTGCGTGTACTTATTCCGGTACGTGAGTGAAATTTGAGAGGTTAGCAATAATAGTTTTAGGCTACAATGGATGTTTAAGTACAATAGATACTTGGTATTGAAATAGATCACAATATCCAAGAACTTGCGTGGAAGGGTGAATTTAGAGATTTTATTCTTGGAAAACTTTCCTTTTCTGTAAGTTGATTTTTTATCTATTGACTTACTCTACTAGATACCACGGCACAGGTACTAACACATAATATCAAAAACTACTTATCTTAAAACTGACAAATAGCACAACTATATCTTAAAATCTTGGACCATCTAATAATAGTAACTACAACAATTCTACAACAAGTCGCCAGTTAGGCTAACAAAGGCTAACTAGATCCTAACAAAGCCTATCTCAACTCCCTGTCCTCCGTCCCTTAATACAGAATATTTAATTGACAAAATAAAAACCCAGTAACACAAAGGAAGCACTGATAATAAAGGAAAGAGGACTAAAATGCGTTTCGCGACAGGATTTCAATACGACCGACCCCTTGTCTCATTCGTTAGAGTGTCCTAAAGAATTATGTTTTTTTTTCAGTTCCGCCTAAGGACAATCGGAGCTTCGAGGCTTCGAGGCCAAGATGAGTGGCAGCGGGATGAGGGGCGGCCGCAGAATCCCCACTCCCATGCCGCCACCCAAAGAAACTATACATCAGCCCAGGTAAAATGTTGATCGTGAATTCTGGGAGGGTGTGAAAACGAAAGTTACAATAGTGTTATGTGTATTGCAAAATAATTATGCGGAAAAGGATTGCAAACGATTTCTACGTTGGTTACAAATATTCAAACACCATTTGTTATGAAGACAGCATGATTTGCGAAAGTAGAAGCCTATGTTACGTGCAGGCTGACAGCTTGGCTTTAAAAAAGCGTTTTAGAGACATTTCACACAGAGAGCTCTTGGGATTCTGAAAACTATTTGGTAGATACTTTATTTAAACGTTGAAAACAACGAGATATACATATCATTAATCCATCTACAATTTTTTTTGCCACGCATTGGTAAATGCTTCACTTGAGAACGACTGGACTAATTTGGCTATTTTTTGGTTTTAAAATGCTCGTAAAAGTCCGAAAGACGTTTTTATTTTTAAAAAAAAAATGAAATTTTTGTATGAAAAAATTTCAAATTTCGGAAAATCTGGACGTCCCGCGTCCTCTTTTCTTTGGAATTTTGTATGAACTCCAGACCATATTGATTTTTTATCAAGACAAAGACTAAATCTATCGGATCAGCTAGTAAAACATAATTTTAATCAGTGAAAAGGAGTACATATCAGCCTCTCAAATCCAACGATAACCACGAACGTTAATTGATTAGACCGTTGCTATTTACGGTCAACTTAATGTTTATTTATTTATCTTGCGAGTACTACATCCTCACTTTATATCAGCAGACCAATAAACATATAAAGATAATACTCACAACTTTGCTTACCTCTCAATGTGGCTTCATAAAGTTACCACATCAGTAAAAACATTGATTGTATACGGTTATGTTCGTTTTCACGACGCATACTAAAATCAAATCGGATTTTCCAGTAAATTATTTATTAAAATAATTGTAGGTACATTGGCACCGGTTCTCGGAAATTGCCTTTCATAAATTTGTTAAGAGTTTAATTGGTTTTCTGAATTTCCAGGAACTTAAACTTTGATTTTGGTTTGAACAATAATGTTCTTGTATAATAAAACATCCTGTGAGGGACGAACCAAAGAAAACGGATTAGAAAAGGTAACTATTCCGACTAGAAGGATGATTATGATAATACGGTAAGGCCGACTCAAACTGCATTTGCACGACATAATAATGTCGTGCAAGTGTGCAAATATAGATTTTAAACAACTTCCAAAGGGAGGAGGTTATCAATTCAGATGTTTATAAATATATTTTTTTAATGTATGTTTGGGCATGACTCCGTCATAATTATATAGACGGATTTGCAAAATCTTTTTTTATTTGAAAGGGTGCTTCCGAATTGATCCCATTGTCACCAGCTCAGGATCTGATGATGGGATCCTGGATAAATCTAGGGAACTCTTCAAATATTAAGGTACACCTATTATATTATATAGTGATTTGGATATTTTTTATACTCGTGCAGTTCCTCTCGGAAAACACCATTTGGTGAAGTGGTACTGATGATGAAAACCACAGATGGCTATCGAAACTACTCAATAATAGGTATTTCACGGGTTGCGATTCGATTAATTTAATATGGTTGCCAAGCAATGTATGCTGGTCACAATGCATATGGAGAAGTGGAGCTGATGGTGAAGTACCAGAAGAGTAGTTTATAAGTATTTTAATATAAGTTTTTTGTAAAAAGGTGATGACCGGTTGACATTATTCTATTTTAATGTGTCATCGACGCGCAGGGCCGTAAAGGTTAACTTAGGTATATTACAAACTGACTCACTAAAAAGCGAGAAATAAAAACTTTATTACAAAAAAAAACCCGACTTTCAAAAAAACACTTTATTGTAAAAAATAACATACATTTCGGAAGTCGGTGGCAAATAAAGAAAATACTAAACCAAAGATACCGACTTCCGAAATTTATGTTATTTTTCACTATGTCGTTTTTTTGGAAATCGGTAGTTTTTTTTTTTGTAAAAAGTTTTTTAATCATCTTACAATATAATTAGAAAAACTGAATTGACTGATACGTTGCAGTTTTAGACGTTCTGAGGAAAATCGCCGGTAAAATCGTATTATGAGCCATTGCTCTCTGTTGTTACGACTTTTATTATTACCTATTTTTTTATAACTTGAAATAGGTATATATGTGGTCAGAAATAATAAATTACTGACGTGTCATTCGTAGATCTTTGACAGTCCTTGCTCGTAGGCAGAAGCCCAAAAGCCTGACAACCAGTCTTAGCAAAAGTTATCGTGTTACCCAGTAGCTGGGTTGTGGAAGTCAGATAGGCAGTGGCTAGATAGGCAAATACAAATAATAAATAAATTAGATAACTGGCGAAATGTGGGTGTACCTACTATAGGTACACCTCTGCCCAACCCTTCGGGGAGACAAGGCGTGATATTATGTTTATGTTTAATAAATTAGATTTATAATAGATAATAATAATAAATTCAACTGCATCTAATTAGACTGGAAGCCGACCCCAACACAGTATGGAAACTGGGCAGATTGAAATAATTAAATAATGACCCAGCCATACATTTGCGTAGGTAGCATTTCAATTTTCCATATTCAATACCCAAATTCTATCGCTCCAAAAATGCCAACACCATTTTATAATCTAAATTGAAAACAACAGTTTTTAACAAAGGATCCTTTTGAAAGGAGTCCTTCTTCCCTCGTTCAAATACAATAATGATACTTAGCAAGGACCGGCCGGAGATTGGGAGCAACCTTATTATAAGCTGAATTTTGGCCCTTGTTCCATGTAAATTGAGACCTTATTACAATTCTCGCATTTTGAGGATCTAATCTACATTAATTTAATGAAAAGGAAGTTCGTTTGTCTGATTTTGTTGATAATTGCGTTTGTTATTGAATTACTGTGCCCTTTGTTGAGGTTTATTAGTCTTTAAATGTTGGGAAAACATGTCATCTTTATAAATTTGATATAATATGTAGGTACTTAATAATTCTACATGCTATTTCATCATCGACCTTGAGTTCAGGTTTGCTTTTTGTTGGGGTTTAATAGTCTTTTAATGTTGGGAAAACATGTTTATCTTTATAAATTCGATAAACATATCTTTACTATTCCATCATCGAACTTGAGTTCATAAGTTTTAATAAAATTAACATTAGCAAACAACCGAGGCTCTAGGACACGCACTATTCCATGAAAAAAATACACGATTTCACACACCCAACACAACGATGGAAATATTACAATTTTAATCAATGATAAGTGGATGGAATACAGAAGATTAATTCGAAGGCATTCGCAGCAAGTTACCTACACAAGATCAGGAAGTTGAAATACAGAACAATCTGAAAACCGCAGCTGTTAGTCAAAACGAACACAAACAGACAAACAGCTGTCAAAAGCACTGACCCCATAATCACCGGAATCTGCATAACCGCATACACAGAGTCCCTGCCACAAAATCATAGCAATTAGTACCACAGAGGGGAGGTGTAAAGAGCCATTTATAATGGTTAGGTTGACAACACGATGGTGTACTATAACTGTAACCGATACGCTTGTGTCGCTTCAAGACAACAGTATCATGTGACTGTGAACCCATTTCTTGCGTAGCGTGTAGGTTGAATAGACATACATGTGTAAGAGTGTCACATCATTATGACCTTTTTTATTTGATCTATGAACTAACTGACGTGAATGTCACACTAAGAAGACACTATCTTCTTAGTGTGACATTCACGTCAACAAAAATGCTACGTGATGGATGGTATCGGTGACTTCCATGCGATAGTTTCTCCTGTCTGTAGAAAAGCATTAATTCCTTTCGTAGATTTTTATTAGATAGTAGATTGAAATTCTTCGTTTGACAGTTCAAGCCTACCTATAGGTGAGCATTGCAACAACATTGCATGTTACTTATCCAGCACCTAGAATCGGGATGGCATTGGGCATTCCCGGTTTGTTTAAAGACCCATATCCTCTCTGGTCTGCATTGTAATAATCTGAGTAGATTTAAAGCCACTTATAACATCAGTACTAATATTAGGTCCCCCCACCTATTAAATTGGCGTTTTTTTTCTCACAAATAGAGAAACTCGTTACTTCTATGCTTTAAAATATTCATCAATTGCTTGATATTAAATCGAATAATGACCATTGTTGAGACCACTACTCTCCACATCGCCGTGCGCTGGCTTTTCTTCTTGTTTTATAACCGACCCGTTTGTAATTCATATTTCTATCATATTATAACCATGTTATACAGTCCACTCATCTTTCATTTGCCTCACCACGACCTATCGTCGCGATCAACCATCATAGCCTATGCTAAGCCTATTATGTTTTTTTACCAATAGTAAAAAAAACCTTATACTTGAAGTTTTCTAAACATAAAAAATACCTTAAAAATGACTCCTCTTTTTGTTAGCAGAAATGACCACTATTTGTTTTAATACTTAGTTTTTTACAAAACTTATTTTTGTCGCTTATTCTAAGTGGCATACGTTATCTTAGTTTTTAAACATTAGTGCATAAAAGATTTAAAACATTAGTGTTCATGGTTGTTAAATAAATTAAGAAAATGTTAGTATGAAAAATGCAACTTCTTTAAAATTCTCCATACAAAACGCTGATTTCATAGGTCCCCGACCTAATACTTCGTAATATTTTGATAAGTTGTCAGAAAGCTTCGAATCTGACCTTTCCTTACCCTTTATTATTTGCATGCGATGATTTTCGATTGAATATCGTGGAAAAGAAGAGAATTGTATCCAATAATATTAGTAGTTTCTGTTACACAGGTACTGAATACCGGATTTGGTACTCAGTTGTGAAATAGGCTTTTTCATATTAATATTGTAGAAATACCAAAGAAATGTTTGCAGGATACAGAAAGTACGTTATGTTAATGTTTCTGCATGTAGATCGGACCTTGGAAGTGAGTTAACGCAGGGAAAAGTGAAAAAACACAGCCTTTCAAATCCCGAAAACTAACAAAATGTTAACACGGGTAACTTGAGTATGAATAGATCGTCCCTTGTAACATGTGTTGGCATTTATTACCATAGTATCTAGTTCACGTAGGATTCTTTTAGAACTTTACCTAGTATAACATTAGATATTAGGGACTACGGAGACCAAACTTTATAGTTTCAAAACATTCCCACTTCTGCGGTATTATCTGTCAGTGGCAAAGTAGAGGTCCTTAGATTGCAGGAGTTGGGCGAAAATAAATAACAGGATAGGAGACAAGTTTGTCATTCTTGGTTTTTTGACAGTCATTATGGGTCGTAAGAAGCCCGAAAGTCTGACAACCAGCATTACCAAGGGGTATCGTGTTACCCAGTAACTGGTTTGTGGAGGTCAGATGGCAGTCACTCCATGTAAAATACTGGTGTTCAGCTGCATTCCATTACATTGGACTGGACTGCCTAGTTTTTTCCCAACTATATTGGGCTCAACAGTTCAACACCCCAACACAATTGGGAAAAGGCTAGGCAGATTGATTAAGGAGGCAAGTTTGTTGAATTCTCTGTAGATCTGTCTGACTGGACAGGCCCACTCGAATCTGTAAGGTTCTTTCCTCAAAATACCATTTCAGACACTGATCTGCATCGTACCCTCATGATCTAACCAAGATTATGTCTGGACTTTTAAAGAGACTGATTCTTCATTTCTTCTCAGGGATAGTTAGGTAGGACATGTCGACCCCATCTAGCTTATTATTTTTAGGGTTCCGTACGTCCAAATAAAAAGACGGAACCCTTACAGGATCACTCGTGTGTCTGTCTGTCTGGCTGACTGGCTAGCTGTCTGTCTGTCTGTCTGTCGCAGCCAATTTGCTCCGAATCTACTGGACCTGTTTACGGTACACATATGAATTTCTGTGACCCAAACACGAACGTGAAAAGTAAATAAATTAATTTTGAATATGGGGTCACTGGTCGGAGCAAAAGTCGTGAAAACTGTACCGTGTAACATATGAAATGGAACGGCTTGTTGTGAGATTTTTTTAAAATATTTTTTAACTAAATATACTTAAGAAATTAATAGATATTTAAGAAAATAGATAAAAATTGAGCATTCCCCCCCCCCATATCTCCGAAAATACTTAGCTTAAAATTTTGAAAAAATACAGAGAAGGGTTCTTTACTCATAGATTACAGGAAAACCTATAGGAAGTGTATGGTCTTAAAATAACATGATAAATCTCTCAATATTGTGCGTACAAACTTACATTTTCAGTTCAAAAAAAAACTTAACATTGTAATTGAAAAACTTGTTCTCCCATACATTCCGTATGGGAGAACATGTTTTTCAATTACAATGTTAATTTTTTTCTTAGGATAAATTCATCCCAACTACGGAACCCTTCATTGTGCGTGGTCCGACATGCGCTTGACTGGCTTTTAAATAATATGACGTGTAAGATTCCGATATCCTGTTATAGAATAAACAATTTTATTTATTTTTCAAGAGTGATCCAAGAGTCCTATTGTTAAAACATATTCTATCCTTAAAGTAACGATGTATAGGTATACGTTTTATACCCTTCATACACAATCATGACGGAATCGGCAAGTAACGTGTAACAATATCCTACAAAGTTATTAACTGCACTCGTATAAGTGCTTACTTATTTGGTTTGGATTTCAAAGAATTCGGTGAAGCAGGCGATCCGTTTCTTGTCAACTCAGTGAAATAAAGGATAAGCGTGAATGGAAGACGCAATTGTAGCTGTTTCGTATGCTTCGGCATACGAAAATTACAATAAATAAATTAGCTTTAGGTAAAAAGTAATTTTCGAAGGCTTGTTTTAAACCTTTTGACTACCAATTCAGTGTCATAATTTCTAGAAAACTTTGTTAGTCAATTTTAATTATAGAGTCCGCATACCGTTAAAAAAAATATCGAGATAAATGTTCAGGTTCAGTAAAAAAACTACTCGCCCCATTTTTTACTGAAACTAGACTTAAAAAATACACTATTACTTGTAATAATGACGTTCAAAGTCAATTGATACACTTTTATGAAGCAATCTTTAGCAACATAAACTGCTCCACTACCAACTTAAAGATACCAGTCTCTATGAATTCGAAACCCGTAGAAAACCTTAATTACAGGAAAGCAATCCAATCTCCAAACAAAAGTTTCACAGATGCCATATAGTTAAATAGAAAAAAAAGGAATTCTATTAAAATGGTTAAAAACTGTCGATTCACACCCTTATCATTAGTGCCCGAGTGTCCAATTTAACTTGATACACGGGGAATTAGGGAAGTTAATAATAATGAAGGTTATTTTGGCATTTGCTCAGCCAACAGCGCCCTCTCAACGGGTCATAATATACCAGACACCCTGTATACCAGATGTGCATAGTAGGTACAACCCTTTTAGGTGGCTCTTTAAAAATAAATATTTTAACTGACCGCGGTAATGTATGTAAAAAATTAATGCCCACGTGAGCCGTGAAGTCGGTATATTCTGTGCATTTTCGATGACAGCTACACACAAACATATGCACGTGTGCACAAGCTCGTTTTGGTACAAGGGAAGAGAGGAAAGTGAATTGATTGATGAAGTACTGGTGTTTCCTGAAAGAAACTGTGATACATAAAAATCTATCTTATTCAATCTATATCATTGTTATTTCAGGCGACACCGGCCCATAGAAAAATACAATAACCTAAACATAAATATTTTAATATAAACCAAAACCTGTGTTAATAAATAAGGCTTAGACTATGTTAGTAGTCTGTACTTCACTCTGCACTAGCTTGACTTTGTGCTGTCCAGTGGAACTTGTCCGCGGAAGCGACGGAACACCACGTCCTGCGGCTAAAAGTCTTCTTCCTTAGAGAGGGGCAGATTTCGGTACTCCCACAGAAAAACGCCTTGAAGTTGAAGTTCCGGTGCGATTCTAGTAAATGCACCCTTGGCATGTACCTCGTCTTTTGGCGCACGTACTCCACGATGTCCTCCGCCTTAGTAGTGTAGTGCAGGCGGGAGATGTACACCAGTGTGTTTGGCTTTGCGGCATCACTCCGCGGTCCGTAGGAGCTTTGCCGCAGCGGTTCTTGTTCGTTCACGATCGGCACTTCCTCCTTTGCACGAGCCCGTTATCATTATCAGCCCTATTCGGCGCCAAACCAGTAACACGTACAATATGCAAAAGCGTATAAAACCAAAACGTAGGATATTCATTTTACGCCTGCTCTCGTAACGTGCGCCAACGAAAACGGCTACCAGTCAGTGTATTAACTTTGACTGTCACTGCGACGTAAAGCGTAAATAAACCTCAAAAACAAGGTATTCATATTTCGACGCGTTTCATCGCGTCACGCAATGAAATAGGCGCATTTTTTAAATTCATGCTGAATTGCTAGCAGATAACAATGATGAGTAGTTGGTTTGATGTTATAGTAGCAGGGTTTTAATTAAAAAGCTTAGTTCGCAAAAGGCAAAGGATATAAACCTATGAAAATAAGAAGCCGATATGATACCGTTGCAATGCGATATACCTATTGCTCGCACAACAACAGTAGCTACCGACCCTACCGTAAAATCGAGTCTACAAAATTAAATTAAATTGTTTATTTTGTAAATAGCGGAATCACTTTTATACGTCATATTAAAACATGAGTGTTCTTGCCATCCAAAAATCAACCTAAATAAATGTAATTTGTGGGAGCTTTTAAATGGCAATTGTAAGCGCTATATTTTATTCATATTTACCCATATAGATTTTTGTTTATATTTATTAGATTGTAAACTTTCTCAAGAATAGTAAATAAAGGCATGTATTTTAATCGAACTTCAATATTTGAGGTTTGTGAATGATTTATAATTCCCATTTTGCTTTCCTACAAATACTTAGTCTGGCCATAAATACTGTTACAATTAAAAATAAGATAGTTATTACATTTGAATTTGGAATCTGTCATTTTTATGCGATTGTTCATTGATTTTTCTAATTTTGGCGCCAATACATTGTAAAATATTTTGCGATATTAAAATGGAGTGGGGTGATAAAGAGAACCGAATCGCTGTGATTGCATTACACAAAAATGGTATGGAGCAAAATTCAATTTTTAAAACTCTCCATACGCTTGATATTAGTCAAATGTTTGTGTACCGGGCTATTAATAGGTACAATGAGACCTCCTCTGTTTGTGACAGAAAAAGATCTGGCCGTCCACGTAGTGTTCGTACGAAAAAGGTGGTCCAAGCAGTAAAGGAAAAAATTCGAAGAAATCCTGTCCGAAAGCAAAAGATTTTATCTCGGGAGATGAAGATAGCACCCAGAACCATGTCGCGTATTTTAAAAGATGACTTAGGAATTGCAACCTATAAGAGATGCACTGGTCATTTTTTAACTGATAATTAAAAAAAAATAGGGTGGTGAAATCGAAACAACTACTGAAGCGGTACGCAAAGGGAGGTCACGGATTTTTTTTGTTTACAGATGAGAAAATCTTTACAATTGAGCAACATTTTAACAAACAAAATGACCGTATTTATGCTCAAAGCTCTAAGGAAGCTTCCCAATTAGTCGACAGAGTGCAACGTGGGCATTATCCGACTTCAGTGATGGTTTGGTGGGGTGTTAGCTATGAAGGAGTGACAGAGCCATATTTTTGTGAAAAAGGTATCAAAACATCGGCACAAGTGTATCAAGATACCATTCTTGAGAAGGTAGTTAAGCCCCTTAACAACACCATATTCAATAACCAAGTATGGTCCTTCCAACAAGACTCGGCGCCGGGTCATAAAGCTCGGTCCACGCAGTCTTGGTTGGAAGTGAACGTTTCGGACTTCATCAGAGCTGAAGACTGGCCGTCGTCTAGTGCCGATCTTAATCCGCTGGATTATGATTTATGGTCAGTTTTAGACAGTACGGTTTGCTATAAATGTCATGATAATTTGGAGTCCCTAAAACAATCCATACGATTGGCAGTGAAGAATTTTCCCATGGAAAGAGTGCGTGCTTCTATTGTTAACTGGCCTCAACGTTTAAAGGACTGTATTGCAGCCAATGGAGACCACTTCGAATAAGCTTTTATATTTTAAATTATTTTATATTTATGCATTAAACTAACACACTGTCAAAGTAATAAATATTATTTGCGATAAAAAAAAATCTTCGTGATAATATTTATGGCAAGACTAGGTATTATTGAAAACTCTAATTTAATGAATGCGCCTCAATTTGTGTACCTCAAATAACTCCTATTTTGGGAACCTAAATAGCTAAGTAGGTAACTGCAACTGCAAGAAAACGCCAGAAATTTAAAAAGAGGCTCAATAATTTAAAAAAAAAACATGATTAGAAGCCATAATGTTTTTAGAGGTTCATTCATTTAAAACGTCAATAAGTTCCTAGACTCTATTGAGAAATTTTAAAAACTTATCCTCTAAGACTCAGAGGATCGGTTTAAAATTTCCCATCAATAAATAATCATTATTTAAAAAAAAAAACTACTTCATACAAAAATTTTCATTCAACACAATCATATAAAAATAGAGTACCTTAAAACCAAACCAAAACTCTTTTGCCACCCACCGTTTCACCGATACCCTCATTAAGTTTCCTCCTCCGATTCCCAATGCCAAACTCTTCAGGCACAGTACAAGAGGCTAAGGATGCTCAAGTAGCCATACCGTGGCATTGTTAGTTGGTTTCTCGTAAAAAATGCACGCTCGCTTCAAGCCAGCTTTCAAGTGCCATCATCAGACTCACGCGGTCTCCTGCCGGGGTTTGAGGTGTATTGTTGGCTGGATGTTACTGTTTTGTAGGTAAAACTGGAAATAAAACAAAATATTAAAACATCGTGTGAATTATTATGAATGATCTATTTTACAAAAACTTTAAAATTTTCATTGCTGAGATAGGATTGGGTGTAATTGTTTACTTTCTTCACTTTTTATTGTGTAATCATTGTCTTTGATTTCGTTTGTTTCGTTTGTTTGTTTCCAGTATATTTCTAATAAGTATCTAAAGCCCTATATGTAGGTATGTTACAGGGCTTCACTAAACGTGATTATGAAATACACTGTGCATTTAGGACCATTACGTATCTGAGCTATTACTGTCTGCCCACGTTTGATAAGTGGAATGGTCAGGTCTACACTTGTAGCGAGCCGACTCACTAGGGAATCACCGCAGCCAGTTCCGACTCACCGCGAACTATGCGGCACCCCGGTTCCGACGACTGGAACCTTAGCTGGCACTATGAAGCATCGCAAGATACAAGACTCAGCCCACTACCGACCTCCGGTCTCCGGAGGGGAGTGATGTAGCGGTTACTCCGCCACATACGAACTGCGCATCAAAGACATGGCGTCATACAAATCCTGCTTCGCGCAATTAGAGTTTACCGCGCGAACGACATTATATAAGACTATCCGACATCACAGCTGTCACAGCTCCGGCGCTACGAGGTTTGGGCGGCCCCACACAAGCTTATCGTCGCAGATGGTTTTAACGCTCACCACCGCAGCTTCGTCGGTGTGAGTGCTCCTCAGCTCGCGGGTGGCCCCACCCCTCCGCGCCCACGCGGGCTTAAATTACACTCTAGGGATAGGGCGTGAAGTCGGTTTTGCAGCGATTCGTTTCTGTCACTAAAGTAGCAAAACATATTTAATTTTTATGACACTACTTTACTTATTATTTAAAATGCTACCAAGTAACCGGCTATATATTTGTGACCAAATAATATTCCGTAAAATGTTGTATCGGTGTGGTGAAAATATGGCAATTTATAAATCATTTGGCAAATGGAAAAAGTCCAAAGAGGCTTCGGCCAATAGCAAAAAGTTATTTTGTAAATCGGCGAAACATAGTTCGATAAAATAATAATACTTCGATGTTCTAAAAATATGTCAAATAATGCTTATAGCAAAAAAGACGCCGCTCAATTTAGTTTTCAGTAAAATGAAATTCGAACGAAAAAATCGAAAAAGTGATCGGTTTTCGATTATTATGGATACTGCCACATCCAGTTACCTTTTATACGTCCCACTTCATCTTGCATTAACCATTGAAGCGGTCATTATACGACATTCTTTGGACAATGCGGCCTATTTATGTCTCGACTCTCGACCAGTCTGAATCTGTTCTATATTGAATATTATATATTATCTTATAGCATATTATTTTGACCATTTGGAATTTAATTCTGGTTTTCACATAACATTTTCATATATTTTGAGTTTTCTAATAAAATTATGCCTACATGTTCTTTATATAAAACATGCATAACAGATTTTGTACGTAGATAGAAACATAACTCATTGTGTTACTCATTAAGCGTTAAGGTAATAAAAATAACTGATAAATTAATGCTTTATAATCGTAATATCATGAGATAAACTTTATTTTAGTATTGACACTGCACAAATGCACCATTGAAACACGAATAAAAGAAACCTGTTCAAGACAGATAACGAAATACGAACATACAAAGAACAAACTGCTCATTATCGATAATTTATGTCAGAATAATGCACTATTTTGTTTGAAAGCACTTCAGTAACTTACAAAATGATAATGGTAACAACTTATCGAGCTAAAGCACAAAAAGTATTATGTCAGAAGTGGGATTCGAACCCACGCCCACAGAAGTGGACTGCGACCTGAACGCAGCGCCTTAGACCGCTCGGCCATCCTGACGATATGAGCAACGTCGAAATAGCCGTATTAATTCCACCACTACTTTATAATAGTCTAGGCTCATTTTTTACATATTATTCAACTTTATGGTGTTTTTTTTTTCGATAAGTATCATTATTTTACCAACCACATATAGTATTGACGTTTGTGTGCCTATTTCAGCCGCCTCAAAAGCGTGCCTATTGAATTCGATCGTGTTCCGTATCATGGCTTAGCATTTACATCTTACCTACGCTAAAAAAGTGTCATCAGATCCCTCTAACAAAGCAAAATTAAGGGTAGTAAGTAGGTAGATTAAGTTAACTACTTTATCCCATACGAACCTGAAAAGTGAAACCTTAGGCTCCGTCAGACAGACGCAACGTGACGGCGCGGCGGGCGTAACGCGACTCCGGTAAGAGGAACAATTTCTAAGAAAACTTCACGGAAATTGTTCTACAGGTGTCTTGTTGCGCCTGTCTGCGGGAGCCACTAGCTAAGGTAAGCGGGCGTTTTTTAGGGTTCCGTACCTCGAAAGGAAAAAACGGAACCCTTAGAGGATCACTTTGTTCTCCGTCCGTCTGTCTGTCTGTCAAGATCTTTTTGTCTCAACGCGTCAAGGTATCAAGCTAGAATTTATATCAAATACTCAGGTCTACTGTCCCTTGGACTTGTTACAAAATCAAACTTCTAAGCCAACACAATCAAAAGATACAGCCGTTTATGCCGAAACTTTCCGCAAATTTTCGACACTCGCAAGGGAATCAAAACCTACAGGGTACTTCCCGTGAACTCAGAATATTGAAATTTGGTACGAAGCAACGTCTTATAGCACAGTTAAAGGAAAAATTGCGAAAACCGTAAATTTTTAGTTACATCATGTAATAAAAATATGTTAAATAATTTGAAACTTACTGGTTTGTAACTTACTTGTCGGTTTTTTAAACCGACGATGCTTTATCGCGCACTGAATTTTCAACTCTCGGTGTTGAGACGAGCATTGAGAATTCAATAGAGTGCATCCCAGAGCGTCACAAAAATACACTGTTGGATTTTCAAGTCTCGGCACTAAGCACAGTGAGTTGAAAACCCAGTGCGCGATAAAAATCACCGCGTTCATCAATCGCTCGCGTTTCCTTTTGTACTTACCTACCGACAGTACAGCCGTCGAGAGTATGCGTTCTTTGACACTTGTCAGTTTCATACTAGAATCATACTTCATAAAATATAGCTTGATCTTTGCGACAGCTGTCAGTAAAATCACGCCTATGAAGTCCTGAATTTCATAATAGTACAGACAGTAACTGTCAATATCATACTTTATGGGCATGCCGACCTAATGAACGAATTCCTACCATAGGAATGTCAGTTTGACATAATATGTCGCAGAGATCAAGCTACCCGAAGCTACCTTTTGTGTAGTATATAATGTGTTTTGCGAATTTGATTCTTTTTTTCTACTAGATATTGTCAAATGTCAGATCAAAATTGATGATGCATTGGTTTGACGGCGACGGCTTGACTGCAGTAAACTCCATTTCACGAAAGAAGTCCCGCAGAGGCGGCGCCACTTGTCGTAAGAGACGATTCATAAATATTTATTTATCTCGACATTTCATGCACTGGTTAATAAAATCCACAATCTTAAATAAAGAAAGCTGTATGAGGTAGGAGGGTTGTTGTCGGAATGTTGCTAACTGTACCTACATATATTATATAATAATAGGTAATTAGTTCCACTTAATGCCGCGGGACTGGGACTTCTTTCGTGAAATGGAGTTTACAACATACTGTATTAAAATAATGCCAAGAGATCCCTCAGCTTCAAGTTAATAAGTTTACTTGCAGTAGGTATCCCAACGTACAGTAGTCCTACATACTTTCAGTCACGTTGCCTGAAGAAGCCACGAGACTCGCAGAAACCCTAAACATACAAAACAACAAGAAAATGCTGTTTATTGTTTAAGGAAACATGCGGTAAACTCAGAGTATATACATAATAATGATTTACATAGACGAGTAGGTATGTTATCTATCATGAATATATGATTTTAAGTAAGTAAAAGTAAAGTTTTAGTAGTTTGTTTGATAAAGAAAGTAATCTTGATGAGATTTGCTGGTATTTTATTAATAAACTAGCTATGTATTTTTCGCTTGCTGATACAAGTTTTCCTTTTTTGTATTTTTATACCTCTGTGAAAGTGATAAATGCGGTCGATGTTTTTAACTGACTTTAAAAAGGAGGAAATTATGCATTCGATGTTTGATTTTTTAGCGTTACTGTGTAAGTAAGTATTAGTATTTTTTTCGTTTCGTAGTTTTTGACAATTGTTGGCAGGGTTAGTTAAATTAAACGTTTTTAATTACTTATGAAGTTAATAAATTACCAGAGCCTTGCTCGGTACAAAGTCAAGGTAGACAGATTCAAGTCAAGTCAAGGTAGCAGTAACTAAACAAGATTTGCCATAGGTACCTACGTAAATCCCCACATGTTAGTGCAAAATAACGATGCTTGTGAACATCATGCCGATGCACATTACGAGGACAATATGGCGCGTGGCGTCGCGTCGCGTCCGGTGTTCCGTTTGATCTCGCCATGTGGTTCCGGTGATGGCGCAGATCGGCGCGTGCGCAGGACACGTGCGATTGTGCTCTTGTTATAATAAAATTAGTCTGCTTGGGGTTTTCACGTTTTGTCTTCTGTTTTTGCGATTATTGTAGTTTGGTTTGCATTTACTTATCTTGCGGGGCGCTTTCTAAATTAATAAAAAAGTATTAATTGTTTGATATTGAACCATTTTATCTGAATAGATAAAATATAACACATGATCATTCAAATATACTTATAGAATAAATAAAAGAGGTAAATTCAGTAACAATCATGCTAATAATATTTTACTTTTTCGGGAACGCAGGGGAAATTTGGACCTACACTTGACCTACTTTTGACGAAAGCAGACATTTTATGTAGGTAGGTCTACAAAAAAGAATCTGCTTCTGTCAAAATTATCGTCGCAGTAAAGATTGGTCAACCAAACAGTGTTCGGTTAATTGAGTTAGTAGGTATTTGGCCAACAGTAATATGGGGAATATTACTGTTGCCAAATACTAACTCAATTGCCTGTTAATTGCGTTCCTATCCTACCTACTTTTAATTACAGTTGATACCAAACTTTCTGTCATAGCTGTTCTGCACATAATGGAACCAATTATTTCCGTGGAGACCTCAAGTTACTTTAATATATTCTTTTACAAAAACAATAACCTATCTACAGTGAACGAAAATAAATTTTCGTTTACTGCCTATCTACGCAAATCAATCGACAATTCTTTTCGTTCATTTATTACCCGCATCTTAATTGCGTAACACACTTTTAATCACAATCCGAGAGTTTTGAAGGATATTGCTAATCCATTGCTTCATAGGTTTGAAATAGTCTGCTCAACAACGGAAATAACACAATGAGTGTGGATGAACTGTCAACTTAAACAATAAAATTGTCCCGCCGGGTTCACTGTGCTTTAGATAACCTATTGACTGATTTTCAGCTACTTTGAACAAAAAGCTTTATTTATGAGGATGCGCTAAGGTAACCCACGAAATTAAAATTTTCTTTAGTTTTTTTGCAATTTACAAGTAAGTGTAAGGTTATATGCCGATTAAAATGTGATTCGCGATCGTAACAAATATGGCTTTACAGATTTATAATCATTAGAATCAGCAACAAAACTCCTTAAGTTAGCATAATCCTCAAATGTCATGATTTCATGAAATAGTAATTCAATAGGATTACATGAACTTATATAATGATTTGATGATTTTTTTTAGTATAATTCTATTAATAAATATTTGATATGCTCGCAAATCATATCTAGATCAATATACAACCTGATACTGACCTGCAAATTACAAAAAACTTAAGAAAATTTGAAATTCGGGCTACCTTGACACTTTCTCCTTAAATTATGATTTAATTTCTTTAAATGACCACTGTCATTTCGTAATACATAAACTGCTGCCCATAAGTTCACATTATTTAAAACCAGAACTCAAACAAACCCGAAAAGATAAGAGGGCCGCAGTAAATACAACGTAACGACGGAATCATTAACCACTTAAACAGAGATAAGATAAAATTTGATTGCTTGCTTAATCTAGTTTCACTACGAGTTGTTTAAAACAACCATTTACTCAAGCGTATTGCAATTCGAGAGAATCTCAACATTCTCAACTGAGCTAGTGACGCTGTTTCCTTATTCAAAAGCCTGCAATGAATGCTTCGCATCGTTTACATTTAACCTAATTAACTAGCAAAAAGCACTAATTAAAGCAATTCCAGTGACGTTAGCAGCTTCACGTTTAAAGAAAGAAGTTTTATGCTCCGTCTTCCATTTATACGGATTCATTCAAACTTTCAGAGCTATTTATAGCTCTGTTTTACTCTTTCAGGATTTTATGATGATTTAAAACTATTAGTGTTTCATCGGTCCGCTATCTTGATGTTATTTTTATCTTTATATGCTGTCTAGATGATGTAGAGGTGTTTGCTGGACATATTTCTGAATATTATTTAGTGATGAGTAATCCCTTGTAACTGCTTCATTGAACTTTCGTTTCAGGTGTAAACTCCGCATGATACCTATCTATGTTTTGACAGTAGGTATCTGATGTATTAAACGGGAAGACTGTGACCTAGTGGTGGAAGATCTGCTTAGATGCTCCTTAGCAAAATATTTTGACCACAAATGGCTAACATCTCTTTTCTGTTAATCATAAAAATTCAATATTAAGTATCAGTTCCAAAAAATACCTTAAACTTTACTCTTTTTATTACAATCGCCAAATCCTGCTAAAATCAAAGCGGGTCTAATAAAAGCGATCATAACTTTCGGCACCTGTTTCCTCTCGATATCGTGCAGGATTCGAGTGAGGGGATCAAAGTGTATGCCGGACGCAAACTGCGAACAATTGTTACTGTGAATCATGGTTCATTGATTCAATGGGTGTAGTTTGTTCCTTTTTGTGGATGGAGTGGAATAGCGGAGTAGTAGGTTTTATGATGTTGCGGCGTTATTATTTTATTAACATCGGGTAGTTGAAGTTTGTTGTTTTGATTTGGTTAAAGTTAAGAGTTTTGTTACTGCCTGCAAGGTTATGCAATTCAAAATTTCAAAAAGTATAAGAGAAATTTTAAGACAGCTAAAGTTAAAGAGAGATTTTAATTTAATAGAATAAGTTTGACTCAATTTTGGACATAAGATCAGATTTAATTTAAAGCAATTAGTTATAAAAATTAAAATTCAATGAATTGCAGTAAGTACCAACTCTCTTGATACACGAAAGTATATCATTACACAAGTCACAGCAACTAAAAATACATTTTCACCACTAGAACCTCTGTTATTTATTCATGTGCTAGAACATCACAACAAAGGCTACAAAACAATGAGAACGAAAATACTCTTGAATCTAGAGCAAGCCCAACATCACAGAATTTTTTTTTTTTTGTAACACTGCACCGCGGTTACAGCGATCATTGAGTACAATGAGACGCAAATAGAGAATGGGAGGTGAAGGCGACACCGAGGGTGCGAATGTATTCCTAATTGCCTGCGGACGTGTCTCAACTCGGTTTTACGTACAAGTGCATCTACATAGGGTTGTAGCGAAGATAAGTTCGGTGAAATGCTATTTAGTATAATTAGATACTTAGCATGCAGTTGGGATGTAAGTACCTAAATAAAACACATGATTGTGGATGGAGACGTGTGTCATGCATGAACAGCTTATATTCGTAAAACTTGAAAACTTCGGTTTAATCCATTGTTGGATCTGCATTGCTATCAAAAATTAGATAGCTATCTACTTATATTTAAATGACTTCTGTGAGCGACTAATATAACAATATAGTAGCTGACGATACTAACATAACGCATCCAGGCAATCTATTTTCAACCGACTTCAAAAATGAGGAGGTTACCAATTCGGTTGTTTTTTTTTGTATGTTTGTTACGCGATTACTCCGCCAATTATGTATTGATTTTGATGATTCTTTTTTGTTTGGTAGGGCATACGTAACATAAGTGGTCCCATATAAATTTAGTCTTGATCTGATGTGGCGTTTTTGAGTTGGCTTTAATAATAGATAGGTACGTATTTTTCCCACCATATGTGAATGATATTCTAATAGTTCCTGTCACTGTAATTAACATAGCAGATATTCAAATGTTTTTAGGGGTTTTGTGTAGGTACTACAACTAAAAAGTGAAAAATAAAAACTTTTTCACAAAAAATAAAACCGACTTCCAAAATCAAAGTTATTTTTCACTTTGTAGTGTTTTTTTTTTGGTAGTCGGTTTTATTTTTTGTGTAAAAGTTTTTATAGGTAGTAAGGTACTATTGGACTTTCTGACGGGCGAATCTTTTGACGACATGGTATGATATTATTACTTTGGCATAGGTCGGGTTGACACGAAAGATATAAAAGAGATGATATAAGAATCACTTTCTCTCCTCCACCAACCCTATTAGCTACCTGTGGCGTCATAAAGGCTAGTATGCAACGCATCGTGCGGTGCAAGCTCAAACACACGCTCAAACATCTCTTATATCGCGTGCGTGCACATAGTAAACCGAGCCGATTACTGTGGCTATAAAAACCCAAAGATAAGTACTGACGCGTTGGGGTGAAGATGAATAAGACAACGTATAAGTTGCAGCGGTTGTGCGTTTGAAGTCAGGAAGCAGGATTTGAACTTTGCAAAGGAAATTGCATTTTCCTTGGAATGGAATTTTTTGAAACTATGTAGGTAAATTGCAACTAGAATCAATTTATAATACTTAGTTGATCATTAAAAATATGAAATATAGTCGCATTACAAAACTTATTGAACAAAAAAGTAAGTTCAAAAACTAAAACCCAACTCTTGAAAAATCACGCTCTAAAAAGTATGTTATAATGTACAGTTGCATACAGGACTTTATTTACACCCATGTTATGAATCCTCTATAAAACATTCTGAAACCATAGGGTGTTGTACAGTGTTGTAAGAACTCTATGTAAATTCACCATGGAAAGTTTAATTGCTGAGTATCTAATACCTACAAAAAAACTATGTATAGGACAAACAAACAAAACAAACGAAAAACGAAACAAAGTACTTAAAAAAAAATTGCAATATTAATATTGAACACAAATGGCGGGATACGACGTAAATTCGAATAAACAATAAGTATTTTTTTTTTAATTATGGCGCGATGGCAGTGAAACGTGCGGGCATGACAATGTTCTTTTTTTTAAAAGGAGGTGCCTAATGAAATTCAGTACAACATTATAACTCCCGTTTGGATGTTATTATGGTTACTATGACACTGGGTGTTTTAATGTTGGCAATAAGCTACCTAACTGTTTCAGAAACTTTTATAGAGGATTTATATAATGGCCGTAGATAAAAAAATATACTTATGTTTTTGTTCATTAGGTACCTATTTTATGTCCTCTAGAGGGCGCCATATTGAATTTAATGTGACGTCACCGCCTATAACCAGCTGACAATCAAGACGCTTCCAACGGTCCGTCCATTTGTCAAATTATATTATGTAATTATTATAAATTATATAATTAGAAGTTATGAGGTAGCAGATGAACATACATACCTACATACCGGTCAAAATCATAACCCTCCTTTTTGCTTCGCCGTAGTCGGGTAAAAAAACTTTATTTATATTACATTACACCCACACTCCCTGCGAAAAAAGGCAAAAACCCGTATACAATTTTAAATTCTTCAAAAAAATATTATCATTTCTATTTAAGTATTTTAACTTATTATTTTATTCTTACTTTAACTATTTTTAACTATAATTATTAGAACTAGAATATTAATAATTAATTTCAACAAAGGAGACTGAAACGATTACATACAATCTTGGGCCTGGGTGTAAAAAGATATAAGTGGTGTCAATTAATAGCTTATATATTATCAACCTTTCATTGAAAATTCTGCGGATTTTGTCAATCTGAGAACAGAGATAAAAGAGATGATGTAAAAGTGAGGTTATGTTACAATCTTTAACTAACAGCTGATTCCTGAAGTGCAAAATATGTGCTTTTGCACTAGTTATTAAATTTGTCAATGACTTCAGTCCTACCTACCTATGTATGTTACAGGTATAGAGTTACGGAAAGGATGTCTAAAATAAAATTAAAAATCATTTAAGTAATATGGTGTTTTATTCGTCTTCAATTATAATTAAAATGTCGTCTAGGAATTGTGCAGGTGGTGCTATATGATCTTGGTACCTAGCCCAGCTAAGATACCATCTACTGCACATTATTTGAGCGCAGCAGCCTACAGTTCGTCTCCCTACAATACAATTACAGTAGGTAATGCATTACTATAGCCTCCATCTATGATAGCCTCCCTTCCTGTACGAGAGCCATTGCCGAATCACTGACAGAATTGTTTCATCATGTTGTCGACCCAGTGTATTGCCGTGATCAGTTGTTATGCCACAATTCACACAGCGATCCATAGTTTCAACAATATCCAATCCACAAGCCGGCAGTAAAATCCAAAATAACAATTTCAAGTCAAACGTGTGAGCTATCTTGTGGGTCCAGTGTAAAAGCAAAGGTCGTAGGAGGTAGGCAAGGTCGGAATCCGTAAAATACAAAGCAAAGGTCGTGAAAAATGAAGAACAATCGGGAAAGCACTCAAAACGCATCGGAAAACACGAAACGAGTGAGCAAACAAGATTATTAGAGCAGTTGGCAACTGTCTAGTGTCCGTGTCAATCAGCTGTCATGACATAGACTAAAAATAGAAAACTAATTTTAATCGATATGAAATCGGTTATCATTAATATTGTTTTTCAGTAATTAATTGATATTTTATTTAATATGACTGTAATTATATGCACTATATTGCACATAAGTATATATAGTGCATTTAATTTCTTTGAGTTAATTATTTAGTGCAGAGGTATTTTTTTCCGTAACTGTGTAATCGATTACTCAATTGGTAATCTCACGAAAACTATCTTTTCCATATTTCTCCGCTTCCAGATTGAGAATTGAGGTGATTTTTTCATATTCTAAGATAAAAAAATATGTCAAATTTTTTAGATCATATCTTAACTTATTACATTTGGGCCCACCGTTTTCCATCTCCTTTAAAACTGAATCCTTTTTTACACCAAAAACGGCTATAGCATCAATTTCTTATATATATTTAATTCTATAGCCGTTTTCAAAGTTTCCAAATACTTTTTCTTCATCTAAAACTGAATATTCGGTGTTAGGTCGGTACGATATTGATTATCTCATTTCATAATCAATATTTTAGTTTACTAATTAGTCATATTTCATAATTCCATACAGTAATATCGCCAAAACAGCGAAATATTTGACAGCTATTTGCGACGTTGCCCACTTTCTGTGTAGAGGCTCTTATTTTTAGGTAAGCTACCTACCTACCTTCTTTTGAATAATTATTACTCAGTTCGTAAGTTAGTTTTTTCCGGTTGGATGAACTTAAAATTAATGCTCAAAGTTCAGTCTCATTGCAGATTTATATTTTACTCTACCTTTACGCTGGAACAGAAAATGTGAATACTTGGAAGACTGTAACGCCATCTGCGAAATAAAACCGTAATAAGCAACAAACAACAGTACAGATAAGCTTTAATAGATGGCGCTATAACAAAACTGGTTTACTCTTCTTCGTCCCGCCACCTAGCGGCGAATTTGGGAACTTTGCTTTTAGGCTTTGGGTAGATGCAGATGATTCAAGTATTGGTTCGTAGATAGCAGCACTCAGGCATTAAAAATAATTTATGCCCGTTCGATCCAGGACCTTGATTTACTTTAAAAAAAAAACTAAAATAGAATAAACATATTATATACCTAATCTCAAAGTAAGTTTTTTTTTTTTTTTTTTAAAAGCTGGTAAAATTTCTATTGGTCATAAACCAGATGAGCGTTTATGTTAGATTTATAAAAGTAAAAGTGCGGAATAATTTATGTTCTGCGTACCCCGTATAACCCCACAATAACAAAGCATATTGCCCAAAAGGGTTTTAGCCAAGTATGTGAGTGGCTCCGATCTAAACGCTTAATGTTAATAAAACCAATTACCTATGTCACTTTTGCTCCTAGGTTAAATCAACTTCCTTAATCACATCTTAGCATTTACTGCCATGCTTGTGGTCCTATCGTCACCCCCTGGTGCTCATGTCCCGTTCTCCAAAGAGTCGATGATATAAAATACCTTGGTATCATTATAGACCAATTCCTGACATTCAAACCGCATATGAAAGTTCTCGTAAGCCGGCTCCGTAAGCTAATCTACATCTTCAAAACCCTTAGACACGCAGCGGAACGACGGATTATTAGGATGGCTTACGATGCTTTATGCCAATCCTTAATAGAGTAGGTACTGCATTACATCTTGGGGACGTGCCGCCAAAACCCACCTTATTGAACTTGAGAGGGCTCAGCGTACCATTCTCAAAGTTGGCGCTGGCTGGTCTCCCCTACCTATTCCCAACCGCAGACCTTTTAAAAAAACTGGGATGTAATCACTGTTAGGCAAACCTTCATATTGCGTCCGTTGCTTAAAGAACACTCCTTGTTGCAATACGATCCGAATCTGGATAGGGAAAAGCGCCTTAGGCAGAGTATGCCAAACACAATCTTTCAGCCCTGCACACTCACGTAAGTTCTTCTTGTTTGTCGGACCATTCCTATATAAGTAATAACCTAAATAAAATCCTTAATATATCAAAATAAAATATCCTCAAACCAAACACAAATGTAAAATTTCAGTCACTTCTTATTTGAAAACTCTAGACTATCTGGGAACTGAGAATTTGTTGATCCCTCTCAAATAGACTATCTCTACTTACTATTCATCCCCTCTGTTGCTTCTACGCTCTACATAGCATCAACCATAGTCGCACCACACTCACTCAAGCAACCTCTCACATATACACTCTCTCGTCTCTTTTACCTATACACCTTCTCCGGTTACTCACACACACACACTGATATTTCCATTAACTTTTTTTACTTTATGTTTTCCTTAAAAATTTTTTTGTAGACAAACCTTAGTTAAGTATAGGTATCTTCTGCATTGTTATGACGGCCCAAATCACAAGCATTTAGAGGCCACGGGAGGGCCCTGGTGACCTGTGATACAGGTTTTTATATAAACCTACTTCAGGCACCAGTCTCTCACAAAGTTAACTCCTTATATATTGTAAAATATTAGCATTACCTAAGTACCTTGTGTAGAGAAATAAACGTTTTATAATATTATATTATAATAATTATTGTAATTGCTGATGTTGTTCAGTTTCGTGCATAATTACCTTACGGAAAATTCAAAATCGGTTTTCTCGTGAAATAAATGTACTTAATCGCAACTTTGAGAAAATAATTATTTCATAATCAGAGAAAATCGCTGTTGAGTCTTGCCTATGTAAGTGTAAGGGTTGTACGTTGTTTTGTATACATATTGTATATTGCTAATAGTTTCATAGAATTTTGTTTCACAATTTTTTTTTTCTCATATTTTCGATTCATGGAATAAATACTTTGAAGGTTTTTAAATCATTGATTTTTGTTTCACATACAGTCTAATGTTAGAATAATCATAATAATATCATAGAATAACAAATCAAATTATTTATCCATAAATTGTTTATAGATACTAATACTAAAAAGAGAAAAGATTTTTTTGTTTGTTTGTACCGAATAGGCTCCGAAACTACTAGACCGATTTGAAAAATTATTTTACTATTAGAAAGCTTAGTTTTTAGGGAGTAATATAGGTTATTCCGAGAAAAATAACGGGTCCCACGGGAAAGATCACGGGAGCGAAGCCGCGGGCAAAGTGCTAGTTTAATATAAAACTTATTACCAAGAATAACATTTTATCACGTGACGGCTTGCTGCAAGCGAGCATGCAGCAGGCATGGTTTCTGTCATGGCTCCGGCGCTGCGGGGCTTCGGCACACGGTCACCACCTGCTCCTCAGTTCGCGGGACGCTTCGCCCCTCCGCGTCTACGCGGATTCAAATTACACTCTAGGGGTAGGGCAGACTAGACTACGTGGATTAGGTTTTACAGCGATTCGTTTTTGTCACTAGCTTTTGTAGCACAACATATTTTAATTTTAATTTAAGACTTTAAGACTATAATTTGATTTGATTTTATTTTACAAAAGAATTCAAGCAAACAAACTTTACAAACAATAAACCTAAAAAAAGAATTCTACTTTTTGATAAGTTTGTTAAACAAAAAGAAATGTGATTACAAATTAATTAAATTGTGTTTCTGTGAAATATGCTCCATTCAAGCACATAGTCTTTGAAACAATAATATTCGAAATGAAAATACAAGGACCAAATATTTTATGAAACATTTTCTGGGAAACGAAATTCTATGAAATTTCTATCTGCGAAACTAGGCAAGTGTAAGTTATGCCAGCTAGTAGGCATATTTTCATCTTCATCCTTTATACATGTGTTATTATTTATTTTTAAAAACCTAACCTGCCCCTACCTACCCTGGGAGAGCAGTAGTGGCCCAGTCCCAGAGGTAACGGCCCGACTTACGAGTTGTAGGTCGTGAGTACAAACCCAGGCAGGCGCTATACCTTGTGTAAATAACTTCATCACCACTGCTCTCAAAGCGGTGAAGGAAAACATCGTGAGGAATCCGCCATGTACTAGAACCAGAAATTCGAAGACGTGACATCTACCAACCTGCAATGGATCCACGTGGTAGATTACTACCCACTCCCATTCGAAGAGAGGAAACATTACCTATAGGCTGATTATGCAAATACCCAACTAAAACATCATTATGAACAACTAATTAAAAGCCTCACACAGTTCGTACCATTTCGGTACCTACTAAAAGTTAGCTGACATTACATTCCACATTGTTAAATACTAATCACACAATAGGGAAAATATAAGTAGGTACACATTTCTATTCTCTGAAACCTTATTTTAAACCATGATATAAGCTAGCTGCCAAGTACAGTCACAAACTCATCCGTTACGGGATGCTTAGTGCACTTCATGTGATGCAAATTATGTAGGTATTTATAGTAGGTACGTTATTTATTTACTGCAAACCAAATGCTTATGAAAACTATTTCCCTGGCTTATGAGTGAATTTATTGTTGGAATAATGTTTGTTTATTCAAATTCATTTATTTAACTAACACAGTTCTCAATGTTAAATTGCTATCTAGTAAAATATAAAATTCTAAATAACAGAAGATTTGACAGGACATTTAACAGCAGGTCTCAAACTAGTCACAGCCCAACCCTAATTGAATAACACACTTTTATTCACAACCCGAGGGTATTGAAGGAAATTTCTAATCCATTACTTCATAGGTATGAAAAATTAGTTTGCTCAACAACGTAAATAACGCAAAGAACGCTGTCTTTTTATGTGTATTACGCAAGTACCCCGCTATTGACTTTAACACTACGCAAATTTAATGTGTTCTGCTATCACATTAAACACACAACTTGTTACACAGTTATTTAAAACGGGATATTTACCATGTTTTTTGTTTTTAAAAACATGCGTTCACAAGTTACCGCACATCTACAGCAGTCTCGGACAATGTCTTTGCACATTGCGTTGAAATCTTATTGACAAAAATAATAAAAAAAAACATCCACCTGGAGTAAATGCTGTACCTTCTTCAAGATTAAGGAATCAACACAGGAAAACAGAAATACCTATCAATTTCTTCCAATTCGAAAGAAACGGAAAGAATACCCAAATAAAATGAATGTTGTTGTCATTTGACACTTGCTTTTCTGACAGTGACAGATAGTGATGCGGCTCGATTTAATTTAACTTGACTTGACTTTGGGAAAAAAAAAAAAAAATATAAATATGGAAGCAACTGCTTCAGTTGAGGAAAAAGTCAAATATTTCAACGATGTTGTGGTCAAGCTATTTGACGCCCATGCCCACGCCATTCCCCTATCAAGAAATTCAAGTTAAAGCCTGCGCCTGCGCCTCGGATGGCAATGCGACGGAGGGACCGCGCCTTTCGGAAGTTTAAAAAGGTTTACTCGGATGACAATTGGGCCTTATTTAAGGCTGCTAGGAATCGGTGTAATCAGATGATATGCAACGCTAAATGCCGCCAATCATCACTCAAATCGCCATTTCTTCACTGTTCCCACTCTGGATAGTCTAACCAAATGTCAAACCCTCGACTAAAACAACCTTGCTGGTCTGACGCGTCCCAATAATAACCCCTTTGTCTTCACCCCAGTCGACCCGGGAGAGATCAAAAAGATAATCCTTTCCATTAAATACAAAGCGGTGGGCTGCGATAATATCAGCCGCCATATGATCGTAGCGGCTCTTGATCAACTCCTTCCTGCAATCTCCCACATCATAAACTTTTTATTTTTTTTATTTAAGCTTACATCTACCATTACAGCTAACTAATATGCGGTAAATGCGCCTTACCTAATTAATACTTAACTTAATCGTTACTTATAAACTAATACCTATAACGAATTACAAACAAAGCATTCCTTGTGAAATCACCCAGAGAACAACAGAATAGGTCCGTCTCACCCGCTATGAGGTTGAGCGTGCGGAGAGCACGCGTTAGTGGCGCCTCTTTTAAAAGTTTGGTCCGAGCACGCGGCTCCACTAGCAGTGGAGGCTGCCGTCGCCGCCACACTTTCCTGTCCGGAACACACAGACTCACCTGGCCTAAAATAACTGCATTATGCACCTTCCCTCTCAGTAATCTAAATATATGTTTGGCGAGTACAAGATCCCTCCTAACCCTTAGCTTGTTGTATCCTACCATACCTAAAATAAATAAGGTAGGAAAAATTAACGGGAATAAGAAAAAAAAAATAACGGGTAAAGATATTTCAGGTACGCATGTATAAATATATCTTATAAATTTATTTTGTACCCTCTCCAGCATATTTAGCTTCATGCGGAGCCCAAATGACTGCATTAACTTCTCCCTTTACACCGGTGTTTTCCCATCCCTGTGGCGTAAAGCCCTTGTTCGGCCCAGGATACCCGATCTCTCTCTTCCTAGTCACTTTTTTGCCCAATTTCTATCCTTCCCTTTCTATCTAAAGTGCTCAAGGCCAGTGTTGCTCAAAAATTCTCCCACTTTATTCACCGCAACTCCCTTATCAATCCGGTTTCAGGCCTGGGCACAGTACCGTTTCAGCTCTCCATAAAATGACTGGCAATATAAGGCGGGGAATGGAAGAAACTAAAGTTACAGTCTTAGTGTTAATTTTATTGACTTCTCCAATGCTTTTAATACCGCCAGTCTCAAAGTCCTTTTATCCATCCTTTCCTATCTTATGGTTTCTCGGGAGGTACGGAAATGGTTTTTCTCTTACCTTCAGGGGCGTCAGCACTCTGTTTGTGCTGGAGACTCTTCGTTGGGTTGGTGTGATCTTGCAGCTGGCGTTCCTCATGGCAGTATATAATCACCTCTTTTGTTATTCATTTTTATTAATCTCATTACTACTGAACTTGGACTGCGTATCATCTTTATGTTGACGATTTCCTTTACTGTCAGGCAAGTGTGGACAACATATCTGATTGAGGAGCTAAACCGGGATTTAGGCGTGGTTAAAACTGGTCTGATCGTTTTGGGCTGGCGGTTAATTCTACCAAGTGTCAGGCTATCATTGTAGGGAGCACCAACAGTATGCGGAAGCTGAATGGCTTGACTGTGCCACCTGTAATGTTCGACAACTCAGTCATCCCGTTTAGATCCGATGTTAAGGATCTTGGTCTGCATGTTGTTACATATCTAGCCAAAATCTAAAATTCTATCTAGCAAAAACAAGGTCACGACTGTAAGTAAAAAAGTCACCGGAACGCTGCGGTCGCTCTATCGGTTGAAAAACCTTCTTCGATCACACATAAAAGCACTGCTTTTATAGTCACTAATCTTTCCCATAATAGACTATGGTGATGTATATTACTATGATCTGAATGGAGATCTCCTAAATAAACTGGACCACCTTCTAAATAACAGTAACTGCATTCGATTCGTTTTCAATCTCGATCGATTGCTTTTAAAATGGTTACCCTACCCATACGTCGGCGCAGAGTTGAGGGCTCTGTCTATGTTGTATTCTATACTCAAGACACTACTACTCCTTCTTACCTGACATCCCATTTCTATATCTTCCTAGTTCAAACAACCTATACTTTGCCCATAATCTTCGTTCTACCAACAATCGTCTTCTACGATGTCCTTCTCACCGCTCTGGTTTAATTCACTCTTCTTTCTTTGTCCATGCGGTATTTCTCTGGAATACGCTTCCTCTGAACATCAGGATTGCAACCAGTCGGTTATCTTTCAAACTGAGGGCACGTGAACATATTCGTGAAAAATTGGCATAATCTTTGCAGCGCTGATTTGCTGGTTTTGTTTTCTCCTCTACCTATCGTATTAGTAGGTTTTAATTTTCAAGTTATCTATCACATATGTTGCACCTGCCATGTTTTGTCTCTGCACCACTCTAAGGTTGACTGGTAAAAAATGCCTCAGGCATTAAGACCGCCTTTGTACAGTATTTTTTACTTGTGCATAAAGTTTTAATAAATAAATAAAATAAATTTATTAATTAACTCATTCTTTAATTAATATCTAAGTACTTAATAAATAGCGGCAGAATAGATCTATTCCGTGTAATAGACGGTCAAAATATTGAGACAGGATTTAATTGACACAATACAAATGAGCAATAGAAAAGAAAACAAAAT
Source organism: Xanthia togata (assembly GCA_963853775.1). Classification (NCBI taxonomy): domain Eukaryota; kingdom Metazoa; phylum Arthropoda; class Insecta; order Lepidoptera; family Noctuidae; genus Xanthia; species Xanthia togata. Next base: position 9,174,119 of record OY970788.1, on the reverse strand, counting down.
AATGTTCTGTGGGTTTTGTTAACTTCGGGTTAATGCAGCGCCGTCATTGTCTAGTGCTGTCAATTGATAACGTGTAATCTTCTGTCATTAGAATCGTCATCGCATCATCATTGATTATCAGATTGTGCGTCACTGGTGCACCACTATTTAACGTACCGGCTGCTATATTTTGGATCTTGATGATTCTTGTCCTTTTTTGTGTGACCAATATAAGTAGGTACGGTTCGTTTAAAACGTATGAAACTGGTGGGAACCTCGCTTCTCGTGGGTATATATACATTAGTTACAACTGCAATCGAGTTTTCGAATAATATCTATAATTGGGACAATCGAGCCCTGACAGTTAATGACTGAGTAACATCACTAGTCACACTCACAAGCAACCAAAAACTATAGTCCATTATTTTGGCGCATTATGTAGGCAGGCATATTACGAATATAAGTTGGGGGATTATATCACTGATAAAATTGCTGGTCCTGCTCCACAACTAATTGACATACACACTGATTAACATTTTGAAAGTACTGTTGGAGCTGCTGAAGATTGTAAGACCATCTTTGTATTGTATGAACTCAATTTCCTTTGTATTATATAATTGCATAGCACAGGTGTGAGTACTATGTACTAAAGAGCTACCATTTACCGGGTAATATGTAGAATTTCTTTGACTTGAATGTGCCGTGGCGGCTGTGAGTATGTCATGCTCACTCAAATGTCTAGCTGATGGTGGCGCGTGTGTTGGATCATTTAGCTCCCTTCAAAATGGTTGAGCTGAATGGTGCTGATCCATGCGCCATGTTCGTGAAGGGGCGCCGTCAGTTGGGACTGGTCATCTCTTAGCTGCCATGGCTTAAGTATTTTAGTTATTGTAAGTTTTTGAATGATTCTTTATTTTTTTCTTTAATTACGGACGCTTTTACGAACGTGCACGTCTTTCTACATTGTTTTCACATGCATAATTTCAAAATGAATGATGTAACCAATTTTTTGTATCATTTTTTTTATTTAAAAGAGTGTGCGTGGAATTTCTTGCCAATTCTTCTCCATAGGTACCTACTACGCTTTGGAATGGGCAACTAGCTTCATATTTTTGACTGACCGATCCCTTGACAATTCAAAAGTGCCTGTAAATGGTTTAGTTGAAATAAATGCTTTGAGTTTGGGTGGAGTTTTGAGTTTTCAAGTAGATTTTCAAACCTCTCTACACGAGAATAAGCCACCTTAAAAATAAATTTAAATCAGTTGTAAACCCGCTACAGCTTTACCTAATAAAAGCCGATTTGATAACCACTACGAACTGTAGGTATATAATTATTTTTTCACCACTCCCGCACGAAAGAAGTGTCTTTCCTCTACGAAAACAGTGAGGAAAGTTGGTTTTTCCTCACTGTTTGAACAGTGAGGAAAGTTGTATTTTCCTCACTGTTTGAACAGTGAGGAAAGTTGTATTTTCCTCACTGTTTGAACAGTGAGGAAAGTAATGATCCCGTTCAGAAACTAACCTTGCCTGATTTTTTTATGTTAAGTTTTAAAGATATTTAAAAAAATAAATAATTGTATGCTTAGAATAGAAATATTTATAAGTTAAGATTAATGTTTTTTATTTATTTACCTACTCGTATGATGACTGAATACTTTCTTGCTGGTCGTGGTGAAAAGTTTCGTATGCAACATGTGAGCAAGTTCATTTGCTATTCGTTTTGTTGAGTCTTTCGCTTACTCAGGATTGAAATTTATAATCACTCGCTGCGCTCGTGATTCTATTTTTCAATCCTTCGTTCGCTCAAGACTCAAAATCAATACGCATAGGAAAAACGAACTTTCCTCACATGTTGGATACTATTTCACCACTCCCGCACGAAAGAAGTGTCTTTCCTCTACGAAAACAGTGAGGAAAGTTGGTTGGAAAGTAATGATCCCGTTCACAAACTAACCTTGCCTGATTTTTTTATGTTAAGTTTTAAAGATATTTTAAAAAATAGAATTATTTTTATTTGCTTTGTGACTATTTAATTTATTTACCTATGATGACTGAATACTTTCTTGCTGGGAGTGGTGAAAAGTTTTGTATGCAACTTGTGAGCAAGTTCATTTGCTATTCGTTTTGTTGAGTCTTTGTCAGAGAATTTTTGCTGTGCCCGACAGGGTCCATAATTGTTTCTTCTAATTGTATTTTAACACCTGTATATGTACATTATGGATTGCAATAAAGAATTTGAATTTGAATTGAATTGAATTGAGTCTTTCGCTTACTCAGAATTGAAATTTATGATCACTCGCTGCGCTCGTGATTCTATTTTTCAATCCTTCGTTCGACGAGACGAGACTCAAACGAAATCAAAACTCTTAGGAAAAACGAACTTTCCTCACATGTTGCATAAATAACTATTCTTCATATACACATTAAGAACGCTTCAATACATGCATTTACTTTTCATAAGACATTGACGATCAGAAACTGGACTTCAAATCAATTGAGTGCATTATCAAAGCAGTATCTTTTTATTACGATTTCGTTTAGACTTTAATATACAAATCAACCATTTTAAATTATCCATCGGTTATTTTTTAGTGATAATGTGATAAATATACTACCTATACATACCTATCTCTTACGGCGGAGATATCCAGTAGCTCCCTTTTTGGAGGAAGTACCTCTCCAATCAAAAACCCCGACGAAAAAAAAATCTATACTTAAAGTTGCAAAACCTGTATACTTACTATGTTTCGTCCAGATCGGTTGTAAAATATGACCTAGAGGAGTACCAACAAACTGACAACACCAAAAAATATGTATTGGCCCCTTAAGTATACCTAATTTTTGTTGTAGGTAATATTTTAATCCAAGCGTCGTCGTTCCGTTGCGCGTCGGGGGATGGGTAATGAAAGTAGTAGAACAGCATCTATCATTTTTTCAATAGCATACATTAATTATTGCTAGGTATAAGCGTCGTCTGTTTGAAGTTTTCATTAGCGGTCCCCCGACGGGGCGACGACGCTTGGATCAAAATATTACCTACAACTTATATTATGTTTAAAGGGTCAATACATTTTTTTTTCTTTTTAGATGATTTGTTTTTACGTATTTTTCCCACAGTGAAGCTAGTTACTAATTTATTCTTATTACTCTTTCCTACTCCATCATTAGACCTACTGATTGATACCTTTTCAATGAGCCCAAACAAAGCTGTAAGTTGGTGAGGGAGTTGGGTATCCTGCAAATTCCAGGTGATACCACAGCATCTGTTCAAGGTTTACTGTGTTCTAATATCATTGAAGTAACAAAACACCAAATTTCGACTCGATCAGACCTGAGGAAGATGCTCACATCCAATTATCAACTAGAAAATGAGCTGATAATCTTCAAACGACTGAACTATTTTCTTTAATCATAGCTAAGAACACTTTTGATTAAGTCACCTTTCAAACAACCAAAAAAAAACAAAATTGGTTCAGCCGTTAGGCAGCTATGATGGCGCAGACAGACACCCAGATACACAGCTACACGTTATCCTTATGGTACCATTGCATACCCGACCGCAGGCAGCAACTGCACATGACGTGTCGCGGCGTCATGTGGCTGCAATCATGATCCCGAACCCGACCGCAGGTGGCAGCAGCCCGTATTTCGTTCGGTAGATTGAAGGTAGAAAAACGTGTTATCGCTTCAGCGCGGCAGCGTTGACGGCACTACAGATCTGCGGGCTGCACGTATCGCCCGTAGCTGCCAACGACGTGTCGCTAGCTACGGAAGGTATTTCATAGAAATTCATAAAAACCAGTCGTGTCTCGGCGACACGTCGTCGCCTGCAGTTTACTCCTGCGGTTGGGTACCGAATTGTACCTTTTTTTTTTGGGTGGGAAATCATCAAATGACTTCTCCCGCTCTGCGTGGAGCAGGAGGGCGTGTCAGACTCTTACTGACTAAAACCTACCCGTATTCCTTCTGTTGCTTGTGCAATGCCAGGGGGCCACGGTATCCCTTTCGGACTTTCCTGCAACCCCGGCAGGCAATGGTCTCATCGGACCTCTTTACTTGCTGACATCTCTTTGAGGCGCGTGTGGAACACAACGCGCCGTTGACCCGGGCTTGGTCCTTAACGGACGGCGAGCTACCCATTACCCTTAAGCCCGCGCCTACGGTGGCCGGGAATCGGCAATCGATTCCCGACGCCCAGGGCGTCTCCTCCTTCGGCGGCTAGGGGCGTGAGGGCGCGAAATTTGCCTCTCTCTCACGCACTCCGCCTCCTCCTTCGCCAGCATTACTGCTTCGCAGAAGGAGGTGACGGCCTCCCATGCCCTCTCGCGCCATACCATGGCCTGGACCAGGGCCGGACGCGAGAGATCCCCGCCACCGATCGCCTCCACGAGGACACGGCGGTGCTCTGCCCAAGCAGGGCATAACTCCGCTGTATGCTCCACCGTGTGTACGTACCTTTAACCTGTCAATCAAAAATTAATTTGGTATTTTAATCAAATATAAAATACCAACTCAATTATTTTTGTAAATTTTGACATTCAAAAGTGCCTTATACGGGCCATATTTGAAATAAATGATTGGACTTTGACTTTGATAAAAATATAGTTGTAAGCATTGATGTATTAAAGGAAGGGAGGTCCAAAAGTTCGTGGAATGAAAGGGTTTTAAATAAAATGAAACAATAAATCTATTTTTCCTTTTTTATATAATCACCCTGAAGCTGAATACATTTATTAGATCTATGAATTAATTTTTCTAAACCATCGTAAAAATATTTTTCATCTTTTGCCTCAAAATGAGTCAAAATTGCCTCCTTTACCTCATTGTCGTCGGAAAATTTCCTTCCCCTTAAGTCTTTTTTTAAATTGGGGAACATATAAAAATCACTTGGGGCCAGATCTGGACTGTAGGGTGGGTGGACTAGTGATTCGAAGCCATGCGTGTGCAGAGCAGCCATTGGAACTCTGCTCTTGTGAACCGGCGCGTTGTCTTGCAAGAGCAACACACCCTTGTTCAATTTTCCTTGACGTTTTTCCTTGATGGCCTCCTTTAATTTTTCTAATATTGTTGCGTAGTATTCTCCGGTTATGGTCCTTCCCTTTTCTTTGTAATCAATCAGTATTATCCCCTCACAATCCCAAAAAAACAGTAGCTATCAACTTTCCAGCCGACTCCGACACTTTGAATTTCTTTGGCGGTGGTGTCCCCTTTTTATGCCATTGCATGGACTCTTGTTTGGACTCAGGCTCAAAGTGATGAACCCATGTTTCATCTCCGGTAACAATCCGCTCCAAAATCTGTGCAGGTTCGTCTCCACACAACTCCAAAAATTGTTTTGACGCATCGACGCGCTGCTGTTTTTGAGGCGGCGTGAGCATTCTCGGTACCCATCTTGCACTGACTTTTGTCATACCCAGGTGGTCATGTAGGATTCACAAAATGGTGGTATCTGATACTCCAACTAATGCAGATAACTGTTTTTTCTTCAAACGGGTGTCCTCCTGTATAATTTTTTCTACTTTTTCGACGATGTCTGATGTGGTGGCCTCAACTGGCCTTCCTGAGCGGGTCGTCTTCAATCGACTCCCGACCATGTTTAAAAAGACCATTCCACTTGTAAATCATTGATTTACTAGGGCACTGTTCCCCATAAACGGTTCTCGTTTAACTAAAATTGGTCTGAGCGTTCTTTCCTTGCTTGGTAAGGAATTTTATCACAGCACGGTGTTCAATTTTCTCCATAGTTTCAGTTTTCTTCCGGATTGACTTGTTTAGCAGGCGAGTGTTCGTAAACCAATGACGCAACAGGGCTGAAACTTAATTTATATACTAATGAGGAGTACCCAATTAGTATGACACTAAGCGAGCACCCCTATCCCCAATCCATCCCCTCCATTCCACGTACTTTTGGACCTCCCCGTGTATGTTACGCGCTAACATCGCAATCAGTAAACTTGGGCTCGGCGCACGACATGAAACAACATGCACCAAAACTCACACATCTGTGTTCAGTGTCATCTCACAGTCACAAAGCTACAGTTACCGATAGACGAGGATAGAGATAGGAGACGGCGCTGACGTGCGAGTGAAATCGCGTTAGCACCTCGCGCATTGTGTGCGTATCGTGTCTTTCACGCATGTTTTTAATATATATCTCGTTCTCACAAATATGGCGAAGCAAACGTCAAAATATTATTGTAATTTTCAAAAAATTTATCATTTTTGGCTGTACTTACGAGTGGTAGGTAATCCCATGTGTCTTATTTTTCTTTCTTGCATTATTAAAGCATTGTTTAGCTGAACAAGAAGTCATTTTGATGAGTATTTATTACAAAAAAACTGAAATTATTGAGCTGTGTGATCTACGATGTTCTGTGCTCAACTGAGTGCCAACTACGAGCAATCCCGTAGTTGAGTAGGACCAGGCGCTGTGACTAAGTCCCGTATCTACCTCTTTTAATACATCAATGGTTGTAAGTTATTATTATGTAGAAAGCTAACTAGTATACCGTGGGTATACGTTTTTGCATCTAAATCAAATGGAAATAGGTTTTAGTTGATAGAATAGCAACTTAAAATAACTTGTATTTGCTGAATTTCACTCTTCGAGGTATTTTTAAACGTATGTACTAAAATTCAAGGTGCCTAGACTCTCTTCATCATACCTACGCACTTAATAGCTAACTACCCTCCATTAGCCAGTCGCGATAAGCGCTCATTGTGAGCGACGCGTGTAGCGATGACGTACTCCATCATACGCGCTCTATCTGCTGATCGGATAGCATCGGAGCTGTGTAGGTTTACACGGTTACAAGGCACTGAAAATATACATAATATATGATTTTTATCAAGGTGCAAGTAGATTATTGGTGTTGATTGATGGCAAAACGCTCGCCTCCAACACCCCCACCCCCTACATTATTAGATCATTCAGAGCATTTTATAGAAGTTTATTAAAATTCGAATTGACTAGCAATTGGTGATAAGTATAGTATCGCACTAAGTGTAACTGTAACATTGTTTTTTCGTTACAGATTGTCATTATTTTAATTTTAAAGAAATGGTCTGAACAGCTCATGTGTGTACTTATCTCCAGAAAACTCGTCATCAATTCGTCAAACATCAACAGCCAAGTGAATTGAAACTATGATAAAAAGTTGAGAATTCCATTTTAATCAATGTAACAGTTTAGCTAATACCAATATCAATTAAATTGAAACAGCATAGAATTTGGCAGCATGTATAATAATTAATAAGGTTCAGACAAAGCTTTGCACGGAAATGATACTCTAAAATGTTGGTCTAGACAAAGTCACAATTCATACAAGGTACTACCCATTAAAATCGCCAATAACCATTAAGTCAATGGAAACACGCCAAGTACTACCGAATGCAATACAATAGCCAGTATTAAATCTAACCAATAAATTATTCAAAGGCGTTTCAACCGCAGAACTGCTGGAGTGATCCCAAATTATAACTATATCAGCTTTAAATGCACTTGGAGCTTCACACCTATCAATAAAGTTCGAAATTGTGTAGATTTTCGTTTGGTGATGGTAAAATTAAGTTGGTATTTTGTAGTGTAAAGGAGTACCTATAATTCAACGCCCAACGGTGACCGAGTATACGTCAAGATGTGTGAATGTCTATATTAGATGCTATTTTATGACCGCATATGTGGAGATCGGATTATTAATCATACTTTGAAGGGACTTGGCGCTATGGTAGAATATTCTGTGTTGAACTTTGAGCAGTTCCATCATTAAGTACACTATTTCAAAAGACCATGATTCAATGTTTAACTTTGTTCACAGTAGAATCATTGAATCAACTTAGTCCTTAAATTCAATGTAAAATAATTTATTAGTTCAATTTTACCATTATTGTTTCGATAGATTTGTGATCAAAGACAAAAACGTTAAACACTCAATTGCAGCTAAAACCTAAGAAAAATATCAAAATGAGACCAGATAAAACAGAAATAAAAATAAAAAAACTACCAAAAGACTAATAGAATTCAACACTTTTCCGGAACAATAACTTGGGAATAAGCGACGACAATTTGTAATAAAACCGTATATCATAATAAAAATAAAATAAGAATACACATTTCCGGGGAAAAAACGATTACTTTAGCCACGATAAAGGAGTAGATTAAGACTATAAACCCGTCTGTGTAAGACGCCGAGGGATATAATATGTGTAATAACATATAAAATATATCTGTTAAACGGTTTCGGGCCGTACTGCTTGGGTGAAGGGTTCGCCATATTCTTGCGAAGAAACTGTTGCGAGAAATCACTTTCTACCATTTTTTCTGCTGATTTAGTCGTTTTATGTATGGGGGTCTTGAACTTAAAGGGTAAAACCGTTATAACAGTTTTTTATAAGAATTCGAGGCATTTGGAGGTTCATTGGGTAGGATTGATGGTAGTGTTATTCTTTAAGATGGTTGATCTCGGAAATATTATGATATAACCGAAATTCCATAAAGTAATTACCTATAAAGGTAAGCAATGTTGACTCAATGTAGACAAAATACGGATGAAACAACAAGTTACTTAGTACAGAAAGGAAAACAGAATGATATCAAATGATGTATTCATTATTTTTAATAGTACGATAGCCTAGTTTGATACAATGATGAAAACGACCCAAATCTTCGATGATAACCGGGATTGACTCATAAATGTCCACTAAACATAAATGTCCCACTAAACGTTTACCATAAGACATGAAGACTTCTTCCATCCATCCGAACCCTTCAAAACGATTTGTTAACGCATCTAAAAACGTATTTAACCCTCAAAACTGTCATGGGACGGTTTGAGGGGCTAAAAGACCTTTGGAAACTGATCCGTGCCACAATAGGGCTGCTATAAAAATAAACTGGAACCCTTACAAGGTCGGTGCTAATGTGAAACCGATACATTTATAATATTTTCGGACGATAGATACTGTTAATATTTGATAATGTAAGACTCCTGTGGACATATGGAATTGGAGAGATCAAACTTAATAGCTGTTTATAAAATTTTCGGGTACCCCTGATCGTGATTATCGCTGGCTGGTTTGGGTAGGTACTTGAGATTAAAATTAAAATTACTTACGTCTAGTGATGTTCCATTTTAATACGAGTATGTAGATAAGTATTGAGAATTTAGATCATCATCTTACGATGCAATCAATTGTCAGTCTGTTTCTCTCTCTGTTTCTGTTAAAACTGTATGGCTATCATCACAACAAATCGTTTGTCTCATGAGTCTGAACACTGTAAATTGCTAATTATTTTTAAAAGAGTAACCGTGGAGTATCTTGCCTGCACTTCTCCATAAGAAACGACCAAATGGAGCCGAGCACCTAGCTTCTAACGTTTTATAAGTGCCCATGTAGGTTTATGTTTTTTTTTTGGTATGTTTGTCACGCGATTACTCCGCCAATTATGAATTAATTTTGATAATTATTTTTTTGTTTGGTAGGTGATCAATTGATCGTACTTCAGAGGTAGTCACGGCCACCACCATTGGTGGAATTTCAGTGGTGGTGGTGGTAAATTTTTATTAACTTTGCTTGGGTAATTTTTGAGTTAGCTTCAATAATACGTATTTTTCCCACTTCGTCTAGTGTATGAATGATGTTATATAATAATATTATATAATAAGTTCCTGTCACTGTTATTTACATAGCAGGTATTGGTATTAGAACTTGTATGGGGTAGGTACCACAACTAAAAAGTGAAAAATATGTTTTCACCTCAGCACCTCAAACAAGGAGGTTTTGCTGTCTATAAACAGTGAGCAAAATTCGATTTTGCTGCGAGCGTGAGACAAAGTAACTTTTTAATATATATATTTTTTAATGCCTAGAACTGTGCTGGGTCTACTCACAAAATTCGAAAGATTTGAACTTTACTTTGTTCTGTCACTTTCAGTTCGATACAAAAAAAGCGAGAGAGAAATAAGTTGATTCGAAGTGCGATTTTAAAATTCCATATTTACTTAATAGGCCCAAAAAATAAACAAAGAATAAAACGTTCGGATACAAATATAACCGTAAAATTGCATAATCATCTGTTATGATTTTAAATGTAATTTTTTCTTAATAATCGAATTATATTTTTTATATTCAAATAAAGAGAATTTTGTAGAAAAAAATATGAAGTTTATCATGTTTTTACATAATTATTGAAAGTTTTAACAATCTTTATTGTGACATAATACCGCGGCAATTTCCGAACGCATCTTTAAAAAACAGCGGGATTTAAATTTTTATTGTTTTCTTCTTCTGTTACACTAGCTACATGCAAAGTTCTTTAAACGTTGAATAATATAAAAATAACAATACGTAAATATGAGTGAGTCCAGTGATGAAGTCTGCTATTTAACACCGGAAGAATTGAAGCAGTATGTAAAAAATGCAGAATTAAGTTTTCTGCCTGAAAAGTCTCGCGAAAAATACTTAAAAGCTTATGATATTTTTAAGCAATGGAGACTTACAAAGGGTGCATACACTTTTTTATCGTACTTCATAGAATTGTCACAAACGAAGCAACCATCTACAATGTGGAGTATTTACTCAATGTTGAAAGCCACAATAAAGACGAAAGATGACGTGCACATTGAAACATATCCCAAACTTATAGCATTTTTGAAAAATAAAGTCAGTAGCACAAATCCCGTTAACATTCAAAACTTTCTTAATGAAGCTCCAGACTGTTAGTCAACTTGCCAAATACAAACTGACAGGTCCTTTGTTATTCGCGAGGAACATGTGAATATTATTGAGAAATATAAGGCATTACGCCCTGCTAATACGAAAACAGATCGATTTTTGTTGCATTACATCGTTGATGTAAGTGTTCGAGACAGCCTATGGGAGTCAACAAAATAGGCGCGACGCCACAGGAACCTCAGCTTTACACTGGACATTGCTTTCGGCGAACATCGGCCAAGCTTATGGCTGATTCAGGAGCCGACCTCACTACATTAAAACGACACGGCGGATGGAGGTCGAATACGGTCGCGGAAGGATATATTGAGGATTCGATCCAAAATAAATCTAAAACCTGTAAGCGTATAGTAGAGACCATAAACTTGAAGCAGACCCCAGATCCTTGGTCTCACCCATCTACTTCCAGAGTCACGAATACCACCGCTGAGTCACCTACTTTCACTATCCTACCGTCACAATCCACAAGTAAGGAAGCCGAAACCTCAGCGAATACTCAAACTCAAGTCGCTAACACAAAAATATCGGTTCCAAACAAAACTGTTACTTTTAATTTGCAAAACTGCAATAATTTTACTTTTAATTGTTACAAATATACGTGTGCTTTAATTTTTACCTTGTTGTATTTTTTTACCTTTATGTAATATGTTCTCGCTGCTGAGGTGAAAAGTTGTATGTGTTACACGAGAGCAAAGTTATTTGCATCTCGTGTCTTTGAATCCCTCGTTGCGCTCAGGATTCTAACCTAGATTCACTCGCTACGCTCGTGATTCAATTATAGAATCCTTCGCTTACTCGGGATTCAAAATCAACACTCGCAGCAAAAAACAACTTTGCTCTCTAGTTGCACAAATAACTATTAATTTCAGAAGTCGGTGGCAAAAAAACAAAATTCAAAACCAAAGTCACAGACTTTCGAAATTATTATTATTCACTTTGTAGTGTTTTTTTTGTTCATATTTTTATCAAACAGTAATGTGTACAGTTTATTTGTCATCGTACCCTTTTTTGTCTTGTTCTTTATGAGTTTTAATTTGACGCGTTGTTGGTCAAACAATGTTCGTGTTTTTGGGTCCTCAATTGGATGCTGGCTGAAAGATTTTATGAAGGCTGTTTCGGGCTTGATAAGAGCAATGATGAAGTACTGGCTTTTTGTTAAGCACCAAGCAGTAATTGCTTTAACGGAGAATACCTAGAGGCTAATAATAATGGCTGATGGAAGCTTGAAAAAGCCGGCCAAGTGCAAGTCGGACTCGTAGACGAAGGGTTCCGTACCTACTACACCGTGCGAGATTTAACTTGAAAAATTGAACTAATAAAATAAGACAATTACTTTACAAATCTTTACAAACTATCTTTGTACTCTACTCGATGAGTTCTAGACATTGACACCCCGAAAGTCAGGGTAAGAAAATTTATTTTTTAAAATCAAATGTTTATTGTATGGGGATCCCTTTTAATTTTTAACTAGATTTAATTTTTATTATTTGTTGGTATAGCGGCAAAAGAAATACACAATCTGTGAAAATGTCAACTGTCTACCTATTACGGTTCATGAGATCAGCCCGCTGACATACAGGTGGACGGAATGCGGAAGCTTAGTATTAAGGTTCGGTTTGGCACCCTTCGGGTACGAAACCCTAAAAATCACGAGATTTATGTTGATTATTTCCAGGAGCAAGTAAAAGCTGCGACACTACCCTATTACTAAGACTCCGCTTTCCGTCTGTCCGTCTGTCACCAGGCTGTATCTCATAAACCGTAAGACAGTTGAAATTTTCACAGATGCTGTATTTCTGTTGCAGCTAGAACAACAAATACTAAAAACAGAATAAAATAAATATTTAAGGAGGGCTCGCATACAACAGACATGATTTTTTTGAAGTTTTTATAGATATTAGTACGGAACCCTTCGTGCGCGAGTCTGACTCGCACTTGGCCGGTTTTTTATTATTATGTGTTATTTTAGTATACCTATTATTGGCCAGCTATCTAATTACGCAACACATTTTCGTAAACAATTACGATTAATCAGTTTCATTTTGACAGTTCAACAACATTAATTGCGTTATTTACGTTGTTGAACAGTTTATTTTTTCGAGCTTATGAAGCTATGGATCCAATATCCGATTGATCGTGTATTACGTAACTAGGCCTACTGGTTTAGATTTAATAAAACATTATACACGCATTATAATTATAATGAACTATAGCAACCCGCTAGAGGAGCTCGTGGCTAATAACTGCCGCACGGGTCAATCCATCAGGTTAAGCTACGCTTGCCGGGGTTGGTATCTGGATGGGTGACCATCTTTACATACCGAGACTCCTCCGTGCGTCGGAAAGCACGTTAAGCCGTTGCTCCCGGCTGTCATTCGTGGATCTTTGATAGTCGTTACGTGTCGTCAGAAGTCCGAAAATCTGACAACCAGTCTTACCAAGGGGTATCGTACAACCCAGTTACTGGGTTGTGGAGGTCAGATAGGCAGTCGCTCCATGTAAAATACTGGTATTCAGCTGCATCCGGTTAGACTGGAAGCCGACCCCAATATAGTTGGGAAAAGGCTCCCTGCTTCGCAATGTGAAACATAGCGTATAGTGCTTTCTCTTCCATTTTTTTTAGCAATACCGATAATTTGCTGTCTCACTCAGTCTCACTATTGTTTGTGTCATGAAGTATATGGCACAGTTTAAGTTATAATTACTTACATAATTTACACAATAGCGATTTAGTCACCTGCATACGACAAGGTTCTACCCGTCATAGGTACTAAACAACTTTCGCTATGAAACAAATTCCTCTAGAACAGTAGACAGACTATTACGATGCATTTATGTTTTTTTCTTACGAATCGGTTATGAATTTCATAGCGAATGTTGTTCAGTATGACAGGTAGAATTGCCCCCTTGACGGATGTAGGTGACTAAATCGCCACCCTGAATTATTTTTACTGTTTCAAGTTAATTATGCTACCTTTAATAATAATTTAATCATTTTTCGATATTTTACCCTAATCACTTATGTGCGCCAGTGCACTTTACTACTACAAAAAAAATGAATTCATGCGAATCGCTTAAAGAAAAACTAATATTAATTAAAATGGTCGATTCGCCGGAATTCGGGCCAGTAAATTCGTTTTCATGCATGCATGAGCAAAGTTGATTGAAGCTAGTTTTTATTCAACCTGACCCCTCACATTTATATCCATGTAAAAATATAGTAATAATAATAATACCAGCCTATTATTGTCACTGTGCAGGGCAATGGCATTGATCACCACGCTTGCTGAAGACTCAGTTGGTGATTTTACACTTATCCAAACAAATAATTAAAATTGAAGAGTCTGTTTGTAATATCAAAATAACAGTTTTTTACTAAATGCATATGATAGTGAAATGTTTACTATCCTGGCTCTAAAATATCTGATTAAATTCCAAATATAATTATTTAACCTCAAAATAGATACAAATCCTCAAATGAATTTTAAAGTCGTTACCCCAATATCATAATCCAAAACTGCTTAATAAAATTACATATTTACAATATTTCAGGGATAGGGAAAATAATATGAAACACCAAGATATTTTGTCATTAATTTATATTTCTTTGCCAACATCAAATTCGATAAAATACACCATACCATCACAACTCCTATTCTCCACATAATATCACCATTTTATCAGTATTCTAATATTTACCATAGAACCAATAGGTTACCTTAATTTACAGTAGATCTCCAACACACACAGCCACTGAGCACGTCTTACTGTCGTGCGCGCCCGAACCAGAAGGCCGTTGTTCCGCCATTTTAACATATCGAATTTTTCAGTGTTGCCCGTATTATAAATTGAAACCTAACAAGGCTTTTTTGGTTAAAAGTACCGTATACTAATATACGGTACTTACAACCAAAAAAGCCTTTATGTTAGTTTGTCTGTTTGTTTCGGCTAATCTCTGATACGGCTGGACCGATTATGACGGGACTTTTACTGGAAAAGAAAAAGAATTAGGGTCCACGCGGGCGAAGTAGCATCTAATATTGACTATAAGTCCCGGTTTCCTCACGCTGGATGTTTACCTTCACCGATGTCAGTAATGTACAAGATTAGCTCAGAAAGTCAAAGAAAAGTCATATTGGTGATTTACTCAAGACACTGGTGCCGATTCTCTTGTACACCGAACTAAACTAACTAAACTATCACTAAAATTCCTTACTTTTGGCTATGCGAATCCTAAAACTATTCTGTAATAAAAAGTCTCTAAAGGAGAATGCCAAGTTGTCCTTCAAGACTCGGCCAGAACCGACAAAGATGAACTATATATCATTAAAAAGGAAAATAATCATAGAATTTGATGGTATATTTAGTTTTCTATAAGAAGTACACCAAAAAAAGTTATAGTTCTTTAAAGTTGTCCACTTAATACTTCTAATTTTAACGATAACAACAAATAAACTATTAAATTATTAATTAAATAATGATGTTTGGCACATATTATACTCGCATAATATATGTTTTCATAGTAAATATATATAACTATAACAAACATACTTACATTATTTTAGAATATAAGTGTGGAAAAAAACACATGGATACTTTTTAACAATTTATTATTCAGCAGAATCTCTTCAGTCTCAGTTTCTAACGAGTATCGTCGCATTCGAAAGGCATTTACTCCACAATTAATGCAGCGAATCATGGTTAGTAGACTAAAGGTCCGTCCGTGTGAGAAAAGCAAGGTCAACAAGTAGGCAGGTTCAGATGTTCGATTGAGCGAGCCGGGTCAGCGAGTAATACAGGTTCAGGTTCAGTTTCAACAGCCAAGGTAGTCGTAAGTGGTAGAAAAATCGGAGTCCAGAAACACAGCAATATACAACACAAAACTCAAAAACACGTAATCACTTCGACGCTCGTGATAAAACGCGCAGGAGAAGTAGTATTTTTTTTGACAATATTCAATGACAACTACAAAAACAAGATTAAGTGTTGCTAGCACTGTAATAAGTAATATTCTAAATTGTATCGAAAATCGAATTAACTTATTTTAAATTCTTATAAAATATATTAAAAAATATAACTAAATACTATTTATTATATTAAGAATTACGAGTTACGACTTATATATGTAATAATTTCACTTATCTAGTTTCATAATGATATTAATGCAATCGATTTGCAAGTGCAATTTCGTATCGATATTATTTTATTTTGGTATTAGCAACATTTCTAATTGAAATTGCAGATAGGAAACGTGTTGAAAAATTGAATAACTATTTAAAATGACTTTTAAACGGTGTACTTCTACAGATTTTATTTATACTCTATATTTCGTACTGTTTTATATTATAAATTATCATAAATATTAAAAGTCTGTCGGACGCTAGATGATGCGAGCCGATTTTTGTCATTGTCCTTTAAAAATTATTTTGACACAACTAAATCGAATTTGACAATTGCGACTCCACGTGGTACATACTTGATTGCCGGAGCCGGAGGTGCGCAGTGGGGGCAGCCTCGACGTATTGTATATGGAGTTTTTCACTTTTTGTATGGAAAAAAATAAAAAAAATTACATGTCTTGTGTATTAGGGGTATAAGGGTTTTATAAAGGGGGTCGAAATTTTCATTATTTTTGCGATAGGACACACTATTCTCGAGATATGAGCAAAAGAAAAGAAAAAAAACCAGTACAGTACTGCTTTTGCACCCGAAGTCGAGATGTTCGTGTGAATTTTAGTTCATGACAACTAATAATATTCCACACCATTTTCAGTGGCGATTAAAAATAGTCAGAATTAATTAGACAATTAAAATTTTAGGTGAATAACGTCAAATTCAGAATAGCAAAATTGTCATTTTCACTAAATTAAAATCTCAGTACAATCCTAGTGCTGTCAAACTAAAATATAGTTAAGTTGTGCCACTTTAGTCTATTTCAGAATAGGAAAGCAACGTTTGACAGGAGTAAACTAAATTTTGGTGATGTTTAGACGCATTTGTGACAAGAGAATCGGCACCACTGTTTATGTTCTTTCTCCAGAATTAGCTTACCTACTGACAGGTTATATAAGTTTATATAATTGTTTATTTTAATTGACTCTTTATGTCAATTTTTTTTTTTTTTTTTTGTTGACGTATTTTACTCATTAGAATGATTTTCATGAGTTGTATTGCAATATGTGGTTTTAGCTAGCGACCTCGACAATTGATCATATTATTTTTTGCCTGACCAACCGGCAGCAAGTTCGTCATGCTCCCTTAGATGTCACTGCTTGCGGTAGCGTCGGGGGTCGGGTTGCCTCCTTCCCTCAAATATGGCGAAGGGGGTAATGGATGATCTTTGCGTTAAGCTCGTGAACGGGTGCTGCTTTTGGTGACTGGTCGTCTTGCTGATCATGGTTTGTTATTTTTATTAGTAATAGAGTACAGTTCTCGATATTTTTGGTTGTTAATGGCGTGTGCTAGCTGAAATATGGCTATTAATTTATAATTTAAATTATGTTTAGTATTGCGTAATGTGAATAATTTTGCATACTATAATAATATATACATTTTTTTTCTAATTGAACAGACAGCTGTGCTGCTGGGGAGTTTCTTGCGCCACTTCTTCTTCCCAGAGAGAGCACTAGGAAGTGGTGAAGGGTGGGCGTTTTGTGGGACTGTCTTATGTAACTTTGATGTTCGAAAAGTGCTCAGCCTAGTTTGAATAAATGAATTTTGAATTTTGGTACTTGTCCCGGTTTGAACTCACAACCTAGTGCGTGAGAGGCTAGGCCAACACGACATTTTTCATGTGTTCCATCCAAAATAAATATATTTTTATATTTAGTTCAGCAAATATTTCTATTAAAAAGACGATACTCCATAAGTCACACATTTTCAAAAGAAAATGTCTGTCTGAGAATACAATCCGCAAAAAACGTCACAGCTGCTCCATCCACATTTGCATCAATATTCTGTAGTAATTCATTACAGCCGACTTTAGCTACAAACAGGGCTACTGTTTTGACAGATGTTCATCTCAAACTGTTATTTTTGTCGCCGGGGGTGTTAATTTGCGTCGCTTGTTTAAACGCCAGACCGCGCATCAATTAAGGGATTACTAAACGTAATTTGCATGTAATAACTTGAAAGGTGACGTCGAAGTGGGGTACGTCATCTGTTTTTGGTAGTGTGAATTTTTGGTGACTTTAGTAGATACGAAAAAGGTCAAATTTTATGAATGTCACTGACTTTTCCCCAAGTTCTCAATATTGTTACATGACTAGTGCACTTATTTAGAGCAAATCCAAAACTTAGCTGTTGGGAATTAATTGATTAAAGCTAAGCTGGAACGTACTAGAAGGTTTAGTGATCACAAACTGAAAGTTTCATTTTTGCAGTAAATACTAGCTTCTGATTTATGTTTACTCATTATCTTACTGAAGACCACAGTTTCTTCAATTACACGCCGCTGCTTTTATGAGTCATCATTTTTGATATCATAGGTAACATTTAATGTTCCCGTCCCACTCCTGTCTCAACTTTAGAAATCTTGTTCATCTGTCTGTGTGAGCCGACAAGGCATAAACAAATTCTAGCAAGCAATACACGCGAGAGTGTTGCAAGTGATTATTAGTCGCATGTTAGTCGTGACGGTTTGGCGAGACAGAACAAATACTGCGATTGTTACTGCGACCATGTCGTGCTTAGAGGCCGATACTTTCTTTAAATTGCGTTTAATTTTCTATTAGGTACATTGTTGTCTGAGAATCGGAAGAGATTATGTTTAAAAAGATTTTCTTAAGTTTTCCCGGATAACTATTTATCAAATATCAACTTTACACAGTATAATAAAGTTATAATGTGACTTTAATTACTGCTACAACTCCTGATTGACGAATCCTTGAAAATTCCGAAGTAAATGTTAGCAAGTGGTTTAATTAAAAATTAAAATTTAACAATTTATGTTTGAGTTTCACTCAATGTTTCTATAGGCTTTCGATTTGGTAGCATTACATTAATCTCTGATTAATCTATTCTCTCTATTCTCATTAATCTCTGCGAATAAAAATCTGCGTTTTTATAGTCACTTTTACATAATAAATAGGCTGTAGATTGCGACGTGGTTCTGCATCTTGATGAAATTTGTGCTTACACTATTGACTATGTTGTAACTTCAATCATAATACATCATTCCAAGAATGCTCCAAGAAAACAACGTGATGTATTACGCTTTTGTTTTTCTCTACCAAAAAAGGGTTATGTAAATCTATTATGTGAACTACCAAAAATATGAAAAAACATCTTACAATGACAACATGGTCACCCTAAACAACACGCGTTCTCATTTACGTTTGAAAATATTTCGCTGCACTAATTTTTTCGTGTCTTCCAAACATTTCCACTACATTTTCAACCTTACCTTCTCCGACATAGGGTTCTGTATCACCATCTTCTGTCATCACATTGGGTTATGGATCAGTGTTGTAACCGCGATCACGGTTTGCCTGTTCATTGTTTTCGTTGACGCTGCGCGTTGTGTTGCAATGTTCAAATGTCGAACGTTGAATACAGTTTGACCCGGTACCTCAAAGGTTATTGTATAAGGAGATAAAAGTACAAGTAAGAAAGGGCCATAATGCTTACAACGTTAGAAATTGTTTGAAATTATAATATGGATTTATATCAGCTGATTTGTATACAGAAACCGGGTGACTCATTGTCAACACGACTGCTGATTGATTCGTCAGTCTGATTAAGTTTTTAAATATCACCTTCAACAATATTTTCTGTGGACACAAAGAAAACAAATGGTCTTCTTTTCATACGACGTTCAACGATCGCAACTCAGACGCTGCTGCAATTCGTCAAAATCTTATCAAATTGTGAGTTAATTAGTATCTAAGCACATTAATAGCAGCTACATAGATCGGCTGCGATCGTAAATCCGAATTTGGGTAACAAAATGTTATCATTTTGTAATTATTTTTTTCGATAATTTTCCATCAAACTCCTGTAAGCATGAGTGGGTAACTAGCGATGATTATTTTCATCTCGGCATACAACGACGTCAGAATGTGAATACGTGTAGACAGCCCGCGGGCCAACAGACATCTTCAATGTTATGCTACCCTGGTACTCGTACTATTTGTTCACTGTGCTTAGGTTGATGGAATTTGTGGAAGAGTACAGAACATTTTTATAACCTCTTATTTAATGTGGACTCCTGGTACAGTGTATCTGAAGATTGTAAGGTGCCAGAGCTAAATAGTCTCAAGACTCATTGTTGGTTCACACATGAGTAACCTAATAAAAATATTAGTAGGTACTAGTTGTCTAGGAATAAGTTCATGGGGACTGCTTCAATAGCTTGAAGGCACGTAGCATCATAATTCATAACCGTTGTCACCTTGTAAACACACTGCGAAGTAGGACATCACTACAGTCTTGAAGAAATCTTAAATAATTGGTAACCTTAGAGTAAATCTAGAGGAATATTGTTCGTTTATGGACGAAAGTAGACTCTACTATTTGGATTAACGATACACCATGGATCCTTATTGTCCCCAAACTAATCTGTGGTCTGGTGGTCGTGAGTTTACGACCCGAAGTAGTGTCTGCGACGCAAAACTATCAGAATTCAACTAGCGGGTCTTTCGTCGCGCCTAATTCAGTTAGGTGCCTACCTGCAGGCACTTTTCACTTTTGGCTAGATCTAGACACAGGCGACACGTTAGACATAATATAGATTTAAAGTTCCAGACAAATTATATCAGAATTACTAGTCTGCTAGTTAGTGCATGTAGCAAAAAATCTACTCAATATTTTTATTGATGTTAGAGGTACTACATATATTTTGACAACTGTTTTTGTCTACATAGCTTTTCTGATATCAAATAATCTAATTGACCTTTCATTTTTTCATAGAAAATATGAATTGAATTTTGAATTTGAATTGCATTTTTTTTTTTGCATAAAATATGGTACATAAAAGGTCTTGAATATAAAAAGTTCCACATATTTTGCTTACTGACATATTTCAGCAAGCAAAAAAAATACCTTTATGTAGACATACATGTCAAGTTTTTTATTATAAACATTATTGTTAAGTTATTGAACCGTTGCAGTTGGTGGAGCAAAATTCTCAGTATTCAACTTGGTTGAAATTAAAGGAAGTTTTCATATTGCATTTGTTTCTACTACAATAAATTATTTTGTTCATATGCAAAGTTGTAGGGACTTACATACCTAACGTTATTTCTTTTAAGTATATGTATATAGTGTGGTTTCGTAGAATTTATTTGTAAAAACTGTTTTTTATACAAAAAAAATGATAAAGGTAAAATAATAATTATTCTTAATTAAAGGTACCCACATAAAAAAAAAACAATATGCTAATTGAATCTAAAAAAACTTAAAGGACCGTAAAAATCACTACAAAGTACCATTTACCAAAGGTGCCTGTTAAAATTAATTTACGCACCAAAAATATGCGCACCAATAACTCACGTAGGCAATCTTCGGCAATTTCCGACAAATCCCTTCAACATAAAAGCAAATCACTTGGCGATCCGTCAACGAGGTGGGAACGGCAAAAAAGTTAAATTTCTTACGGCATAAGCGTCATAAATAAAAGAAGGTGGCCAACTTTCTGCCGTTACCGGTGTGAGGTTGCTGTGGACGTATTCTGGAACTCGACAGTGTTGCATTGAGGTAGGTATGATTAAAGTTCTCGTCTAATAGACATAATGTAATTGGTTTGAATCAATTACAATTATTTGACTACCCAAGCTTCATAATTATGGGTCTATCATTTCCGAAAATATACTAATTTTTATTCTGTTACCAATTCTCATGTCTGCAGTTGTCATTGGTTGGCCAAAATATCAAGCAATGTACTATGTTATAACTTTATGTTAACGTTCTATGTAGGTAAGTACCTAAGTTGACGTGGATTTCACTGATAATTTGAATTGACAGGGCTAAATCACATCGATAGTATGTGCATGGCTTTTATTCAGACGTCTCTAACAAATCACTCTTGAAAACAATTCCTTTTTTTCCCGACCAAGAATCGGAGCGTACCTACCTACACGTTGACTACAAACAAATAGAAAATATACAGAATAAGGATACGTGGGCACAATTTGTCGGCGCGGACGTTCGGGCGCGTTCTCCGCAGGAAATGAGCGTATTTGTCTTACCTGAGCAAGGTATGGGGTCTATTGTGGCGATAAGCGGGAAACGTGTACGATAAGATACTGTATTAAACAGGATGAGCTACAAGCAGTACCTACCACATGAGCTACAAGAAGTACCTACCACATGCATGACAGGTGATAGTATCTTATTAATGATTTCATGATGTTGCATTTACTGCATCATCAAGACTATCATCATCAGCCTGTAGTAGTCTACCATAGTAAGGTGATGAGATGACTGATGATCTTCGATCCACCATTCATTACCAGCAGATGAGCCGTTAAGATCGTTGTTCCATCTAGTCTGAGGGATTCCTAGATTTCGTTTTCCAAATCAGGGTTTCAAATCCGAACAAGTCTACCCCAATAACCATCGGCTCGATGCGTCGGCCGAACCATTGTAATGTTGATGTCGATTTTCGTTCTCTGTTCTCGATCTCACCTCATTTAGTCGTCTTGAGCGTAGGTAGCGTTTTCTGTAGCCTGCTGAGTATGTAAGATTAATAAACTGAAATAAATTTGAAAAACGAGACAGACACATTACTCCCGCTAACTCTAGAACCAAACTCATTCCAAAGCTAGAGCTGCACAATCATAAATTCACTTACCAACATTTATGAATGTTAATAATTAAAGCCACTATAGCTCCGTGCGATTTATTTGGTGCTCCAACTGTTTTGCTTATGCACCGTTTGGCTCCGAATCTTGAAGTCAGGAAACTGACGTCATATTGTGGTGAGCGGAAGCAGTTCATGCAGTGAAGATGTATTAGCTTCCTAATGTTTCTTACCTTTCCTCTAAGGAGAGACGCTTGAAGGTGGAGTCAGGTTTTGGATTTCATATTGTTGTTAAATAAAAAGGTATAAGTTAAGAGGATGGTAAGCAAATTGCAATTCGTGTCAGTACTATTAAAAGTTATTTTAATTAGCGAAGCAATATTATTTACTGATTTATAATAATATTTATTAGATACAGGTACTACGGACATAAAATGAGAGTGATACAAAACTGTTATCAGCTAGACACAATTTATTCATCCGGTAGTTGTTACTTTATTTTGTTGTTCTATAACATATATACGAAAAAACGAAAAACACTACTTAACTCAAATCGAGGTTAATATAAATATAAAGAAAACGAAGCACTCCTGTTTGATAAATAACAGGAAGTGGATAGGAATCGACAGAGCAGAATAATTGTTTCGCATGGAGAGAGAAATTAGTAGGTTCGTGGAGATGACAGCTAAACTAAAAGAGTTTGAAGACAGATGCAGAGGCACAGATTGAGATAATGAGGTGCCGCAAGGCACTATCTTGGAGCAGTAGCTACATAAATGAGCTCTGTTAACTTAAGATTAACAATTGCCGCATCTACGCATACGCTGATGACACTGCCGTGACCGCTGAGGCTCCGAGTATTTTATATTTCGAATCTTCGCGTCACGTATTTGCGACGAATGTATTTACATCTCAATTCGCAATACAATGGAAGTTACTAACCTTACCAATTATAATATCTCTGCACATAAATATAACTTTCCTCCAGCTCTAAACTAAGTACATATAATTTTATATGCCCCACCAAAGATCTTAAATATCTTGGAATCGAAATTGATGCTTATTAAACTTTTGAAAAAAAATATTAATAGAAAAGGTAAAGAAATTGCTAGAAATTAATGGCTGTTCTATTCACCTTTTACCAATGATGATTATTTTGGGGTTGTTATATTTAACTTCTAATGGAACTACCTATACAAACCGAATTTTAATTATGCTTGTTGATTGCCATCGAACCTCCGTTGCCTAAGTCATTTAATTTATTTTTCATGGATCGTAAAGTATTCTAATAAATGTAGGTAATTGTAAACTTTTCTTTTTCGGTTTTTCAGGTCAACACCACGATTGGTTGGCTCAGACGCTTCGTACAAACTGAGCCCGTATGAAATGGAAGCCCTGAATGTGGTAAGTTTCAGAATTCTATTATTTTTACATTATGTAACGCTAACGTGGTGTGATAAGTATATCACGATTTTAAGACCAGCCACCACTCCCAAAGAATATTTAAACGCAAACTCCGCCCCCATGCATAGCAACCTCTACAATTATTGATTTTACCTCGATGGTCCTAGTTTATCAATTATAACTTCTAGTTAAGCGGGCACGCCTTTTATGCCTGGAGGCTTTATTTTCTTTTTTAAATATTGTTTACGTTTAGTTATTTTTATTTCTGCTTGAGTATAGTTTTCGATGTTTTTGGTTGTTATATTGGCGTGTACTAGCTGTCATATGGCAATTAATTTATAATTTAAATTATGTTTTGCGTATTGTAAAAATCTTGCATACTATTGTATAGAATCTTTTTTTTTTTTCTAACTGAACAGACAGCTGTGCTGCTGGGGAGTTTGTTGCGCCACTTCTTCTTTCCAGCAAAAGCACTAGGAAGTGGTGAAGGGTGGGCGTTTTGGGGGACTGTCTTATGTAATTTTGACGTTTGAAAAGTGCTGATTCTCAGCCTAGTTTGAATAAATGACTTTTGCTATTTTGAATTTTGACTTACGCCATTTAGTTCCGTGCTCGAACATGACCAAAGAGCGCACGCAATTTTCAACTTTATTACTGATGTGTTAGCGTTTAGCATATAGTAAGCAAACAGATACACAAACTCATTTGCATGGATATTATTATGGATAAACGCTTAGTTATACTGCTAAAGGGTGCGTCAATATACCCGTTATATGCTAAACGCTAACACATCAGTAATAAAGTTGAAAATTGCGTGCGCTCTTTGGTCATGTTCGAGCACGGAACTAAATGGCGTATTCAAACTAGGCTGAGAATCAGCACTTTTCAAACGTCAAAATTACATAAGACAGTCCCCCAAAACGCCCACCCTTCACCACTTCCTAGTGCTTTTGCTGGGAAGAAGAAGTGGCGCAACAAACTCCCCAGCAGCACAGCTGTCTGTTCAGTTAGAAAAAAAAAAAAGATTCTATACAATAGTATGCAAGATTTTTACAATACGCAAAACATAATTTAAATTATAAATTAATTGCCATATGACAGCTAGTACACGCCAATATAACAACCAAAAACATCGAAAACTATACTCAAGCAGAAATAAAAATAACTAAACGTAAACAATATTTAAAAAAGAAAATAAAGCCTCCAGGCATAAAAGGCGTGCCCGCTTAACTAGAAGTGATAATTGATAAACTAGGACCATCGAGGTAAAATAAATAATTGTAGAGGTTGCTAGCTAACCACATATTGCAATAAAACTCATAAAAAAACACTGTAATGAGTAGATTATGTCAACAATAAATTAAAAATAAATAAAAATAAATTGACTTATAAAGTCAAATTATAAACAATTATATAAACTCATATAACCTGCCAGTAGGTAAACTAATTCTGGTGAAAGAACATTTAAACATTGTCTTGAGTTAATCACAGTGACCAACTATTCTTATCATTTAAGTAGTCATTGATAGAATAGTATGCCTTTGAACAAAGGCTGGGCTTTACCTTAGTTTTAAACGCATTAAAAGGCAAATCTAGCAAAGAAAAGGGTAGCTTATTATAAAAGGTTATATCAAGCCCAACAAATGAGTTATGAACCTTATGAATCCGGTGAAAGGGAGCAGTCTAATTTCTTATTTCGTATACAACTAAATTAATAATTGATCTAGAGAAAAAAACATCTTATGTCTCGATAATAAACTATAATAATAATAATATATTTATTCAAAAAATTACAAGGCATAAAAATTTGTACAGTTTTGCTTAAATGTAAATTATATTCCTAAGACTTACGTGCCTGAACTACACTCGAGAGCAATGAATCCGGGTCACTTAAAGAATCCTAAAAATCTCGGAAACTAAAAATGCTAGGTTAATGCAATAAATTGTATTTAATAGACAATGTAATACTCCTTAAATGAAGGTATTAAAACTTCTTAGTTATTGTAAAGTTATATCATAAAAAAATCAAATTTGAAAAAGGGCCACTTTCGAAGATGGAACTACGAAATTACAGCATTTGGTTTTGCTTTTGTTTGTAATCTGTCATTTATGTGGGTACATAAACCATGTTGATAGTGCTCTATATTCATTATTCAAGCTGAAATTATGTCGCTTACGCCTGAAGAATGCACCAGAATACTTACAATGCTGGAAACCGGCCGGAGTCAGCGCGATACAGCCAGGACTGTCGGTGTGTCGCTGTCAACAGTACAAAGAGTTCTCCGACGTTACGAAGAAACTGGTTCTAACCTACGCAGACCAGGAACGGGCAGAACCAGGTGTACCACAGCACGAGAAGACCGATACTTGGTGAACACCATGCTTCGAAATCGCTTTCTTACAGGAAATCAGTACTCACAAATCAGTTTCGACGCCTCGGAGGAAGTAACCCAAGTGCATGGACAGTAAGACGTCGGCTTGCTGAATCTAACTTAAAACCCCTTAGACCTGCAAACGGCCCTAAACTGGAGCGTGGGCATCGTATTTCAAGACTAAGATATGCCCAGAGCCACGTAAATTGGAGTATTGAAGATTGGTCAAAAGTTATGTTCTCCGACGAATCAAAATTTATGCTCTACAAGCACGATGGAAGACACAGAGTGTATCGAAGACCAGGGGAAAGATTCAAGCAAGCATGCATCGAAGAAAAAGTAGCCTACGGTGGTGGGTCTGTACTTGTGTGGGCCGGAATTTCTTCTGAAAGTCGCACAGAGCTGGTGATCATAGAAAACGGCTCTTTAACTAGCGAAAGATATGTGGAAGAAATCCTCAATGATCACGTTGGTCCATTTATGGTCAATTTAGGTGAGGATGCTATATTTATGCATGACAATGCCCGACCTCATACAGGTAGGATTGTGAATGACTACCTTCAAGAGATGAACATTACTCGTATGGAGTGACCAGCGCGCAGCCCGGATATCAATCCGATCGAGCATGCTTGGGACGAGCTAGGCAGATGCGTAAAACAACGAGACCCTCCCCCAATCACGCTTCGTGAGCTCAAAATTGCTCTCACAGAGGAATGGGAGAATATTCCCCAAAATCGTATAAGGAACTTGGTGTACAGCATGCCAAACCGCGTAAACGCAGTAATGGAAGCACGAGGAGGCAATACGAAGTATTAAAATTCAAGAAAATCGTAATAAAGTTCAAAAATTTAATGTTTCCTATTTTTGTTTTAAGGAGAGATCAGCAGTTTTTTTCTTTATGTAATTTTGTGTTAATAAAATGTATGGTGACTCATATTTTTTTTACTTTCATTTAAGGAGTATTACATTGTCTATTAAATACAATTTATTGCATTAACCTATCATTTTTAGTTTCCGAGATTTTTAACATTCTTTAAGTGACCCGGATTCATTGCTCTCGAGTGTAGGTAATCCTGTGTTTCATGCGGGAAGAGCTTAAATAAACTTATAAAATAAAATAAATAGATAATCAAAAGGTTGACAATACTCGTAGATCACTAATTATAAGTTGAGTAGTAACTCCTAGTTTCTAAATTTGATAAATACTTAACGTAGGTAAAATTTGTACATATTTTCACTGTAGCACAGTTAGTAAATTCTCTGTATCTTCGTAAGACATACTTTGGAGAGCATCCTTGAGAATTCTCTTACAATTTGTGTAGTTTAGGGAATAAATGTTAGCTTTCGAGTTTAGTCTATTATAGAGAAGAGGACCGAGGTATAGGTAAAATTTGGATACAAAAGCATATTTAGTTGTATTTTATGGACAAACTATACCTTTACTTCTTTTATTAGTATATGCAGTGTTGTAGGGTAGAGCTGTGTGTTGTTTTAATACAATACCCATTATAAATAGCTGTCTAACTGTTAATACTTCACAAGATTTTTATAGGAGGTTAGTAGAAGGAAAGGGCGGAAAGTAGACACTTTGAGGATCGCCCTTTGAGCTCTCTCAATGGTTAGTATCATTGTTTTACCTGCTCCACCCCATGAGGTAATACAGTAAGTTAATATTGATTGACACAGCGCAAACTAAACTTGTCTAATTAGTTTTGGATCAGCAATATAGCGTAACTTTTTAAAAACAAATATCAACTTGCGAATTCTATTATTTAATGCTTGTATATGTTGTTTGAACGAAAGTGTTTCATCTATTATAACACCAAGGTATTTTGTTGTATTTGCCATTTTAATTTTGGGACAAACACATTGGTTTTCTGTAGGAATTATGCAATGATGAGCATATAATGTCGAGATAGTGCTTGTTGGTGTTTGTTTGTGCATCGAAAACTTAATGTAATTTGTCTTGTCTGCATTTAGTGTTAGTAAATTATGTTGAAGCCATTTATTAACAATATTGAACCCATTTTGCGCAAGCTCGTAGACATTTTTTTCTGAGTCAGCCGAAAATAGAAGGGCATTGTCATCAGCATAAGAAACAATTTGGCCGTGATCTAGATTTAGGTTACAAAGATCGTTTATGTATATTAAAAATAGTGTAGGCCCTAAAATACTTCCTTGGGGAACTCCGAAAGACGTGTTTTTTTACCATCGCTGAGAACATTACCAATCCGTACACATTGGGTACGGTTTTCTAGATAGCTCTTAAATAGTTTCAGCTGGGTGCCTCTGATACCTATGGCTTCAAGCTTGCGCAACAGAATTTGAATAGAAACCGAATCAAAAGCTTTGGCGAGGTCCAGGAAGATTCCTACTGTGTGGTTACCATTATCAAGTTCTTGTGCTAGATAGTCAGTCATATGGTTCATATTTTTTTCTAATATTTTAGAAATAGTAGGCAGTAAGGAAATAGGTCTATAATTTGTCACTTGATCTTTACTGCCTGATTTGTAAACGGGGACAACAACAGCTTTTTTTAGGCACTCGGGAAAAACACCTGTCGAAAAACATTTTTGGAAATAAGTAAGTGGCGGTCCCAACTGAACTGTTTAATAATTATATTTGATATGTTATCCCAGCCAACTGCACAGTCGTCCTTTAAACTCATAATTATCGTTTCTACCTCAGTCTTGTCAGTGTCTTGCAACAGAAAGGATGATAAAATAGTGCTACATGTAAATGGTGTGCTTGTTAGATATTGTGATTGGCCCTGAACATTTTCAGCAAGACATTTACCAAAATTAACAAAGAAATTGTTCGCAATGTTGGCAGATGCTAACTGTGATAAGTGTGCTTGTAATAAACCTGAAGATGACTGATTTTCTTTCGAGGTATACGTTACATTTTTAATAAAATTCCATAGTTTTTTACTGTTTGCACCAGCTTTTTCTAGTGCAATTTTATCGTAGTTGCTTTTTACTTTTTTAGAAGATTATTACAGAAGTTACGATATCTCTTATACGACAGATGCAAAATTAAATTATCTGGATTAGATTTAGCTTTCATATGCAGTTTATCTCTATTTTTCATACAGCGAATGAGTCCTGTCGTGATCCATGGTTTTATATTGTAGTTTTTGTTATTTCGCCGAGATATGACCGTGTTCTTCTGAATTGCATGTTGTACATTTTTGATTAGGTACAACATACAAAACTGCGGGTCAGCGGAATCGTAGACTGGGTCAAAGTCGATATTGCGTAAGTCTTCTTCAAGTTTATTTACAATTAATCTAGAAATTGTGCGAGTGATTAATTTAGGTAATTCACAATTTAAAATGAGTAGGTAGCATTGTGATCGGTTATTGTTGAATTAATTACAAGAGTAAGTGCAGGGAAGTTTGATTTGAGCATAATATGATCCAAACAGGAGCCACGTTGATGTGTAGGAAGCGTGTGTGCGGGAAACAAACCATGGAAGGCGTATACGTTAAGGTATTCCTCAGCGGATGCGTCAGCACTTTCTGGAAGAATATTGATATTAATATCTCCAACTAAACCAGTATTTTTGAAAGACGATAGGTTCCGCAAGGTGTTGTTTAGAGACTCAGTGAAATTGTTTATATTTCTAAAAGATATAAGGCAAGTATAGCTAATTCTGACCCGATTGTAATTAACAATCTATTACAGTCGTGCATATTTGGTTCCTCGGCTGACACATTGAGATGATTTCTTGCATAAACTATCACCCCATCGTTCTGATTGTAGTTTGTGTTACTTTTATACATATTATATCCCGGTATTAGTGGTATGTTATACTGTTTGGAAAGCCAACATTCGGTTAGTACTATAACGTCACAGTTTATATCGAGACGTTGTAGAAAAATGCTGAAATTTTCGAAATTTTTAAAAATACTGCGAATATTTTGGTTTAGTATGGTTAGTGGACTAGTGTGGGAGGAGAGATATTGTTTACAGTGTTCAACGTCACAAACGTGGGATTCAGATACAGAGAAATTATCTATGTCATTCATTAAATGATGAATCATAATTATAAAAACAATAGCAAGGGCTTAACAAATACGTAATTAACGGCGCTCTTAGGCGCCTCCATAATCAACAGAATTGATATACCTTTTTTCAGCCATTATTTTCGCAGGGCAGTCAGAACCACTTGTCTTGTGATTGCTCGACTCTTTGAAGTGCAAGCAAGTAGCACATTTTGGTTCCTCAGCCTTCTTTGTGCATTCTTTAATGGAGTGACCCTGATCACCACAGTGGCCACAGGTAATGATGGTTTCACGACATGACTTGGCCGCATGTCCGTACTGCTGGCACTTATAACATCGTGTGACTAGAGTAAAGTCTCTCACAGGGCAAGACGACCAATTTACAAACACTCTATCTTTTGATATCAGGGCTTTCCGTATGTCTGCAGATACTTCTATTATATAATTACAGGTCTCAGCGTCCTTCTTACCTGACTTATGGCTTAACTTAATGGTGGTTAAAAAGGTCTCAGGGCTGCAATCCTGAAGGGTCTCTGCTAGATTCTGGTGGAATAAACAAGTAAAAACTTCCTTCTCTTTCATGGGTGACGGCACTCCGATAACTACTATTCTAGGCTTCCTTTTTGGGGATTCGTCTACTGTAAGGCCTGAATTTGATAGTTCGAGATAGTTAGAGCATCGATTTTTTCACCTTCTCAATATCGTCCTTTGTTTCAGTGCTTATAATGACACCGCCATTTCTCGTCTTACGTAGTCCTCTTACCTGCAGTTTCATTTGCTCGGGGCATATCATTTTTTGGACAAGTGTTTTTGTCTCCTCACTCGACTACTATACTTTCTTACTGTCAATAATTATTTTAGACATAAAAGCCTGGTTACTCGGCTTTTGTTATTGATTCAAATTTAATAATCTTTAAAAAAGACATTATTTTCGAATAAAAAAATGAATACAGCGAAAATGTACCAATTACGTAACTGTCTTACACATGGAATGAAATATATTAAAAAAAATCATATACTAAAGTTTCATTTTGATTATAAGGGTAACTTTTTTAGAATATAAATACAAATTAACATACAATTTAGGGAGCCTCCTCTGAACAATCGGACCATAAGGTACCTACTAGCTACTAGTAATCAAGACAGAGTTATGATATATGATGTGATGTGATACATAAATTTCAAATGAAAAAAGGAAAATGAAGATGAGGGTTTCATTAGTATAATATTGCATTGGTTTAAAATAAATCATAAGGTAAATGGTATTATTGACTCGTACATTTTAATTACTACGAGAGCATCAACCTCACAATTTGTCACCGTTTTACACTTCGCTCGAACCCGAAGATATCAGTGGATTAAATGCTATGAAAAGTAAACACCGACAGTTATCTCTGAGATATTGGGTACTAAACAAATAATAACATAATAATACAGCACGCATGTGCCCTTGCAGATTAATTGGGAACAAGGAAGGACAAATAGCGATTTTGCGAAAGAGGATAGGTAGTAATAGCAACCTCCAACCCATTCTGCCCTATTTTTTATATATTTTGGGGTTGGCTGTGCATGTCTTTTTCTTCCTCAGCCGTTACCTCAGTATTAACCTCCTTTCTTTGTTTTCTTCCATTACTTTCATTTCCCGTTCCTTTGGTATTTTTCTGCCAATATTGCAACGTTACTATTCAAAAGGTTAAAATATGTTTTTTTATTGTTCACTTAGTTCATGCATTTGGGGTGCATGAATTTATGTGAACAATTTTTCTGTTAGATTACGATTACCATTATTATTTCCTTTATTTTAATTTACATCATATAAATTATATTTTTAAATATTAGAATAAAAAATTTTATATAAAAACATTTAAAAATATAAAAAATAGTGGCCCATCGGCATCAGGAACAGGGTCCAAGCTGCCGGTGGTCAGGGCTCTAGAGAGAGGAACCTCCTCACTATGCGTGCCGTGTCCAGAAGTACTGCTTTCTGAATCAAGCCCTTGACCCAGCCGTGCAATGAGAGCCTCCTGAGGTGTTGATCGAGGCTCTTCGCTATTAGGCCATTAACTGAAACGATTATCGGTACAATGATTGCAGAGTCCACGTCCCACATGTCGACAACCTCGTGTGCTAAGTCAAGATACTTGATTTTTTTATCTTTCTCAGCTTTCACGAGATTCTCGTCATGAGGAACAGCGATATCAACAATCATTGCACGGCGCTCTCGTCGATTACCATTATTATTATGTGTTTGGGAACTCTTCATCGTGCATGAATCGTAGGGAGGAAAGAATTGTAGCTTTGCGAACAGGCGATTCCACCGTCTGAATGCATTAGTTTATTGTGGTCTTTAAAAATGTTTTAACAATTTAGATAGGCTTGCAAAACCACGCATTTTTCCAAAACCGCTCTCGCTCATGTCTCAGACATCGATTCTCTGCGTTTATAGAATTTATTGACCAATTACGTAAACTATTTATAGCAACCGAATGGCTATTCGTCTATTGCCTAGTGTAGATAACATCAGCATAATTTTAGAAACTAACTGACTTGTTGCAAATAACTTCTCGATGTAATGGTTAGTTAATTTATCGATTTTCTTACATTATGATTGCAAAACTAGTTTTTCTCAATTAAATAATTTATCTTTAACGAGAATAGCTATTTCAATTTTCTATCTTGTTAGCTAGTAGACTTTATTGATTTCATTTGCAATAAAGTAGCTTTTGTGCAGTTATTACTAGTTGTGTGCCTTTAAGATGGTACTACAATGCCTAACAACAACAAAAAACACTACATTTTAAAGGATGATGGGGACAAAATTTTGTCATTTGTCTATTAAATGATGATTTAGACGTGAAACCTCAAAGTTACCCTGAAAATTATTTGAATTCTCTTTCTTGTTTTACATACATACATTACATACTGTGGAGAAATAAAAAAGGTTTCCGTCACACGTTACGTCACGTTTAATTTCGTAATATCGAGAATAAAATATCGATACGGTAGTGAATTCTAGTCGTTCAAAAACGAAAATCTGCATATTTTACTAAGTTATATAGTACCCCTGAACGAATATTAAAATCATATGTTTCGTAACATACGAAAAATTTTATTTGAGCCAATAAGGATTAAAACTAGTAGTAAGTAGGCAAGTATGTACCTATTTTTTTAGTTTTTTTTTTTTGCGATTTTTTGAGATGATACTCCTCTTTGTTGTTAGACGTGGGGTAATTGACTATGGGAGACGAGACTTCTCCTTTCGGTGTTTGTTGTCTAAAAAATATCGTTAATTCTAAAGATTTTTCTGCAATGTCATCAGTCATAAAAAAAGGAAGTGCTTAGAGTGACGCAATTTGCGGCATACTAGTGGCGCTGCCTCGGCCCGGCTAAAGTGCCGTAAGCATTGCATTGTCATTGTCACTGTCACTTGTTATTTTGTTTGATTGTTGAGGTTAGCTCGCCGCTTTTTGTATTGACTGATCATATTTGTTTTAGATAATTATCAAAAGACACTACATTGACGGAAATTACGAAAAAGAAGTAGGTTAGAACTGTATAGAGTGCCGCTAGCAGAAAATAAATTGCACGTAAACCGAACCATTCGAAATTCTAAAAGATTCGAATAAAAATTACTGCCGGTAATAAAATAGGACTGTAAACAGGTTCCATGAAACGGTTTTAAACGAAAGAGGATAATTATAAAAAAAATATGCAGGCGTATAACGCTACAATACCTACATAAATTCACGCCTTCTCTCCATGGGGGTAGGCAGGAACTACAGAACGCCACTTGCTACGGTTCTCACATGCTACTTTTGCTTCGTTTACGTTCATACATTTCATAAACGTACGCCGGTTGTGAGCACAGTTATTATGCACTTGACCCAATATCGGTGATGTTCTTCAGAAAACATCACCGATAAGATCACTGCGTATGTTCTGTTAGGGCAGCTTTTTCGTTGGCGTTTCTACTCACATCTGCTTTGTAAATGCCCTTTGTTAGTCGCCTTTCATTCATTCTCTAAACATGACGATACCATCTAAAGCAAGCGCACTCTTTTCTTATTTTATTTGTTAGGATTTAAGGTTCCATTCCCGATACCAGCAGTTAATTTCTATAACGACACGTAATAAAACAATATTTCAGTTCAGTAAGTATTCCTCAGCGTCCCATATGTTAACCAAGCGAATATTTGTTTTATGGTATTAGTTTATTAGTAATAATTATACATAAATGTATGTAGGTATTTAAATGAGAATGAAGTGGTTTTGCGGTTACTGCGTTCGTAATATATTTCCATTATTGCCCATGCTGTAGTAGTGAACGTTAAGAGTTCCATAATTCTATACAGTTGGTAAATTTACACTGTTAGTGTTGGTTGGTGTTCGAGCAGTGGTGGACCGGTGGCAACGGCCGAGACTTACGAGTGCAGCTCGTGGTTCAAACCCTGACAGGTGCTTTACTTTGTGTAAATAATTTTATCACCACTGCTCTCAAAACGGTAAAGGTAAACATCGTGAGGAAACCAGCATGTCCTAGAACTAAAATGTT
Source organism: Xanthia togata (assembly GCA_963853775.1). NCBI lineage: Eukaryota > Metazoa > Arthropoda > Insecta > Lepidoptera > Noctuidae > Xanthia > Xanthia togata. Next base: position 9,139,333 of record OY970788.1, on the reverse strand, counting down.
CAAAGACGTTTCATCTACCAACCCGAACTGGACCCGCGTGGTGGATTCCGGCCTACTCTCTGTCACAGAAAGGAGGCCTGTGTCCCAGCAGTGGGAACGTTATTATGTTGATTATGCTATTTTATGATAAATGCTTTAGTGAATTTATGATAAATGCTTTGGTGAATTTATGATAAATGCTTTGGTGAATTTATGATAAATGCTTTGGTGAATTTATGATAAATGCTTTGATGAATTAAAATGATCTTCAAGAGTATCTTAATAAACAAAACTTTGCCTTTTTGTCACTGCCATAATCACCATGCTTGGCATCACCCATCACAGTGAGAGATTAGCAGTAGACAGGAAGACTTTGCAATTCTTAGCATAGTTTCAAATCATCTTTGTGTAATAGTATTTTGCGGTTAAATGTTTATATTGTATTTGAAATGTTTCTGTTAGTAATATTTAGAAATACCAGACTTTAATAATTATTTTTCACCGCTTAAGGGGAGGCTCCCTAAATTGTATGTTAATTGGCATTAATAATAATAAAAAAATATTCACAAAAAACATAAACTTTGACAATATAAAAGTTATACAGATGGTGTATACAAAAGTTAGGTAATGAGGTCAAGTCCAATAAGAGTAGGTACCCCCCCAAACTAGGAAAATCCTGTATCTTGGGCGGCAGTGACTTCGCATTACATTAAGATCGAACGATTGTTGTGAGCGTACAAGTAAAAGAATGAGATATTGTCAAAGATAAGGTTATGTACTAAGTGAAAAATAAATAAAACTTAGTGTAAGTGGACTAAGTGGTGTAAGTACAGATGTGTATGTTAGTGTATTTTGTTGATTGGGGATGTATGTATTTATGTATGTTGTGTGTGTGGGGTATCGTGGCGTGTTATGTGCATAATTATGTGGGAAGTGTTGAGTATAAGTGTGCACGTGGAGATGAGAGGTTGGGGAGGTGCCGTCGGGAAGATCCAGATAAGTAAATCTTCAACAGTCTCATACTCTTGATCAGCTATCCACTCCTCTATTTTTAACCGATTTCTAAAAAAGGAGGAGGTTCTCAATTCGACGGTATGTTTTTTTTTTTTTTTTTTTTTTTTGTATGTTTGTTACGCGATTACTCCGCCAATTATGAATTGATTTTGATGTTTCTTTTTTTGTTTGGTAGGACATACTTCAGAAATGGTCCCATATAAATTTGGTCAAGATCTGATGAAGGGTTTTTGAGTTAGCTTCAATAATATATATTTTTCCCACCTAGTTTAAGTGGATGATATTCTAATAGTTCCTGTCACTGTAATTTACTTGGTTTTCAATTTTTGTGGGGGTTTTGTGTAGATACCACAACTAAAAAGTGAAAAATAAAAACTTTTTGACAAAAAATAAAACCGACTTCCAAAAAAAACACTACAAAGTGAAAAATAACTTTGATTTCGGAAGTCGGTGGCAAAAAAAACTAAAATAAGAAACCCAAGACACCGACTTCCGAAATCAAAGTTATTTTTCACTTTGTAGTGTTTTTTTTGGAAGTCGGTTTTATTTTTTGTCAAAAAGTTTTTTAGCTTTTACCCTATAACCATCCTATTCAATAATATTTACTTTATAGTTAATTTTTGTGTATTATTCTCAAACAGTCACGTATAAAATCAAAATGTTCTTCTGTTCTTTCCATCTACAAGACAGTTAAGTAATTTTAACATTTTCTCTCGTTTCTTTTTTTATTCGGAGATCATGTCATTTTTTGGCTTTTATGTCTAAAATAAGTATTCACAGTAAGAAAATATAGTTTATTATCCAGTTACAAGATATTTTTTAGTCTGTAGATCAATTATTACTGTAGTTAAAAACGAAATAAGAATTGAGATTTACTTACGCCATTTAGTTCCGTGCTCGAACACGATTAAAGAGCGCATGCGATATTCAACTTTATTTGGTAAGGTATTTAGCGCATAGTAGAGTGGCCGGGTGCATGGGGCGGTGCTTGTGTTGAAATTGTCTTTAGAGTGCCTGGCTTAATAAATGCAAATGCTCAAATTAAATCTAACATAAGCGACTATCATTCCACTGTTACAAATAGGAATCACTTTTGTTAGTCCCTTACCAGAAAGGATGCGAAGTTTGTAGTTGACCTGCTGTGAGGGTCGATTAACACGGATTCGGCGACGGCGGTTGGCGCCAACTATGCTTGTAGGGCTGTATAACAACACACGATTTTTTTATGTTTGCGTAGATGCGTTACTAAATAATTAATTATCTTAGGTATGTAGGTATGTTCATCTAAGTACAGTTTTAATTCGCATTGGTCCTTAATGGTCATTTTCAAATTAAATCTAGATATAATGTTGGTACTGTAGAAGCTTTATCTGTACGGCTGTGCCTACTGACCTCTACGAATGTTTTAAGTTAACGATATAATTATTGAGAGATAAACACTATTTCATATTTAGAAGTATATATAGACAGCTCGGATATTGTAAAATAGTAATTATTTATAGAAATAGTAATCATCCTTTATTATTATCAACTACGAGATTACCTGATTTGCTAGTAGCTTAGAGCTCCAAAATCCCATATAATTGTTACATACGGTGCAGATAGACCTGAAAAGTGGAAACATAGTAAAAAGAAACTACGTAAGAAACTATGCATTTCAATATGGAATTAGCATCTATACAAAAATAATAAAATAGTAACGAAGAATTTTTGTCCGTTTCTCTGGATGTATGTTCCGAATTGGCGCAAAAACGGCTGAACGGATTTAGATTAAATTTTCACACAGATAGTTTATAACCTGGATTACTCGTAATACATAGGGTACCTACTTTTAATCTCGGTGGTACGTTCCCGTGGGATATTTTCCGACATCTATGCGAGCAATATGAAGAGCAGTAGTCTCCTATAATATAGGTATTTTAATTCCTACCAGTTTCATTGACGTATAGTGTGTGAATGAAGTAATATATGAGTCAAAAAAGACCAACATACGCCGCGGAGTGCCTCAAGGCTCAATCTTAGGACCAATATTATATTTAATTTTTACAAATGACTTACAAAATTTTATGAATAATACCCAACCCGACGCAGGACTTGTAATGTTTGCTGATGACACGAACGCCATACTCGGGTCATCAAAATTAAAGGAGTTGACAGAAAATGTAAATAAGTGTTTAAATAATCTTTCTGTTTGGTTTACAGCAAATAATTTAATAATAAACCCAAACAAAACCAATGTTATGTCAAGCTTAAAAAGGAAAATGTTGGACTGGTGAACGAAGTTAAATTTTTAGGAGTTTATATAGATTCCCTAATAAATTGGAAAAAGTAGCTCACCGCCATTGATTCCTCAATATCTTCAGCTTATTACGCGCTAAGAAGCCTCAGGGACGATATTAATCTTAAGCAACTAAAATCTGTATATTATGCATTAGTAGAATCCAGATTACGATACAGCATTATGTTTTGAGCGAGCAGTTACGGGTATAATTACCAAAGAGCATTCATACTATAGAAACGTGCATTAAGAACGATTGTCAGAATCCCACAATGAGAGTCATGTAAAGAATATTTTAAACAATTTGGTATTTTAACAGTGCCAAGTTTATATGTTTTAGTACTACTCAGCCACTTTGCGAAATACATACACGAGCACGAATCACAGGAAGAACGTGAAATTAGAGAGAAAACTAGAAACTAGAAGAAACGTTATAAAAAATAAAATAGCGCCGAAACTTAATATTGCTGAACATTGCTCTAAATACCAAGCAGTAGAATTATTTAATAAGTTGCATTGATTTACAAAGGTACACTATTCAAAGCCAAACTTAAAGCATTCCTGTTGAATAAATGTGTATATTCTGTAGCTGAATTAGTGACAAATGATGGTGAATAGTTTTTATATTTAGTAATTTACCTTTTTGACATTAAATATACATTCAAGACATTGTTCGATTTTTTGCATTTTAGAGAATAGATTTATAAGAATTTGACATGATAAGATGTACAATAATTTATATAATTACTATTGATAATCTATTGCCATATTAATTTATCTTATAAGTTATTGATTTTATTTTTAGTGAAATTTACTGTTTGATATTCATAATTTATTGTTTTTAGCTGTAAAATATTAATTAATGTACTACAAATTCAAACACAATGCGAATTGTTATATCCTCCCGTCCGTTACAAAGACTCCAGGAGATCGATAACAATTAAAATTCTATTGTGTCTCATTAGTAGCAGTTGAACTCTTATGAATAAATAAATAATAATAATAATTGGTTTCTCACGCGCAAGTTTTTTTAATAACATGTATGATTTTCGTGCCATCCCTAGATCCTAACCAGTGAGTACTTGTAAACACTTTTTCACGCCATTCTAGTGCATAAAATTAGTTTCACGCAAAGCTGAACCTTACCGATTAGGGCTGGCTATTGTTACATTGTTGCAATTAAGGTATATTGCCTACAGTGGTACCATTTCAGTGAGGCGCCGATCCTTACTGGAATCGTCTTTAGTATTTTGTTGACACAGAGCAGGAGATTAAAAAAACCCAAGGACATAAAGATTAAAAGAATTAGTCAATGTGCTTACTGCAGTCTATCACTACTAACCTGATGACAGTCCATTACTAAGCAAAATTTTAAATCTCCTCCAATGAGAATACAAGTAAAAGATATAACTGCATTCGAGCCCCAAAAAATACATTAAAAGCGCTATATTTTCACTGTACCATATTATTTTAGGCTTATATTATCAAACTGATGGACATGATCCCCACTACTAACCATGTTTTTTTTTGTTATTCAAATTAGTAAAAAATCTGGGACACGAAATTCGAAATTCTGATTAATTTGGTGTCAAACCTAAATATGTTGCAGCAGCTAGGCAGCTTGGTATCAACAGTTGAAAGTTTATTCATTTGGTCATTCGGCAACTGTGATAGTGGTGCCAGAGGCACTATTGGTTTCGAACGTTGTAAGTACGGAGTTGACTTACTGTTCTATATTTCCTCAGTGTTATTGCCTCTGTAATTACAGTTTATTTAAAGTAACAAGGATTCAGTAAAAGTTGTCCTTTGTATTGTTCCTGGCCATTTGGGAACGAAAAGGGTATCTGCTCTTATTTAACGGATGTTTATAAAGGTATAAGGTAAGGTTAGGCTTTCTAATTACAATGTGTTTACGATTTTCTGAGAATCTTCTATACTAAGGCAATGTTTGTACAATGAAGGAGGGGCTCGTCGCTAAATTATAACAGCCGCACGAGTGGATGGGTGACCATCCATTGCACATCCGTGCCTCAGAAAGCACGTTAAGTCTTTGGTCCCGGCAGTCAATATTGTGGATTTGACAGTCGTTACGGGTAGTCAGAAGCCCAAAAGTCTGACAACCAGTCTTACCAAGAGGTATCGTGTTACCCAGTAACTGGGTGTGTTATCCAGCAACTGGGTTGTGGAGTTAAAATACTGGTATTGAGCTGCCTCCGGGTAGACTAGAAGCCAACCTTATCATTGTTGGAAAAAGGTTAGGCCGATTGATTGCTTGTACAATGAAGCTTGATTTGCGTGTGGTGCACCACAAGTTGAAGTAACAATAAAAGTAGCACCGTCTAAATAGTGTGAAAATCAATTTAAAATATTTCAATTATTTTAATTCATCAATTTTATTGTAAGCCACAGGCAAAAGAATTGCATCGTGTGATTTTGTGGTTTTGTCGAAAAAAGTTTCTTATTATTTTTCCAAATGCCAGTTTCAATGTGGTAGACATCCATCAAAAGAATAAGCCTACATACCTTTAGTGTATCCGTTAGTGGTTCTCTGTTGGGCTGTCCTTAAAAAAGACTAACATAAGTTTTGTATTTGCCTACCCACATACACTGTGCCCCAAACAAAGGAAAAACGGCCCGGATACCATTTGAAATATTTACCCACAGCTGTAACACGTATTTCTTCTTCTTCTTCTTCTTTCTTTTAAAAAAACGTTGCCCCACACTAGGAATTTCTCCTGTATCGTGGGTGCGTTTACAAACATTTAAACTCACATACACAAACAGCCAGACCCGGAACAACTACTTGTACTTGTGTTATTTCAGAATGTCATGAATAACACAGTCACTCATCAATCCTGAAAATGACGGTTTCAAATCAATGTTCAACACTTTGAAAGTGAATGTCCATATCTTCTACTTATAGGGTCTCGTTTATAAATTGCTATTAACGAATTGTAACCCAAGTAAATAGATAAACTAATTAAGTTAGTAAATACGATAAACTCTAATATCTTACATACATATATCAGGTCTTTTTCCCATGGGGGTAAGCAGAAACGCAGAACGCCACCTGCTACGATCCTTACATACTCCTTTTGTTTCGTTTACGTTCATACATCTGGTCATACTCACACGCCGGTTGCGATTACTACGCACCTGACCTTTCTGAAGAACATCACCAATAACACCCCTCTTACAAGTTTCCTTCAACCTATTTAAAACAAAACTGAAGGTATCTATCGTAGTATATGACACTTTACACATAACATACATGTTATGGCTAGACATAGTTTAAAGACAGTACGTGTCGTACCGTTCTGCACAAAAGTCTGCCAACAATTTGTGCGGTCGCGAGGTTCCATTAGCTCATCAAGACGCTTTTGTACGCAGACATGGCGGAAACAGATGGGATTTGATGTATAATCTGGGAGGACGCCCTATGAATACCTACCATGGGAACTCGACGGAAAGATGACGTTATATTTAGATTGCTACGATTTGTCGATCACGTTGATCACAGGTTTAAAAAAAACCGGGAATGCTAGACTTCTGCATTTTAGCTACTAAGAATTTGTATTCAGTCTAATTTAAAAAAAACGCACCGTAATTGTTACCCATGCCAACTTATACAAATTTTTCTTCACAAGAATCGAATCTTTAGCCTTTAAACCTTAATTAGGTTTAAAAGCTAAAGACCTGTTTGATTTTAACCTAACCTAACCCATTTGGTCGGAGTACCCTCTAGCTTAGTTACTGCGAAAACTGTGAAAAAAGGCTCTATTAATAAAAAAAAGTAGGCATCATAAGAAGCGAAAAAAATTGTAGGTTCCTTTTAAATATAAAAAGTATCTGAATGAATCATTGGAAGTTCAATAAAGGGGATCTGTTAAATATTTCCCATAAAGAATCCTGCTGATATTTTATAAACAACCCGTTCCTTAGTAAGGGCGACACCGTCAAAAGATACGTTTGAATAACTTGCAGCAACAATCGTTGATTGTGTCGTAACCAAGTTCGCTGGTTCATCAGAATGACTCTTTTGCGGTTTAATTGTACGTAGTTCTGTTGTTAATGTTTGGCTTTGAACGGAAATATCCAGATTCGGAGCTAAGGAGGAGGGAGGAGGAGTAGGGTTTATAAAACATTTTGCCTTTTGATTGTTTTGGGACAGGAAAGTTCTTTTTCTGCCAAAAAGCTATGGATCACTTTGGCTAGTTGCAGTATAGTTGCTTTGAAGTGCCTCAAGGTATGAAGAACAACAAGACTCACTGTGCTCCAACAATAAATTATGTCAATTACTAACATATTTATTAGTTACCTCTGAATTACTTGCTAAATAAGTAATTGAAAACAGAGATGAAACTGATCATCTACCAAAAACACTAGTCAAGAAGCTATACCTACATGAAACATAAATCAAACTAGATGCATACACCGTACACCATACCACTCCACAACGATACATTTCACTCAAACCAAATCATTGTTGTTCCAACAACCGCGAAACGATAATGGCGATTAGTATAATGAAATGAAAACATTAGAGCCAAATAAAGACAGTCACGGGGTAGGCAGATAAATAAATTTACACTCTATTAAGCCGCAGTGATTCAGCTAGTAAGGACAGAGGGAAGGAGGGTCGTGGCGCCGTAGTTCGCACACATTATGAGGAAGGAATAGGGAATATAATAATCTTGGGAGATGATCTTCCATAAAGTGATTGAGATAAAGGCTTTGCCACGTTTTAGAAATAGTTTATGATAAGGAAAATCTAGTGGGAGCAGAAATAATGGAGTTGCTCAATTTATTGGATTATGTTGAAATCAAAAAGTGATGTCGGTTTTTGCATGATGATCATTATGAAAAAAATGTCTATTTAATGTAGTTGATATTATCCAAAAGTTGTACTTTGATTAGAGCAGAACTCATAATAACAATTAGCAGGCTGCTTACCGACATCTTCGATTTGAAGAATCTTTATTATAAAATTGATTATAATTCGAATTCCATTCTGAACATTTCTAAAACCATGAAAATGCAACAATGCAATAATTGTTAATATTAATTTATGCTGTATTGATGATTTCTTCATAAAACTCGGTCACACAGCTGACACAATGGAATGCGGACTTGACAATAATTACTCAATGCCTTCACTTCATTTCTTTTTTATGCCAATCGTAAAAAGACGATAAGATCTACATTAAATGTCATCGTTTTATGTCTCATACTGAGTGTTAATTCACTATAATTTCTTCTTGGAACGAGAGGTTTAATGTCTGTCGTTTCTTGTATGTAGATATTGGTTGTAGCTGGCCTAGCTTACCTACTACAGAATTTGAATAGAATAAAAGGCCAGCTACACTGGCTTTGTTACCATCTGACGTGCGGGCTACCGTACGTCTGTTGTGAAGTTAAATAGAGTATTTAAATTAATATTGATTAATATTATATTCTAGTGTAGCACTCGCAACTGGCGTGCGTGCCCCAGATGTATGAACGTAAACGAAGCAAAAGGAGTATGTTAGGCCACTTTCGCACGGACGTAATAAAATAATGTGTTTTTTTTTTTTCGTACACTGGATTTTCAACTTTCGGCGCTAAGCAAAGCGTTGAAAATCCAGTTCACGAAAAAAAATCGCCGCGATAAAAACACGTCCGTGCTACGTGGGCTAAGGATAGTAGCAAGTGACGTTCTCTAGTTTTTGCCTACCCTCATGGGAAGAAGGCGTGAGTTTATGTATGTAATAATATATTCTCTAGATAACTGTAGGTAGGTTTTCCTATCTCGATCTGGAAATCAGTCTGTTAATTCCTAAGTTCAAATGCTGGACGTTCATACTAATGCGCTATCTCTAAGCTGAAGCAGGAACTGGATTGTTGATGACATATGAATATTCTGGCATACATCTGCTAGCCGGTAGTCCTGCTTGCAAGCGAGTGTATCGTTTAAGGAAGTCGTGTTTGTAGTTCAATGAAAACGAATGCTGTGCTGTTTACAGTTGGACCTCAAGACGATAGAAGACAAGAAAGTTAACCCAGAAAAAACAAAACAAAGATATACTGTCAACCTACCTATATTACGCCCTGGTCTATTAAGCCATAATAGTCATTTGACTCACATTTACCTTGACGTAAAAAATACGTATCAAACGGGTAACGTTAATGCATCGCGCTGGCAATCTCAAAATCGAGGGGTGCATAATTTATCATACAGAGTCACTGCCTTATATGTGAAGCTATTTTGGGGTTGCGCGGCTGGAAAAATGTCAGGTGGGAACGCTTGAAAATGTCCTTTTGGCAGCGTTAATTTGGTGTGATACTTTAGACCGAGTGAAATAAGTAGTGGTATTGTACAATGAATAAGCTTTCGTGGCCGGTCTCCGTATATGTTTGATTTTTTTAAATAATAACAATACTAATGCTGTCTTTACATGAATTTTTGCTTTGTTTCCGACGAAGCCAGCATTATTATTGTTGTAGAATCGAGGTCGTTTATGTAAATGACATCGACACAAAATTCTGATAACAAGTAAGTACCTACACAATCTTAATGTTTGTTTGATTAAATTAATTTCACTTCTTTAATCTACCACAACTTTCACAGTTACTCAATACTTTTTTTAATTGGTTAAAATTAACAATATAGGTACGGAATGACGTATTTCATTCGCTTCACGCTTGCCGCATTTTTTATTACATCACACGTCTCTGTGAAGAATGAATTTCAAATGGTGTCGGAAGTTTGTGTTGGGGGAATAAATCCTAGCCCTGTACCATGACAAACAATTAGATTATGTCTGTACGAGAAACTGTGTGTAGGCGAGTTAGGCGTGAGAATCGATCATATCAAATTCAAATTCAAATACTTTATTTTATCTTCACAAATAATGACAATCATGATAAATTATTTAAAACAAGCTTAAAAATGACGTGAAAAAGTTTGTAAGAGACTGGTGTCTGCACTAAGAATACCCATAAAGCAGATCACCAGGTTCCCACCACATCACACTTTTTCAGCCTGCAGCAGCCCACTACTGCACATAGGCCTCTCCAATTGCACGCTATTCAACTCGATTATAGGCAACTGCCATCCAGCTGCTACCAGGCACCCTGCGAAGATCATAGCTCCACCTAGCCTGAGGGCGTCGTCGTAGGTAGGTCGGTAGGATCGGGTGACTACGAATTTTAATAATTTAATATAAAGTTGTTTGAAGATAATGATGATTACAAGATTATTGTACTTGCTTGGATAGTGCATTTTATTAACTAAGTAGATACTCTTTTGTCAAAACCAACCGCTTTTGAAATACTGTTTTTTGCTTAATTGTTTGGTTCTTCGAGTCGGATATTATGATAAAATTTTCAATATTATTCTTTATAAATACGAAATATACGAATATTAACTAGTAAAACCTCTAAGATAACATATCTGAATTTAATTCGTAATCTCCATCAGCAGGCCAATATTGCAAATGAAAGGAACTCGATACAAGATCGTATGAACGATATCTCTTCGACTTTAAACAAGCAACAAGTAGGGATACAAGGTGTTTTAGGGTGTTAGAAACTTGAAAGAAAATATAAGCCTTGAATCGGCCTGTAGTGTGATATATGATGTACCATTATGATATCAAAGACGACTATTATATTTAATTACACTGTTGAATTCTGTGCTTTGATAGCAAAACTTATGGTTAAATATTGTACACAAACGCTGAATTTCTAAAAGATTAAATTCTGTCAAATCTTTTGACAGTTGTGAATGCAGTGAATGTTGATGAGGTGGACTTTAGACCATGATTTTTTTTTGTCCCTTGTGGTCTGGTCTTTCTTTTTTCTTTGGATATTGTATTGTTTCGATAGCAAGATTTTATTCTTCTACTTTGTACGTGTCGTATCAACCTGTAAAGCAAGTAAATATGTAGTTGTTCACACTTTAAAGTAGTTATCACTCACAAATATATTTTGTGCATAATCATACAGCACGTCCAATCAAATTTGAACCTTGCTTGTCTTAAAACACAGTCGCAGATTCAGTGACTGACATCCCACCAACAAAACGACAACCGGCGACATTTTTTTTATCAGTCCCCACCGCGGCAGGAACATCTATCAATATCGTAAATTTGACTATAACAACGTATTTCTGGTTTGCCGGTGGCGTATGTCTGTGCGTGCCAGAGTACTAGGGGAGCAGAAATTAATAAGAGGAAACGCGATTTTAACGACTTCCAGACAAATTGATGCGGAACGATCATTTGTTATGTTCGAAGTTTGGGGCCGTATTCTGGTGGGTTCTGAAAGGTGTATGCTGTAAAAATCACGTGCATTAATGTGAAGATGTGTTTTTTACTCATGTTTATAGTATTTTTTTTTAAATTGAGTTTCATCTTACTTCATACTGACGCTATAAACTAAAAAAAGTGAACAGTTTTTGGAATAAAAAAAAACAATCTTGATGTATAATAGGTACCTACCTAGCATTCTGAACTGCAACAAAATACACTAATATGAATTAAACATTAAATTGTGCAAACTACTACCTACAACTATTTACCTTAATACTAACAAAACGTAGGTAAATCAATAATTTTCTATTTCAAACTCCATCGTTAATTTCTGTTAACAACTAAATTCTACCGTAACAGAATACGTCCACATTTTGTCAGCTGGCCCTCCCCAACTATTGTAAATTTGATTTGACGTCCAAAACAATATGGCTTCCATCTGGCAGCTGACAAGAAAACAATTTAGCCGCTAACTTAGCAACTCCCCAAGGAATAGTAATGTATATCTTACTCACTCTCTCATAGAAACAAAAACAAAAATATATTTTAGTTACAAGACTATACACGCTAATTTGAGAATATAGAAAAAAAAATGGAGTATCAGCTGTTTGGCAACAAGTTATGCCTATGGGGTTGACTTTGCCAAAGAAAATATCTTTTCTTAAAGCCTAATTTTGCGCGGCAAAAGAATCTATGATTATGGGATCATTTTGGAGAATCCCTTGTGGATACAGTTTAAAGCTGTTGACGTGTTAAGTTGATCCATTGCTGATACTTTTTGGAACAGTGCTTAGATTTGAGTCAGTCGTGTAAAAACAGGGAATTTATTCTTTACAATAAAAACATCTTTCAACGTTACAAAATTCTAAACCTTTATTACTTTAATTGTTTACCTGCTCAAACACGTACGAGATTTAAAGCTCAAAACAGGTGTCTGCAAAGCGCGAAACAGATGAAAGTGATGCAAAAAATAGTAAATAAACAGATGCAACTTATTTACATACAGCGAAATCTCACCGACGATGCAGCCAGCCTCGCACCACGAGATGGATACTACAGGTTTGCGAACGAAAAAGTAGAGGAGAAAAAAACAATCTCTTGGAATTTCTACTGAAAACCTTTACTTTGAAGCAAAAAAAGGAGGATCTCAAAGCCGATTAGACAACCTCAAATGTCACTACACTTTTAAAATAGAAAACATTATTGCTGAAGAATATTCTAACTATATAGGTTTCTTAATAGTATCAGATTACTTGTAAAATTGAAGAACCTATTCTTCAATGATGCCAAAAATAAAAATCAATTCAATTTTATTTTTGGCAAATGTTGTTTTATACCTTCTTACGATATTTGCGTCGCACTCTTACAAAAAACCTAACCCACCAACCTGCACTGGGTCCGCATGGTGGTTTACGGCCCACTGCCTCTCACAGAACGGAGGCCTGTGTCCCAGTAGTGGGAAAATTATAGGCTGCTTATGCTAGCATACAAAGAAGATGCCACTGGAGACAAAGAGGAAGAAGAAAAAGTGCACACAGTCTACCTTCTAAGCAACTCGAAAGCAGCTCACCCAGTCCGCGCTTACAGTAGTACCTCTCTACTCAGCTCTGTCATAAATGATACAGAATCAACTCAGAATTTGCATGCGGACGAGACATGTTTGCAAATCATATGTTGCGATTTACCAAGACTAGATACATATGTACTTAGTACGTTTGCTCGGCTATTCATGTTTAATATCGGGAATCTACACCTTGTTTGGTTATTGTGTTTTGGGCGATGTGTATTTGGAAGTTTTGGAAGTAGTACATTTGGATGAATGCTTAACAGATTGTTCTTCACGTGGTTTTGAATAAATCAATCCATCAATGACCCATTGGTTGATATATTTGATTTAATGGCGAATAAGTGGCAAATTATTGGCAGTGGTAGGATTTAACTAAGTGAAAATACCCATCCAATGAAGAGATTTCAGAAAGAATTAAGCATTTTTCAATTGAGTACTTTCACAAACTAAATTATCTATATATATATATATATATATATATATATAGATAATTCATATATATATATATATAGGTATATAAGTAGGCTTTACAAGTAATTAACGAGTAATAGTCGACCAACTTACATTTGCAATTAGCATGTATGGGAGAAATGTTTTTCAACTAAAATGTTAAGTTTGTTCTTGGTATAAATTCATCTCAACTACGAAACACTTCATTGTGCGTGGTCCGACTCGAACTTGTTCATTTTTTAAGTTAGAAATAAGCGTAATCGGTACCTAAAGTATATAATAGTGTTCCTTGAGTAATAATGCAAGAGCAATACATCTTTAGTGCTTGACACTTTTCGTCTGAAAGAAAACTAATTGTGCCTAGCCGGGGGTTTTTGGCGTGTCAGTAATTTTGTGAAAGCAACTTTGGAAACAGAATTTTTTGACAAAGTCCGAGTGTAGTTTAATTAAATTGTATCCGAGTGTTTAAATTGTAATTAGGACTCATGTGAACCGTGAAAAAACTATAATACTGACTACAATTTGGCACATGATATAGGGTAAATCCAGGATAGGTGCCTCAATGGGATAGGTGCCGCAACTTTGAATACTCAATGTTAGAAATATCGTAGGCTAAAATCGTACTATATAGGTAATAGGAAGCACCCCCCCGCATACCCCAGTGCCACGACAACCAGAAAAGGTCGCACGTTGATTTGATACATTGTATCTATCTATAGTCCCACCCTAGTATGCAATGATGAATGATTTTATTTCTGAAATTCGGTTTATACAGGCATTTTTGCCAATAATATTTTCTAAACTAGATGAGGTCGGTGTGTCCTATCCGCTTACTCTAAGAAGAAACACCGAAAAAAACTCAGATGTCACAGTCTCTTTTTATAAAGTCGAGACATAATCTTGGTCAGATCATGTGAGGACTATGTAGATTAGTCTGAAATGGTATTTTGAGGAAAGAACCACACAGATTTCAGTGGACCTATCCAGTTAGCTATTAAAGAACCACTCAGATTTGAGTGGACTTGTCCAGTCAGCTATTAAAAAACCACACAGATTTGAGTGGACCTGTCCAGTGAGCTATTACAGAACCACACAGTTTTGAGTGGACCTGTCCAGTTAGCTAATAAAGAACCACACAGACTTCAGTGGACCGGTCCAGTCAGCTATTAAAGAACCACACAGATTTTAGTGGACCTGTCCAGTCAGCTATTCACATATCGCAGAGACAAATCGTTTTGTTTTAGTTGATACTTCTTAAAAATCTATCAACCCCGTCAACGACGAAGCATTAAAATAAACAGTATTAAATAATACCGTGCATTACCCGGAACACTCGAATGGACAGACAGACGTATAAACATTGTCCGTCGGTAGATATACAAACGGACGGTAGCTGATGCTGCCAGCGGCTGTGACTAATGAAGTGTTTGTTATCATGCACTCGCACTGTATAATGTAAAGGTTGCTCCTGTGAAATGTTACAGAAGAGCAAGAGCTGATTTGGCTGGCGAAATTGGGTACGAATTCCTTTGTGGTTGATAAGATGTTTTCACTTGTATTCCTAACCTAATTCCATCGACCTTAGTGTTGTAAAATCCCTATTTACAAACTTTAGTAATTCGAACTCTGTTATAAGTGTTAATAATTAGTTATCTCAAATAGGTTTTGCTCTGACCTTCCTGAGAATTAGGACCAGCATTAGTGGTAATTTGCTATTTTCCTCTTGTCTCAGGTATTACTGTTGTTCTTACTAGATTATTGATGTAGTACAGAAATGTCATGGTGTATGTCGTATACGTACTAATCCTACGTACGTATTGCAATATCTAAAATTAAAAGAACTAACGTAAAATAATCTAGATATTGCGTACCCACTAATCCTACTTAAGCTTGTATACTAATCTCTAAAAAGTTGGATCTGCACCAAATTGATCCGTCTGGATCAAAGGACCAAATAATGCAACTAAAATTCCGGTGTGAAATAATTTGGATATAGGTACCGTTGTGTATTCAGCAAGTTGCAGAGCCCTCTTTGTGTAGTAATGATGACGTGGTGTCGCCCACCGCACTTATTAGTATAGATATAACGGGGATGTAGAGTTACTGGATGTGGCTGTAGAGAACTGAAGTAGACACAATACAGTCTTGTAATATCACACATAAAGATTAGTCGAGGATAATATTATACTGTATTTAATTAAATTGTGTATTAATCAATCAAAATAAAGAATTATAAATTAAAAGCCCTCTGTAAGATATTACTCGAAAGCTTAGAAAGTTCTCTACCAAGAGAGAAAATTAGACATCTGGATTTAACTTTATTGGCATACCAATATTTTCTTAGATGTTCAGCAAATAGATTTTTTTAAATTTTGACGTTCTAAGTAAGTGCCTTTTTTGTGCTTAATTGAAATAAATTATTTGAATTTGACTTTGAAGGATTTTGCTTCTGATTTGTGTTTTAATAAAATCTAAATACATGTCGAATGAAAAAAAAAACCACCTAATTTTGAGCGGTAATTAAAATTATTTTATAATACTCCGACAATGCTGCAAAGAGCTTTGTTCTGTAAATGCTGCAATGGCATATCCAGGCACAACTGCATCTCATACAAAATCACCTAGACAAATTCACCCTCCGACATTGTCGCTTTGATCTGGTACTGATGTTTTGGTTTCCACTCAGCACCCATGCATCGAAGGGATATGCTACCTAGCTATCGATATCGCCTACAATTTGAGACCTCCTCGTCGGTGATTAATGTCTGGTACCATTGTTTGGTATCATAAGTATTTTGTATTTTTTTTGGTCTTTTAAGTACTTACGTTTTTTTTTATAATTTTATATTTTTGTTTAGAAATGACTCAGATTTGCGTTTTTTTTAATCGGCCGAAAAAGTGATTAGACCTGAAGATTACACATTATAAAAAAAAAGTCTATTGAGATCCATACAGCCGTCTAAAAAAATGAGTTCTTACACTGAACAGTGCACCATGCGACCTGCACGCTACACATTTATTACGTCCAGGTCATGTTAAAAGCCTCTTAAAGACGTTATATACTCAAATTCACTCAGTGTTACGTACTTCACACAGTTTCTGGGACGTTAAGTCTTAATAAACTGTAATAGAAAACTGGAAGATGTATTGTTTTTAAAATTCGAGGGAAATCTATGTAAGACCTTATAAAAAATGCGCTGATTTTACATCCATATGTCCATATTTGTTCATACTTATTATATTGATCAGTATTAGTATACATGGTCAAAATAAATTAGCTAGCGAAACTCAGCAGGGTGATGGTATCGCTACCTAAATAAATACGACAAAATAAAATAGAAAAGATTTGGTGATTTTATTTATTTTCTGTCTCTTGAAGTACGAGTTGAGAAATTTGTTTTGTTTTTGTTTTATCGTGTTTAGATATTATTATCGTAACTCATCACGTTTGTGAAGTTTACATGAAAAAACAGAAATTTTAAAACTGTTCAAGTACACTACGGTTGCTGAACCTAAAAAAATCATCAAATTAATTTATTGTTTGCTTTATCATGTTTTCATATCGATAACCACCAGGTCTGCAGTTTTTCTAGCTAATTTAATTAAACCCTGTATTTACTTATGATTTCAGAGTATTGAAATATGCGTTGGGGTTCTACCAACATTTAGAGTTGAAAAATTCTCCGTACTCTTTATTCTTAGAAATAAAATTCAGAGATTCAGTTAAAAACTTATTAAAAGCGTAGATTACACAAAACTAGCTAAAGCAAAGCATTACGAACATATGCTACCAAAAAGACCATAATAATATCCGCTTAAATCCAAGAGCTTATAATATTATGAACTCGGTTAAAAATAATAATCTCACTATCTTTATGATATGCGTAGGGGATGAAACCCCACAAAAACTAGATAAGGATCGCTTGTCAAGTGACGCGTAGCAGTAAGCTGAGCGCGAAGCCACGAGGAAATGATCATGAGGGGTTTTGTGGTACCAGGGCTGCATAGATGGCGTGGATAATGTTTTGGATTATGAGTGATGGAGCGGGATTTGTCGTATAGATTCATGTAAACACATTTTTTTGCGCTAATGCTATATCAACAGACTATCTCACGTCGTAAGACTACGTTTTTAATAACGAGAATTTAGTACCGAAGTCATAAAACCAGCACTAGTACCTACTGTGAAAAAGGGGCTGTTTGATAGTGATTTAAGAAAATATGCAGAACCTACACGTGTAAAGTTCGAACAAGTCCATATCCAATTGTCCACCATCCAATGCGAGGAAAATCGCATACTATGACTGAATTATTGACGTGAGCTCAGCTGAGCGCTAAGCCAACGCGAGGAAATGTACCAGGGTTGAATATATGACGTGGATAATGTTTTGGATTATGAGTGATGAAGCGTGGACTTTGTGGCTTGCGTATTTATCAAGCAAACGTCATTAGTTAATGTGCTGATCGGAAAATATAATTTTGCTTCACCTCAAAATACCTGTATACTTATAGGTGCATTCAACGGGGTGCGCCAAAGTTCACCTAAATTTTCAACTCCGATAATTGGAAATCCGAAAATGTTCTTCCTAACATTTTTCAACCTAACAATCACAATTCCTAACTACTCTGTCTCTAATGTTCATAATTCCGAAGCATTCAACTTCATAATGTCAGTAGCAATAAACATCTATTATACTTTTATTTGTTTTCCTATATTTTCTCAACATAACCATCTTTTAGACTATCATTCAAAGTCATATCTTTTTGTTTAGATTTCTTTTTATTCATAATAATCAGTATTAGGTATATACACTAATTTTGCGTAACTTTGTTGTCACATAACGTACAATAAGAATAATAGTACCATGGTACAAGTAGTTGAATACATGTTTTCATATACACTTTTCAATTAAATTAGTTTAATATTAGCGGCTATAGCTTTCAAATAATCACTTTTATTGGTGTATTTTTGGAAGCCAGAGTCACGCTCCAGTCATTCAGTCAAGTTCCAGAAACGAATCGGTCTTATTCATAATTATTGGTTTAGGTTAGGTTAGAACTGTGACCACAACGCACGAGCCGAGCGAGCAAAGCGAGCGTGCCGCGGCAGCGGCCGGTGAAGTGCCAGAACCGAATCAGTCCTATAGTTATTGGTTTAGGTACGGTTAAAACTGCGGTGAAAATATTATGGTAATTATGTTTAGGGATAAAAGCGTTATGATAAAAAACAGTAGGAGTTTAAATATATTTACATTAATGATATTATTAATTACAATTTTCGGAAACATGAGTGTTATGAACATCGCCGGTAGCACTACAAATAGTATGAATGAAAACTTAAGGATGAAAAATTTTAGGAAGAGTGATCATTCGGATTACAAATCGTTAGGAAGAACAATTTGGGGTAAAGAACTTTAGTTGTGCCAATATGGACCCCATTCAACGACGTTATACAAAAGGTATATTCGAACACATAATATATTCCTAAACCCTTTAAAATGGTCGAGGCTATCAAATAAGTCAGAAGACAAACAAATAAGCGCTCAAAGCAGATCGAAAATAACTCCCAGAAAAAATACCTTGACATTTAAAACCCAACAAAACCAATCCGCTCACAAAAATTCCATTATCACTTTCAGTAACTTCCCATTTCCTATTATCACTACCCAATTCGCCCACATAATGAATAAGGAAACATTCAGAAACATCCACTAGTGGCCGTTACCATGGAAATACATAATAACATCCACATTCATCCCTTCGAGGGTAGATCGGCGAATGTTTTTTATTTGATTTCGCATCCAATTTGTTCTCTCAGGCGCCAGAAGCGGTCTGGCCACGCGGTATGATAGGAATTACTTTTACTGTAGCTATGTGTGGTGAAACTGTTTTCATGGTGTGCTTGTAAATTGTATAATATAATCGCTTGTATTTTTTTATTATTTTTCTGAAAACGCTAAGTGGTGACTAGAATAACAAGCCAGTACGAATCTGTGATGGTGAATTTCCGGTTGATGGCAATAAAAGCTCGCCGGTTGTACATTGGATTTATTACTTAACTGGCGAAATATAGTGGTACTACATAACACCTTTGACTTCCTCTTTAGGAAATAAGACATGTCATTATGAAAAAAAGGTGTAAAGTTTACATCACTTTAAACAGGACAGA
This sequence comes from Xanthia togata, assembly GCA_963853775.1. NCBI lineage: Eukaryota > Metazoa > Arthropoda > Insecta > Lepidoptera > Noctuidae > Xanthia > Xanthia togata. The sequence continues at coordinate 9,119,585 of OY970788.1, read as the reverse complement.
CTAAAAGGACCAGACTGGCTTAATGATCTCGTTGACCCTTAAGAAAATTTGACATAAAGAAATTCACTAGCCAAGCTCACATGATCAAAATAATATCCTCATACGATTTACTGTTAGGAACCCAAAACTTTTCCCATAATAGAATTATCTGTAGTGTTTCATAGGAAATCGAATAAAAAAATAATCTCGGAAAGCCATCGTTTCGCCCACGGGCCACAGCTTAGCAATAGTAATTTTGATGTCCATCAAAATACCTATTAATAAACTTTTGGTAAACTTTTACGTTCTTCAATCTAAATTTAACGAGCTTTGAATGGTATAAAATTGTCGAAATAATTATTTGAATAATCAATATGTAAAAATTTAATCCTGTTTGTTGGTGCGCGCTTCACTTGAGAAAGGCTGGAGCGATTTGGCAATAATTTTTTATTAAACTTCGTAAAAGTTCGAATTAGGTTTGTATGGAATGAAAAATTGGAAGAACTGAACGTCCTTTTTTCTATAGGATTTTTGTATGAGCTATTGAAATCTTGACAGGACAACGTCAGTCGGGTCAGCTTGTAGGCAAATAAAACACATTTCAGTGACCTCTCATAACAGTCATTTTTGGTTACCTAAGATTCTCATTAAAAAAAAAACATAATTATTAACCCTTTTATTTATAAATGTTGCTTAAAGTTAAGTAATGATTAGTGCCTGTTTAACCATAATCTTTTGTGGATTTATTTATAAATGTAGCTTAAAGTTACGTGACGTTCTAATGTCAAAAATGTAGGGTTAAATCGAACTTAACGAACTTAACTTTAAGCAACTTTTATAAATAAGCCTCTAAATGTTGAACACATTGAATTCTGATGACCATAGTTTAACAGTTTCTCAAAAGCAGGTACTCAATAAAAGATCCTTTGAAACCTATTAAAAAAACAGCGAAACATTTTCACAGAGAGATCTATAATGATGCCCATTCAATATGCATCTCAGACGGGACAGATCCTCAAAGAATGCGGTACATATGCAGCAATACTTAATTGGGTCTCAGGTGCGTTCGCGGAAGCAATAACTGGCGCGAATTACATATTCGCTACATTTATACGCACGCGTGTAGACGCCCTTAGTTATAGAGCGGGGCATTCGTTATGCGACTAGTCGTGATTATAGAAATGGAATAGTCTTTTTTCTTGTATTGAGAAAGAAGAGTGTATATAGCAATTGCATGTTTCGTCTTTTTTTGTGGGAGGACAACAGTGGATTGGAAAATGCTTTTGCTTAGTATTAATAAGACGGGCTGGTGCCGCAACTCCACATATTTTGCACGTATTTTGTATACGCAATGCTGCGGAAAGGAAAGTAATATTACAACAAATAAAATGAACGTAATCAATCACACTATAGGTTGATTAAATGTGTATGTCAAAATCGTAAAAACAAATTAAGCGGAGCTTCTATGGGTAACTTTAAATGCATACGTTACCCACGTAGTCACGAAGCCAGGGATTAAAATATTACGATTCCACACAGGATCATCATTATAGGGATTGTAATATTTGTAAAAAAAACTGCTTTTACTGTTAGATTCTTTGCTAACAATGCCAATTTTTTTTAAATAAGTTGTGTGTGATTACTATTTACCTATAGGTTAACACAATCGAGTGCTGAAAATGCAAAACCCAGTTCAGAAGAAACAAAACTTTACATAATTGATTGAATTGATGTAATATAAAACTTTTAGAAAATGAAAAGCAATAAATCACTAACAACTTACAAACATTTTGTGAGATTGATGTTATTTATTTTGTTTTATTTCTAAGTGTGATGTGAGGGCTTAAAACCTCAATGCTCAAAGGTCTAACCGTAACTCACATGTAAATTTAAAATAATAAAAACTTTGATCAATTACAGAAGATATCTTTACCGCAAAGGGAGCTCATTACGCAAAATAAAGTTGATTCATTGTGATTATTGGTCAAAATTATAATTTTAGTGAAAGTGCGCAACGGGCTTGTAATAACTTGATTGATTGGGAATGATAACGCCGCGCTGCCGCTTAGGGTTGGCGGCCATCTTGGAAAATGTTTTTAATATTTTGTAAATTCAAAATAATAATTTATTATAATTGGGTATTGTATTAATTTTGAAATGGTAATTAATAAAGCAGATGGTTGGAGGTTTAATTATTAGACTGGGTGACATAGATAAGAATGTAAATTATTTTGTAATAACTTGTATTTATTTTGCGAGCAGTATCGTCTACTTATTTATTTTAATAGTTTGAATTTCTCATTTTTTAGTTGAGTACTGTGGCACTATCCAAAAACATCATGATTTCTTTCAAGATTCGAGTTGTACCTATATCACTTACCAATACTTTACTTACAAAGTATCTATTACAGTTGAGTGGGTTTATTATTTACCTTCTGATTATCCTAGTTGTCTAATTTGGGGACTTATGACCTTTCAATCATGGCAACACATCAAAATCGAAAACAAAGATTCAATAATTTTATCATCCCTATGAAAAAAAAACATTTACGAATAGGTAGCCCTATAATCGAACTCCGTCCAATAAATTACATCGTAAATATCGCGAAATAAAAAAAGTTATCATACGAAAAAAACGAGAGCGTGATAATTGGCTTCGGAACATAATTACAGTAGCGGGAATTATTGCCAACCACCAATGTGTGGACAGACTCCTCCCAGTGGCCTCATTTGGCTGCAGTGGATGTATTTCATCATTAACAAAATAATTAACAGTGCTATAGTGAAAACTTACGAAATAATATAGGATTATTTCGTATGTTTTCATGTTAATTATTTTTATATGTCTTATTATTTCATAAGGAGAATACAAAAACATTGCTGCGAACATTGTTACAGACGTCGGTTTGTCTGTCATGGACGTTTTCCTCGAAAATCGAAAATGGTTTAGTGTAGGAATTTGACGTTTGGTTGTTTCGTTGATGGCTTTAGCGACGACATTCAAAAATCAAACCCCCGAATTCTCAAATGACACTACTTCAATCTTAAAAAGTCTTCCTTTCGCTACAGTTCACTTGACAGTGGCAGAGACTGCATCAGCCTTAATGATGCCAAAAGATTGAAATCATGTTATTGAGATTCAACAAAATGGATGTCATCTCTTCCAACGATACCTCGCTTGTCAAAATACGACGAGTAGTTTAGGAGTTATGAGTATGAGGGAACATACTCATAACATATTATATACCTACATTGCCTGTTAAAATCATAACCCTATTTTGACTTTGCCATTGTCGGTTATAAATATACTATTGCCAGGTTCTTTTGTAAACCACACATGACTTTTAACCGTTGTCAAATATTGGAGAAGTAGCTGCACATCGTCTTCATCTTCATCGTCAAAGTTTGATCCTAAAGTCATCGTCCTTATGATATGAGTCTTGGGTTCAGAGTACAGAGGTTCGTGTAATTAAATAAATGTAACTGCCGCGCTGTAAATAAGTGTATCTATATGTTATTGGGTAGTTCATGGGATCCCCGAAGAGTTTACAGGTACACGAATTATGTAAGGCATTTGTTGTGCGATTAAAAAACCAGCTACTCTTAAATAACTACATAGTTATCTAGGACTTACCTGTAGGTATCGCTCTTCCCTACTAGGAAGCCCTCATGGTAGGAGGGCCAGCCTTCTAGATTCAGTTTTATCATCATCAATATCAGCCTACAGAAATCCACTGCTGAACACTCTCCTTCAAACCGTAGCCACCCAATGCTGAGTTTGGTCTCACGCCACTTTTTCCAATCTTGGGCCTCCGGCATCCAACTCTTGCGTGCTACTTTAACCATGTCGTCAGTCTACCTGACTCGTGGCCTGCCTACGCTCCTATAACCACTGCTGACCTCATTATTTATTTTTTCTATTATTAAATTCGAGTTTTAATCTTCAGCCATCATTTCAATACAACATGGAAACGTTGCCAGCTTTTTGGGGTCTTTTCTGGTCCCCTCCTTTTTTATATATTTGTACATATTATTATTTTAAGTCTCTAATTAAACACCAAAACCTTCCTCATGAATCACTCCGTCCATTAGTGAAAACCGTTTGAAAATCCGTTCGGTAGTTTTTGAGTTTATCGCGTTCAAACAGACAGACGCGGCGCGGGACAGTTTTACAATTAAGTTTTTAGGGTCTCGTAGTCACCAAGGAAACGATTAAGTTTTGTCATGGCCGCGGCTTTGCTCAGAGAGTACTAGAAAGCTCTCATTTGGTATGGGTGTACATAATAATCACTCCAACAAGTGGTAAAATAAAATCAAGAAAAAAAAGTTAGGGTAGGTTTCTCCCTACACGTCAAGATGTTTTTTTTTCGTCTACACGTAAACCATTTTTGGATTCAGGAATCCGTTTGCGAAATATTTAGCTTTAAAGTGCTAATTTTCGGGAGTCGGTTCCCCCCTGCCAGCAAAATGGTTGGTTTTGGGTATCTGAAAAAAATCACGACAATAGTAGGTATTACGAGATTAAAAGGAAAACTATCAAAGTACAAGTCTACAAGTTAATGAGTAATAATCGACCAACTTAGTTAACATTTTCAGTTGCTAAAACGTATTCTTCCATACATTCCGTATGGGAGAACATGTTTTTCAACTACAATTCAAAGTTGGTTCTTGGGATGAATTCATCCCAACTACGGAACCCTTCGTTTTGTCCGACACGCACTTGGCCGGTTTTAATATTATCTTCAAAAAGTAAATAACTAAGGTGTAATCTTATACATACCTCTAAGTTGATGGTACTAACAGCTTGAAAAGATTATTTTTATTTTCTCATAGTTCCTGTATTTTTATCCTGTTCGCTGATTTCATACAGCTTTATTTAAGTTCACTTATGTTCACGGTGGATAAACACCCTACTTAATGCTCTATTACTCTATTTACATAATCAAGGGTTGTAAGTGGTACGTGTACTTTGTAAGATGCTTCTTAGGGGATGTATACCGCTGATGTTTTAAACCGTCAAGTATTTTTATCTCATCTACTTCATACTTCATCAGAATTTGGTTTTAATTAATAATGAGAATCTTGATTATACATCTCAGTTAGTTATGAAATTATGTTTTTTTTAGGTTCTTCAATTTTGTGAAGCTTAAACATACAATTTGAAAAAGGTTTTGGTGCATTATCTGCTACACAAATACACTGGATCGTAAAAATTCCGGTCGCTAATAAAAACTGTGATATCTCCATAAATTACATACCTAGATCGCTAGAATAAATAATATGTAGTAAGCAGGTTACTAATGCTTGTTCTAAATATCTAAAGAGGTTTCATGTACAAGATTTAAAAAAAGAACTGCTCTTAGACATTTTTTTTAATTTATTATTTGGGATATAATATTTTTTCTGCTTTTGTTTCAAAGCGAGCTGTCATTATAAATGATTCCTTGGAATGATCAGAGTATTCGGTGCAATATCATGTCGTTAACACCTGAAGAATGTACACGGATTATTACCATGGTACAAGAAGGAAGAAGTCAGCGTAGCACTGCTAGAACAAGGAGTATCTTTATCAACGGTCCAAAGAGTACTCCAGCGATTTCAAGAGACCGGCATGAACATCAGGAGACCATAAAATGGCAGGCCAAAGTGCACAACTACACGAGAAGACCGATTCATCGTGAGCTGTCGATTTCTTAATGTAGTAAGAAATCGACATCTCATGGCTGTTCAGGTCCAAAACAGTATTCAAGAAATTCACCACAACAATGTGAGCTCTAATAAGATTCTGCGACGTCTTCATGAAGCTGATGCAAAGCCTTATAGACAAGCAAACGGCCCCAAACTGCTCAGAGAACATCGAGTTGCCAGGTTACGGTTTGCTGGCTCCGCCTACTGCGGTGCCCGATGCGGACCACACCGCCGACGATGACGACGATGCTCCGGAGGTAACCGAGGTAGAGATGAGGGTGGCGGTACGTAGGCTGAATGCCAGAAATACCGCCCCAGGACCCGATGGCTTACCTGGGAAAGCCTGGATCCTGGCCTCAGAGGCTCTCGGGCCTCGACTAAGAGGGCTCTTAAGCGCATGTATGGAGAGGGGCCAGTTCCCACTTCGTTGGAAGATGGGGAAACTGGTCCTTATCAAGAAGCCGGGGCGCTCTGCGGACTCTCCGTCCGCTTACCAGCCCATAATGCTGCTTGACGAGGTGGGCAAGCTCTTTGAAAGAGTCATTGCAGACCGCCTCGTCGGGCGGCTGGTGCGGGTGGGGCCGGATTTGGCGGAGAGCCAGTTTGGTTTCCGCATGGGGCGCTCCACGGTGGACGCCATCATGCGCGTGCGAGCCCTCACGACGGGGGATGCGGTGGTTCGGGGTGGGGTCGTCTTGGCGGTGTCTCTAGACATCGCCAACGCCTTGCCCTGCCCTGGAGTTGCACCAGGGAGGCACTCCGGTATCACCGGATGCCGACCTACCTCTGTCGTGTGGTCGAGGCCTATCTGGCGGACAGGGCCATCATCTACTCCGGTCACCAGGGAGAGTGGAACCGGCGAGAGATGTCGTGCGGTGTCCCACAGGGATCGGTCCTGGGGCCGCATCTGTGGGACATTGGATACGACTGGGTGCTGCGCGCCGACCTCCCCAATGGCATCGGCGTCGTTTGTTACGCTGACGATACGTTGGTCCTGGCGCAGGGGAGCTCGCACCAGGCGGCGGTCGAACTAGCGACACACGGGGTTGCGACAATCGTGGCCAGAATCCGGCAGTTGGGACTCGAGGTGGCCTTGCACAAGTCCGAGGCCATGTGTTTTCATGGTCCTCGGAACGCGCCACCGTCGGGTTCCCAAATAACGGTAGGAGGGGTTCACATCGGCGTCGAGTCGACGATGAAGTACCTGGGACTCGTCCTCGACAGTCGGTGGAACTTCGTGGAGCATTTCCGACGTTTGGCTCCCAGACTGGACCGGGCCGGAGCTGCCTTGAAGCGGCTCCTGCCCAATCTAGGGGGTCCAAACGCCTCCTGCCGGAGGCTACCGCGGGGATCGTGCGGTCCATAGCCCTGTATGGGGCACCGGTGTGGGCGCGTTCGTTGAGGCGGTGGCCTGCCCGCCGGTTGAATGCGTGCCAGAGGGTCATGGCCACCCGGCTGGTCCGGGGATACCGCACGGTCTCCGGTGAGGCGGCGAGCCTCCTTGCCGGATTGCCGCCATGGGATCTGGAGGCAAAAGTCCTCGCGCATATTTGGGAGTGGCGCGAGGAGGCGAAACGCCGGGGCTTGACTCCGATGCCGCGAGAAATCGCGGCACAGCGGACAGAGCTCCGACGGGATCTCATGGCGTCATGGAGAGTGCGATTGTCGCAACCGAGTGCTGGGCACGCCACTATTGCGGCGATAAGTCCCCTCTTTGAGGAGTGGCTGGAGAGGCGCCACGGCGTCCTCACCTTCCGCCTGACGCAGGTCCTCACAGGGCACGGCTGTTTCGGGAGGTACCTGTTTCGGATAAGGCGGGAGGAAACGCCCGGGTGTCATCACTGCGTGGATTGCCCGGAGGACACGGTGGAGCAAACGTTGGAGGTATGCCCGGCTTGGGCAGAGCACCGCCGTGTCCTCGTGGAGGCGATCGGTGGCGGGGATCTCTCACGTCCAGGCCTGGTCCAGGCCATGGTACGGAGCGAGAGGGCATGGGAGGCCGTCACCTCCTTCTGCGAAGCAGTAATGCTCGCGAAGGAGGAGGCGGAGCGCTCACGCGCTCCGCCTCCTCCTTCGCTCCTTCCTTCGGGAGAGACAAATTTCACGCCCTCACGCCCCTAGCCGCCGCAGGAGGAGACGCCCTGGGCGTCGGGAATCAATTGCTGATTCCCGGCCACCGTAGGCGCGGGCTTGCGTACGGTGAGCAATGGGTAGCTCGCCGTCCGGTAAGGACCAAGCCCGGGTCGACGGCGCGTTGTGTTCCACGGGCGCCTCAAAGAGATGTCAGCGAATGAAGGGGTCCGATGAGACCATTGCCTGCCGGGATTGCGGGAAAGTCCGAAAGGGATACCGTGGCCCCCTGGCATTGCACAGGCAAGAGAAGGAACACGGGTGGGTTTTAGTCAGTAAGAGTCTGACACGCCCTCCCGCTCCACCCAGAGCGGGAGGAGTCATTTGATGATTTCCCACCCAAAAAAAAAAAAAGGTTACGGTTTGCTCGAGAACACATTCGATGGACAGATGAAGATTTGTCCAAGGTTATGTTTTATGTTATACGAAGAGTATATTTAGACGACCAGGAGAACGGTATCATCAAGCGTGTTTTGAAAAAAAGGTGCCATTTGGTGGAGGATCAATAATGGTTTGGGCTGGGATATCTTCAGAGGATTGCACGGAGTTAGTGATCATAGAAAGCGGTTCTTTGACTGCCGTCAGATACGTAGAAGAGGTTTTAAATGAGCATGCTGGTCCTTTCTTAATAAATATGGGTGCAAATTCCATTTTTATGCACGATAATGCGCGACCATATACTGCTCGTTTGGTCAATATGTATATTCAAGACGTCGGTATTACCTGCATGGAGTGGCCAGCTCGTAGCCCAGACTTTACCATAGAACATGCATGGGACCACCTCGAGAGATGCGTGAGACAACGCTCTCCTGCTCCCGTTACCTTACATGAGTTAAGGAATGCACTAGTGGAAGAATGGGCAAACATAGACCAAAATCGTATTAAATTTTGGTTTACATCATGCCACATCGTCTTAATGAAGTGATACAGGCTCGTGGAGGAAATACAAAATATTAAATTGACAAAATATCTTTTTTTTTTAGATTTACTGCGAAGTGTAATTTTGATGTCATAAGTTAGAAGCAATTTTTCCTTATTTTTTACACATAACATAACATCACGCCTTGTTTCCCCGAAGGGTTGGGCAGAGGTGTACCTACCTGCAGTAGGTAGGTACACCCACATTTCGCCAGTTATGTTTAAGTCCCATGTAATAGGGGGCGAGCCTATTGCCATCAACCGGGCACAAATCCAGACTCCGGGCTGCTACTGAGAAATTCCAGATAGAAAAATCCTATAACACTTTGCCCGACCCGGGATTCGAACCCAAGACCTCATGCTCAGCAGTAGCGCTTGCAACCACTAGACCAACGAGGCAGCCTTATTTTTTAGTATTTCATTAAAGTTATATAGTTAATATAGTGTACAAAACGTGTTACAATTTTTGTTATATGTGTCGCAGGTTTTTCATAAAATTAGGTTTTTGATGAACAACCGGAAGATGATACATTTTAAACTCAATTTCATCACAAGCCAGAATTTTGATCAAAAACCTGAACTAATTTGGGTTTATGATCAAACTGATATACATTACCGTTGACAGGGACTTAGGGACTTCCCCCGCTTTTGTTTCGCCTGTGCTCGCACGCATCCCGCTCTTTCCGCGCTTCTTCAATCACAAAACACAACTCAAACGGGCAACCCGCGTTCATTTGCGACAAATAATTACGAAAAATATAATTAAGTGAAAAAAAATCTCATTAATATTGTGCAAATGGTATCTACAGTAAACCAAGTCAATAAGCAATTTGTATGTAAAGAAGATTTTGTAAGAGCGTTTACTATCTACTTTGTTTGAAGGCCGAAAAAATAAAGAGAAACCATTGTGGACACAGAAGAGAATAGAAGAAGCTATTAAAAATATTGAAAAATATAAATCTAGATCTTATCATCAGACGGACGAGGTCTACAAAACAAAGACTACTACTATGGAAAAAATATGATGTTTTGGAGGTAGGCACTCAATTTTTTTTGATCTTGAGACGGATCTGAATAGGAGCCAAAGTTGTCAAAGTAGTACCTCCAGAAGAATTTGACAACCGCAGTCTAGTGGACCTTATAGACTTGCAGTCAACTCCAGACGGACAATGGAAATGGCTGTTGCATTATCAGGATCATACAACAACATTTAGTTTCCTTCACCCATTGACATCAAAAAGAGCCACTGAAGTGGCTATAGAGTTGTTAAAGATCTTTTTAAAAGTAGGTTGTCCAGCCAATTCAAAGGTTCACGGCAATTCAAAATGACAATGGCCGTGAATTCACAGCTACAATTATAAAAGAGTCTTATGAGAGTTATAAAATCAACTACTGCCTTTAACGAACCGGTATCGACAAATGAACTGAGTTTGCGTGAAATTGCTTCAAATATTTCTTTATTTGGAGGCCAAGGTTTTAAGAAATGCTCGTGCGAAAAATCTAAAGTGCGCTGCAAGACAAATCGATGTGCATGAAAAAAAAAAATTTTTAAGCAACTTTAGATGTCACAAGTTAACAAACTGTCATAATAAATAAAGCTTAGCAGATTTATTATTATATTATTATATTTTTATTATTTTTTTAATTTTGACTCAGTTTAGTCGTATTGAATAGTTACGAAATTTCATTTTCGCGGCTTATCAAAATCAGATTAATATAGATACGTGAAATTGAAACATTTCATTTCATAATTGGATTGAAGGAGGAGAATATTGATTGGATCATAAATGTAAAATTTTGATAAATAAATAATTGTTTTCTTTCTACTAAGTTGCAAATGATGATGGATTGTTTATTTATTTCTTTGATAAATTGATTTATTTGTCATAAAACAAAGCAAACCCGTGATTTTGACAAGCACTTTATCATAAACTCAAACTAGTTCAGGTTTTTGATCAAAAATCTGGATTGTTTCAGGTTTATGATGAAATTGAGTTTAAAATATGTCATCTTCTGGTTTTTCATCAAAAACCTAGATTTTTGATCATCTACAATATACTATAGTTTCGCAAATTCGTCTTATGTACTTAAGAAACACGCCATTTATTAGCGACCCGGAATTTTTGCGATTCAGTGTGATGATGATGTGAAAACAAAATTGTAGCTCGTATTGCTTTGGTCATAGTTGATTAACTCGTTAGTATATTTTTTCTTGTATTTAGGAATTCTTCTTAGTTCATTTTAAAGGCTGATAAAGCTTTCCTGGCTTCTTAAAGGATGCTTCTTTCTTTTCTAGTCTTTAAGACTAAAGCAAATATGTCTGCTCTACGCAAATGCGCTCCATCTGGTATCATGTTCCCGTTTACTATCAGGCGAGACGATTGTCTAGTTTATATCCTTAATGTATAAAATGCTAATGACCCTATGGGATTAAAGGTACAAGTTTTCTTGATTCATTATGTTCTTGTATACTTTTTGTTAATACGTTTATTTTAAATTGGGTATGTCTATGATAGTTTTCTTTCGTCTGGTTTATGTAGTTTTCATTTACAAATTCGTTAAAATTCACCTAACCAAGGAGATTACTACTAGTCCTGCTAAGGTCGACTAAATAATGATTATCATCAACATAATTACCACCAAATAATCTGCGTTCCAGTACAAACATCAGTAGCTACACAGGTAAACTCGCATGACGCTCTCAAAAGCCTCAAAGGCACTGCGTCCTGAAGGGAGCCAGAGAGATTATGACCAAATTGAATACGTGTCTCAAGCGTTATTTTGGATACGCCAATTAATGCGAAACGGGTGTTTGACAGGGATGTGTATACAGGTTGGGATGCATCTTTTATCCCCTTTTGGTCTTTTTCTGTTTTTTTTTTAAATAATACAATTAGAACTCTTTTAGGTAGATTAAGTTCAGCTGCATATGCCGTAAGAAAAATAAGGCAGTTGACTGATATAGCCACAGCTAGGTTAGTATACTTTGCTTATTTCCACAGTATTATGTCATATGCCATTCTGCTGTGGGGATCCGGCAGCTGACGTAGATTCAATTTTCATTTTTCAAAAAAGAGGGCAATCCACGGTATCCATAAAATGGGTCCTTGCGAGTCCCTTAGAAACAAATTCAAAGAAATTGATATACTGACTCTGCCTTCTCTTTATATCTTAGAAAGTATTTTGTATGTTCGCACAAAAAACTTAGGACTTTTCAAAATAAGAAGCGATTTAAATAATATAAATACAGGTAGTAGACATGAAATTGTGATACCCAAATTTAGATTAACTAAAACAAGCAAGTCATTTCTTATAAAGAGTATCCGCTTTTATAACAAGTTGCCTAAGTCGGTTACAGAACTTAGCGATGGGAAGTTCAAAACTCACATCAAACGCGTCCTTATCGAGAAAGCTTTATAGTTTGGCAATAATTCCTTCTGCACATGTGGCTTCCCTGGTAGCTCATTAACGGCAAATTATGTAATAGTTATTTGTTATACAAGAGTGCAAAGTTGCTTTTTAACCGCGTGTTCAATTTTGATGACCGAGCAAGCGAAGGATTCTAAAATTGAATCACGAGCGCAGCGAGTGATTCAAAATTAGAATCCTGAGCGTTAGCGAGGGAATCAAAAGAGCACGAGGTGAAAAATCTTTGCACTCGAGTGCAACACGTAACTTTTCATTCCACCTCAGCGAGGAAATGACTAAATGCAAAAAAAAAAACGTTTACAATCACAAGATAGGTACACTTTTATTTCAGTTTGGGTATTAATTACTACATTATGACAGGTAAGTATTACAGAATAATCTTTAAATTATAACAAAATAATACTAAGGTATAATTAAGAAAATTTTAAAGTAACGTTGCTACAGTTATTTAAATTGAGTGTAATATTTTTGTTTGAAAAAATAAGAAAGCTTCTTTACACCAAGAAGGTTCCGAGTCTGAGTTTTTAACAAATTAAAAAAAAGTTGTATGATATATTCGGCACCATAGAGGTAGCAGTAAATAGGTTTAATGTTTTTTTTAATTCACAAACTTAGTGCACACGATGTTCTAAATTCAATTTACTTTATCCTCTAGAGAATAAAAACGGCTTTTCCACTCAGATACTGAAGATTAAAAATACTCTTTCCGAGATGGTGGGATGAAAAAGTCTATTAACTGCTCCCAAATTACCATATTTTATTTTTTAGTCTTCCTTGACATAATCACAATATTACATATTTGACATTATAAACCTACAATTAAATTTCAAATCTTTATTAGTGGCTTTTGTGGACATGATAATTATTAAGATCTGTTACAGCTGTAATAGCAATCACGTCATTTCGTGTAAAACACGTTTTAATTTTTATTAATTTATTTATCTTCGTATAGATTGTTTTCTATTTTGTGAATGTGAGAACGCTGTAGGCTTAGTGGACTGTAGATTTGTTGATCAACATTATTCTGTTAAGTACATGGTATCTACTTGTTGTGAAAGACCTACACTGTCCTCCCATACCTAATAACACTGTTATTTGAAAATATTATAAAAGCCAATTATTTTTAAAAGAGTAACCGTGGAGTTTCTTGCCGGCTCTTATCCATAGGAAACGACCAATTGGAACCGTGCAACTAGCTTCTGACATTTAATAAGTGCCCTTGTAGGTTTATGTGAAATAAAATATTTTGAATTTGAATTTAACAAATTCTGTGCGTGAAATTAAATGAGAACTAATACTATAATTTTATTATAAAACTACGCGCGTTTTGACTTTATCTGGGGGCTTTGCCACGAATGCCGTGAATAAGTTGGAGGTGAACCTGAGATAACTCGGCCAATTGCTTATTCATTATTTCATTCAATAAAATTAGTAACAGCGGTAACTAAAATCTATTTTAACTACATGCAGTAGGTACTACTAATTTAATTTTATTTCACGCATATTATACAAGTAGAGTAGGTGCTCAAACAAAATCACTTAGCATAAAGCCAGGGGTCTACTAGTTACTAAATAAAAGTTGGCTAAGGAGTGTCGGACCATGCACAGTCAAGGGTTCCGTAGTCGGGATGAATAGGTATTTACGCGTGCAAAGTTTTGATTTTATCGGCATAAATATAAGTTTTATTTCATGATATTTCTCGAAAACACTATGAAAAACAAAGTTATTTCTGCGGTTGTCATCAAAAACGTCCAATAACTCAAAAACTATTTACTTAAATAAAAAGGTACCTATTTAGAAAAATCATGGGGTCAAATTATACCCCCCACGCATATGTGCATTGTATTTTTTCATCCGTTGGGTAACCAACGGACTCTCACGTGAGTGACACCCATAATTTATTGATTTCGTAATTTCACAACCCCATTGTTTTGCAGTGCACAGAATACACATTTTTTCCAATTTTCATGGATCCTATTGTGTAGTCTCCGAGTAAAGTGGCTGTGTCACATCCGGACTAACTGACACAATACACACATGACATGATGCAATTAGAAGAGTTACTTTTAAGCCATTTGACTTCTTCTTCATAGCACTCTTGTCAGAACGGTCGTGGTCTTCGTGTGGTTTCTTCTCTAGGGGCTGATGTGATTCGCCTCATAATTTCTCGCCATCTATTCTGATTTTTGGTATTTGACTGCGGTACCCTAAAATTACACCGTATTTATTATTATATCCACACGTCATGCAAAACTACTGGACAGTGATGTAACGAGTGGAACTGGCTCCGTGACAGGTGCAAGCGATTACAGCATGGCCAGGGGAAAATGTGCCTTGTGAATATAGTGTTATGTAATGTTCGGACATATTTATGATGTGTGAATATTGTGTCAACTGAAGTTGTGGTATAAAGGGGCTGTACCTAATTGGTAATTTTAGATGAGGTTTTGTTTTTGAGATGCTTTCGACTTTTGTTTTTCCAGAAATAATCAAGGACCATTTTTTGGATCATAATTAAAATCATTTTTTTTACCAAACAGATTTATTTTAATAAATATCTAAATGCTGGAACTCAGGTATAGGCGATTAGAGCATGGCCAGGGGAAATGTACCCTGCGAATATGGTGTTATAGTTAAGTGCCGCAGTTTATGATGTGTGAATATTGTATCAAATGAAGTTGTAGAAAAAAAGGGGCTGTAATTGGTAAAGTGCAGTAAAAATATGACCGGCTTGCTTTAGGCGTGAAATAATTCTGAAATAATGAAATCTGAATTAATGAAATAATTCCTTTATGAAAGGCCGTTTTCGACTGTACAATGCGGGACACAGGCAAGGCACTGGAAAGACAACCTATTACATCTGCATAAAAACAATAATATATAAAAAAATACATTATTTCATAACAGTTCGTTTGACACGTCAGTTTTTCACGTTAAAGGCGGCGCGCGGCGGCGTGAATACGTGACGTCATTCAGGTGCGTCACGCCTCGACACGGTCGATTACGAATGATATTAAATTATTTTCGTCTGCTCTGTAAACTCAGATTTTAATGTATGAAAAATAATATTTCTGGTATAAATTGAGTTGCACTGAATTTAATGTAATATAAAACTGAAATGGAAAGTTCGGTTTGCTTTTAATGAGATGGTAGGAGAAATTATAAAATTGCATGCAAAAATTACAAAACTTTTAAGCAATGTAGGTATGTAGATGAATACCTATTACTTCACTTCGTCTTCTCATAGCCTGTTATTGTATATACACTGTGCAAATAAATAAATACATGAATAAAAAATATATTGAATAAAAAATTCAACCGTACTCAAAATACGTGCTTAGTGTGTCCGAGTTGCCAGCCCGTTTTACAACCACAACTATTACTTACATTCAATTAGTGCTACATATTTTGTAATAAAAACAATATACTCTCATTGCTGCCGAAGTACTGAGCTACTTTTTCTTCAAATTTTACTTGTAACGATTCAATCGAGTTCCGTAAAAAAAAAAAAAAACATGTTATACAGCATGACGCTCTGTTGACCTTTCATAACCTCGTCAATAAAAATATTTTGTATTTTTTTTTACACGAAACTGAAGCCTGACAGCGCAGCGTGACTCGTCGTCGACACGGTCAATTTAATTGATAAATTAATTGAAACCCAACGTAATTTTCGGAACCCTATTCTCTGTTTGGGGTGATTTTTTTGTATACTTACGCCAAATCACCGAACATTTATTAATGTCCGACGAAATATTTGGGAATTTGTCACAGTAAAATGTTTTTTGCGTGTATTAAGGTCATGCTACATTAGCGAGGGGAGTTGGTTTAATAGGATATCATATTTTAGAGGTTTACACGCTGGTCAAACAAAACCAAACTCGGCGTTTTTACACACAGGTAAGTACGTAAATTGATTTGATTTGTTAAGTGCAGTGGGTAACCAGATGGGCTATTGCACAAGTAACAATATATAACTAGGATTCAAAACAAAATTCAAGACTTACTTCAGAAGTCATGTATTAATTTAAAAAAAAAACTTCTGTGACAGACGACCAAAAAACTGATCAAAAAGGTTCAGTTTTTTCCTTTTTAGGTCGTAACCTTAAAAAATTGGCCCTGTCAAATCTTGGTAATGATTTTATTACTAAGTATGGCTTATTTCGAGCGGTAGTTTTTGCAAAGATATCGATATATCCAAACAACAAGTGTTTCTAGAAACACTTTTTGTTTGGCTCACACAATTCCTTTGACTTTCATATAGCACAGAACATGAAACCACCTAAACTCGTAATATAATAATCAAAATACACATTTGCAGTTCAATTACATAATGTTATTGCGCTAAAAGCAATGAATAAACGATCGCGCGCGGCCGCCACCAGCTCCAATTATTCGCATAATCCTGGGCCTCTTTAAAAGCAATTAATATTCCATTGATCCATCAGGGGATGGTCATCCGAGGTAATCTCCCCTGCCTGGTGATGATCGACACCTCAGGTGTTGCTCCAAACGTAGGTGATAAATCTCTCTCGGTATCTTTATTAGATTAAAAAAAAAAACCTATAGCGTTTGTTTGGTGAGAGTGCTCCTTAGTATTTGTCAATTGAGTTTAAAAAAGGTGATGTTAATTTTATAATCAATACCTACATAAAATTTATTGAATTTTTTGCTCTCAGGTCGCATGTTGAAGAAAACGGAAACTTAATCGTAACGAGGTGGTGTCACTTTACACTTCAACAGCAAAAGGGAGGAGTTTAGCTACACCTATAAGATTTAGTTTGTAATCGTAGCACTTCCCAAGCAGTTTTATTTATGGGAAAGTATTGGAAAATCTTCAATTTTCTTGTGCACCTTTACAAAAGTAATGAATGAGTGCTACGTGTACTCCTGGTACGTACCGGTGCATATCAAACACAACCTAATCCACCCATATCCGCCTAGATAAAGAACGCATCGGCACAACTGAAGTAAACAAACATTTAATTCCCTCCACATATTATTATTGTCACGATCATAAACCGTAAACCAAACAAAAATCGTAATAATCTTAACGACCATCTGTCTCCATTGTTATCTGATATCGATATGATGGAACAAATGTCCGGTGTCCGATATTGTCCGGGGGGCGTCCGGCACAAGTGCAGTGTCCACAAGCATACTTGCACCTAAACCTACACTACGAGCGAGCGTCACCCTGGCCCCTACTAAGTTTTTGTGTAAATTCGACCCAGGTGGCGGCGGTGTTGAATGAAAATATAGAAGTGGGGGGCTAATGTTACGTATTGTCAAATAGTTGTTGAGATCTGTCGATTGTTGTTATTGCGTGGAGTGGATAAGGGATAATGTTGTTCATTGTGTTTTTTTTGTGGTTATGTAAATATATTTTATTAGGTATCGGATAGTGAAGCTTTAATGCTTTGTGTTCTGAAAAAGCAGGCGGAATTATTGAATGACATGGAATTGTTGAACAAAGAGCTACATTCCAAATAATGTAGTTTCTGAAAAATAAGGCCCCTTGCGCCACGGAAGTGCTAAAAAGTTGGCTAAGGGAAATGAAATGAAATTGTTTATTCTGTAAATAGGATATTGGAATCACTTTTACACGTCATCTTAAAAAAAAAATTAAAAATTAGCTAGATGAGTTCGGCGTTTCCTATCTGACTACTCTGAGAAGAAAGGCCGAAACAAACTCAGAGGTCACAGTCTCTTTTAAAGTCCAGACAAAATCTTGGTCAAGCCATATGAGGACCATATAGATTAGTCTGAAATAATGGTCTTTTGAGAAAAGAACCACACAGATTTGAGTGGACCGGTCCTGTCAAGTGTGTGGCAAGCATTTGTCAGTAATCGTGGAGCTCAATTCGACGAACAATATCAAAGAAAGGACATTTGGGTAGGCCTAGGGCTGCCATCACCTAAATTGTCGACCCCGGATAAACACGACAGAAATCCCGGATATTTAGGCGAAATATGGTTTTTTCCCCGGACACCTCTGAAAAAATATTTTTTGCAACAAAATTAAAAACATTGTTTTACTTTTTTCATTATTATTCATTTATGTAGCTTAGCAACAAACAATAGACACTTTTTAATAAAATAAAACACTCTTTCTGAGGTAATAATGGTAACATAAACAATTAAGCTCCTCTTTTTGGCATCATTAAAATTACACAATAATACACTAATAACTAACTACTTACCTATAATATTTTAGAATTTTAGAGTAACCAATAATATTTTCAGTCATCTTCATCATCATTAAAAGTACTTAAGTAACTGCTGAAAATAATTTTAACGAGATCAAATTTTTATTTACTTATTTTGGTATTTTTCAGTCTTCCCAATTTTCACTAAAATATCTTTCTTTTCCAACAAGAATTTGTAAAAGTCGGAACAACTCAGGTCCTTGAAATTATACTTGATTTTGATCAGAGAAGAAACCGTGTGTACGTTTAGCAAGTTTCTTTCTTTCGTCCATTGCTGCGTGACTAGCGAAAACACTCTCTCTACGTTCGCATTGTGAGCTGGTATACAAAAATAATACTGTGCAATTCAGTATATAAATGGGCGTTAGGTGTTTTAAAAAAATTCAGCCACAGCTGGTTTGCGCTTAAAAGCTTATCGCCGTCAGTAAGGTTCACGCTATAAGATTTTAAGTTTGTCCATTCGTCAATCAACTTCGTATCATCGATTTCGATGTTAATTTCCTTGAGGAATAGGACTGTTTTTTCGACATCAGACCATGGAGTACTTTCAGTGATGTTTTGCAACATTATCCAGTTAAATTTGTCAAAGTCTTTCATTGGTTTTTCCCACTTTTCTATGTAGGATTTCATTTCTCTGTAAAAATCTGTACAATTTTTTGACTGAGTGAGGTGAGGGGTAGCGGGGGCGATCACGCGGCGCGGGGGCATAGGTGGGGGCGTTCGAACGTTGACTATTTGAATGCGGGTTATTATCGATGAATTTTTTACAAATATTTATTTCAATTTATAGCTTATTAAAAAAAGAGGATTTCCCCTGACAACAAAAGCGTCCGGGTTTCACCCGGACACTTTTTGAATTCCCCTGCCGGACGGCCCCCGGACGCCTTTCAAACTAGGACTAATCCGGGGAAACCCGGACGGATGGCAGCCCTAGTAGGCCGCATAAACTACTCAAACTGCCAGACTATAATTAAAACTAATTGAGAAAGAAAAAAAAAACTACATGGTTCTCACATTCACAAAAAATAAAATAATAACTAATACTTTACAAAGTACCTAATCATGTATTCAACAATGTCAATATTTATATAATACTGGATTTTGATGATTTTACTGAATAATTAGGTATAATGTTATTTTTTATGATTTTATCACAAGGCATAACAGAGCGAGCAGCTCAATCCCAAGCTTTTTTATCTTCTAAATAATCTGAAATTTTATAGTACCCTTTTTTACAAAGTTTGGTCTTAATACAGCTTTTAAATCGTTTAGTGGGTAAGTTTCGAATGTCGATGGGAAGTTTGTTGTAAAAGCGTATACATTGACCTATGAATGAGTTGCCTACTCTGTGGAGACGAGTGCGATGTACAGCAAGGTTGTGTTTATTCCTGGTATTTTAACTATGAATATCGGAAATCTTCTTAAAATTTGATATATTTTTGTGTACATACAATAGGTTTTCAAAAATATATTGTGAGGCTACAGTCAGAATATTTATTTCTTTGAATTTTTCTCGAAGGGAATCCCTCGGACCTAGGTTGTAAATGGCTCGAACAGCCCTTTTCTGTGGAACAAAGATAGTATTAATGTCCGAGCAGGTACCCCAGAGAAGTATTCCATATAACATAAGACTATGAAAGTAACAAAAATAAACAATTCTGGCTGTGTCTACGTCAGTTTTCTGTCTAATTTTTTTAACAGCATAGGCGGCTGAACTTAGCCTTCCTGACCATTTTTCTATGTGTGGGCCCCATCGACTTTATAAGTCAACTTATTTTAATATATTGTTGACATAATCTACTCATTACAATGTTTTTTATGAGTTGTATTGCAATATGAGGTTAGCTAACGACCTCGACAATTATTAATTTTACCTCGATGGTCCTAGTTTATCAATTATAACTTCTAGTTACAGCTATATGTAGGTAAGTGGGCACGCCCTTTATGCCTCGAGGCTTTATTTTCTTTTTTAGATATTGTTTACGTTTAGTTATTTTTATTTCTGCTTGAGTATAGTTCTCGATGTTTCTGGTTGGTATATTGGCGTGTGCTAGCTGTTATATGGCTATTAATTTATAATTTAAATTATTTTTTGCGTTATGTAAATTATCTTGCATACTATTGTATAGAATCATTTTTTTTTCTAACTGGACAGACAGCTGTGCTGCTGGGGAGTTTGTTGCGCCACTTCTTCTTCCCAGCAAAAGCACTAGGAAGTGGTGAAGGGTGGGCGTTTTGGGGACTGTCTTATGTAATTTTGACGTTCGAAGAGTGCTGATTCTCAGCCTAGTTTGAATAAATGAATTTTGAATTTGAATTTTGAATTGTAATTTACCGTCAATAGTGATTCTAAGAAAAACTGTCGGCTCAACAGGGTCCAGCTCTATTCCATTTACTTTAACATTGGTAGCTAGGTGCCTGACATTTAGCGTTGAATATTTAATGAGTTTAGTCCTTTTCTCATTCAAGAGAAGATTAAACCAATGCACAACTTTAGAGAGCGCATCGTTCACTTGTTCAAAGTTGACTAACTGACGTTTGTTTTAAAAAATAAGAGAATTGTCATCTGCGAATAATACGATCTTGTGATTATCCCTTATGTGGTGAGGTACGTCATTTATATAAAATAAAAACAAGAAAGGACCTAGAATTGAACCCTGCCCATCGTGACCGCAGATCCTGCAGATCTCTTGCCAATAAGTAGGTTGCTTGTCTTGGAAATAAGTAGGAGGATGAACCGCGAAATGTATCATTCAGACCAAAGTTTTACACCACTTTTTTGGGATCACCAATCTATTTGTAGTGATTATTGTCAAAATGCTGAATTAAAGTTAAAGGTATCACCAATTTATTAATTTTCAAAATGAGAGCATCATCAAAATCTTATTTCACTTGTTTCGATCACATCAAATAACGCAATTTAACCCCCAGTACAGAAATAACCTGCATTCCGGACTCCCCTCCCAAAAATATTATAAAAACCTTATTTATTCTCCTTTCATGCAAATAAATCCCCAAAACACTAAGTGCAAGCCATCGTGGTTCCGTAGTAGGGTGTTCAAAGAGCCGGAATTTATTTGGCACGTAACGAGTCGGTAACGTAATTCGAGACCCCGACAGTCGCGTCGTTTGTTGTCATTAGTACATGTTCGGCTATTGATACTGCGCTGTTAACTATCAGGTTTGAATGGGTGCTTGCTACCTCATGTATTATGAAGGTCAGACGGACGATTCAGGGAGCTATATCAATGATGAAGATCATGCATATCTAGTACCTGCTTACTGGCCACTAAAAACTTTTATCACAGTTCTTATAAGTTTTGGTATAGTCCCTCTTAGACTTAAATATTTCTTCTCTTCTGGTAAAAAACCAAGATAAACTGTTTTATTAACACTACCTACTGCGCTGTTAACTACGAGTATCAGCTTTGACCGTGTGGGTAGTTCAATGGATGCTTGTATTGCCTGCTAGCTCAAATCGGAATCCGACCTGGTTATGGAAATACTGCCTTTGAATGTCATTGCCATAATAATTAACTGGCGGTATTAATAGGCCAAGACAATACGGCTGAGATGGTGACGTTAAACATTATTCTACGATTTATCCCTCTATAGGCCATTTTCCATAATTCCTTCGTCTTTTCTACTAAAACAATCTTTTAAATATCTTGGAACATATAAGGAGGAGGAGCTCGTGGCTAAGTAATAACTGCCGCACGGGTCGATCCGTCAGGTTAAGCTACGCTTGCCGGGGTTGGTCTGTGGATGGGTGACCATCTATACGTACCGAGACTCCTCCGTGCCTCGGAAAGCACGCTAAGCCGTTGGTCCCGGCTGATATTCGTGGATCTTTGACAGTCGTTACTGGTCGTCAGAAGCCCGAAAGTCTGACAACCAGTCTTACCAAGGGGTATCGTATCACCCAATTACTGGGTTGTGGAGGTCAGATAGGCAGTCGCTCCATATAAAATACTGGTATTCAGCTGCATCCGGTTAGGCTGGAAGCTGACCCCAATGTAGTTGGGAAAAGGCTAGGCAGATGATATAAATCCAACTTGACATAGTACATCCTTCTTTAGTTGTCTCGCGTAAGACATCAACCAAAAGTAGCGCTAATCACTAAAGTAAGGCTGTGTATTCACAACTGTCACCATACAGGATTACTGGTAATTCGACGTATATCCGTCAGGGGCTGATAAAGGGGGCCAAATGCAACAAATTGAACCCCCCATATGTATGGCCGAAATTCAATAGTATTCGAGATATTTGAATTTTAAGGGTTTTTCAATATTTACCCAAAATTTGACATTTAATTCCAAATAAAAAAAAAACTACACATTTAAATGGGTACCATTAAAAATCATGTTGTAGCTAGCACTTCAATTAAGCTATGGACATAGTTAAAACTACTTAATTTAACAAAATAATTAAAATAATGAACGATATAAGAATAACATCTTACCAATATTTTTATTTTACGCTTCAAAAATGTTGCCTCCTCACAAAAATTTCTATGATATTAATCGTAAAAATAACTAGAAAAACTTGCCTATTCTGTAAGCTTTCCAAAAAGGTATAAAAATCAACTTTAAAATACATAATTCGTGGCATGGCATGTGTTTGAACCGGCGCGGGGAGAGAAATAATTTGTGTTTTAGTTTATGATCCTTGCTAAAACAACCGATTTTACTGGCGGAATTCTTCGTGATGGGGCGGGGTGTGAGGGTGGGGGAGCACACGGCGTCTGCTGTGCTCGCGTCGCCTTCCTTAGTAAGTTTCGACTCTACGCCGCGCAAGCACGTGTGTTGTTATCTTGCTATTAACCAATCTCTCATCGCGTTAATTTGTTATCGATCATTATTGTTAATTCTTGTTTCTCTTGTTATTATTTTTGTTATCATTGTTATTTCGGATACCATGACTTCGTATGCTAATAACGAATACGCAGACATTATGTTTTGTTATGGTTTTGCCGATGGAAACGCGGCTGCGGCTCGGCGAGAATACCAACGCCGCTTTCCCGATCGTCGACTTCCCCACGTTACTGTTTTCGGGAGCACCTATCGACGATTGTCTGAAACTGGCAGTGTTCAGAGAGCACAATTCAACGCTGGCAGACCTCGACGGTATACGGCTGACGAAGAGGACACCATTCTTCAGTGTTTTATTGATGACCCAAACATCTCAACGAACATTGTTGCAAGACAGCTCGGTATGTCCCAGTGGAAAGTGTGGTCGGTAGTACATCTATCAGGTAGACACCCGTACCATTATCAACCTGTCCAAACATTGCACGAGGGAGATCCTGCCAGGCGACTCGAATTTTCTCGGTTTATGTTAAACGCTGACGCTGACCAGGAACATTTCCTAAGAAATATTTTGTGGACTGACGAGTCAAAGTTTGACCGGGATGGTATAACGAATTACCATAACTTACATTTTTGGGCACCTAAAGCAGGCAGGAATCCAAAAAAACTAAAAGAAACTGCGTCGCAAATGAGATTTTCCCTGAACGTATGGATGGGTGTCGTTGATAATTATTTGGTGGGCCCTCATTTCTTGCCCCAAAATTTGAACGGCGAAAATTACGAGGAGTTTTTGAGAAACAACCTAGACGATTTGTTGGCGGATGTTCCCGAAGAAATAAAAAACAACCTCATGTTTCAACATGATGGGTGCCCAGCACATTACCGGATTACTGTCCGACAGTGGCTAGATGAGAGATTTCCAAACCGATGGATTGGGAGGGGAGGGCCAATTCCGTGGCCAGCACGAAGCCCTGATATCACACCACTTGATTTTTACGTCTGGGGTCATATGAAGGAATTAGTTTATGTGACCCCAATAAATTCAGTCGAAGAACTTCGACAGCGAATAATAAACGCGGCGCAACAGATGAGAACAACGTTTTCATCAAGAGTGACGAAAACCGAAGTTAGGAAAAGAATTCGAACTTGCATTCGTAATAGAGGGGCTCATTTTGAACAAGATGTGTAAAATTTTTAATAAAATTTGACGTACATTTTTGAATGCATTTTATTTCATACAAATACAAATTCTCTCCCCGCGCCGTTTCAAACACATGCCATGCCACGAATTATGTATTTTAAAATTGACTTTTATACCTTTTTGGAAAGCTTACAGAATAGGCAAGTTTTTTTAGTTATTTTTACGATTAATGTCATAGAAATTTTTGTGAGGAGGCAACATTTTTGAAGCGTAAAATAAAAATATTGGTAAGATATTATTCTTATATCGTTAATTATTTTAATTATTTTGTTAAATTAAGTAGTTTTAACTATGTCCATAGCTTAATAGAAGTGCTAGCTACAACATGATTTTTAATGGTACCCATTCAAATGTGTAGTTTTTTTTTTATTTGGAATTAAATGTCAAATTTTGGGTAAATATCGAAAAACCCTTAAAATTCAAATATCTCGAATACTATTGAATTTCGGCCATACATATGGGGGGTTCAATTTGTTGCATTTGGCCCCCTTTATCAGCCCCTGACGGATATACGTCGAATTACCAGTAATCCTGTATATGCAATCTCCATAGCTGTTGTGCAACAGTCCAAATCTTGTCAAATAAAAACTGCCAATTCACAAACACCCCGCGGCTTCCCTAATTTGTCTCGTCAGCTTAACATTTATAACTATACATATAAACACGATAAACATCTGAGATCATGCACATTTTCTCGGAAGGGGCAGAAGCTGAGGGTGCGTAGCTCTCTAACTCGATAATCCACCCCCAACGCAGGGAGATTTATTAATCAATCTCCAAAACGTTTTAACTGGGCAAATTGAAAAATTATGTGTCGACGCGTTTGCGACCCCTGTTCCTACAGTATGAGAATGTTAGTTCAGTTCGTGAAGAGATTTTTGAAATATGTGATGCTTTTTGCCTATGGCAGTGGCTGTTGTTAAGTTGTGGTAGGGGATTTGATTAGGAATCGTTCTGCCATGACGTATTGAACTACGTTGTCTACTGTGTAAAACTCAAAATCTGTTGCCGCCAGTTCCTAAGTAACTAAAATCTATCTAATCTTCTTCTTTCTTCTTTTCGTGTGGTTAGTGACTAACCTGGTGTCAGAGTTTTAAAGCCGCCCAGGGCCTCTGACTTGGCCTCACATGCCGTCGAGAAATAAGTCTCCGGCATGCCGGTTTCCTCACGATGATTTCCTTCACCGTTTTTCAAGCTAGTGATAATTATATAATACGCACATGAATCCGAAAAGTCAGAGGTGCGTGCCTTGGGTTCGAACTCGAGACCTGTGACTTGGCATTTCGACGGTCACACCACTAGGCTATCACTGCTAATAAAAATATAAATGCCTCGTTGGTCTAGTGTTCGCAAGCTCTACTGCTGGGTGGCTGCTGTTAGGTCGTGGGTTCACTACTTAGGTCGGGCAAAGTGATATTGTGTTTTCCATCAGGAATTTTTCAGTAGGATCACGAAGTCTGGCTTTGTGCTCGGTTGATGGCAATAGGCTCGCCCCCTACTTAATGGGACTTAAACATAACTGACGAATTAAGGGTGTAGTATACATACACCGACAGTTGGCGACAGGCGTGATGTTATGTTATTTAGAAATATTCGCATCAGCTATGTTTTTTCATTTTCTGACTTATCAGCTTACACTCCAAGCTTAAGGTTTTGTTTATCTGGAGTTAGGATACGTTCAGTAGGTACCGACGTATTCCAACAATCCATTTAGTCATCTTAAAGAAAAAACGTTGCCCCACACTAGGTATTTCTCCTGTATTGTGGGTGCGTTTACAAACATTTAAACTTACATACACAAACAGCCAGACCCGGAACAACTACTTCTAGGTCATACAAATATTTCTTCCGTGCGGGAATCGAACCCGTGACACGCAGCGCAGCAGTCAATCGCTTAACGCCAACCGTGCCGTTGACTAACTTAGAAAACATTTCTGATCTAGTAGTCCGCATTTCTACCTCCCATAGTATATCCACCACTATCAAAACCCACATTGTTGCACACAGACTATTCCTATATCCTTATCTACAAAAGCACATGCCGTCAAAAAAACCTTGCCTATCCGTTGCCATGGCTAATTACCCCCGGCGTATTATCAGTGACCCTACGAAGTTACTTTGACAAAGCGTTTCAGTCATACCGTCATATGCCAGCACAGTTCTGCTATCTACCCGAGTACCCGCATCGGGTAGGGTGGGTACCCCAGTTTATTCTTCGTCGGATGTTTAATCTGCGACAATGTTTAATTAATCAACGTTTGTCTTGTTGATTGCCTTCCCAATTATAAGTTTCACCGTGTGTGTATGACGTTGATTTGTGATGATGTCTTGGATTTTTGGTATTTTCTTATTGTTTTTAAGGGTTGGAAAATTAAGAGTTGTTTGTGCAGCTTGTTTCAGACTAAATGATGATGAGCAAATAAAAAAAAGCTTACTTTCTATCTTCAGAAAAGTTAAAAATATATTACCTACTAAGTAGTTAAGTTACCTACCTAATTCATGGTTCGGGTTCATCTCTAGATAGAGATGAACCCGAATCATGAAGTAGGTAGATCTAACAAAACAGTTTCTGACTCATAGTTATATATCAATTAAGAAGGTATAATTTTATTTATTAAATGTTAAAAGTTACTACATTGTTTTAATAAATTCATGTTTTATAAGTTTATAACAAAGATTAATGCCTTCATGAAGCTTTATTCAGTAAGTATTTCTCGGGGCACATATATCTAATTAATTAATAAAAATAGCAAAATTATATACTAACTTAACTAAAACTTTTGAAAAACTAAAATATAGCATCGAAAAATTCATCCGCATCGCTGTCGACTGGTCACGCCGCCAGACACGCCGCATTGCCACGTTGTATGGCAATGCTTAGCCTCTGTCCAAGGTAAAAACCAGCCGTTGGGTGAGCACCGGACCCCACGACCCGAGAGTTTCAACACCAAACGGCTCGAAAATATAATTACCTGTAAGGTTATTATACTTACCTACTTACTTTCGACTGCAAGACAGGCCATGATATCCGAGGCTGTTGACAACTTCGCCACAGTGACAGCGATGAGGAGAGCAACA
Organism: Xanthia togata; assembly: GCA_963853775.1. Classification (NCBI taxonomy): domain Eukaryota; kingdom Metazoa; phylum Arthropoda; class Insecta; order Lepidoptera; family Noctuidae; genus Xanthia; species Xanthia togata. The sequence goes on along the minus strand of OY970788.1, from coordinate 9,092,144 downwards.
AGGAGCTCCTAGTCGTAGGGAAGCAGTGAGGCGGAAAGTAGTGTCGTCGAACAAAGTGCCTATGATTGACGACGGTAGTGCATAAAGTCACAGACCCGATTCCCACTTACCCACAGCCAGCAGGCGCGCATGCTCATGCTAAGTAAATTGTTCTGTACTACTCTGCAGAGCGGCTCATCCCACTGTCTTTGGAAATATAAATAATCGGGTAGATCTGAGTTCAGGCAAGCGAGTCTCCAGACATACATAGCCTCGGTGAAGCACGGCACATCCAAATCAATCAGTGTGGAGGCTAGAATTTTCCTGATTAATTTCTCAGTGCCGTGGACCGAAGATATGAAAGCGGGTAAACTAATACTAGAAATTTTGCGGACGCCGAAGCAATACTCAATATCTTTATTGCTTACTTTATTGCATACGAATGGGAAGAGTAGCTTGCGCCCAAGCTCGGCTGTGCATGGCCATATTTAAAAATGAAGTTAATAGTCTGATAATTTGGTCCAATTTTTCTAAAAGGTGAGTGTGCTTCTATAAATGGGAAGCGCATAGAAAATATGTTAATTTAGGGCCGAAACAGCAGTAACGAATTAGCGTGATGACCGAATGGATATTAATTTGTATCAATCTTTCAGAAACGTCGTTGTAATTTGGTATTTTTTCACCAACAAAACGGGAAAGGAATTCTCGAAGCTTTCTTCAATAATTGTAATTTCTGGAGCTATGGCGTTAAATTTGGGAAGTGTCAGTTGTTTGTCGGTACTATCCGCTAAGTATAGTTCACATTTCTAAAGGTTGAGATCAAGGCCATTAAAATGAAGTTCGTTTTTTTAAAGAATTTTAGGTAATTTAAAACAGTTTCTACGTTCCTCTCAAGGCTCCATCATCAAGATACCAAACGTTAAATTTGGAATCTAGCTGTCAAATAATTGGGTAAATGGCTAAACTAAAAACCTTGGGCTACCTTGTTGACAGCCAACAGCAGATTCCAAAAGGTTGTCTCGATACAGTAATTTAGAAGGGTGGCTGTAACATTGCCAAAGGAAACTATAGATTTGGGGTATTTCTTTTTTAGTTTCTGCCAGCAAGGGCAATAGGGACACCTACAACAAAATTGAAGGCATTCTTAATGTCAACCTTCAGGATGACCTCTCCTTTACCAGAATTTAAGTAGGTCGACAAGGCGTGTACGGCAGCCTAACAGCCCACTTCGGAGCCGTAACCTAGCTGCAGGGGCAGATTTTTTCTGAAACAGTCTCACCATAATATTTACAACAAACCTTGGCTGTCATACGACGACGGTAAGTAGTGCCCACGGCAATGGGACGAATGCCACCATCCCATTTACGCAGGGCGCATAGAACGTCTATGACGGACTCGTTCACCTTGCCAGAGAGCATGAGGTTAATCAGAGCCGTAAGTTCTTTCAAGAGCAACTCACCAGCTGTCCCGGCGCTTGAACAAATAAGGTCTTTAAGGTGCTGAGGACTAAGGCAGATGGCTTGTGATTATCCAGATCGGGGGGGTCAGAAAAAGAAAGATCATCCACTGGGACAGGATGTTTGCTCTTCAGAGCTGCAAGTCTGTCTGAAGAACATGGTGCCACCTCATCACTACTAAAAAGAATCCTGGCTGCTTCGCTTATCTCACCTTCTCCTAACTTAGATTATACCAGATGGGATATACACCTCTTGATAAAGAATATCTTTGTGTAGGTAATTTATAACATATGTACTCGTATATCTTTGTTGAACTTCTTCTAAAATAAATTCCACTATTCGAATAGATATATAATATTATAGATACATGTAGGTAGGTACATACTGTATGTACCATCGAAGTTTTTATTATTTCTCAAGTCTAAGCGGAGTTACACAATAATATTTTTCCTATTCCCGAAGAAATTAGGCAGAGCAAATATGAGGGGTGCGCGAAGAAACTCCAAGAACATGTTCATAACTTAGAATAAACAATAATAGCTGCAGAGGGGACACCGCTTATTATTCTACTTAGCACATTATATGTGGTTATGGATGATTTGTGCTAATTCGAAAAAAATATACCCGTCTATTGCTCGATGTTAGTGAAAACGGGCATAAGTATTTATTCAAATTATGACACGTTATCTTAACATTGATAAACAAAAGTTTCAATGAAATACATAGTTTGACAAGCAGGTTGGTGAACCAAGTGGTACCAAGCCTTATCTAAAAAAAATAGTAAAAAAAGAACGCATGGCTTCTTACATGTGATGAAACCACCAAAGCGCTAAGTGATTAGGTATATAAGAAAGTTAGATGAAATAGAACTATGACAACGCGTCAAATACCTAGCAGTCTTCATACCTTGTACCTACTCCTAGTAAAGTAATAGTACCTGGTACTCTCTTTCTCAAGACCAAAAGCTTGACACATCTGAAATATTTATTTTACTCGCTGCCTCACACCTTGTGTAGAACAAAAACTATTCCCTAATTGATTGACGAGCTTGGAATTAGTTGGCGTTACTACAGATGCAGCGGGACTTTTACAAATAGACGTACAGCTTTGTATTTCTGGGGTTATTGATATAGTTTCCGATGTTTAGAAGAGAGGGAACAGAAGAAAAAAGCTGCAGAAATATTCTTTAAGGACAGTGATGAATCAAAGAATATATCTAACCAAAAAAAATGTACGTAGTAACAGCTAAGTATTTTTGTTGATCCTAATGCGTGATTGTCTTTTTACATTAAAACACGCGAAAAGCTCATTATTGTGGTTAACTGAAAGTGACTCCGCTGAAAAATGCTTCTTACTGAAAAGTTTTAATTGGGTTGTACACCTACAGAAATGTACTCATATGCAAGAAAGATACTCGTAGTCTTCCTTACTGCTTAATCTTTTTACCACAATATGCCCTAGTATTACAGCATTACTGCCACCACAGAGAAGTAAAACTGCTTATTAGTTTCGAATACATGCCGTTATGAAATAACAAGCTTTGTTCAAACATAAGTACCAGCTTTATGAGCTTTCAAATCTCAGTCACAGAATTTGTTTGTTGCGAGTAAATTTAATTAATTACACGGGGGATCTGGAACAATGGGATATAATGCGGCGGTAACACTCCCTCTAATATCGCATTATCTCTATCTACCATCTATCCTAGTGTGAAGAAGAGACGATGATTATGTCGGAAGATGATAGCGCAATTTTTGCTGCCGTAAATCAAAATATGTCAAACTGTTTGTCAAGTGATTGTCCGGAACAACACTAGGTAGTCTTGGTATGATTTGAAAAAATGAGGCACCTTCCGTTTGATTGATCTCATGGAACACTTATCAACAAAGGATAAAACGATTCGAAATAAGAAGTTGCAGGGATATGCAATAGGACAGGGATGGCAAACCAATAGCACTGTTGCAATTGAGGAATTTAGGTACCTAAGTCACACTTCACAGTAACAAACAGAAATCAAAGCGCAATATTTTCATCTACCTATGCCTGTGGGTCGTTATTTTTAGAAACCGTTTATCAGATGATTCCAGTATAATATGAATCTGTTTTTTTTTGTTTAAATTAAAATTTCCGACCATTACCAGAAAAAAAATCCATAAACAGCACACATTATTATACATTCAAAATTTCCCATGATCTTTTCCTCCTTTGCAAACAGCCCAATGACTCCAACGTAAGTCTTTCTCAAGGTTACGTCTCTCATTATAAAAGCCGCATGGCATGGTAGCGTATAAAAAAGCTGTTAAGTAAATACGAGGATTGAGCGAAGCCGGGCTCGCTCGTAAAAGTACTCGAAGTCAGTTCACCGAGAATTGAGGCAAAGAATAGAAAAATATTTCCTATTTTTCGTGCGGGAAGGTGGCTGGAGCAAAACAATGTGTTTGGCTTTTATTAAGGTGAGCTACTGTTTGATATAATATCTAGAAAAAAAATATATTTGCGGGTTCTATAAGGTGAGGGGAAAAAAGGCAGGAAGTTGGGTAGAAGAGAGGATAGGCGATGGTCGAAAGCGATGGTTAAACGGCGGTAGAAACTGTGGCGAATATCTGCTACCAAACCAATAGCTCGTTTGGTAAACGAAGAATATGAAAAAAGGCATTGAGATTCATATACCCATAGGGAAAAAACATACACCTAAATGCAGGTTTACCATGCATCATTTGCATTTAACGCTAACGAAAGTATACACAGTGAGAGTTTGCTTTATAGAACATTATTTCTTGAAAAGTCTTGATATTTTCTCATGCCACATCTAGATCATAATCTTAGCCCTGACCATGAGTTGCATTAATTTAATAATTCCCTTTTCATGACGTCATAAACTTGGCTCGTAAAGCACCACTTTTCAGTCGATATAGATTTTTCTATCGTTTTTTGTCCGTGCTTAGTAATAAAAGGAATCACTTATAAAATGCACTTTGGAGGGACAACGGAGGGCTGATTCCTTACATTGTTGTGATACACTGTTCATAAGGTTGTAAAACTAGTTTTTTTTTTGCTTGTGTTTCATTATAATGTTTGGTCGTTCCCAACTAAATAAGTCGGTAAGTCATGGAATATTTTTAAAGATAATTTCTAGAAATTGGATTAAAAACATACTTGCAGTGTTATTTTAACAGGCCTACAACAGCTAAAGCGCGATCACTGTCGGATTGCATAGAAAAGAAAGAGAAGTGCGCTGTCATAACGCAGTTAATTTATTGCAAAATATGAAGCAATTATCATAATTATCTGACAGAAAAATCGATTGATTGCATATTAATATGATTTTAGATCGTTAAAATCAATTTTTGAAAGTATTGTCGTGACTTTTTTCTATCGTATCAAATTAGTTGTCAACTATTATTCTGTATTATGTCATATATTTTTCTGATATTGTGTACTGCAGTACTTTTAGGCATTATAAAACTTGCTTTTAGGCACGTTTAAGTCCTATAGTCTCCTCAACAGTACATACATATCAACTATTTCCCAGACAAATCAAGGGACAGTTTTTTATATTTACACATTGGATCGTGCTACGGTTAGTTTTTATTTAAATAAAAACTCTTTACTTATTGTATAGATTGCCAATCGAAACCGTCTGTAAACCACATCAAGGGAAATAATCGTACAAAGAACAGGGGGCCAGCAAGGAAATCTGGATGCAAACTCTATGGGGCGCCGTCGTAGGGCCCAATCCGCAGGTTGTCTCAATAGAAGATTAATACTGCCCCGCCTTTGTGAGGGCACGGTAATAAACAGGCAGGGTATGACGTTGATGCATTGATCTTGATGAATTTTCCAAGTATTTTTCAAGAAAGTGTGGTGTGATAATTTTTAGATTTACATGCAATAGAGAAGCTGTAGAATCTTGTTGGTTCCGTATTTAAGTTGATATTATCACTACACTGGCTCACTATCACGCCAGGCCTTTCGTGCGGGGCCATCTCACCTTCAACCTTTTCAAGAAGACAAGTGTTTACTTAACGTTGATACGCTACAGTACCGTTTTATGTCCTTCATATATTTATAAAGCAGCTGCACCGTTGCTTGTAGTGTATCTTACAAGATATGTGCGGTATGTGTGTGCACTTATACAAATACCTTATATGTGTGGGTGAGGGTGTGGGGGTGTGTGCGTGCATGTGTGTGAGTGTGTGTGTGTATGGGGATATGTTCAACCATCGTATAATTTATTCTTACCCTAGATAGCACTGAATCCTCGCACGACCATAATAATATATTGAAGAAATAAGAAGCATACTTTAACCTCTAATCGGTGTTTTAAATGATTAATGCGAGTAGGTATTTTTCTGTTTCCCATCAAAGTGATGTTTAGTAGGGTCGATATTTATCAGCTATTGGAGCAGTTTAAAAAAAATAATTTGTCCAACTATAGATAGTGCAATCCACGACGACGCGCCCCACTCCGCTCCGCTCCGTACTAAAGTACAGCTTACAGTACAGTAATGGCGGAGTGGGGCGCGTAGTCCTTTTTTTTTTTTTTTTTTTTTTGGGTGGGAAATCATCAAATGACGTCTCCAGGGAGGGCGTGTCAGACTCTTACTGACTAAAACCCACCCGTGTTCCTTCTGTTGCCTGTGCAATGCCAGGGGGCCACGGTATCCCTTTCGGACTTTCCCGCAACCCCGGCAGGCAATGGTCTCATCGGACCCCTTCATTCGCTGACATCTCTTTGAGGCGCGCGTGGAACACAACGCGCCGTCGACCCGGGCTTGGTCCTTACCGGACGGCGAGCTACCCATTGCTCACCGTCCGCAAGCCCGCGCCTACGGTGGCCGGGAATCGGCAACCGATTCCCGACGCCCAGGGCGTCTCCTCCTGCGGCGGCTAGGGGCGTGAGGGCGCGAAATTTGCCTCTCCCTCACGCGCTCCGCCTCCTCCTTCGCGAGCATTACTGCTTCGCAGAAGGAGGTGACGGCCTCCCATGCCCTCTCGCTCCGTACCATGGCCTGGACCAGGACCGGACGCGAGAGATCCCCGCCACCGATCGCCTCCACGAGGACACGGCGGTGCTCTGCCCAAGCCGGGCATACCTCCACCGTATGCTCCACCGTGTCCTCCGGGCGATCCACGCAGTGATGACACCCGGGCGTTTCCTCCCGCCTTATCCGAAACAGGTACCTCCCGAAACAGCCGTGTCCGGTGAGGACCTGCGTCAGGCGGAAGGTGAGGACGCCGTGGCGCCTCTCCAGCCACTCCTCAAAGAGGGGACTTATCGCCGCAATAGTGGCGTGCCCAGCACTGGGTTGCGACAATCGCACTCTCCATGACGCCATGAGATCCCGTCGGAGCTCTGTCCGCTGTGCCGCGATTTCTCGCGGCATCGGAGTCAAGCCCCGGCGTTTCGCCTCCCCGCGCCACTCCCAAATATGCGCGAGGACTTTTGCCTCCAGATCCCATGGCGGCAATCCGGCAAGGAGGCTCGCCGCCTCACCGGAGACCGTGCGGTATCCCCGGACCAGCCGGGTGGCCATGACCCTCTGGGACGCGTTCAACCGGCGGGCAGGCCGCCGCCTCAACGAACGCGCCCACACCGGTGCCCCGTACAGGGCCATGGACCGCACGATCCCCGCGTATAACCTCCGGCAGGAGGCGTTTGGGGCGCGTCGTCCTGGAATGCACTATCTGTAAGCAATTATACGTATGCGTCAATAAACTGAGTTGATATTGCTGAATACTGACCCAATATTTTCCTACTTTATAAAAAATAAATATTACTCATGGAGTACGTCGTCATAGCCATGCCTTCAGTTGGTGTAGTGCTGATACATGCTGTCTTAAACCCGAGCCTTCCCAAACGTTGCCACACAAGAACACTAGTCCAGACTTGATTATTCCTCCGATTGTCTTCGCCCTTGCGCTAAACCCTTACGTTTTGAGCAAAACGTTGGCTTGGCTAAATAGTGGTATATAGTTAAATGGATATCACGGTTGGAGAAACTGTAGACATCGGAAAATTTACACAAATTGTAATAAAAATAAATGTAAGTTGTTGCAACAAGCTGTGACACAGTATTAAGGATTCTGACTACATGAGCATACCTTTACGTGACAGATATTTGAATGGCAGCCCGATAACTTTTTGTGATCAGAAATAAAAATAAATCAATAACTTATCGCACGTCACAAACAATAGGGTATCAAGTCGAAGAATGCCATTTTTTTATTTTTTGCGTTTTGGAACATATATTTTTTTTTCTACAAACTGGCAAGACAATGGTATTTTTAGCGCAAATAGTTTTCGAGATATGGCAATACATTTCTTTATTGACCGTTCAATCGTGTCATTCACGCATCAATCAATATGGTCGCATTCTAGTTGAGTCAGTTGCCGCTCAGCGATCGTCGGCGTCACACGTATTATTTTCAAGTTACGACGACTTTGCGGAGCGAAAATATAAAATGTGAGTATTCTTTATAGTATTATTTTGACTGAATACCTTTTTGCCTGTTAGATATAATACAAATCGTAGTATTATTTTGACTTAATATCCTATTGCCCGTTAGAATAACGCATTTTTATTTTTTATTTTGAATTAATTTCGTAATGATTATTTTGTTTAGATGGATTTGTGATTTTCGCCGAAATTATCCCTAAATGATACCTTATAGCCATCGTTTTGTTTGAGATAATACTGTATTACACGTTAATTGTTGCGCGGTGACTGAGTGTTAAATGAAATGTTACTTTTTTGTCTGATGTTGCCTTTTACTTTTATTTTGTATTTTAGATTAATTCAAAATTATGAAGAGAAATAATAGGACAGAAAGAATGCTGAGGGCAGTTTATGATCGCCAAATGACACATGAGAGCAACTCAAATGATGAAAATGGGGATCCTTTTGCAGATAATGATGATATTAATGATCCGACGTATTTTCCCGATGAAAATTGTCGGTCTCGATCCTGTGTGTCAGAATCATCGGGCAGTCATCAAACATGCGAGTAAGTATCTTGTTGTTCTGAAGTCTTCTCAGCATGTAGTAAATGCAACAGTTTTCTTTGCTGGGATCACTTTGATAATGCACAGTCCTTCAATAATTGCGAATTCCATAACAGTACTGCTCAAGAAATGAGTGCAGAAATACTTGATAGTACGTTGACTGGGGAAACCAATAATTTCTTAGCAGACGAAACTCTAACAGCAACAAACAACGATAAAGTTTTGTGTGACGTAACCAATCATACCAGTCAACAGCATTGCGAGTATAAAAGTTGTATTGCAGACATTTTTAGCACATGTATTCAATGTCAAGGATTTCTCTGCATTCCTCATTTCAACAAATTTTGTTTGGATAGTGACTGTACTCTACACCAGTCATTTTCTACAGAATCTCAGAATATTAGCACTATAAGAGTAACGAAATCTTTGAAGGCGCTTTCCAAGAGGAAACGTAATTTGGGCTTAGAGTATGTAAGTTCAAAAAAGAAGCGAGTTCAACCAAGATCACTTAAAAGTCCGTGCAAAGAAATGACATGTAGATTAAAGTGTACAAAAAACATAGATGAAGCTACACGAAACCTAATTTTCAACTGGTCCTTGGGTGATATAAACAGGCAAAGAGATTTTATTAAAAATAATATGCAGGAAATAAAACCGAAATATAGACATAGTTGCGAAAATTGTTCGGAAAAAAAGTTGCGTTCATTAAATAATGCTTTTTATTTCAATATTGAAGATAAAAAAGTTCGTGTATGCAAACGCTTTTTCAAATCAACATTAGATATAAACGATAAAGTTATATACACGGTTAGACAAAAATTAATCAGGATGGATTTGTTATTGAAGACTTAAGGGGCAAACATGCGAAACATGCCAAATTGACGGAAGAAACAACCGGGGTTCGTAAGTTTATTGATTCGATACCACGAGTTGAAAGTCATTATATAAGGGCACAGAGCACTCGCCAGTACATTGAGGGAAGTAAGAGCTTAACGCAAATCTACGAGGATTATAAAAAAATATGTGAATCGAACTCCAAAAATGCTGTTAGCAAGACCACATTCTCAAATATATTTCACAATGACTTCAATATTTCCTTTCACCAACCGAAAAAAGATCGCTGCGAAGTTTGTGTTTCATATGAAAATAGTAACAGTGAAGAGAAGATAAAATTACAGAAGAGTTTCGACGATCACCAAGCAGAGAAAAAATTGAGTAGATTAGAGAAAAATCAGGATAAAGAAAAAGTTTCTGACTATTATGTCGTAGCCTGTTACGATTTACAGGCCGTCCTTACAGCACCAAGAGGAGAAGTTTCGGTCTTTTATTATATATCAAAGCTCGCCACATACAATCTGACTGTGTCTGAACTGGTTACGGGTTTAACTACTTGTTTTGTGTGGCACGAAGGCCAAGGCCAAAGAGGTGTCACAGAAATAGGGTCTTGCATTTTAAAATTCATTGAAAAGAGGTTGGAGAACGTTAATTCGGAAGATTTTGAGTTAGTATTCTACTCGGATAACTGTTGTGGACAGCACAAGAATAAAATGATGATAGCACTGTATATTTATGTCGTAAAAAAATATAAAATCAAGAGTATTACACACAAATTTTTGATAAAGGGGCATACCCAAATGGAAGGTGACGCCGTCCACTCTACAATAGAGAAAAGCATCAAAAGGTCTCTCAAGTCAGGTCCTATCTACAGCCCACAAGAATATGTCAGTATTATAAAAACAGCTAAGAAAAATCCACCGTACTACACGGTACAAGAGCTATCGTTTAACGACTTTTATGACATCAAAACAATGTGCGATAAGATTGGAAATAATTATGCCAACACAACGAATAACTGTCAAATAAAATTGGAAGATATAAAAATAATCCAAATTAGACAGGACGATCCACTGGCTTTTCGTGTAAAAACATCTTATGCTGACGAAGACTTTAAACGTATAGAAATAAGAAAATTGAACACAAGAAAAACCGTATTCGCTTTTCCAGAAAATTTGGATAATGCTTATTTTGAATAAATGCAAGTCAGTGAAAAAAAGAAGCAGGATATTTTAAAACTGGTCGAAAAACGACACATTCCACAAACCTATTACGATTTTTATAAGTCATTATAATAATTTCATTAAGTATCTACTTTTTAATTTTAACTTTACTTGATTATGATTATAAAATTATGAGACTGTTGGTTAACCATTGATAACAATATTTAATAACCAATTTACATTTAGCGTAAGATAATTTAACAAATTCTATATGATTAGAGATTGTTAAAAAATACCTATGATTTTTGTAACTCATTATTATGAATAATTTAATAATTTTTATAGTTTTTTATAATTATGAGAAAATGAGAATGACTATATTTTTATAATTTGGTTCCTGTTTTACTGAGATTATTATTTAACTATTAAGCTCAACTAGATATTAAAGACTGATTATTTTTAATTGTTAAGCTAATTATTAATGTTCGATTAAGAATTCAATTCTTTTTCTTTTTGTAAAAGGTTACCAAACTTTGAATTTTATACGGTATTACATTATTGAGCTATTAAGTTTAATCTTCTTATAAATGTGACTGTTTTTGTTTTTTAAGTATTGTGATACTTACTATAAGTACATTCTAATAAACTTGTTTTTAGTATTAACAACTTTTTTGTTTGTTTAGTTAATCCCTTACTTCTAAAGTAAACATCAAATTTTGTATTTATTATATGTATTATTTTAAATTAGTACTTGATAATATCAGATTAAAGTCAATTTCGTCCGGGTTAGACAGTCGTAACTCAAAAGTTTTAGCAATTTGAACTGCTTATACAGTATTATCTTCACCCGATCATATAAAAGTGCTAATAAAATTAAAACTACCACTGATACACGCGTAAAATTTACTAAAAATAAAGAGGGATAATGTACCATCAAATCTGTATATAAATTAAGACATTACAACCCTTACTTCAGGAGCTATGAATTTTCAAACTTTCAAAACGCTATATCTCAAAACACTGTTTTTGCAGTTAATCCCCTTTTGTTTGTGATGTGCGTTATGTCGATACCTCTAACATGAAGTCTGTAGAAGAATGTATGAAGTGAATGTATGAAGTGTGTAGTAAATGTAAGCGGGCACGCCCTTTATGCCTGGAGACTTTTATTTAAACATCGTTTACGTTTAGTTATTTTTATTTCTGCCTGAGTTTAGTGCTGTTATGTTTTTGGCGTTTATATTGGCGTGTGCTAGCTGTCATAAAGCTATTGATTCATAATTTAAATTATGTTTTGTGTTGCGTAATGTAAATTATTTAGCATACTATTATATAGAATTATTTTTTTCTAACTGAACAGACAGTTGTAATGCTGGGGAGTTTGTTGCGCCACTTCTTCTTCCCAGCTAAAGCATTGGGAAGTGGAGAAGGGTGGGTGTTTTGGGGGACTGTCTTATGTAATTTTGACGTTCGAAAAGTGCTGATTCTCAGCCTGGTTAGAATAAATGACTTTAGAATTTTGAGTAAATAGCAGTTTTCTCGGAATCAATCGACTTGTCACAGCTTCTCACAATTTTTTTTTCATTTATTAGAAGTTCCACTTTTGTTGGTGACCTCCAAATACGTCGCAACCTTCACTTTCTCTTTGCTCTGCCTCATTTAACTCTTATTATTATATTTCCTTTCGTCTTTCATGAACACATCCTAGCAAATGAAGCCTTCTACCTCAGCTTTTCAACTACTTCTTATTGCTATTATTTTCATTATTCAAGAACACGTCTAGCCACCGAAAGGAGCGTAAAATGAAAATTATCGCAAACCGCCGCAGTTAATAAGTCACTCGGCACATTAGAGGCACTTAGCCCTAATTTTCCGTGTCTTAAGTGACTTGAGTTACTTTCAGCGAATTGAATACGCCGCATACATTATAATATATGGAGTTACGTATGTACTCACTTTGGGTAATTTTGAACGTTTTGGATTGCTTCGTGTGTGACATATACATAGTTGATCTCGTTATTGCTTTATCACCCTAAGGTTGATGACACTTGCGCGTCTATTTGTCTATCTGACACTTAGATAGTTTCAACCTTAGTGATACCTAAAGCAATTACGAGTTCAACTATAGGTACTATACAATGAATATTTGGAGTGTTTCGTAGTTTCATAGTAGACTTTAGATGTATAAACAAATTGGTGCACTGCTTAGCCTTTCTATTTTTAGTACCTACGTAGTTAATTCTACACACACACACACATATAAATACACACATGCATACACACATATACACACACATGTTGTGACATATTATAAATTTAATTTTATGAAAAATTTGGTAGATCTGACGAGGTTATAGGTTCTTGTATTTTCATAAAAAATAGCCTATTTTTAGGGGATGGCAATAATATTATTATATTCATAATTTCGTGTTGGTCGTGTTCAACTTACTGAAACCCTAGCGTGTCAAGAAGTAGTCTAAGAGATTTTGAGTTCAAATCCCACCTGTTGAAATGGACAGCTCAATTTCCGTACCGTAGTAGGTAATATAGGTTTTGAAGAATTTACTGTTCTAGTGTTACAGCATTACATTACTATAGACCATTACATTGATATAGACATTTTAAAGTATACGACTTTAAACTTTCAAGTCGTTTTACTCAACAGCAATAAGACGCAAACTTTTTAAGAATGTTGTTATTATACAATGTGGGCCTTTCAAGACGTAAGTACCTACTCGTATGTTATTAAATTCATACCAAAAAAAGTTACTTATTCCTATATAAGCCTGTTTGCAAAGCCTCTCTCTTCCCCATCTATATAGGTACATAAAGTTACATTGAAATACAAACTTGTAACATTTTCGTCGTTTTTTTCTAATAAGTGAACATCAAAAGCCGTCGAATTTAACGAGAGTAAGCCGTTGATAATCCGGGACGGGCCATTTTTAAGCCCACGATAAATAGAGACTTCTGTAATCGGTACTGTTAGGATTTTTATATTGTTGTAAATCTACAAAAAAGAGCTTGTAGACATATAAACATAAACGCTTTCACTCCATGGGGATAGGCAGAAACTACAGAACGCCACCTGATAATTATGATCCTTAAATACTCCTTTTGCGTCGTTTATGTTCATACATCTGGTCATACACGCACGCCGGTTGCGAGTACTACGCACCTGAACTTTCTGAAGAACATCACCAATAAGGTCACTATAATAATATGTCCTTCTAGGGGATTCCTTGTAGAGAATTTCTGCAAAAAGGGAAAGAACTTTTTTCGTATTTTTGAATCTATTAACATAACATCATGTATGTTTTTGACGAAGCATAGGAACTAATACTAATAGTGTGTAGGTACTAACACCCACATTTCGCCATTTAAATTTAAGTCCCTTGTATTAAGGGGCGAGCTTATTGTCATCAATGGAGCACAAATCCGGACTCAGCTACTGAAAAAATCCTGGATCTATATAAAATATAAACATGTAATAGATTCTTCATCCGGACTCGGCTACTGATAAACTCCTGGATCTGTATAAAACTATAAACATGTAATATATTCTTCCTTAAAGTAAAACACTCGAAAATATGAAAGGGTTTTAAACTTATAAATAAGCAAATCTGTAAGTATATTTATTTTTAAATTTTTAATCATTAATGATTAAAAAGCCACACCAACAGAGATGCAAAATCTACTCTTGCAATACCATCCGTCTGGAGAAGGTGGTGGGTTATGTCGGAATCCTGCCGACCGCACGGAGTCCGTCTCTACAACATAACAAGGAAACCTAGATCGGCGTCACGTATATCAAGTTTAGATCTGTCTAATTCCCAAATTCCGAGTTCTATCCTCTAAGCCTAAATATTAGCTATCTAGATAGTTTTCGAAGATGCGACTCGCAATCGATGTTTATAGAAAACTTACTAACCGCATGAACTTAATATATATCGACGTTTCATTCTTCAGATATATAATAACAACAATGTAGTAATTTTTTACTGGCAACTTCGTACTGGTAAAGAGTAATTCAATTACTTTTTTGTTTTTTTTTCGTTTCTACCTCCGCGTAGGCATAGTGCCTACGGCTCGTCATTATTTTCGTGGCAACAAGCACACTAATCTCCGGAATAAAATAAGTTATTAAAGAAAAATAAAGCTTCAACCCAAACAGGACCAACTCGGCCTGGGTATTTCGGCCATCAACAAGGCAATGACACCGCTGCTGACCGGTAATGACAAGGTACAAGCTGTAAAAAAATTGCCAGACAGCTGCCGAATACTTACTGATCTCCACTTTACCGAGACGCAAGTAAGAACAAAACTTATGACGCCAGGTTTGGACAAGTCGTTCTTAATCTTAATATAAGATCAAGATAGAGATGAAACCCTCTTCGGAAGTAAATTACCTGATAAAATCAAGGCCTCAAAAGCAATTGAGAAACAAGGACTGCAAATTAAAAAAGCACCTATTCCGAAACCGTCAACATCAAACATTCCGACGTCGAGTGCTCGTTTTCAGAACCAGGGAAACTGGTTAGGGCCTCCTCGCTTCCCGTCACCGAGAAGGGGGGGCGGTCATCCTCGTACCGGGCACCAGCTCACCAACCTTACCGCCGGACGCCGCCGCCGCCACCCACGTCGACGTCAGCGCGAGCGATTGCGGCCGCGAGCTCCAACAAGCGTGCCCCGAGGCAATAACTCAGGTACATGCTGGTCGACTACAATTTTACTATGATTGTTGGCGTAGCATAACAAAGAACACGGTTATTCTAAGTTAGATTTATCATGGTTACCACATCTTTTCCGCGTAAAGTTGTACAGAGTACTATTCCCCGAAATTCCTTTTCCGTCAAGGAAAAACGGGAAATGAAAATGATTTAGGCGCGATTACAGAACGAAAACCTAAATTTGATCAATTTGTATCTAACAGGTTTTTGACACCAAAATCGAATGGTAGATATATACCTAGATTAACTGCCTTACTAATAAACGTATTATATCAGGTGAATAGTTACACGCCGTTTTCTCTCTTTCAGTCGTCAGTAATTTGACTTTCGAAAGAAGAAGACAAAGCGTTGTGTAACTACACAGATTCTATACAACGTTTATTAGTAAGGAAATAATACTAAATCTTAAACAATTGAATAAGTTCATTTCAAATGAGCATTTTAAGATGGAAGACCATAGAACTACATCAAAAATGATAGCAAGAAATAGCTTCATGGCAACCATTGATCTTAAAGAATCATACTTACTTGTCCCTGTAGCCACATCTCATCGCAAGTAATTAAGATTTCAATTTGAAGACGAAAAATTACGCAATTACACATATGAATTTAACCCTTTGCCTTACCGACTATCCTCTGCACCTCGGACTTTCACAAAAATCATGAAAGAAGTTGTAGGTTATTTAAGGCATCATGGATTTAAATCTGTTATATTTTTTGACGATTTATTATGCCTAGGAGATACCTACGATGAGTGTCATAAAAATGTTACCGAAACTCTTAAATTACTGAATTTGTAATAAACTTTAGGTTTATAGATTCCATATTTATTCTAAAAGAACATACATTGTTCACTTAGCGAATAAATACATAACTAAGGTAAGTGTAGTCCAGTAGCAAGTAACTTTGATAAAAGTAGTCTACACCCACAACGATGTTGCCAATTTCTAGGATTTATATACAACTCTCTATACATGTCAATATCATTGCTGTTAGAAAAGCGACACAAAATATTACAACTTGTGCAAAAATATTTAAAGTTACCATTTTGTACTATTAGGGAATTTTCTCGCTTGTTAGGGGTTCTGACCGCAGCATGCCCAGCCGTATGATATGGATGGCTCTATACAAAACAACTAGTGAGACACAAATATTTAGCCCTTAAAAATAATAAACCTACGAAGCTAAGTTTAGACCTTCTGCTGTAATCTTATCTGACTTACAGTGGTGGATTAAAAATATAAATTTCACATCAAATCCCCTCGAATCTCATAATTTTGTTTTCGAAATCTTTACAGATGCTTCTAAAACTGGTTAGGGTCTGAGGGTGCATTTTGTAACAACGAAGAAATGTATGCCTTATGATGATTCTGACTTACAAAATTATGAGTTTTTAATTATGTTAAATGAGTGTATGCCAAACGATTTTCTGCGAAATGAAGTTTATGCTATCTGCTGTTATGCAAAATAATATTAAGACATAAAAAGTTCTGCTATAAAGGGTAGACCCCATTAAAACATCCGCGGCTGGACGCGAACAACCTGTACTGATATTATAGTACTTTAATGAGAAAAGGGCAGGAATAGAGAATGAGAATAAGATTATATGTTCGCCACAAAAGATATACGATCTGAAGCGACAAACAGCCTTATATTAACTTATAAGCGTCCGCAGAAACCAGCAACTGCGTAAACCATCAGCAGATGGATCAAGCAGGTGCTGTGTGCTAGCGGCGTGGACGTGTCTGCGTTCAGCGCACACAGCACGCGGCACGCAGCCACGTGCACGGCGGCTGCCTCTGGGGTCTCGTTAGATGCCATCAGGAAAGCAGCTGGCTGGACCAGTACTTCTCAAACGTTCGCAAAGTTCTACCACCGGCAAGTAGTGGACGGAGGTTACTTTGCTCGGTCAGTATTACAGACAAACAATAATACTTTGTGATTTTATTAGCAAAAAATGATTAAATAACTTAGAACAGAATTTTGTTATAATTATTTACATATTCAATTATGTTGTAATATGTAAGGAGTTATTGATTATATAGATTATTAGTAGTACCGTATTTTACGTAGTTGTATGAAACTATTGATTACCTACAGAAAATAAAAGACGATCCTTTTTTTCCTTTCGAAAATCTGCTTATTTTATTTCACAAATTTTTAATCTCTGAACATCTACATTGTTATTATAATCACTGCCATTTTATTTTTTTGGCATTTTGCCACGCTCTATTTTTATTATTACTAACGTGAACTATTTTCAAATACTTATAGCCCTCATTCTGACTTTATGATACTCTTTCCCGACAGCAATAATTCACACACACAAGTAAAGAACCTCGTCACTTAGATTAGACTAGATTTAAAATATTCATCAATTGCTTGATATTATATCGAATAATGACCATCATAGACAACTAACAATAGTAAAAAAATCTTATTACTTATAGTTTTCTAAACATAAAAAATACCTGAAAAATTACTCCTCGTTTTGATAGCAGAAATGACCACTACTTGTTTTAAAACTTAGCCACAAAACTTATTTTTGTCGCTTAATCTAAGTGGCATACGTTAACTTAGTTTTTAAACATTAGTGCATAAAAGTTTTAAATTTAAAACATTAGTGTTCATGGTTGTTAAATAAATTAAGAAAATGTTAGTATGAAAAATGCAACTTCTTTAAAATTCTCCATACAAAACGCTGATTTCATAGGTGACTAATAAATATCTTTTAAAAAAAAAACACCTAACCAAACTCCGAAACATATAATAAAAAATCCAATACTGCTATTTACACTAGGAAACTGCTATTTCAGTCAGTTTAAATCGTTTGTAAATATTTTTTCAGCGAAATTCATCACGAGTCGATAGTTTCGTTTGCATATCTCTGTTTCCGGCTCCGGTAGCCGTCAAAACAATAGGGCTATTGTCGGATGGTTGGAAGGTGTAAAACGAATTCGCTTTTTGCGATCGCTCGTACCTACACCTAGTAGATACTTTTCTCAAATAATGCGCGGAAATTCAAAAAAAGTAAATTAATCATAAATTCCAGAAAAAATGACGAACAACGATACTTTTTCACGCGCCAATATGTTCATTTGTTTCTTATTTACTTTACACAGCTTTATCTAAAAAACAGAATTTTAAGAATAAAGTTGTCTCTGTCGTGACTTTGACAGACTAAAGTCAAAAATTTCTTCGTAAAATTTATAATTAAATAAATTATTTAATGTGCTTATTTAATTGTTTTTGCGATGGTAGCAATGAAAATAATAAGCTTCATTAATTGGAGTAAACAAGAAAATGTATTTATCTCTGAATTTATATCTACTTACTAATGTAAACCAGTATAAACTGTCGCGAGTGAATGTTAAAGCAGTAGCCGGTATTAGCTATATAATATATTTCCATGTCCTTTATGCTTCTCAATACGAATATACTATTTTAGAAATGTATAGATACTTGTGTCTGTTTTATTACTTCCTATTGATTTTGCATCAGGGTTTCAGTATCTTTCAATAACAATTACTATACTTGTTTACAGCAAGTTTGACTGGTGCTATGCACTAAGCCATTAGCACTTAGCACAAATATTCAACCTCGCAAAGATGAGAAAGAAAACCATGCTACGTGAAAACGATGAGGAATGCGAGTGCCATGAAAAAAGAATGGCACCATGTCTTTGGAGGAAGAATATTGGAAATCAAAAATAATGAATTTATAACAAAAAATATGTAGCTATATTAAGCATCAAAATATTTTTTTTTCTATAAAATGTCTCTTGTTATTTATTTGAGTGTGACTGCCACAACGTACCCAACGCTTCTCTTTAGTTCTAAGCCTTAGAGCTGCCGCCATAAGATGAGTTGGATAATCACTGTCTCCGATGAGCTTCCTCACAAACTCATTCTCTTCAAACCACATGAGCACCTACTGAGCCTCCTCCTGATTGAGCTTTCCCTACAAATCTTTGTATCATGTGTACTTTGAAAGAAGAATATTTCTCAAAAGAACTTAAAATAACAGTTCGCTTACAATGAGATACTTAAGTGATTATAACTAGCACTATTAACATTAGTTAGTTACCTCTAGGGTGTTGGAGACATTATATTAGTAGTCATTTGTTTTAGACTAAAACTACTTGTACTTATTTATTCTGTGTTTTTTTAGGTTTCCAAATATATATTTTGAATGGACACTGATATAAAGACGAGATATGAAATTTCTATAGAAAACTTATTTTTCTCATAACTCGAATTTAAATCAGTGTCCATTAAAAATATATATTTGGAAGCTTAGATATTCTGTAATCCAATCGGAATAAATACACACTACCTTAAAAATATGTTTGATTTACAAATTATTTTGGTATTACGTTTGTATGAACTACGCATGCTCCGCCGGCCCGTTAAAACACAGATTAAGGCAACACACCACAACACCTGAAATAAACCAAAACTTTTAGTTCATCTCAAACGCTGCGATATATTGCTCCAATCTGCGTTTGAATGTGTTTATATTGTCACATTTTTTCAAATCCTCCGGTAAACTATTGAACAGCTGTGCGTCTTGAACGCAGTGCTGCCAGTAATGACATTAACTTTGTTCTGATATAGTTGATGTGATGTTTCCAAGTTAGTTTGTCGTCTACATGTAATCCTAGGTATTTTTCATAGGTTGACCGTTTGAGAACTTCTTTATCTATTGTGAGTGGCGCGAACTCCGGTAACGGTTTGTTTTTGTCGCAAAAAATCATGACAGATGTTTTTGTGGCGTTAAGTAAATTACATTTTAGCCATTCGTTCAGCAGGTCAAGGTCGCTTTGTGCGTCCGATATAATGTTATGAATAGATTTTATTGAAATAGAATAGGCATGTGTCATCCGCGTATAGAGTTAAGTGTCCTCTAAGTCCTATTTTATTGATATTATTAACATAGATTAGGAAGAGTAGTGAGCTAATAACCGAGCCTTGGGGACGACAGCCATACGTAATGTTTTGAACAGAGCTAGTGAAATTGTCTAATTTAAGTACTTGGAGCCTAATCTGTAAATATTATGTGAATATAATATATTGAAGGCGCTGCCTGTGATACCTATATTATTTAGTTTCTGGATTAGTTTTTGATGACTTACTGTATCAAATGCTTTTTTTAAGTCAATAAAGATCCCTAAAACAATTTTTTTTTCATCAATATTTAATTTTATTTTTTTATTAAGTTTACTGCAGCTGATAAAGTACTTGACTTAGCTCGAGAGCCGTACTGTTGGTCTATCAAGAAATCCTTGTCATTTAGGTATTTACTTAGTCGATTATCTAGAACTCGTTCGAATATCTTTGATAGCACTGGTAAGACCTACACGGGCCTATAGGGTTTCGCACCTCAAAAGGAAAAACGCTTATACGCTCACGTTGTTGTCCGAGAAGTCACTTTCGTCACTTTTTTGTCTTTGTTGTCTGGAAGCGTGTAGGTATCAAGTTAATAATAATATCAAATACACTGGATCGCAAAAAATCCAGGTCGCTAATAAATGGCGTGATAGTTTCTTAAACACATAAAGACTAACTTGCGAAACTATAGCATATTGTAGATGACTGATTAATATATATAAAAAATGTTGTACTTATAAAGTTATTGCAATTTTAAAAGTGTGATAATTATTTTAGCAGGGATTTGGTTAGCACTACTCAATTTAGCAACTAGGAGTTTTCCTATATAGGTACAGTAGGCCGCACATTGGTGGTAATACTTTGACCTTAACCTGGACTAGCGTAGTACGGAGTTTCAATAGAATAAGAGCCCAGGAAAAGAGGAAATCTTTTCCGCGTAAATTTTGTTCGCGTGCGCGTTATTTTTCCATACGATTTCAAATTGTCCATCGTCTGCTCAGCACTTAAATAGATAACGTAGATTCATGATCAGATGATCTATTAAGAACAGTTTTCCCACGCAAATTCCAAGATTTAGAAGAGATTGATGTATCAAGTTTGGCTAGACAGTCTTTTGTTATACATTCTTGATATTTATGTGCCTACGCACTACATTAGATGCCCTCTTGATTTCGCAACTTGAACACCTATATCTGAAAATAACTCATTGATTTTCGGTGAAATTATACTAAAATAAACTAGGTCTCGTATCTTCATAATTATGGGCGTTACAGCTTAAGAATATTTTGGGTATAATACGAGTATTTACTACATTTTCTTATAATGTTGCTTGTACTCGTATCACAAAAACAATACCTATTGAATTTTCCAGTTAAGTAGCGAAAAACTGTGTGATGCTGGTGAAGTAAATGCGATAAACTACTTGTCGCAAAATAAGCGTTTCAATTCTATATGAATTACTAAGTACGTAGGTAGAGTAATAGGTAGTTTGCATGCAAATGACTTAGGTAGAAGTGACTTAATCTATTTAGGTATATTTAAACATCTATACAAATAAATAACATTTGTCTCGGATTGTAATTTCAAAATAAGATTTACTAAATGCATATGACAGTATATACTGTACTTATACAAAAAAAAAACTATTTTGAAAATGTTTGTATGTCTGTTTGTTCCGGCTAATCTCCGAAACAACTGGACCGATTTTGACGGGACTATCACTGGCAGATAGCTGATGTTAAAAGCAGTAGTTATTTTAGAAAAAGAAACAGTTTCCACGCGGGCGAAGACGCGGGCGGCAGCTAATGGAAATATAGAAAAACGCTAAGAATTATTTTCCTTATACCTATAATTAACCAGACCAGACCAGACCTGCATTAAACTGCAGGCACCGGCAAAAATAATTTAATTCAATCAACACGCATAAAAATAAAACAAAATACTGGAACACAATGAAGGATCTTATAAGTGCAATACGTGATAGTGCCCTACCAATCTCAAGATAAGAATTGAAACTTCACCAACAATACCTGATACATATCACACTTACAAAAGATCGCGTAGTGAATGCATTCCTTGGAATCATTTGCACCCTGTCCATTGCTGGTTCGTATCGCTGCGATCTTTACATCGCTGTTGGTAGGAGTGCAATGAATCTGACACGCTTTTGCCGCCAATTCACCTTTGTAGGATGTTGGTTGAATAGCGATAGTAGGTGGACATACGGCTGACAAGCATGCCAAGCATGAAGCGTTCTCTGACGGTTATAACCGGTTTAACGTGTAGTACCTACTTTAAAATATTAAACAGAACTGAAGATATGAGGAAGAAACATAAATAGTAGCTACGTTAGTTTCTCTTAGTATCTAAGTATGTACTTGAATTTCAACGAATATTTTGGTCTTGAAGAATATAAGAATAAAAAAGCTCAAAATAGTTATTACTTACTTTTAATTTCAATTTCAAAATTGTGCCTTCGTAAACAAAACTAGTCTTTAAGAATTTGAGCATTGCAACAATTCACCCAAATAGGTAAACTTCAAAACGAAAATTGTATCTAATACCCAACCTACTACCGAGTTTTTGACTTAAATGACCAGTCAATCAACAACACTATACTCACCACCTCTAATGCAAAAAAAATGCTAAGTAGCCTCCTTCTAATACATCAATGTAAGTAGGACACGTTAACTCCACAGAATCCTTTCCAAGCAAACCGCTCGCCACTCCTGACTACCACACGTCTCCATCTGTCACAGCTCACTGCAGAGATGTTATCGCGCCTCCGCCCGCGGCATCTTTCTGAATGCTAACTGGACCCTGAATACTCGCAGAGCACTATCTACGACATCTGTGCCCTATGCACAACGGATCCCCACTTTGATACCGCCCTGTTGGCCTGCAGGTATTTTTCTCTGCGATTTAGATTGCCGTCTGTCTGTATTTAGTGTTTAACAAAGCTTGGCGTTGTTTTAATTAGGATTGAGGGGCCTGATAAGTTTTAGTATTTTGTTCCATGTTTTTGGATAAGTTTCATCTGTTTGATCGAGTTTGGTAATACTATTAGAAATGTTTGGATAAAAGCTATAGACAAACCAGAAATTATCATTAAATAATACAAATTACCTAGCAATTGTAATTTGTTATGGTGTACAATAAAGAATATTCTATCTATATACATATCTACAAAATGAGTCTAAACTCAAAACTATCAAACAAATGAGCTCAAAGTTTGTCATTTTTGCCTGCACGAAGAGCATAATGTATGATATGACATAAATTCTAACACGCAATAATATTAAATCATAATAGTAATAATATATGTGTATATTTAATAGTAATAATATACACACACAATACTATTTTAAGTTTTTTTTTTTCTGTTATTTTTTTGTTCTTTGTGTGAATATTGTGAACCTGATTCAAATAAATTTATTCTCTTTATTTTATATCTTATCACCAGATCATTATCTTACCAGATCATTGAGGTCACACAACAAATACTCGGCCACAAATTTAGTTTAATTTAAACAACAGTGCTTGAGGGCAGCACACACATTGCAATCTGAGCACAAAAGTGTATTTACAGGAGCTTTGAGTATCCCACGGGAGACGACAACGACTTGTGAAGGACGGAGTATTGAAGATAGTATTTGTATCTCAAGTAAGTAATATTGATGAGGAAATTATCAACGTGAAAAGAAAAATAAATAAAAATAAATGATGAACGAAGAAGCAAGAACAATAAACAAAGTCAGATAAACTAATGTTGCAAGGGTATCTTCAAAATGGTTTGAATCAAGTAAATTCTCAATAGAAAAACGTTTTAAGGCTTAAAGTTTTCAAAGTGATACCCATACGACCAACACTACGTTCCAGGCGGCAAGGAGTTACGGAGATAAGAAAAGCATCGTATGCTGCCTCTAATATTAAGCTGGGCGGTAACAGTTCATAAATTACAGGGTACCACCCTTGAAAGAGCTGTGATTGACCTTGGTAAAAAAACTTTGCAAAATGGCAAATATACGTAGTGCTTAGTCGTATCAGAAGTTTGGAAGGCATAGTTTTATCAGATTTGGACACCAACAAATTATCAAAGCGACCACATGGCGACAGATCATTGACAGAAATAACGAGGATACGAAATCTGTCTTCTGACAATCAAAGCCACACATAACATACGACTTAAGTAGCGCAATTTGATGCCAGAATATTATCATTAAAATCATTTATAGCCAGAGTATATCTCATGGCAATTCCAGTAAAAACGGCGAGGATATTTGTTTTATGACGGAGTTCCAGTGCCGTCTTTCCGGCTTCATCTTCAGATCAGTTCGATGGTCATCAGAATTATTTATTTAAATGTGCTTCATAGTCGCTTAACTACCTTAATCGAAATATCTTATCGCCACCCGTGAAATACTTATCATTGAGTAGTTTCGGTGGCTATTTGTTGTTTTCTTCATCAGTTTCATTTCACCAAATGATACTTTATGAATGCAAATGCTTGACTTCTTGCTGAAAATACCTAAATCGCTACGTGTATGCCTACAATATTTGAGGAGTTATTTCATCATCAGAACTGAATTTGAAAAATGGGACCAATCTGGAAGTATATCCTTTCAAATTAGAAAATATTTTTCCAAATCGGTTCATAAATAGCGCCACCCGTGAAATACCTATCATTGAGGAATTCAGGTGGCAGTCTGTGGTCTTCTTCATCAGTTCCACTTCACTAAATGATACTTTCTGATTGCAAATGCTTAATTTGTTACTGAAAATACCAAAATCACTATGTGTATAATACATATTTTAGGAGTTTGGTCAATTCCTCATGGATTCAATCATCAGAACTGAATTTTAATTAAAATTAGACCAATCGGGAAGTACTTAGTCTGGCCATAAATACTGTTACAATTAAAAAGTGAGGCACGTTTGTAGACTTGTGTGCGTGACATCACTGTAAGAAGACGGGCCTCTGTGTGCGTATAATGTTGCATGGATAATGAAAAAATTACCCATAATATTAAATAAAATAAATAATTTACTGTCTCAAAAATATGCAGAGAAGAGTTATACATAAACTAAATCTCTGCCATTGATATTATCAGGTTACCTACTTTGGGAATTTACGAAACAGAAGATGTTTATTTTAAAATGATGAAATTATATCGGGACATTATGATAGACTTGTGCTTAAGTGTAAGTATGTGTAGGTAAAGTATCTATGACAATTAATCAAGAATGATTTATTGTCATAAGTACTTGTAATCGACCTTTCAAGATCAGCAGGGAGTTTAAAAAAAACTTTTTTTACAAAAAATAAAACTTTGGAAGTTGGTTTTATTTTTTGTAAAAAAAGTTTTTATGTTTCTCTTTTTAGTTTTGGTACCTACACAAACTCCCCACATAAATTTGAATACCACCACCTGCTATGTAAATTACAGTGACAGGAACTATTAGAACATCGTCCACATAATACTAGGTGGGAAAAATACGTATTATTGAAGCTAACTCAAAAACCCCTCATCAGATCTTGACCAAACTTATATGGGACTACTTCTGAACTATGCCCTACCAAAAACAAAAATAATCATTATAAACAATTCATAATTGCCGGAGTAATCGCGTAACAAACATTCAAAAAAAACATACAACCGAATTGAGAACCTCCTCCTTTTTGAAGTCGGTTGAAAATAAGAAAGATTTTTTTTATCTTGATAGATTTTTTTAAGATTACATTTGGAATTTGTCATTTTTATACGATTGTTCATTGAGTTTTCTAATTTTGGCGCCAATACATTGTACAATCTATACGTGTGTTTCCTTGATTTGTCGAAAGCTTTCGATCTTGTCTCTTATAATGTGCTGTGGGACAAGTTTAGGGGCACGGGTGTGCCGGCGGAGTACACAGCCCTTCTCCGATACTGGTATGCTCACCAGACAAATCGGGTGAGGTGGGTCGGTACTCTGTCGGATGAGTATCAAATGGAATGTGGTGTAAGGCAGGGAGGGTTAACCTCCCCCTTGTTTATTTAACTTATACGTTAATGAACTTATTGAGCGGCTGAGCAGCACACATGTCGGCTGTCATATAGACGGTATACGTGTCAATAACATAAGTTACGCGGACGATATGGTGTTGCTCAGTCCATCGATGAGTGGACTGAGGAAGCTACTCACGATATGCGAGACATACGCGGAGGTGCACGGCCTTAAATACAACTCAAAAAAGAGTGAGGTGTTAGTGTTTACGGCACCTAAACAATGGCCCCGTCGTGTACCTCCAGTATATCTCAACGGCGTAGTACTCAATGTGGTGAATAGTTTTAAATATCTTGGTCATGTTGTCACTACGTGATGATGGCGACAAAGAGCGCGAGCGCAGGACGTTGGCGGTGAGAAGCACTATACTCGCCCACAGGTTTGCTCACTGCACGGCAGACGTCAAAGTGAGTTTATTTAGAGCGTTCTGTCAGTCCTTCTACACAACCGGCCTGTGGGTGTCATATACGGGCCGACCCTGCAACGTCCTGCGCGTACAATATAACAACGCTTTCAGGATGCTGTTGCGGTTGCCGCGACGTTGCAGTGCATCGGGAATGTTTGCTGCAGCTCATACGGATGGTTTTCACGCCATCATGCGTAAGAAAGCGGCTTCCTTACTGCAACGCTTGCGTAACACTCGGAACAGCATTCTGAAAATGATTATTGGCGGTGTAGACTGCCCCATCCAAAGACACTGGGTCAAAATAAGTATAGGTTTATGTTAAATTAAACTGAATTAAATAATACTAATAACACTAACATAGCATATAAGCACAATCTGTTACTAACCACTAACAACGTATGGGCTGTAAAAGTCTGAAATTAAGATATTTTATTTTATTTTATTTAATATTTTGCGATATTAAAATGGAGTGGGGTGATAAAGAGAACCGAATCGCTGTGATTGCATTACACAAAGTTGGTATGGAGCCAAATGCAATTTTTAAAACTCTCCATACGCTTGGTATTAGTCAAATGTTTGTGTACCGGGCTATTAATAGGTACAATGATACCTCCTCTGTTTGTGACAGAAAAAGATCTGACCGTCCACGTAGTGTTTGTATGAAAAAGGTGGTCAAAGCAGTAAGGGAAAGAATTCGAAGAAATCCTGTCCGAAAGCAAAATATTTTATCTCGGGAGATGAAGATAGCACCCAGAACCATGTCGCGTATTTTAAAAGATGACTTAGGACTTGCAGCCTATAAGAGACGCACTGGTCATTATTTAGCTGAAATTTAAAAAAGAATAGGTTGGTAAATAAACACAGGGTCGAAACAACCACTGAAGCGGTACGCAAAGGGAGGTCACAGAAAAATTTTGTTTACGGATGAGAAAATCTTTACAATTGAGCAACATTTTAACAAACAAAATGACCGTATTTATGCTCAAACTTCTAAGAAAGCTTCCTAATTAGTCGACAGAGTGCAACGTGAGCATTATCCGACTTCAGTGATGGTTTGGTGGGGTGTTAGCTATGAAGGAGTGACAGAGCCATATTTTTGTGAAAAAGGTATCAAAACATCGGCACAAGTGTATCAAGATACCATTCTTGAGAAGATAGTTAAGCCCCTTAACAACACCATATTCAATAACCAAGTATGGTCCTTCCAACAAGACTCGGCGCCGGGTCATAAAGCTTGGTCCACGCAGTCTTGGTTGGCTGTGAACGTTTCGGACTTCATCAGAGCTGAAGACTGGCCGTCGTCTAGTCCCGATCTTAATCCGCTGGATTATGATTTATGGTCAGTTTTAGAGAGTACGACTAAACGCCATGATAATTTGGAGTCCCTAAAACAGTCCATACGATTGGCAGTGAAGAATTTTCCCATGGAAAGAGTGCGTGCTTCTATTGATAACTGGCCTCAACGTTTAAAGGACTGTATTGCAGCCAATGGAGACCACTTCGAATAAGCTTTTTATGTTTTAAATTGTTTTATATTTATGTATTAAACTAACACACTGTAAAAGTAATAAATATTATTTGCAATAAAAAAATAAAAATCTTCGTGACCATATTTATGGCAAGACTAGGTATATCCTTTCAAAAAAAAAAAAAATTTTCAAAATACGTTCATAAATGACGGAGAAGAAAAATAAAGCAGAATACAATCGAACAAAAACAAAAGCAACAACAGAACAACATCTATCATCGCCAAAATTTTCCATATTCCAATGAAATCCCAAATAATTTCGACAGACTCCGAAGCAATCCTTCATTCGTAGGAAACGTGTCAATATTTGCCTCGAGCAACACTGCACAAACATTTAGAACACATAAGACAAAGAAGCTTCGGTTCGTAATTGGCATGCACCCACCGCCTTTGATACAAATACTGTGAGTTTTACTACTTCATCCCTTTGAAGAGCTGTAAATAATATGAGAAATTAATGCAACGCTGAATTCGGTTTGGGTGATAGCGATATAAATGGGATGAAAAAGTTTTAGACGAATTTTGGTGTGTATTCGACATTAATGCATTTCGGAATAATACAATTTCACATATAACAAAACACTCATCCTCCTTATTTCTCAGGTCTTATGATAAAACTACTCGAAAAACATTAACTTCTACAAGTATTCATAGGTCTACCTAAACTCCCGCGAAAACACATACAAAATATTATAGGAAACTGAATCTGGAGGAAGAACGGTCCAAATATGGTAAGTCGTTATATCAGTGATTTTGTATCTACTGTACAGTAGCGGATCCAGCGGAAGCCTTAAAATATACATAGATAGAATACTCTTTATTGTACACCATAAAAATTACAGACATCAATTTAGTAATGACAATCCTGGATCCACCACTGCTACTGTACACATACATAAACGCACGCCTTCTAAAGGCGGTATGCAGAAACTACAGAACGCCACCTGATGCGAGGCTTTAGCTTCGTTTATACATCTACTCATCTACTGTAAAAGCTACATAAAAATTGACTTACATAAAACTGATACCGTATCACCAGTTATCGAGTCAGTAACTCATTAGCTCATGATCCCTCTATCACTGAACCTCATAAGAGAGAAAAACGATTGAGATTGCTCCTAAATTAAGATGATTATTTTATTTTACCTATTTTTTTTTCTTTTACGTACTTTTTTGACATAATCTTTTCGTTATTTGACATTATATAACTTCAATAAACTATATTTTTTATTAAATTAGATTTATTACAGCTTTAGTAGCAGTCATGTCATTTGGTTTAAATAGGTTTTTAATTTGTTTTTTTTTTAAATATAGATTCTCTTTTTTTTATATTTTGTGAATGTGAGAACGTTGTAGGCTTAACCGACTTGTAGATCTGTTGATCATTTTCTATCTTGCCCTGCTTGTACCTGGTACTTGTTAATAGGCCTACAGTGTCCTCTCATACCTATAAACACTGTAACTTGAAAATATTGTAAATACCATTTACTTTTAAAAGAGTAACCATGGAGTTTCTTGCCGGCTCTTCTCCATAGGAAACGACCAATTGGAACCGTGCACCTAGTTTCTGACGTTTCATAAGTGCCCTTATAGGTTTATCTGAAATGAAATATTTTGAATTGAATTGAATTGAGAACAAAAGCCTCCATCCACAATAATCGCATTCAAGTGTTCGTGATCCATTAATTAGTGACAAGTGAATGCACTTCCTGTGTACACCGTGTGGGGGTACGCAGTAAGCAGTGACTGGAAGACGAATGTTGATGTAGTCGGATTTTATTAACATGCTATTTTTGTTGCAGGGAAAGCCGCAAAGCAGTAGATTATCTGGCAATGTTATTATTTTGCCTTCATAATAATAATATTTAATAATAATAATATTTTATATTTTCTACATAGCTTTGATTGAGTGAAAACTGAAGTATGGGTAGCTGTCATGGATTTTTAAAGTAGTGATACCTTAAGCGCTACACTACGCCATTAGGTAGGCACTAGTATGGATGATTCTCTAACACCAAACTTTGTTTTAACAGCTGTCTTGGTAAAATAACTTGTGTTTTAGGTACCTACGTGTCCAAAAAAGTTAGACCAATAGCTCTTTTTCGCACTACATGTAATTCATGCATGCAAATTCTTAATGTTCCGATGCACAATATGTAGCACATACTTATGAGCACTCTGTCCCATCACTACTCATGTTAGGTGTATGTTAATGCATTTCTTGCGTGCGTTTCTGAGCGGCTATGAGCGGGGAGCGACGGCTCTAATGCGTTGCGAGAGTGATTTGCAAGCAGTGTACCTATAGTGCCTACTGTTGCACTGCAGGTCTTTAAGGCCTTGTTAATAAATATGCTTAAATTGCACTGATAAGATTGTTAAGACTGTTTGTTGTTATTGTACGACTTATAGAGAATATAATGTTGAAAGGGTTACATCACTACTATTATATTATGAATAACGGAAAAAAAAAGTAGAGTAGGAGGCAAAAGGAGTATGTAAGGATCGTAGCGGGTGGCATTCTGTAGTTTCTGCCTACCGCCATGGGAAGAAGGCGTGAGTTTATGTATGTGTATGTAACGGAAAAAAACACTTTTTTTAAAACTTTATTTAGTCTTTCATAAGCACGCAAAACACTAGTCCCGAATCAAGTGTTTACTGACAAAACATTAATATTTCTTCTAAACAAGAATTAATGTTAGTCCCAAAACGCAAAAAGCCACTCGGGTAATAATTTCCGTCATTCGCTTGAGTTATTTTGAAAATATAGCTACTCAAGGGGTATAAGGTAACAACACATAGAAGAAAACATTACACGCAATGAATTAATTAGGACAGCTTGTATTAGAACTTCCGTGTTGCAGAAATAACATCTTTATAATTATAGGAACACAACAAGATCCACTTTCATATTATGTACATTATCATAATATTGAGAGGTTTCTTTTAACGCAATATTTCAGAGTAAGTATTAATGGTGGATATAGAATAGAGAATAATATATGAGCAAACGAAAAATAAAACGTACTCATATAATATCTATCGAACTTCACTTTTGCAAATTTGTTTGATCATATATTATATTTCGACGTTTCATTCTTCAGATATATAATTCTGTATAATTGGACATGCATATTTCATAAGTTTTTAATTTTTATCTGACCACTTCAAGTGATAATCGGAAAATCATATCTTGCGGCGAATAATTTAGATGACAGAAGAATATATTTTTTTTACGTGCCAATTTTAATCTCAAAGGGTTCTAATAAACGTCAAGGTTTGGGTTTTTATCATTTGTTTTCAAAAAAACTTTTAATTGAAAACCTATTTATTTATAAAATATACGAAAAAACATAATTATCCGTTTGAAAAAGATCGTCACATATTTTTAAGTTTGAAAAGTAACAATGGAATATTCGCAGTAAGTACGAGTACCTAATATGGCAGAGTTTTCGTATTCATTCAGTTCACACTTACCGAAATATTTTATGTCAAAGACACACCCAGCCACATTTTTGAAAACTAATTGTATGTACACAAAAATATATAAAATTTTAAGATCTCTTTAGAATATCCGATATTCATAGTTTATATACCATGAATAAACACAACCTTGCTATACATCTAACACATCTCCACAGAGTAGGTAGCTCGTTCATGGATCAATGTATACGCTTTTACAATAAATTTCGCATTGACGTTCAAAACTTACCCATTATACGATTTAAAAGCTGTATTAAAACCATACTTTGTAAAAAAAGAGTACTATAAAAGTTTCAGATTATTTTGAAGATAAGAAAGCTTGGGATTGAGCTGCTCGCTCTGCTAAGCCTTGTGATAAAACCATGAAACTTTTAATTATAATGTATACCCCAGTTTTAAATACGCATTGGCAGTGTTCAAAATTATATACAAGATAACGTGATCACTTTGTATTATTTTAATTATTGTGAATGTGAGGACTATGTGGATATTTTTTCTTTCTTTCTCAGTTAATTTTAATGATGGTCTGGCAGTTTGAGTAGTTTATGCAGCCTACCCAAATGTCCTTTCTTTGGTATTGTTCGTCGAGTTGAGCTCTACGATTACTGACAAATGCTTGCACTGGCTGGACAGATCCACTCAGAATAAACATTTTCATTTCAATTTATTTCACACAATCTTTGACAAAAATTTGTTCATTAAATTTTTTTTCTTTCAGTACCCAACTAGCGTAAAGCAATCACAACTCGAACTAATGTCAAACAAAACTCCACAGGTAAAATCAACAGCTCCGAAAATGGACCGCAACGGGTACTTTTTCTACGTGACGTCCACTGCAAAGAAAAAGAAAATCAACTTGATGCAACCGAAGCCACCTCGAGTGGCATTCGTTGAGGAAAAGCGTCGGCCAGGGATGGCTGAGCGAATATACACCAACTACAGCAGTGTGGCACCGTCTGCCACTGAGAACGGACGTGGGGACTCTATGACGCAGCGAGGCCCATCGCCCGCGCCACGCGCGCGGTTGTATACGCAACTCGAGAGTTATCAGCCGAGGTACCATACGATTCGTGATAACAGTGATAAGAAAGTGGAGAGTGAGTGTAGGAGGAGGAAGGAGAAGAGGATTGTTGGATACCCGCAGCCGCAGCCCGTTATCAGGTGAGTTTTGATTTTTATGATAAAAGTTTGGAGACAGTAGGATATTTTTATCTTACGAATTTATATATTTTTATACAATTTGTATTGCTATATTTGATTGAATTTTAAAAACCTGTAATATCTTTAACAAAGAGAACTAAGTACTTACACTATTTATAGATCATAGATGTAGGTTTGATTCATATGTATAGGTACAATTTGGAATTTGATCCAAATAGTTTACATTGTTGAAATTAAACAAAACTTTAAGTAAAACATGTTTACCAAAGTCATAAAGCTTTTTGATTTTGGAGAAACTTTAATCGGAAATTTGATATACCGCTGCGTAGGTAGTTGATAATCTTCCCTTCCAGTGGTTTTAATCAACCTATGTCCCCGGTGAAATATTGATAAGATTGAAGTAGGTAGTCTAGCTCACAGACGAACCCTTTGCGTTAAATTAGATAGCGGTGTGACTGATGACTAAGTGAACCAGGTATGACAGGTTATCCTATTATTACTGCATTGTTTTGCAGGTAGTATTCAGTGGTGAGTAAAGTGCAAGTAATTTGACGTGGGGTAGTCAAAGAGGGTAGCAAAATAAACTATTTCTTATTGATTAGTGGATTTGTTTTTACAACTCACTTTAGACACAGGCAAAATAATCGACATCGGCTTTGCTTGCATTCATTAAAAATAGAAAATTGTAGGACAACACTGCAAAAGGCTTTTTTATGATAAAAAAATGACAAAATGTAAGGTCAAGACTTCAGAAGGCATGTTTGATAAACAAATAGTCCTTAACTTTTTAAGTTTTCGTAAACTTTATTTTTTTTCCGCCTTTATTCTAAAACCCACAGGATAGAGCTCATCTGTAAATTTTAATACGTACAAATGTCGTCACCTTCACAGCAAACTTACGAATTTGCAGT
The DNA here is from genome assembly GCA_963853775.1 of Xanthia togata. Taxonomy (NCBI): domain Eukaryota; kingdom Metazoa; phylum Arthropoda; class Insecta; order Lepidoptera; family Noctuidae; genus Xanthia; species Xanthia togata. Next base: position 9,058,558 of record OY970788.1, on the reverse strand, counting down.
TTTAGTGAAATCGAAATTTTGATGAAAAACTGTACCTAATCTGGCACCGTGGAAAATTTACGAATTTTTGTCTCTGACGGTTACAGAATTCAAATTGTTCGAATCTACGTTTTATGTTATTACACCCATAGTAAATTAAGAAATTCATACAATGGTGTTTTAGCGCAGTCAATTTAAAATTAAATAAGTTAATAGATCTTTATTCATACCCTGGCAAAGTATGTCACCGAAGTTTCAATTAGATATTTTTACTATGCTAGTATTATTTAGTAACGAAAGTACCACTTTCGTAAGTTTGCGAGGTTATGAATAAATATCTATTAACTTCTATGTATGATGATGTAAAGTTACGAATGTGTATTTATTTCTGATCATTGTAAAATATTGAAAATCCGTTGTTCATATAAAACCTCTATACCTGTTACAAAAAAAAATCATCATTGATGTTTACTTTCAAAACGCTCCCTGTAAAATGCATTTTGTTGCAAGTTTGCCATATAGGTGATGAATTACTAAGTAGGTAGGTACTTATTTATATTTTTTTTGTCAGAAATTTCTTGTATATTGTTAAACTGATAACTAACTCAAAAAACCAAATCATAGACAACCTTCAATGTGAATACAATAGCTATGAATGCTGATAGCCCTTTTAAAAGAAAACCTTTTGAACTCTTCACATATAACTTTCGCAGCTAAAAATATTCTGCGAATTACATACAGATCGCCGACTTATAAGGTTGTAAGCAAAACAGTTTACAGGAAAGTTCTGAAACGTTCACAAAAGATTTTTATCGACCCTCCTTTGTTAAACTTGGTAAAAGTTACAAAAGTTTTAACCTTTTTACAAGTTTTCCAACTCCTTTCATAGTTTTTTCTTATTGCTTCATATTCTATACTGTCCCGACTTTTATTGTTTAAGATTTCTTATTTAAACGTGTTTTTCGAGTTATTTTACTAATTTGCGTTTGAAATATCAGAATGATTGTAGTATCGGCCTTGCCCATAGGTATTTTGTAATAATATTGTTTAGTTATTGCTTTTCCATACAAACTTGAAGACTATATATACTCAAAAATAAAAATAAAACTATTTGGTATATTATTCTTCTAATAATTTGATACAAACACGATTTCGATATGACACTGCTTCGTTTTAACCTTCACTTTCACATTATTAAGAGATATTTAAAATAGTAAAAGGTTTTTTTTTAACTTGTTTACATTCTCACAGAAGACAGTTAGGTACGTCTCTTCTGTAATTGAAAGTTTTAAAGATTTCATAATTACTTTTAGATCTAATAAAAAGAAATCGTAAATGTCATTAGAGGCATGAGGAACAGGGTGTAAAGTTTACTCATCCTCTATAGAAAAGGGAGGATCCTTCGACCACACGGGTGTCGTGTCTGGTGGGCAACTGCCCAACGATTGATGTCGGATAGTCTGTTGTTTGCGTGGTGCAGGATTTGTGTGACGTCATGTCTTTGATGCGTAGTTCGCATGTGGTGGTGTAGATGTCACCAAATGCCTATCAACGAGGGACATTTTGTTAAGTGTAGGAAGTGGAGCAAACGTGGAATCTATATATCTAAAAAACAAAGTTGCGCAAATAATTTGCCGCGAGTGCATTTTGCGAGACTGCAGCCTTAAGTACCTATATCGTGATGAACTCGCGGGGGAAGACACACTGGTAGTGTGTCTTCCCCCGCAGAGGTCTTATGAACAGATTTGTAAATTAATTCTTCATTGCCATAAACTAAGCGCACAAACCGAACTCGAAATGATGTTGGGCGCGAAAGAGCAGTATTTAACACTTGATTTACCTAACATAATCCACCTAGATGAACTTACAAAAAATAACTAGCTATTACTTATATTATGGTTATTTATTTGGACTAAAAATATTTCAGGTTATTTCATTATTTTGTTAAAAATAAAAATATAAGGTTGCGCAAATAATTCGCCGCTCATTTTGCGAGACTGCAGCCTTAAGTAATAGTTAACATTATAATATGAAGGTTCGCCCCGACTGCCTCGTTGGTCTAGTGGTCGCAAGCGCTACAGCTGAGCATGAAGGTCCTGGGTTCGATTCCCAAGTCGGATTTTGTCCGACTTGCTGCCGTCCACTAACTAAAAGGCCGCTAAGCGCAAAAAGTAGTTTTCGAGAAAACGCAAAAATAAGTGGGAATTGATGTCTCTTGAAAAGTATGCTACCTAGGAACAAGGTTGCAAGTTATTATGTAGTCTTTTTGCACAATATATGACATATTTCATTCATTTATATTAATTACATTTTATTTAAATTCATTTTCTAACTTTTAGCTAAGCATTTTTTTTTCCATTTTTACATAATATACTGCACTATAAGGCGGCTAACCATACCTTAACTGTTTTATAGCAAAGCAATTTCTTGTAACCATGGTCTTGTACTTATTGTAAAAGTTATCAAAATATACTTAGTTATAAATCAGTTAAAGGATTTTAACAGACTTATACCCTAGTAACTAACACTTGGAAGACTAACTTTGCTTACTTAGAAATCAGTTATGGGATTTTAAACGCATTTAAGCTCGGTATTGTAAAACATATTTTTATACTGGTTCTCCAATTGCTTAATTAGAAGGCAGTTAAAGACATCTCGCTCGCAATTAACTGCCTTTTAAGTAAGCACTTGCGGATAAAAAGTTTAGAAGATAAAAACTATTTTATGAAAATCAGAACTTTATTTATCAATAATAAAGAATAGACAATCAGTACGTCTAATTAAATTGTGTAGGAACTTAACAAATAGCTTATTATTAATAACATAATATAAAATAAAAAAAACAAGTTTAATCAAACTTTTGAAATCACAATTACATCTTTAATAATAATCAGTATTAGCGAAACCATAGGAAAAATAATATTATGATTATTTTATAAAAATACCCAAAACACAGTAATTATCATATAATTCTCTTGCCTTTTTATACTTGTCATGGTGTTTTGCCCATGTCGAACATGCATTATAATCACGCAAGATATACTAGCTTGCGTGCGGACATTATGGTTTGTATCAAGACTATGCAATCTGTAAGATTCGCATATTTTGCATTCCTCATTTCCTAGTCGAGCGAACGATATGTTTAGACTCTTTAGATGTGATCGGTATAACTCACAGCATAGCCCTATTTGTATTTTGGATATTTCGAACAAAAGTCAGAATACATAAACGTAATATTAATTTCACTGGGTAAATAACGACGACGAGGAGCGTGTTCACGACGATAGTGCGGTGCAGCTGGATTGAAATATTCAATATGTTCTGTAATATCTATTAAGAGCTGGAGTCTTTACGTGCATGCTCCGTTTATCAATATCTTTGTCAGGATTAAGAGAATTAAGCAGTTTTTTTAATATTTTTTTTGCAGTAACCTAAAGTAGTTAAGAAAAATACTTTCACACCTTCATAAAAACTCCATCACTCTTTTGTAAAATAAAAGCTCTTTTTGCATTTCTCTTAGGCTACTGAACATAATTTCTCTTAGGAACTGCCGTATAATTACTTCATATAAATAATCTTCTTTCAGAATGTGTCATCATCCAATACTTGTTGTTAATATCCCAACGTTCCTCGGGAGTAAATATAGTTGAACAAAATTTTGTACACTTCATATCACAGCCTTTTTTTACATTGTACTTGCTTCTGCGTTCCTTTTCCTTCTCAACTAATCTATCTTTCAAGTTGGTATCATATTTCTTTCTCTTTGTGGAAGATGGTGGTGCTAAATTTACTAAATCTGTAGAAATAGAGCAATCAAAAATAAATAAAGATGTACGTCTTTTCTTAGGTAACCGATGTCCAATAATCTCTTCTGTCCTTGTAAATTCTTGAGTATGTCGTCGCGTTATTAATTTTTTGGGAAACGTTTTAGTTATTGATGTTTTTTCCTTTTCAATATTGGTTTACTTCCAGGGTTTGAACTGTATTTTGTATTTGCATGTCATAACCATATTCAGTATCATCACTAAAAACTTCGTCACATGGTTGGTAGTTCTTATCCTTAACGGAGTCATCACTGTTATATTCTAATATTTCTGGTATAATGCAGTGAGAAGAAGATGGCATCGGCGAAGGAGGGGGCATCGATTCGTGGCAGTATATGGAATGTGTTTCAAGCTGTTGAGTTAATGTTTCTATTGTAAGCTTCAGAGTTTCTTCTGGTTGGCTATAATTATATGTGATTTGTGTTTCATTGAATTTTTGAAACACTTGTGATGTCATCGAGTAAGGTTCTTGTTAGAGAAGATTAACTAAATCGTCATTGTTCATGCGGGCGTACTTTGATTCTTTTTGGCTAATATTAGAGCAAGTGGAAATGCGTATAGATGGCATGCTATTAGTGTCAAGGCGTTGTGCAGTTGGAAATTCCTGGTCCAACAACACACTATTCATCATAGTTTGGATCCTTGATGATACACAGAAACGTCTAAAATACAATGAAATATAATCAGTTAACTAATGAACCAATTATACAACATATCTCTTTCGCACTAGTAGGTATAAAACAATCAACAATCGAAACAGATACCTAAAACAACAATTACGATGAACTTAGAAGCAGTAGGTACTTTAAAACCCTTTTGCAATAAATAGGTACATAATGAAAACTAGCAGCACGCGTTTTACCTGTGCAGGTATTGCGGAATACAGAAAAATGTATGGTACAAAAACAGGCATTTATTTTTATAAAGTTAGATCTATAAATTATAAAGCATTCATTCGTTTCTGCTTAAAAGAGTTACAAACATCCAAACATACTTTTGTATTAATAATAATATTACAAATAGCTATTTAATACAATAAATTAAATAATAATAGGCAAAGGTAAAGTAAGTACCTTTGCCTATTTTGTCCGTCCGCTACGAGCACCCGAAGTGAAAAGAAAGGAATTATAGCCTGAGTTGGTCAAACGCAAACGCAAATCACAAGCGTTTAACTGCTTTTTAGTCTAGTATTGTCGTTTAGCTGCTCTCTAGCGATTGATATTTAGCTAGTACTAATTTCAATACATAACTTAAGAGCCGCTATTGGCGTATAACTGCTTTCTAGTGTAGTTTTTCTTTATAACTGCTTTATAGTTAAGTCACGATGTTCAGATGGTTATTTGTATGACACAATACATGATGGTAGTTAAAGACGCTTAGCTGCTTTTTAGTCAAGCATGACTAGATAACGTACTTTTAGTTAAGTAAGTTTAGAAAAAATTATAAATCAATTTGCCGTTAAAGTATGTTAACGTCTTTCTGGAGAAGTATTGTGGCTTAGCCGCTTTTTAATTAAGGAAGTAACGAAATTTATGTGGTTTAACTGCTCAGCAATGTTCTGTATCTCTAAAACTATAAATCATAGAAAAAATATTCTTACACCAAAAGATACAGCATCGAAAGTTGTATAAGACTACATTTAAAGGTGAAAAACGACCAACTGTGGCTTAACGGCTTTTTAGTTAGTGGACGGCAGCTTGGGAATCGAACCCAGGACCTTTTTTATCTTTATTATTGGGTTTTCTAACAGGAATTTCTCAGTAGTAGCCCGGAGTCTGGAATTGTGCCCGGTTGATGGCAATAGGCTCGCCCCCTATTACATGGGACTTAAAAAACATAACTGGCGAAATGTGGGTACACTTCTGCTTGACCCTTCGGGGAAATAGAAAGAAAGAAGAAAGTAAGAAAATACATTTATTTGGCACAGACTAAAAGGCACACAAGTAGAAAGAGAAAAAAAAAATAAGATAAAAGGAAAGAATACAAAATAAAAAGTGTAAAACTGCGAAATGAAATAAGGCGTGATGCTATGTAAAGTTATATGAAGGTTTTCTTTTGTGCTTATAAAATACGAACAAAAGGGTACTTACGCCATAATGTATGCCTAGACCCACAATTGGTCAGTTGTTTTTATAATGGGACTAAGGCCCGTACAGACCGCCAGAGAGAGAGCGGTGGCCCAGTGGGAACGGCCCCGACTTACGAGTTGTGGCTCGTAAGCTCGAACGCGCTTTACCTTGTGTAAATAACTTCATCACCACTGCTCTCAAAACGGTGAAGGAAAACATCGTGAGGCATGTCCTAGAATCAAAAATTCGAAGACATGTGACATCTACCAACTACAAGAGAGGAGGCCTGAGTTCCAACAGTGGGAACATTATATGCTGATTACGCTATGTTATGCTATGTTACACTATGTTACGCTATGTTATGCTATGTTATGCTATGTTACGCTATGTTACGCTATGTTATGCTATGTTATGCTATGTTATGCTATGTTACGCTATGTTACGCTATGTTACGCTATGTTATCCTATGTTATGCTATAATGCCCGTATTACAGAACCTTACTCAAGATTCCATTATTACTTTTAACTAGTTTATAGCCATTTGATTTTTTGAAACAAGAAAATAATGTAGATTAAAATTTAAACTAGATAATGCTTGTTTAAAGTGAGATTCTGTTAAATGGACCTAAATTTCTGATAATTTCACATACAAAATACCCAGTACCCAATAAGATTTAGTCTGTTGTCGCTTGCCAGTTGCGACCACTAAACAAAATACCTATTTTGCACAATTCTAAGATTAATTAATTATCATAACAATGCTTGGCTGTGCATCATTAACATTCCTAATACAAAAGCATATACTGTCTTAAACCTAATGTAATGCCACCTTGACCTCTTCATAATGATTTTCAGAATTATTAAAAGTTTGTCATGTTCCGCTCGTTCCGCCTTCATAGTCTGCCGCTACCATATACTAAAAATATTTATGTTTTTGTTATAAGGCTCAAAGTTTTGAGAATGGCCTTTAATTACTTACATTAATATTGTGATGAATGGTGATCATTTTAGTGTGACATAAAAGTGAGGAAAATGTCGTGAGGAAAGGTTGAGTACCCATGAATCTGGATGGCTATAAGAGTAGGGGAAGACCATTAATGAAACGATGGATGGACTGTGTGAAAGATATGGCTAGAAAGGGGCTGACTACTGTGATGGTGGCTGAAAGAGAAGTACCTATGGAAGGAGAAGACATGCTATGCCATTGCTGCGACGACCCCAAATGAATTGGGATAAGGTTAAAGGAATGATGATAAAACCTTACATCAAAAGTCTGTACTAACAATTACACACAGTCCAAATCCACCTCTATTCAATTCACGTAATTAATTCCCATTCCTTATAGAGGCATCTATTGATCAACCGTTACCAACGCATAGATCTACTAATAACTGATCGTTAGTATATGTATCATGGGATTGTCGCCAAAGAAGGCAAGCTCTGTTGTAATCCTCAACACCATAATGGGATATGGTGTGGTATTTGTACCATAATATGGGGTGCATGGTATGTGTGTAATGAGTGATGCTACTATTCAGATTATAATTTCGACAGCCTCGTTAGTCTAGTGGTCGCAAGCGCTTCTGCGGAGTATGAGGGTTCAATTTCCAGGTCAGCCAAAGTGTTATTGGGTTTTGCCAACAGGAACTTGTCAACCCGGAGTCTGGATTTGTGCCCGGTACATGGCTAATGGCTATAGGCTCGCCCCATAATACATGAGACTTAAAACGTAACTGGCGAAATATGGGTGTAGTACCTCTACCTAACCCTTTGGGGATTATAGGCGTGATGTTATGTTATGTTTATGTTGTTCATTGGTCAAGTGGTTGCAAATACTACTGGTGTTAGGTTCAGGGTTTGATCCAGAGTTGGGCCCGATGTTAAGATGACTAAAGACAATGAGCTTACTCTTATGGATCATAGAATTTCGATATCCTCTACGTGGTTGAATAAAGAAGTGGTTCACCTACTACAAAAAGTTCTTAATATTTGAAATACTTTGTGACAAAAATAAAACTGGTGAAATGTGTCTTTACCTACTACGAGTATTCATACTTTAGTCTGCCATCTGCATTGCCATCCAACGTGGCAACGCTGCCAGCCTTTTTTCCCATTGACAGCGATGCGGACGAATTTTGACAAATTTTGATGTCCAACGAGCTCTGCCCTTTTTTTTTTTACTTATAAATAATATATATTGTAATATATATTGTAGTGTTAGATTGCTTAATATATCAAAGAGTTGTCAAGTATGAATTCCTAATAAAAACTTTATTCTGCTAAAGTTTATTGTCATGCAGTACTTTGAGAGGCTGTTCGTTAATAGTGTTAGGAGTAAGACTTCTTGAAATTCGGTTCGTAGACGTTATAATGTTCATAACGTGTTTGTGTATGTGAGATACTTAAATATTAAAACTTGTATAAGTTTAGATGATGTCGTATGTCTACTCATTTATGATAACGTTAGACAAGACAGTTGTCAAATATAGGGTTATTTTTACGATGTCAACATTTATAATGTTACTAAGCCCAATAATATTCTCGTGTGTCAAGATTACATTCAGCCTTATAAACTTTTTAAATTACATGTTACATGGATTTATAAACGAAGCATGCCAAATAAATATTTGCTTACTAGACAGAAAGATCTGTCTTATTTTTAGTATTTCAGTGTTTTCAAATTACTTCCCCATTTACAAATGAGTTGTTCAAAATAAAATCCACTCACTACACATTATTCAAACTATCACATTTAAGTTATCAGTGAGGTTTTGTGTTAATTACACTCGCATAAGTAAATATAAATTTCCCATTACACTTGACCTGCTTTGTGGCGCCAGCCGCTTCAGTGCTGAATGTAACAAATGAGTCCTTATAGCGCTTTCGTAACTTTACAAAGGAGAGATATCGTTTGTTTGTGACGTAAACGCTAGTACAACAGACACTTGAACTGACGAACGGTACCATTCTGTTACCGAACTCAGGAAACAGCGAACAAACAATTATTATTATTATACGAAAGGACTATAAGTTTTAGGAAATAAGGTCGTAATTTGAATGGATTAAGCAGGCTGTCAGAAAAATTGAATGAAAACATTGGGAGTGATTGACGAAATGCTAGAGACGAGTGAATGTTTTGATGGATTTATTTTAGGTTACGCCCGCCTCGCAAATTGAATGTCGTTTTTGTTTTCTTTTTTGGCAATTGATGACAGGATTCGCCTCCAAGGGATGTCATTTAGCAGATTTATGAATGAATTAGCGCTGGATGGATTTAAATGTATAAATGGGAATTTGGCGTGGAGTGGCCGCGGATTCGATTTTTTTACCTGCAATTATTAATATCGTAAAGGATGATTTAGATAGGGTAAATTAGGAAGTTAGCAGCAGTATACGGTAGTAGCCATATGTAATTTCCTATTGATTAAAAAATCGCAGATTGCAGCAGACTTCCAGGCAAAATGTAACTACGATGTCAGATATAATAATAAACCAAAAATAACTAGACAGGCAGATAAAAAACGATTATACCTATAATTGATTTGTGTTTCCTTTTAAGTTATTAAAATGGTACTAATCAAGGTCAACGTTTTTATTCATGTTAATAATTATATTTAAAAGCGTTCTTAAACATAGTAAGTAGGTACCTATTTATTTTCCTAGATCAATCTCATAACCAAAGACCAACCTCTAACTCTAGGTATTTGAACTTATAGATAAGCTATAAAACCTCTTTACCATAGTTTACAGCTTTTGTTTTCACATAAAATACATCCATTTTATGACCGTTCGTTCGTGACCGTAAACCTCGAGTGTAAAGAGATGTCAAGTTTTTTGTACCTTTCATGCTAATTAACAAATGTTATTTAACACCTAGACTCAGGTGAAACTAAGGTGCTTAATACGAATATTTTATGCACTTAAAATTCATGTCTGAAGATTGTAAAGATGGTCGAAAATAACGAAGTTTTTGTAATAGGTTTAATCCTAATTGCACGCGACGCTAAAGGCTAAAATATTTTTAAATTGGCTTTACTTAGTAATTAAACGAGTAGAAACATGCTTTTTATTTTATTTTTATTATTTTAATTGGATGTGTGTTCAAGTTGTTTGACAGACTTAGACTACAGACGTTCCAATTTCACACTCAATTTGCGTAGGTACCGGAAAATTGGGAGCCTATACTTCAATGGGTCTGGCCCGATAGGTTAAAATGTATTTTTAGTCATTGCTTCTTTCAATAATTATTTTTGGTGGAGGCCCTTTTGCACTTCTTGGTTTATTTTATCGTTCCTTAACCGTCCTTAAAACTCAACGCCTCTGGTCTATTCGTCCAACTGAGTGCCTCCAGAGGAGCTAGACAAAATGACATTCTATCAGCAATAACGATGATGAAAATGTCAAAAAAGTATAGGACTGACATAAGTTACCGAAAAGCTTGTGTGTGTCAGTCCTGTTGAAAGCCGTTGTAGAAATAAACAAAACGCTTTGAAAGCGATTGCCACTGGTCTAGCCCTCAGAACTACTCTTATGGTTTAAGTTGTTTGTTTAGAGTTCTTATGATAATGATATAATTGAAACATATTCATTTGAAACCATTCATCCAACCATTCCATTCTCAATACTAAAATTGGAGCCAAATTGAACAGTTTATACGAAAAACCGACTACAATTTGGTCACTTTATGTGCCAATAACCATTGATAGCTGTGCCAACTGGCATATAACGCGTCTTCAAGGTGCCTATTGGCATCACAGTCGTGGGAAACATGAACAATATGCAGTGTTTGAATGTCGATTAAAGGATTGATCCTTTTTGATGGTTTCTCAAAGACATTATGTTTATGGGGATAAATGAACGTTAATGAAGCAAAAGGAGTCTGTAAGTATCGTAGCAGGTGGCGTTCTGTAGTTTCTGCCTACTCCCAAGGGAAAAAGGGAGTACACAGCAGGTTCAAATAGAGACGTCATAAAAAAATATGTTTATAATATGTACCTATATATTTGAATAAGATTTTTCCTTCTTATTAGATAAACTTTGCCAATTCTAATAAGTACATATGTTAGCGAGATAAAATAGTCTTAAAAGAAGCCAAAACAATGATTCTATTCTCTTTTATTAAGCTAACTAGTGAAAAATTATTAATAAAGCCGTTTCTGGGTAAATTTCAATGTCAAAATCCGTGGCTTAGTTTAGAAGAAAGAACATCGCGGTCACAGAAAATATGATTAGCTACCGTAAAAAATATGGATTTACAGAATTATAATCATTAGAATCATAATCCTCAAATGTCATGATTTCATGAAATAGTCATTCAATAGGATTACATCAACTTAGAGAGTTGTATTGATGATTTCTATGATTATAATTCTGTAAATAAACATTTGATACGGCCGCGAATCATATAAGATCGACATACAACGTGATACTGACCTGCAAATTGCAAAAACATAAGACAATTTTCGCGGGCTATCCTGACTCTTTTGCCTTAAGTGGGGCTCGGCCGGCCACGACGATGCCCGCATGTAAAATGAGTCATGGGCTAAATCTACCACAGTGTGGGTCCCAAAAAACGTCCAGCGACATCATATCAGACCCAGGAGAAAATGGCGGGACGAGCTTGCCGCCTACAGACAAGATTGATTTGGTCCACACTAGCTGAAGTCAGGAAGGAGAAAAGGAGGCCTTTGCCCTGCAGTGGGACGACATACTAGGCTACAAATAATAAGCATACCTACTTAACAAAGGGGAATTATAAAACGATCCAATAAAAAAGACTTAGCGACTGATGAGATACTGTTTTAATAACTTGAGCGGTATGAATTTGAGTAAGCGAAAAATTAACTAAACTAACGACGAATATTGATTAATAATAAAATCCAGAACGATCTTACAAAAAGTGGGTTGTGATTAACCCATTACAGATATTAAAATTCTAGCCTTGCGACTAAATAGTAATTTAGTCGCAAGGCTAGAATTTTAATGAGCGACCAGAAATACAGAGAGGACAACTTCAATAATAAGATAGAGATGATTTTTCCAATTGATTTTTTACACAACGAAATACTAAAAAGTTCACTTTAAGCAAGTGGCACCCCGACCAAATGGGTAAGGTTAGGTTAGAACTGTGACCACCCGCGCGTGAGCCGAGCGAGCGCAGCGAGCGCTCGAGCGGTGCCGCGGCAGCGGCCGGCGAACGCTACTTCCAAGTTGGTTACAGTTACTTGGCTATTTTTACTACACCTTACACTATGGACAATATTATTTAGTGTGGCATTAAATATCCTTTAATTTAGTATTTATTACATGAAGCTAGGTTAGGTATTTTTGAAGATATTGAAGATTTTCTAACCGACCCTTTTTCTTTGTGGTATTTTTCAAAGTGGTTTTTCTATTCGAAACACTTCGTATAAGATAAAATTCCGCTCAGTATAAATAAATCATTTGCCGAATATTGAAAAAAATGCAAACAAATATTAGGTCGCTCAAATATTTTGAGCTTCTTATTTTGTATTTTAAGTAACTCAAATTAGTGCTTGTAAGTTTCTGTTCTGTTGAATTCTCGTCACTCGCAGTCAGTCGCTCACTTAGTAATACTATAACGTAAATTCATTATTTTTGTCACTTAAAACTTTACTTTACAGTCACTCGTATATATACTACCCCTTAACAAACCAGACGTTCTACAAAAAAAAAACATAATGATCTCATCACAATATCATAAGACAAAAACCTCTTCATAAACTACATATTCCTCAATTCGCTCGAACATGAAACATTAGGCATTAAATTACTAACTATAATACTCTTCACAAAGACGCGGAACTAACTCGATACCTCTTATATAATATTCCATTATTCTGAAGACATTTTGCTGAACAATAACCGATGGAAAAGTATAGGTGCTCCTATAATGAGACTAGGTGGGTGTGAGGTGGGACCACGGGTCTTCGATAAAATGGGCAGTAAAGTCTTTGTGAATTGTGTTCAGAGGCTAGGTTTGTAAGTGGAATGGTTGTGTTTATGGTCTACTCTAAGTTCAGCACCACGTAGTTGCAAAGCATTATAATTTTATGTCATAATTGACATGTGGTTGCTTATTTTGTACTTGATTATCCATAGACTTAGTGGGAAAGCAAAACCAGGGACTTAATATTGTTATATAGGTAGTGCTTACGTACACCATAAAAATACTTAATATAGGGTAAGCAAACGTAGTGGATCAATGGTTATTCTTTACATAACATAACATCACGCTTTGTTTTAGGGTTAAGGTTGCGAAGAGGTGTACACCTCTTTGGTATTTTCTTCGTATGAAAAAGCCTTTGCCCTAAACTACACGGGTAAGTATTACTTATTATTCGCGTTCTCCGCTAGGAATATATATATATATATAGAACCAGAAAAAAAAATATATACCTACATATATATATATTCTGGTTCTTGGCAGTATTTTTCGGAAAAAGTCTGCCATTGGTTCACTTCACTTTGAAGCACTCTAAATATTTTGCCTTATTTTTTTTATTTTTTTTTAAGATTTCTTTTGTCGGGTTCGATTAAACAAGGTTGGCTCAGAAGTTTAATCTTTTAGCCACATAATATTTATCTCAGTCTCGTTACTTTCACCCAACACCCCACCATGTTTACCGCCAAAGTAGATTTTCAAACTCCATTGTGCCCCCACCCTTACGTGCCTATATCATAATGGTCTACATTCCCGCCTCCTTTCAAAGGTTTTCCATCGAAATTAAGAAAGTTTAATGAATTGTGTCGTCATTTTCTTTCAGCTTTTTAGAGATTTCTTGTGTATTAGAATATTTGATGAAAGGTAGCCTTGTGGTTGGCAGACGTGGGAGGTTCGTTTAATCACTTTGATTCTTATTCTTAGGGATGAAAAAGGAGGAATTGTAAGCTTTACCTTACAATTCCTCCTTTGAGTGGGTAGATAAGAAACCCTAGTTTTTTGACAGAAATTATGCTTTTGTAAAAATCATGTCCTAGCTTCCTAATTACTTGATATTAGGTAATTTTTAAATATTCAAATATATCTTACATATCTGAACACCAACCTATACTCGTATATTTGTGATGCAACATGCTGGTTGAGAATATTGAATACGATACTATATAATATAATAAATACTAAATCAACCATACGAGAAGGCAAGTACAATGCAACATAGGAATATCAAAACAGGTTAAAAGCCAATAGATAACCTCCCAGTCAAATCATCGACTAATGTATTAGATTTATACGTATTTCTTGAACATAAACTGCAATTTATAACACATAAAGAGTGGCTCACTTATAATGTCGTAAATCGTTCATAATCACGCCACGAGTGTCGATTTATGAAGTCGCCTGCAGAGGTCGCTTTACATAATTCTTGTTTTTTGAAAACATACAGAATGCTGTTGGGACGGCACCAACTCTACGAAAGCGACAAAGAAAAGGAAATGTCTCAAAATACGATTCACGTTAATATTTACATCTTTATATGGGTTCCATATTGTTGCCAAAGTTCCAAATTCCAGTTCCAAAAGTTGTTACAATGGCGTACAGCAAAATGTAAAAAACAAAAAAAACCTAAAATAAAATTAAGAGTCGATTAACAATTTTTAGATCTTATTAATTTGTCTTGAAGCCAAACGGAGAGATGTCAAAACAACGCAAGCCTATTAAATTGATTGTTTTTATTGATTGTTTGAGATATTTCCTCTTCTCTCCACTTTGGTGGAAAACGAGCCAAATGTTTTTTCTGGCTGTGAATTTAACTAAAATACCTGATACTAAGCAGATGTCAAACATTACTTAACATTATAATCTAATGAATAATTGATAACAATATAGCCATGTTCATTCATAATGCACTGCACCATCCAATCAATGATCGACATGGCATTTACTGCGAAAATTAACGTCCGTCCCGTCTGCTTTGATGCGAAACAAAATGCTTGTATTAATCACGTGGTGTGAATAGCTTTGATAATTCGAACCATCAGTTGTATAGTAATTATTAGAAGCCAGTAACTACATATATTTTAATGAATGACGTCGTGTTGATAGGATTCTATAAAATTGATGACAGTCAAAATCACCAGTCCTTAAGCACCTGTCTACCTGCCCGACGAGGAAGCGACTAGCTATCGTAAATTTTCCCGCTCAAGAAATGTACAATAGATATATATCCTGTGTCAGCAAAAATATTCATATAAGTATTAATAGTTGATCGCTGTCTGTTCACTCTAATGCCGGTGAGAACTCTCTAGCCACTAGATTGTTCCAGCCCACAAGAGCTATCAAAGAAAATACTCGTTCAGCGACGCTCGTTTCTCGTTCTCGTTCTAGAACACTCGCTGAAAGATTCACTGGGCAGTCATTCCACTCGTCGCACTCGCTCATAGCCCAGCGACAAAACTATCCGAACTACACACGCGCTGCTCGTTACTCGCCAACTCGTTTTTAGGGTTCCGTACCCGAAAGGTGCCAAACTGAACACTATTACTAAGGCTCCACTGTCCGTCCGTCCATCCGTCCATCCGTCTGTCTGTCAGCGGGTATCTCATGAACCGTAATACTTAGACAGATGAAATTTGTGTATTTCAATTGAAGATAAAACAAAAAATCATAAAAAACAATTTAAGTGAAAAATTTAAGGAAAAAAAAAAAACACATTTCTTGTATGGGGATCTCCCCGTACAAGAAATGTGTTTTTTAAGTATAAAAAGTTGTGTTAAATATTGTACGGTGGTACGGAACCCTTCGTGTGCAAGTCCGACTAGCACTTGGCCGTTTTTTAGTTACTAGCTCGACTCGCTGGCCGCATCAGCAGTGAGACAGGTGGCGCAGTTTAGAACGCGAGTTTTATTTTATTTACTTGGAACATGTTAAGGAATTGCTCACGTTCGCACGGATGTAAA
Organism: Xanthia togata; assembly: GCA_963853775.1. NCBI lineage: Eukaryota > Metazoa > Arthropoda > Insecta > Lepidoptera > Noctuidae > Xanthia > Xanthia togata. The sequence goes on along the minus strand of OY970788.1, from coordinate 9,042,765 downwards.
AATATCGCGGCGAGATTTTATCGCGCACTGGATTTTCAACTCTCGTAGTTAAGCCGAGCGTTGAGAATCCAATCCACTGGGACGCACTCTCGTGGCAGCGCGTTGAAAAAACACACTGTTTGTTTTACGACTCTCGGCGCTAAGTAGAGCGTTGAAAATCCAGTGCACAAAAAAAAACAAATCGGGAAAAATTCGCCCGTACGTACCTGGGCTACGTACGTAAGAGGTCTAGTTTTTAGTAATTGATTTCTATCCCCTGATAATAATGATTCATAAGCCATAAAAATGTAGTACAGAAACTAGATTTTTCGCTAGCAGAACTGTGAAAGGAATCTTTCGCCGCGCCCGTTCCAAAAACTCGCGGACCCTATATCCCCACACAAAAGGTTTCATGAGAAGACAATTTCGCCGTCGGGTCGTCGTTGTAAACTTCCCGTAATAATATGTCCAAGTGACGTTTGGCTACCTTTCCCAAAGTTCGTCGTGATTTCTTTGTAAAGCCTTTCAAAATTTATGAAAGCGACTGTCAAATTATACTCTTCGGAAGGTTAATAAAGTATGACGGGGGGTTTATGGTAATATGTTTTTTTTAAACTGTTCCGTAAGGCGCTTCCTTTGGTAATAATGGTTTGGACATCAATAATGGTGTTTCGAGACCCGTTTTGTATTGACTGCGGATAATTTATGAGCTTTAATATTTCTTTGTGTGAGAATGTAGAGGTATTTCATACAGTTTTGTGTGAAATAGGTATTTATAATAATGTATTGTATGTATAATATGGCGTTATAAGCCTGTTTTATGTAAATTAAACAAGTAAACTATGTTTTTATTGAGTTATTTTGGTCGTGTATTTAACTACATTTTAACATCTATCAAAAGATTGATTTTAAGTTGTTTTCGTGTAAAATATAATTCCATCTGCTAAATCATTACCTACTATTTAAATAAACTTCATCAACCAACCATAAAATTAGCCTAAGGATTACTGAAACGAGAAAATCACCAAAATTTAGCCTAAAGGCTAATCAGCGGCGCAAATTCGTTAGCCGCAATAAAATAGATAATCCGCCTCAGGTTCGTAAAGTAATTAAAAAAGTTTAATTGCATGTTATAAGACGGGCTTCGTTCAGTCACTTTCGTTTAACTAAACCGCTGTATCATTGAGGCTTTTTCGACAAGATTTTGTTGAATGTATTGGTATTTTGTTCTTTGTTATTTTTTTTTTGTATCATTAACCATATAAATATTGCTTATGTAATCTAGTCGTGCCTAACCATAATCCACCATAATTTGTAATAATATAATTAATGATTTTATTGTTCTTTGCAGTGGGTAAGCTAGTAGGTACGTACTTATAATGACGTATTATTTTATAACGTTATGGAATTAGGCGATACTTTGCGGAAATCCATAACAAAATGACTAGTAAAAATATTTATAACAAATTTTTTTACATCACATTTTACTGTATGCTTTTATTTACAATTTACCACTTCTCCAGGACTCTTGTGGTAAAAAACATATTATGATTTTATAACAGCTGATAGAATATGCCCCAATAGGCGAATTTAATCAGAAAACAGCGCATGCGTATTATGCGCATATTGTAGTACATTATGTACACCCAATAGACGCATGCATGCATGGTAAGTACTTGTAAATGCCTAGCATCCCACTTGACTCTAACGAGCTAAGCAGACTGACAACTAGTGGTGAAGTACTTGAAACTATGGTAGATAAGTATAGGTAGATATCTAAAAATTAGGTAGACTAGAGTCACGTTTGACCGTTATCTCACCTGATGGTAACTGATGACGTGTGGTCGATGATGGTGCACGCTCTCCTAGAAGTTACCTATTCACTTGAGACTGCACAGTATAATAACGTAACAGTATCATGTCTCGGCAGTGACCTTGAAATAATTACCTATGGCCACTCGGTAGATAAACTTTCCGCGTCCGTGCGTAACTGTCACGCACTCGAGACCACATCTCGAGATTGTTGCGTACTGATATTCACTGGGATTTCGAAGCGCGTCGTTTCAGCCGTTTTCTACGAAGACATTAATACTGCTACATATTTATACTGTGCTAAAAGACTACTCAGCTAAAAGCTAAACTTTGAGTTTTTTTTAACGCAACAAGCAATGTGTCTCATGGGATTTCTCATCGGAAAAAATGACAAACTTCCATACAAACTTTCAAATCAAATCAATCATTTATTTTATTAGCCAAAATATGGGTAAGTACATGATATATACAAGAAAAAAAATTTAAAACCATTTCCTACCTAAGTAGGTGTGCAAATATATATTATATTAAAAATATTTCGTGCATTGTTCATCTGCTATTTAACTTTGGGCTTGAATTTAAAAAAATCCTTCCTCTTTGCCCACCTTCGTTTTATAAGGACCTCTTGTGCATTTCATGCTTCTAGACCCAGGTGGTTTAGGTTGCACGTATCTGTCAGTGAATTTAGGATTTTTAATAAACACGTAGATTAATTAATCGTCATATCACTTCCACACCATTTCACGTCAAGCAGACATTCAGCAACGTAATACCTACAATGCCTAATAGAATCTCTAATGTACATACTATTGTATGAAGCATCAATTAATTAGGACGTCCATTCACGCTCACTGATTGACGTGACAACTTCCAAGATAGAAACCTGATCGGAATCGATATGCTGGTAGTAATCGATTCCGAACGACGGGCATAGACGCTTCCTGCAATTCCTCAAAGGACTGGACTGTGTGTGGTGGGGTATAACGATTATTGCTAGTTCAGAAACTGATTTGTTGTTTGAAATGTCTGATGGGTAATTATTTTTTATTGTTATTGATATTTTTAATGTCTTGAATCGGATTGGAATTAATATTTAATGCGTTTGGTTTCCTCAACGCTCATGTGTTAACTTTAAAAGCGTTTATATACTGAAAGTGGGCAATGTCGCAAATAACTGTCATAAATTTGACTAACTAGTTGATTATGAAATGCAATCATTAATAACGTAACATCGAATATTTAGTTTTAGATGTAAAAAAAAGTATTTGGAAACTTTCCAAATGCCTTTTTTACACGTAAATCGGTTATAACATAAAATTCAGCGTTATATTTGCAATTCGTTATTAATAATATAGGTCACTATTTATTATCCATATTATTTCATAAATCCATAGAGTTTACGTTAATCAAAACAGGTAAATATTTGACAGATATTTGCGACGGTGCCAACTTTTTGGATGAACGCTCTTAATTTTCAGTGAAAGCAATACCTGCGTCTCGTAAACTCATGATTGTTATGAAGATTTTTGTTGGCAGTTTTTGTTCCTTACCCCTTTGAAAATAATACGATTTGAAAACGGCACGAACAAAGCTGAAACATCTAATCTTATTACACTGCCTATACGATTTACATAACCGACTACTTACTACAACTACCTCTAGACATATTTATAGCTAAACCAGACAAAATATCACTCCAAATATATTCTTCACATTACTCAAAAAATAAGACTATCGAAGAAAACCGACGAAAATCTAACATTCTTCGTTCACGCTAAAACAATTTACTCTTGTGTTTATTGACCCAGGTCCTTAGATTACCCTAACGGCCAAGTTTTATTGGGACCTACAAGTTCTGCTTATACTTCGACCCGCTTTGGGACCCAACCGTACCCATGACATACAAACGAAAAGCCATACATTTTTAATAGAATAGGCGAAATACGTTCTATGGAAAATTTCTACAAAGGGAATGGATGAGTGGGATTATGAAGTCGGGAATTTTTTCTTTGCTAGCTTTTACTTTCAGTTTCGTGATCTATTGAAAAAGTAAGGATTATGATAATTAAAAAAGATGACCGATTTATGTGAATTATTAAGTTAACTGCAGTGTTATAGTGGGTAGATATAGTATCTTAATAACTGGTAAAGTTTTCGTTTGTGTCATGTCCCATTTTTCAACATGTGTAAAAAATGGAGGTTGGTATTGAATGGATAGCTAAAATAACCGAACGAAAGCTAAATAATACCCACATGTCCTGTTGGTCCATGTATGAAAGTCGTAATTTGGCATTCTATGGGTCGCGAGTGAATATTGGGTGGGCCTTGAAAAATTGATTTTCAGCTATGATTAATATTAAACTAAATACCTACTTAAATAAATTAGATTTATCAAACTCATGGCGATTAAAATTAACCCAAATTTAAGTGGATGCTAAGCTATAATGACAAAAATAGGAAAGCAAACAAATCCTTCTCATTGAAATAGCAATCCTTGTATTTAATTAAGTATCAAAATGTTCGATCTTAACTGAATATTTTTCTTATTTGAATATTCGTTTATAAATATAGTTATGCCCCTTTTTTTCTTCATGAGGTGAGTCAACTATAGAAAACATAGCTAATATTATAAAAGTTTCATCTTTTTTAAGCAATTCACAGCTTGAAACGAAAACCGTTTAGGTTCACAAAACTAAAAATACTATTCCCTAATTTTACAGCCCAAACAATTTCTAAACTCAAAAGTAATTAGTGAACCAAAAAGCCAGTCCTGCGAGTGATTTGTAAAAGAAACATTTCATCGCAAAGTTTCAGTGACAAGTAGAACCTAGCGATAAATCAACTGAACAAAGTCGGGACAAGAAAAAGCTAACTAATGGCTTTTCTTCTGATTGAGGTTAAGGCTATTTAATTTAAGACAAATTAGAAATGTGACTTTTTTACATTCAGGGATCGCGGATGTGTGTTCTTTAATTTAGTTGTTCTAGCAACGTGTTAGGTCAACTGGGTGTAGTGCTGTATTTTTTCAGAAAGATAGACTTAGTTGGGGCCGATTTTTATCATCATAACGTTTATCTGATCAATAAAAATGTCGATTTCACATCTTTTGTTTTTGTAAGATGCCTTTAACAAGAAGCTTGTTAAAGGCATGTGCATATTACTAGCATATTGTATATCTTATATACGATGAGATAACTGAGTTTTTCTACCTAGAAAATGTATTAAAAGTGATTTTAAAATATTCAGTGGTTGAGATGAAATTATTCCCTCAAACTCAAACTCAAAGCATTTATTTCAATTAAACCATTTACAGGCACTTTTGAATTGTCAAGGAGTCAGCCAGTCAGAAATATGAAGCTAGTTGCCCATTCCAAAGCGTAGGTTCCTATGGAGAAGAACGGGCAAGAAACTCCACGGACACTCTTTTAAAAAAAAAAAAAATCTTACAAAATATTGTTTACATCATTCATGTTGAAATTATACATGTGAGAACAATGTAGAAAGAAGTGTACGTAAAAAGCGTCCGTAATAAAAAAAAAAAAAAACAATTCAAAAATTAAAATAAGCCGTGGCAGATAAGAGATGACCAGTCCCTACTGATGGCGCCCGTTCACGAACATGACGCATGGATCAGCACCGTTTACCTCAACCATTTTGAAGGGAACTCAACGATCCAACACACACGCCACCACCAGCGAGACATTTGAGTGAGCATGACATACTCTTAGCCGCCAGGGCATATCAAGTCAATGAAAGACGTACCCAGTAAATGGTAGCTTTATAAAAGGTACATGGTCACAGTGCTCACACATGTGCTATGCAATTATACAATAAAAAAAGAGATTGAAGTTATACAATTCAAAGATAGTTTTTGCAATCTTCAGCAATTCCAACAATATTTTTGAATGCTAATCAATTAGTTTATGCGCCCTAATCGTCGATTGCCGTTACGTCGACTTTGGAGTTTTCACGGTTTGATTACCTCTACATGTGGTAATGTTATCAATTAAGTAATAGGTGTTTTCATGTTATTAAGCTACCTACCTGATTACTAATTAAAGTTATTATAAGATTTTTTAAGTCGACTAACATGGCGTACAAACGCACCCTCGAAAAAAAAAAGCCATGCGTGGTAGGGCCACATATCTGACACTGCAATACCGATACCAATCTACGCATACCATAGACTTGAAACGCAACACAATCATCGATGCTGGGGGGCTAAGGCCTATATCAAAGTACATATATAATGCTGCCATCAGACTTCAAAGGTTCTGCACTCGGTTGTAATGAGAGCACTCTGTAGCATGGCGGTAAATTAAAAATATTTTCAAATTGCAACCAAGTGTTGGGATTGTGGTACCGAAAATTTTAAATGTGATGTGTGCTGTTATTATCTTTTTTTTTGTTTTTTATTAGAGGTAGTGCTTTTTTTAAGTATGTGGTGTTTATATGACCAGTTGATTGCGTACTATTAGAAATTATGAGCACTTTCAGAGCGTTCTCGCGTAGTTTTGGTATCGGTCTGGTTTTTCGCGTATGACCAAGTATATTTTGGGTTGTTATCAGAGTGGCGTTGTCATATTGCGTATTTAGAGAAATCTGCAGCGAAATAATGAAGGTACGACACAGACAGATTATACTTTATTGTACCCCAAAATTGTTTCAGAGCTCTTTTACAATTTTAAATCGATCTGTAACATCCAATCACAAAACGTTATTTTGTTCAACCTTTGACCTTGAACAATTATTAATTTTATATTCTGGTATTTTACCGAATCTCGCCATCCCTATCCCATCGGCTAACATTGTTTTGGCTCTTTGGGCACACGACCATTTTAATACCCGCTCGACCGCCCATTACGAGTATTTTTGTCGTACTCATACCATAACACGAGTATGTTGGTCGTGACTCGTGACGGCTTGTACGGATTTTACTCGATTTTTATTTAACCAAAGGCGGTACCTACGTAAGCCGCATTTAATTGCGAAAGTTTTATTTTTAGATTTTTTGGCGGAAAATGTATTAACGTGGTTGGTTTTAATGACTCGGTAATGTTTGGCGTAATATGACAATGTTTTATAATATAGCTTCCACGTGTGTGGCGGTAGATATCTACCTAACTACATTATGTACACCGTTTGACGAACTTTGGGCAGGCAACCTTGTTAATATTCCTTGTTGACATTCCCTTATAGAGCGTGCCGATAAGTGATCAAAAGAAGAATTTCATATTGGTGTTAATTTTGACTACTAAAATTTCAATTAGCGAATTGAGAATATAATCGACAAAGTTTCCATCTAAAAAAGAGGTCAAAAACTAATTCAAAGCCAAAACTCAGTACTCAAACATAACAACTCACTCTCAAACCTCAATACGTTACTAAAAGCTCTTAAAATTGTCCCAAACTTTCGTTTATCTTAGCTAAAAACGGGCATAATTATAGAAGTTATTCTTCGAAAAAAAAAATCATCGGTTAAAGTAACTCGAAAATAACAAGGGTTAAATCCTTCGCACGTGCTGTCGTGGGAGTTAATTCCATCGGTTTTCCCAATAAAACTTGGGTAATACAGTTTTGTAGAAGCGGAGGTTTGTATGGTAGTAATACACGAACTGTTTGTTGGTGTTAGTCAACTACGTTATTGCATGATTTAAGTTTATGTATTATTATAGTTTCTCTGACAGGATTGTTGTTAAGACATGGTTGGATTAGCAAGGATATTAGAAGCTTAGCTTGTTGATGGATTTTAATATAACCCAAGCTAAGATTATTATTTATTTTATTTTACATTAATACATACCTATAAATTATAAATATTAGAATAAAAAAAAAACATAAAAAATAGTAGCCCACCGGTATCGGGACAGGGTCAAAGCTACCGGTGGTCAGGGCTCCAGAGAGAGGAACCTCCTAACAATGCGAGCCGTGTCCAGGAGAACCGCTTTCTGAATCAAGCCCTTAATCCAGCTGCCCAACGAGAGCTTCCTTAGGTGTTGGTCGTGGCTCTTGGCAATTAAGCCATTGGCTGATACGACTATCGGCACAATGATCGCTGAGTCCACATCCCACATGTCGACATTTCGACAACCTCGCGAGCCAAGTCAAGATACTCAATTTGTTTATCTTTCTCAGACAAGCTAAGACTATTATTACGAGGCAGTGGCCGTAGAAACAATTACAAAATTTGCTTATTTATCTAAGGAAAAATAAACAGTAGCACAATAAGAAATAGTCATATTATCTTAAATATTAAATTTTAAAAATTATGCTAACCACTACGTTCTCCACAGATTACAATTTACAGTATTCTATACGACAGTCACTGTCCTAGAAGTCATATCTCGATTTTTAAACTTAAAAAATAAAATAAAGGAAAAGTAAATTTGCGTGCGTACAGCATTAAACATTACGTTATAATACCAAATATAGATATTATCATAAATTACTTTGCTGATCCATTAGGGTTGCTTGGATTTGCTTCTTAAATGCAGTTTTACTAAGAAAAAGAATATCGATTGAATTAAATTCATTGTTATATGTCTCAAACAAACGATGAAGTGGTGAGCGCGAGCCAGCGTCGGATTTACAGAAGCTAGTAGCAAATAAACATCGAGTGCGTACCTCACGTACATGAACTGTTCGAGAAACCAGGTAACACAGACTCCTAACTAAGTCCGGACAGTCAAAATGATTGCGGCACACATTGACCAAAGTTATAACTTCTCATTTTTTGAATTTTGCAAACAGTATTTTATGTCATTAATGTACAAAATAAATAATAAAGGGCCTAAAATGGAACCTTGTGGTACACCGGAGGTGACCCAAAAAGAGCCAGATTCAAAGCCATTAACAACCACCTTTTGTGTTCTGTTAGTTATGTAAGATATAAACCACCGTAAAAGGTCCTCTCTGATTCCATTGTAAGCAATTTTATTAAGTAGTAGTGTGTGGTCAAGTTTATCGAAAGCCTTCTGAAAATCTGTGTAAACCGCATCAATCTGCTGTCTATTATCGAGACTATTAAACAGCTGGGACGTGAAAATGATGAGATTGCTAATGTAAGATCGGTCTTAACAAAGCCATGTTGTTCTTTTATTAAAACAATGCGAATAGCAGGATATAATTTAGTATGTACCAGTCTCTCAAATAGCTTAGAAAAAGCAGATAGTATAGAGATAGGTCTATAGGTCGCTATGTCATTCTTAGAACCGTTCTTATGAACTGGTACAATATTTGCATGCTTTCAAACTTCAGAGAAAATACCACATGATAAACATTTATTAAATAATATAAGTAAAGGGTAGCATAATATATCACACGTGTTTTTCAGAAAAACCAAGGAATCCCATCAGGACCAAGACCCTTGGTTGAATCGAGTGATTTTAATCTTTTATGTATTTCATCAAGAGATAGTTGCAGTTTGCATAGGAAGACATCGTGGTCAGCATTTTTAAATGGTGGATCCCAAGAGTTATAGTCAAATGTTGAGAGTTCATATGCAGACTGGAAAAATGTAGCAAACAAGTCGCAAGTAGTAATAGGATCATTGGATGAATTTTGTTTGTAATGAAACGTGGATGGGATTTTATTTGTAGTTTTACGGCTAGCGTACGTCCAAAATGCCTTAGTATTGGTAGCAATACTATCTTCAATTGTATTAATATATTTACCATAGCAAACGCCAGCCACTTTTTTAATTTTTTTCCTGTTGCTCGCTTATTCTGACTTTGCTTACAAAGTTGGTCCTGTCGAAAACGTTACGTGCCTGACGAAACAAATTCAAATTTAAAATCTTTTATTTCACATAAACCTACATGAGCACTTATGTAACATCAAAAACTAGGTGCACGGTTTCAAATTGATCGTTTCCTATAGAGAAGAGCCTCGTATAAAAATAATTAACCTTTACAATGTTTTCAAATTACACTGGGCGGACAGTGTACAGTGTGTCTGTCAACAAATACCAGGTACTTATTTTTATTTTATTTATTCGGAAGACCAAACAATAGGGATGACGCCTGGGTCAAAAAAAAAAACTAATTATTCCGTCAGTCAGACAATAAAAAAATATTAGACACGTATTTTTTGCTTTAACATATTAATAAAAAAATACTTAGATAAAACGCAATAAAGTAGGGGAGTGGGGGTCGGGTCGCTACGTCACAAGTATGTATAAAATCTACATACTCGTGACATCATGGCACATTTTAACACAATGTGTCGCCGTAATCTTTTGATAATGTAAAAAAAGAAAAAAATACGTGTACGTTATTTTTTCATAATCTACATGACGAACAAAAAACATTTTTTTAGTTATCATCCCTATTACAAATATCAAAATAAAAAAGACAATCACTTTCACTTACTGTACCTACTTACGTATATACCTACCTAATATTAAGCAGCTCTGTTCCTGACCGACTGCAAGGAATCACACAGTCCAACCACTGCATCAAATATGAAAATTGTGGTATAGAGGGTGTGGAACTACTTAGTCTTTTCTTTTCAAAGAAAATATTTTTCACAACTGCGGGGTGATTGCGTATTTGTAACACACTTACATTAGCAATAGCTTTCATTATGACAGTTCAACAACATTATCGGCGTTATATACCTTGTTGAGCAGACAATTTTTTCGAACATGTGGAGCAATGTATTTGCAATATCCTTCAAAATTATTCAGATTGTGATTGAAAGTATGATACCTAATAGGGTGCTGGTTGGTTCTTTCAAAGCAAGCAAAGTCGTGGGCCACAAAATTAGTCTACAAATATAGATACTAGATATCTAATGAGACACGTAGTACCTACTAATAATCTTGTCAATCAGAGAATTAATCCAATTAGGTGGTAATTAAAACCATGTTGGACTTGGTAAGGGTGGATAATAATTAATAACGGTGGTGACAAGTTAGTAGTCTAAGACATCAATGATGCAATACCTAATGTAGCTCCTTCCTTAAATAATTAGAAACACCAGTAAATATAACTTTAGATACGCTGGGATTCGGGTGAGAGGTAGCAGGCCGTAATCCACCACGCGAGCCCAGTGCGGGTTGCTGGATGTCACACGTCTTCGGATTTTAGGTTCCAGGACATGTACAAAAAAACCATAAAGGAAAACATCGTGAGGACACCCCACACGATGTTTTCCTTCACCCTTTTGAGAGCTTGTTTATTACTTAATTAACTTACTCAATTTTACTTGTCAATAGGAGTGTAAATTAGCGCTCAGCAGCTATCAGAGTACCCGTATCCTGGAACGGCAGAGAATTATTAGGTCAGACAAGTAAATACTAAAATTTAAAAAAATCATCACACACAGTGCCGGTTATAATAATATTAGCTATCAAACAATCTACTCAAGCTATCGTAGCATTCGTTGCCCACAGCTAGAAATAAAGTTTCCATACCTATCTATAAGTGTTATAATAATTATACCAGCCTATTATTGTACCACTGTAGGGCAAAGGCCAGTTCTCATAAAGAGAAGGAGCATTCGTCATTTCACTTATACTAACTATAAGTCTAGGTTTCCTCACGCTGTTTTCCAGCACCCATTTCAGTCATGTGCACAATCAATTCAGACAGCATACTTATATGAATTGAAATTGTCTCATTGGTACTTGTCCAGATTTTAACCCACAATCTAATGTTTGAGGGGCGACGCCTTAAAAACCACTGGGCCAACACGTAAATTGTTATTTTCAAGTAAAAACATAGTATTTAAACGTTCCAACTACATAACATTTTTTTTTCTAGGAAACAACAAAGAAAATACTTCGCAGTTTCCAGGTATTTAATCCAAACAGGTTGGCAGCAAAACTATATTCCCAGTAACAATGTAGTTAGCGCTAGAATTTGAGCAACGTTGATGAGTTTCGTAATAAATGTTAAATAGGTACTCTGAGAGCCGAGAATCGCTTAGGGTTAGATTTTAGTAGTTTTGTTTGTCTATGGTAAAGCTTTCATAATTGATAGTTTATACAAAATCTATATAACTATACTAATATAATAAAGCTGAAGAGTTTGTATGTTTGAACACGCTAATCTCTGGAACTACCAGTCGGATTTGAAAAAATATTGAGGAAGGTTATATAGGCTGTATAACATCACGCTACGACCCTTAGAAACCGAGTAAAAAGAAAAAAATCCTGAAAGAACGCTAAGCGACAACGAAGTAACGGGGCACCGCTCTCGGATATATTTTACGAAATAAAAGAATGTCTGTTTAGTTTTCTACGATATTTGTCGTATACATAGTAATTATTTCCCGAAGAGCCAGTTCTGGTATAAGTCCTATGTAATTGCACCACGCACTATGCGCTACTACTGAAAATATCCTAATGGACTTAATAATTTGCCCGACCTGAAGATTTAACCCAGGACCCCCACGATCAGCTGTCGCACTTACAACCACTAGCACAATGTTGAAGTCAAAGTAAAGGTTTAATTTTCTCTCTTTAGGGTTCCCTATCTGAAGGGTGTTAAACAGAACCCTGTTACTAAGCCTCCACTGTGCGTCGGTCCGTCTGTCTGTCAGCGGGCTGTATCTCATGAACCTTATGTAGACAGTTGAATATTTCACAGTTTGTGTATTTTTATTGCCGCTTTAACAAAAAATAATAAAAAATAAATGAAGCTAATAATTAAAGGGAATAATAATGAAGCCAATAAAGAAAGATAATTAAACCCCTTTTTATTATTAGCTTTATTTATTTTTTTTATATTCATACAAAAAACTTTTTTTCTCGATCTTAATACGGTAGGGAACTCTTAGTTTTGCGAGTCCGCCGAATCCCACTTGGCCGGTTTTTTCTATTGTGTTTACGCCTGTAGTACATCAATACGAATTATAATGAACCAATAAGCAATTTGATGACCTGTTTGGCACAGTGGCTGAGCGAGTGGCTTCTGCACTCCCGTCACGGTTTTATCTGCACAGGATATAGGTAACTATGTTCAGTAAAATAGGGGAATTTACAACAATATTGAAAGTCAATACTAATAAAACACATAACCATAATTATGTTGCTAAATAATTTTACATAATTTCCTACTCAAAGTTTTATATCAACATGAGCACGTACTTTACACGCACACTCACTCACACGTACGTAGCTAAATTACGTACAAACTCCATCGTACTTAGAAACGACTTACTTAGCCTTAACTTTTGTATTATACAAGTATTAAGAACAAAAGCTTTGAATTCGCATACTTTACCAATTATCTTACTTTGTTCAGATCGAGTTTTCTTTGTACAGCCGGCGACATGACGTGCTTTTTTAGTGACATTTTCACAGCAACCTACTGGGAAAGAAACGGCAACGGTAGTCCTCCTATCTATGGTAATATGTGACTAAGGGTTTATGACAAGGTAAGGAGATAAATACTAATACATATGCTTAAGTCTAGTCTGATCCTAAGCCTCTAGTTCAAACTAAAAACTAAATCTCCGTTAAGAATCTGTCTGCCATACCTGTAAACGTAGTAAAAGATTTTATAACAGAATGTCATTCGAATTTTGAAACCTAACATTTCACAATAAAATTCTAAAGTGATTTTAAAAAGAAAAGTTAGTATTTCTTAATCACGAGGTAGGCTTCTAGTTGAAGTTAAAGTCTAGGTTTTGCTAAGACTATCGATATAAAAAAGATTTACCTTGCAGACTGTACTCTGTTGCTGTTCTGACCTACTCAACGCTCTCGAAGAGTTAAGAGCTATCGATAAACTTTGCAGACTATTGTTAAGACTATAATACGTTATTCCTGGCGCTTTGGGATTTATTTCTTCTCTAAAGGTATATTACCGAGTCTTTTATTCGTCAAAGGTTAAACAGAGTTCTAATTTACACTTACGTTTTCTTCAATCAAAAGTAATGTTTGCCGGTCATTCCACCTGATGCAAGGGATTGACACTATCGACCACTCACTCTGCTCCTTTGTCCTTATAAAATCACACATGAGGTTTTTTTTTAACTTCTTATTTATATATAAAAAATAATGTTTGTCTGTAAGTCCTTTATGGACTCCGAAAGGGCTGGACTGATTTAGATGAAATTTTGGTAGGGTGTTCTGAGGTCGCCCGCGAGGTAAAAGGTAGGGTAGGTAAGTAGGTATATATATCAGAAAAAGAAAAAAGAAGATAGAAGAAGAAGACTACCTACTCTACCTACTTACCTACCCTACCTTTTACCTCGCGGGCGAGCTCAGAACACCCTACCAAAATTTCATCTAAATCAGTCCAGCCCTTTCGGAGTCCATAAAGGACCTACAGACAAACATTATTTTTTATATATAAATAAGAAGTTTAAAAAAAACCTGTGATTTTATAAGGACAAAGGAGCGGAGTGAGTGGTCGATATATAAATTAATGTAGGCAGGTAGGGTAGGTAGGTAAGGTGCGCCGTAGACAAGTACTTAATGCTACCCGTGCGAAGCCGGGTAAAACTATGTAGTCTAAACATATTATTAAACAATGTAGGTTTCCGCGTCTTGTCTGTATGTCCGCGTTATTCTTCTAAACCACGCAACGTTTTGCTGAAGTTGTCACCATCGTTTAGAGAATTTATTCCGGGAGGTTTATTTGTATAATACGTTGTTATTAAAGTTACGTTTACCAAAGAAATCTCGATGTTTTGTCAAATCGTAAAAACCGTACGAAGTAAGAGCAGGGTTGCTTGTAATCTCTAAAGTAATCACTTGGTATCACAAGAGTACGTAGGTAGCTCTTGTGGCAGCACCCAGAATCCCTCAGACGGCCGTTGCGTCTCCTAGGTATGTCAAAATACGGTTACATAATATTACGCAGCGTTGGAAGGCCTCCCTCAAGGTGGACCGATAACCTGTTGAAGGCCGCAGGAATCTGCTGGACGTAAGAAGCACAGAACCGGTCGACATGGCGATGCTTTCCTTTGTCCAGCAGTGGACGTCTTTCGGCGGAAATGATGAAATGAAATGAAATTGTTTATTCTGTAAATAGGATATTGGAATCACTATTACACGTCATCTTAAAAAAAAAAAATTTGCTAGATGAGTTTGGCGTTTCCTATCTGACTACTCTGAGAAGAAAGGCCGAATCAAACTCAGAGGTCACAGTCTCTTTTAAAGTCCAGACATAATCTTGGTCAAGCCATACGAGGACCATGTAGATTAGTCTGAAATGGTCTTTTGAGAAAAGAACCACACAGATTTGAGTGGACCTGTTCTGTCAGTGCAAGCATTTGTCAGTAATCGTGGAGCTCAACTCAGAACTTAAGGAGCTCAACTCGACGAACAATACCAAAGAAAGGACATTTGGGTAGGCCGCATAAACTACTCAAACTGCCAGACCATCATTAATCCCAACCGACAAAGAAAAAATTAGTGAGAGAAAAAAAAATCCACATAGTCCTCACATTCACAATAATTAAAACAATATAATACTTTACAAAGTAACCATGTCATTTTGTACTATAATTTTCAACAATTTCAATATGTATACAAAACTGGTATATTTTAATGAATTTACATAATAATAAAAAATAAATGACGATGATGATGGACGTCGATATTCGGGTTTTCTTGAACGACAGTTACAGTCTGATCTTAGAAATCCCTTTAGTGAATTACATTACATACAATGTTAAAAAAATAAAAAAAACAATACCATATAATAATTTATTGTATATGTTAGCGACAGTACCACTTTACATAGGACAGTTAGACGCCGCTGGTTTAAAAAAATCACGGTTACACGTAGTGTCCGGATATGTAACTGTTGCAGCCCTATCTCAGGAATCCCTTTGGGAAACTACATTGTAATTTATGCAGATCATACATACATATAAGAGCTGGTACAGCTACCTGAATAATCCTTCAGTTATCTCCGGGGACTACACGGCATAATTAGATTAATTAATCAGATAATAACGCGGGGTGTGGACTTATTACTAAATACTACGCAGATCAATGGACCTAAGGATGGATAGCTATGCCTAGGTATACACTGAATATGAAGCATAGTTGTTAGTATTGCTGCATGGATGAGTAAATGTTGCACTGTTCATGCCAAGATAGTTGTGCTAGAACCAGTAACAATGAGCATTTAGATATAAATCTAACCTCTTGACTAATACGCCAGCAATAAAATACGATCTAGAGGAATGTGGCCGCTTTTCTTTAGATCGAATTTTGTTGCTTCATGTCTCAATATGAAACTTTATAAAAGGTATTAGAAAATTCTAGACACACTAACCGAGGGACTTTACTAGCCGTTATTCATAATTCCGTCTGTCACGAGATATTTTTGAAGTGAAAACTTCTTTAGCGGATTTGTGCACTTTTTTGTGATAGGTAAAAAATGTTAAACTCGCGTTAGGACACGTGACCTGATCGAAAATTCGTAAGACGGAGGGAGAGTAGACCGGTGTAAAATTATTCCCTAACCACTCCAAAATATCAAAAATGCACAACGGTAATATTCAAGTGTTAGCAACTACTTCCATTCTCAAAACTAATAGGTGAATATTGATTATATCTAGAGTAGAAGCTAACCATTTGCAACACTTCAAGGATGAGAATAAATAAGAGTAGGTAAACACTATCATATTTTATCAAAGGTTTATATTTCAAGAATAAACTAGATTCAATAATCCACAAATTATATTATCACATATTATGTTCTCCATTCCTTAATACTTTTAATTCTATAAAAAGATTTACAATATAAACTAATAAGTTACCTTATTTTCTAGAAGACCTCCAACAATAATTATCACCAACTTAAACTTTCCACTGACCCAGTCACTTGGGACGACCTGCTCTCATGAACGTCGGAATCAAAGTGCCCCCAAATTACCGTTCCCGCGGCTCGAGCCGTTATTCTACATCTTTTTTAAATCTTCCGTGTTACTAGTACAGAGAAACTGTTTTTACCGACCTCTTTCAAAATGTTATAAATACCTAAAACTATTTAATGTTGCCAATAAAAACTAACAATTAATTATTAAAGAATTAAAACCTAACAATTAAAGAATTAAAACCTAACAATTAAAGAATTAAAACCTAACAATTAAAGAATTAAAACCTAACAACACGCTAATGGTGGCAAAACATGTTGAAACTCACAGATTTCCACTTTTACATCCACATTTGCATTTAATTAGGTATAATGATACACATGTTTACAAATAACTATATCTATAACTTTATCTTAATTTGTCTTTGTCTTTATTTTTCGCGGACAAATATCAATACGCTGGTTTTTCGCTGAAGGGTAAGATTAGAGAGAATATTTTTATGATCTACATTCTTCGAAATTTGTATTTTTATTTCCTGTGCGAGACTTCTATCGTTTCTTTCTTTCTCAAATTGATGGACCCATAGACGGCTGAGATGTAAAACCAGGTTTAATAGAGTGAACCAAGTCTATAACATCTATAACGGTAAAAGAGTGAGTACGTGACCTTTTATCTTGTGATGAACCGTCGCCACGTAGACTACTGTTGCTCTGCAAACGTGAATCTCGCCTCCGCTTGGCTCTTGTAGCTGATGCTCACGTTGACGCGACCGGCTCGGGCTGCAGCTGTGCTGCCGGCTCTTCGAGAGATGACGGCTCGTATTCCTCTTGTAGGACTTCGAGTGCCACGGCAGCGTGCGCCGGAAATATCACGTCGATGACGCGACGAGCACCTTACTGGAGTTAGCAGGCGCCGGCCGTCGGCTGTCTTTGCGACCATGAGGAGAAATGTCCCACGTCAGATCGTCATCGTTATTTTTTTTCATTGCGAAACTGGAATTGATCACATTTAAGGACATAAATGTTCGATAAAACAAATTGCATAACGTAAAACAGACAATTTGTAAGACCGTCTATCGACCGTCTGTCTATCAACACTATCAGGGAGTGCCCCGATCAAGCATGTATACACAACCAGGCTTCTGAGCTATTTACCATCATTGTCAGGGAGTACCCTGACCAAATATTAGCAAATTATACCCTTTGTAACAGTTGCTCCTAAATGAAATTTTAAAAGTAACCTTCAATAAACAGTTGTGTTATTAGGGGGTACCATAACCAAATAAAACTGCAACTAAAGGTTATAGCAGCAAAAAGGTTATCGCTGCCGGGGAGTGCCCCGACCAAATGGTAAAAAACCTTGCTGAATTCTAACCTATTTTGAAAGATTCACAATTAATCACACCCTTATCTCGTAGCTCTACTATCAGGGTGTGCCCCGATCAAATAAGTCCACGACCAAAAGCTGCCCTAAATGAATAAAATCACACCACAAGTCTATAGAACATGTTAGAAACCCAGTCCTCACCGTCTTATTATCGGCGACGGAATAGGACTGCGAGCCTAAGGCTACCACATGTTAATTTTAGCGTAAAGAGATTCAAATTACAGAGATGCACCGTAGGACTCATTCATACTTTTCAATATTAATTACATCCATCACTCATTGCACCGCAAGATTCACTGATCAAGCACTCACACTTGCCAGCCACTGTACGACTTCCAATGAATGACCTATGACCAACTATATACTCCACAAATAAGGGGTCTTTTATACTACTTAAATGATAAGAATAGTAATTGGTCGCTGTGATTAACTCAAGACAATGTTTCAATGTTCTTTCTCCAGAATTAGTTTACCTACTGACAGGTTATATGAGTTTACATAATTGTTTATAATTTTACTTTTTATGTCAATTTATTTTAATTGATTGTTGACATAATCTACTCATTATAATGTTTTTATTGAGTTGCATTGCAATATGTGGTTAGCTAGCGACCTCGACAATTATTTACTTTACCTCGATGGCCCTAGTTTATCAATCATACCTTCCAGTTACAGCTATATGTAAGCGGGCACGCCCTTTATGCCAGGAGGCTTTATTTTCTTTTTTAGATATTGTTTACGTTTAGTTATTTTAATTTCTGCTTCAGTATAGTTCTCGATGTTTTTGGTTGGTATATTGCGTGTGCTAGCTGTCATATGGCTATTAATTTATAATTTAAATTGCGTTTTGCGTAATGTAAATAATCTTGTATACTATTGTATAGAATCATTTTTTTTTTTCTAACTGAACAGACAGCTGTGCTGCTGGGGAATTTATTGCGCCACTTCTTCTTCCCAGCAAAAGCACTAGGAAGTGGTGAAGGGTGGGCGTTTTGGGGGACTGTCTTATGTAATTTTGATGTTCGAAAAGTGCTGATTCTCAGCCTAGTTTGAATAAATGACTTTTGAATTTGAATTTGAATATCACCTACTACCTAATCAACTTGATCATTCTGACGTTGAATTGTGTTCTTATGCACAAGCAAATTAATTATTTACTTTTACACGTTACAATTTCTAAGTCTTATACTCGTTTAAACTATTTGCAAACCATCCTTGCAAGAATATGACATAGAACACAAATTATAGAAATAAAATAAATATCTAATAGTCATGATGGTTGTGAACCCTCCTTCTCACAAACCATGATGACATTGCTTGTGAACCTTCCTTCTCACAAGCAATAAATACATGAATATAATAAAATACATTATTTAAAAGTCACGGTGGTAGTGAATCCTCCTTCTCACAAACCATGGTGACATTTCTAAACTTGTGAACCCTCCACCAGGTGCACTGCACTGGCCTCTAGCTGCACTGTTGCACATCCCGCGGTCCACTCACGACGGGCGCTGCGCACGAGACTCCGACCACGGTGACTGCGAGTTCCACGGCATTGATAGGCGCCGCGAGCTAGTCGTTCAATCGCGTGGCATGATTTCATAAAACTGACATTAAAAAAATGGGTTAGAATTGGTAAACTAAACAAAACTACACGAAAATCGTTATGAAAAGTTTTGCAGGGTATTTTGCAAATATTAGAAACGGTGCGTCTGAGCTCAAAATTAACCAAATTTCATTACCCTTTTATAAACCCCACGAAAGGGATATTAATGCTAAATCCACAACTAAAAATTAAACTTATTTTTCTGTCCTTCCCTCGAATTTTATTAGTGTCACAAAACATTAATTAAACGTGGATTTAATTAATACTAATCACTGGGTTAAAATTAAACACGTGCAGAAAACTATTTGAAGCACTTGTAATGTATAAATAGGCGTGTTCATACTCACTTCTGAAATGTTAGCAACTACTTCCATTCTCAAAACTAATAGGTGATTATTGATTATATCTAGAGTAGAAGCTAACCATTTGCAACACTTCAGGGATGAGAATAAATAAGAGTAGGTAAACACTATCATATTTAATCAAAGGTTTATATTTCAAGAATAAACACTAGATTCAATAATCCACAAATTATATTATCACATATTATGTTCTCCATTCCTTAATACTTTTAATTCTATAAAAAGATTTACAATATAAACTAATAAGTTACCTTATTTTCTAGAAGACCTCCAACAATAATTATCACCAACTTAAACTTTCCACTGACCCAGTCACTTGGGACGACCTGCTCTCATGAACGTCGGAATCAAAGTGCCCCCAAATTACCGTTCCCGCGGCTCGAGCCGTTATTCTACATCTTTTTTAAATCTTCCGTGTTACTAGTACAGAGAAACTGTTTTTACCGACCTCTTTCAAAATGTTATAAATACCTGAAACTATTTAATGTTGCCGATAAAAACTAACAATTAATTATTAAAGAATTAAAACCTAACAATTAAAGAATTAAAACCTAACACATTTTTTCACTTCTGCCGGCACTCCCGGAGTGCAACCCGTTTTCTTTTTTAAAGGACTGGAGCTAAAAGAAAATCTAGAATATTCTGGAGTTTGACACAACTTCCTGGTTTGTGAACTTAACTCCAATAAATAGCCCCAAAATTCCAACAAAACAACCAAATTACAACTGATTGCAGACATATTAATCAAAGAAGCGTCATAAACGAAATATGCGCCATGAAATATCGTTGAACGAACAAAAAACCAATGGAGCAGCGGCCAATTTGTTGATTTATTGTCGTTAAAACTCGAAAACATCTGTCGTCAGAAAAAGTTGCGTTACTGCCTGTTAATTGTACCGTACTCGGCTGTGGTAAGTTTCGTTCGAAAGATTTACTTTGTGTGTGGTAGTTTTTGTCTTGGATGCGGGAGGTAGAGTGGTAGAGTGGTAGCCAGATAGTATGTTGTGGTGTTAGTGGATAATGTGGTAGACAGTGCAATTATTAAGGAACGTGCTTACACATAGTAAATATGTCAATCTACTTGTATCTATCATTGCAAGGAGTCAAGGACCATGTTCTGTATCTAAATCATTACTAGTGTACTCTCATGTATAATTATGTCCGTAATGTAACAATTGGTTGGCAAATAAACTAAAGAACTATTGTTTTCATTTAGTGCAGAATAATCTAATAAATAAAAGTTCTTGGGGACGCAGTAACGATACTGTCATTCGATGAAGATATCGAGAAAAAAACATGAAAATACTGACACAAACAATGACGGCCACAGCTTCGAATATTTCACAACACAGGCTTGACAAAATGCAAAACAATAGTCATACAACTCACAACACTAAGATTTTACGCTCAATAAACCCAGACAAAAATTCCGTACTTCCAGCCGAGCCGCATATAAAAGTTGCGGAACAGGAAAACTTGACAATAAATCAGGAAAAGGTCGAATATGGCCCCACTTGGGGATCGGAAAAATGTTATTTTTTTCTGATTTTTATAGAAAAATGGTAATTTGGGAGTTCTTAACGACTGTGTGATGAGTGGCAGTGTTTTATTTTACAAGTTTTATTGAGATTTTTTTTGATTCTTATTTTTCTCTTCTGTAAAACATTTAGTATTGAGATACTTTCTGCCCAAACTACCATAGAGATCAACCGCTAGAGTGTTCAAACACCACTTTTGTATTTGTTACTGCATCGCTCGTCTCTGAAAAGAATTATATGAACAATATGATGTTGTCTTCCAACGCTATGTCTTCCGCTGGATGCGAGAAGCACAGAACCGGTGAAAGTGGCGGTGCTTGAGGGACGCTTACGTCCAGCAGTGACGTCCTTCGGCTGAAATGATGATGGTGATGATGTTTTCTTGTCGTCACTGGATAACTAAGGCAAATATTTTTGCACGCTCCGCACTTTATTTTTATTTTTCTAATGAGGTAGATAATGTTCATTCGGACATCGTATAAAATAACCTTAGTTTTAACTAATAACGGTCGGTAAGATATAGGTATCAGGCATTTGTCATACCGCGTACAGGTGGTTCATACGAGTCGCAGAATTTATAGCTCCTACTTT
The DNA here is from genome assembly GCA_963853775.1 of Xanthia togata. NCBI lineage: Eukaryota > Metazoa > Arthropoda > Insecta > Lepidoptera > Noctuidae > Xanthia > Xanthia togata. The sequence goes on along the minus strand of OY970788.1, from coordinate 9,020,707 downwards.
AGGTACGACATTGTTTAGATGATGTATCTACTGCAATTATCTTATTGTTAGTAAAGAGTCTGGTTCAGTCTCATCATCCAGGTTTGAATATTAGTAATCATGTTTATTCACTATGTTCCTATGAAAATGAAAGGCTTTTTCCTTTGAAGCAATTACAGGTTGTTTTTAGAGTTCCGTACCCAATGGGTGCCAATGGGACTCTATGACTAGCTCCGCTGTCCGTCCGTCTGTCACAGGGGTAAATCTTTTGTACCGTAATAGGTAGACACTTGAAATATTCACATACTATGTACTACTATGTAAATAAAATAAAGTAAAAAATTAAAGGGGTTCATACAAGAAACGGGATTACTGATTAACCGTGGTACGTCCCTTCGGGTACACGTCCGACTCGCACTTGGGCGCGTTTTTTGTTGTTGTAACAACTAGCACTTACAACAAAACAACAAGGAGCATAGTTACTACATTATATGTATATGTGTTGTTTTGTTATTATGTTATATGTTCCCACTTCTCATAGCTGGAACTAAGGTTTTCTCTCTGTCAGAGATAGTCGGAGTTTAAATACCTAGACAACGATGTAGTTGGTACCTACTTAATTCGATTGCCACTTAACTTTCAGAAGTAACTTATCTTTTTCAAGTAACTGGACTTGTGTTGATGTTAAAACAAAAAAAGTCGGGAGGTGTCGAGGAACACCCGGGTCAAACGACGTTCCTTTCGCTATAGACCTCATGTTCAGCAGTAGCTCTTGCGACCACTAGACCAACGAGGCAGTCAATTATCCTTTTATATTATGTAGTTTTAATTGCAATATGATTTAGGAGGGACGCCTGGCATTATGTTGGAACCAGTTAGACGCGTGGTTGTGTAGTTGTTTTTTTTTATGTCTGTGATATATTATGTACTAGCTGCGCCTTGCGGTTTCACCCTCTTAAGTCTCGATCCCGTAGGAATATCGGAATAAAAAGTATTATATGTCCCAATCCAGGTCATAATCTACCCATGTGCCAAAGTTCATCCAAATCCGTTCAGCCGTTTTAGCGTGAAAGCGTAACAAACAAACCAACTCACTTTCGCATATATAATATATTATAGTAAGGATGAATATCAAAGCCATTTAGTATAAGTTTTTAGAAAGTTAAAATCTTATACTAGATGGCTCTGTATTAAAAAACAAAAGCAAGAACTTTTGACACGCATAACGCTTTTTCGTTACGTAACGATTTCTGTTTATTTCTACCGCAAGCCGCGATAGCATATTTCCACAAAACAAAAAAGTCTAAGTTAGTCGCGATACCCACTTAAATTTTTCGTGGAACTTATTTTCCAAGCTGTCATTTAGGACCAGCAAGAAGTTCCTTAGTGCTTATCCACTTTGAAGCATTTTCTTTAATAAGTCTGCATTAAAAATATCAGGTAAAGCCATTTATTTCGTCAGACATCGTCGTCAATGCAATAATTATTCAAATCAATTTGCCTGAGTTTTATAGATAAACTAGCAACTAGCAACACCCCTGATTTCACGGTTTTTGCGACTTTACTAAATATCAAAACTTCTTTTTTATAATATGTTAATTGAATTGTAATGTATAAGTACACACATATAAACCTTCAGGAATAAATTTTCTAAATGATGGTGATAACCACATCAAAATCTGTTGCATAGTTTAGAGAAGAACGACGTGGTCACACAGACAGACACGAAAAGCGACTTTATTTATGATATGTACAGATATATTATGTAGATACTGAATTAGGATGAACTTATCCCAAGAACAAACTCAACATTTTAGTTGAAAAGCATATTCCTCGATACATTCCAACTGCAAATGTAAGTTTGTATGCACAATATTAAGTGATTTACCATGTTATTTTATAGTGTTCCTGCAGGTGATCTATAAATATAGTTTTAATTTCTGTTTTTTTTCAAAATTTTAGGCTTATCAGTTTCGGAGATAAGCGAGTGACGAATGTTAAATTATCATCTATTTCATTAAATACTATCATAAAAATGAGATACCGTACTTGATATGTCACATGATACATTATGCATTTTTTTTTGCCACGAAATGTGACTCCGTGTTCAAAATTCATTTTTTACGCTACACTTCCGTGTTCGTGTCACAGAAATTTATATGTGTACCAAGTTTCATCTAAATTGGTCGAGTAGATTCGGAGCAAATTGTGATCCTATAATAATCCCAAAAATATTAATTCGGTATGTTAAAAAGTATGACGTTATGTTACACAACAATGTACATTAGGCCGCACGTCAGTGGTAACACTTTGAACTTGAGTTGGATTAACGTAGTAGGTACAGAGTATCAAAAGAATAAGAGGTCAGCTAATACTGATTTTGTTGCCAGTAATGTGCGACTGTACTAAGTTGTTTAAAAGCTAACCTTCTCTAATGTCTTTATTATTATTATTTCTATATTTTTTTCTAATGCGGCATAACTATGCCGAAGCTTTCAATGCCAAAGCTATATTTTAATCAACATAGGTACAACCTAACTCAAAAAAAATAAGAAAATTTGAATTTCGCGGTTTACCTTAGCGCCTTAATGACTTGTGACATTTCGACGGTATTCTTCATTAAAAATAATGTAAAACTAGTTGGACGGTTTACTTTGTGGTTTTATTTAACTTTTTAAATGTTTGCGACGGCAACGTTTTGAGCTTTTCACTGGGCATACAGCTACGGATGGAGGGGAATCTTGAATGAGTAAAGGTATAAGTTATTATTTGCTAAATTTTACCTCAAATATGTAAGTAAGAGCTTGTAGTTTAAGGCTTATTGAGAACACTTTAGTTTCCTAAGGATACCTACCTAACTAACAAGTAATCCTAATGTAATTTGGTAAAACAAAACATTGGGGTTAGAAATGCATGTATCCAAGGCGTACCGTGAAACATAGCTTTATTATAATTACGATCAGAATACAGAAAACATTAAAAAAATTACTAAAAAACACGTTTCAATACCGCACAAAAAATATGAAATAATTAAATTCACTTGTACTCGTATTAGTACGATATAAGGACATACTATGCAGCTTATCTCTTCTTGTATCAAAAAACGATGAGCTCATTTTAGCTGAGTATACTTTAATTTATTTAAACATTTTTGATTTGATCATTGGATATTAAAGAAGAGTTCTTGTATTAGTAATTAAATCGTAACTAATAAAAGTCAATTTAATTATTTTATAATTCTTAGTGCGTGCAAAGCGTGATTAGTTTTACTTTTTAGTCTACTATATTCTTCATTTATTTAATAAGTCTAAAGTCAACAAAGTTATGACTTGACCGGTTTACTAGTAGCCACTAAAGAGTTCCACTATCCACCGCCTGGCTACATCATCAGATTAGCGGCCAAAATAATTAAATTATTGTATGGTCATCGGTCCTCGATACACGATAGGTACGTGTGCGAATTATCAAATTAATCGGACATCTTAAAGTTGATGAAAATTACGTTGAAAGATTCCGTTACATCATCATTCTCCTGCCCTTATCCCAATTTAATGTGGTCGGCGCAACATGTTCCTTTCTTCCATACCTCTCTACTAGTCATAATCTCGGTAATCACCCCCTTTCTACCCATATCACCTTTCACACAGTCCTTCCATCGTTTCTATGGTCTTCCCCTACTCTTATAGACATCGACATTCATACTCAAAACGATCCTCCTGAGAGAAAACTTTTTATCACGTATTAAATTGTCCAAATCACGAAAAAAGGTAGTCCGTTGGAGCAAGGTCTAGCGAATATGGAGGGTGACGAATGGTATCTAATTGCAGTTCCTGTAGAGTTAAAACGCTTTCTCGTGCTGTATGTGTCGCGTTATTATGGAGCAATAATGTTGAAGATCGATTCATGAGTCGGGGCTGTTTCACTGCTAGTTTTGCTATCATTGTTCGGAGTTCGGTACAGTAGACATCTGCCGTTATTGCTTGACCAGATCGGAGAAAGCTATAGTGAATAACACCATGCTGAGACCACCAAATAGTTACCATTACCTTTTTATTAGTAAGCTTTGCTTTAGGACACTGTTGCGGCGTTTGACCTGGAGTCAGCCATTGCTTTTCGCTTACGGTTATCGTAAAGAATCCACTTTTCATCACATGCCACAATTCGATCCAATATTCCTTCATTTCTGTATCGATTCAAAAAGGCAACACAAGTTTCAACACGCGTCTCTTTCTGCAGATCAGTCAAATCATGAGGCACCCATTTCTCATTTTTTTTTTTTTTTTTTGGCAAATGAGTCAATATTGTTGGTAAAGTAACGTCAAACCATGCCGCTATTTCCTGGGTAGTTTGGCTCGGATCAGCTCCCACCATCTCTTTCAATTCATTGTTATTCACCTGTGTGTGCGGTATTCCACGTGGTTCGTTCTTCAAATCAAAGTTTCCTTCACTAAAGCGTTTAAACCATAATCGTATGGTGCGTTCATTAGCAGTCCCCTCTCCAAACGCAACATTGATATTGCGAGCTGTTTCTGCCACGTTAGTTCCCCGTCGGAACTCGTATTCAAAAATAACTCGAATTTTCGAAGTGTCCATGTTTCTTGTCTAAGCTGAATAAAAAAAAACAACTGAAAGTGGATAGTCAAATGTTGTACATTTTTTAAAAGAAGAACTTCATAGGTACCATTTGAAAAAAGTTTCACTCAAAATATGAAGGTTCTATGTCAATTCGAAGTACCTACCTATTACAATAAAACGGCAATTTCATACTTTAACCCCTATTATTTAGTAGCATTTTTTTAAAATAATTAATCTCGTCTAACTAGTTCAGTTTCGGATAGCCTGTATTTTTCCATATTTTCTTTCTATACAATCTAGTCGTTTCTGACAGTCGCCGGCCGCTGCCGTGGCACCGCTCGCTTCGCTCGCTCGGCTCGTGCGTGAAAGGTCACAGTTTTAACCTACCCTAATCTAATCTAACCTAACCTTTATATGTTTGGTCATAACAAATCATTTGACCAAACGTTTACTGTCTAAAGATTGTTTACTGTAATCAATAATTTGATTAAAGACCAAATGCCTAAATGACATTATCCTTGATAATATTCTTCCAAGTAAAACTTTGACCAAATGAAAATGTGCGTACTAAATTAATTACAAACATTGCATTGGTATAAAAAAAGGTTGCTAAAATTTCTTTGGGTAGATAGTGAAATATTGGCAAAATCTTTTCGGCAAAACGGTAGGATCCCATTCTTTTCTATCATACCTTTCCTTTTCGATTCTCCAAACACATCTTTAGCTACTCTCTTTATACAATCCACCATCTCTTTTCAACATTCATTCACAGACTTTCCTTCCGTATCTTTCATTTCAGTCATTTTATCTACCACTTGACTCTTAAACATACTGGTGTATTCCTCTTTTTCTATCATACGCCATCGGGTTTTGGGTGGAGGCCGTTCCTTGTTCCTACTGGACGAGACACTGAATTTTACCTCCATTATTAAGAGTCTATGTTGTGAGACTAAGTCTTCATCTGGGAGCACTTTCCAGTTTTTGTCAATTTTAAGGCAGTTCCGTCTTACCAGCAAGTAGTCAATGTGTATAAGATGCTCTTTTTTTTTCAATCCACGTATTCTTATTGCCAGGTTAAAGGCCGAAGAAGCTTGCAGCAGTGTCTCGCCATTAGTTTCACGGCCTCCGTATCCCCAACCGACATGCACTCTCATATCCATCCTTCTGTCTTCCTAAATACCCGTTAAAATCACCCCCCACATACAATTCTTCACTATCTTGCACATCCATCATCACCTGATCAAAGTCCTTCCAAAACTTTTCTTTTACACTATGCTCACACCCTGACTGGGGTGCATACACACTAACTATATTAACCACCATAGTCTCCACAATTAATCACAAACACAAACACTCTGAGCTTGCGTCTAGCGTTGCACCCACCCGTTCTAGTGCAACAACACTTGTCCATTTCCCACAGAAGCTGGGTGCTGCTCTTGCACGTCGCCTGTGGGGCACGCCCTAGCCCTATCGCGCATCACATCATTTCCACTCATGTTGCTTAAGGTTTAGGAAAAGTTTTACAGTCGGCCGCCAGCCCGACATCAACCCTCCTTGCAAATGCCTTTGTTGATGGTTTCCGCCACCGCGCGGGTGACCCAAGGTGCTACAATGGTATGCACTAGGTCTCCAGTTGAAAGATTCCGTTACATAGATCGATAGATACAGGTCAAGCTAATAAAAGCATGTTAAAAAAGTTCATTTATTTATTTATACTTACACACACTATCTTTACAGGATGACCCAATACAACAGTGGTGTGAAAACACACACAACATAAATTGAAAAATCAACTTATGTCTAATACTTAAAAATCTATCCTTAAAAAATACAAAACAACACTAAACCCTATTAAAAACACAATCATCAGACTAAACTTGTTTTTTTTTATTGCTATAAAATCTTAACCTAAAATACAAAATCGGACTTAACACAGAATATTAATATTTAAGTCACTCATAAAATTCAACAAAACTCTTGCAAATTCAATCAGGTTGCACGAATATATTATTATGTCAATTCTCTCATGCACTTCGTTTAGTACACATATTGTGCGGGTGAGGGGTGTTTTTGACAGCAGGTTGGTTCTGGCAGTAGGCACGGCCAGCAGTGGCGGTCGCCGCCGCCTCCACACATACCGGTCTGGCACGCACAGCTTGAAGCTGTGCGTGCCAGACCGGTATGTGTGGGGTATGACCGGGTGTGGTGACGCAACACACTCGAGTTATGAGCTATTCCACGCAGGAGCTTTAGTTCGTTGTACCCCACCATACCCAGTACAAACAGTGTAGGATGCATCAGCGGGTAAAATGGGTAAACCCCATAAAGTTTGAAATACAAGTGTCTTGTAAATTTATTCTGTACTCGTTCCAGCATGACATTGTATTTCGCGTCATAAGGAGCCCAAATCACCGCACTGTGTTCCAAGTGACTCCTTACCAAAGCGTCATACAGCACCCTAAGCGTGGTAACGTTTGTGAATCCCTGCGACTGTCTCAGCACGAAACCCAGGTTTCTGTACGCTTTCTTGCAAATCTTAACTATATGATCCCGAAAAGTTAGATCCGGGGTAAGCGTACTCCTAGATCTCGTACCTGAGACACTCGCTGCATCGGGGCTTCCTCTACTTTGTATTCGTAGGCTAAGAAACTCTCTTAAATGTCGTAAATGTCATCACTGAATATTTCTCTGTGTTGAAATAGAGTTTATTTTTATGGCTCTATTCTACCACTCTATTTATGTCTTCCTGCAATCTCTCACAGTCCGACTCACCTTTGACCTCGAGCAGCTATTTGAGGTCATCTGCAAACAATAAACATAAACTATGTTTGACTACGTCTGGTAAGTCCATTATCATTAAAATAAATTCGAGAGGACCCAAATTGCTGCCCTGACTCACGCCTGACCTGGTGTAGTATGGCTCGGATTCGAACCCGTTGTAGTCAACGTACTGCTGTCGGTCTTTCAAGTAGTTGGCGAAGAACTGTAGTATGTGCTGTGTGCAGCCAATTTTTTCCAGCTTCATTAGCAGTACATCATTGTCGACGGTTTCAAACGCATTTTTTAAATGAAAATATGCCGCGTCTACCTGCACACCAGCATCGACCGCTGGCACCACCCTCACCATGAAGTTAATCAGATTAGTGGCAGTGCTGCACGCCGGCTGAAACCCGTGCTGCGCTAGCTGAGCACTCACTTGAGCCTGCACGCAGCGTTGGATGGCAGATTCAAACACTATTCCCGGTGTCGACAACACTGCCACCGGTCTGTAGCCACTTACATCTGGACTTGACTTACCCTTGGGAACTGGAATCACTGATTTTCCACCTAGGCGGAAACGTTGCTTGTTTTAAACAAGTATTAAAGATATGATGTAGGCGCTCCGTCAGCACCCTGCCACAGTCTCGGAACAGAAAAGCTGGAATGCCATGCCAATGCTTTATGAGCGCTTCCGTTACGTCTTGAAGACTGAGGGTATCGATGTGCACTAGCGCACTGTTCGCTTCCGCCTCCGCCCCCGCCACCCGCGCCTCCAGCCGCGGCCGCTCATTATTATACACCGACTCAAAAAATAACGCAACATGTTTCGGATGAGGAGTGTGCTCAACAGTTTTCAAGCACACTCCTCATCCGAAACATGTTGACCATCCTTTATGATAATTTGCCTGTTTAACCTACTTTGTTTGCACCGAATATACCGACGATACTGCCAGAATGATTTTGGATCTTTTGAAAATTTATTTTGTATATTAAACTTGTGTTCTTTGTGTAATTTCTATTGATTTTTTAATACGAGCTCCGTACTTTGAAAATTCCGAGTAATCGCTATCTTTGTTTTTTTTTTAAAGTTTTATGCAATCTAACTTTATTCTTTATATCTCTTATAATATCTGATAAGTTATTCTGTAAAGAACGGTGCTATAAAAAGTTTGCAATCAAACACTGCAAAAGTGCCAAAATTACAAGGTCAAATTAAATTAGCAAGCAAAACTGCATGGACGTGATGGGTATCGATATCTAAACACACTTAAAAAAAGTTTTTTTAGGGGGTCGACGACTGCTTGTAGTAATGTTCCTTGAGTTCAGAAAATCTGTTTCTTTTCTCTTATATCATGCTTAGATATTGAAACACATCACGTCTATCAAGTTTACAAATTTAAATGTTTTTTTTACTGATATTTCCAGTGCCTGCGGTTAATGATCCCGAAAGAAACTAAACAAATTAATTTATTTTTTGTTTTATTATGTTTAAAGATACTACACCCACCTTACGATATAGATACTATAGTGCAATCCACTCAGACGCGCCCCACTCCGCGCCGCTCCGTACAGCTTAGAGTACAGTCATCGCGGAGTAGGGCGCGTCGACGTGGATTGCACTATCTGTACCCATCACGTCTGTGGAGTTCCGCTAGCTAATTTAAGTTAAAGTACTTATTTTTCATTTTTACATTTGACTTTATTTTCACAGGACACGAAAAATGAATTGAAATGGATTATCCATCTCAATTCATTTTTCGCCTCTCAAATTAATATTCCCGATCCGGCTCAAAGGTCACAGAGCCAGCCTGAGTAAATATAATCCCAAACATTATATAAAACGGAGAATATAAAGCCAATTAAATATTTATTTATCTAGAACGTTTATACCTTCGGGGCGTAATGAATAAAAGGTAATATTTTATTCATCGGTACACAGGTCAAGTTTGGAGCGCGTTCAGTTCAGACGATGCAATATTTCAGACGGAACGTCCCGTATATATTATTCTATGAGAGTAATTTGTCTGAGAACAATGAAAGATTTTTCGCTTGGAGCCAAGGGCAATGTCGGTAAATAGTTGCAAGTCGGCTCTTGGGCTTTTCTGGCGTTTGGCTCAAGGGGCAAAAATTACAGTTTATGACTTAGTTACAAGGCATAGTAAAGATAAACTTCCACGCTATTTGTTTCACAAGATTTTCGTTTATTTTTGGCTCTGAGAAGTTTCAATAACAGCTTTGTATCACGTCAATATACTGCTTAGCTATAATTCACTGAATAACTTATAATAGTATTTTATTATATTTTTAATCTTAAGGCAGTGTAAATAGTCTATGGAGTTATAGATAATAACCTAGTGACTATTTTGACAACAGTTATTAACACACGCATAAATGCATCCGTCTCTACTACCCGCTGCGCTCACCTCACCTCTCATCACTTACACCACACCACTAGTGAAGAGCTTACACGGTCATGCCCAGATAGCATCGAGGTATCGCTCCTAATCGTCCATTGTGAGCGGATAACGATCGCTCCTCCCGACGTCAGCCTAGGCCACGTAGCTGGGCCACAATGGACCATGCCTTTCCCACGTCGAGTCCCATCACTCATGTGTGCTTTCCAATGATTGTCGGGTTAAAATCGCTTTGTCTCTTGTTTGTTGAAATTTTATAGTAATCGCAGTAAGTATAGTCGTCACGCATGTGAATCTAGATGGGGATTCTACTGTTAGTGATGTTAGGCTCATGATAGAATAATAATCTATAAACTGGGTGTAGTTAGATGCAATACAAACATTTCCGTTCACATTTGGACAGAAAACCTAGACTTGAAAATTATTTAAACCAATTGAGCGGACTGTAACCTACATGAGACAACAAGGGAACAATGGAGTTAGTTTGTTATTTATCAAGAAGCTGCAGCTGGAGGTAAATTTATGATTCCTACCGAATGACTGAAAGACTAAGAAATTTCAATGAATTTTGAGAAATACAGGCATGACAGACATCTTTCATCACATTGCAGGTAAATGTATAGTGCTGCTTTCGCACTTACAACACCATTAGATATAAGAAGTGGTATATCCCAGTCAAGATCTCGAAGATATATGATATAACCCTAGAGTGCACCAGCACCTAGACAAGTAAAACAGTAAAAATGTGAAGGAAACCCAGTGTCGTAAAGAAGCTCGCATTTTACTCATAAATTTGAAACGTGTGCTAGTGTCCGGTGAAAGGCATTTGTCATGAGCGGTGTACTGCTACAGATACACACATGTGCCAAACATTCCGTGCAGGATAGTAGAAAATTCTTCCACTTACATTTTACACGTCCCTGTTTTGGCTGCAAGTTTTTAAATCACATCAGCCTAAGAAACAGGCAGTAAAGTGCAATCATCCTCTATAGAAAAGGGAAGATCTTCTGACCAGACGGGTGTTGCGTCTGGTGGTTGACTGCGACGATTAATATCGGGACGTTGTATATATACTCGACGCGCGGTAAACTCTGTTTGCGCGATTCAGTATTTCGCGTGACGTCAGTATGATGTGGCGTTGTAGATGCCACCACCACAGCTCTACTGCATGCAAAGGCTCTACTGTTTCATATATTTCATCAACGAATAAGCATAGAGAGTACGTTTAAAACGGGAAAGATTAAACTGACCCTCTAAAAAATTATTGAATATATTGAACCTCCGAAATTTTTAGGGCTTCTTATGTTGCAATTTTTTTTTAAATGAGTCTCTTTGTAAATTTCTGGCCTTTTTTCATAGTTGTTTGCAGTAACTAAGCTAGAGTACCATGATCAAATTGGTTTAGTATGGTTTGAACTGGGACAAACCGAACGGTGTCGCCGCAGCGGCCGGCGAACGCTAAATCCAACTTGGACAATTCAAATCAAATCAAACTAATGTATTTGCCATAAGTGTTGGTACAATTCCGTTCTTAGCATAAATTATCATACAGATCCATAACACTTAGTCATAATAATGTGACAGGCAAACATTTGGGTTGATAATGGCGCCGATTCTCTTGTCACAAATGCCTCTAAACTAGACTAAAAATCACCAAAATTTAGTTTACTCCTGTCAAACGATGATTTCCCATTCTGAAAAAGACTAAAGTGGCACAACTTAACTATATTTTAGTTTGACAGCACTAAGATTGTAATGAGATTTTTATTTAGTGAAAATGACAATTTTGCTATTCTTAATTTGACGTTTTTCACCTAAAATTTTAATTTTCTAACTAATTCTGACCATTTTTAATCACCACTGAAAATGGTGTGGAATATTATTAGTTGTCATGAACTAAAATTCACACGAACATCTCGACTTCGGGTGCAAAAACAGTACTGTACTGGATTTTTTTCTTTTCTTTTGCTTATATCTCGAAAATGGTGTATCCTATCGCAAAAATAATGAAAATGTCGACCCCCTTTATGAAAGCCCTAAACCCTTAATACTCAACACGTAGGTAATATTTTTCTTTCCATACAAAAAGTGAAAAATTCCATTTAAAACAAGTCGAGACTGGCCCCACTGCGCGCTTCCGGCTCTAAAAAAATTCACAGGGTAGGGCAAACAAGTATGTACTCGTACCACGTGGAGTCGCAATTGTCAAATTCGATTTAGTTGTCAAAATAATTTTTAAATTCAGAGACTTTTTACTACAGAATAGCTTTATGATTCTCATAGCCAAGTAAGGAATTTTAGTGATAGTTTAGTTCGGTGTACAAGAAAATCGGCACCATTATAGTTATAATTAAAATTAAATTAAAATTGAGTAGCAATATTGTTATATTATCGCAATTACATGGCTATTTAGTATTTTTAGGACCCCAAATTAGGAATTTTTTGAGGTTCGATTAAATACATGCCGTTTGAACCTTGCATACTTTATGGTTTTGCAGACCATTCAATCCAATTTCTGTTGAGGTTTTTCTTTACCACGTATGTCTTCAAACAGAAACATGCTTTAATAGAATTTAATCATACCTGTCGGTCTGTCTGTTACCTTTGACGCATGAATGACTGAACCATTCGTTATGAAAAGAAGAGAAGGACAGACTTCTTTTCATCCTGTATATTTGCATTATAAAATGTTGAAAAATAAAATACACGTAGACGTCGCGGACAATAGCTAGTACTCTATATTGTACACCTTTAGAAGCTAGCCACATATTTTCCCATCTGGATTAGGTATGCAACAGCCTACTTGTGTTTCGATAGAGTAATAAAATATCATCAACGGCAACTGTACCCAAAAAAAAATGCAGTGAAAGTGACGTCTTCGCTGCCACCGTTGACGTCGTGGAAGTGGCAAAGTTTAGGCCCAACAAAACTTAATAAACTGTCGTGCCATCAACTTGAAGAAGAAGAACGGCAACTGTTAGTAGTCAAACTAACAGTTTCCGTTGAGTAACTGGAGCAGTTGTGGCCCAGGGCTAACGGCCCCGACTTAAAAGGTGTAGTTCGAGGGTTTGAACCCAGTCAGGCGGTTACTTTATGTAAATAATTTCATAAACACTGTTCTCAAAACGGTGAAGGAAAACATCACTAGGAAATGTCCTCGAAACAAAAATTCGAAGGCATGTGGAATCTACCAACTCTTTCTTCTATAGGCTATGTGGTAAGCTGACTACATAATGAAACTGTCACGAGATCAAACATTACTTCGGTTCCGGTAAAAACAAAACTTACCAGTAAATAACTAAACTGTAATAAGGATAAAAAAGGAAAAATAGTATCGGCTAAGGGCAGACCGCTCAGACTAAGTAAATATTCGGTAATTACAGATTAGCCCAAATTAACCTTGCACGTTCTCTAGACTATTGGGATTAAGATATTGGAGAGGTCTGTATTGTCTTGATTCATTAGTGTAGTTGGTTGGATTTCTTATTCTTTTTGTAGGAAATCTTGGTATTATGTATATTGGTACCTATGTGCTTTATTTTTGTGTATTTTGTCTACTAAAATATAATTAAAGCATCGTTTTCCAATAAAGTAACAACAAATGAGCTTAGAGAATCCTAGACACAATAGATCTAATGAAATACTGTCGCAAATTGCGCTACAACACTTTATTTACCACCTGTTTTTTACCTATCTCAGTTAAGTCTTACCATTCCTCCTTCATTCGAACTATTTATAAAATTATCAAAAATATGGTGCCCACAAAAAAAACTAATCAGCTTGTTAATGCTATTATTTTTTCACAAATTACAAATTACCCATTCTTATCAGAATTTGATTCTGTGAAAGCTCCAAAGTGACCAATAAAAGATCGCGAAAACCGATAAAACAGCCCATTGTGTTACAGATGTAACATCTTCCAGTCCCACAAAATTAAAAAGAAACAAAACAATACACAATCACCTAGTAACAACCAACTACATTATTACCATCGACCAACACAATAGCGAGATTGAAACTGAAATTAAATTACTATATAAATTATTGAGCGCTTCACATAAGACTTGTTTCAGCATTTGAATTATGTAGTGGTTTGCTTCACATAAGCTTTTACGTTGCAGTAACGGGAACCAGAATATTGCACCTGTTACTCCAAGAGTATATTTTTATCGGTTTTACAACTCCACAAGGCTTTCGTGGCCTGATTAGCTTGAGCCTGTGTTGTTGTAGCAAGAATTGAGAATTTTCTGATAAGATATTTTTGTTAAGCATAGAGGAAACAACAAAACATTTTAAAAGAGTATCTACCCACACCTTAAAAGGTGGAACATAATAATAATAATTTATTAACAGTAGTTATTTCTAACTTCCTAATATCATAAATGCGAGAGTGAGTTTGTGTGTTTGATTTGAAACGGCTGAATGGATTTGGATGAAATTTGGCACAAGTAAACCATGACCTGAGTTAGGACATAGGACTTTTTATCTCGATATTCCCACGGGATCGAGATGTATGCGGGTGAAACGGCGGGGCGCACTAGTTTCAAATAATCATACTCGCCCCTATGTCAGGCCTATCTAGCAGTAGTTTGATGATGATGAGTCTCGCCCCCTATCACGTAATAGGGCCAGTAGCATACCTTGCGAAATGTGGTTGTACTTAACTCTTCTGTCTACTCTGCCCCATCACGAAAAGCGATGGTGATGACTATGTTCAATGAACTTATTAAAACTACAGTGTACTATTATTTCTAATTTATCTTTATTTTGAAAACGAAACGCAGCGATTCATCCAAGTTTTCCAGAAAATTTTAGATGCCAGGTAAATTATGACGCCTGTGGGGTACCTAACTTAGAAATATACAACAGCTCTTATGCTAGTGCAATTTTAAAATTTCTCATACATATTTCACTGTTCTCCGTGCTAGACTGAAATATACTTCACAATTATTACAGGCCATGTTCAAACAACAGACGATATTCATTCAATATATATGGTGCACCATTTCGCTAATCCTTTTGGCTCCTAAAATAGGCATCAGTAAATTGTATGAAGAATCGCTGATGACGCAAAAAAGCATCCAAAATTAACAGATGTGGAGGAGATAAAAGTTTGTCAAGTGTTGTTAACATTACATTTCTAGAGGCATGAGGAACAGGGTGTAAAGTTCACTCATCCACCATAGAAAAGGGAGGATCCTCCAACCAGACGGGTGTTGTGTCTGGCGGGCCGACTGCCCGACTGTTGATTTCGGATAGTCTTATCTATGTCGTTCGCGCGGTAAACTCTAATTGCGCGATGCAGGATTTGTGTGACGTCATGTCTTTGATGCGTAGTTAGTATGTGGCGGTGTAACCTCTACATCACTCCCCTCCGGAGACCGGAGGTCGATAGTGGGCTGAGTCTTGTATCTTGCGATGTTTCACAGTGCCAGCTAAGGTTCCAGTGAGTCGGAACCGGGTGTCGCATAGTTCGCGGTGAGTCGGAACTGTCTGCGGCGATTCCCCAGTGAGTCGGGGTGGCGGTGCGTTACGATCCAGTGAGTCGGATGTGGTATAGCGCCGGGTTGTGGCGGGCTGCTAGCGTCGACCAGGAGAGGGTAGAAAGATCTCTGCTTGTGAGACCGGCCGAAGATGCAGATGCTGTGCCAAGGTTGCTGATGAGGCTGAGGGTGATGACCAGGAATGCGCGTTCGCTGTATGCTGGTGTTCAGGATACCCGTTGAAGCCATGGGTGCTGGCTGTCTGTGTGACTCGCCTCACGAAAGCTTGCGGGAGTGATGATGATGATGACGTCACGCTGAAGTAGTTGCACGAAGGCTGCGTTGACGTTCATACTCGGGGTCACCAATTTAGGGGCATGAGGAACAGGGTGTAAAGTTCACTCATCCACCATAGAAAAGGGAGGATCCTCCAACCAGACGGGTGTTATGTCTGGCGGGCCGACTGCCCGACTGTTGATTTCGGATAGTCTTATCTATGTCGTTCGCGCGGTAAACTCTAATTGCGTAATGCAGGATTTGTGTGACGTCATGTCTTTGATGCGTAGTTAGTATGTGGCGGTGTAACCGCTACATATTCTTGATCACTCTAGTAAAGCGCCTAAACGACCACCAATTAAGAAATGCATTTCATAATAGTTCCAAAATCAAAAATCTTGACAAGAATTATAGAACAAAACAACAAAAATAATCCTTAATAAACGTCACAACTAAAAGCCACTTGAGTCAAATTCATTTCCCGCTAATTTACTCCAGTAGTGCATTCCAATTACAAGGCGAGTTCTCGTTTGTGAGGCCTCGCGAGGTTGAGGCCTCGGTCCTCGCAGAACTAATCTCAGTGTCACCGCAGGGCACGCTGCAGTCTATTTAGGTATTAATACAGCTTCTGAAAGGAACACTTGAATTTCCCGAGGACTTAGATTAAAATGGCCTAGAATTCTTCTGGAGTTTCTGGCTTTTACAATTTGTACTGCAGCGCTGGTTGCTTGAATTTTACATGATAGTGTTGATTTTGTTGCTATTGTAAATGGAATTGTTTACTAGCTTTGTCTGGAATCTAGATGGGAGAATTTTAAACAATAAACATGTGGTTTGGTTAGAGAAGTAGTCGAGAAAATGTGACATCCTGAAATTAAAATATTTAATAACGGTAACAGAACACGCAATTTGAGTTCTAAACACAATCGTTCGTTTGGCTTGAAATTGAGTTTCATCTTTCAATTAGAAAGTTTTATTATTAAACGCGCTCCTACAGAATTGTCAGTCTAATTCAATTCCTAAGACATCCCAAACGATTTATTAAAATGAATGTTCCCATCCTCAATCTGGTTACTCCAAATAGTTCAGAGACTCATCAACGAAATTATTCCACACTCAAGCTTCCTCATTCGTCCTCAATCAAATCAGCATCCTCCCTTTGCTCATTACTCCAACAGCACATCACGGATCCAACTTATACGAGAACGTCTCAGTTTCACTGAGCGCCAATATTTGCGTGAGTATACTCAAATGAGTATATTTGACTAAATTACGAGCTTTGCCGTCTCGAAGGCTAACTGGGACTAAAGATCTGCAGCGATCCGCTATTTATGTGATGCCTCCTAGATAGTTTATCGTCGTGCTATGTAAACACCCCAGCTTAATTCGGAATACGGTTTTCTGGGAAATTGCCAGGGGTGGCGGATTTTCATTTTTTATGGTTCTGTTGGTGCATGTGTAATGAAGTGAGATGAAAAGAGATTAGGTGCTGCATGTTGAGTTCCTTTGTGGAAGTTTCAACGTGTTTTCTTTTTGTTTAAGGTAAGCAAGTGTGAAGTAAGACGGCGTTAGACCTGGATCCAAATGACCCACCAAGGATTACACTGTGTGGGAGGCACCTGACAATTTGACAAGGTCGTCAACGGTGACGATGGTGAAGGTAAGTGCAATGAGCTAAACACAATTGGCCTTAATTGATAGACTATTATGAATTTATTATCTCTCAGCTTGGCTGTGCTTGTCTATAAGATCTATTTGACATCGGCTATTTAGTTCGTTGTGGAGAATCGGTTTGGACATAACCATTCAAATTCTGATTTGGACTGCTGTGCGTTTAGTAAAAACGGGTTTTAACAATTTTTTTGTAAAAAAGCGGATGTTATAATTTAATCCTGAATTTACCTAACTGCTTTAGTAAGAACGAAATATTACTAGTGAAAATTCGTTGTTTCTGATGCTCTTAGATACTTCGCGTATTTACTAGTAAAAACGGGTTCTTACTGATTTCGGATATTTACGGTAATATAAATGTGTCGAAAAAAAGGTAGGTAAATGGACACTAGCTTTTGCAATTTGGTTAAGAAAATTATCTGATAGGTATGTTGAATCTTATAATCATTAGATGAAGTTTACTTACATAGACGGGTCATATTACTTACTTTTAAGAATGAAACCATTCACAACAATGACTGCTACAGGACAAAGAGATTAGATTTTGGCTTTTACGAAATGGAACCTTTTTGTTCTCTGAAAATAAGGAAATACAAACAGAAAGTCCTTACTTTTTATTCCTTAAATATTTAATGGCTTGAGAATGGCCTCGAAGTCATTTAGAAAATGAATACTTCCCTCCTTTCTTTTCTTAACAAAAATACATACAATGCAAAGAACTGTTTCTGTTCAAAGCTAATGTCGTAAAAAATATATCAAACATAATATCACGTCGAAAACTTTGTGTTTTTCAATTTGATAATTCTGAATATTAAAAGTATATATATATTAATTATTTATTGATATAGCGCTTCAACGACTTACTAACTAAAACATACACTAACGAAAATCACACATACAGTTTTAGGTATTGTGAATTCGTCACTTACAGAAGTGCACAGCACTAAAGCAAATCAAATATTATATTTATTTGCTAGAATATGGTACATAAGGTGCTACAGTAAATTTGTTTTAGCATATCCTGCCATAACATGGCGTGCAAATGTATTCACAATTAGCGATGTCAATTAATCTATCTTACAAATTACAGATTCTATTGATCTGTCTTGTATATAGCTAAATAACTTCTGAAAATTGACACAAACTATATTTGAATTGTATAACTTCAATCTCTTAGTTTTGTAATTCTCTTATTTCAGAAGTTACAGGGGGGGGGGGGGGGCACATTTTACCACTTTGGTAGTGTCTCCCGCGCAAACTATTCAGTTTAGAACAAAAATATATTAGAAACCTCAATATCATTTTTGAAGAAACACCACACGTATGGATTTGATGAAAAAAAAAGTTTGAGTTCTAAGTATGGGGAACCCCCAAAATTTATTGTTTTTTTTTCTATTTTTGTGTGAAAATCTTAATGCAGTTCACAGAATACATCTACGTACCAAGTTTCAACAGTATAGTTCTTATAGTTACGGAAAAAAGTGGCTGTGACATACGGACGGACAGACATGACGAATCCATAAGGGTTCCGTTTTTTGCCATTTGGCTACGGAACCCTAAAAAGCCATAGTAGCTAAGAGATGACCAGTCCCAACTGACGGCGCCCGTTCACGAACATGACGCATGGATCAACACCATTCAGCTCAACCATTTTGAAGGGAGCTAAATGATCCAACACACGCGCCACCATCAGCGAGACATCTGAGTGAGCATGACATACTCACAGCCGCCAGGGCACAGTCAAGTCAATGAAAGACATATTACCCGGTAAATAGTAGCTCTTTAGTAGATAGTACTGAAAAGGTCATTACTTGTACAATTCTTTTAATAAAAAAATATGTTTTATTTTTTCTTACGTACATTATGTTTTTATAAGGTACCGTCATGATGTTATTATCCTTAAACAGTTCCCTTAGAGAGTCGCGCCTGCGGAGATAATATATGGCTGTGATTGCTCTTTTCTGCAGAATAAAAATAGACTCGATGTCTGCAGCCCGTCTCCACAGTAAAATACCGTAAAATATGATACTATGAAAATAACTGAAATAGACTAGCCTCGCGGTATCTACATCAGTAAATTGACGGGTTTTTCTGACAGCATTGTTGCTGAACGTACCCGTCCTGCAAGAGATGTTAAATCAAATAAATGTTAGACTCAAGGCTACAATGGGGTCCTCCCCCATTGTAGCCTTGAGTCTAGCGTGATCCCCAGGAAAACAGTTTTATCGATCAATAAATCTAATCTAATCTAATCTAGTTTTTCTTGATTCAATACTATCTCACAATCACTACTTTTGACATTTGGTCAATAAAATTTTAAGCACTAAGTTATTTTTCCATTAATACTAAATTATGAGTAGTGCACCAATTTTGGACTTGCAGTAGAGCGTTATTTACGATGTCAAAATTCACGTCGCACCTCGCACGTCTATCTATCTTGAAAATTAAGGAAGTATCAGCAAATAGGTCAGCAAATAACATTTGTGGTTTATTTTTAGAGTACCGTACCCAAAGGTTGAAACGGGAATGTATTACTAAGACTCCATCTGTCCGTCTGTCACTAGGCTGCATCTCGTTAGACAGTTGAAATTTTCATAGATGATGATGTTCTGTTGCCGCTATAACAACAAATACTAAAATCAGCATAAAAAATATTTAAGGGGGCTCCCATACAACAGACATTTTTTGCCGTTTTTATAGATAATGGTACGGAACCCTTCGTGCGCGAGTCCGACTCGCACTTGGCCGGTTTTATTTAATAAATTGAGTAGATCGTTAATATACACTAAAAAAGAGGAATGGACCCGATATCGAGCCTTGTGGCACGCCCATTTTTACTTTTAAGCCCAGTGAATTGATACCGCTTATTTGAACTTGCTGTTGTCTATCATTTAAATAAGATTTTACTAAATTGAACGCAAGTTTTCCAAGCTATCTAAAGCCCTTGTTACATACTGAATCTAGAACAACGAAATAGAGCTATCCACCATCGTTGTTTCCACTGTTAGAACTATATATACTATAATTGTTGTGGATTGTTCAACTAGGGGTGTAACACTACAGTGCTCGTATCTTTAAATAAATGAAATCGGGATTCCTTTGTTTTTTTAATCAAGCAGAGCATACTGCAGTCTTTGTGACTGTCTTTGGTTTATACGTTTGTTAAACTATCATGCTTTTAACGGCTGTGAGGTTTTAGATGAAATTGGCACACAGGTAGACTAAGAATATATTTATATGTAAACACATTTGACTGCATGTCAAAAATCTCTAGAATGCGAGTGAAACCACGGAAAACATGAATTTAAATAAATTAAAATGTATTCTTTTGTTTTTTCAATGTCTTGTATATAATCCAGCATGTAACGTGGCGGGTTGTATGAGGAGAATAATTGGCCCTGCATATTGGACAGTGTGTTTGCGCACTAATTAGTTTGTCTACATCTGTTTTGTAGTCACTTTTATGGACACGGCTTTTATGGATAACGGTGACTGATATCGATAACGGTCAACTTATTTATTTCAAATAGGCCCTTGTAAGGCACTTTTGAACGTCTAAAATCAGCTAGATTAAATGTTGAGTTATATTTAAAGTTTTTTTTTTTAAGTTAGGCAAAAATCGTCCTTAAATTCACCCAACATATGTATCTTGGTGTGATAATAGATAGCAATTTCCACTGGTGGCCGCACGTTGATCATGTATATAATAAGCTTTGGCAAAGCTATCGATATTTTAGTATAAACTACCCTATAGAACACTTAGAACATTGTATTTGGCCGACTCCGTAATTGATTTTGGCCTAAGTAGCTACGGGCGTACATACAAGACTTACGTCGAGGACATTTACAAGTTACAGTTACGTATTTTGAAAACTTTTGTACCCACAAGAATATAACATGAATTCCAAGATTGCACAGCCAAATTGTAAATGTCTTTAACAAGGTTCGTTTACGCGTTATAACTGAGAATTACCATAATTTAAGTAATATTCGTAAATAGATAAGACTAAAGTCGTTACGCTGTCTAAATCTAATAATGCCTATGGAGCACGGACATGGGAATGCATACTACCATCGTATATGAATGATTTACCTATGGAAATCTGTAATGTAATAAATGCGAAGAACTGCTCAAAGGTGTTAAAAAGATACTTTCTAGATTGCAGTAATATCTAGGAAAAAAAAATGCATATATATTTATATATCTGTGTACCAAATTATGTTCATTAATTAATAACTTATAAGCAGTGGCTCCGAGTTGCCGGGTTTGGCCATACCTCTTGATGAGGCGTGTAAATAGCCTACACCTTTTGAGAATTTGTTTTTAAAGAAAGTTAGAAATAGGCGTTTATAATAATGGACCTAACGAATAAAACAATTCCCTAATGGTGAATCCTCGACAACCAATAGCATAGAAGTCGCAAATAGAGCCCACGTACCTTGGAAATCTAGAGATCCTCACTCACACCTTGGGAGATGCGAACATATCCTGATGCGTGCGTGGTGACTTGTATATGGGCTGCCGGCCGGCGAGCCAAAATCTTATAACTTCCACCGGTGGGCTGGTTAAAACTCCAAAAATCAACACTGCACTATAAGTTCTTAATGAAACACAGATGCAGGTCTATTTATTTCACGAGATTCTCCAAGATTTCACCAAAAAAAGAATATTTAAAGCGGAACGGTGCACATTTGATGTGTTGCGAACGGCGCGGGGGCCGGGGGCAGAGCTCTCTTCCCGCTAATGCCATCTATTGGCTATTTTGTCAGGAAGCTCGAGAAAACCTCGATACGTACGCAACAGATATTGGTGCGAGGATCCATCAACTTAGATATTGAATTATACAATTTTAGAAATTACCTATCATCTTTATGTCGAAAAAATCCTAAATTATTTTATAATACCTATTAAAAAAAGGCATTGATGCTTCATCACCTCAGTCAAACCCGCAATGGTTTGTGAGCAATGTTTAATTAAATGTTAAACATATGTATGTAAACTGTCTTTGATAAATAAACAAAAAAAAAAACGGATTTCTTTCGAGGATTTATTAAAACTTTTCACTCAAATCATCCCAGAATCGTTAATACTTTGAAAGATTTGTGTCACACCGTTGAATTCAACGAATCTCTACCTTTAATAACTTTATTTACTACAAGACATTATTTCCGAGAAAAACAGAAAATGAAAAAGAGAAAATCCTTTTCACCCTAGTTTCAGGAACGTGCATAAAGATTAACAAAATGTCTTTTTCAACCGATGGCTGGAGTTCTTCAAGTTATAGACCAACTTTCAACTTCTATTACTGAAGAGTTATCTGGAACGACCCCATTTTGATTTTCGCATAAACGAACAGTTTTAAGGCACCCGCGACCAGGCACAATGCGACGCTGCGGTGCGATGCGATTCGGTAGAACAATTTCCATGAAGTCTTCATGGAAATTGTTCTACTAGAGTCGCGTTGCGCCTGTCTGTAGCAGCCTTTACTCAAGTTTTGTTGCTGGACATTCCAGTCTCGGTTGGAACTTCTTTTACGAGAACGTGAAATAATATTTTTTATAAGTAGGTAAGGTGTGATTCGATTACGTCTTTCATGGCAATAATAATTTGAATCTTTTTTGAACCCCAATGAAGTCTGCCGGTAAGTAGCCCGCTAAGCTTGTGCTGTTTCATTGAATAAGATGTTAATCTAGAAGTAAAGTGGTTTAAGGCGCTGGCCTACCTCTAGGCCTACCTCTTGACTATTTATTATGTCTTTAATCCATTTATTAAATATACATACATAGGTATCAATTACATTTTAAAATATTTTTATGAACTCAGTAACAAATCACGATTAGACTACTATTTATTAGAAACTCTTCTTTCTTTTTAAAAATTGCTACGCAATTGTCTGTCTTAAAGAGTTGGTTCCGACTGTCATTCGTAGATCTTTGACAGTCATTACTGGTAGTCAAAAGCCCAAAAAGTCTGACTACCAGTCTTAACGATATCGTGATAACTAGTAACTGGCAGTCAGATAGGCAGTCATTCCATGTAAAATACCGGTATACAGCTGCTCCCGGTTAGTCTGGAAGCCAACTCCAACAAAGATGAGAAAAGGCTAGGAAGATTGATTGATTGTCTGTCTTAAACGCTATAACCATTTTCTTCAGTCAATTTGTGAAACTAACGGGAATCCATCCGATATATTTTCACTTTCACTAACTTCTGGGTCAACGTAGAATATAAAACCGATTACACTATAAACTTCGACCTGTACCGTATAATCGCTAATATGATCTGCAACATCTTTAGCACCAAAGAGCGGTATAGCACAAACGGAACGTCATTGTTACCCGTAATCATGGAGTTTGTTACCGTCGTTTTGTTAGTCGTTTTACTACTCAAACGTTCGCTGTAACGCGGGACGATAACTGTGTACGTAAAACGGAATGAATCGACGGTTAATGCTGTTTAGTGTTGCCGATTAGGTAAAAAATCGTGGTATTTTATTACGATTTTTCCGATTGGAGTGACGATAGTGAGCAATAGTTTTGATCTCCTTCAATAATATACTAGAGGTCTATAACAAATTGAGCAGCATGCCAGGTTTTCATTATCGTGAGTACCATTAGGTAGATTATCTAACAAGTGAAAGATACAAGAATCCATTTGATTCAGACTCAGGACCATTGTGGGACTTCTTAAGAATCTTAATAAAAGCAGCGGAAGTATTTTGAATCTGATGCGATGATGTTGTGCGAGTTATAATTTATAAGTCGCTCTAACATATTTTTTATTTTTTTTACTATTTTTTTTTGTTTTCTTATTCCCATAGTTTTTCCCACTATTGTATCTTTTTTTGGAGATTCTAAATAAATAAAACAAAAATACTTACATAAAACTTTTTAATCAACTTTACTTACAACTCTCGTATTTTCATTTATTGCAAAAAAGTCGTGATCGTATCGGGAGTTATAAAGACTACAATACGCCTTCCGGCAATCAAGTAACGTTACGACTGCGTAATAACTGTATAAAATACGCTTACGCTATCGCTAAAAGACTAATTACATTCTTCACTATATTAACGACAGTTAAATTTTACTGTCTATACATTTGACTCAACGCTTAATCTTAGATTAAGTTTACGGTGAATTAAGGAATGGCTGGTGTATAGGGTTTATACACAACCCATTGGAATAAAATATGTATTTGCTTCGATTTCAGTATCTTGTCTTATTTCTTCTTGTATTTTTCTTGTCTTTTACAAACACATCACTCATTGTTTCCACGAAGGGTTGGGCAGAGGTGTACCTACTGTACACCCACATTTCGCCAGTTAATACTGTGTAGTGGTTTAGTTGCGTGAATTAACTGATGTTAATTAAGCGTTTGTTTTGTAATAACTATAGGTACTTTAAGTTCTCACTCCTTTTTTAAATAAGGGTAATTTGATGAGAATGTCAGCACGCAGAAAGCTTCACCTGGCTACCGTACTCTTTCCACGATTCTCACAAAGAAACCAGACTATTTATACAGGAAGCTATCTTGGTCGCGCGATGTTAACGAGATTAAAACTAAAGCATGTTCGTATCTCTTGTTGGCCTCATCGCACAGAACTGCTGCTTTCCGTGTTAGTTTCAAATTCGCTGCCTCTCGTTGTTGGGACGACCTGCCACCTCCTTTTCGTGCTATAAAGACAGTTGGTACATTCAAAATCAAATTTAAACAGCACTCAATACAGCTTCTAAACGATACCACACATTAAACTTACCCTTGATCTGCACACGTCTGGCAATGGTGACGAGCGCTTGGCAGCGATTGTTCACTGAGACACAGCAGTTGTTTCGCATTTTGTCTTGGTTTTTTCTTTGTCATTGGTGAAATTTGAAATTCTTAAACCACTCATAGAATTAGTTTGTCTGTATTTCTCCTTAAGCTGTTAACTGACTACCACGAAACTCTTGTCATCCTACTATTCACTTTTATTATTGAGCAATAAACAGCCGTAATGTAAACTATTTTTTACCGGTGTCTGCGTCTCTTTACTTGTCACAACGATGCCACAGACACTAAAGGCATAGACAAGTAACTGATTACTTACGTCGGATGCAGACACGCGGACTAAATATGCTTTATTTTTTATTATATTTCATACATCTTTAATTTTTTAATTTTTTATTTAGTATTTATTTCCAGCGCTGCGACATTTGTTATTAAATGTGGCAGCATCATGCTCAGATAGGAGCATGTTGGCCTCGCACAGGACTTTCTGCTTTATTTTAATTTAACTTTGTTATTTTTATTGTTATATTTTTAATGAGTGTGTGTTTTAATTGATCTCCTGTGCTTGTCCCAATAAATACTTTTTCTTTATTTCTCTTTCTTTTCTTCAGCTACTCTTGATAAAAACGCCTTCATTCGACTCACCTATCACAAAATCTCCGAAATTATAAAGACAATAAATCTTACAATTTGCCAGTAAGATCCTCATGAATGACATCCGCCAAGAATGGTTTTCCCATTTTTAACCCCCAAAGTCAAATAATTTATTTCAATTTTTCACAAAGAAGGCACTTTTGAACGTCAACATTTACAAAAAATAATAATAATTGATTCTAGTCGCCCCTTCCAAAAGGTAGTTTTCGTATGGAGAAGAATAGGCAAGAAACTCCACTGTTACTCTTTTAAAATGTTTTCATAATAATATCTTGTATACACTAATTATGTAATTAAATGTGAAGACAATGCACCTAGAATAAGATTACTATCCCACGATAGGTAAAAATAATGAAAAACGAAGGAACTCACATATTTACAAACATTGTAAAATTATACGATATTCCTAACATTTTAACAAGTAATACTAATAATAAATCAGTGTGTGAGTTCAAGTAATCACAGTATATAAAATTAATGTTATTAAAAAAGCCCTGAGTTTTTGCCTATGGATTTGAAGCGAAAATAAATAAATGCATTGTTGGTCTAGTGGTTGCAAGCGCTACTGCTGAGCATGAGGTCTTGGGTTCGATTCCCGGATCGGGTAGAGTGTTACTGAGTTTTTCCATCTGGAGTTTCTCAGAATCAGCTTGGAGTCTGGATTAGTACCCGGTTCATGGGAATAGGCTCACCCTCCATTACATGGAACTTAAACATAACTGGCGAAATGTGAGTGTATACGAGTACCTACGAATAATTATTCGTAGGTGTATACTATATATACAACTTTTCTTAGCTCTTCGCGGAAGATTCTACGCTCGGCACCGGTCGCGGACGGACGTGCGCTGCGGTGTGTTCCTGTGTTCCTGATTGTGGTTCCTGCTTGTGGAATCCTGATATCGTCGTGCAGAGCGACGAACTACGTAGTCAAGGACTACCGACCGCTATTAATTGTCTGTCTTTTTCAAGACACAATTAATAAAGTTTTTCTGTTAACAGAGATAAGTCAAAACGTAGCGCGTCATTGGCCCCTTCTGGGTAAAACCACAGTTTCGTGGTCCTCGGTGGATACCATACGGTGCCAACGAAGCCGAGGGGGTGTTGACCCAATCACACCCGCCGAACCCCTTCAGGGCTAGGCAGTCAGTTGGACGGGTCCCAGTGTTCGGCCTTGGGGGGTCTCCTAGTCGGCATTGGTGACAGTTTTCCTTCAACAGCTACACACCTAGTGTCGGTTGGGTGTGTCTACACCCTTCGCACTAGACTTGTAGGACCCTGTTGCACATTAAGATAGGCAACGGGCAAAAATCAAGCTTAGGGCTCACCCTTAGGCACACAACCTCCCTGCCTATACCCGGCAGGGAGGGTTTTACACATCCCCGGTAGTCCGCCCGGGGAGTTAGGCATAGGGAAAGATAGGAGTTATATTCACCAATTTAATCCCCTGTTAGATAAGATGGAGGGCATTCTGAAAGAATACATCGAATTCTTTCGGAGCATCCTCGATGACGACCCCCGGCTTAAAACCAAATGGGGCAACCGATTCGCTGCTTTACAGCGAACCCTCCCTGGTCCCTCCGACCGAAGCGTCTCTACGTTTAGTGACGCATTAGACATCCCTGCCGTCGCGCGGGATAGCCCGCTCAGCCCGTCAATGTCCATGGACACAGACGAGCCCATCCCCACCGCTTCAAAGCGGCCCGTTTCCCCTTACCCGTCAGATGAAGAGGCTAAATTCTCTTCTTCCTCTTCCTCCCATTCCGACGACGACGGTTTCATCCCCGTCCAAGGAAAAGGGATGAAAAGGAAGAACAAGAAGCAGAGCTCCACCCAAGCCAGCAAGGTCGTTGCGGTAGAGGACTCTGAGTCGCCCCTCCCTTCCCTAGCCCTACCCGCTACTTGTGCCCCCGTAGCTTCCCCCTCCCCCGCCCCCCACCCGATAGCGTCAACCTCCGCGCAGGTTGCCCCCACCCCACCTACTTCTGGGCCAAAAAAGGTCCCTCCGCCACCACCCGTGTTCGTACAGGACAAGGGGAAATGGACGGATATCTCAAAATGGTGTTGCGATCAAAAGATCGCATACACCAGCGCCAGGAACACCCAGCAGGGTATTAAAGTTACAGTCCCTACGTCCCGTGACTATAGGGCTTTTACAACTCTACTGAGAGAGAGACGAGTGTCATACCACTCGTTCTCCCTCCCAGAAGAACGTCAGATCCGCGTCGTTATCAAAAGGATCCCGAAGGAAATCCCCCCTTCGGATATCCTAGCCGACCTTCAGTCGCAGAAGATCCCCGTCGATGAGGTCCACCGTATGCACCGCGGCAAACGCGGTGAGGCATACGACATGATCCTCGTTGTTTGCTCCCCGGTAGAGGGTCACCACCCTATATTCCAGTTAAAATCTTTATGTTCCCTCGTGGGTTTCTCTATTGAGAAGCCCTGGAAAAGCGGTGCTATTGGCCAATGCCACCAGTGCCAGCTTTACGGCCACTCGCAACGGAACTGCCACGCAAAACCCAGGTGCGTCAAGTGCCTGGGCGAGCACGGCACTCCCGAGTGCACCCGGCCAAAGGACCACTCCCTATGTCCCGACCCACCCAGCTGTGTCCTCTGCGGGCAAGTAGGTCACCCGGCTAATTACCGCGGCTGCCCAAAAGCCCCCAAATCCACATCCCCCAAACTGACCAAACGTTTCGACGCTCGTCAGCAAAGGGAAGCTCCTTCAGGGTTTAAAGTACCCTCAGCTCAGATGCCCCAGCGACTAAGCCCTCAAAGGCCAAGTCCGTGGAATTACCTCCACCACCAGCAAGCTTTCTCAGCCCTGGCCCCCTCTCAACCCATAGGCCCCTCTCAACCCATACCCTCCTCTCAACCCATACCCCCCTCTCAACCCATACCCCCCTCCCAACCCATTGCCCCTACCCCCCCCCAAACCACCACCATCCCCCGTCTCATGGACCCCCGCATTCGCATCACCGCGCCCCTCGTCAAACCCGCACCTGCTCCAGTAGCATCGCGTCCCCCAACCTCAGCCCCCCCCACAGTCGGCCCTAGCATGGCCTATAACATTATTAGTTCGACTTTTATAGCCTTCCTCTCCCCTCGCGCTATTCAAATGGCCCAGGAAATCCTGGCCGCTCAGGCCGCTGGCGACCTCTTCAGGTTGCAGGCCATCTACAATGCGTATCCTGAGATCACGCAAGCCCTGACCTCCCTCAGCACCCCTACTAGAACCCATAATGTATAACACCATCAATACTAGGTTCAAACCCCGATCCCTCAAGTTAGGTTTTTTCAACGCCAATGGCATTAGAGGCCAACGGGATGAGATCGCGACTTTCCTTCACGACCATCAAATTGACATCCTCCTTATCCAAGAGTCTTTTCTCAAGCCATGCAACCGCGACCCGTCAATTGCCAACTATCGCATAGTTCGCAATGACAGGACGCGATGTCACTTGGGCGGCACCCTTATTTACTATAAAAAGGATCTATATTGCATCCCAATAGACCCTCCTCCCCTCTCACGATTAGAAGTCTCAATCTGCCGCTTAGGCATGACCGGCCATCAGCCGATCTCACTAGTATCGGTCTACATCCCACCCCTCAATACTTCGGAGAACTTCCAACTCCTCTCAGACGACCTCTCTATCCTACTCGGCATGAATGACTCTGCTATCTTAGCGGGCGATTTCAATGCCAAGCATCCCGCCTGGAATAGTTCCAGAACCTGTACCAGAGGGCGACACTTGTTCGACCTCTCTAATTCTCTCAATTTTGACGTCATCGCCCCGATGACCCCAACTCACTTTCCCCACGTTACCCATCATAACCCCGACGTCATAGACGTGGCGCTCCTTAAGAACGTCGCTCTAAGGTTAGAATCCATAGAAACGGTGCAAGAGCTTAACTCTGACCACCGCCCAGTAGTCATAAAAATGGCCCCCCGCATAGGTCTCCCCGACCCCTCTCAACCCGCTCTCACCAAAAGGGTAACGGACTGGAAGAAAGTAAGCACCCAGCTGAAATCCAACACGTCCCCCCAATTGGACGCCATCCCCGACAAGTTCGACTCTATCGCGGACACGACGGCCGCGATCGACTCACTCACGGAGCACGTACAATCAGTCCTGAGCGACTGCTCTAGGGAGGTTTCAGCGTCGGGCGACCCTCGCTGGAGCCTGCCGGACGATGTACGCGCTCTGCTGACTGAGAAGAACGCGGCCGTTCGTGCCTACAGCAATTTTCCCTGCTCCGCTAACAAAGCCCATATGCGCTATTTACAGAGAACTGTAAAGACACGCATACAGGAGCTGCGTGACACGGGCTGGGACAAGATGCTCAGCGAACTAGAGCCCACCCACCTGGCATTCTGGGAACTTCAGAGGAAACTCAAGTCCCAGCAAGTGGCCTCCATGCCCCCCCTGACCCGTCCCGACAAGACCATCGCGTTCGAGGACTTAGAAAAGGCTGAATGCCTAGCAGACAGTCTAGAAGCTCAATGCTCCCCTAGCTCCCAACCGGTAGACCAAGCTCACCTCCTAGAGGTCGACGCCGAGGTCGAACGTAGATCCTCTCTCCCTCCCGTTGAAGACCCTGATAGTCCTCTGCCTCCCGTCACTCCAGACGAAGTGCATGACATCATCAAAGGTCTGAAAACCCGCAAAGCCCCCGGCTCAGATGGAATCACCAATAGGGTGATCCAGCTATTCCCTGCCCACCTGATAATGCTATTGGCCACCATCTTCAATGGTGCCCTAAGCAATAACATCTTTCCCCAAGCATGGAAAGAAGCCACGGTCATCGGCATACCGAAGCCCGGCAAGCCCAAGACCGAGCCGTCGAGTTACCGCCCCATCAGTTTGCTCAAGGTACTCGGCAAAGTCTATGAGAGGCTTATTTATAAGCGCCTCAGAGATTTTGCCGAAACCAAGGGCCTCATCCCCAACGAACAGTTTGGATTCCGAACCCAGCACTCTAGCGTGCATCAGGCCCACCGGATTATTGAAAGCATATGCGCTGGCTTCCAGCGCGGCTTGATAACCGGTGCAATATTCTTCGACATAGCGAAAGCGTTCGACAAAGTCTGGCACAACGGCTTATTGTATAAGCTCTACAAACTCGGTGTGCCGGACCGTCTCGTGCTCATCTTACGGGACTTTTTGTCAAACCGCACCTTCCGCTACCGTATCGAAGGAGCGATATCCTCCCCTCGTCCTATCCGCGCAGGAGTCCCTCAAGGCTCTGTGCTCTCCCCCCTAATCTTCACGCTTTTCACCAGCGATATCCCAAAGAGTAAAAGGGCGCAGTTGGCTCTGTTCGCAGACGATACGGCCATTTACTACAAGGGAACCAGCACTGACTCGATAGCCCACACTCTCCAGACCTCAGTCGACATGCTCGGCACCTGGTTTAGAAAGTGGAGGATCGAAGTTAACCCGGATAAAAGCCAAGCGATTCTCTTTAGGAAACCGCGCAAAAGGTTCAAACCCCCCCGACCCATCACCATGTTCGGCAAGCCTATCCCTTGGGAGAAGCGAGCCAAATACCTAGGTGTCGTCCTAGATCAGCATCTCACCTTCAGTGAGCACATAAAGCAGGTCCGCTCGCGAGCCGCTTTCGTCCTCGGTAGACTCCACTCTGTCCTGAATGCACGTAGCAAAATGTCACTTAAGTGCAAATTGCGTACGTACACGGCGTGCGTTCGTCCCATCATGACCTATGCGGGAGCCGTATTTGCACACGCAAAACCCCGCCATATTCATAGGATGCAAACGCTCCAAAATAGATTTCTCCGGAAAATCACCGGTGCCCCCTGGTACGTTAGGAACGAGATCCTCCATCTCGACCTAAAGATCCCCACAATCCACCAATTTCTCAAACGCAATTCCAAGCGTTTCTTTGAGTCCGCCGCCAAACACCGCAACCCTCTGGTTGTCGAGGCCGCCAATTATGTCACGAGTAGAATCAGTCAGACCCGCCGCCCAAGGCAAATCCTTACCGACCCAGACGACCCCATAACCCTCCTCCAGGAGAGCAATAGGGCCACAAGTACAGTGCACAAAAAACACAGACACCGACCCGCATTCCGACCTCGCCGCCGAGGTCCTCCGCGATCGCGACCCGCCCGAGTAAATAATACTCCCCACCGACCCTTGCTCGCAGAAGCGCCAGCCCGCGTTTTGCTGAGAAATGTAGTCTTAAATTCCCCGATTAATAATAATGAATCATCTTTGATCCAGCCTGTCCCAACTTGCTGTCCTCCCCCCAGCGACGCCCTAAGCCGAGGTCCGTACCCCACAGGGGGTGCCCTTAGCGAGCGTTCGCCTAGTTTTAATTTAGAATAGTTTTGCCCCTGGCTGGAGGCTTTAAGTTAGTAGCTTAAGGCAGCCGCAGGATTGACCGGTTAAGTAGTCATCACCTCAGAGGTGAGCTACGAGATGCCCTACAAAAAAAAAAAAAAAAAACTCTTCGCGGAATACAGACATGTTTTTATGTTATATTATGAATAAATGCTTCCAAAAAATCATCCATATGCATCAAAACACATCTATTCGTAAACTGATATCCTAAGGCGTAGAAACAAAAATATGACGTGAAACTAAAACTTTGGATCAAACGATTATGTAAATGTAAGGAAGTTGCTCTCACAAGCGTAAATTCCTTCGCAGAGGGACCTCGGACCGTATGTGGAATGGTACAGTCAACGGCAAAAATATTAGTCAAATAAGAATTTGTTGTAGATTGTCGGTTCAATTGTTGCAATGCGATACAATTCGCAAAAGTGTACATAATATGTGTAAGATGCTTTAGGTACCTATGAAAAAAACATGACATGTCATCACAATTTCAGTCGCACGGGTCGTTCGATCAAAGTTAAACTACGTTTGCTACGGGTCAGTCCGTAGATGGGTGATCATGTATCCCTCCTTGCCTAAGAAAATATAATATTAAGCCGTGTCGGTCCCAGCCGTCATCCGTGGATCCTTGAAAGTGTTTACGGGTAGTGAGCAGCCCAAAATTCTAATTACCAGTCTCACCAAGGGGTTATTACCCATACCTACCCAGGCTTTTGAAGGTCAGATAGGCTCGCATCAAGTAAAATGATGGTATTCAGCTGCAACCCAGTCAAACGGGAAGCCACAATATAGTTGGCAAAAAGAAAGACTAGGCAGATGATGACTTGATGAGAAAATTGCTCTTGAATTTCACTAAGTGTTAGGTATATAAATATTTTTTCCTTTGACTGTATCTCGAGCGTATGTAAAATGGTACCAGTTAAAATATTACAGTTACCTGAATACGGGTAGTCGGACTTACAGAGTCCGGAGAATTAGTCAAATAGAATGGATGAACTTTGGCTGTGTGGGGGTCCGTACTAATGGAGAATGTGTCCGTTATTTATAATGTGTGACCTTAGCTTGAGGAATGAGGTCCGAGTGTTACGTAGACAGGTAATTAAGAGATATAACACTCGCTCTCATCAAACAAGAGAAAAAATATTCGTTAGAGCAAAACTTTGATTAGGTTAAGGACAGGGCAACGGCCATGCTATGAGTCTGCTTATAAAGTGATCCTATCGAGTTTTTTTTACAACATGGAAAGCTCACATAACAAAGAACAATAATTTTCCGCCATTAACGATGGAAAATTCTACCTCAAATAAATATTAATTACTTACCTATACGATAAAGTTAATTGCCAATGAACCAGACATACTTAAGGTTCTACAGTGGTAGAACCTTAAGTATATCTAATTCATTTCAACGAGTTTAATAAATATGAACGAAGACTCGTAAGCACAAAAAAAATGGAAGAGGGTATGCCCGACATGTCACAATTGGTCATCAACATTTTACCACATACCTAAAAGAAGTCTCGACTCGACGATCAATACAAATAAATTTTTACTTAAGAGCGTTTACGCCGTCCGTGCGCTGTTTGGTTCAAAAACAGTACTTTTCGACCCAGTTAATATCCATCAAACATTATTTTAAAAACATATTAATTCTACAAGAAGTCTGGACTCGACGATCAAAACAAATTATTTTTACCGATTCGTTATCATTATAAAATTGCTTGTTGCAAGGTGAAAAGTGTTAGTATGTTTAAATTAAGCGTTTCAAATCAAGTATTTAAATAAAAAACTCCAAGCAACACGCATCATTTACAGAAACTGCATGTTGTATGTATATTAATAAAATGTATACTTTATTTTTTTCTTAACAAAATAGATTGATATACAATCTATTTGATCTCGGAAACATTATATACTGGCTGATTTAAAAAATATAATCTTTTCAATTGTTTTGTTTTCATTAAAATAAAAGCTAATATTTTTTTACCGATTTCATGTGTTTTCGTTGCTTGATTTTGGTATTTATCTCAATGTTATTATTTCGAGGTATACCGTTTTGGAAAAAAATAGTGGTGTGTCATTTTGTATGCTATGGAGCGATGCCATTTGACTGCTGATGAAATGCAGAGAGCTGTAGGAATGCTACAAGCGGGAAGAAATCAGTCCCAGGTATCTCGGCATTTTGGTGTCAATAGGAGCGTGATTAGTCGTCTTTGGCAGCGATACGTTAATACAGGGGATCTTGCTGAGCAGCACCCAGGACGTGTAAGGAGTACAACTGATCGCCAGGACCAATACATGACATACAACTGACTGCAAGACGTCAGCCGATGTTAACCACCCGGTAGATAGGTTTAAAGCAACAATTCTCAAGCGATGTTGTAGTTAACCACCAAACCGTGAGAAATCGGCTGCAAGAATATGGCCTACGAACACGACGCTCAATTAGATGCCCACCTATATGCCATGGGAATCGCGCCCGTCGAAACGAATGGTGTAGGGAACACTTGACATGGACCCAGGAACAATGGGATAAAATTTTATTTTACGATGAGTCCCGGTTTGGATTTAGGCCTGTTACGAGAAGGGTAAGAGTGTATCGTCTTCCCGAAAGTGCTGAGCGGCTGAGATGCGTCCAGGAAGTTCACCCTTTCAGTGGCTCCACAGTGATGGTATGGGCGGGTATTATGAAGAACAGACGAACTGAGCTCGTTTTTGTAGATGGCAATATGAACGCTGAAAGTTACGTTGAAGATGTCCTCGGGCCTTATGTTCACAAATTTGCACAAAATCGTGGCTCAGGTTTCACGCTGATGCATGACAATGTACGTTCGCACAAAGCTCGGAGGACCAGAGAGTACCTACGAGTACAATCGCCAGACCTCAATCCCATCGAGCACGCATGGGACATGCTCCAGAGACGTGTTCTTGAACCTGGATGGAGTGTCGACAACCCAACAACTGAAAGACTTGTTAAAATTCCATTGGGAGCGATTGCCGCAGGATCAGTTATACAATCTTATAAATTTAATAAAAAAATATTGCCGACAAGTTTTAAACAACAGAGGTGGTCAGACTTTGTTTTGAATTACCAAATAATAAAAAAAATCGTTATTTAA
This sequence comes from Xanthia togata, assembly GCA_963853775.1. Lineage (NCBI taxonomy): Eukaryota > Metazoa > Arthropoda > Insecta > Lepidoptera > Noctuidae > Xanthia > Xanthia togata. Next base: position 8,985,644 of record OY970788.1, on the reverse strand, counting down.
TTTTGTAAAACATGAAAAGTTTAATTTCTTTTTAACTTTATTTTATACTACGTATGTTACGGTACACATATTGTTAAATATTGTGATTAAATGAACAATTGAATGAAGGATTTAGTTGATTTAGTCACTAATGCATAAAAAAAATGCTTAGTTATTATTTATAAAAGAAATGTAAATATTTTACAATAGTAAAAATCGTTCAAAAGTTCAAAACCGTACATGTTGCTTAGACATTCCATTACTGTTAAATAGCATCTAGGAAAGCTATCGAGAGCCACTCGTACTCGATCGAGAGAAAAAACATTGTAATCGTTGGTTCATAGTAGGGCAGCTCATTCGTATCAGTAAAACATTGTCCGCCAGTTTGTCACGGAGTTAGCAGTTCCATACCGAGATGAGTCTAGTTGAGTGAATTAATCTTAGTTTGGGTTGCCAACTTGACGGTTCATGTATTAAACTGTTTTTATAACTTTGGGGACTGGGGTTAGGTCGCAAATTGGTCCCTAGCAGTCTGGAAATAACAAAAAAATATTTGTTTGACCGACTAATTGTTTTTAGTAAAGTTTTATTGTTTTGGGTTCTAACTCAGAAAGGTCTAGACAAACTGGAAATTGGCAATTGGTAGAATTTTCTCCTATTTTATAAAGTGGTTCAAGCTTCAAATCCTTTCGCTACATTTTGAAATACCTGCAACCATATTAAACCATTTTGAGAGCATTGTTTTGTTTATTGTTTTTAGCTAACGATGTTGAAATCATTATAGGATCAGACTTTGACAACTCAAGGCCCCCAGATCAACACAAAGTCCCATTCAATAATTATATTACACAGCTGGTTATATCGCCACCCATAACTACATATGTACTTCACAGTCAGAGGCACAACATTTCATACATTCAGAAAATTATGCTCTTTTTAAATTATTAATTCTATTGAAATACTTGAGAAAAGGCTTATTTATGCAACAAAATACAGTGAAAAGTAAAACTACACGTAGATATATTAACTATTCAAGTTTTCCCACATCAAAAGTTCCACATCTTATTCAGAAACGCGAAATTACACTTGAGTGAAGTGAAGTGTGTACTGCGAATGGCGCACTTTTTCTATTATTTTATAATTATATAAACTTCAAGGAGTCCCCTTATTAATATTCAAAAGACATCCCTCATCTATTTTCTTTTAGTTTATTTAAAAATGCGAAGTGTTGAAAAGTTACATGGAAAGGATGACAGGTGAAGGAGCTTTTGATTTCAATAATAATGCAGTCTGGCAATCTTGTTTGTTTGCTTGTAAGACTGTGACAGCTCCCCTTCCAACTGTGTTTTAGTATTCGATTCTGATACAGCTGGTCTCACATTGAAATCTAAGGTGCAGTGATCTTGAAGTGAGCGGTCATTCCATCTTATGCAGCTCAATTCAAGTTCACTTCACCTAAGTTTTCACCGTAAGATTTTTTCTGAACGACTTGTCAGGTACCTTTAATCTATCGCATAATCTATCAATTGCACCATTTTAATGTCAACAGTGCACCTGTCACTTACAGGCGGAACGAGAATCGTTCTGAGGTCTGACTGGTCTGAGACTGAGATCGAGATCGGTTAATCTAAAAATTAAATACTTAAAAAGCTGTTAAGAGCGTCTTAACCTACGCATTTGAATGTCTCACTGAGTGATTGTAATAGATTTTGATTTACTAAGCATTTTTATTCACGAGTAAAAATTTTATAGTAAAAAAACTAGACTTAGGTAAATACTCAACTAAACAAAAGTTCTAAAATAATTAGTCACAAAGTAACCATTACTTTGTGATTAATTATTTTAGAGCGAAAAAAGTAACACAGAAATTTTAAACTTAGGCTATTAATTTTGCCATTAGTTACTTTTTTGTGTCAATGAGCTTACCTCCTTAAGAAATAAAGTTTTCGTGGTTCGTAGATATATGTTGTAAGTACTGTACATATTTATAACCGATGGGGATTTGTGAACTTTTTGTCCTCGAATCTCCATTGAAGTCTCATAGAGGACATATTGAGGATTTGTGGACAAAGAGTTGATGATGTGTCCCCATTGATGGGGATTATCCATGAGGATTAGTGGAATAACCCCTCATTTCCATTACGGAAAGCTCTGCACAAAAACATAATCGGGAAAGACACAAAAAAAGGAAAAATGAAACTGATAAAATATTAAAATCAATCAGCTCTCACATACCATTAAAATTTTCCATATAATCCCGTTTCTAGGATTATTGTATTTTCAATGGGGATTGGGAGCAACAATTATCCAACTAATCTTTCTTTGAGTGTGTTAAATAAATAATGGAGGTTCCTGGGGCACGGTTCGGGGCTATATTACTATTCGTAATTACCATTGTTGCCTACTGTTCATATTCTGATCGAGATACAAATTGGCGATTTATTAATTTACAAACCATGGAATTTCCATCCCCTTTTTAACCTTTTAGGCCTTAGGTGATTAATTAGCAAAAATCACCTCATTATTGCTCATTTTCATTATATTCGGAACTCTCGTGCAAAAGTTCATGCTTTTAGAGCCAGCGGTTTAGGCCGTGCGTTGCGGTCAATAAATGGATATTTTTTATTAAGTAGATTAGGAAATCTGAAAAAAACTGAAGATTGATGTCATGTTTTAGGTGGTGATTGAGAGAAATGTATAGGTGATGTTATGGATTCAAACCTGCTCAGTCGATTTATTTAGGTAATCCTATGAAGTGTCCCGCTTTGCCAGTGGTCCTTTTTTTTGGGTGGGAAATCATCAAATGACTTCTCCCGCTCTGGGTGAAGCGGGAGGGTGTGTCAGACTCTTACTGATTAAAACGCACCCATGTTCCTTCAATTGCCAGTACATTGCCAGGTGCCACGGAATCCCTTTCGGACTTTCCCGCAACCCCGGCAAACATCGGTCCCATCAGACACCTTCAATTGCTGACATCTCTTCGCGCGTGGAACACAACGCGCCTCGACCCGGGCCTGGTCCTTATTGGACGGCGAGCTACCCATTGCTCATCGTCCGCAAGCCCGCGCCTACGGTGACCGGGAACCTGCTGTCGATTCCCGACGTCCAGAGTGTTTCCTGCTGCGGTGGCTAGGGGCGTAAGGGCGCGAGTTTTGCCTCTCCCTCACTCGTTTCGCCTCCTCCTTTGCGAACATTACTGCTTCGTAGAAGGAGGTGACGGGTTCCCATGCCCCTCTCGCTCCGTACCATGGCCTGGACCGGGGCCGGACGCGAGAGATCCCCGCCACCGATCGCCTCCGCGTGGACACGGCGGTGCTCTGCCCAAGCCGAGCAGACCTCCACCGTGTCCTCCGGGTGATCCACGCAGTGATGACACCCGGGCGTTTCCTCCCGCCTTATCCGAAACAGGAACCTCCCGTATCAACCGTTTCCGGTGAGGACCTGCGTCAGGCGGAAGGTGAGGACGCCGTGGCGCCTCTCTAGCCACTCCTCAAAGAAAGGACTTATCGCCGCAATAGTGACGTGCCCAGCACTGGGTTGCGACAATCGCACTCTTCATGACGCCATGAGATCCCGCCGGAGCTCTGACCGCTGTGCCGCGATTTTTCGCGGCATCAGAGTCAAGCCCCGGCGTTTAGCTTCCTCGCACCACTCCCAAATATGCGCGAGGACTTTTGCCTCCAGATCCCATGGCGGCAATCTGGCAAGAAGGCTCGCCGCGTCACTGGAGACCGTGCCGACCGGTATCCCCGAACCAGCCGTGACCCTCTGGGACGCGTTCAACCGGTGGGCTGGCCGCCGCCTCACCGAACGCGCTTGCCAGTGGTCCTAAGTCCAAGATTATATCAAGGCTTACGTTTCGTGCCAGGTAATCTTCGCATAAGCCGAATCAACTGAGAAATAACACATGAGTTGCGTCATATTTTTATATCTACACATATGCTGACGAGTAATGACGGCAAGCTAAGTCAAAGTCAAATAATTTATTTCAAATAGACCCTTATAAGACACTTTTGAACGTCAAAAATTACAACAAAAAATCATTGATTCCAGTCGCCCCTTCCAAAAGGTAGTTTTCGCATGGAGAAAAATGGCCAAGAAATTCTACAGTTACTTTTTTATTATTTTACAATTAGTTATATAATTATATGTGAAGACGATGCACCTAGAATAAAATATCTGTAGCGTGGCCTCCTTTTTCATCACATAATAATTACCTATTGTGTTAGTTCGACTAATTTAGTTAATTATAACAATAATATTTAATATGAGTGCAGTATACATATAAACCTTCCCGAATAAATTCCTTAAATGCGGATGAAAATCGCATCACAATCCGTTGCGTCGTTTAGAAGAACATCACGGTCACGACTTTTAATTTATAATTATGTATAGATTATATTCTTCACCTAAACGTCTAGCAGAAAGCTGAGTAACCTTCTGCATAAGCAAGGAATGTCAAGTATCCGACAACCGATGGTACCTCCCAGTTTATTTAGGCAGCTATGTAACGCGCATTTCTTTGTCAGGCTCTTTACCTCACTGAATAAAATATTCGGGATATCTGCTCTTCCGAACATCCTTGCTATATTAAAGGGCCTTTGGTGGCAAGTTATTGATAAAGTGAACGTAAAAGGGTACGTTATCGGCTATCGGCTCACTTATTAATGTCCAACTCCAACATCTTTATGTTGGAGTTTTTATTAATATATTTTCCGAAGGTGTTTTTTTTTTATCGCTTTACGTAATACGCTACCTTAGCGGTGTTAATATTGGATTTGGAGAGTGTAAAATAGCCAATTCTTTACTTGACCTAAATTTGTGAACGCGCACAGTAAACGTAACGTAAATTAGAACGATTTTAAAATTGAAAATACTCGTTTCGCATTTCAGATTTACCTTCTTAGTTTTAACTTTATTCATATCTAAGGGTGATACTGACTGTCGCAAAAATGTAACTAAAATACTATAGGATAGTTGTATTTTCGATTCAAAGATCGTTCGAATTTACATTACGTTTATATCGCGCGTTCGTGCTAGGGTCTTTGACCAAGGTTTTCACAAATGACGAATGGTTGCATCCGTCTACCTTGCCGACACTTGAACTGTACTACTAGTGACTGATGTGCAGTCTTAATTCAAACAAAAAAAAGCTGAATGAGCACTAACGTTCTGCGTTTTTGTGTGAATTATGGCTGCACAAGTCTTAGGTAATACTTTCTAGGGTTCAAAAGGAAAAAACGGAACCCTTATAGGATCACTCGTGTGTCTGGCTGGCTGGTTGGGTGTCTGTCCGCCTGTCACAGCCAATTTGCTCCGATTCTACTGGACCAATTTAGTTGAAATTTGGTACAAATAAGAAGTTCTGTGACGCAAACACAGACGTGTAACATAAATAAATAAATTTTAAATAAAGGGGTCACTTTTCGAGGACAAAATGGAAAATTAAAAAAAAAAGTTTTGCTAACTGTACCGTGTGCCATATCAAATGAAAGGGCTTGTTGTGAATATCTCAGATTTATTTTTAATATTTTTCAAAAATAAACACTTTAAATTATATTTAAGATAATAGATGAAAATCTACCTGTCCCACCTCTTATCCTCTTATCTCCGAAAATACTGAGTCTAAAATTTTGAAATAAATGCCGATAATGGTTCTTTACTCATAGATTATAGGAAAACCTAGAAGTCTATGGTCTTAAAATAACATGGTATTATCTTTACGGGCACCCTTCATTGTGCGTGGTCCAATACGCACTTGGGCGGTTTTTTTTCAATCATGACTGCATTACAGCAAATAAGCCTATGAAAAAATTACTAAATAACTTTGTGATTTTTTCAATGGTTGGAAAACGGCGTCTATTAAGTCTTTTTCTTTTCTCTTTGATCATTTTAAGTAATAACCATTAGCGATTGAACAAGATAAGTAATTAGGAATTAGTTTCTTACTTAAATGGTCCTCATAATTATGCTCATGACCAAGATTATGTCTGACTTTTAAAAGAGATTGAGACTGAGTTTGATTCGGTCTTTCTTCTCAGAGTACTCGGGTAGGAAACACCGAACTCATCTTTTAAAACTAAATTTATTTTTGACGTGTTATAAGTCATAATAGGCCTATAATGTTCCCACAGCTCGGACACATCAGTAAGAGGGAATTTTGACGTGTAAAAGTGTATTTTTAACCATTTTACAGTAATAATATCTAATAATATCATAACGATAACATTTTTTTTTTGGCCTCAGTCGATCGCTTTCAGACTTTACTTGCCAAAATATCGGTATCGCTTACCTTTTTCTATAGTAAACATTTTATCATCCTATTTTGTGGCCTTCAAGTGTTTGCCCTTTATTAGGAAAGTAATAAAACTAATGATGTAGAAAGAAAAATTGCTTGTACATGAGCAAGACTTCCACAAATTAAGGCCAAGGCTGATGTTTTGATTACAATTCTGATAGTTTGGAACACTAGAAAGAAAAAAATATTATTCTGCACTTGACGAATTTCCAATAAATTGTACCAAATACACTCAGGGGCACATTTAACCGTCCACTTATTCGAAATTCCATATCGTTTGTTTATGTTAACTTGGGCTTTGACTACTAGGCGTAACTTTATAAGTGGGTATATCTGACATAAAGAAAACACATATCCCGCATTTTTTTTTACTTTTGTGGTTTTTATTCAACAATAATCAGTTCAGTAGAAATTTGACAGTCTCGCCTCTCGTTTTGTGTGAAGGATAAATTTGTTTTACAACGTTGTCTTACCATTGTTTCGAACAAAACCGAGGTATTGAAGTACTGTGACCTTATTTACACTAAAATAATGCCACTAGACGTAGCTGGAGCAGCTAGGGCTGTGGCACTTGCAGACGCTGGGTTCAGCCAGCGTCGGATTGGACGAATGCTTGGATACCCACGAAGCACTATCCAAGATGCTATCCGGCGTTTCAGAGAGACCGGTTCCTACACAAGGAGACCAGGACAAGGTCGTAGACGGTGTACGTCAGAGAGAGATGACCGTTACATCGTCTCGAACGTTCTTCGAAATCGGTTCACAACGGCTTCTGAGGCTCGTAACCGCTTATTTGAGGTACGAAATGTAAGTGTGAGCCTAAGAACAATAAGAAGAAGGTTAGCAGAGAGGGATCTGGGATCATTTCGACCGGCTCGAGTACCACAGCTAACGACAACTCACAGAAGAGCGAGACTTGTTTTTGCTCGAGAACATTTAAATTGGACGTCAGAGCAATGGAAAGCAGTTCTCTTCTCTGATGAATCAAGAATCGCTTTACGAGGTCCTGATGGACGTCAGCGGGTGTATAGACGCCGTGGTGAAAGGTTTGCTGAATGTGCTGTGGTTGAAACAGTGGGCTACGAAGGAGGCTCGATTATGGTGTGGGGTGGCATTTGTTACGAGGCCCGTACAGAGTTGGTGGTCTTCGATAGAGGCAGCGTAAATGCTCATAGGTACGTGACAGAAGTCCTAGAACCACATGTGATGCCATTTGCTCCATTCATTGGCGATAATTTTGTTTTAATGCACGACAACGCTCGTGCACACACCGCGAGAATTGTCACAGAGTACTTGGACGCCATCAATATTCAGAGATTACCATGGCCAGCTCGGAGTCCTGACCTGAACCCGATAGAGCATGTATGGGACAACCTAAAAAGACGAATTCGGAGTCGAACACCAGCTCCTAGGACCATCAGTGAGCTGAAAACTGCAGTTGTTGAGGAGTGGAGGAACATTCCACAAAGCGACATCCAAGACATAATGGACGGGCTTACAAATCGATTACAAGAGGTGATTAGGGCCAGAGGAGGAAATACACATTATTAGTGTGATAATTAAGAGCATACTTTTTTTAAATTAAAATTTTGCTAAATGTCGTTTTTGGTCAGAAGACTGCATATTCGCATTTTGAAATTTTTTGTCTTGATTAAACCATTTCACAACTTACACATGTTTTATTTGTGTTCTCAAAGATTCACCCAAAGTAATTTTATAACAAAATTAGTTAAAATCCGATACAATTTTGAAATAATCGACAAAATGTAGGTGGCCGGTTAAATGTGCCCCTGAGTGTATATTATTTTGGTTTTGCAAGGAAATGCGAACCTAACCTACATTATTTCCTTCTAAAATACATAGCTATCGTCATGTTTAGAGAATAAAAAAAAATACCCAAAGCATCTACAGGGTAAATCAGGAGGGAATTCCTATCAATTTCTTTTGATCAGGATTCCATTTCGTCATGTGAAAAAGAATGTAATATTCGTTGTTATGATTTCGTATTCATGTTACATAACACGTGTCTGGAGGCTAAGGTGGAGAGGTAAGCGATAGCAAGGCTTTTATTTGGACAAGGCCTGCAAGTACCTATCCAAGCCCAAAAATTATACGATTACTTGTGTTTGTTTTCTTGATCACTACCTTCATGGTTTTTTAAGTCTTTCTATCTGTCTAAAGTATTTCTCAAGAAAGTGGAATTTCAGCTTTGACAAAATTTTCGTATCAAAATGAAGTATCGCTAATGTTTTACTAGGAACTACAACAGTGATAGCCTAGTAGTGTGACCGTCGGACTGCAAAGTCATAAGTCTCGAGTTCGAACCCAAGGCACGCACCTCTGACTTTTTGGATTCATGTGCGTATTGTATAATTATCACTTGCTTCAAAGAGTGTGTGAAGGAAAACATCGTGAGGAAACCGGCATGCCTGAGAGTTATTTCTTGACGGCATGTGAAGCCAAGTCAGAGGCCACATGGGCGGCTTTAAAACTCTGACACCAGGTTAGTCACTAACCACACAAAAAGAAGAAGACCAGGAACTTTTTTTGATGTTTTTTATGTGTGATAGACAACAACCAACTAGTGATTTTGGCTGATTTTCTATGTCTACTTAGGTTAATGACTTTACTAGATGCGAGAAGCACACAGAATCGGTCGAAGTGGCGGTGCTTGGGGGAGGCCTATGTCCAGCAGTGGACGTCTTTCGGCTAAAATGATGATGATAACAGTGACTTTTGATAACAATGGAACCTGAGTAAGAAATAAACTATGATTAGGTGTAACTATTGTTATTTACCAAGAGAATAAGTGACTTATTTTTGCATATAAATATGAAAACAAAACCTTGATGATAACTTCACTTTAATTATCTTTTACAAAATACAACGCACTTTATCCTTCGTTAACTATTCATTAGGAATAGTTATTCCAAAGGTAAACATGATTTATGTCCCAAAAACCTTTTGAGGCTTTAAAGGGTGAATAATAATGAAGGTAACTAACGAATACAATTCATCCTACAGTGTGTCTTTTATTTCATTTTCTTTCGTTCGCGTGTTTTCGGTTATCAGAATATCTGAAGTGTTGGCGTTTTGATAAAGAATGTTATTAATCGCTTGGAGTAATTCTAGGTCGGATTAGTGCGTGATACTGTGAAAGTGTGTGGTTGCGTTTTGTTATAAAATTATTGTTTTTGTGGTTTAATAAGATCAGTGAATGAGGGGCTGAGGTGGCTAAACAATAACAGCCGAACGGGTCGATCGTAGGTTAAGCTACACTTGCCGCAGTCGGTTTCGTGGATGGGTGACCATTCATTTCATATTGAGACCCACCCGTGCCTCTGAAAGCACGTTAAGCCATTCGCCCCGGCTGTCGTTATAGGTAGTCAGAAAGCCAAAAGTCCGACAACCAGTCTTACCAAGTGTTACCCAGTATCTGGGTTGTAGAGGTCAGATAGGCAGTCGCTCCATGTAAAATACTGGTATTATGCTGCATCCGGTTAGACTGGAAGCCGACAAAGAGCTAGGTTGATTAAGATTAGCGAATGATTATTTTCAAAGCTGTTGATTTCATACTACCGTTTATCGCTTTTGTTAAAACTCTGGATATTTTTTTACATGACTTATATAATCCTTACCAAGGAAATAAATTTAAAGTAGGTATTCCAATAATAAAACAAAAATATTTATGGCATAACATCACGTCACTCATTTCCTTAGAACTGGTAATTCTAAACTCAATGCACCTGCAAGGCAAAGGCAAAAAATCAATCACCCAATCAAGTCAGCATAACCGTGTGTGCGGAACACACGGTCATGCTGAGTTGATTGGGTCAAGAAATAAATTGACCATCAAAATTCCCAGTAATTTTATTTTATTTCCACTTGACCCTTTCAAGCCCCTTTCATTTATCTAGTTTGTCACATATTATTTTTATTTCACAAGACACGATTCTTAATCTATGATAGACAATAATTGTTTTCTGTGTTTGCTTGGATCCTGCTCAAACTATTTTATACACTTGGATTAATTTGTGGATAACGATGCTGGTTGCGTGATTACTTAGGTGTTTTATAAAATATCTGTACCTAAATATTAAGCATTATTGCGCAATTGTTTGTTATCCTGAAGAAATAAAAATGAAAATAAAAAATATCTCGACAAAAGGTCAGTCAATTTCAAATAAAGAAAAAAAATCCTTTGAAAAATTGAAATCCAAATTAAAATACCGGGAACTCTAATCAGGCCTAAATTAAATATTTAAACCCACAGCAGTCGCATGTCCCATAAATCCACCCACAGAATTATCTGGACGAACAAGCCATTGTGGGCCATAAAAACACCATAACTGTGACGTCATAAAGCATGGGGACTGTTACGTCATAACGGGCCTCATTAACAATAATCCTTATCGCTTCATACAAGTTTTAATGATAGGTACTTTAAAAGGGGCGTGCGGGTTGAATCGGTGTTATGCTGAAAACGGAATTGCTTCTTGGGAAAAATAGGATTAAGTCGTTGATGTATAAAAATTTAACATTCTTATCCCAAAAAAAAACTATTAGATTGCCTAAAATATGTGAAGACGAAAAAATATAGTAATTTAAACCTACTGCCTAAAGTGTGCATCAGAAATGTGTCATACATAGATAAGGGTATAGGTAAGTAAGACCATCAAACTAAACAACTTTTTCTATGCGTAATAATTCCATGCCGAAAATTATACTTAGCACTATGACACTTAAACCTTACCTCGAAGCTGTGCTCTTGCAGGTACATCTAAATAATAACTGTAGTTGCTACCTAACATTAGGGGCTGCATTAATAAATATTGCTTAAAATTAAGCTTCTGCTTAACCATTATTTTTTGACGTTTAAACCTCTTTAACTTTAAGCAACTTTTATAACTGTTAGGATCAGAAGGTTTCGTAAAATGATAACAAATTGTAGAAATTATTGTTCTACTTTTTTCACCAGAATCCCTGCCTCACATTATATTATTGCTTTTACAAATTGTTCTTATGCTACTTACACACACAAATATTTCATCAATCAATAGAATTTACTTTAATTTATATAACTTAAAACTAACGTTCTACGATGTACGAGCACCCATTTCACTCTAGCATGCACGCACGGTTTAAATATTATCGTCGCCAGCGCAGCTGTCCGGGCAAGGGGTGAAGTCCTGACCCCGCTCGCCACGCCCCCTCGCGGGGGCGTCGCGACATCTCAAGTGGCAGCTGCTCAGTACGTATTTTTTTGCCGGCCGGCATGTCGTCTGTTCGCGCGGCGAATTTGTATGCGGGCACTGGTGTAAGTATGTGGATACGTGAGTCCCACATAACTAACACCTTAGACGATTCCATAGCTAAGTACTCGAAAGCCTCAGTTTAATTAATTAGGGCCCTATCATATTAACCATTTAACTCAGGCCTTTTAAATAATGTCCCACAAATGACTTGGTCTACTCTGCACTATACCTAGGAATCAATTTACATATGTATTACCTTAATCACTAACCTACCGAAAAAATAACAAAAAAAATTGAGAACCCCATAAAAGTTCATCAAACTACCATTGAAAGTTATTTCAGTGCCGTCCATATATCAAAGGTGAGAGTTAATGAAGGTGGACACGCGAAACGTGGTGATTAAAATTAATAAAATTAGTTAGTGGCAGCAGGTGAGCCAAACCACAGTGCATTCATAAACGGTAGATCAACTACGTACAATTTTCCCGAATCGACAGACTCACGTCGCCACACAATCTATAACAGTTTTTTATTGGCTGGCACATCGAAACGTTTTATCTACTGCACCGCAGTCCACGGTATTTTAATAGTCATACATTGACAACCATAAATAAAAATTAAATATAAAAAAAGCTTGTAAAATACGTCTGCTCTACGCTTGAAAAAATTGTCTGCTCGGCAACATAAACCAGTAACATAAATAACACAATTAATATTGTAGAATTGTCCAAATGAATTCCATTGATCGCAATTACCCCACTGAATATACCTTGAGTGGCCTCAGTACGCGCAGTCTGGACTTGAGGTAAAATAAAGCTGCTCGAAGCTACTTCTAGTGGATACGGACCAAAGGCAGAGGCTGAGGTAAGCTGCCGCTCAAAGGTAACGGGATCTTCCTTTTGCCTTTTCAAAATAACCTATAGTTGACATACTGTTTAATTATGTGCTGTGGCCACACAACAGCCTGTAAGTAGGACGGGTTTATGTACTGTTTATAGAGTGACGGCGGTGGACACCTGAAATGCCCGTGGTTAGGGACTGGAATTTATTGTAGGGGTAGTTTTTGTACTAAGGAGACTTATGAATTTGAAGTATTTTACGATGCATAGAGGTGAGTCTTCTTCGCAATTGAAGGTTGCGAACAGTTGCGAATCAGATGAAGTAACTTTGAAATATCTTTGTACTGATTATAATAAATAATAATACCAGCATATTACTGTCCCGCTGCTAGGCAAAGATCTCTTCTCATATAGAAAAGGCATTGATCACCAAGCTTGCTCAAGACTGGTTGGCGATTTCAGCATTATATTAAGAGCCTATACTACCTCAAATGGCTTAGCATGATCCTCCGTTTTGCCGAAAATACAGCAGCATTAATTTTGAAATAATTATATGATTAAGTTGAGTATTAATGTTAAGTACCTACTATGTTTATCGAAAACACGATTCCATAAAATTTTCTGTGTAGAAAAAAAAATCCAAAAATACCTCCAAACCGAACAATAAACCGCTGGTATTCAGAAAATACTTCAAATTAAATCATGAAACTTTGCATACTAACTGAACTAACTATATATCAGGCCTTGTTTTTTTTTTTTTTTTTAGCATTATTTTTACCATAAAAGCAATTACCTAAACTACTGGCGCCTTGGAGCCGCCAGTGCCCCAATCCGTCTCATCTGCTCTCACTCAGTCCACGAGCAGTATGGTGCGAGCGAGATAAAAAGTGAATTTAAGCTGAGCTAGTATGGGCTCTTAACTATAAGTCCAAGTCTGTACGGCTTGTTTCCGTGAAAAGTCTAGTAACGTTAGGTTCATAACAACAGACATACACCAACATTACCATCCTTCCTATTTTAATAATCTAATAAGAAACTAAAAATGCTTTCCTGAAAAAAAGTAACGACACTGTTATGGTTTCACTTAATTAATTTTTGTAACACGCGCGGTTTCTGTTCAAGATTAGCAAAGAAAATTAATTAAAATACCAGTACCTATTTACAATATACTTTTCATAATTCAACATTTAATTCCCGGAAAATGACCAGCTATACAATTTTTGGATTATGTGTACAGAACCTCAGATTATGTAAATTATATTATACGTTTCATTTCAATTAGATTTTCATATTCGACAATAGGGGAGGGATCGCCGCATTGTCACGGTGAAAGCCCGGAATTCTCCGGTATCAGACTAATAATTATTTCTATTGTCTTATTTGGCCCAGCTTCCCCACGGGACAATTAAGGTTGAGGCATCAGCATTGTCGGCATCCTGTGGAATGTTGGCGCTGACCGGAGCTAACGGTTCTAAGTTCTACTTGTAAGTTTAGTTCTAGAAGCTAACACGGGTAAGATTATGCTTGATTTCGAATGTACCTTCTTAGTTAGCCGTATTTTAAGAGTAACTTAGTCGCGCTATAGAAAAACTACTGTTATGAGAACCATTAATTTATTTATTTTAAATTGAATTGCAGAATAGAATAGCTGCAGTCGGCAGCCAAATAATGACCAGGTGTGATGATCAATAAAATAAAATAACATATGACTTTATTTCAGAATAAGGTCCATAGTTTTGTTAGTATTTTGTTGTTAGTACTTGTTCGTTCTATAAATGAGACAAGAGATATCTTTATAAAAGACCTTTACCCAGGCCTGTAATAATTAATACCTGAGATTACCCTAGACTTAACATTAAGTCTAAAGCGTAAAGTTTAATGAAAATCTTCGCTTTGCGACGAAAAAAGAAATTATTTTAATATAAACAACAACGCAGCCCCTGAATAAAGGTTATTTCAATATTTTCGCCAACTTTAACGAAGCAAAGGGAATTCCTAAATGTAGCGAAATAATTAGTTGTGAAGCTTGCGCGTAGTTCAGAGACATAGGAGCTGAAAATGTGAACACCAATATTGTAATAAGTGCTCAGATAATATAATCAGACTCATCTACTCGTAGTTACACTGGATGCTGTCTGCAAAACTTTTAAGGAGATAAAATAGTTTTTTTTACGTTGTAAGTGTCCTGCAACTGTTTATGGGTTTGTAACGTCGCGCTGATAGTGATCCATTTTTAGATTAAGTAAGCTTTCAGTTATCAGAAACGTGAATTATGAGCATGTGAAGATTAATCCCACGGCTATGTGGTCAAACTATTCTGTGTATATAAGCATGATATCAACGAACACAACGTTTTTAATTGAGACAAGACTATGGTCATAAAAGTGCATATCTATCCAGTTTGAGCATAGTTTGGTTCTGTATTGACATATCCCCTGGGGAAAAATCTTAAATTAAAATAAAAGCATGCACGCCATGAGTTACTCAATCTGATAAAATAATTGCTAATCACACTTTACGTCCGTGTGTCTCGTATAAGGGATGCATTAATAATGCAGTGACGCGACGCGAGACGGGGGACGGTTGCCGTGGTGGATGGTAGGATGGCAGGATGGCAGGATGGTGGCCGCGCCAATCACATTAAAATAACCCCACTACGCTTATCTCGCACCTCATTGTTGCCGGCTATAGCTTTCTTTATATTTTCGTGTAGTCTAGATGATTTTATGATGAAGTGGATTGTTACCAACATAGACAATATTTTGACATTTATACTTGAAGTACTTTAAAAGGCTCGGATATATTAATATATTTTACCTAGGCACTGGTATTTGGATAAATATCTTACTATTTCTGGAACAATCGTAATAACTTCGTAACTACTCCAAAATTCTGTCGTTCCTTAATGCTGTTTAAGGAACTACAGCATTTTGGAGTAGTAGTCCTTTTAGCCTAAATCTTGGAACGTGAATCGCTTCAAGTTCACAATTCATAAAGCCAAAACGCGTGGAAGAACAACAGAGGCACCGCCACATAAATACCATTCAACAATAAAATTACCCATAAGGATTAACAATGAAAATCATGACAAACAATCCCGAAATTCTCAGAATAAGAAACAGGACAAGGAAACTAACGAAATCACGGAGCAATGGCCACACGCAGGCTACCATTGGTATTCGTCTCGTGATTTTGTCTCGTGCCTCGTGAGTCCCACTACGAGTGTACGAGGCGTCCCAAGCCTTTGACATCGCCGTAACTGTCACGATGGATGATGACGTGAATTTTAAACAGAAACCCGTGGTAGGCCGTCATGATAATCAGTGGTGCATTATAGATAAGCCGCGTTTTAAAGCTGCTTCATGGGTTGACCCAATTTTGGTGACGTAAAGATTATGTAGGAGCATGTGTGTACGACGTTGATGAAACATTAGCGTAAAATGCATGTTTGAAGTCAAGAAGTAGAATCTGTAATTAAACTTTCGAGCTACGTTACGATACGTATAAGTTTGATTTCTGAAAGGAAAGAAGTAGGTTAGGCTTACTTATGGAAAAACCCTTGGTGACATTTCAATACGAGAATATTATGCAAGGGAATCCACTGTTGCATTAGTTTTAATTAAATTATAGACTTACTTACAACAAAATTGTCTGAATTTTTTTTTTACTTTCTATGTTAATTAATGTAATTGGTGTTGTATCGTTTTAATTAACTAGATATAAAAAAAGATACAATGAAGTATAAAATAATTTTGCCAATATGTGCGCCGCACATAAAATAAAATTAGACACTGAAAAACCATTAGTGTAAAAACCAGCTATCTAACTACGCAACACATTTTCATAAACGATCACGACTAATCTGATTCATTTTGACAGTTCAACAACATCAATTGCGTTATTTACGTTTTTGTGCAGATTTTTTTTCGTACTTATGAAGCAATGGATTAGCAATCTGTTTCAAAACAATTCAGATTCTGATTGATCATGTATTACGCAATTAGGGTACAGGTTTTGTGACGCATCTTGGAAGGATGACTGTTAAAGTAAAATAATGGACGGGCAAGCAAAACGGAGTTTCAGAATCAGTCAAAATGTGCCGGAGCAATCCTAATTAAAATACTTATCAAATTACGAATCATCTTCACACTCATAACGAAGTCACAGAATATTAAGTATTCTCTTATCGTTGACTCCCGATTTGAAAACTTGATTAGCCCTGATAAATTCTACAAAGAGAATTACCATCAAAGGAGAGTAATCCTAATTCTGATAAAGGTCATTCTCGATTTTAGAGATGGTGTCGAACTCGACAAAAATTTCTAATGACGTCATTTTTTCGACAAATTTTAAAAAATGCTATTCTGGGGATGTCGAATTCGACATTTGTCGAAGGCTAACGTTAAAGTTCATGTCGAGTGCTTCTGAGCAGTAGAGATGTCATGTCGATTGTAGAGATACGTCATTTCTGAGTGAATTCGTAGAGTTTTGGATTGTACACTGTGTTTTCTTTTCTTTAATTTTTAAATAAAATACGGCTTGGCATCTCATACCTACTGGAAATTCGATTTATACTCTTTGATTTGTGCATTGTGTTTTCTTGAAACGACGACCTTCGCGCAAATAACAGACTAAAATAAAAGAAATAAAAATTGTGAAATGTAAAACAGCACCCAATAATGATGTAACACAGAGTACATGTAAACATAACAAAAGTTTTGAAGGAACCGCAAAAAGGCGCAAATTCTGACACTGACAGACAGTCAACTGTCAATTTGTCAAACTGATTATTTTTACACTAAACGTTTCGTTTTATACTTAAATAATTAGGTTTAGTCAGCGTTTTAAAACAAAATCATTCATTAACTCATAGCTACCTAAAACGGAACGTACGATTCTTCATAATGGTAACATTATCTTCACTCGACTCGACATTTTCGTGACATTTATTTCTATTTTGACTGAGAATACGGAATTCTGCTCAATTCGACATTTTTTGGTAGAGATAGAGATATTTTAAATAGACATAGAGATAGACTTACGATCTCGAACTCGAGATAAATGGCGAAAATCGAGA
This sequence comes from Xanthia togata, assembly GCA_963853775.1. NCBI lineage: Eukaryota > Metazoa > Arthropoda > Insecta > Lepidoptera > Noctuidae > Xanthia > Xanthia togata. The sequence continues at coordinate 8,968,196 of OY970788.1, read as the reverse complement.
ATTGGCCCCCTGGTCGTTTGATTGGGGCTCGTTTCGTCTCTGAATTTGTAATTGTAATATCTGGGAGTGTCACAGATATTTTTGATAGATAATATCATTTCTGCCATTGAAAAATAAGAAAAGGAGAATTTTAAGAAGGGTACTGTTTTACACTCATGATATAAAATACCTACTAAGGTAGTTTGATCATTTATATAATACTAATGTTTGACGAAGGTAGTTTTCTCTTATTTCTATTTGGGATTAAAAGGTTCTCAGTAAAGCAGGATGAAAACTTGCCACCACAGATCTAGTAAGAAATATTCGTCAACACTTCATCATATCCTTGTTATCTTTGTTCCAGTAAATGTTAATACCTACTGCTTTATGAGACAGCCAAATTCTCGGGAAATTAAATGCGAAAACCAAGGTGTTTTGTTTTTCTACTTTAATCATTATTTCTCTTACGACAAGCGTAAAAAAGTACCGTATTAACAAAACATTTAAAAAATATCCATTTGTGAAAAATGGGTCAGATTTTGTGAAGGAACAAAGTAGACAGGCATCACGAGACAACCGATAAAGCCCCCATTAATCCATGGGATTTGCTGTGTCTTAGAGACGTCGAGCTCCTTCCGAGAAAAATGTTATGCTTGACATTAAAAAGTGCTGTTCCGGATTTGGGTTTAGTACTTACAATGAAATTAACGTTGAAAATAATAAACTTAGGTACTTACCTACTACATGCTACGAAAGCATCTGTACTTATTTAGCAAACGATTAGGCTTCCTAACTTAGTCCATTAGGTACCTATGTAATTTGCGGAATTTTTTTGCACAATTTAATAATCAACAAAGATTTGTAAATGATAATTCTTTTCCTAAAAATGTGTCTTCAAAACAATCCTAGTGCTAAGCAGAAAGTAAATCTGAGAAAGTGTATCTAATAATAAAAGTTTTCTTTCAGACATTCGTACCTCTACATATCCATAGTTCTAACATATTTATAATCCTATTACATTTATGCTAAAAAGTTTGCCTAAAATTTTGTCGCAGTTTTATTAAATAAGCACTAGAGTTCTCATCATAACACCTACGAGTTTCATAATTAGATTCAAAGTGACTTTGAAGATGGTTTTTTTTTACGCGTAACTTGGAAGCTTCGAAATGCAGTGTAAGTGGCGGTCTCTCGCGGAAAGATTAGAAAGGAGGGAGTTCCCTCTGGAACAAGGGAGTGAGGAAGGATAGGGGGGTTTTAGTTCAGGCATTTCAACATAGATGGCGTTAGGATAAAAATCATGTTGTACGAACGTGGAAAAAAGGGGTCATTATTGAAAACTTTTTAAACACTAGAAATAGCTTAATACTAGCAAAGTGACTTTGTTACAGTCCTTTCACAGATATTTTACGTATGATTTTATACCACTATCAAATCACATTCATCTTTATTCAGTTGCAATAAGGTTGTTGCTGGGCAGCTGCTTGGGTTACTGTCAGAAGTAAAATGACCTAGAATTTTATTTTTTAATGCATGTTGTACTGTTTTCTCAGTTAACCACAATTTAGAGGCAATGCATGAAAAAAATAAAGCCACATTATAAAGCACAAAGTACATAATCAAAGAAAACGTCACTACTTATCTGAACGAACCATAGTACATACGGGAAGGAACCAAACGTCCATGTCATTTTGAAATACATGGAGAGGCAGATTAGCCTACTTTTAACTATTTAACGATTAAAAATGATAAACTCTAATCTAATAATTGTTTTCATTATAAATAGGATCTTATTACTTGCAGGACAGCCGTTTCTCTTATTTTATTTGTCATTAAAAAGGTATCACAGATCATAACTTGACACCTAAAGGGTGAATCTGAGTGCAATCTCATCATCTCGTGCGACAGACAGACAGGTTGACTTGCTTATTAAAATGTGTGCACGATATTCATGACATCGCTATTATAAATCCGCTATTTTGTTTGACTCTTGCAATCTTTGTGAACCTACATACTCGTGCATATAATATGTTGATGTGTCTGTATTTTATTTAGAAGATATGTATAGTTTTCTAGAACAAGACAGCAATCTGCATCGAACCTAAAACCTCCCCATGATCAAATCGTATGCCAAATTACTTATCTATAACTTACTGCACGCTGAATTCTTGCTATCAATCAGTACTTTAACTACAGGCTTAGTGCTAGCTAAATCTGAATCTCATCTCAAGCTGCCTAGCCGCTTCTAGTCTAACCAGATGCAGCTGAATATCAGTATTCTACATCTAATGTAAAATAATTGTAATCTTGTCACTGACTAAAAATAAAAAAATCTAACTATTTAAATGTCCATACTTTGTCCATATTATATCACAACACTTAAACATTTTTTTTTAAAATTGATATCCTCATCTCTATGAGATCAATTCATGTATTTAAGTTGCGTTTCAAAAACATATTATATTATTTAAACATATTATTACCGATACATAACAAAATGTTAATATAATAAGCATATTCTCATGCCAATATGGACGTATGGGATTCAACTGTGGGGCTGTACTAAATCGACCAACATCAAAATGATACAGACATTCCAAAATAAGGTACTCAGGAGCATTGTTAACGCGCTCTGGTATATAAGAAATGACGACCTCCATCGTGACTTAAAAATGGAACCCGTCACCAACATAATTCATGTTTGTGAACGCACCATAATTAACAAAAAACATTATATTATAATGTTATAATTATATAATCTATGACGCCTGTCATTCGCATGGCAAGTTTGGAGCCGTTCAGTCGCAGAATGTACCTTTCGCAAAATGCACCCCATGCGCAAAATGTACCATTCTCAAAATGCACCTTTCTCAAAACGTACCTTTCTCAAAATGCACCTTTCTCATAATGCACCTTTCTCATAATGCACCTTTCGCATAACGTACCTTTTTTTCTACATTCACTCTTTTACAGTGCTACAGGTAGTGAAAATGCAATATTAGGGATTGATAATTGTATTTATAATCAAATTATAATTTAAAATATCACAAAGTCGAACTAAATAATTAGTACCTATAGTAGTAAGTAACCCTTTAACAGCATTACAGATAATAATATATATATATAATCATTTATTTCATGTTTCACAGACTCATTAATTAAAATATTCATGCACATTCAGTCACATTAAATAGAAATTAAACGATTACACAAATGATAAGAACAAATACAAATTCAAACAAAACAACAAATAAATAACAAAATAAATATCTACCATGACTTCTTGCAGTGTTGTCACATTACCTGCGTTCAATGTTTAACCCACAGCAGAGATTAATGTAGGCGCCTACATTAATCTCTGCTGTGGGTTAAACAATCTAGCCTTTCCACAAGTGCAGCCAATGAAAAACTAAAACTTGTATTTCGTAATCAAATAAAATAACAAATAATGTAAAATATTGCAACGACGAACTAGATATTTTTCTTAATTATTAGATATCTTAAGTGTTAAGTATATCTATCGCCATCTATTGATTATTTTCAACCGACTTCAAAAAGGAGGAGGTTCCCTATTCGGCTGTATGTTTTTTTTTTTTTTTTTTTTTTACTTGATTACTCCGCCAATTATGTATTGATTTTGATGATTATTTTTGTTTTTGCTAGGGCATAGTTCAGAAATAGTCCCATATAAGTTTGGTCAAGATCTGGTGACGGGTTTTTGAGTTAGCTTCAATAATACGTATTTTTCCCAACTAGTATATGTGGATGATGTTCTAATAGTTCTTGTCAATGTAATTTACATAAAAGGTAGTGGTAGTCAAATTTTTGTGGGGCGTTTGTGTAGGTACCACAACTAAAAAGTGAAAATTAAAACTTTTTTTACCGAAATTTAAGTTATTTTTTACGTTGTAGTGTTTTTTTTTTTGGATTCGGTTTTATTTTTGTACAAAAAGTTTTTATTTTTCTCTTTTTTTTCAAATGAGAATATTTTCTTGTTTTTCGGGTAAAAAGAACTTTAATTTCGGAGGTCGGTGCCTTTTGATCTTGTTGATTCCGACTTCCGAAATTAAAGTTATTTTTCACTTGGTGTTTTTTTGGAAATGTGTTGTTTTTTTTTTAAGTTTTTTATTTCCTTAGTACTCACTATGATTTATGATTACATTTTTGTTTCTGTTTGTTAAATTTTATTGGACATTAGGATGTCTTACATTAGATTGTCTTACATATTTGCCAATATGTAAGACACCAAGATGTGTGTAGATCTTCTGTTTGACATTATTTTAAATTTGTTCGGTGAACACAATTGAGTACCGAGTAAAATAAAAGAAATGATTTAGTTCGACTTTGTGATATGATTTGATTATAAATACAATTATCAATCCCATATTTGCGTTTTCATAATGTAGCACTGTAAGGCCGTATTCATGTAGAACGCTGGTAATCGGCGCTGCAGCGCCGACTAACCAGATAGGAACTTGTCGGTGCTTATCGCATACCAGCGTTATTATATGAATACGCCCTTTGAGAGTTAATGTAGAAAAAAAAGGTACGTATTGCGAAAGGTGCATTATGAGAAAGGTGCATTATGAGAAAGGTGCATTTTGAGAAAGGTGCATTTTGAGAAAGGTACGTTTTGAGAAAGGTGCATTTTGAGAATGGTACGTTTTGCGCATGGGGTGCATTTTGCGAAAGGTACATTCTGCGACTGAACCAATGCAGCAACAAATGAGTAACATGATGGCGGGACCCACGGTAGACGCTGTGAAAAGTCATGTCAGCGTCCCATGGCCCCAACCATTGGATGTAGAATCGGGAGACGTATTCGAAAATTCAGAATTCTTCCGCAACGGCTGGGAAAATTACTGCACGGCTACCGGAATGTCTAAATGGGGACCGGAGAAAAGTGAGGTTAAGGCCAGCATTCTTTTAAGTGCAGTGGGCACTGCAGCAGTGAAAAAATTCATGGAGTTCGGACTCACAGAGAAGGAAAAGAAATGTGAAAAAGAAATTTTGAGAAAAATTGAAGAAACTATTATTAAAAAAACAAATGTCATCTATTCCAGATATTTATTTAACTCCAGGAATCAGCTCAGCGAGGAAACTTTCGAAGACTATTTTCTTGCACTTAAGAAGCTTGTCAGAACCTGTGGTTATGGTACAATAGCAGACGAATTGATGAGAGATCGCCTAGTGGTTGGAATAAAGGACGGTGAGGTTATTAAAGAGTTATTGCGAAAAGAAGACTTAACCCTAGACTCTGCCCTCAATATTTGCCGAGCAGCTGAGAGAGCTACAACTCAGTTGGCAGATCTGCAAAGAGAAAATGTGGTGAATAAGATAAATACATATAGTAAAAAGGATACATACAAAAAAAATGATGAAAAGAAAATGCCAAGAAAATGCAAGTTTTGTGGGGATAACCATGTGTTTGATAAAAATATATGCCCTGCATATGGTAAACGATGTGAAGAATGTGATGGTCACAATCATTTTCAGAGAGTATGTAAAAAGAAGAACACTAGAATTAATGAGATTAATGAGAATATGAGTGACGCTTCTGATGATAGCATTGTCATAGCTCAAGTTAGAACAAATAAGAGTTCTGGCCATATCGAAGCACCATTGATGTTTAATATCAAAGACAAATGGAACAAAATTTATTTCACATTGGATACAGGTGCGCAAGTATGTGTGATGGGTGCTGAGTATTATAAAAAGATAACTGGGGATGAAGATTTCCGCAAGTTGAGACCCTAATCAAAGAAACTCAAATATTTCAATGGTTCAGCTATTTCTCAATATGGCACGGTGATGTTTGAATGCATGAATAAAGATAAGACATTTAAAATCAAATTTCACATAGTAAATGTCCAACATGAGCCACTACTTTCAGAGAAAGCATGTGTAGCTGTTGGATTTATAAAATATTGTGAGGTGGTGAAATGTGACACGGGGTCAGATAATGGTAAAGAAAAATTGGACCGCACAAAAGCATTGGAAATTATTCAAAAATATGAAGATGTTTTTAATGGTTATGGAAAGCTACCAGGAGAAGTTAATTTAGAAGTGGACACATCGGTCATTCCTATATTATTCAATACAACCTGCCCGGCGTGTTCCTGTGTGCCTACGGAACAGATTGCAGAAAGAATTGGAACAGTTAGAAGAAGATGGCATTATTGTGAAAGAAACTCAACATACTGATTGGGTAAATAACATTTTAATAGTTAGTAAAGACTCAAAGTTCAGAATATGTTTAGATCCTATCCCATTAAATAAAGCACTGAAAAGACCCAATTTTCAATTCACCACATTGGATGAAATGCTGCCTGAATTGAGCAAGGCCAAGGTTTTTAGCACAGTTGATGCCAAGAAAGGCTTCTGGCAATGTCGCTTAGCAGAAAGCAGTAGTAAATTAACTACATTTTGGACTCCTTTTGGCCGTTACAGATGGCTGAGACTGCCCTTCGGTCTGTGCTCTTCGCCAGAAATATTCCAGCAGCAGCTTACCAGTTTGTTGAAGGATCTTAAAGGTATAGAAATTATAACTGATGATATACTTATTTATGGAGTGGGTGATACTATTGAAGAGGCAACCATGGATCATAACATAAAACTAGAGAATTTGTTGAAAAGATTACAGGAGGTAAATTGTAAACTCATTAAAGAAAAAGTCAACTTGTTGCAAACCTCTGTGAAATTCTACGGCCACATCCTGTCAAAAGATGGTTTGAAAGTAGATGCGTCCAAAGTAGATGCTATTAAAAATATGGCTACACCTACTTCAAGTAAAGATGTGTTGCGTTTTTTGGGCATGGTTGGCTACCTCAGCAAATTTATAAATAACCTCAGTATGAAAGCAACTTATCTCAGAAAGCTTACTAGAAAAGATACAGAGTTTGTTTGGTCAGAAAGAGAAGAAACAGAATTTCAGAATTTAAAAAATGTTATTAGTAACTTACCTGTCTTAAAATATTTTGACATAAACAAAGAAGTTGTTATTGAATGTGATGCCAGTGAGTATGGTCTGGGTGCTGCTCTATACCAGAATAATCAGATTATATGTTTTGCATCTAGATGTCTAACTTCTACAGAAAAAAAATATGCACAGATAGAGAAGGAGATGTTGGCAGTGGTGTTTGCCTGTAAGAGATTTAACCAATATTTTGCAGGTAACAGCAAGACAATTATAAAAACTGACCATAGACCCCTGATTAACATTACTAATAAGCCATTGATTGAAGCCCCAAAGAGATTACAAATGATGTTGCTGACTTTGCAAAAATATAATGTACAGTTAGAATTTAAACAAGGTAAAGATAATTTACTTGCGGACACTCTATCTAGAGCACCTGTCAGTGATGATAAGGACACGTTTTATAACCTAGAAGAAAAAATAAAAGAAAGGAAAGTCTACAAATTAATAAGCAAAGTATCAAGCATTAAATATCTAAAGGTGACTGATAAACTTCTATGTAAGATCAGAAAATATACAGAAAAAGACCAGAGTCTGCAACAGCTAATAGACTACATACAGAAAGGATTTCCAAAATATATTGCTGGCTTGCCAACAACACTAAGTGTTTATTTCAGTTTTAAACATGAATTGTCAACATCAGATGGATTAATATTTAGAAACAATCAGGTGCTGATACCAGAGCTTCTAAGAAAGGAAATGACTCAAAAAGTTCATGTAAGTCATAATGGTGTTGCTAGCACTCTCAGGTTGGCCAGAGAAAATATATTCTGGCCTGGTATGTCAGAGGACATAAAACAATATGTAGAAAAGTGCTCATTTTGTATTATGCACTCTCCTTCACAACAGAATCAGCCCTTAATCTGCCATGATATTCCGTTATATCCGTTTCAATACATATCTATGGATGTTTTCACTGTTAATGATATAAAGTACCTGGTTACAGTGGATCACTCACTATTCGGACTATTTTGAATTGGATAAACTTAATACACTTTCAGCAAATGAAATAGTTATTTTATGTAAGAGAAATTTTGCTCGACATGGAGTGCCACAGAAAGTTTGTACTGATAATGCCACTAATTTTGTCAATGAGATTTTTAAAAGCTTTTCAGATCAATGGAACTTTGAGCATGTTACTTCCTCACCCCATCATCCAGAGTCTAATGGGAAGGCTGAATCAGCAGTAAAGTGCAAAGAAATTGGTTGTTCAGAGTCAGGAATTAAAGCAAGACTTGTGGTACAGTCTGTTACATCATCGTAATGTGCCTATACAAATGGACAATACTAGCCCTGTACAAAAGTTGTTTTCTAGAAGAACGAGAACTGGACTTCCCTGTTTATTGCATCATCTCAAACCTAGAGTGGTAACTGAAGTCCCTAAAAAGATAAAAGAAAAGAAGGAAAGGATAAAGGAAGGTTTTGATAAAAGAAGTAGAAATTTACCAGATTTGTTGGTTGGACAAAAGGTGGTTACTCAGCTACATCCTGAAGTTAATAAGAAATGGAGTTTTGGCACTATTACTAAAATACTAAATGAAAGATCCTACATTGTGGTAGTAGGTAATAAAGAATATAGACGAAGCAGATGCCACATCAAGCCTTTCTCAGGAAAAGCTGACTCTTAGTCAGTTGGCCGACCAACAGGTCACACTGCTGAGTCCAGGCCCCATGATAATAATATTACTTTTTCAGGTGTTGATATGTTTTATCATGGGCATCCAAATACAGAGTCTCAATTTCAAGATATAGAGTCTCCGGTACAGCCGTCTAATTCAGATACTACATCAGTTGAGCGTCCGGAAGAGTCCTCGAGAATAGATGTTCGACGTAGTCACAAGTCTAGAAACTTACCTCGTCATCTTACAGACTACAAAGTTTATTTTATAAAGAAAAGGGGATGTTTGTGAACGCACCATATAATGTTATAATTATATAATCTATGACGCCTGTCATTCACATGGCAAGTTTGGAGCGAATAAAGAGATCCCAATTTTATCTATCTTTTATTTATATAAATAACAATTCAAAAATTTGCTGAGTCCCACGAACACAGACTCCACCTGCACCGTCGTGTGAACTTAATGCCTCGAATTCAGTAGACAACACAAACATAGTGCGAAGACTAAAACCAACAAAACCCTGTTAGTGTAGGGTAAAAAGTGATAAATGATTTATTTCTGCAAGTAGGTTTGTACAAACACTTTTACACGTCAATCATATTTTAAAAACTAGATGAGGTCGGCGTTTCCTATCTGACTACTCTGAGAAGAAAGGCCGAAACAAACTCAGAGGTCACAGTCTCTTTTAAAGTCCAGACATAATCTTGGTCAGATCATGTGAAGACGATGTAGATTGATGTCTGAAATGGTCTTTTGAGGAAATAACCATTCAGATTGAGAAGACCTGTCCAGTCAGTGCACGCATTTGTCAGTTATCGTGCAGCTCAACTCAGAATTTAAGGAGCTCAACGATTCGACGAACAATACCAAAGAAAGGACGTTTGGGTAGGCCACATAAATTACTCAAACTGCCAGACCATGATAAAAATTAATTGACAAAAAAAAAAAAAAACAAAACAAAAGGGAATAACCCGCATAGTCTTCACATTCACAATAATTAAAATAATATAATACTTTAAAGTAAATATTCATGTCAATGAATATATAACATTCATTAATGTCAATGTGTATATAATAACCCGGAAATAATCTTGGTCAGAGCATTTCAATTTGAGGACCATGTAGATTTGTGTTTGAAATGGTCTTTTGAGGAAAGAACCATACAGATTTGAGTGGACCTGGCCAGTCAGTGCACGCATTTGCAAGCAAGCAAGTGTAGGAATAATAGATGACACAGATACAACACATGAACAATTAGTGTTTTTATTATTATATGAGACTAAGAAAGTGAAACGAATTTGTGTAAAGTGCAATAAACACTATTCTAAATAAAAATAAAAAATGTATTTAAATTTTAACATAAAATTTTATAAAAAACTAAATTAGTGAATTAAAATTTGAAATAAATAATAGAAAATAAAATAAAATGGACATAAATAATTGAAAAAAAATTAAAATTAAAAAAAAATATTAATAATAATAATTAAAAAATAAAAGTCAGTCAGTCCAAGTAAGCCACGCATTCTGCAGATGAGGGATACCGTCCTCTTGCGAATGATGGCATGAAAGCCTTCAATGCGAAACAGCGCCAACATCCCCGATGCACTAAGTTAAGTAGCTCAACTATTATTAGTGTGTTCACTAAACCCTTCGTCACTCATTTAGCTACTAGTTGGCTGGCTGTTTTCTTCCACAATCGTATGCTCTACCATTATTTTTGTGATGACTACCAACAGAAAGAAAAATAAAGAAAGAAAATACGTAAATATGACGCAAAGAAAAACACACAAAGAAAAAAGAACAAGCAACAACAACAACAGTTTGATATAAATGATAGCTGCTGCTACATTTGAAGATCGACGAACGTTTAGACACAAATAAAATAAACTGCTCGTTATTCATTTAGCTAGTAGTTGGCTAGCTGTTCTGTCTCACAATCACGCCATTGTTTTTGTGAAACGCAAACTCAAGCATTTATTTCACCCACATGAAACAGACTGACGCATGAAACAGACTGAATCGTGCAGGGACCACTTCATCAGACTTAAGATTTTAACAGTGCCATGTCTGTATATTCTAGTGTTGTTAATCAACAATGTTAAGAATTTGCATGTGACCGATGAGGAAAGACAAGCTAGATATATTATTCGTACAAAAGACTTACCCTCCACAATCCAACCGAAATTAAACGTTCATCACAGTCCCAGAGTTCAATCGGTCTTTTTATACAACAGTCAGTCAGTCAGAAAAATGAAGCTAATTGCCCATCCCAAAACGTAGTAGGTATATGGAGAATAATGGGCAAGAAACTTCACGGACACTTACGAACGAATTTAAACTGCTTGAAATAAACGAGTAGCGACTGCTATATTTGAACAAAAAACATCTCTAAACAAAAATAAACATTCCTCCATATTCTAAAGGCGTGTTAATTTCATCTCCTAACCTAACCTGTAAAAAAATGCAATAAAAAGTTCACACACGTGCCGAACCCACGTTGTTCCCTTGTTAAACACGTTCGGGAGTTGTCGGCAATTGTCGGATTCCACATCGCATTCGCTTTATTTTGTGTTCTGTCATTATACGGTTTCACAAAGCAAAAAATGCCGTTTCAAAAAAGTTGGGATTATGTTGAAAGGTTGATAAGCTTCAGCATTGACACAGTTATTTTTTTAAATGTCAGCCACTCTTTTTTGGTCCTGATATTTTTATATAGGTATGGGATGGGGTGCATTAAAAGACCCTCCACGAATCCGTAAGTACATTTGGTGTTGTAAATTTTGTCCTGGGATGATAGCACTGCTACCAGAAGAAAATAATTCTTGCTGGCTAGGTTCTCTTATCACTAAATAAATAAATTATTTAGTACAAGAACCAAAAACTAAGAGCATATAAGGCTTTTAACTAAGTCACAATAATTTTAATTCCCTGACTCCTAAACTAAGTGTACGTGCCTGTGTCTTAGGAGTCAGAAAAATCATGGCCATTCATACATAGCTCGTGCGGAAAATTGGAGTATTTCATCAGCAGATGACTCTACTTCTTCTAAAATTACTATCAAAAGTCACACATCGACCGACGTCGCTTGAAATACATCCCTTATACCTGCAATGTCTGCATTTCTAAACGGCTCACAATAACTAACACGGATCGTCCGTTGGGCCCGAGTCTCTTACATTGGTGCCTGACATTTAGTCGACCGTCTAACCTGCGATATTCTCGAGGGGAGACGTGAAAGGTTAAGTGCTATGAGTAACGGCTGTTTCGTTTCGATGAATATCAAGTAAATATGTATCGCGATGTGTTGTTTCTAGCTGAAAAGTAGTTCTACATTTAAGTTAAGTGAATATTTGATAGAATTGTACCAACCCTGGTTATATCCATGGTCTGTACATGGGATCCAGTAAATTATAGGATTAATGACACAATAATTATCGCAAATTGTATTATAGGTACTAGCTAATAATGGACGATTCCCGAAATATTCTTTGATTTCAAATACTTTCGCCATCAACCGAATCCGCGACTAGAACACTCAAGAGTAAATAATTGGAAAAATATCAAGGTTTAACTATTTGCATATATACTCTGCTCGGGTGAAAATAGAGAAAACGAATTTTCCCAGAAATGAGAACTATGTAGCTAGATCGATTTTTCGCGATCATAAACCCCTTTATACGAGTATATTGCAACTTTCATCGAAATCGTTAAAGCCAAAGTCAAAGTCAAATACTTAATTTATTTCAATTTGGGCACCAAAAAGGCACTATTGAACGTCGAAATTTTCAAAAAATAGAATGATTCTAGTCGCCGCTTTCATAAGGTAGTTTTCGTATGGATAATGGGCAAGAAAAGTCACCGTTACTGTTTTAAAATGTTTTCACAATATTTTGTATACATTCATTATATAATTATATTTATGTGAAGACGACGAACCTGGGATAAGATAACTAGTGCCTGGTCAACCGAGCTCTGCTCGGGTGAAAATAGAGAATGCTCATTTCTCTCTGGAATTTGGTATGAACTATCCTTTATTCAACAGTATAGGATAGTTCATACCAATTCTTGTTCTAAACTTTACATATATATATTTATACATTATATTAAATATATTGTGTTATATAATGTTTTTTTTAATGAGTTGTATTGCAATATGTGGTTAGCTAGCGACTTCGACAATTATTTATTTGACCTCGATGGTCCTAGTTTATCAATTATAACTTCTAGTTACAGCTCATGTAAGCGGGCACGCCCTTTATGCTTGGAGGCTTTATTTTCTTTTTTTAGATATTGTTTACGTTTAGTTATTTTTATTTCTGCTTGAGTATAGTTCTCGATGTTTTTGGTTGGTATATTGGCGTGTGCTAGCTGTCATATGGCTATTTATTTATAATTTAAATTGTGTTTTGCGTAATGTAAATTATCTTATAAATTATTGTATAGAATCATTTTTTTTTCCTAACTGAACAGACAGCTGTGCTGCAGCAAAAGCATTAGGAAGTGGTGAAGGGTGGGCGTTTTGGGGGACTGTCTTATGTAATTTTGACGTTCGAAAAGTGCTGATTCTCAGCCTAGTTTGAATAAATGACTTTTGAATTTTGAATATTTGTATATAGGATAGATATTTAATAGTATAGGATAGGATACCACAATAGGTCAAAATAATTAAAAGTGAAGCAATAACAGATAAATTAATTATGTGATAGAGGAAATTTAACGAAAATTATTTATTCAAATAGTGAAATTCACATAAAAGAATCGATAACAATCCAAAAAAGTTAAAATAATAATCCTCAATTGCTGCGATACTCTAAAACTTACTTGATCCCAAGACACTTCTGATGTGCGTATCTGTGTATTATTACGTATCTACACCTTTGACTAACCTTTCTAGGAAAACAAGCGTGATATTATGTTATTTTTAATAAGAAAATTCCGTGAATTCCAGTGGAAGTCGAAACTAAGGAGCTTACCTTTGTAAGGACAATCTATGAATAAATTTCCATCGCACATGGTGTTCAATAGTTACTTAACACTTATCCGATGTCCGCCAGTTAAGTTGGTAACTAAACTTGTTAATTAAGTATGGCACAAAGGAGTTAAGTGTTCGTTCCTAACTTCACGCCACTTGAAAATTTACCACACCAAACTTGTGTTGGGCTAGTGGTCGAGTATAGTGCAACTTGCAAGGAGATTGACTTGAATGTGCCCTGGCGGCTGTGAGTATGTCATGCTCACTCAGACGTCTCGCTGATGGTGGCGCGTGTGTTGGATCATTTAGCTCCCTTCAAAATGGTTGAGCTGAATGGTGCTGATCCATGCGCCATATTTGTGAATGGACGGGACTGGTCATCTCTTAGCTGCCATGGCTTATTTTAATTTATTTTAAGTTTTTGAATGATTCTTTATTTTTTATTTTTATTACGGACGCTTTTACGAACGTGCACGTCTTTCTACATTGTTCTCACATGCATAATTTCAAAATTAATGATGTACCTAACCAATATTTTGTATCAAATTATTGATTTAAAAGAGTGTCCGTGGAGTTTCTTGCCCGTTCTTCTCCATAGGTATCTACTACGCTTTGGAATGGGGAACTAGCTTCATATTTTTGAGTGACCGAAACCTTGACAATTCAAAAGTGCCTGTAAATGGTTTAACTGAATTAAATGCTTTGAGTTTGAGTTTTAATTGTTATTGGGACAGTTTTGTTTGAATATTGGGAGATTATTAATTGAATTTGATCTGATTACCGTTGATAACAGCAACGAAACAATTTTGTCTTTGTCCTTTTCAAACAGAGCACCTGCCATCTAATCGTTTCTTTCTTTGAGTGCGAAAGGTTTAATAAATAAACAAAGAATAATAAATGAAATGAAATGAAAATGTTTATTCTGTAAACAATTTAATTTTCATATTATATATTTTCACGTAATAGGTTGCGATCATAAAATGATTCGTGAAGTCATAGCCTAGTGGTGTGACCGTCTGACTGCCAAGCCATAGGTCTTGAGTTTGAACCCAAAGTTATTGTATAATTATCACTTTCTTCCAAAACAGTAAAGGAAAACATCGTGAGGCCTGAGAGATATTTCTTGACGGCATGTGAATCCAAGTCCCATGGGCGGCATCAAAACACTCTGACACCAGGTTAGTCACTTAATTAGTTAGTCACTGTAACGGCTAGAGCTGCGCAGAGCAGTCTACGCAGGCCGTTAACGTTTAGGTAGGTAGTAGATACTAAAACAGCTTGAAAGGTTAATACATATATTAGTAAATTTAGTGGTAGTAATATAATATATAATAGTAACACTGGTGGTTCTGAGCACTTGCACACTTAAAGAGAGGTAGGGTACCGTCCTTGGCTACACGTGGCAGACGTGGGGGGCCTGTCACAGGCTCGCTGCAGAGAACACGTGGCAGACGTGGCCGCGGAGGCCTGTCAGCTCAGGTCGCGGAGGTAGCTAGCGGCGGTAGCACGTGAAGGCCGCCTGTCAGCACAGGTCACAGGATTTCGAGGATCAGGGAATAGTATCCACAGCTCTGCAAGCGGAAGCGAAAAAAAAGATGAAATGATTTTAACTATAAATCATCACATGTACCACCAACGTCATTTGCAAGGCAGCGTTTAAAGCGGTGCTCGTCTTCTAATGAAGTTTATAGTAAATGGTCACGCGCGAGCTGTAATGACGTGAGCGATGTGGTCAGCATGCACCTTTATTATATTCTTTTATAGTTTCATATTGCTTTAATAGTTATTTATGATACTAGTGCGGTAAGTTGGTTTTTAAAAACGAGTAGACGAATGTAAGCCCGGGACGAATACCCCTTACCATAGTCACGAGTTTGTAAATACCGATTTCCGCGCGTGTGTCATACAACATTTTTCAACACATTTGGGAGAAAACAGTACAATAGGTAATGAACATTCGTCTACTCGTTTGTAAAAACCAACTTACCGCACTAGTATCATAAATAACTAATTCATCTTCGTCTTAAAATCGATTAGTCCTTAAATTCCTATTATCTACGAACGCATGCCACTAAGATTTTCTAAAGGAAACTAAGTCTTAGCGAGTGATTTATTTAAAACTTCTAAGCTCGATTGTACATTAAAATAAATAATGAACGAACCCAAAAATAAATTATAAAAAACCCGGTACGAAAACCAAAACACAAATCTGGTCCGACATGGGGGTAATTTGTAAATTATTTCTGGCGTACGCTACGCCTATTAGGACATCTTGATAGCTGTCTGTCGACTTCTTTCATCGTATATTTAAAAGCTACTGTTAAACAAATAATATTTAATATCAACACCAAAAAAACATCCGAAATTAAACCTTAATTCGAACACATAGGTGGTGTTCGTAATTTATTGAACGGTACATTTAAAATTGCTGAAGCCTCAACGAGTATTTATGGCACTAAAGCACCATTTTACGCAGACTTCCCCCGCCCCCTTTATCGCTTTAAAACTGATGGTCTGCAACGGTTTGCCCTAAAGTAACACGGGTCATTTTACACTGGCACTTGGCCCGTTCGAAATCATTTTGTTATGATGGCGGCATCAAAAGCGCAGGATAAACGCTTACTTATTTTTAAGTGGTAGATATGCAAGTTATTTATGGTGGATCGGAAGCAAAATGCCATGTTCCATCTATAAGCTGATTTATTGGAGAGAAATTATCGTTTTGGATAAGGAATATTATTTCTGTATAAGGAAGCTGTTATTTTTGGACGTGTGTTGGCGTTTGGGCTCAATGGTGTAAGCATACTAAATATTTAATTCAGTTAATACCGCTTTTCCTGGAACAAGCCCATCGACTTTCACCAACTTTGCGAAAGCAAAAATGTACATACTACATATTACATTAACAGTATAGAGTCAATTTCGAAGAAAAATTTACGTCTGTTATTATCCGTTCATAAAAATAAAAACATCGACAATCTTTGATTATTTATTACCTAAGTGATTCAGAGCATGTTCCTAAAAATATAGGAGTATCAGTGAGAAATTAACATAAGGTCGGAGAAAAGTTCCTTCGTATTTTAAAATCGATACCATTTTTGAAAAAGTGGAACAAGATTGTATTTATTATATTAGTTTTATTATTGATTGATATAAGTAGTTACGACATGGCGTTGTTGTGTAGTTTTGAGCCATTTGAAAAATAAATAATAATAATAAATAATAAATAAATTCTTTATTTCACCAAAAGCCATCACAGAACAAGAACTAAAAACTAAGAGCATATTATAAGGCTTATAACTAGGTCACAATAATTTTAATTCCCTGACTCCTAAACTAGGTGTATGTGCCTGTGTCTTAGGAGTCAGTGATTCTCCGTAGAAAGAATCTGAGTTTACAAAAAAGCTCGTTATTTGAGTGTCACACGAGCTCCCTAATGAGTCATTAACTCATTTGCGATTCTCTATTGAAACGTAATAAAACCAAACCATTTTTGAAAATATTGATCACTGTTGATAAAAAGTGGATCACCTACGACAAAAACGTGCGCAAAATATCATGGTCAAAGGGCAGTCAAGCTCCACAGACTATAATGAAACCTGGATTAATTGGCAATAAGGTGATGCTGTGTGTATTGGAAGGGCGTCGTTCATTCTGAGCTTTTACTGCCGGGCAAAACCATCGATTTGGATCTCTAATTCCAACAGCTGATGAGACTCAAGCAAGAAATTGGGAAAAACGGCCGGAATTGATCAACAGGAAGGGTGTGGCCTTTCATCATGATAACGCCAGACCACACACATCTTTACTCACTCAGCAAAAATTGAGAGAGCTTGGTTTGGAAGTGTTAATGCATCCCTCATATAGTCCTGACCATGCACCCTCAAATTTCCACCTATTTCTTCTCTTCAGTCATCAAGAGACGACTGTCAAAACTACTTGTCGCAGTTTTTTGATCAGAAGTCCCAAAATTTCTACAGTAATGGGATTATGACACTACCTACAAAATGGCAACAAGTTATTGAACAAAATGTCACATAGACATAAAATGTAAAAAAATAATGAAAAAAAAAGTATTCAATTAGTATACAAAATACGAAAAACCTTTTCCCCGACCCTTTATTTTATTGCGAGTAAAGCGATGAAGTTTTACACATACATTCACATTATAGTTCCGATATAAGTAAATGATCCCGATAACATTCATTGTGCCCAACCCCAACTATTTTGAACTACCTTAACCTATCATCTGTCTCATATTCAAACATGGCTTTAGCTGTCTAGGAACAATTTACATTTACATTATGCCCGCGCCTACGGTGGCCGGGAATCGGCCTGCGATTCCCGACGCCCAGGGCGTTTCCTCCTGCGGCGGCTAGGGGCGTGAGGGCGCGAATTTTGCCTCTTCCTCACGCGTTCCGCCTCCTCCTTCGCGGGCATAACTGCTTCGCAGAAGGAGGCGACGGCCTCCCATGCCCTCTCGCTCCGTACCATGGCCTGGACCAGGGCCGGACGCGAAAGATCCCCACCACCGATCGCCTCCACGAGAACACGGCGGTGCTCTGCCCAAGCCGGGCAGACCTGCACCGTATGCTCCACCGTGTCCTCCGGGCGATCCACGCAGTGATGACACCCAGGCGTTTCCTCCCGCCTTATCCGAAACAGGAACCTCCCGAAACAACCGTGTCCGGTGAATACCTGCATCAGGCGGAAGGTGAGGACGCCATGGCACCTCTCTAGAGGCGCTCCACTCCTCAAAGAGGCGACTTATCGCTGCAATAGTGGCGTGCCCAGCACTGGGTTGCGACAATCGCACTCTCCATGACGCCATGAGATCCCGCCAGAGCTCTGTCCGCTGTTTCGCCTCCTCGCGCCACTCCCAAATGTGCGCGAGAACTTTTGCCTCCAGATCCCATGGCAGCAATCCGGCAAGGAGTCTCGCTGCCTCACCGGAGACCGTGCGGTATCCCCGGACCAGCGGGGTGGCCATGACCCTCTGGAACGCATTCAACCGGCGGGCTAGCCGCCGCCTCAATGAAAGTGCCCACACCGGTGCCCCATAAAGGGCCATGGACTGTATGACCCCCGCGTATAGCCTCCGGCAGGAGGCGTTTGGACCCCTAGATGGGTCAAGAGCCGCTTCAAGGCGGCCCACTCCAGTCTGGGAGCCAAACGTTGAAATGCTCCACGAAGTTCCACCAGCTGTCGAGGACGAGTCTTAGGTACTTCATCGTCGACTCGACGCCGCCGATGTGAACCCCTACTACCGTTATTTGGGAACCCGACGGCCCATGGCCTCGGACTTGTACAGGGCCACCTCGAGTCCCAACTGCCGGATTCTGGCCACGATTGTCGTAACCACGTGTGTCGCAAGATCGGCTTTCGCCTGGTGTGACCTCTCCTGCGCATTTTCTCCTAGCCTACACCCTTTCAATCACAATCCAAGAATTTTGAAGGATATTGCTTATCCATTGCCTCATAGGTTTGAAAAATTCATCTGCTTAACAACGTAAATAACGCAATGAACGTGGGTAAACTGTCAAAATGAAACCCATTACCATCGATTGCCATCTTATGTGTGTTACTCAATTACTCCGCTGATCTCTTACATAACCAACATATTGGCAGACCGATACATCAATACTAAGAGCAACATCGATAGGTTGGTCTGTCTTTGTGTGGTTGACAGTGCAATTATCATCCTTTGATATATTACTATGGCTATCAGATAATATCTAATGGTTAGTTCTCTATTAACAATACCATTTGTTTGTGCGTCATCATGTTGAAACCAAATTGCCTATTTATGTGGTCATGTTGTTTTATTAATAATTAGGTATTATTTCATGTAATTTTACAGTTCCGCACAGCATTAATGGCGAATTGCACCAATTAAACTGAACACGTTCAGCACATAAAAACCGCATTTAGAAGCTGTTATTGTTAATATTCTCAACAATAATTATGGCACTGTCTCTTGAACGCGGTTTTAACGGTTAACTAAGACATCAATCCACATTTCTAGGTACACTTTTAGTACAAATTATTTCTCATAATATCAATAGTTACTCGAAAAGGTGTCTTCTACTTAGGCACAGATTGGTACTATAATGTAGAACGATAAAATTAGAAGGTCAAACTAAAAATATACAAAAACACTGCCTATACACGGTGTAAGAGATATCGTCGCGCAAACTGTCACCATGAATTCAGTTAATGATTCGAGACCCACCAGCGTTGAAACAATTATTGTGATTATAAAAAAGTCAGCTGTGACAGGGAGTGGGCCGTAATCCACCACACGGGCCCAGTGCGGGTTGGTAGATGTCACATGTCTTCGAAGTTTTGGTTCTAGGACATGCCAGTTTAATCACAATGTTTTCCTTCACCGTTTTGAGAGCAGTGGATATGAAATAATTTTGACAAAGGAAAGCGCCTGTCTGGGTTCGAACCTACGAAATACTGCATCACTGCTGTTTCATATCACAGTGCACTACCTACACGGTCAAAATGTATGAAACAGCTGATATTGTTTTTTAATTATCACGAACAATTTCAACGCTGGTGGGTCTCTTCAGTGGTGAGAATTATGCGCTGACTTCATGGCGTCGATGTGCCTTACACCGTGAATAATCTTATAAACCTTTTACATGCTTCCCCAGCTTTGACTGCCCCGTTGGTCTCGTAGTCGCAAGCGTGACTGCTGAGGGTGGGGTCCAGGGTTCGATTCCCAGGTCGGGCTACTTGTTATTGGCTTTTTTCATTAGCATTTTGTTTGTATTAGCCCGGAGTTTGGAAATTGGCAGTCTGATACCCCAGTACAACGGAAAGCACGTTAAGCCGTTGGTCCTGCACCTGATCTCTCTCCGGTCGTGCCGTCCGATCGGACTATGAGAGTGAGGGAAGCTGGTGTCTACGCACACAGTTTTGCACTATAATATCTTCCGCATCAAAGGCTGATCTCTGCTGATATTGGCTGCCATGGCCAAAATTCGGTATGGAGGACATGATTTTTTATTAGATGCTTTTAAATACTTTTCATCATCTGCCTACCCTTTTTCCAACTATGTCGGGGTTGTTTCCAACTATGCAGCTGAATACCAGAATTTTACATGGAGCGACTTCCTATCTGACCTCCACAACTCACTCACTGGGTAATACAATACCCCTTGAAGACTGGTTGTCAAACTTTCGGGCTTCTGACGACCCGTAACAACTGTCAAAGATATACAAATGACAGCTGGGACCAACGGCTTAGAGTGCTTTCCGAAGCACGGAGGGGTCTCAGTATGTAAAGATAGTCAAAATCTTAATCTTTTCAGTAATAGCAAACAGAAGCAAGCAGTTTTGTGTAGGTGAAAGACACAATTATAGTACTAGAAATAGGGACCAATTAGTTCAACCGGGTTCCAGA
Source organism: Xanthia togata (assembly GCA_963853775.1). NCBI lineage: Eukaryota > Metazoa > Arthropoda > Insecta > Lepidoptera > Noctuidae > Xanthia > Xanthia togata. The sequence continues at coordinate 8,947,236 of OY970788.1, read as the reverse complement.
CTGGCTAAAGTAGACATCCTTCATGGGGTAACTATTTAAAATGTTACAATAAAATACCTCCCCACATACTACAACTAAATTAAACGAAATTTAAATCTTGTATAAAACGCACACTATGCTGCCAAGCGTATTATAAACTGGGGATTATATCGCTGACAATATACAACAATGCTTGGCTCAACGCTGGTCTAGCTCCACAAGGGCGCATAAACTAGTTGATTAGCATTCGAAAATATTGTTGGAGCTGCTAAAGATTGCAAAAACTATCTTTGATAACTTTAATCTCTTAGTATTGTATAATTGCATAGCACATGTGTGAGCACTGAAGCTTCTATAAAGCTACCATTTGCTGGGTACGTCTTTCATTGACTTGAATGTGCCCTGGCGGCTGGGAGTATGTCATGCTCACACAAATGTCTCGCTGGTGGTGGCGTGTGTGTTCGATCGTTAAGTTTTCTTCAAAATGGTTGAGCTAAACGGTGCTGATCCATGCGTCATGTTCGTGAATGGGCACCGTCAGTAGGGACTGGTCATGTCTTATCTGCCACGGCTTATTTTAATTTATTTTAATTTTTGAATTGTTTTTATCTTTTCATTTCTGACTGACTGACCCGTTGACAATAAATGCTTTGAGTTTGAGTTGAGTCACCCATCCACGGACCAACCGCGGCAAGCTTAGCTTAACTTGATCGATCGCCCCGTGTGGCTGTTATTATTTAGCCACTTATCCAGTCCAAGTCAGCAGTAAACATTTATGAGCTGATAATATGAAGATGATGCAATAATGTCATTCATTCATGCGTGTTTTAGACCACGCATAGCAGTTTGTGAATTCCTTGTGAATTGACATAATGGTTCAAATAAACAAACAGTTTTTCTAGGAAACACTTTAACTTTGTAGCCAGCCACTTATGAATATTTAATTTAACACCTACTCGGTCAAAATGAAGTCTAATTCCATTGAAAATTAGGTATATTTCCAGAATATCAAACAAAACAAATAAAACATGCAGTAGGTACGCAGTACTAACTGCGTTTATTATTTTTTTCGCTCCCAGCTGAGCCTAAAAAGGCAAAACATACGCACATAAATTATCGCGTATTGTAACGAAGTTCAAAGAGCTAATAGTAAACAAATGCGCGCCAAAAACAATAAATCAAAATGGCTTAATAACGAAAGACGAACGGTGGCGAACGAAACTTTCATTTCATTCGTTCATGAGTGCACTCTTCTTGAAACATTTGGAATTACTAACGGTTCTCCTTCATTTGTTTTAGATGTTCGTTTTTTCTCGAATGAGTTTTTGATTTTGTTTTCGTGGATGTCGATGTCTACTTACTTTTCGTTGTTTTTTTTAATGTCAATCAACGGCCTTAGGTCATTAATTAAGTAATTACGTAGCGATAGCATAAAATGATGCAAATTATAGACATAAACATTCACACACATTTTGTCACAAAAAATTATTTCATAAAAGTGACAACGTTGTTATTGTTACAGACATTTACAACATACAGATGTTATAATATAAGTAGAGATGAAATGGCATTTGGGTCGGTTTATTTTTAATAACCTGCTTTCTAATTACGCAACATATTTTCGTAAACGATAAAGACAAATCTGTTTCATTTTGACAGTTCAACAACATTAATTGCGTTATTTACGTTGCTCTGCCGTTTTTTTTTTTCGAACTTGCGGAGCTATGGATTAGCAATCTGTTTCAAAACGATTCAGATTCGGATTGATTTTGCATTACGTAATTAGGGTACTGACCAAGATCATGTCTGGACTTTAAAAGAGACTGCGACCTCTGAGTTTGTTTCGACCTTTCTTCTCAGAGTAGTCAGTTAAGAAACGCCGGACTCATCTAGCAATTTTTTTATGTTTTTTTTTAATATAAATGTAAAAGTGATTCCAATATTCTATTTACAGAATAAACAATTTCATTTCATTTTCATTACATTTCATTTCAATAAAAACACAGCTTTATTATGAACTGGTTAAGGTGGACCTCTAATTTTTTTGCAAAGAACTTACTCTTTCAACTTTTAACATTTTCCTTATCTGGTCAAATGATTCACCGTTTTTATATTTTGAGTCTCTTTTTCAAATCTGTAGAGAAAAATAACTCATTGAATTACCCGGAACCGATAGTACTATCGGTTGCAGTCCGGTGCAAACACTTCCCGGTACTTCAGGACACGCGGCACACAGCATTAACCCGGGCACTGCGTCATAGATTGTTTTTAACACCCCTAAATGGTGTACAACAAACTCCATCCCTTTCGGCGACAATAGAACGCTTTTCAAAGACACCCCAACTTTTCTTTCGCGAACTTTCCTTTAGATTTTCACTCTTGAAGTTTGATGTTCGAAAAAGTTTTGCAAATTTTCTTATTTCGTTTGTGACACTGGAACGTTGCTTTTAACAAGTTTTGATGAAACTTCCAAATATGTCTCGAAGGTTTGTTTGAGCCTAGAGCAGAATATATAATTCTGGAGGCAGGAACGTATTTATCTACGCTTTCTCTCAGATATGAAATAGAAATATCATTTATTTGCTTTTGATTGAATAATATCTTAGCTTTTTCATTTATCGGGATTACGTGGGTGGATTCTGATTATGCAAAATTCAATGTCAAATGTCATTTGGATCGGTTTATTTTTGACTTAAAATACTCCAATCTTGAAACACAAATTAATCTGCTTTTATGTTCATAATGCTACTACAGTAGAAAATATCTTTTCCTAAACTATTTCAAATAATGGCAATTGAAAATGTTTCAGACAACGTTGTGCTCAAACGAATATGACAATTTGGCACAGAATTATTATAGAGCCACTGATCAAATATTCAATTCAGTTCCGGATTCATATTGCGATGCAAATTACTCTCCGCCGACGTGAATTGATAATTGAGAGCCGAGACTAAATAAATATTACATCAAAATTTGTCACACAATTGTGACATACGGAGGGAAAATTCAACAAACCAACAAATTAGGCGCATGGTTATATAATGATTGGGAAAATGTACATTATGCGTTTTCCTCATAATTATTCATACTTATCTATACATATAATAAAGCAGTAGAGTCTGTCTGTTTGTCTGTTTGTTTGTTCGCGCACATCTCCGGAACTCCTGAACGGATTTTCATTTAGTTTTCACAGGCGGACAGAGATTAATTTGGAGCAGACGTTGTTTCATTCAAATTAGATGATGCAAAAAAAGTTATCGTCAGACATGTCGGTATTCTGTTTACGACCCGTTGTGCACAATTTCTGGGAGTACCTACACTAACAAAATATACTAGTCTTACATGAATTCAAGATAGTATTACAATCATTAGTATAATCCCACTAATAAATAGGTTTTGGATGAAATTTGACGCACACATCACAGTAGTTTATAACTTACAAAAAGTAGGTTTGCATGAATTCACATTTAGTTAATTTTGAATATGTACATAAAAAAATATTATCTTTAAATAAACATCTATTGCCGCATGTATGAAAGATCATCACTGGCTCGACGGATTTGGCAGTTTTTTTATTGCTGTATTTGTAATTGTCTAGACAAGGTTTGCATGAAAGAAAATTTTGGAAAATCCACCGGAAAAGTCGGAAATACACCCGGGCGACGCCGGGCACGAACATCTAGTTTGTATTATACATACTTTTCTGTGCCTGCGTTGTAGATATGTAAGTATCTACGCCCTTTTTTTTTTTTTTTTTTTTGGGTGGGAAATCATCAAATGACGTCTCCCGCTCTGGGTGGAGCGGGAGGGCGTGTCAGACTCTTACTGACTAAAACCCACCCGTGTTCCTTCTGTTGCCTGTGCAATGCCAGGGGGCCACGGTATCCCTTTCGGACTAATCCCGCAACCCCGGCAGGCAATGGTCTCATCGGACCCCTTCACTTGCTGACATCTCTTTGAGGCGCGCGTGGAACACAACGCGCCGTCGACCCGGGCCTGGTCCTTACCGGACGGCGAGCTACCCATTGCTCACCGTCCGCAAGCCCGCGCCTACGGTGGCCGGGAATCGGCAATCGATTCCCGACGCCCAGGGCGTCTCCTCCTGCGGCGGCTAGGGGCGTGAGGGCGCGAAATTTGCCTCTCCCTCACGCGCTCCGCCTCCTCCTTCGCGAGCATTACTGCTTCGCAGAAGGAGGTGACGGCCTCCCATGCTCTCTCGCTCCGTACCATGGCCTGGACCAGGGCCGGACGCGAGAGATCCCCGCCACCGATCGCCTCCACGAGGACACGGCGGTGCTCTGCCCAAGCCGGGCATACCTCCACCGTATGCTCCACCGTGTCCTCCGGGCGATCCACGCAGTGATGACACCCGGGCGTTTCCTCCCGCCTTATCCGAAACAGGTACCTCCCGAAACAGCCGTGTCCGGTGAGGACCTGCGTCAGGCGGAAGGTGAGGACGCCGTGGCGCCTCTCCAGCCACTCCTCAAAGAGGGGACTTATCGCCGCAATAGTGGCGTGCCCAGCACTGGGTTGCGACAATCGCACTCTCCATGACGCCATGAGATCCCGTCGGAGCTCTGTCCGCTGTGCCGCGATTTCTCGCGGCATCGGAGTCAAGCCCCGGCGTTTCGCCTCCTCGCGCCACTCCCAGATATGCGCGAGGACTTTTGCCTCCAGATCCCATGGCGGCAATCCGGCAAGGAGGCTCGCCGCCTCACCGGAGACCGTGCGGTATCCCCGGACCAGCCGGGTGGCCATGACCCTCTGGGACGCGTTCAACCGGCGGGCAGGCCGCCGCCTCAACGAACGCGCCCACACCGGTGCCCCGTACAGGGCCATGGACCGCACGATCCCCGCGTATAGCCTCCGGCAGGAGGCGTTTGGACCCCCTAGATTGGGCAGAAGCCGCTTCAAGGCAGCCCCGGCCCGCTCCAGTCTGGGAGCCAAACGTCGGAAATGCTCCACGAAGTTCCACCGACTGTCGAGGACGAGTCCCAGGTACTTCATCGTCGACTCGACGCCGATGTGAACCCCTCCTACCGTTATTTGGGAACCCGACGGTGGCGCGTTCCGAGGACCATGAAAACACATGGCCTCGGACTTGTGCAAGGCCACCTCGAGTCCCAACTGCCGGATTCTGGCCACGATTGTCGCAACCCCGTGTGTCGCTAGTTCGGCCGCCGCCTGGTGCGACCTCCCCTGCGCCAGGACCAACGTGTCGTCAGCGTAACAAACGACGCTGACGCCATTGGGAAGGTCTGCGCGCAGCACCCAGTCGTATCCGATGTCCCACAGATGCGGCCCCAGGACCGATCCCTGTGGGACACCGCACGACATCTCTCGCCGGTTCCACTCTCCCTGGTGACCGGGGTAGATGATGGCCCTGTCCGTCAAATAGGCCTCGACCACACGACAGAGGTAGGTCGGCATCCGGTGATACCGGAGTGCCTCCCTGATGCAACTCCAGGGCAGGGTATTGAAGGCGTTGGCGATGTCTAGAGACACCGCCAAGACGACCCCACCCCGAGCCACCGCATCCCCTGTCGTGAGGGCTCGCACGCGCATGATGGCACCCACCGTGGAGCGCCCCCTGCGGAAACCAAACTGGCTCTCCGCCAAATCCGGCCCCACCCGCACCAGCCGCCCGACAAGGCGGTCTGCAATTACTCTTTCAAAGAGCTTGCCCACCTCGTCGAGCAGCACGATGGGCCGGTAAGCGGACGGAGAGTCCGCAGGGCGCCCCGGCTTCTTGATGAGGACCAGTTTCCCCGTCTTCCAACGAAGTGGGAACTGGCCCCTCTCCATACATGCGCTTAAGAGCCCCCTTAGTCGAGGCCCGAGAGCCTCTGAGGCCAGGACCCAGGCTTTCCCAGGTAAGCCGTCGGGTCCTGGGGCGGTATTTCTGGCATTCAGCCTACGTACCGCCACCCTCATCTCTACCTCGGTCACCTCCGGAGCATCGTCGTCGTCGTCGGCGGTGTGGTCCGCATCAGGCACCGCAGTAGGCGGAGCCATGGGCGGGGAGGCGTGTTCCCCTCTCGAAGGGAACAGAGCGCTCACCACGTCCCCCACAAGAAGTATCTACGCCCTGGGTTGCTATTATTAGTGTATCTTCACTCAAAACTACCTCAATTTACATTCATATCTTTTTTTTTTTTTTTGTGTGGGTAATCTTCAAATGACTTCTCCCGCTCTGGGTGGAGCGAGAGGGCGTGTCAGACTCTTACTGACTAAAACCCACCCGTGCTCCTTCAGTTGCCTTTCCGTTGCCAGGGGCCAAGGTATCCCTTTCGGACTTTCCCGCAACCCCGGCAGGCATCGGTCCCATCGGACCCCTTCACTCTTTGAGGCGCGCGTGGAACACAACGAGCCGTCGACCCGGCCTGGTCCTTATCGGACGGCAAGCTACCCATTGCTCACCGTCCGCAAGCCCGCGCCTACGGTGGCCGGGTATCGGCCTGCGATTCCCGACGCCCAGGGCATCTCCTCCTGCGGCGGCTAGGGGCGTGAGGGCGCGAAATTTGCCTCTCCCTCACGCGCTTCGCCTCCTCCGCGAGTATTAATGCTTCGCAGAAGGAGATGACGGCCTCCCATGCCCTCTCGCTCCGTACCATGGCTTGGACCAGGACCGAACGCGAGAGATCCCCGTCACCGATCGCCTCCACGAAGACACGGCGGTGCTCTGCCCAAGCCGGACAGACCTCCACCGTATGCTCCACCGTGTCCTCCGGGTGATCCACGCAGTGATGACACCCGGGCGTTTCCTCCCACCTGATACAAAACGGGAACCTCCCAAAACAACCGTGTCCGGTGAGGACCTGCGTCAGGCGGAAGGTGAGGACGCCGTAGGGCCTCTCTAGCCACTCCTCAAAGAGGGGACTTATCACCGCAATAGTCGCGTGCCCAGCACTGGGTTGCGACATTCGCACTCTCCATGACGCCATGAGATCCCGCCGGAGATATTATGTCCGCTGTGCTGCGATTTCTCGCGGTATTGGAGTCAAGCCCCGGCGTTTCGCCTCCTCTCGCCACTCCCAAATGTGCGCGAGGATTACATTCATACCTACATAAACTACCTCGACTTACACACATACCTGCATAAGCTACCTCAATTCACACACATACCTACATAAACTTACGCCTTTTTCCCAAGGTACGAGTATGCCTAAAAAACCTTGAAAGTATGGTTGTTCTTTTACCTCGAGTTTTCCGCAAGACCTTTAAGACAAGCATTGTCAAAATTCTGCACGTGCTTTTTTAGACAAATATGAGGAAATTTGCTAGTAGGTACCTAAAAATATTATAGCTAAAATTAAATGCTCTCTAAACCAATCTCCCCGTACACCATAGGCTCTCATCCTGAATCCCATCACATTTGCATGTGAAAGCCATAACTTTGTGACACGGAAAATTGAATCTTTTTGGTAAATTAAATGAAGACCCACAGCTGACCTAATTAAATGAGACCGTAACCATTTTAATTGTGTGTTTTTTGTTTGCTGGTATGTGGCGTTTATGGGAGTTTGTGAGTAGATACAAATGTGTAATGAAAAACTTTTAACCGAAGTAAACAATGTTCAGGCAGTTACTGGTGAAGGGATCTTCTCGTAGAAAGAGAGCAAAAGGAATATGAATGGATCGTAGTTCGTTCTGTAGTTCATGACAACCCTCAGGGAAGTAGGCGCGATGTTTTGTATGTATCTTATGATGCAGACAAAACATTTGACATGATCTCCTTTTAGATTACACATCCTCGAATTACCAATAACAATACTTCAAAGTTAGCTATTAACTTATAGGCACGTTTAGATAAATAATCATAAAATCCTAACCACAATATCACTTATCAGTGACACACAATATGAGTTAAAAATTCTATCTTCAGAACAGCACCGAGTGAATCAGAACACGAATACACTTCCTTCTTGTTATAATTTCACTGAACTATATCGCTTCACGTCCTGTCACTTTTTCTATCAACGGCCACATTTAAAATAAACATCAAAGCCCACATTGTAAAGCTATGCGGAGTTCAGAAAACTATAAGAGAATGTACTAGGAAAGCATTTTACCGAGAAACGCTAAGAAGCTTCCCACCATCTTCGCAGAGACATAAAGCTTGATGCAAGGACAGCTATGCACTCAGGACTTGTCTCCTCATACCAGGATAATATAAACAACTAGGAAACTAGCAAACAAATTGACAACGACCTTATTACTTCGTAGGATAGAATGACTTTTCATTGACACAATTTTTCGCAGTAGTAAAATGTTCACTGTCTTATTGTCACCCGTACCGAGTTGAGTTTGCGGTTTCTAAATACGATTTTCACCGTTATTTTCTTAGTAATAAAGATTATTAGACATGCTTGGGTTACCTAATGTTATAGGTCGTTTTAGTTTATAGCATATTAAAATCCTAGTACTACTTATTTGTTCTATCTTGAGATCTGATGGTCGGGAAAAATTGCACCGTCAACGTTTTGATAGGCGATTAAATTCTTTATTTTTTACTGTAATTAAAACACGCTGTTCTCAACACTCTTCAGTACTGCTCGTAAATTTCCGCTGCAAACAGGGTCTTTCAGCAGTCCTTTACAACCACAGAGATGGATTAAATGGCTGTATTACGCAGTCTATTCTCACAACAATGTTTAAAGAAAATGCTCGTATTGTAACAGAAAATCAAATCAGTGCTTTTTATCACACTTCGATGTCCACAAAGCAAAGACTACAAAGAAACCATTTAAAAATAGAACCATTGGATACGTAGCAAAAAATACGGAAATAAAAACAAATGAAAGAAGGCTGCCTGCGTCTATAAATTGAGTCCGCGTTCAGATGTTCCTAATCACGGCCTTATATTTTACAGAGAGGCTAGGCTTTGTTCTGTTGCTGTTATCGGATTTCTTCTATTTTCCATTGGCTGAGAAGCAGTGGAGCAGAAACAATGGCAATGAACATTAGTAAGGGGATCGCGCCGTCTCGAGAAGCTCTCGACCATCGACTTCTTCGATAAGGCAGTGCGGTTTCTGATGTGGTGTAAATTGTAAACGGTCGCGGTGGTGTGTTTTACGATATTCATCGAGAAAGTTTGAAGAGCAGTTAGCAATGGGCTGCACTTTATTTGAGCTGATTGCTGATTTTTTCAGTGACCAGTTATATTAAACCTTTACCTACATCCTACTTAATATTTTTTGTTCATTGTTTTAGATTATCACTACGTATTAAATTAAATCACTGTTAAAAAAGTGTGGCTGCCATTTTACGATTTATTGTTTTTTTATCAAACTCAAGTCAGGTAATTGGCATACATTTAAAGCCTAAAACGAGTGATTGAACTAGGAAATAAAATCAGTTTCGATCATTATTTAATTAAACTGCAGTTCAACAAAAGAAGGCTGAACATAAAGCAGTCTGTAAATACCACTAGCAGCAATAAACAAATTAATAAGTAATGCTTAAGAAACCTTCCTTATATCACAACAACTTGACACTATTTCACACTATTATATATTTGACACTATTTAGGTAGTATCGTTATTTGGTATAGTTTCACAATAATAATTAATACACCACCGGCAGTAAGACTCAATATTGGACTCTTTCAATTCTTTAGATTGTATTGGCAATGCTCCTAGCATTGCATTGTTAAGGAGAGGTCTCAACTAGTGCAATATTGTTAAAATAAAGGTTTCTGGCGGCTTTATTAAATCTGTACGTTTCAAGATCTTTGCTTATTGTTAGGTATTTATTAAACATTTTGTGTTTAGTATCATATGATAAATAATTAAGTAGTATTAACTTCGAGCTTGTAATTTTAAATAAAGTCACTTTCATACGAACAAAATCTGCCCTGAAAATCTAAATCCTGAGTAATTATCGATTGCATTACCTTTCTCATTATTATCATATAAACAGGTCATTTATTTTGGTGGCTCCAAATGGCCCAAAAATATTAAATTATGGTTAATGGCAATTTTAGGAAAATCTTTTACTGTCTCTTTATATCATACTCTTCATTAAAATAAAGCAACACAATATTATCAAATGATTAAGAAATAGCACAGTTACAAAAATTATATAGTCATTACATAATTTCTAAGAAAATCATGTGTCCCTTAAGCTCAAATTTTCCTGTTTACAACTAAATTACGAGCCGCAAAAATAAAAAATAATTTTCGTGAGTTTGCCCTTAACTTATCGTTTGTACTTAAAAGATCTCCGGGGAATGTCCGTGCCAATGATTAAAGTTCCTTCTCATTTAACTTAACATCCTGCTTCAAATAACTTTATTGAAGGTTTCAAATTCAATCATACTTTTTATTGTGGCACTTTTATTTTGTTTATGTTTAATATCGGTTTAAAGATATACATAAAGAACACAAATAGTTCACTTAAAATATGAGATTATAAATTATATCATGCACTTATTACATCATGACTCCGTGAGTCGACAATATATAGACTGAGAGTGATAACAAAAAATATACATATCAGGTTCTAGAGAAATTAAGTACCTACACATGGTTAATTACAAGATTTTAGATACATAAGTTTTTAGCATTTTTTTAAAGATATTTGTACATTTTACATTAATCATATCATCTGGCAGTTTATTATACAGCACTGTTCCTTCATATAAAATGTTTTTCCTCCCGTAATTGGTTCTAGGTGGCCTGAGTTCTAACTTGTTGCGATTTCGGGTGTGGTATCCGTGATTTATTTTTTTGAAAGTAACTTTCAAGGGTTTTCTGTGATATAATTTTTCTTATTAAAATGCATGTTTTGAATATGTATAGTTGTTTTATGTTGTATATGTATATTTGTCTTTGTTTATTTGTTTAGTAGATGTTAGGTAGTGGTAATTGTACAGAGTTTTAATAAGTTTGTTTTGTATTACTTGAATGTCATGTATGTAGGTTTTAGCAGCACATCCCCAAATTTCTATTAAACACTCCAGGTGAGGTTTCACGAGTGCATTGTATATCATGTTTCTGATTGTATGTGGGATACAACCAGAAAGTCTACGTAATGCCCCAGTTAGTAAAGAGATTTTGTTACGCATGTTTTCAATGTGGTTGCACTATGATAGTCTATCATCCCATCCATATAATCCTAAATACTTTTCGTTTGTTGAGTTTTGCAGGGATTCATTATCTATGGATAGTTTAATATTGCTAGATTTTTTAACGGGTTGATGGTTAGCAAGTTGTACTTGAACCATTGATTAAGTGGAAGCGCTTTCCTGACAATCTCTTGAACATTATTTCCAAAATAGAAAAGGCAAGTGTCGTCAGCGTACATAGTGATGTCGCCAGTAACATTAACGTTTTTTATGTTATTTACGTACACAAGGAAAAGTAGAGGTCCTAAAATTGATCCCTGTGGTATTCCGCAATTTAATCTAGCTGGTGTACCTACTCTCATAATTGTTTATTTTGACTATTTGGAACCTGTTTGTAAGGTATGACTCCATGACTTTGTATGCCAATCTCGTTATTCCCAGTCATGCTCACTTAATGTATCGCTGATGGTGGCGAGTGTGTTGGATCATTCGGTTCCCTACGAAATGGCTGAGCTGGATGGTGCTGATCCACGCGTCATGTTCGTGAATGGGCGCCGTCAGTTGAGACTGGTCATCTCTTATCTGCCAGGGCTTATTTTTAATCTTATATTGTAATCGTTTTTGATTTTTATATTTTTTTTATATTGTTCTCACTTATAGAATCAACAAGAGTAATGTACCCAGGATTTTGTAATCTCTATATTTAAAAGAGTTTCTTGCCCGTTCTTCTCCATAGAGATCTACGTTTTGGAATGGGCAACTAGCTTCAACTTTCTGACTAACTGACTGACTCTTTGACAGTTCAAAAGTGCCTGTAAATGGTTTAATTGAAATAAATGCTTTGAGCTTGCGTTTCCCACGGTACTGAGTTTTTTAAGCAAAATAGAATGATAAACTGTATCGAATGCCTTCTTCAAATCGATGAAGATTGCCAGACTTATAAGCTTCTTGTCAATTGATGTTTTTTAGTTATTAAATCTATTGTGGCTGATAGGGTGTTCGATTTAGGACTTTACCCGGAATATGGTATTAAACTTCATGGGTAGATACACTTTTTAATTCAGAAAGTATTTTTTCAGTTGAAATGATAAGATTATGAACAGAAGGTTTACTATTTTCTTTTCTTTTTTATTGTTGTTTTTTTTAAGGCCAGCAAAAGCGAATGCTCAATAAGTAAGCTCTTTTTTATGTAAAAAGCAGAATAACTAATAGGTCAAATCTACAAAAAATATAGATTAAATTCATTAATTTGGTTCTAGAACCATGAAATTTTGCACAAGAGTTCCTTACCCAAGGTCAAATTAAATTAGCCAAAAATAATTAAATAAAAGAAGCTAAAAGTTGTAATAATAATTTATTTTGAACATAAAGGTTTTGTAGTAAATGAACATCTTAAAAAGTATGCGTTATTAATAACATAATAACATGGTGTAGGTACAATGAATTGTTGGGTGAACCGCTCCTCTTCAAGCTAGATTACTGAGTAATCTGTATTTAGGAGAGACAGTTTCGACGACTCCCAATCTGAGTATCACGTAACTAGACTACCAGCGGTCGTTGACCCTCCAAAAATACATAAAATGTTTTTATTTTTAGGGCCATACCTCAAAAGGAAAAAACGGAACCCATAAAGGACCACTTCGTTGTCCGTCCGTCAGACTGTCACGACCCTTTTTCTCAGCAGCGCGTGGAGGTCTCAAGTTGAAATTTAGGTTTATCAAATACGTACCTAGGTCTACGACCAAAAACTAAAAAAAAAACAAGCTTCTAAGTCAACGCAATAACAAATACGCAACAAAAGGGTATTTCCCGTTGACCTAGAAATCATGAAATTTGCCAAGAAGCAAGGTCCGAAAAATCCGAAAATCGATAATTCTAGTTTTATCACATAAAAAGTTTGTTTTTTTAAATACAAACTTTCCTGTGCGTGGTCCAACACATACTTGGCCGATTTATTTTATTTTATCGTGTTTAAATATCGACACCCTGTAAGTCTCGAGTTTCACTAGCTAATTTAATTTGACCCTATATAACAAAGGCAGCGAAGAATTTTTGAAAGTTTGTCTCTAAAGCGATGAAAGTTTGTATGGAAGTACAACTTTTTTGTCTAAGGCACGGCCTGTTTTATAATAAAACCTTTTAACTCCTCTACGATGGACTAAACTAGCCATTACTCTGCGCCTAACCGCCCACTTGTAAAATACATCACATTTTACTCGTCTAACTGCGCAATAGCATTAAAATATAACATCCCTAATAATTGTTACATCTTGTCTAGATCGTCAGGCCAATTGTGAGTGAAATGTTACGATAATGTAAGTAGCCGAGCCGTAACGATTACTGTTACTGCTGATCCCATTGTTGTATTATTGTTATTATGGACATAACCTGCAGTTGTGATGCGAGATGTTTGAGATAAACGAATGCTAGAGGAGTTATGGTGATAGACCGTAATTTGACCAGAGAGGTGGAAAACTAAATTAAATTTTTGGTAGTACTTACCTAGGTAATCTTGACAACTTGTAAGCGTGGATGGTTAGTAACTGTTAGCTACGTTTTACAAATTTGAAGGCCCTTTTTCCTAACCAAATTCGAAACTTAAAAAGAGTGTTGGATTTACATTAAATTACATTATGTAGTTTAATGATCAAGGTAGGATAGAAATAAAAATGAAATGCTGTTCGTCGGTAAGCGCTTCACTTGAGAACGGCTGACCGATTTGGGTATTTTTGTAATAGCTGGAACAAGGTTTTGATGGTAAGGAAAATCGGAAAATCTTCCCAGAATATTTAAAAATTCGCGAATCTGAAAGTCCTTTCTTCTATGGCATTTTTGTATGAATTATTGAAATTTCGACAGGACAATGGCTGTCGGACCATCTAGTAATAAATCAATTCCACTAATGTCCAATAGGTATAGTTTTACTGGCAAATGCATTTACATTGTTAAAAGCATAACAACGTTATTTGATTTATTTTTTTGGGTACATATATATGAACATTTTAATTACGATCCACCATTCGCTAATAAAGTATTTCATACTTTTTACAATGGCTTGGGATCGCAACAGTATTGTTGGACAATAAAACCTCCTTCATTTAATTGCTACAAAAAACCACGTGTCAATGTAGCAACGGTCACCGACAACCCTCGTCGACGAGTCACAGAATAGGAAAGACAGAAGGCTCAATATTGTCATACTGTAAAATTCCGAAAGCGATACCGTGGCCCCTGGCAATATACAGGCAACAGAAGGAACACTGCTGGGTTTTAGTCAGTAAGAGTCTGATATTTGCGTGGAATCTAGAAGTTATTCCAAATTAACTGTTTTTGCTAGGGTTGTCACTTTCGAATCTGAATTTTGATGACTCAATTTTTATTTAATGTTATTAAAATTTCGACTATTAAACCTAGGAACTTTGTTATATCCAGACTTATAGAAGGTTTTTATTTTATTTTTATTTATTTTGTTCTCGATGATTAATTGAATGTTGTGGTTTCTAGATTCCACGGAATTAGGATGTGTTATTTTGTGGTATATAAGAAAGATGAAGGGCATAATTTCAGTATAAATTGTTGGTAATTCCGTCGTATTTGGACAAGTTTTTCCAAATACGACGTAATTACGGAGAAAAAAACTAAAAACTAAAAACCTCGTATAAGTCTGAATGTAACAAAGTTCCGAGGTTTAATAGTCGAAATTTTAATAACATTAAATAAAAATTGAGTAGTACTCTAAAATATGCAGCATAAAAAACGCCGTCGATGTTTCTAAGGTTACAATTGCGTATCATATTTAGTTTCAGAGAAATGTTTTTTTTTCTCTAAATACCCGGTTGAAAACAATACGATTTTCAACAAAATTATCTCGAAAACTAAACATGCTAGTGAAATCGAGATACGAAATATTGCATTTAAAAAACTTAAACTATCAGTTTAAACTATCAGTCAAACCCATAGAAACGGGTTTTGTCGACGCACAGTGTTTTATGAAGACCATTTTCGCGGTCATGCTACGCGTGTAGCACAGGATATGTTTGGTTTTTTGCTGAAACCCTGTACGTCACCGCATTTTCGTACAGATACACATCCGCCGCTAAAAGCGGTGGCATACGCTAGCCAAATGCTACAGTATGCGGTTTTAGCGGCGTATGTGTCCTGAACATACCTTTACCTACCATATACCCTGTAGATACCATATTCTACGAATGGTTATATTGGTATTTGTCTTACAAATTCCATACATGGAATTTATTTCCTTCGCCATCATTGTTATCGCGCCTAGTTTAAGTGAATCTACTGTCACTATCTACCCCGTGTCCGGACAGTATCAACAGCTAAATTAATTAAACGGCACGTGCGTGTTGCTACCGTACACGTGTCGTGCCCGTCGCGGGCATGTGCTATAAATCAATCAAGTGGACCACCGCTTCATTTGTAGGGTTCTACTGCGGTATTTTAATAATGTTGCAGTGAAGTGCAGTTTCGATTTTTTATTTTTCGCCTTATTCTATTTGAAGAGTTTCATGCAGGCGTTTGGAAAATTCAAAAGTGCACGCCTCACAACACTCATTCAAAAACAATATCTGAAGGATAATAATGGTTACTATGGGTCATCCTTAGAAGAGGCATAAATCGCGGACTTATTTGTTGAACTTTTTAAGATGAATCATTCTGTAGAACATAATATTTATGTATCGATATACGATTTAAGCTTCGTGAAGACTAGTGCGACGCGACAGCGCGACGCGACAGCGCGACGTGACACCGATTGTTATACCGTGAAGTTTTCTTAGAAATCGTATTGTTCGAGTCGCGTCGCGCCGTCGCCAGTAAAGCTCCCAGTCGGCATGATTTTTTGTCATATTTCAGCCAATTTACACAAAACCTTAATGAATTAAAACCTTCCTAATGAATCACTCCGTCCATTAGTGAAAACCGTTTGAAAATCTGTTCGGTAGTTTTTGAGTTTATCGCATTTAGACAGACAGACAGACGCGGCGGGGGGCTTTGTTTCATAATGTGTAAGGATACTCGTAGCATATGTTACTCAGTGATAATAATTATTGTATTATACTGGGGATTTTTTTTTTTTTAATTTGGTCCGATTTTTTTGAGTATAATCATCACAAAAACACAAATCTATCCTTTTTTAAATATTAGTGTAGATCAACGTTTCAAACGTTGTGTTGGAGCAAAGCCTTTTTTGCCATTGATAACCCAAGACACCCATATTGGAGAACAAGAAAACAAGCACCAACAAACCAAACTACAACAATCTCCTAAATCTACTTTAGGGGTATGAGGAACAGGGTGTAAAGTTCACTCATCCACCATAGAAAAGGGAGGATCCTCCAACCAGACGGGTGTTGTGTCTGGCAGGCCGACTGCCCGACTGTTGATGTCGGATAGTCTTATATATGTCGTTCGCGCGGTAAACTCTAATTGCGCGATGCAGGATTTGTGTGACGTCATGTCTTTGATGCGTAGTTCGTATGTGGCGGTGTAACCGCTACATCACTCCCCTCCGGAGACCGGAGGTCGATAGTGGGCTGAGTCTTGTATCTTGCGATGCTTCACAGTGCCAGCCAGCTAAGGTTCCAGTGAGTCGGAACCGGGTGCCGCATAGTTCGCGGTGAGTCGGAACTGTCTACGGTGATTCCCCAGTGAGTCAGGGTGGCGCTGCATCACGATCCAGTGAGTCGGATGTGGTATAGCGCCGTGTTGTAGCTGACTGCTAGCGTCGACCAGGAGAGGATAGAATGGGCTCTGCTTGTGAGACCGGCCGAAGGTGCAGGTGCTGTGCCAAGGTTGCTGATGAGGCTGAGGGTGATGACCAGGAATGCGCGTTCGCTGCATGCTGGTGGTCAGGATACCCGTTGAAGCCGAGGGTGCTGGTTGTCTGTGTGACTCGCCTCAGGAAAGCTTGCGGGAGTGATGATGATGACGTCACGCTGAAGTAGTTACACGAAGGCTGCGTTGACGTTCATACTCGGGTCACCAATTTAGGGGTATGAGGAACAGGGTGTAAAGTTCACTCATCCACCATAGAAAAGGGATGATCCTCCAACCAGACGGGTGTTGTGTCTGGTGGGCCGACTGCCCGACTGTTGATGTCGGATAGTCTTATATATGTCGTTCACGCGGTAAACTCTAATTGCGCGATGCAGGATTTGTGTGACGTCATGTCTTTGATGCGTAGTTCGTATGTGGCGACCCGCTACACTACCATCCTAAAATAACCGTATTATCAAACATTAATCTTCAAAAATGCTCTGAACACAGAACTCAGACAATATAAATACATAACTACGGAACGTCCAATTTTATGGCTTATTTCGTAAAAATGTACGATAGATCATTGCCCCTACCATAAGTTCTCGATTGCCGAGTCGAAGTCACGCGATGTCGAGACGTGTTGTCGAGACTGCAAAAAAGTGACATTTGGTGACAGCTACAGTTTGTTTTATAATGAAACTTGAATGCCGAAACGCTATGGTATGCTTTTATGTTAATTTTTCATGGTGCTGAAGCTAGTTTTTTTGTGGTTGCTGCTTGTTGTTAATTTTTATTTGTTTTATGATGGATCGATTACCTTAGAATAATGTTGTATCATTAACTAAACTTTGAATCATAAATACCCTTCTTAAATTGAGGTTCCATTTACAAAGGTGTGGAGGTTATTTTCATGACTTTGAAATGAGGGAGTAATCGACCTTCGGTACCATTTTAGCCAAAATAAATTTTATGATTATAGGAATGACATTCAAAGTTTTTTTTTTTAATTTTTAATTATGGAATTTGTCTTGAAGATGGCCAATAAGAATAACCTTAGTAGTCACAATTTGACTAAAACACCAAAGGAAATTCTGAAATTAAAAAACTCATTGAAATGCGTATTACAATCTTCTTCTTTTCATTTCGACGTAGTGGCCACGGTACACGGCACGACCACAGCAGTTGCCTATGTTAATTGCGATGTCATATCGCCTACTGCAATAATACCATCGGACAGTTGCCTTCCCTTGCCTACACCTTTACGTGAGATAATAATCACGTTAGTAGGGGTCATCGCAAGTTTTTTTTTTAACTGGACCTTTATTTATGCACCATTTCCGCAGAGGGGACTTTGACAAATGCCTGCAATTTTTGCTTCCGCTACTTTTCTACCTTTACTTGCCGGCAGGCAGACGTAACTACATGTACGAGTAATTGCTTATCTAATATAGTTTATTTGATCTATGAAGTTAACTCATACTCGTACTGGTCCTCTGATTTTCATTTACAAAAAATATTGTGAAAGTCACTATCTTTGTAAAATATTTCGCTCTTACTGTGTCATTTTAGGGAAATTATTTTCTTCTACCCAGCAGGGTACGGTTGGATTTAAAGTTGGTAGAAAATTATGTTTAAAGTTTTATACTTTAAATATATCTGCAGTAAGGTTTCCTTTTTCTGATTTTATAGCTCGCAATATGATCACGAAGAGGGTCTATTGATAACACATGATAATGGTAGGTTAAATTGAAAATCGCAAATTAATTAATTCATTTCGATAGGCATGGTTTGCATTTATCATTGTCAAATAAAATTACTCTTGAGTTTAGAATATAATTAATAATTAAATATATAACTGACGGTTCATTACTTGCAAATTATTTATCTAAAATCCATTAATTATTCACATAACGCACCTCGAAAAATAAGACATTATCTCAGATTGTTATTAATTATAAAGTTTACGGAGTAAGGGCAGGGGCACACCAACGCGTCCTCTGCGAGAAGTCTGCGCGCAATGAAATTAAAGCTGGCACAATGAATCCCCAAGTTTTAATTAAAGCGTGAAAAGTGTCGCCGGAGACTGCCGCCACCTAGCGACCATCAGATGAGCTCGTATTGTTTTGACCACTTTATTGCGTCAAGGAGATTGTTTTTAACAAATATATTTTTTTTTTTATAAAGGGTTCTTTGAAGTACGCTTTGTCATTGAAATATGGTTTGTACGAAAATTACTATGAAGAACCATTACAAAAGTCGCTAGAAATTTTCGCCTTAGACATCCTTTGATTTTATAGTAGCTAGAACTAAAACAGTGGAGTCAGTTGAGTCATTATATGCCAGTCCATCACTCCATGAATGAGTTCAGTAATTATATGCCAGTCCATCACTCCAGTAGAATTATTGCTTTTAAATTTGAAACAGACGGAAAAAGTGAATAAAACGAGGCTAAAAAGTCCCCTTATTCAATTAGCTTCGATCACCAATGTTATTTTGAGTTTTTTACGACTGTCCTTACGTTTGTAATCGTAAAGATGGATATTTTATGACTTGAGACGTGTCACTTAGTGCACGTACGAGCCATTTTAATTCTGTATTTATGGATTAAAATTTCAGTATTAACATACTCCATATTTTTTATCTGTCATGAAAATTACAATGTATAAATTATTTTATTTTGAAAAATTACGCTTCTTATCTAGGCGATAGATGGCGCTTTTCCCAGAAAGGTTGTATTATGATTTTCACTTTTTTTAATTTCAGAATGCTATTTATGTTGCAAAATATTACTATGGGTCTTTATCGTACCTTTTTGTGGAGTTAGTAGTTACCGCAGAATTTTCCTGACGACCAACGATCGGAGTATGTAAAAATGCGTAAATCCAGGTATTTAGTTTTGCACTGGTTTGAAATGTGGTCGCAATTTCTGTATTTCTTGAGTTTATTTCGAATAATGATCGCAGTTCATGATGAAAATCTATTTTCTGACTGGTACACATAGTGAATAAGCTAGTACCCCATAACTTTTATTTTGTTGTTAAAGCTTCACAGCTCGAGTGCATTTTAATTACATGATAGATAATCCTAACTATATTATTATATTTAATATAGTAAAAAGGAGAGAGTAGGTATAAATGCGAAAATGTTTTTTTTGTTACGCTTTCACGCTAAAACGGCTGAACAGATTTGGATGAAATTTGTCACATGACCTGGATTAGGACATAGGACTTTTCATCCCAATATTCCTAAGGATCGAGACTTATGCGGGTGAAACCGCGGGGCGCTTGCGGGGGGGCTTACTTTAACAGTCGTTTCTAATGGAATTACTTTTATTTTCACTAAAACGATTCCATGCAGCTTATTTAGTTCAGTATAACATTACGTGCTGCATTCACATTCTAACAGAAATTTAACTGCTCTACTAGAAGTAAACCAAACTAAAAAGTAAAAAAATGCAAACATAAAGAAACACAAGCACATACTATGCAACGGCAACTGAGAAAGAAACATAAAAAAAACATAATCGCAAGTAAAAAAGCTGTAAAAAAACTGAAATAAACAGCTTGTAATGAAGGCAAAATTGAGGTTATAAGCTGTTACAAGCTCGTGGTTTAAGACGGAAGCTACTAACAAAGTATGTTATAACGATGTGGTCTGTTTTTGTGCTCGCGCGTTTACCTTCTCGCAATGGAGGTTTGACATGGCACTGGGACCCAGTTTAACGTTTTTTGTCATACTTTCGTGTACCCTTTGAGCTTACGAACTTGTTACATGTAAAAATATGTATTTCAACTTAATTGGGCGGCATGCTGTGTTTGTTTTGTTAATTTTTTACGCTTGAGAGACTTAAAATGTAGCTATCAAGATCGGAGATTAGACTAAAGTATTTTTCTTTGGAAGAAAATTGGAGTTAGTAATTGGGTACATAAATATGATTAGATTTTTCTATAACATTAATGATTTGTGTTTCAAATAAAAATGTTTTATTATAAAAGCAAAAATTTGACCAATATTGTTGTATGAGTGAGCCAGAGAAGGAAGTATTTAAAAATACAACGCTCAAAATCGGACTTACAAACAGAAATAAAATATTCTATTCAGCTACAGGCTCATAACTTCCATCACCTTCCATTTCAATTCAAAAATCGGAAAACAATAAAGCGATTCGGCAATATTAATGAAGTTGCCGAAATTCGTACGCTTTCAGCTGCAGATTTCGGACGAATGGCTGCGGGCGTAAAGGCCTGAGCACTTTAAAATTGATCGAGTTTTCATGTTTTGCGCCGCCACCGTCGCGCCGGCGGCCCCTCGTTGTGACACTGTCATACAAAGTTCAACGAATGTGCACCAAATTGTTTTTGTAAAAGTAATTTTGAATGTGGAATTCGGTGTCGTTTGCGTTTTTGGAACGGGTTAAAGCGAAGGTAATGAGGCCGTTTTCCAAGTTTCAGAGGTGCTTCATTTATGGGACGGCAATTACATTCTTTGAATGATGCATCAAAAGTTGGAACGATTTGAACGTTGTTCTAATTTTCGAAGGAGGTTTAAAAAAAATATGATTCTTTTGAAAATTTGTACCAGACTGAAAAAATATACACATAAATAAATATACACGACACATTTACAACCATTCTAATAAAAGGTACATACACATAAAAAAATCACATTAGAATGAGGGATCCTTACTTAGTAGTCTGTGTCGCTCGCATTTGCACGGTCGGCAGTTTGCCGCCGCACAGCCCCCGGCTATTTCAGAACCTGCCACTGTTCTAAATTCAAACTTTTATATTTTATACTTTTTTGTAAAATGTGGTTTTAAAAGTTTTAGACATGTATCCTTTAGCACATTTTAACAGAATTAGAACAGGTATGTTCCATTTAAAGCAAAAGTTTACTTCATGCCTTCATATGAAGAATACCTGCAATAAGTTCCAACACAAAATGTATTTCATGGCATTATTGTAGCAACATCAGAATTTTATTTTACACGCTCAAAACAATTGCCAAAATTAAGCTGACACATCAGCATTTCCCAACAAATTCGAACTTGTCAAAAACTGGAAAAATTTCAACTCACATACACATACATGATCCCATACAGTTAATGAGTGCTGAGTTGCCAGTGTTGGTAAAAAGCCGGGGTTGCCAGACAAATAAAGATTTATACAGGACAATGTCTCTTAATTGCGCTGTGTCAGGTGGCTCGAATCATACCGATTGTGAAGTTTTAGAAGTTCAATGTCGGGTCTTGTATGACCGGAGGTTGGGTTTGGTGGTTATTAGCAGAATTGAAAATTTAGTTCTAACATCTCCTTGTATAAAATAAACGATTTAAGAAAATTTAAAAAGAAACGGCGATATAAACGTACAAAATTGTTCTCTGGATGTAAAAATCAGTTTATAAGACACGGTTAAAAACCAAAGTGTTAAAAAAACGGATCCAGAATAAAAACTCATGAGATTGGAAACATAGTTAATTTAACACAGAGTAGGTAAATGTAGCTACAACACCATTTTATTTGAATACATCTATTAATTCCAATATCTATCAAACACTTATAACATTATTGTTTCCAAAGTACTAAACTTCGACAATATCTCATTCATCATTAGCGTCACCAACAACCAAATGTACACCTTATTCTTCGTCAGCAAGATTCAAATCTATTCAGAAGTCAGTCCAGTCTTTGCGCAAATGTTAGGACACGTCTAACTCCCTCTCGTTAGGTAATCAAATTTGTTTGCAGTGTGCTAACGAGGCTGCAACGGTCAGGACTACAGTCGCCGTCTGCGTCGTGATTTGCTTGTTAATGTAGTGGTACCTGAAGCAATCGATATTGTCTATTAGCTTAGTCACTGTTCTTGATAGATGTCGTCTCGTTTTGGTTGGTAGAGAATAGTTTAAAAAGCCATTTTGATTCTGAGATGTTTCTTAAAATTTTAATGTTAAACACATTAAACGTAAAAAAGTTACCTGTACCTAACTTAAATTATGTGAAGTACAATCAGACTACTCAATACTGTCCTATGTTCAGTATTCAATATTCTGATTGATATTTAAAAAAATGTTGATAGCATTTAGTTCGAATACATCAGTCTATTTAGTTGATATGATTTGATGAGTAATTTTAAATATAATTTCGTCACGGCCAATCTTATGTAGGATCTACAAATCGTGATCTGTTATGTATGAATACTGAATATTCAATATTCTGATTGATATTTAAAAAAATGTTGATAGCATTTAGTTCGAATACATCAGTCTATTTAGTTGATATGATTTGATGAGTAATTTTAAATATAATTTCGTCACGGCCAATCTTATGTAGGATCTACAAATCGTGATCTGTTATGTATGCATGATACTGGATAATATTTATATTGTCTTTGTTAAATTGACTGCTAAAGCAAAGTTGCATTGCGTCGTCCTATTGTTCAATTAGTTCTCCCTATAATATTTAATTCTTTCTAAAACAATTGTTCACGAAAATAAAATCACAGCAGCAAAAATACCGTTTATTTTCACCAACACATCCATATGCAACGCCAATTGTATTCTTTTAACGCATCCGCTGCACACACGGAAATTAATAAAGAGACAAATTAACGGGAAAACAAAAAATAGTGTTCCAAAGTCAATGACACAATGACAGCCATTGTCGACCACTTGTGCCTCATTAGGAAGAAAAAAACAATTAAGCTGCCTCCACCTGGACAACTTCATCATACAATGCATCAAAACAAAAGTCGTCTTTATTACAATCAATTAGAGGTAGTATTTCTTTGATAATCTCTTCATCATCTGCAGATTTGTGTAGTTTTCCTTCATCGTCGTACATACGTCAGTCGCAAAGTACTGGGGCCATTCCTTTATGAGCATTGTGAACTTTAATCCGGTCGTGAATGGCATTGTTTTAAATCACCTACGGTCCAAAGGATCGTGAGTTCTCATTGTACTGTCGAGTATTGTGCGATAGGTACTTTGATACGGGCGTTTAGGGACGCAACGGTACGTATGGAGTTGGGTAATGGACTTGTCATTTCTCTGCCAAATATTAAATGGGCCATTTAAAGCCTGAGGCTGAATCTCCTTGTTTAACCATTACAATATTGGTATTATCATGAACTTTTATTATTTTAACTAATTGAGTACCTACCTTATTCCTAATTTACAGCGAAGTATTAATATTTGATTATTCCTATGCCTTTTATTATTATTTAATCTGTCGCGCGCGCAATTAGCAGACACAATAGAATTTTATTGTTATCTGTCTCCAATATGAGACACCAGTATTATAAAGGTTAAACTGTATGACTGCTCCTTTGTGCTCAAGTAAAATAAATGTATCCAAATTAACTGATAGAAATACTAATATATAATAATACTAATAATAATACTAATATTTGCAATTTTAAATAATTAATTACAACCTCACATAGAGATGATTAAACTTTCCAAATCTCTCTCATATTGCCTAGAACAGATGTAAACCGTAATGTACTGATAACACCAGCAACTTTCTTTACTTAAATACTCGAGCCTTTTAATATAAACATCGATTTCATTTATCTCGATGCCCCATCGAAGCGGCTGTCGAAACTCGAAGGTAACATGTTAATTTGCCGAGATCGAGTGATTTGTTAATCTCACAATCGATTTGATCGCTCGGCTCGCAATTAATTCGGTCTGGTTAGCATCGATTTGCGATAAACATTTGGCAGATTGTCTTGATGATTAAATGAGTTGTTTTTCCTTTGCTATATTTTTTTAAATATCACTTTATTTTACACCAGATTATACATAATTAAAAACTAACAGACTTAAAATAATAATATTAATAATATGTACAAGTATATATTACATAAAAAGTGGGGGGGGGGATAATTATACACTCGAGAGCAATGAATCCGGGTCACTTAAAGAATCCTAAAAATCTCGGAAACTAAAAATGCTAGGTTAATGCAATAAATTGTATTTAATAGACAATGTAATACTCCTTAAATGAAGGTATTAAAACTTCTTAGTTATTGTAAAGTTAAATCATAAAAAAATCAAATTTGAAAAAGGGCCACTTTCGAAGATGGAACTACGAAATTACAGCATTTGGTTTTGCTTTTGTTTGTAATCTGTCATTTATGTGGGTACATAAAACATGTTGATAGTGCTCTATATTCATTATTCAAGCTGAAATTATGTCGCTTACGCCTGAAGAATGCACCAGAATACTTACAATGCTGGAAACCGGCCGGAGTCAGCGCGATACAGCCAGGACTGTCGGTGTGTCGCTGTCAACAGTACAAAGAGTTACGAAGAAACTGGTTCTAACCAACGCAGACCAGGAACGGGCAGAACCAGGTGTACCACAGCACGAGAAGACCGATACTTGGTGAACACCATGCTTCGAAATCGCTTTCTTACAGGAACTGAACTCACAAATCAGTTTCGACGCCTTGGAGGAAGTAACCCAAGTGCATGGACAGTAAGACGTCGGCTTGCTGAATCTAACTTAAAACCCCTTAGACCTGCAAACGGCCCTAAACTGGAGCGTGGGCATCGTATTTCAAGACTAAGATATGCCCAGAGCCACGTAAATTGGAGTATTGAAGATTGGTCAAAAGTTATGTTCTCCGACGAATCAAAATTTATGCTCTACAAGCACGATGGAAGACACAGAGTGTATCGAAGACCAGGGGAAAGATTCAAGCAAGCATGCATCGAAGAAAAAGTAGCCTACGGTGGTGGGTCTGTACTTGTGTGGGCCGGAATTTCTTCTGAAAGTCGCACAGAGCTGGTGATCATAGAAAACGGCTCTTTAACTAGCGAAAGATATGTGGAAGAAATCCTCAATGATCACGTTGGTCCATTTATGGTCAATTTAGGTGAGGATGCTATATTTATGCATGACAATGCCCGACCTCATACAGGTAGGATTGTGAATGACTACCTTCAAGAGATGAACATTACTCGTATGGAGTGGCCAGCGCGCAGCCCGGATATCAACCCGATCGAGCATGCTTGGGACGAGCTAGGCAGATGCGTAAAACAACGAAACCCTCCCCCAATCACGCTTCGTGAGCTCAAAATTACTCTCACAGAGGAATGGGAGAATATTCCCCAAAATCGTATAAGGAACTTGGTGTACAGCATGCCAAACCGCGTAAACGCAGTAATGGAAGCACGAGGAGGCAATACGAAGTATTAAAATACAAGAAAATCGTAATAAAGTTCAAAAATTTCATGTTTCCTATTTTTGTTTTAAGGAGAGATCAGCAGTTTTTTTCTTTATGTAATTTTGTGTTAATAAAATGTATGGTGACTCATATTTTTTTTACTTTCATTTAAGGAGTATTACATTGTCTATTAAATACAATTTATTGCATTAACCTATCATTTTTAGTTTCCGAGATTTTTAACATTCTTTAAGTGACCCGGATTCATTGCTCTCGAGTGTAGGTTTGCTATATTATTTAATGTCATTATTATTCTCATTAGCTAAGGAACACATTTTTATTTTTGAAGATCTGTGAATAAAGAAAGAAAGTACACATAATCAAGAAAAAAGCGGATATGAATAATTATTTAAATTTTAATACTATACTTCTTCCAAATCTTTTAAATCTTCATTTGAATACTGACCCAAAAAACAGATTAACTGATTTATATTACGAAATATAATTTATGGATCAGGCTGAACACGTTGTTTGAAACCGTAATGCACTTCCCCAAGATCAAAAACTTACAAAATAAGACGCTAATAGAAAGCGCGACCGAAAATCTATCGTCGTAAATTGCCTCGGTACATTTTTCAACGAGAATAGTTTAAGAAATCACACTTAACTTGGTTATAATGCTCCTTAGAAATGCTCATAAATACAGGGGCGCCCTGAAAAAGGTTTTTTCCTTGAATTTAAAGGATCGCTGTGTACTCGTCGTAAATTTTAGTAATAGACACTTGTATTTTTGGAGTGAATTCGAAAATGAATGCTGCGTTAGTGAATACGGATGTGGAATTTGAAATACGAGTTGTAGTCTAGCTATGTCAAATGTCTAATAAATATCGTATCCAGTCTGAATTAAATGATAACATTAAAATTAATAGGAAATACCGTGATAAACCAAAAGCTTCTCAAATCGTTAGAGAAGAAAATGCATTTGATTTTCGATGATCAACATAATCTCAATGAAACTGTGTGAAAAATATGACAAAAGGGAAGAGACAAGAATACTGACCACCCACTTTGCAGTCTACTCACGTGAAATGGAATTATCTTCGCTCTACTGGATACACTCGATCTGTTCTGTTTGGCCTGTCCGAAGATGAAGCATCTTCTCTAATTCTTAATGATTCAGCAGTATCATTACCTAAACAGAACAATAGCACCTTTTTCCTTATCTTCTAATTTTTGCGACCCTCGACCTGTCTATTACTGTCACAAATCATTAGCCAAATGTCAGTAGAACGCCAGCAAACAGTATGAAATTCATGCTAATTGCAAGGAGGGCGGCATTGACGGTGTCACTCGGTAATGGCTTTTAAGAAATGTAATAAATTATTCCACCCGCCGCCGCCGCCACCAGGTGACGAGCGCCGATGTGTTCGTAGGGAACAAGTTACAGGGGATGATAAAAACGCTGGTTATCTTGGGTCATGTGTTTTTAACGAGAGAAACCAAAAAACATTAATTCAGGCTATTAATAGGTCATAAAGTCCCGTCAAACTTTAGCCCAAAGTAGTATTTGCAAGAGACTCGGATGCTCCTATAAATTTTTCTCAGTAGTAAAGACAAAGCTTTTTTGCAAAAATTATGTCGTGTTCAAAATTACTTAATGCTATTAAATTTGTCGGTCGACAAGAATCTTACAGCATTATACATAATTTTTGTTAATCTTTTGTGTCATTGCTGCGTATTATATAATAATATCAAGTCACTTAATCACCATACATAGAAAGTACTTTCATCAATCCCAGAAAGTATATAGTCTTTTTATAAGCATTAAGTTCTAGCCAGCACAAAGTTTCCGGGTCTCATTAGTACCGGGCAAAGATCGTCCCTTGCGCCACACTATGTTTTCAGACGTACGACGTGCTCTTATCGTTCCCGGAATTCGTCTTTTACCAAGTAATTTAAAAAAAGATATGTCTTTTAGGGCTACATTGTTGGCTTTAATCATTGTGAGCGATTTACTGTGTACATAGATATTTATGTGTGTGCTTGTATAAACGATACGCTACTTAATAGTGATGTCTTTCGGTGGTTTTTAATTGAGATATACTTCTTAGTTTGTTTCCGTTTTAGATGCTTATTTATGGGTTAATATAGTATTGTATCGCGTTTATCATATTGTGTCGCATTGTGTGTAACATAAATATGTTACAAAATAATGAACTACTGTTTTATAACGGGGAATATAAAAACGCACTTTAAAAAGTTTAGCTTTAAAATGAATTGAACGAAATATAAAAATAATGGTTCCCATAAATATGCATAGCTTTAAAATTAATATAACTCGCAAAAAAGGTTATGTTAGGTTAAGTTAAAATTGTGACCACGACGCACGATCCAATCGAGCGGTGCCGCGGCAGCGGCCGGCGTGTGCCAAACACGACTAGAATATAATATACAGGGTGGCAGGGACATCGACACGAAAACTGATACCATGGATTCAGTATATCATGGATGGATGACATGGATAAAAATTCAACGTAGGGGACGTTGATTTTTTTTATCGGTTATTAAAAAAACAGCTGATCCAAAAATTTTGACCGCGTAGGTATTGCGCTTTTCTATGATAAACAGCTGATTTAAAACGACTAGAACATATAGAAAATAAACTAAACACTAAACTAAACTAAATACTAACTGGTTTCGGAGTTGGTTTTCGACACAGTTATAGGACTTATAGGTCAAACCATTATTTTTGTAGGTATTTTAATTATATTTTTTATGAAATTATTACTTTATAGTGTATATTTATTTTGTAAAGATTAATGTTTATTAAAGTGATAATATTAAATTATAGATGTATTATTATTTTAAATTGCTGATATACCATTTTATTGATATTTTCATTAAATTTAAAGTGCTATTAAAAACAATCACTTTTTTATCCTACCGCTATTGTCTATGAAACAAAACTTAACATTTTCATTAAAATTTTATAGACTACGATGGTGGCCACAAGCTAAAATCAACTTTACCCAAAATTCCCTTTTTTTTTTGTTTTTACAAAAAAGCTAGCTTTGAAGGATAGCTGTATTTCAATTTTTTTCCTATTTCTAGAAGTGAACTATGGGATTCAACTTTTCTCATCGGAGACCATGGTGCATGTTGCCACTCAATTACCAACATTCCACCAAACTCCCTCATGATCAGCTTCTACCTAAATGTTTCCCAGCAAAATAAAGACCTCCTCACACGCGTACCTGTGGGACGCATCAATTCTATTTAATAATTAAGGCTGTCAAGCTGCGTGTGTCTAAACGAGGGAAGAGATCCTTGGGCGTAGACCTGTGTCACACGTTAATTACCTCAAACTTGGAGATGGATTAATTTTATATGACTTTCATGCTAGTAGTTTATTGATTGTTGGGAATTTGTAATTGCTGATTTGATTGGTTGTTTTTGTATGTACAAATTAGAATGGTAATCAATGTTTCTATTTACCAAAATTCTGAATGCAATACTCAGAATAACTTCTGCAAATATGGAATCAATATTTGAATGCGAATTCTGAGCATGTACTAGGAACATTATATCAGTATCTACTAAAATTCGAGGATTATGGGTACACTTTATGAGAACTAGTATTCTAAATTAATCCATATAACTAAACTACCCTAATATTAAAAGCAAAACAACGCTCGAAATTTACAATAAACTGTCTAAATAATCTGTTGAAATATTTAAAAAAGATTGCGTAAAATCGTCCCACGTCTCCCCTGGTTCCATTTGACCAAGTATTGAGTTCCACGATGGTAAATCATCACCCTTCTGCTTACCTCCATTTGCGAAATAGCCGTCCGCCTATTAAATGTCGATTTTTTACGTAAAGACCAGTCCCTACTGTACCCTGGCGCCCTGCCTCCCCTGTCTGAAGGGAAACAGTTGATATTTGAAGGAGCCTTTTAGGGTTGAATTTTCTTTCGTAACTTTCTTTGAATTTAAATGTATTGAGTTTTGAAATGTTGAAGTTTTGAACTTTTTTTTTTGCTATAGCGAATGTGAATGACGGGGAAGAAAAATTGCCATATAATTATTTTTATCTTTACTGTAGGTACCTATATGGTAAATCTAAGAAATATTTGAAATAGCTGAAATAATTAACGGAATACATTTATGTTGCACTGCTCTTTCTATTTAAAAACTCTATCATTTACGAATAGTTTACAGGTAGTAATAGTTTACATTCCCAAAATCTTTTATAGCACTAACTTTTTACGTTCTGAGTCCCTCATGAAGTACGAATTTCTATTGACTCATGGCTCAAATTCGTCATTCAACATAATCCTAACTCCATAAAAACTAAAACAAAAACCGTCCAAACCCACCCATCACGATGAAGGAAGTACAGATTTCCATACATGAATCATTTTGGCTGGGCACTGCTCAGTTGAAAACTGGCGTGCAACGTCACAACGTCACATGGCACACAGGCCTGTGACGTGTCAGGAAGTGGCACGCAGGAAGTCAAGGGAAACATTCAGTGCTGGGGTATAGTGCAAGGAAGAGGAAAATGGCGGGCAATATTTGATATATACACGACAATAACTGTTTTACTTGATGTCAGATTCTTAAAGCTTTTATCTTATGCAATAGTTTTTGCCATAAAAGTGATACTAGTGCACTTAATTTTAACCTACGAGTACTTGATTTCCGTTAGTCCCAGATGTTTTGTCTGCCAACTTATGACTGCGATCTATCGTATGATCATTGATCGGCCTATTTTGATATTATTTAAACTGTGAATAGTGATTTCATTTGAGATAAGTAGTTGATCGTCAACGGCAAATTTGTTTCGGTTTTTAATCTGTCAGTCTCTTCTACAAGTTACCACTCGAGAAGAGTACCACTCGGGAATTCTCAGATTGTTCTCATGAATGTCTCGTACTAACAACTACCAATCGCCATTCCCTCATACCTCACAAACAAAAAAGCAGAAGTATTAAGTTCGCCGCCATTTTGAGATTACCAGCGGACTGTGTGCGGTGCGACTTAATTTATTGCCCTCCAAAGTGTTTGAATTGTTAATGCTACGTTCTACTTACAATGTCGGAAGTGCACCTTTACTGTATTTATTTTTATTTACTCAACGATTGTTCCGTTTTGCGATGATTTAGATGCAGGATATCGCTTTTTTATCTTCAGCTTATAGACTGCCATAAGGGAAGTGTTGTTATTGATGAATTATCTCTCTTCGACTATATTAAGTGTCATTGTAGCGTTGTTATTTAAATCTGCTTATTATATTTAAGATCATCCTCGTCATAGTACGGACTACTTCTTATATTGAACTATTTGCTATTTATGGGCCTTCATCAACATAGCATTATCTCTACCACTGTCCATTATATCAGAAGCACTTTCGTCTGTTACTGTCACAGCTGAACTTGTGAGCTTATCTACACTATCTTGATGTTTGTCTGAATCATTAAAAACTTATCAAGTTTATACCTCAATCCAAAACTATACAAACACGATATGAATATTCATCAGTTGTTTTTTTTTTTTTACTCCAAACTTAAGCGTTTCGTTGTCAAATGTCAAATTTGAGTCAAAACTAACACAACTATGATCAAAGTATGATGCGAGCCAGAACTATGTTTTTAATTTCGTAATGGTCTCCCCTGAGATTGCCCTCAGAATACAATAGTGACGTACTAAGGACGCCGCCGGGTTGTTTTTCTTTTGTAATTTTATTATTCGTTTTTTTACTCCAATAGTAAGCACATTTTATGAGTAACATGAAATTTGTAGATTGTAGGCGTTAACTATGCTGGTACCTAATCAGTTTAAAGCAAAGAAATTTTACTGTCGCCGAAATTCTGAAAGAAACTATTGAATGGAATGATGTGACATGAAGTGGTATATTCAAAGCTCAGATGATCAGGTGAGACTTATGTATTATAGTGTATCAGCACGTGTATTTACTATCTTTCTCTCCAGATTTTAATCATTCACTATTGGATATATTATACCCTGTATTATTCTCAAAAGATAAAGAAAATAGCCAACCAAATAAGTAAACAAAACTGCACGGACAGGCATACATTAGTTTAATTTTATATATAGATCAATTTGAGTGAAGTAGAGCCGTGGGTCGCCTGGGGGACTTTAATAAAAAACCACTTTATTCCTGCTCCTTTTATGTAATAGGTATTTCATTATACTGATAATTTCCCTTAAGTAAGATTCTCCTTATTTATGTAGATAGGGAAAGGAACATTGGTAGCTGAAATGTACTGCTGAAAATAAAAATCTACCTGATTCATAATGGTCATTTGGCAACAATCAATTCTTTGTTTGCTGTGACCTTAACCAAAGCCAAAGAGATCTAATGGATAGAAAGTCGTATGTCACTGCCACACAATTATGTCAACCATAACAATGTTATTGCGTTCACTGATCGAATGCTACACGTGTATCGCTTTTATGTGAAACATTTACTTACGAAGATAAATTTAATATTTTTGTGGAATCAGTGATCCAACTGACATTTTATAAGTTTCGAGATATTAATAAAAACGCGTTTTTGCTTATTAAAAATGTACGATATTTTAATGTATATTTTTAATGTTTTCACTTTATAGGATAAGTACCTAAAATTATAACTTTTAATTTATTATTATAAAAAAAAAACATACAGATACAGTTAAATGAATTTGTCAGACTATTTTTGCACTTGGATCACTCGTAACTTTTATGCCATTAAATAATCAAAACATAAGTGATCTAACTTACGTTTTTAATTATTTTTTACCATAATTATTTTCTAAATTATATGAAATTACATTCTCCATTTAATTATAATAGCATAATGAGTATTATTATTAAAAATAGTATCAAAACATTAATTGTGAGTACGTTCATTTTATGTATAAATCTTTTATACAATAAACAATCTAATACTATATAAACTATGTGTTTACAACTAAGTATTATATATGTATATTTTATTGAGGAGCTCGTGGCTAAGTAATAACTGCCGCACGGGTCGATCCGTCAGGTTAAGCTACGCTTGCCGGGGTTGGTCTGTTGATGGGTGACCATCTTTACGTACCGAGACTCCTCCGTGCCTCGGAAAGCACGTTTAGCCGTTGGTCCCGGCTGTCATTCGTGAATCTTTGACAGTCGTTACGGGTCGTCAGAAGCCTGAAAGTCTGACAACCAGTCTTACCAAGGGGTATCGTATCACCCAATTACTGGGTTGTGGAGGTCAGATAGGCAGTCGCTCCATATAAAATACTGGTATTCAGCTGCATCCGGTTAGACTGGAAGTTGACCCCAACGTAGTTGGGAAAAGGCTAGGCAGATGATGATATGTATACTTTATTTACAATTGTGATTTGAATAAAACAAAATAAAGTTACAAGCACTTTAATGAGTTGTCAAAAAATATTAAAATTGCAAACATTACATAGCCTATTATTATATTCTTGATAATGATAGTAGGTCACTGGTAAAAACTCACGCTACTTAATAATTTTTTCAATATCCCTACTTACTATAGTATATTTTTGTTGACCAATCTTAATGTTAATCATCTAAACTTTTACTGTAAGTTATCTTAGCTTTTATTATTATTACTAGCTTTGACCCGTGACTTTGACTGCGTGAAATTTCGGCCCACCCACCTCCGTTTTCGCCTAGCGTTCCTTCCGACTTGTTTTCGTTTTGCTCGGCTCCTAAGAGTTGTAGCGTGATGTTACATAGTCTATAACCTTCCTCAAGAATTGAGCTATCCAATTCAAAAATAATTTTTCAAATCCGACTACGCGTTCAAACATCGTCAGGTCATTTATGTGTATCTACTTCGTGGATTTCTCACTAGCAAATCCGTATTTCCATACGAGTAGTACATAATTCTGCCACAAACTTTATAATTTTCTACAAGCACTAATAAGTTCTCTTTTAGCTTTAGCAAGTCGATTTCATCACTTAATAACATTTATTTTGGTAACGTAGAAAATTGACTTACTTCGTTGTATCAGGAAGCCATTTTAGTCGCCCCTAATTATTATCTATAGGCTTTCAGTAACGAGAATGTATGATACATACGGATGAACCGATCAGTCAGCAAACATGATCGTCAATCATTAGTGGTCAAATAGGGACAGAGAGGATAGTTCTAGAAACAAAACAAGGACGTGACATTTCAGTAGTAAACAACGTTTAAATAACGTAAGACAAAGGAAGACAAAGATAAAAAGTAATTGTGATTCAAGAGAAAGATGAGAGCCAGAGAATGTTCAGCCAATAAAAAATATTGAAAGAATGCGTCCGGAACATGAAAAGATTGTTTTCAGAACGATGGAAACTTCAAATGCTTGCTATAGATAGGTATAGGGAAGATGTATCACCTCAAGATTCCATTGCAATGGCATACTAACCTAACCTTTCCTCTCCAAAAACTATAACAACAAAGCAGGTGAACAGCCCAGCAATCGACAGACCCTTGTGTCCCACGACGAAAGGTAATTGGGCCATCGAAAATTGATCGTGTTCTGATCGAGATGCGGGCATTCAGCTGCCTGTTGATATCACGGGACATTACTCTTTATTAACTTGTCGCTTTTTCTCGCTGTCAACAAATACGAGCCGTTTGATGTGAACATTGATTTATTAATACGGATTCGTCGAAAGAGCAATGTGCGTTATTTTGTTACTTATATTGTTAAGGAATGAGTCATGATGATGAAAAACAGCTTCGATTATTAATATACCAAGAGTTATTTTGTTTGAGTTTACTAACTGAGCGATAAAAAACTACATATACTAACAATAAGGAAAATGACAAACACCTATTTCAAAAATGCAATTGACAAAGAACTAGGTCGTTTGCTGCTTAACCCCCTAGGGACAACCGTGATAAACGTCCTTATGCAAATGAAGCCATTAAATAAAGCATCGAATGACCCCTAATGTTTTACTTTAAAAAACGTAAACAACTTGAATTGGGTGTTTTATAATCACGCTATATTACAATTAACGTTGTTCACGGCAATACTGAATTAATACGGGAAGTGGGAGAACCCTACTGTTAGTATTAGGGACATAGAAAATGATTGTGGGACTTTTGTGATTATAACCGGCTTATCTGAAATTGACGATTAAATTCCGGTTTAGCCAATTGTTGGGACATTTACCCCATTAGTGAGATATAAGATTGTGGGTTAATAGAGTTATTAAGATAGTAAAAATTATTTTATGATTTGAAGTTAGAAAATCTTTATTGGTTCGTTAATTAGGAATATGAATTGGAGTGAATAAATAAATCATCTCATCTCAATCAATAAATAATCATACATGCAATATCTGTGAGCAAATTTTTGCTTAATACATAAGTATAGTTAATCGCGTATCAGTGATAACATTTGCACTACCAAAATCATCCTTACTAATAGACACTACATGAAGGCGCTGTCAATGTCTAATTGTTACCACTGATGTGCGGTTGACTGTACTTACTTCAATAATTGGTAAAAATTCATCAAAACACCAGCAGCCAACCTAAATTACCGCCAGCTTGGTTGGTATTAGTTATTCTGAATTATTATGGTGCAATGGTACTTGTCCAACACCATTTTTATCTGTTTTAACGTCAAAATACTACCACCAAAGGTCTTCCTGCACTGCTTATCAGTGTCTAAAGGCGGAGTTTGTTTGTAATGTATCATTTACGGCGAGCTTGGTTACAATACAGTGATACACAAGACGCGACGAAGGCTCGTTTCGAGCACCATGTAATTTTCGATTCAAAGGAATTCATGAAACAGCCGCCAGTCGAGTGGAGGATCCGGCGCTCGCATAGAGCGGCTCGGTTCGCTGCATTGACTACTGTAACGCGTTAAAAAAGTTGATACATTACAACAAAATGTTGCAAGTCAGTCTCCACCTTAAGGTATTTGATATCATGTTCATAATGATAATCTAATAAATTGTAAAGGTTATCACTAAATTCAATACACTAGCCCAACCTTACGCTAACGACCCATCCCTCGTATATCACTCATAACGTAAAATAGCTTTTAAGTTTTATTACGACGATGATAACACCACATAATGACTGTTTTATTAATCATAAATTTTACACCTTTACGACTTAATGTTTGGACGTCGCCACTGTAAATATTTTCCGTGACTATCAACGAATTTATGAACATTAAAAATATTTCTTCGACAGTCAACGAGACAATGTTTGTGTAAGAAGGTAGCGTTTATGGGACGATAAAGACCAGTGAAGAAATGAGAGCGGAGGATATTTTCATTTCGGTTAATATTTGTTAATACATTGTAAATGAATAAATATGTTAATTCTTGGATACAGGTGACTTAACGGGAAATGAGTAGGTATGTGAGGATCTTAGCAGGTAGTTTCTGTAGTTTCTGCCTACTCCCATGGGAAAAAACATGAGTTTATGTGTGTTGGTAAGTTTGGCTGGGTTATCTTAAATGTTTAATAAGAGTCACTCCACATGAAATTCTGAAATTACTTCATGACATTAGTATAGTAAACTACTTAGTCCAGTATATTGGGACACATAAGGTAATTTCTTCATGTTCATGGTAAGTGAGTGAGCCTATCTTTAGAAAAATGAAGGAGCAAATGGAAAAAATGCAAAATAGTTAACTGACTTTTAGCACATAACTGAGCAAACCTTTTTAAATTTAGTCTCCTTATGAGTTTAACGACTTACTTATACTACTACTAGCTACACCCCGCGGTGTCACCCGCGTATGACTCGATCCCGTGGGAAAAATAAAAAATCCTAATCCAGATCATGGTCTATCCATGTGCCAAATTTTATTCAAATCTGTTCAGTCGTTTTAGCGTGAAAGCGTAACAAGCAAACTCACTTTGGCATTTATAATATCAGTTAGGATTGGAATAAGCCACGTGCCACATTGAGGCTATAAACACTTGGCTGTCAAACTAGAATTTAATATTTAATTCGATGTAGGAGTAACGAAACGTCATAACGTCGCGTCACGTCGCGAAGCCGAGATGAATAATAAATTAGATCTATCGTGGATGGGAATTACTTTATTATATAATGTCTTTGTAGGTAGGTAGGTATAGACAGGAACTGTAATCAGGGTAAAGTAGAGTTTATTGAGTAACAATGGTATGTAAACAGAATTAGTGCAAATGTGATCGCCTTGAGCCCCATTTACACGATTCGTGTTAGTGAGAATATATTCTAAGGTTTATATGTATTTGGACGTCCAAACTCTACAAATGGAGAAGGGACTCACTCTTTTTTTATAATATATAAAATCTATATCGTTGAACTGGTCAACAATATAGTGGGACCATCCATAGACAATAGAGCACTTTTGTTTTTTAATTGTAAGGCCCGTTCACACGGCTACGACCAGAACGATATTTTGTTACTGTATAATTTGGGATCATCCGGCAGTTTCTTGGCAGTTTCACCCGCGCGAAGCAGGGGCGACTCGCTAGTATTTTATAATTTAAAAAAACTGGCCTGTTGTTGTCCCAGTAACTGCAGGGCAAAGGGGTTTACCCTTCTCTGTCTGTCAAAAATATTACTAGATTCTCAAAATTTAAGATATTTCATGAAAGGCAGTAGAAATCACATAATAAAGCGGGTATTAACTAACAAAATCATACACAGCATTAATGTCTACTGTTAACAGGACCAAAGTATGATACCTACTATTTTGCATAATTCGTTGATATCATGGTACCTACCAAAACAATAAAAGATCAGTAGCACAAAATAGCACTAAGTAGCTTGAAGCACCATAAAGATATTTCCCAACGCACACCGCGTGATCTTGTTACCTTCAAAGCAGCCAGCTAACAGCTTTCATCTCTCAAAGGCACCTACTATGACAGTCTAAACAAATATACTACGTTTCCTTTTTTATATAAACAAAGATAAAAATGGATGTGTGTCAGTGCTTTTCTGATGGGGCGAAAGAGAGAGATAATGTGTGTGAATTAATTTCTTATCTTTATCACATTCCTTGGTTTCAATTCTAGTATAATTATAAGTTAGAACTGAAACTCAAAACTTTTTTTTTTCATCAAATCCATACGTGTGGGGTATCTATGGATAGGTCTTCAAAAATGATATTGAGGTTTCTAATATCATTTTTCTAAACTGAATAGTTTGCGCGAGAGACACTTCCTAAGTGGTAAATGTGTTTTTTTCGTTATGTATTTTTGTGGTGTACAATAAAGTATAAACAAATAAATAAATAATAAAATGTGTGTAACTTCTAAAATAAGAGAATGATAAACCTAATAAAAATATATGATGTACATTACCATGTAAACTTCCACCGAAAATTGGTTTGAAACGAGATCTAGTAAGTAGTTTTTTTTTTAAATACGTCATAAACCGCAATTTACCTTTCATTCAATCAATTCAAATATAAAAATATTAAAAAAAAACATTTAATTTCATAAACATAAACCTTATGCATACACCGTAAACCATTATAAGAAAATAATGGTTCACGATTTATGCATAAGGTTTATGTTACTTATGTTGCTACGGAACCCTTCATGGGCGAGTCCTACTCGCACTTGGCCGCTTTTTTACGTAGCGATTTGACTGAAAAGCTATGTTGCTTAAATGTCTAAAAGGTCTTATGCTGAAGGAAGGTTTATCAAACAGACATGTTCACCCAGAAAATCACCATAGTTTAATTATCTTAGTTGGCCATATTTTCTATCCGTAGGTATACGAAATAAACTCGCCTCGAATAAAGCAAAAAGCTTTGCCAAAGTGACAATCCAATTGTTGAATAATTCTAGGCATCAATTGGCTACGATGAAGATTTGGATATCTTATGTGTTGTGACGGACACTCAACGCGTGGCTCTCATACAAATTACAAACGTGTGCGTTCATGTTACATGTAGACATTAGTCACCCATATATGCCCATAATAAATACATAAGAAACCCATCTCCCATGAAGTCTAATGTCAATATAACTGCAGGTAAGTATACATTCGTGCAGTAAAGTTCAAGTAAAGTAGCGCCGAGGGGCGTCGACGCGTCGTGTGGAACGGACTCGGATCAGCGCGCCGAAAAATGACGCGTTCCGCTCCCAGCTGGGTTTTAAAGTTCGGTTTAGTAATGTTTCTTGAAGTCCAATATGTTCCAACACATATTCATTTTGCCTTTGTTGGCCTAGTTATTATTTTACCTAGAGGGCTAGACAAATGGCAATCGCTTTCAAAGCGTTTCGTATTTCTACGACTTTCAATAGGATTTATAAAACTTTTCGGTAGTTTTTCAATTAAATTTTGACTTTTCCATCATAGTTATTTCTAATTTTATATTGTCGCTTTATTTAGGCCCTCTTTCACATAAGTACTGTATACTATGCAGTTTGTTACCCTTCACACAGTTAGTCTTTTTTGCCCAAAAAGATTCGTTATATTATAAGGTACAAAAATATTTAATTGCCCGCCACGGCATTTCAAACTTCGTCGTCAGAATCGACAGTGGCGACCTACTAGAAAACCGCCGAGACAATGAAGCTGGTCCCAGAGAAATGTTTCAACTACTTTCTACATTACATACTAAAAACTACTCAATCCACTTCTTGTAAAAACGAAAGAGCTCAGCAATGCTGAAGTGATAGTGGCGTTGTTGCACTGACCTTAAAGGGTCAATATTATCAACGGTATATGATACAAAGCATGCTTTTTATTTGAGTCAGGGGGCTGACTCAAATAAAAAGTATGCTACGTATCAGTGGAGCTTCCGTCCACATTAAATGAACACATTAAGTTGTTTAATCAGTTGTAAAGTTTATTATTTTAATGCAGGGACATCCGGTTCTGTATGGATGCGCTTTATTATAAGTCTATTGTGATTATGGTGTGTCACCTCTGGATTGTTTTAGGAAGTACTCGTATACTTTTTCTTTTATCTTGTACGTATTTAATAAAAAAATAAAAGTATAATCAGCATTATCATATAAACAGGGTTTCTAAACAAATCACCGCGGAAGATTAGCCGTGTATATACAACAAAGCTCAAGCCTGAATTAGGGTGTTAGTTTGCATTACCCTTTGGACAGAATAGACCCCCATTTTGTTAATCAATTTCCAAAGGACAGACATTCAAAATTCTGTACGAAAAATAGTCGCAAGAAAATTGTCAAAACAATGTGAAAAATGTGAGATTCTTATCAATTTCTTTTTAGTCCCGACAAATAAATATCATAAAACCATTAAAAACAAAATACAATTTATTTAAACAAGCAAATTCGAAACAAGTGAACGTTCTAAAATTGCATACGAAGCGGACTGAGAACTGAGCGGAACAGCTAATTTCAAATTGTTTGAAACACATAAAATCGGGCCATTTTATAGACAAAAGAAAGCACTAAAAAGCGAATGTAACGTTCGCAACACACATCTAATTTAGATAAAGAGTTTGAGATAAACGGTACAAATCACTGTACACAAAACTACTTTGCATAGGTCTTTTCAGATGCAAATAGCTGTATTAAATTTGCAATTTAGACCCCGACAACGCACTGACGTGTGGTCTAAGATGCAAGAGTTGTCGCAAGTAGGGTAGTGATTTATG
The DNA here is from genome assembly GCA_963853775.1 of Xanthia togata. Classification (NCBI taxonomy): domain Eukaryota; kingdom Metazoa; phylum Arthropoda; class Insecta; order Lepidoptera; family Noctuidae; genus Xanthia; species Xanthia togata. The sequence goes on along the minus strand of OY970788.1, from coordinate 8,906,609 downwards.
ATGTATTGAGGATTTCTGCTCTGATTTTCGTCAAATATGTAGTTTAATTACTCCACCTATCGAATGCCAAGCTCAAACTTCTTCTGACCTTTGATGACTTTAACATATTTTTAATGTATTCTCTTATCCATGAAATCTATATAAGATTCTGTTATAATTATTACGTAACCAGTACGGTACCTAATATTCAAAACATCAAACAAATAGCTAAATTACAGCTGCGCGCACAGATTGCATTAAGTCTGCGGCGGCGGCGCTTGAGTCGTCGACGGAACAAAATGTTGCCATTTTTTTTTTTTTTTTGTATATAATCATTTAGGACCAAGTATTGTATTTATTTTATTTTTGATTTCTTATTTTGTTATTTCACTATATGTTGCACCGGTTGACGTCTTCAGGTAAAAGCCGGCTGTCGCTGAAAATCAGCGCTGGGGTTCCGTCTCGCATAGGGTTGCGACGCATATTTTATTTCTTTCTTTTCTTTTCTTTGAAGAAGAAGAAGTCACATAGTGCAAAAATCTATACAAGTCGATCTACTAAGAATTAAGGATAATCAAGAACTCTCGATACCTCCTGCAACTTATACCATCACATCTTCTGGCAACGCGTCGAGCCGCCAGTACCTTCAGACAATGAAGACATCCCATTGTGATGCTATACGTTTTATGCATGCCTTAGTACAAGCTGGCAGGACTGACCGTAAAATTGATCGTGCTTTATAATGGATCCGTGTTGATTTCTAGACGGACAGGTAGGTATTTAATGCATTTGAATGGGTAGGCATTGATTGAGCTGCAATAAACCTGCTTAGATTTTATAACGGTGAGTTATGTTTTATCCCCTCTAGTACTTACATACACAAACAGCCAGACCCGAAACAACTACTTGTAGGTCATACAAATATTTGTTCCGTGCGGGAATCGAACCCGCGACACGCAGCGCAGCAGTCAATCGCTTAACCAATGCGTTAACCGTGCCGTCATGTCAATGTCTTTGTAAATTGGCAGCTTTTGGGGACAAAACGTTGTATCGATCTAAACCAATTCTGTAGTCGTTTCTTACTGTCGCCTACTATAAATTATTACCATTCTTAAATAAAACTTAGTCACACCCAAAAACTTTTAGATATCACCCGAATTATATTCCCAACAAACACTTAACAAAAATGCTCTCTTCTCGCATTACAGAAGAAAAATAGCAATCCAGTTAGGCATCGGAAATGGAGGAGAAATGTCACCATAAGGATAATCTACGTAAGATAATTTCCACTCAAGTGGTTCGATGTCTTCGGCCGGAGGTCAGTGAGTAACGCCACGGGGTGCGCAAACTGATGGGGACTTAGCAGGAATCTCTTAATTTATAGTCTCGTTGAGATTTGTGGGACAAATGAGGGGTTGAAGCGTGGAGTTAGTAACACGTGTGGTGCAGTATTTAGACGTATTTCAAGCATTCTAACATCACATGTAGCCACTAGTGGTAGTGTGGTCACTTCTTTACAATATGATCCCGAAAAAATCATAGAACTTGTAAGTCCTTCAAGGTAATACACCAGTGTGCCCGTGTTAGTTACACTATGAGACAAAGGCCTTTCCTGTGCTTCTACTTAGGTGCTCCTCCGCTTTCTGCAATCAGCCTTCCCCATCTGTCCTCCTCCTTCAAACTATTGTTAGAGAGAGAAAACGATTCGTAGAGACTTATTAGGTTTAACCATCTTATTTAAAGTCGTAAATCAAGACGTGGATTGCCCTGATTTGGTGAGTCAGCTGAGCATGACTACCTAGACCATCCGCCAGAGTTCAAAATTATAGTCCTTTCTTAATCAAATCCAGTCAAAACAAATACGGATACAATGCGCCCCTTTCCTATATCCTCAGAAGATGAAATGACTTGCTCCACAGTTGCGATCTTGATGTTTTCGGTAATAAATTGTATATAATATATGTGAACAACATATCTATTAAAATGTAAGGTGTAAAGTGTTATTATAAAAAATCCCAGATTTACGTAAGTTATAGCGCAAAATAATAGTAGTATTCAACATTTTCTTTTTTATTATTATATTTTTAAATTGTTTTATCATTTTATTTGGAATTGTTTTATTATTATTATGTAATTTGATGTTTATAAACTTTTAGGTGCGTTGAGCGGTTTGTGTTTTATGTTCTAGTACGCTAATTGATAGTGTCGTGCTTTCCTGTAATTTAGATACATGCGAGATCTATATTATGACAAAGACTGTGGGTTAATGCTGTGTATGTGTTTAGTTGGTAAGCCTTTATATAAATAAATTGTTCTAAATAGTCTTTGTAATGGCCGCCGTACGTATGCTATCTTTGTTGTGTCACGGAGAAATTTGAATTCAAGATTGTCAGGGGTTCTCAATCGCACTGTGTAACTGTCGCTTAAAACATTAATTTACCATTCCCTGATCCTCATCAAAGATCTCGTTGGTTGGTACTTGATCTGTACATAGCCGTATTCTAAGCTAGTTTTCCTTTTTTCTCATTTATCTTTTCACTTGCACCGTAACACGCTCTTATCTACAGACTCATAGTGGGTGAAATAATCTGATTTGTCCATTTGCCGGTCGCGGGATAGTAACAAACGGTCCTATGTTCGATTAACACGATTGCTTTTTGTACTCATTGTGTTTTCACTGACTTAATTGACGGTAAATTTATAATCTTTGGATTTAGGGGCACTTAGATCTTGTGTCGTTGTTATTCTTTGCTGTTTTTGTTCGCGTTATGGATGTTATGATACTCGTTAATAAGAGTAAGGATTAAGTTATTTCATGAGGCGACAGTTTTTCTATTTGGCTTATTTTCAGACGCAGTATTCTCTATTATAGAAAACCAGCAACAAATTGCACAGCCAGTTTGCATTATGCTAAGATATAATCTTTTTGACGTTCAATTTTGTACTGTTTGGACAAAATTTCCTGTTCGTGTCATAAATTATTTGTTTTTCTTTCTTTCAATATATTTTATTACAAAATTCATACAAATCCCAAATGGCACCAAAATCGTATAAAAGAAAAGATCCATTGTTATTAATAATACAAAATCCTCATCTCAAAAAACATTGAATTAAACTTTGACAGAGAGCTTTTTTTACGCGCCTCTGAGAGCACCCTACAAAAACATCACAAAGATACTTTGACATCTAATTCCGTTGTCTTGTCCTTCAGCATAATAAGGCACAAGCACACTATACGACTATAAATCCATAGCACGTTATCGCGTCATCCCCCTGTGTGTCGCAAATCCGGCAGCATTTGTAACCGACCCGCGGATTATCGGTTCGCCCCGGGCAAAAACAAGAACCCCGGACGAAGCACCCGTGGACATAAATTCGCGACAATGATTCATGATCGCCGCGTTCGAAAGTTTTTGCACGAGCGATTAATCGCAGCGACTTTTAGGGAAATCGCTGCAACGCTTAATGTGGGTGCGTATTATTTTAATGACAGCGCTCCGAGCATAAAAGGTGTTTCGAGATAAAAACTGTTTACTGATTTACCGGTTTATCCTTTTAACTTGCGGTATTATTGTTCTTTCGTAACAAAATATCGGGCTTCTATTTAGGGGGTTGCGATCGTTATTTAAATCTTTTGCGACATTAATAAAAGATATGGAAAGGGCTCTTACAGATACCCAGCTGTACGACTTATCATGCCCATAAGTTCCTAGATAAGAAATGAATCGCCATGTCTCTATATAAAGTGCAAAAGCCGCACTATGCTGCAGCTTGCATTGGTATGCTTCCATGTAAAATGGCTGCCAGAGGCTATCTGTTAATTAATATTGCAGTCGTAACCGTGACCGCAGTTTAACACGTGATAAAACCTGCAGACAGAAAGTAAATAAAACGTGTTTCTATTAGCAAATAGGAGGTTAAAAGGAGGTGGTTTTCATCGTTTGTTTTTTTTTATTAATAAAACCGGCCAAGTGTGAGTCGGACTCGCACACGAAGGGTTCTGTACCATCGTACATTATTTACCAAAAAAAAAAAACTAAACGAAGAATATAATTGTTTTTTTATCTTAATGAAACTCGCAAAGATATATTTGTTTTCATAATGATACTATAAGTTTAAAAAGTTATTTTTGCAGTTGCAGAAAATCACCCATAATTAAATAAATACGTTTTATATCGCCTTTTTTAGTATTTGTTGATTATCTACAGTATATACAGGGTTACTGGTAACTCCTCGACGTATTCCTTGCACGACGTCATAGTAGGGTTAAAATGCAACAAATTAAGCCACCAAATGTTCTACCAAAGTTCAGTAGTTTTTGAGCTAGTTACATTTTCAGTTTTTTTATGAAAAATCTAGACCTAATGACAGACCTAGTTTATGTGACCCTAGTAAATTCAATTGAAGAACTAAGGGAGAGAATAACAGATGCGGCGGACCAGATGAGGGCAACAATCACATCAAGAATCACAAACCGAAGTGAGGAAGCGAATAAGAACATGTATTCGAAACCGAGGGCAGCACATCGAACAAGACGTGTGAAAGTGTAATTAAAAACTGATATTGATTAAAAATAATGCTAATATTCACGAAATTGTTTTATTTGATTTTCCTCACTCCTTTTTGTGAGACGCACATAATGTAGTCCATAACTTTGTATTAACTTTCATACCTTTTTGGATAGCTGATAAGACAAGTATATTTTCCTAATAATTTGTACATCAGGCGTAGTATTTTTTTTTCACTAGACAACATTTTGTATGAAGTAACAGCAAAAAACACAAAAAAATAAATGTTTGTTTAGTGATATTTGCCCTGGCATTTTTGAACTTTTAATTATGAAAAAATATTTGCTACGGCATAAACTATGATATTAACTTAAATTTCAGTACAGTCGCGCTGTAAATCATTTTTAAATTGGCTCCAAATGATTTAATCTGGGATTTTTCATAAAAAAAAACTGAATATGTAACTAGCTCAAAAACTACTGAACTTCGGTAGAATATTTGGTGGCTTAATTTGTTGCATTTTAACCCTACTATGACGCGTCCTGCAAGGAATACGTCAAGATACCAGTAACCCTGTACATAGAAGTTTCATAAATTCTTCCTAGAATCTTTTCCTATTTAGTTGTTGAGATAGAGCTCGTATAAAAAGGGTCTAAAACTGACAACTTTTACGGCACCCTATTTCATAATTTTTGAAGAATTAAAAAAAAAATGTTCTCTTCTCGATGAGCTCTAGACAGTGACAACCCACATGCCAGGTTAAGATGTTTTTTTTTTCAAACTCAAAAGTTTATTGTATGAAGAGCCTCTAATTTTTATTATTTGTTGTTATAGCGGCAATAGAAATGCATAGTCTGTGAAATTTTCAACTGTCTTCCTATTACGGTTCATGAGATACAGCTCGCTGACAGACAGACGAACAGCAGAGGCTTAGATAATAAGGTTCTGTTCGGCACCCTTCGGGTTCGGAACCCTAAAAATGAGACGTGTCTTGAAACTACCAACGAATTATTAAATAAAAATGATATTCACTTACATCTTAAACTCTAGAGGCAGTCAACTTACCATCCTCTTGACTGCCCAATGTCTGGGTACATCTCAGCATGAGCTATTTACATCTTACAAGATTGCTCATGGTGATTCGTGACAAGAGAAGAACTATAATTCCTGAATAAATATAAATATTACTCAACAGAGTCCTCCAAATGATCAACATTTCATTGCCCACGCTAAACATGAATGTCACCACTGACTGAGCAACTTCATTACGCCAACTGATCAAACCAGCATTAATCTCCCCGCTCTATCATAAAAAAGGTTATAAAAATAAGGCACGCTACACGCTTCGACTCTTGTTTATGTCGTTGCTGCATTCGTACTCGCGACCGCACTCGCAGACTCACACCCATCCATTTGCGGCGACAGATCAATCACGACTCAACATCAAGCTGGGAATAATGATCCTTTCAACACTTCATGTATACTGAGACACACATTTTCGACCTTGACTCTTGTAGCTCTAAGGTTGAAATTTAACTGTAGTGTTAGCAAGTAAAGTAAAGAGGCAATATGCGTTGTTCCTTTGAGCTATTTAAGCTCGCGCTAAATGATCGACGCGTCATGTTTCTCTTTGCACTAAGAGAAAATATACAAGTCCAAATAAGATCTGTCGTTAGTGAATAATGGGGGAAATATGTCTGTTGTGTTCCTTATGGTTCGCTTACATTTGGTGGAAGCTTTGTATCTATGTAGTTTATAGTATATCTATGATACCTAAGTTTAGCATACCAGGAGGAAAGTTAGAATGATTCGAAAAGATACTTACAAATAAGTAATTCAAATAAACAAATTTATTGTAGATATGTCAGGGATACCCTGACATATCTACAATAAATTTGTTTTTAGGGTCCAGTTTTTTTATCGTAATGTATGTGTTTTCAGTCTTTTCAGGTTAATTTAATTCAATATCCTGAAACCATATTAAGTAAAGTTGCATTTGTGTATAAAGTATTTTATCTAAAGTACCATTTACCATTGTTTCTAAGCACCAGAGTTAATTTATGCAGTATCAGTGCAGTAGTTTAGCCATGAAAATCACAGGCGTCTCAACCTCACATAGCCAATTCATAAATTAAGTGATTAAATGAATTTTAACAAACAAATAACCATAAACCTTTTTCTTCCATACTGTCTTCGAAACAATCGCTCCACTGATCTGCAGAAATAGGAACCTCCAAGAAAAACGAACAAAATGTAAGAGAAAACTATAATTCCTCCCCGGTTAAGCTAACGCAATAAGGATTGTGGAGGTCAATTGGATCTGAACTGAGGAAGAAAGGATATCTTTGCGTTTCCGTTCCGTTAATCTTCTGCCTTGGCTTGAGTCATTATCGTACTTAATGGTGTTATATAGTTTATCATAGCTAATATTGTAAGTGTTTTTTTTACGTTGAGCTATTGGTTGGACTCTTTTCATTATTGATGTATGATGTAAAGGTCAGAAATGGTATAATCATTTAGACACACACTCATAAGCTTACGCCATCTTCCCATGGGGGTAGGCAAAAACTAGAGAACGCCACCTGCTACGATCCTTTTTTTTTTTTTTTGGTTGGGAAATCATCAGAAGACTTCTCCCGCTCTGGGTGGAGCGGGAGACCGTGTCAGACTCTTACTGACTAAAACCCACCCGTGTTCCTTCTGTTGCCTGTGCAATGCCAGGGGGCCACGGTATCCCTTTCGGACTTTCCCGCAACCCCGGCAGGCAATGGTCTCATCGGACCCCTTCACTCGCTGACATTTCTTTGAGGCGCGCGTTGAATACAACGCGCCGTCGACCCGGGCTTGGTCCTTACCGGACGACCCATTACTCACCGTCCGCAAGCCCACGCCTACGGTAGCCGGGAATTGGTTTAACCCATTTCTGACGCCCAGGGTGTCTCCTCCTGCGGCGGCTAGGGGCGTGAGGGCGCGAATTTTGCCTCTCCCTCACGCGTTCCGCCTCCTCCTTCGCGAGCATTACTGCTTCGCAGAAGGAGGTGACGGCCTCCCATGCCCTCTCGCTCCGTACCATGGCCTGGACCAGGGCCGGACGCGAGAGATCCTCGCCACCGATCGCCTCCACGAGGACACGGCGGTACTCTGCCCAAGCCGGGCAGACCTCCACCGTATGCTCCACCGTGTCCTCCGGGCGATCCACGCAGTGATGACAACCGGGTGTTTCCTCCCGCCTGATACCGAACAGGAACCTCCCGAAACAGCCGTGTCCGGTGAGGACCTGCGTCAGGCGGAAGGTGAGGACGCCGTGGCGCCTCTCTAGTCACTCCTCAAAGGGGACTTATCGCCGCAATAGTGGCGTGCCCAACCTGCTACGATCCTTACATACACCTTTTCCTTCGCCTACGTTTATATATACCTACAGTACAACTACAAAAACTATGCAAAAATTCCGGGTCGCTAATAAAAACCGTGATATCTCCCTATATTACATAACTAGATCGCTAGAATAAATAATATCGCTGCCTACATATTATGTAGTACGCAGGTTACTAATGCTTGTTCTAAGTCTCTAAAGAGGTTTCATTTATTTTGTACAAGTAACAGATTTAAAAAAAACTGCTCATTTTTAAAATTGAATATTAGGAAATAGTTATTTGTTATACAAGAGTGCAAAGTTGCTTTTTAACCGCGTGTTCAATTTTGATGACCGAGCAAGCGAAGGAATCAAAAGAGCACGAGGTGAAAAATCTTTGCACTCGAGTGCAACACGTAACTTTTCATTCCACCTCAGCGAGGAAATGACTAAATGCAAAAAAAAAAACGTTTACAATCACAAGATAGGTACACTTTTATTTCAGTTTAGGTATTAATTACTACATTATGACAGGTAAGTATTACAGAATAATCTTTAAATTATAACAAAATAATACTAAGGTAGGTATAATTAAGAAAATTTTAAAGTAACGTTGCTACAGTTATTTAAATTGAGTGTAATATTTTTGTTTGGTACTGTAATATTGGTGTTAGTCACTTGTGTACTGTTTTTCGGTAAACTATCTGTCATACTTAATAGTTGTACCGATTCATCGGATTCCCTTGGCGTGAATGTTGGAGAGAGAGGGAGATGGTTAGGTGTTTCATAACGGCTTATTTTTGATATAGAAGGGCCAGTACAAGGATCCGATTGAGGCTCTTTCAGTGTAATGGCTCCTACGATGCCTTCACATATTTTAGACTTATTTTGGATGGAATCCTCTATGTATCCCTCTACAACTGCATTGGACTTCCAGCCTCCGTGGCGCTTAAGGGACAGCAGATCAGCTCCGGAATCAGCCAAAAGTGTGGCTGAAGTTCGTCGGAAACAATGACCCGTGTACAACAGGGGTTCTGGAAGTTCAAGAAATGTTGCTATTTCTCGTGGGATACTGCCAATTTTATTAGTACCCATAGGCTGTCTAACACACTTTCCATTGCGATACTGTAGAAAAAATCGATTGATTGGAGTGTTAGGCGGGCGTAAGGCTTGATATTTCTCAACAATCGTTACGTATTCCTTGCGAATGACGAAGTTGCGGTCTCTTTTTGTCTTTGTATTAGGTAAATTAATTAATAGTAAGTCATCTGAATGTTTCTCAATGTTTTTGACATTAAGTTGTGTTAGTTCATTAGTTCGACATGCTCCGTTTATTCCAATAATAAGAACAACCTGTAACGTAAAGAGTATTGTAGTAGATAAATGAATAAAATTGATATGAACGCATAATTATGCCTATCAACATCTACTAAGTATACTATTTAATTGAGATTAATATACTTAAGTAGATACTGAATGTGCAACTGACTTACTTTTGCCGCCAAATATACGGAATCGGGTGCTTCGTTAAGAAACTTTTCAATATCAGATACTGTGAAAACCTTCGATTTTTTTGGTTGATGACCAGATGAGGCTCTTTTTAAAAATGCCACTAATTTAGGATAGGTATCGATATGTTTGTCTTTTTTCATCTTTATTGTTGCTTTTAGCATCGAATACGTACTCCATAGAGTGCTTGCTTTCTTGTTCTCGGATAATTCTATAAAATATGCCAGCAAAACGTTTTCTGAGAAAGTTTTGGCTCCTTTTGCTAGTCGCCACGTGTTGAACATATCGTACTGTTTTAAATACTTCTCGCGTGATTGTTGAGGGAGAAAGCTCATTTGCGCATTATTAACAGTTTCAGTCAATTCTGTTGGCGTCAAGCAAACTTCCTCGTCGCTAGAATCACTCATTTTAGTTTTTTCACTTGTTTTCAAGTTTCTTGTTTTTAATATACCTAAGGTTTAACAATGACGTGAAAAAATGCCGCGTTAAGAACCGCGTACAAAGCAAATTGAAAAAAGAACACCAAGAAGGTCCCGAGTCTGAGTTTTTAACAAATTAAAAAAAAGTTGTATGATATATTCGGAACCATAGAGGTAGCAGTAAATAGGTTTAATGTTTTTTTTAATTCACAAACTTAGTGCACACGATGTTCTAAATTCAATTTACTTTATCCTCTAGAGAATAAAAACGGCTTTTCCACTCAGATACTGAAGATTAAAAATACTCTTTCCGAGATGGTGGGATGAAAAATACTCTTTCCGAGATGGTGGGATGAAAATACTCTTTCCGAGATGGTGGGATGAAAATAAAATTTTTCTGCTTTTGTTTCAAAGCGAGCTGTCATTCTACATGACTTCTTGGATTGATCAGAGTATTCAGTGCAATATCATGTCGTTAACACCTGAAGAATGTACACGGATTATTACCATGGTACAAGAAGGAAGAAGTCAGCGTAGCACTGCTAGAACAGTAAGAGTATCTTTATCAACGGTCCAAAGAGTACTCCAGCCATTTCAAGAGACCGGCATGAATATCAGGAGACCAGGAAATGGCAGGCCAAGGTGCACAACTACACGAGAAGACCGATTCATCGTGAGCACTATGTTAAGAAATCGACATCTCACGGCTGTTCAGGTCCGAAACAGTCTTCAAGAAATTCACCACAACGATGTGAGCTCTGATACGATTCTGCGACATCTTCGTGAAGCTGATTTAAAGCTTTATAGACCAGCAAACGGCCCCAAACTGCTCAGAGAACATCGAGTTGCCAGGTTACGGTTTGCTCGAGAACACATTCGATGGATAGATGAAGATTGGTCCAAGGTTATGTTTTCCGATGAGTCCAGATTATGTTTATTTACGCACGACGGGAGACGAAGAGTATTAAGACGATCAGGAGAACGGTATCATCAAGCGTGTTTTGAAGAAAAAGTGCCATTCGGTGGAGGATCGATATTGGTTTGGGCTGGGATATCTTCAGAGGATCGCACGGAGTTAGTGATCATAAAAAACGGTTCTCTGACTGCTGTCAGATACGTAGAAGAGGTTTTAAATGAGCATGCTGGTCCTTTCTTGGCTTCTGTAACACAGGTTGCTACCTAGCTCAGGAGCCAGGGTTTCAAATAAGTATGTTACGCCTGTATTTTGTGTCAATAAGAATTTATTTATTATTTCTTAATGAATATGGGTGCAAATTCCATTTTTATGCACGATGATGCGCGACCACATACTGCTCGTTTGGTCAATATGTATATTCAAGACGTCGGTATTACCTGCATAGAGAGGCAGCTCGCAGCCCAGACTTAAATCCCATAGAACATGCATGGGACGAGCTCGGGAGATGCGTGAGACAACGCTCTCCTGATTCTGTTACCTTACACTAGTTAAGGAATGCACTAGTGGCAGAATGGGCAAACATAGACCAAAATCGTATTAAAAATTTAGTTTACAGCATGCCACATCGTCTTAATGAAGTAATACGGGGGTCCTTCCCCGTAGTCAAACTATTTTGTCCAACTCAGGGCTCGTGGAGGAAATACAACATATTAAATTGACAAAAAATATTTTATTTTTTAAGATTTACTGCGGAGTTTATTTTTGCTGTCTTATGTTAGAAGCGAAATTTTCTTATCTTTTTTATTTAATTAAAATTATAGTGTACAAAACGTGTTACACATTTTTTATAATATAAAAAAATGTGTATAATATAAAAAAATACGGGTCGCTAATAAATGGTGAGATAGTTTCATAAACACACTATACTATAGTTTCGCAAATTAGTCTTTATGTGTTTATGAAACTATCTCGCCATTTATTAGCGACCCGGATTTTTTGCGATCCAGTGTATTATCTTAATATTCATCGGTATTCCGAAATGCGATGATTCCCAAGGGACAAAGAAAATAGTTGTAATGAAAATAAAAAAAAGAAGAAAAAAAAGTGCGTTCATAAAAAATACACCATAATACTATAAAAACAGAAAACAAATTATTATAATGCCAAAAGGGCCTCAGCTCAGCATAATGTCAGATGACAACACAAAGTGTATCACCTGACGCTGATTTTCAGCTGCAACCCATAGTGCCATACGCTAGAATAATAAATCTATGAAAGTGTCTCTCCGATATAATAATAGTTATTTGTTATACAAGAGTGCAAAGTTGCTTTTTAACCGCGTGTTCAATTTTGATGACCGAGCAAGCGAAGGATTCTAAAATTGAATCACGAGCGCAGCGAGTGATTCAAAATTAGAATCCTGAGCGTTAGCGAGGGAATCAAAAGAGCACGAGGTGAAAAATCTTTGCACTCGAGTGCAACACGTAACTTTTCATTCCACCTCAGCGAGGAAATGACTAAATGCAAAAAAAAAAACGTTTACAATCACAAGATAGGTACACTTTTATTTCAGTTTAGGTATTAATTACTACATTATGACAGGTAAGTATTACAGAATAATCTTTAAATTATAACAAAATAATACTAAGGTATAATTAAGAAAATTTTAAAGTAACGTTGCTACAGTTATTTAAATTGAGTGTAATATTTTTGTTTGGTACTGTAATATTGGTGTTAGTCACTTGTGTACTGTTTTTCGGTAAACTATCTGTCATACTTAATAGTTGTACCGATTCATCGGATTCCCTTGGCGTGAATGTTGGAGAGAGAGGGAGATGGTTAGGTGTTTCATAACGGCTTATTTTTGATGTAGAAGGGCCAGTACAAGGATCCGATTGAGGCTCTTTCAGTGTAATGGCTCCTACGATGCCTTCACATATTTTAGACTTATTTTGGATGGAATCCTCTATGTATCCCTCTACAACTGCATTGGACTTCCAGCCTCCGTGGCGCTTAAGGGACAGCTGATCAGCTCCGGAATCAGCCAAAAGTGTGGCTGAAGTTCGTCGGAAACAATGACCCGTGTACAACAGGGGTTCTGGAAGTTCAAGAAATGTTGCTATTTCTCGTGGGATACTGCCAATTTTATTAGTACCCATAGGCTGTCTAACACACTTTCCATTGCGATACTGTAGAAAAAATCGATTGATTGGAGTGTTAGGCGGGCGTAAGGCTTGATATTTCTCAACAATCGTTACGTATTCCTTGCGAATGACGAAGTTGCGGTCTCTTTTTGTCTTTGTATTAGGTAAATTAATTAATAGTAAGTCATCTGAATGTTTCTCAATGTTTTTGACATTAAGTTGTGTTAGTTCATTAGTTCGACATGCTCCGTTTATTCCAATAATAAGAACAACCTGTAACGTAAAGAGTATTGTAGTAGATAAATGAATAAAATTGATATGAACGCATAATTATGCCTATCAACATCTACTAAGTATACTATTTAATTGAGATTAATATACTTAAGTAGATACTGAATGTGCAACTGACTTACTTTTGCCGCCAAATATACGGAATCGGATGCTTCGTTAAGAAACTTTTCAATATCAGATACTGTGAAAACCTTCGATTTTTTTGGTTGATGACCAGATGAGGCTCTTTTTAAAAATGCCACTAATTTAGGATAGGTATCGATATGTTTGTCTTTTTTCATCTTTATTGTTGCTTTTAGCATCGAATACGTACTCCATAGAGTGCTTGCTTTCTTGTTCTCGGATAATTCTATAAAATATGCCAGCAAAACGTTTTCTGAGAAAGTTTTGGCTCCTTTTGCTAGTCGCCACGTGTTGAACATATCGTACTGTTTTAAATACTTCTCGCGTGATTGTTGAGGGAGAAAGCTCATTTGCGCATTATTAACAGTTTCAGTCAATTCTGTTGGCGTCAAGCAAACTTCCTCGTCGCTAGAATCACTCATTTTAGTTTTTTCACTTGTTTTCAAGTTTCTTGTTTTTAATATACCTAAGGTTTAACAATGACGTGAAAAAATGCCGCGTAAAGAACCGCGTACAAAGCAAATTGAAAAAAGAACACCAAGAAGGTTCCGAGTCTGAATTTTTAACAAATTAAAAAAAAGTTGTATGATATATTCGGCACCATAGAGGTAGCAGTAAATAGGTTTAATGTTTTTTTTAATTCACAAACTTAGTGCACACGATGTTCTAAATTCAATTTACTTTATCCTCTAGAGAATAAAAACGGCTTTTCCACTCAGATACTGAAGATTAAAAATACTCTTTCCGAGATGGTGGGATGAAAATAAATTTTAAAGGTAATATAAAATAAAATAAACTCATACAAAATCAAATAAAATGTTGTGACATATATGTGTGTGCGTTGTGTTGTAATTAATGTGCAGCTAAACTAAATAATCAATATCTGTGTATATCCTACATTAAAAATAATCAATCTATCATCTTTAAATAGAAAGTAGGTACCTTGTGCAAAATCGAGCGACTGCGTTGTTCTTCTAAACTACGAAACGGAGGTTGAAGCGATTTTTATTTTCATTCAGAGTATTAAATGATAATAATAATTGACAACTGATAAAATTGTCAAAAATAAAATTGACAAACAAAAATTATAAAAAACTAGATAAAATTATAACACATTTTTTAAATGGCAGATATGTCGGCTCAAACATTTTCAACATCGTTTTGATGGCTCAATAAAAATTCTTTTAATTTAAATTTGAAAGTCGACCAACTTTTACTGTACTATATGGGTGGAGGGATATTGTTCCAGCATTTGGTAGCTGCGTAGCGAAAACTGCCTCTAAAAGCCGCCGACTTGGATACTCTACTGGGATGGAAAGCTGTTGAGAAAATTTTCTCCCTTCACCGATTCTGTGTCTTCTTGTCCATGATAGTCTGTCATATAAATAAGAAGGGGAATGAGACTTAATAACACCAAAGAGTAGGCTCGCCAAGAGGAGTTTACATCTTGCTTTCATTTTAAAAATGTTATGCTCATTGAAGAAAGGTGTAACATGTCCCCCCTAAAGGGAACTTTAAAACAAGTTTTCGTTTTGAAGTCTTTAAATCATTCTTTCAGTTTTTTACAGTAGTCGTTGGCCATACACTGTGTCCGCATAATTCAACTTCGATAGAACCAAAGACTCCACAAGCAAGACTCGCAATTCTTCACTAAGATAAGGACGGGCTTTGTATAAAATCTTAAGTCTATAATAGCACTTATAAAATACACGTACGTTTACATTCGTTCATCCGTTCGTTAGTATTAATTCAGTTCATCCGAATTGGTAATTATTCTCTGAATCTGGCTGAGCTTATTCTAGTTTAAATCGTTCAGTATTTTTGTACCCGTGAGGGTTTTAAAATGCATTGCTGTCCATCCTATTGTCCACCTTAGCTAGGTGGACAAAGGAAGGATAGTAGCGCCCATGTCATTATCTGGACATACCATATTGGGATCAACAATCTATCCAGCACGTTGCCAATTTGACCTTTCATAAAGCGGTTCTTAATTAAGAAACCTAAGATCAACAACATTTCGCAAAGTCTACAACTGCACAGAAACAAACTAACGTGACCCGAATTGGACTTTTTTCTTCGAAATATCAACTTTAAAAAAATAACCCTTCCGCGAGCCTCGCGGTCGTATTTATCCAGCAGTTTGCATAGCATTTATCCGCGCATGGCTGAATAGTCGCCCGAGGCGCCTCAATAAGGCACGCACGCGCCTCGGCCGGCTTTTGTCCTCGCCTCAAGTGCAAATAGCTTGGCGTTCTAATTTCAAAATGCTCGCCCTTGAATAGAGTGAGCTTATTTTAGATTTCAGTGGAGATTGTTGTTTTGTTTTAATTTTTCTGGAATTTTTTGATGTGATGTCTGGTATCGATAAAATTTGCAGTTATATCTTAAGGTTGTGCGCAAGCCGAGACAGAACTGTCTGTGTTTTAATAAAATACTAACGGTGAGCATACCGCAACCAGTTTATACGCACACCATAACCGAAACCGATTTGAGATCAAGTAGGTAGGTATAGTTACACATTTTTGTTCCATGATTACTGTATCAATGAGTAGTTACAATTAGATACCAAAAGTGTTTTTTTGTGGCTACACAATGATACAATATTATGGAACAAAGATTGTAGACAATTAAATGAATTCTTGTCGGTGACATCTTTTTGATCTGAATAGTCAGCCACTGTATCTACATTTAAAAATATGATTATATAAATATTACCCAATTAATCAGGGTAAAAAATAATACTATCATGAAAACCGTTACATGTCCCGTTTATTTTTAATTTACATGAGTCAATCAAAACCTTGATGTTTTATTAATCAACATTCTGGTTTTAATTATTAATCAAACGGATGATGTTCCAAAGGGAATATTACATCGCTATGTTAAATATGTACCTACGTAATGGACAAATAATTAAAATAATCGCCAATCATCAGCTGCCACAGAGGCAGTAGAGTGTTTGACAAAGTGTTTTCATTTCATAGTGTATTGTTATTCAATTTCTATGAAAACATTTTAAATCTACGAAAACAAGATGGACGGTTCCTATTCCTCTTTTAAAACCAAAGGATAAGGTGATCTAAAGTGTCCACTTATTACTTGCCAAACCAAAAACTAAGCGTTTTATACATAAATCACGAGATGTTAAGCGATACTGCTTATAGTAAACAACTACAGATAGTGCAATCCACGACGACGCGCCCCACTCCGCGATTACTGTACTGTAAGCTGTACTTTAGTACGGAGCGGAGCGGAGTGGGGCGCGTCGTCGTGGATTGCACTATCTATATCTTAGTTAATAAACGTTTCAAACGGCACCATCTTTGCGCCCTAATCCTAAAGTTCTAGTGAAGCCATTTGTGGCGTTTTCTGATAGAACAACAAAAACACAGGAAGTATTATTCTCTCTCTCACGCTACATAAGACATTTCAGAAACGTAAATGCTTTGATGGATTTTATTAATTCCAATGAAACGCAAAACCGCAAAATTTCCCATTGTGAATCAAATGGTGTGCCAAAAATTGCAAGCATTTGACGTTACCTACATGAGAGGTAATTTCACATTACATCCGCATCGGTTGCCTCAACCCTCTGCCGTTATGAAAATAGTGATACCAAAATACGCCACCACAATGGAGGGTTAGTTTTACAGATATAAAAGTATGGTTATAAAACCATTGAGTAACCACATACAACTCCCTATTTCAAATAAATCGGTTATGATCTGAACTGAGATCAAGCAATAGAAATTGGGAAGCTTATTTGTTATTTTGGGTACAGATTTCATATTTATTTTATAATTATTAGTACCCGAGTGTTTTTGCAGACGCCATAGACTTTCCATGTTTTCTAATAATACTAATATTACTTGTTTCAGGTAATATCGGGTATCGGGCACTGTCACGTGTTAGCAAAATAGTGAGGTCTTCAAACTATGCTTCAGGCTGACTGTTCGGTTAATGGCAGGTAATCTTAAAAGCTCAAAGCAAATGGTGCTAGCTGCTTTGGGGGTCATGCGAACTGTCAAACATTGAATATTTCTTTGGAGCGAAGGAGTTTTCACCAAAGCTAGGTATTTTTCTTGAAATAAAAATACGTCAGTGTTGTGTATAGATGGGCAATCCACCCACCGGATTATCGGGTTTAAACCCCAGGTGGGTTTAAGCCGGGTGTTTTCGGACAAAAAAACTGGTGTAAAAACTAAAATTACTTTATTATAAAACAAAAACCAACGAAGACCACAAACATACACTAAATAACTTTAGTTTCGGAAGTCGTAGTATACAATAAGATGGTTCGCAGTTCACATAGTTGAAGCCGTGTATATAATATATAGTTATATCCCTAGATAGTTATGAATCGCTTTCGTATAATTATATTACGGTATATTTTACTATATAGAATAAAATATTTCCGTTTTTGCCATCGACTTGCGAAATTAAAGTAATTTTTTCACTTTTAAGTGTATTTTTGTGGATCTCTGTGGTTTTTGTTTTGTAAAAAGATTATTATTTTTTATAAAAAAGTTTTTCTAAATTCCCTCGCGTTTCTATTTTGAAGTTCATTCTTCAATTCTTTCACACTCCAACCATCAATTTCATCAGTAAATGTCGAAATTCCCGCAAATGAAATCAACACAAAATCCAAATTGTCTTCGAGAAACTGTTAGCTGTCATGACCGCCAAACACACCAGCGCCACCAAGCAGTAGCACTGGCGGACATCCCTGCCATTATCACAGAAAAAACCACTAAGTATGTAGTAAGAGTCTACCACGTTCTTGTTTGTGAGCTAAAGAAAATACATGGATTTAATTACGGAGGTATTTACAAAGTGATAACTACCTTTTTACTTATTTGTGTAATTTTCTGTAACTCCAACAGATGCAAGTAAATTGTACTCATTTGATTACTCGGTGTTGAACTTTGAATCCACAGTCAAATTCTTAAACCACGGCTGGAAATTGCATTTTAATTTAAAAGAGGGTCCATGGAGTTTCTTGCTCGCTTTACTCCATAGGATCTTACTACGCTTTGGAAATAGGCTACATCTTTCTTACTGACCGACTCCTTGACTCTTCTAAAGTGCCTGTAAAGGCTTTGAGTTTGAAATAGCTCTAAGCTTTTCTCACATTCAAAATAAGGATAACCTGACTCGAAATCTAATCAGAAGTGAAACTGAACAGTGTCGTGTTTCTAAGATAATTTATTTATGAAAAACAACTTTCGACATGAAATTCATACGATTAAAACCTCCTGTCGCCTATAAAGCGTTCAACTTTAATCTATTCGTCTTTATTCATTACATAAACCGTACATAAATCTTGCATTCCCACGAGTTAAACTGTATCAAATTACTGGGGAAGGGAGCATCCTAGTCAAAGTATGTTCTCCCCTCATATTAAATACAAAGCTTTCTCTGCTGCTCATACTGTAAACATCAAGCTAATTTGAACCTTATAATTAAGTAGGAAAGTGTCTGGGGAGCTTCAGGGCTGGTAAACATAAGGTGGTAGTTATAAAAATCTGTTTCAAGAGTGTTTGGAATGACGTGCTGTTGCATCGCGGGGGAGGTCACGTTTCGCCCCCGAGGGTCAAAATTAAACGGGTCAGTGGTCAGGTAAATATAATGGAGTAAACAAATTCAACTCGCTTTGATGCACCATTGATATTTATATTATTTTTAGGGGAATTTTAGAAGGGGGAAACATTTTATTTGATTTGGGGCGATTGACAATTATGTGTTCAGTTTAGGGAATTCTCTTATGTTTTAATTTTGTGTGTGAATATTGCATCTTTTCTTACACACAAATATTTGCATCCATAATACAGTTTTTTTTTATCTCAAATGAATGAATGATAATGACAAACTTAGATTCTATATATCTAGGTACGAGAGGTACCCATACCTCTCGTACCTAGATATAGTATTGAAGTAACTCGTCAGTACAAAATATATTTATTATTCATACCAAGAATCAAATATCTCAAAGAGACGTGAGTGAGTGAGTGACGATATTTGTTACACCTTCCTCGAATATTGCTATAACTTGACGTATTGAAGACCCACACTATTCTCGGTAACGTAGTCACAAGTTGATAGCTCGGCTACGCACTGCAATATCCGACTACCCGCAAAACAAGTCGGTCTAACAGCTTGAGCGGAATTCCAAACTAGACCTCGTTACTATGAAGTACATTTTCGTTCATCACTTCTTACAGCTCAAGTAAGAGCTTGCAGTACCTACTTGAATAGTAGGTAGGTATAGCTACACCTTACCTTAGTCACTTTGTAGAAAAACTGAAAATGATTCTCAAAGAGCTCACACAAACTGCAACGGCATGGATAATAAATATAAAGCTGCTTGGATTGCAGTTTGAAATTGAGTGTTGACACTGTTGACACACTTTATCGTTTTTGGTCTGTCAGTCTATTGTTCAATATTAATTTTAATAGTCCAAACGATCGTCTAAAATAATCTGACACTAAACAAACAAATAACTGTCACACAATAAAATTATTTGGTCCTTATGTCCACGCGGGAACGTAATAGGACCAATCTTTGTTTCACATCACTATTTGACCACAAAAGACAACAAAAACACTTTGTACTGCATTTCACTGGTTATTGTTAAAGCCAATTATGCTGACGATATACGGACCAGCAGCTTTGTGAAGTCAGTTACCTGCCAACTACTCGGGGCTACAAATGGAATACTAATACCAAGTTTGTTGTTCGCTATCGTCAAATTAGTTTGGTTTGTCGGTTACGTCAAATAGTGATACTGTAATGGTTATGTTTGATGTTTTCCCATCTATTATTTACTTCTCAAGGAACCAATACCTAGTTAGTAATAATTATGCCATTTCAACTGAACAATAAACACCTGCATCAATAGGTGTTAAGGCCGTATTTTTATAAATACCAATGTATCAAAATTTAATTTAATTAATTCTGCTTCATGCCTTTATCTTAGTTTATAATAATGATGTTATGATACCAGTGGAGTCGGAATTAGTGCCCGGATGATGATAAGAAGCTCGCCACCTATTACATGGCACTTAAACAAAACAAGCGAAATGTGGTACTATAGGTACACCTTTGCCTAAACCTACGGGAAATACAGGCGTGTTGATTATTATGTTATGATAAGCTGTTTTTCTGCAAACATTAAAATTACGCAAAATTATCTTCAACTTTTTAAACACACCCTAAAAGATAACCTCCCCAATATTTTTCTTCAACACCCAGAAGCGTTGAAACATTAGAAATTCAAATCAATATTTAACGCTATTCAATTAACTTAAGGCACATCTAAAGAACGTTTTTACATCGAAAAGGAGTATAAAGGATTGCAAATGAGGCTCTCCCCCCAAAGGCCTCTTTAATTATAAGGGAAATTGTTTGTCCGAATTCTAAGGGCTACCTCCGTGCTCTAATTACTCTGCAAAATCTCCGTTTAAACTGTGCAATTAGACTTTTTTCTCGAGACTATTACAGTGAGTTGTTGAAGCCCTGATTTTGGGTTTTAGATTTCTTTCTGGTGGTCCGATTACGTTGGATTTATTTTGTTTGAATGTCTTAGTAAGCTTTATTGGGCATTGTTTTCTTTTTTGCGAAATCTTGTTGTTCCTAATGATATTTACTCTGATTACCCGTCTTGAACAAGCGTGGTGATCAATGCTTGTGCCTTCTCTGTGTGAGAAGAGGTTTTTGCTCTACAGTAATACAATAATATAATAATATTAACATTATTATGCTGCGAGAGGTATATTTCTTGTTAATACCATTGAGGACTTATTACTAACATATAACATAACATAGCATCACGCCTTGTTTCTCCGAAGGGTTGGGCAGAGGTGTACCTGTAGTAGGTACACCCACATTTCGCCAGTTATGTTTAAGTCCCATGTAATAGGGGGTGAGCCTATTGCTATGAACTGGGCACAAATCCAGACTCCGGGTCGTACTGAGAAATTCCAGATAGAAAAATCCAATAACACATTACCCAACCCGGGAATTGAACCCAAGACCTCATGCTCAGCAGTAGCGCTTGCGACCACTAGACCAACGAGGCAGTTACGACTTATTAATACTCCACGTTAATAACAGAATCACTAACTTTATTTAATTCAATTTGCAAACAATGTTGTGTAACTTTTTACAACTAAAACATGGATTTATATATATTTCATAGCAGACAAAGAAGTATTGATCTATCATTATCAGCTTATCTCAATAATTATACAAAATTATATAATTTGCTACACATTTCCCTGCGGTATTTCGTAAATAAAGCATTTGACTTAAACATTCCGGCCCTAAGGACCAAAAGGTCGAAATGATATCTAGGTCTCTCACTTAAGGCTTTATTATAAATGATAAAATAGGCCACGCAGGAGGTCACCGATTAGGTGGACCGATCAAATAAAATCCGCGGTTGGAGGCCCCGTCAATGAATGCGCCAGATAGCGGGAGATCGTGAGGCGGCAACGACTACACCTGGTCTGGTCTGCGATTGGACACAGTTCATTGTGATCACGACCGCTCTGTAAAGAGTAAAACGAAGAAGAAGGAGATAAATGATAAAGGATCTGCTTACTTGTGTGGTGGCTCGTACCATTAAGTTAAATCTAAATATGTAACTGATATGGATTTAATTTATAGACTTTTTAAATTTGTCTCTTAGATCGGCAAGTTAACTGACAGATTTGATTTACAAAATATTTCAAAAACACACAATAGACTACTGAAACCTTTGCAAATTAGTGGAATTGGCGAACAAGTATTTTCTCACTGATTATTATTACAGTGGTCATTCCTACTAATCACGACATCACAACCTACTTTTGTAGGCACAATATTATTCATTGACAAAGAATATAAATACTCTTCAACACACAATAGAATATATAACAATCTCAATATAACCAAAAGTTGTTACGCATTTCTCTGCTCCATTTATCTTCTATCGAACAAAAATATTCATAGTGTCAGTAACCCAAAAAAATCTTCGTAAGCCTACGAAGTTTTAAGTATCTCACAATAAAACTAAGTTTTCTTCCTCACTAAATATTCAATACAAAAAGAAACGTCAACTGATTTTGTAAGTTTGGCAATTTCTAAGTCCTCGAGGACAGATGCGGAGCAAATGTGGAGCGCACTTAAGAAACTTTGATTTTAGTACCAAGAAAAACATTCTAACTTGAACGTAATGGACGTCCGGAAACAAAGTCTTCTTGATAAAAGTTTCAGGATTGGCTAGGATAGTTCCTTATAAATAAGTTGTGGATAAATACATAAGTAATCGGTTTCGGAACTGTAATTTAATATTGACAGTATATTGGGTTTAGAAGTTGCTATTGCAGTCGTTACGGGTCGTCAGAAACCCGAAAGTCTGACAACCAGTCTTACCAAGGGGTATCGTATTACCCAGTTACTGGGTTGTGGAGGTCAGATAGGCAGTCGCTTCATGTAAAATACTGGTATTCAGCTGCATCCGGTTAGACTGGAAGCCGACCCCAATATAGTTGGGAAAAGGCTAGGCAGATTTTGAAGTTGCTATTGCTGTATACCTATATATAAGTTTTTTGATTGAGGGGTCGATGTCGATCTGATTTTGGTAACAAATTAATGCGAGTAACAGCTAGTATTCAAATAAAGTTGTATCAAATTGAAGTTTGACTAAATGTATGGTACTGAGGAAGGAATAAGATCAATGGGGAATTTGACAATGATTATCAATATTACCATTATTACTAAACCAATTGTTGTAATGAAACCCATAATAATAAAGTTCGTGTAACTATTTAAAGCCTAAAGCGTATTCCTTAAAAGGTTATGCATGCAGATAAAAACAAAGTTATTAATCGCCTAAAACATCCCGTAAAAATCTTTCAAAACAATCTAAATTACTTTCGAAAACCTATTTTCCCTGAAAAACCGGTTTTTCAACGAAAAACGCACGCGTGGTACTAGGCGCTCATCGTAGCTAGAAGGTATCGTCGCGAGATGCAGTAGATAATACGGTATGAAACTGAACTTCAGTAGCGCGTCGACCGTCGACGGTGACGCACGTCCTGCGTTGCGTTCGAACCGCTGTTGTCGTGTTTATTTCGTGTTGTGTAGTGTCAGGGATTATTTTTAATGATAGTGAGTTTTTAAATGTTATCTGAAAGGTTTGTAAAAGATTCTTGATTTGATATTAATAAAATATCACCAAAAAAACAAAATATTTATGAGGGTAATTTTTTATATATGTATTTGAAATTAAACACTTAAATATTTACCCAAATCATTCCAACTTAGGTTCTACGCTAACAGACTTAAAATAATATAAAAACTATGATTAAATAAATCTATATTTGAACAACTTAGGTTCTCAAGCTAAAATTAAACTATACTGCTCTGTTTTTCCTTGAGGGTTGAGCAGATTAATCAGTATCGATACTAGGAACTCAAACCCACATGTAGCAGTCAGTTTGCCATGTAGGTGTCAATTCATCTTACACAGAGTTCAAACCGCTCCATTCTACAAATACGAGTATCTCATTCCAATACGCTTTATACGATTTATGGACATAGTAGTTACATAAACGATCTATCGACTGAATGGTCTCATTTATCCTTTTGAGTGCACTTTATCTAAGAGCGTGTGAATCGTCCTTTTCCTATGACAAGTTACTAGGCTCTCATAAAACTTATGAAATGTATGACTGTACTGCTCTTGGAAATATATTAATAAGATGCATTAATGAAGATTTTAAGTGAGGTTTATGCCGATGACTTCCTGACTTGGGAAACGGCTGGTTTCTGTATTGAACAGGTCTATGAATCATAACTAATGGTCTACATAATCTATGCAATAAATCTTGCTGTATTTGATATATTGTGTAGTAGCGTAAGGTCAATGTCTGCTCGTATCAGGCTTTTGAATGGTCATCCAAATTAAATTGGATACCATCGTTTGGTTACGCCGCGGTCCACGTGGTTATAAATCTATACTAAAATTATTATAAAGATGTATTTGTAATTTTGTGTTTTTTGTAGGGAAAAAACTTCGGAAATACTGATCCAATTCCGAATATTATTTCACTAATGACTACAATATTGCCGAGTACTCGTAACATAGGATATATATTATAAGAAAACAAGAAATTTCACGCGTACAAAGTCGTGGGCTAACTATTTAATTAATATCTTTATATTATTTTTTAAACTAATAGGTATTAGTAAAGAGGAAAAATTTTTTTTTTGTATGTTTGTTTGTTTGTGATGAATGAAATAAACTCAAAAACTACTGAACCGATTCAAAAAAATATTTAGTAGAATGCTATATTATCACTGAGTAACATAGGATATTATTTAGAAACATACATTTGTAAAGATATCACGCGGGCGAAGGCGTTGGCGGAAACTAGTATTGCTAATATTTTTTATATATCTTCACAGAAAGTTTTTTCTAGTAGTAAATACGAACGCATATTTCTCTAGTGCCAAGTAAATAAAATAGGTACTAGATTCATGGAAATACAGCCAGGCTGGCTATTTATGAGCAAAAGAGTGATGATAATTTCTAATGGACGTGAACATAATTATTCGTGAAAAGTTGTCAGAATCTTTGCAGCGCTTATTTGCTGGATTTGTTTTCTCCTCTACCTATCGTCATTTCTCCTGACAAAGTTTATTCGGTTTATATGTATGTATCTATGTATTAGTAGGTATTAGTTTTTCAAGTTATCTATCACTTATGTTGCACCTGCCATGTTTTGTCTCTGCACCACACTAAGGTTGACTGGTAGAAAATTCCTCAGGCATTAAGTCCGCGTTTGTACAGTATTTTTTTACCTGTGCATAAAGTGTTAATAAATAAATAAATAAATATTTACTAACGTTTCTTTTCCTGACGACAGAAACACCGACAGTTATGGCTAGTTATGAGGTAATTCCTTTGAACTTGTATATATAAATAAAAATGAAATGCTGATCGTTGGTAAGTGCATCACTTGGGAACGGCTGGACAGTGGACCGTGCTGGCCATTTTTTTTGTTTTAAACTGTCCGTAAAAGTCCGAATTAAGTTTTTCTCGATTTTTTTTTTTTATTCGGGAAAACTAAATGTTCTTTTTTATGGATTTTTGTATGAATTATTTGGACATGACAACGGCTGTTGGGTCAGCTTGTAATTAATAAAATTATATCTGAAATATTATTTTACTTATTAAGGTCATCATTTTAATAATAACTTAGACGTAGTAAATCCTATCATATTTGTATTTTAACGTCGCCTTTAAAGAATCATCTACATAATAATGTTTACATTGAAATAAATTAGTCTCCAAATCCTAAATTAGGCTAAAAGCTCAACATACCTTTTAGCTTTTAATCAAACTAAAACGCTTTTCAACACTAAACAAAACAAACATGTAAAACGGAACGCGGATCAATCATTCGAATGAATTCCCTCATAACGTTTAAACGGTGCGTTCCGTTTTACGCAGAGTAATCCCTTATTTTTATTTGAAGGGAATAATTATTGTAAGTGCTGTAGTTGTAGGAAACTGTGGAGACTATAAAACGAGTATCATGTAGAATGAAATACGGTATGGGGGTTCTCTTTGTTAGTACAACATGTGGGACGGATAGCTTCTTGAATCACTTACAGTTATGTGCGAAAAAACATGGGTTTTCCTTTTCTCGATGATGCGTGTTTTTTTTTCTGCAAAGCCAGTGTTTCTTTGTTTTTTTTTTATTTAGGGGCAAATGCAAAGTCTCGTTCCTGTTAGTATTTTAATTTATTACAAGTAACGCATATTTTTATGATTTAAAATAACAGGTCATTTCAATTTATTGACTTCCGCAATGTTATAATCGCCTCTTACAGATTACCACATTTGCTTTCAATACTCTCAATTTTCGGAGGTATTTTAGGTCTTCAAAAATTTATTTCAGATCCTTTAGAATTGAATTTTCACATAAGTAATTTTTTTATTACGAACAAACGTATTTTTTTACTTATCTTACAATTACTACAGAAAATATGTCGCCTTTACTGCAATTTGCAGGTGTTCCTTCATTAGACAGCTGTAGAGCCACTTGCTACTTAACGTCCATTAGAAATAAATTGTAACGCAAGCTGCACATCGGCGATACGGGAAAGATTAATAAGACTATTTCGATTAATGTGTGTTGAGAACTAGAGTACACATCAGTACTAGTTTTACATCAGTACTAGTTTTCTCTCCCAGCGTACGTATCTTATCTTTAATTATTTCCTATGTACTATATTTTCCTCTAACAGAAATATTTTTTACACTACGATTTTACATAAGGATATTCAGATTTATAAGACTAATAAAGAAACTCGTCTAAGACTAGAATATATATAACATCCACATTTTTTATTCTTAACCGTATCAAAATCCGTTCCGTAGAGTTTACAAGAACGCGCGGTGCGGTCACACAGGCAGCCACAAAAAGCGACTTTTAATTTATAATATAATTTTTGACGGCACGGTTGGTGCGGTTGGTTAAGCGATTGACTGCTGCACTGCGTGTCGCGGGTTCGATTCCCGTACGGAACAAATATTTGTATGACCTACAAGTAGTTGTTCCGGGTCTGGCTGTTTGTGTATGTGAGTTTAAATGTTTGTAAACGCACCCACGATACAGAAGAAATTCCTAGTGTGGGGCAACGTTTTAAAAATATATATATATATGTAAGTATAGATATAGATGGGACAGGTAAGTAATGCAAAGCAAATATACCAGTTATGCAAAACAAAGCTTTCTTAGAATTGTCTTAGAATGTATGAAATTTCTTGTGTAAGTTATTTATTTATTAAAGGATTGCCAGCGAATGGAACATGTTAAAAATGTATACCTACTGAAATACGACACATAAAAACTTACACAACATGCACATTTAATTATAGGCAAATACAGCTTACACAATAAAGATAAGAATAATCAAATAATAAAAAATAGTATACAAACCTAAACATACCTAAAATTTAAAATTATTTAATAAAAAATAAAATAATAATAATAATATAATAATAAATTAATATGGGCACAATAAAAGGTTCCGCGAAAGGTTTAATGAGTAGATAAAGTACCAGCACTAGATTAAAAAAATAAAATCAAAATATTTTATTTCACATAATCTTACGAAACGTCAGAAACTAGCAGGTGCACAGTTCCGATTGGTCATTTCCTATGGAGAAGAGCCAGCAAGAAACTCCACGGTTACTCTTTTAAAAATAAATTGCTTTAACAATGTTTTCAAATTACAGTGTTAATAGGTATGAGACAGCGTAGTCCTGTCAACCAGGTACTTAACAAAATAGAAAATTATCTACAAATATATATTATGTTAAGCCTACAACTTTCTCACATTCACAAAATATAAAATAAACTTTATAAAAGATAATTAACATAATAAAAATAAAAACCTATTTAAACTGAATGAAATGATTGCCACCACAACTAGTCCCTAATACTTATACTGTAACCGCTCTAATTATCATTTCCCTAAATCAAATCAAACACGAATATAGTCACGAATCCATTAAAATCCGCCTTATTTTATTGCCTATAAAACAAAAAGAGATTCTAATACAATTTTACGCTTTGGATACCATTAGTTTACGGTTATAATTTTATTTTTTTCACACTTCCAACAACCGTTCGGTACAACTGGCCATATTTCACTTTGAGCTAATAAAAAAAGTAATTTCATGAAGGCATTAAAACGGTTTATACTCGTAGTTCCAGATATTAGGGCTTACACGCGAACATACAGATGTATAGGTACTAATGTTGCCTAGATAGGAATGTAGTGGATGAAATGTATGTTGTACCAACCCTGTTGTTAAGGGTAATACTGAATGCAGATTTAGAAAGATTAAATTTTTTGCACTTGTTAAAAAGTTCCGGAATTTCCATTCGTTTATAATGAGGGTAGTTTTTAATCCGCGAAACCGCGAAAACTAGTTCATGAATAAATTATTTTCACACATTAAATATATAAGAAAAATAAACTCAGTGTATAGTCGCATACAAACGCCTAATGAAGACAGCATATTAAAGGGCCACTTAAAAAAAATACAATTACCAATAAAATAAATTTAAAGAAATACCTACATCGACTTAACGTTAGTGCTACTTTTTATTGAATTTCCAATAAAAGAAACGGACGTAAAGCCGTCTTTTTTACGCGTTCCCCATCATGATTTATTCGAACCAACAAAAACGCCGTACCAATACAATCTAGTACGTTTTACGGCATAATTTGAAATAAAGAGAACATCTGAACTGATTAATTAATGTAGCAACTGGTTTACTATGTAAATAGTGGTCGTAAACCACCCAGTGTGTATTACGAGCTTAAGGTCGTGACATACTACAGGTTAGTTCGGTGAACTGTAAGTCGAATTATAGGTAAGTTTGATCAACAAATTCGATCGACAAAAATTGGGCCGGTAAGATTTTTTTTATATTTGGTTAGGTGACATTTTTTGTTTTAACATAGAATATATCCTGTGACACTCGGCAATACTGTAGGTTCTCATTAAAGAAAGTATTTCCGGAATCGGATCAGTACTGCCGAAGATTACCAAAGATTTATAATATTAGTGTAGACTTAAAAAACAAAAAAAAAAACAAAGCATTTATTTCAATTAAACCATTTACGAGTACATGCACTTTTGAACTGTCAAGTAGTCTGTCAGTCAGAAATATGAAGCTTGTTGCCCATTCCAACGCTTAGTAGGTACCTATGGAGAAGAACGGGCAAGAAAATCCACGGACACTCTTTTAAATCAAAAATTTTATACAAAATACTGGGTGCATCATTCAAGTTTAAATTATACATGTGAGAACAATGTAGAAAGACGTGCACGTTAAAAGCGTCCGTAATAAATGATAACCAAGATAACCATTCAAAATTTAAAAATAAATTAAAATAAGCCATGGCAGCTAAGAGATGACCAGTCCCAACTGACGGCGCCTGTTCACGAACATGACTCATGGACTACCACCATTCGGCTCAACCATTTTGAAGGGAGCTAAATGATCCAACACACGCGTCACCATCAGCGAGACATCTGAGTGAGCATGACATACTCTCAGCCGCCAGGGCACAGTCAAGTCAATGAAAGACATATTAACTGGTAAATAGTAGCTCTTTAGTAGATAGTACTCACACCTGTGCTATGCATAATACAAAGGAGATTGAGTTTATACAATAAGCCAAAAAACAAGCCAAGAATAAAAATTGAGGGTTCAAATAAAGCCTTTTATGTAATATATCTGTAAAGAAACGACATGTGAAAACTATAAATACAAAAAGCTCTACTCATAATGCATACACTTAATTCTAACTCAAGTTTCCACAGCCAAAAACATACAAACATTGAGGTGAATATTGGTACAGTGTGTAACAAACGTAATAAAGGCGATCGTCCGACAACATACGCTAATGAAATTTATAATCCATAAAAGCGGGGCCGTTGTTTTATAAAGTGTAATAATCATAAAGCCACGTCTCTATCGCACGGGCTTATTTAATAACTAGGTCTTGCGAGCGGCTTCACCCGCGTGGAGGTTGGAAATTACCCCATGGGATCATACTACCGTGATAAAAAGTATCCTATGTCCTAACTAAGGCCATGGTCTACATGTGTGCCGAATTTCATCAAAATCTATTCAGCCGTTAAAGCGTTAGACGGACCGGTAGACCGACAGAATCACTTTCACATTTATGATACTCGTATTAGTATGGATTAGTATGAATGTGAACGACTGTACCTACAAAGCTTAGTGCCCTTCTGAAAGTACCGAATCGTATGATGCGTGCGTTGTTTTTGGGTTCGGATACGTAAATGTGGGATCGTCTATTTTTGGGTTTTATTGTAGAAGATTATAGTTAAATGTTCGTACTGACGCATGTTTGTTGCACATTAGGATGTACAATACATCAGGTATGCTTAGTAGTAGGTAGAGTGTATGAACGTAAACGAATCAAAAGGAGTAATATGTAAGAATCATAGCAGGTGGCGTTCTATTGTTTCTGCCTACCCCCATAACCGAAAGGCGTGAGTTTATGTATGTGTAGTTGATAATAAGTTTCACGGGTATCTGAAAAAGCGTTTGAAACTGGTAGTGAATAAGCAGAATTAAATTATATTATATTATAAATTATATTCAATATGTAATTCATACTTCCATACTAAATACAAAAATACGTACATATTATAAATTTGAAAGTAACTTGGATTTCGACAAAATTTGACAAGAAGATAAATGGCATCCTGGGGAAGGACATCAGCTACTTTTTGTTTCATAAATAATCCTATAGGACCCCCTATAGGATTATTTATGAAACAAAAAGTAGCTATAAGAGATGAAAGTTTGTATGGGAAACTCAGCATTTCTTAAGTTAGGGATATGTAAATTCAAATTTATGCTTTTGGTAAGAAATAAGGAATTATGTCATATAGCGTTTTTGTAAGATCATCGTCTAAGGGGGTATAATAGGCTGCCGGGGTTGCGTGAAAGTCCGAAAGGGATACCGTGGCCCCCTGGCAATTCACAGGCAACTGAAGGAACACGGGTGGGTTTTAGTCAGTAAGAGTCTGACTCGCCCTCCCGCTCCACCTAGAGCTGGAGAAGTCATTCGATGAATTCCCCACCCATAAAAAAGGGGTTATAATAGGGGATGATTTTAAAAATTACTTTTTGTATAATTCATTAAAAGAGATTTAAGGGATGGGAAATATACTCACAGTCCGTATCTTGAGATAACATTTAGTCTTTATTTCATTAAAATCGGTCCACTCTGGATTATTACAATTAACTCTTAAATTAATGTCGATTGCACCCCATGTGTGCAAATAACAATAAAATTCTATTGTGTCGCGACGGGTTAATTAGCTGTCTGTGTGATACCTTTTCACTCTTTAACGGCTGAACAGATTTGGATGAAAGACATAATTATTACCTACGGATAGACCATGATTTGGGTTAGGAAATAGGATACTTTTATCCCGCTAGTACGTTCCCGTGGGACGATATCCGACATCCACGTGGGCGATGAAACGGGCTAAAGCTAGTCTTCCTAAATCAATCGATAACCACTTATACAGGGTGATTGGAAGATGGGTGCAAAGCTTTAAGGCGAATATAGTATAGACAATTTAGAACCATTTAAGCCATGGTTGTCTTAGACGAAGTCTTACCAATTTTTTTTTTTTAATAAGATTTTAAAAACGTATTGATACAAATTTTCTGAACTTTAAATGTCTGTAAAAAATGTCTAATTTTCACAGAAGCCTAAAAAATGTTTTGCTTGATTGCTTACACATTACTTTGATTTAATAAATAAAAAATGAACTCATTCAATTTGGCCATAATTATGCAGTTTACATAAAATTTTGGGAATTTCCGAAAAAAAAACAAATATTAGGTTAAAAAAATTGGTAAGACTTCGTCTGAGACAACCATGGCTTAAATGGTTCCAAATGGTCTGTACTATCTTCGCCTTAAAGCTTTGCACCCATCTTCCAATCACCCTGCACTTAATCCTTGATGACAATTTTCGTAAAATTGAGCAAAAGACCAGGAACCATAGTTTCAAGAGCCATTATCGTTCACAATACATACTTAGACAATCTGCAGGAAGGCACTAAACAATCTCCAACGATATTACACGGGGTATTAACACAGTGCTTACTTCTCTCCCTGAAGCACTGCGAAACGAAGTTAACGTAAGATATTAGTAACGTTTGAAACTGTATGCAGCTCTTAACTTACTAATACTCTGCGAAACTGGAATCGAATATCTTCATGAAAAGGTAGTTTCGTCAAATATTTTGGACAGATAAAACTATAACTAATTAAAAAACGAATAAAAATCAATCCACAGCTAAGCACTTTCCCAGAAAGAAACATTTGTGTAAGTGATATTTTAGTATTTATACATCACACACAAAAAAAAAACAAAATTCTTTAATATATTTTTATTTTTTTATATACTTAGTTTATGTTGAAATTATCTGTAAAACCTTCTCAAGATACAACTTAATTTTATGTTCACGTTCATAATAATGTTCTCACATACACCGCCGAACTAAATTACTAATAATATTTTCTTGTCGAGCAATACCAATTACTTCATCGTCCTAAATTATTATAGTTACGGTGAAGATAACTGGAGCATGTTTCACACCTACACACTCTTACTTTTTATAACGATAAAACTCTTCGCCATCCTAACCCTATTAGATTCCCAGCTTTCCACACCAACGCACTAAATATAGATTCTTCGTAAACTAAAATGTATAAAAAAACTTAAGCCAACACTACTACCAACTTAACCAAAACTAAACAAGACGCCGCGATAAATCCAAACCCACTTCCAGATCCCACTGAAAATTTGATAGGACCAGCTTTAATTCATAAATTAATTAAAGTTTGCCCGGCT
Organism: Xanthia togata; assembly: GCA_963853775.1. NCBI lineage: Eukaryota > Metazoa > Arthropoda > Insecta > Lepidoptera > Noctuidae > Xanthia > Xanthia togata. The sequence goes on along the minus strand of OY970788.1, from coordinate 8,873,885 downwards.
TCCGAAGACAGAGTTGGCTGTCATTGCGAATGATAAGCAGGCTTCATTAGGATTCACGGGGCAATCCGGGCATGGACCGAGTGACCCGGGCTAACGAGTCGGTCACTACAGATTTGTCTCCTTAATACCCCGCCGGTGTTTGCGTGTTTGTTTTGTTTTGGCAGTGTGAAGGAAGCTGTGTGTTCTGACACAAGAGCTTTGAAAAATTACTAGTTGTTGCTTGCTATTCAAATGGTTTTCCAATTCTGCTGACAACAGTTTCAAATTATGTAATTTATCCGCGGTTTTTTTTTTAATTTGTATAAAATTCTTAAATGAGACGAACCCAAACTTGAATGAAACAATTTATCTTGTCAAAATGTCTATTTTCGATCAAAATTGTCTACAGAAACATTTCACTCAATACCCAGCTTATATCCCAACCGCTCCTCTTAATACTTTTTTCGTCACAAAACGAAATCCCCTTACAATATCCCTGTGCTTATATCTCAAAGGAGTTTTTAATTCATTCAGTATTGCAAGACATACTTTAATTATTACGTCGGGCTACAGAGTGACGCTCGACAGTAAAAGCACAAAGCGAAGCGAGGCTATAAATTTTTAACGTCTTCACGAAACAACGTTCATTTAGTCCCTTTGAGACTATGTTAACAGTTGCCGGCAGATTGGGAATCGTGCATTGTCTATCAAAATTCTTGTTGAACTTTTACAAACTTTTTTCTTCAGTAAACTTTGAAGTTGATGAAATAGAGGATAATATCAACAGAAGCTTGCAAAGATAGGCAAGAAACAGTACACCAAAATCTGTTTAAAAAAGCAAAAATATTTACTAATTTACTTATTAAACTAGCTTATTCATTTCTTTTTGGAGCTTTATTAAAAACTAGCGACCCGCCCCGGCTTCGCACGGGTGTAATTTTCATGTGAAGACGGTATTTTGTTCACGAGACGTTGTGCACAAGTTCTGAATAAGTACTACATGAATTCAAGATGGTATTTATTTAGTATTATTAAGATGGTATTTATATAGTATTATTAAGATGGTAGTTAATAAGTATTATTAAGATGGTATTTATTTAGTATTATTAAGATGGTATTTATTTAGTATTATTAAGTACTTCTTTTTGTAAAGCATAATCAGCCTATAATATTCCCACTGCTGGGACACAGGCCTCTCTTCGAGAGGGAGTGAGCTGTAATATATCACGCGGGCCCAGTGCAGGTTGGTAGATGTCACGTGTCTCCGAATTTCTGGTTCTAGTACATAGCGGTTTCCTCACGATGTTTTCCTTCACCGTTTTGAGAGCAGTGGTGATGAAGTTATTTACACAAAGTAAAGCGCCTGCCTGGGTTCGAACCCACGACTCATAAGTCGGGGCCGTTACCTCTGGGCCACCACTGTTCTTCTTCTGTTTTTGTACAATTATATTTACGTAATAAATAGGCTTTGTCCATCTGGAATTATGTACCTTTCAAATGGTGAACGAGTTTTTCAAATAGGAGTTGTGGTTCCGTAGATTACCCTTCAGGTAAAGTTGTATGCAACTGTACATAATTAGGTATTAAAACACTCATGTGACTCTATTATCACCAACCCACATTCATGTTTAAATACCCCTTATTATACAACTTCTGCATAAATAACTATTATTAATTTCTATATTTCTCTACCGCCTAAATTACACATTATTCAAAATGAATCTCTTCGGAAACGTAATAAGTTACTTATTTCAATGAAGACATTGCTATAACTCCTAACAAACGGGTTAATCACAGCAAAACGTAAACCTTTAACCTATTTACTGTTTCTGAAGTAAATCGCGAATAAAATCTTCAAATTTCATTGCTCAATCCGAAGTCTCTATTCGCCATAACTTGTCAAATAAATTCGCAGTCGATAGCTTGCTTTAACGACTTCGAATGTTACGTTTTATCGCCCGTCAAATTGTTGGTAGCTAACTTCTGGGTGTGGGCCCGTCTTTATTAATAATACTCATTTTATTACTTAATATGGAGTTTAATTGTAATGGAATTAATGTCATTAAATTTTCGGTAGGTTGGTACAAAGTCGTAAATTTAATTAATGGCGTCAATATCATTTGCTTATTGATAAGGTTTTATAGATCTTTTTCCTTATTGTAAGAATTTAAATTAAATTAAATTAAAGCTTTTAAATACAGCTACTGTTATTATTCTTCTCTCGTCTATTACGTCGTTATTGCCAAGGTATTAACAATTTCTTCTGTACATTATTTAACGTAACATCACGCCTGTATTCCCCGAAGGGTTAGGCACAGGTATACATGTAAGTACACCCACATTTCGCCAGTTATGTTTCAGTCCCATGTAATAGAGGGCGAGCCTATTGCCATCATGGCTGCTACTGAGAAATTCCAGATATGGAAAAACCCAATAACGGTTTGTTCGACCTGTGAATCGAACCCAGAACTCTCATTCTCAACGAGGCAAAAACATCTATGAACCTTCATATTCCAGCTGTTCCATAAGACTTCCAGTTGCTAGTGAAAGTTATCAATGTAAGTCATTGTAAAGTTTCCTGGGACATGCTAAGCGCCATTGGGTTGTTACTAACTAGTTAGAAAATGGCTTTCAGGAGCCTCAGTGACTAGTTAAACGAGTTAGATAATAACTTGTAGGACTCAGAGACTTGGCTACGCAGCTGGGCTGTTTCAATTATAAAGATGTTGATTAGTATCATCTAATTTGTTCTTGTAGTAAAATTTCTTTTGTTTTGTGAAAAGAAAAGTTTTCATTACCTATTTAGTTAGTTTAGATAAACCGGGTGAATGCTCATTTTATTTCCACTCCACCAAATTCTTTATAAGTAAACAGGAGATCAGAGCATTCTTTCGTAACTCTATCCATGTTAGGGCAACTAAAATTCAGCATTGAACTTTAAATTGTATATAATTTATAAATATATGTAAAACAGTAAAGTAAAAACCGGCCAAGTGCGTGTCGGACCACGCACAATGTAGGGTTCCGTAGTTGGGATGAATTAATTTTATCCCAAGAACAAACTTAACATTGCAGGTAAAAAACATGTTATCCGTTAAGGAATGTATGTTTTTCAAACTGCAAAATTAAGTTGGTCGATTATTACTCGTTAAGCTGTAAAGCCTAATTAGCTGTGGTAGTTTTCCTTTTTACTTCGTTATACATACTACTGATGTATAACGAAGTAAAAAGGAAAACTACGAGTGATTTTTTCACAAATCCAAGTATAACCATTTAGCTGGCTGAGGGGGGGGGGGGACACATGACTAACAAAAATTAGCACTTTAAAGCTTAATATATCACAAACGGATCCCTGAATTGAAAAATAGTTAGCACATACCCGCAATATTTTTGAACGATCTTTCCAACGACACCCCACACCATGGGACAGACGAGAAAAAAACATCCCCCTTAATATACACATTAGGTGGGGAAGTACCCAAAATTTTTTTTTTTTTTCTTGATTTTATTTGACCACTGTTGGCGTGTTTTATACGAGTATATACCCATGCCAAATTACAGATTTCTAGTACTAATATTCTCTGAGCTAAGCCGCGGACAATCGGACAGATAGACGGACATGACGATACTATATGGGTTCCTTGTTTACTACGGAAACCTAAAAAACATCCGAGTTAGCTCATCTTCGACCTGCTAAAATAAAAACAAAATCTAGATCTCCAACTATTACAAAATCAAAAATAAATAAACCTATCATCGTGGAGTCTTTTTAAATATAGGTACCCCAAAACTACATTAATGCGAAAGCGTCAGGGTAGCCCGCGTAATTTAAACTTTCTTAGGCTTTTTTGCAATTTGCAGGTCTGTATCAGGTTTTATGTTGATCTTATATGATTTGCGGCCGTATCAAATGTGAATTTATAGAATTATAATAATAAAAATTATCAATACAAGTATCTAATTTCATGTAATCATATTGAATGGCTATTTCATGAAATTTGAGGATTTTGGTAACTTAGGAGTTGTGTTGTTGATTCTAATGATTATAATTCTGTAGAGCCATATTTTTTACGGTCGCGAATCATATTTTAACCAACATACACACAACGAATTGCAAAAAACGTGAGAAAATTTGAATTTCGCGGGCTGCCTTAGCGCATCCATTACCAAATACATTTACAAAATTCAATGCGCCTAGTATCGATGCGTGGTATTCTACTCACCCCAAAACGTAAGATCATGATGATAACACACACTTATCTTCCACAGATGTTCCTAATAACTATTCCTAAAGTGTCAGTGCAGTAACTGTGACAATTTGTTCGTTAATTAATTTTGTTATGATGAGTGAAAAAACTGTCAAGTGAAGAGATGGCGTCGTATAATCACCAGGAGACTCAGTCCAGTCCAGCGAAGGAAGTTCCACGGTAAGAAAATTAATAGTATTTGTTATCAGATTGTCTTAAATTAATATCTTGTTGTCGTCGAGGAATGGTCTGCCATTTTAATTTCGGTTCACACTCACAGGAATTCCTTTGACATTATTTGAACCTGTGTGATATACCATAACTAACTAACGTAACTACAGATAGTGCAATCCACGACGACGGGCCCCACTCCACTCCGTACTGTAAGCTGTACTTTAGTACGGAGCGGAGCGGAGTGGGGCGCGTCTCAGTGGATTACACTATCTAGGTATATTTAATTATCTTTTCAGACTAATTGATCGTTTGTTTTAGGAGAGATTTTTTCAATCCGAGCAATTTGTAGTTTTGACAGTTTTTCCATACAAAAGATGTCAAACGTCCATTTTATTCCACAAAAATAAAAACAAGAACTCTCTTCATCTTACGTAAGAAAAATCAGTACTTAACTAAACTAATCACAATTGTTTGTAGACCTACGCTACTAAAGCTTAAGTTTGACTGAAATGTCGATACTATTGTTACCTAATTTTGAAGGTGACTTTTAAAAGAATTTAAAGAACCTACCTACTTTCAGTTCCGACGTAAAGTTTGAGAGTCAAAATAGAACGTGCACCTGTCTATTTATAATGTTTAATGTATGAGACCACAAATATTTAGGTGCCTATACGCAGTTTGCTAACGGTGTAGTCTAGATATTAGGTACAATATTTATAACCATCGTTCCACACGGAGGTTCTACCGAGGACAATCGATTAGCGCTAAATATATCTAAACCCTCTTCCCTTCGTATTCCACATTTCAGGAGATCGTAACTCGTTTTGAATCGAGTATTTAGTGATTAAGCTTTAGTTATTAGCTATAAGTAAGCATAAGAAATGGTATTATTTATCGAAAGATGCTACTTTTACAATTTCTAATTTAATCAAGTCAGCAACAATTTAATATCTAACTTTTGGTAGGTGTCTGCGGTTAGAACTCGAGAAACATATATTCGTTTTTTTTTTAAATTATATTTGCCGACTTGATTTAAGAACTTACCTATACTATTGTCTCAATGACGATTTTGTACCGACACAGAACCTAAAGTCAAGCTCTACACATCATCGTTTAATTTTATAACAATGTATATCCACAATCATCCGTTGCCTTTTCTCAACTATGCTGTGATCGGCTTCCAGTCTAACCGGATGCAGCTAGGTACAAGTACCTATTTTACATGGAGCGACTGCCTATCTGACCTCTACAACCCAGATACTGAGTTACACGATGCTCCTTGGTAAGTCTGGTCGTCAGACTTTCTGGCAATTGACTACCCGTAACGACTGTCAAAGATCTACAAATGACAGCCGTACCAACGGCTTAACGTGTTTTACGAGGCACGGAGGAGTCTCGGTGTGATATAGATAGTCTCCCATCCAGGAACCGTCTTCGGCAAGCGTAGCTGATTAACTTATTTAACAAACAAAGGCTCCTGGCCTTTGTAAATGCAAAAATCGTCACAAAAATACAATATAAACACAAATATTTATCCCATAATGACGAGTAACAAAAACATTAACCGCATTTAAATGTCAATAGCCCACGGACAATCGTATCAAATGACTTTATCTCATTGCTGGGCTGCAATGGCACTCGTGCACTCGTATCTCTGGTCCACTGATAAATTCGTTCTACTATCTCCTGTTACCAACAGTTTGACATGTGATTGACTATTGTAATTAGTTATCGGTGTTTTTTTGTTAAATTATACATATTATTTTGGAATATTTATAACATTATGTTAAACAATATCCGGGTTTGTTATCGATTAATATGAGTTTGAAAACAGTGTCAAATAATATATGGTTTTTGTTTAATTATATTGTTTAAGACAGCACACATACTTTTAGGTGTGCTATAAATATGTTTTGCAACAAAAACTGACACATTCGTAACAAATAAAAAAAAATTAAAAGTTAAAGAAAAAAAAAAAAAAAAAGTTAAAAAAGTAAGTAAAGTAAGTTAAGTTAAAAATTTAAAGTTTCAAACAAGTTTAAATGCATAAGGCGTAAATTCTTCACACTTCAAACTTCACACCTCTTTAAACCCAACAACTACAACAATAACCCATCAAAAAGCCACTACACACATACATAAAAATTCACGGTTTTTATCCATGAATACGGTACACCCATTCTGCGCCACTTCTTTCGACGAAAACGCCAGGAAAATCGTCGGAGGCCGACAAAACAAAACACACGTATTCTGTCGTGTAAATGTAGCAATTCGTCGCTACCTGCACACGCGCGCCGGACTACCGGACATTGAATGTTTGGTCAGTTTGTTGGCACTACCACTGAAATTTTATTATAAAGTTGAGTATGTGACAAAGCAGGGATCATGGCGTAAGGAAAGTAGGACGATTGCTCCAATTTCCTTATTGCAACACAGAAGACGAACCAAAATAGTAAACATTTTTCATGCATCCCAATTTTGATCACAGTCTGATAAATAAAATGTGATACGAAAAAACCTTTCCCGATTATGATATTTTGTTTAATCAGTATGTAGTTTGATGAACACAACCACAGTAGCAACATTCTATGTCACAGGACAGCTTTTGACTTAGTTAGGCAAAATTTACCTGAAATGTGGTCCTTAGATACAAGATCCTAAACATAGTGAATGATAATAATATTTCTTTCAATGGAAAAGGTCAATGATCAACTCTAGATTTTAATATAAAAACAGCATACCATACGTTTCCTAAATCTGTGTCAATGTTGATATTCATCCTACGATTACACACGAGTTATCATCGCAAACGCATCGAGTTACAAAAGTAAGAGCCGCCCATTTTAGTCCGGAGCCGGATGTAAAATCGATACAATGAGCACACAGAAAGATCGCAGACATTTGGTGTACGGAACCGTTGAAAAAACGTTTATTATTGTAACGTTTCGTTCACAGTCAACGTTTACTTTTCAATACTCATTATTTATTTGGTTTGTATGCCTCTGTGTTCTCGCGAAAGATATGTGACTATCGTTAACAAGTTATTTGAAGACAATGTTTTAATTGCTAGATGTAACATTAGAAACCAACAAGCAAGTCAGGTTTTAAACTTTATTCTGACCTGCAAAAAAGCTCCTTTTAATTGAGAGGGAACCATACATGTTCGCGTGGGTAATATAACCCTGTAATTTTAATGCCAATCGTTTAAGGAATAACACACCTAGAGATATTGATTTATAGTTTAAATAAATAAATCAAAGACATAAAAGAAATACGTACAAATCATTCAAACTCACGAATAGGGCCATTTTTGTCGAATCCTAGGAGAAACGTTTGTGTTTTGTTTGTCGATATTAATATTGAATATGGATAAATGGAAGGAGGGAAGGGAAGGGGCCTTTAACCTACTGTGGGCCGCAAACAGCTGATAATAATAATAATGAGCGCCGCATAACAAAATTAATTTTAGACCTAGATTAGAGATGTTTATCATAGGCCAGAATATCGAAGCATCCAAATATACAATAAGTTACCTGAACATCATATTAAAAGATTCACAAAAACACTGTGAATATTTAAATTTAAACTAACATCGTGATGGCCCAGCGTTTATGGCCTCGCCTCTCATCCATGAGGTTTTGGGTTCAAATCCAAGCAAGTACCAATGTGACTTTTTCAATTAATATGTACTTTCCGAGTTTATCTTGGACGTTATTGACATCGGTGAAGGAAAACATCGTGAGGAAACATGGACTTATAGTTAATATAAGTCTCAAATTAACCAACCCGTCTATAGCAAGCGTGGTGATCAGTGCTCGTGCCTTCTCTGTATGAGAAGAGGCCATTTCCCTGCAGTGGGACAGTAATAGGCTGGTATTATTATTTATAATTTAATTACTTTTAGAAAAAAGTTATTATAGTATTAAAGAGTTTATGGAAGATAAGAAGCTCTAATAAAGCACAAATAATAAGAGTACCTATGTATAATAGTAGATTGATTGCTTAGAGAACAAACAACTATGTTTAAGGTGAGTGTTTCTTTGAATCCAGAGCGGAGCGAAGGATTCTAAAGTAGAATTCTTAGCGCAGCGCGGGATTGAAAGTACGATACTCGAGCTTATAATAGTGTTGCTCCCGAGGTGAACACTCTACTTTTTATCACCATTTTATAACATTTTCTCTATGAGAAAAAAAATGTCTGCGGTCCGACCCCATCTCTCACGTATGATGTAAACTGGTGTAATGTTTGAATAATAGCTGGGTCATTGTCGGTTTTTTTTTACAATTGTTGTACAGTACCAGAAGCCTAAAGAGAGTCTATTTTATATGAATAATTTAATCATGTAGGTATTAATCATCTATAACTTCATACTATCTCGTATAAAAAGCCACACCATGATCGCACAATAACATAATTTTGTTTTAGAAGCATGCCAAAGTTCCATAAAACTTATTATTAATCCCAAAGTGAATTTTTGGCTCTGCTTCCAGTCTTACCAGATGGGCCGAACATCTGTACATGACGCTTCAGCAAAACTTTCATAGCCGAGAATTTCGGTTTACAAATAAATTACAAATAATTGACAATACATATCGTTTCCTTATCACATACAATACACAATTTCCATAGAGTTCGATGTATTCTAAAAACTAAATCTAAACAATGAAGAAAATATTTGTTCTAAGTTCCTTTAGATATCCTCAGGGAAAGAGCCCCATAATACGCTTTGTTGTGCGATGTCGACGCGGTCCCAAGGCGATGTCGTTCCGTCGTCGTCTTGCCTTTAAACTCACCTAACTGATAGAATGTCGATTTTAAATTCATCCATTTAAGACTACAGTAACTCTTTAAGAGTCTTATTTATTCTCAAATAACTTGAGAAAACACGAGACAGAAAGAATTTTGATATAAGAAAATAGTACAACTACAACTGAATTCAGTAATTATATCAATTGTGATTTATTAAAAGGTCTTAAGGATACGCTAGTCGATCATTCTTCCATACAAACGTAGTATGGTGATTATGATTACTCGTCTGTTTGACGGTGTACGTTAAAAACTAAAAATTATATCAATTAGTCTTCTAGCCCTTGTATGGAAGCAGAATTGGAAAAAAAAAATTGTTTGGAGGTTATGAGCGTCGAAACTTCCATATTTCAACACAAATTACACAATTACGTCTTTGTGCGTAAATAAATAACTTATGTAGTAAAAAAATGGCAAATATGAAACCGTACAGGGAAAGATATTTAATTCAAAAATTTAAATGATTTTATTTTGAATAAATACATCCAGTAGTTTTCCGTAATATATACACCCAAAGGTCTGTTCATGAAATGTTATGCGCTCGTTTTCGTTATAAATCATCGTCTATTTCACTAAATAAATCAATAAATAAATAAAAACTACATGAATAAATACTAAATAAATAAATAATTAGACTAATTAGCATGCATATCACGACCACCAACGAGTTCGAGCTGTCGACTAGTGTACCCTTCATGAGCTATTCACTCACAAATATTGAATAGTTCATCACAGATAATTACTGTAATAACATTATATAGGATGAGCAAAGCATTGTTAATATTACGAGGATGGACCTAAACAATGACCATTAGAAGTCAGTGATGTAACTGTATTTTTATAACAACTAGAAGAGAGTTTACTTACAATCCTCTATCCATAGATTATGCAAAAATCTCAGCTCATAAAAACATGAACTCCAAGTTCATAAATTGCATTTTTGCTTTCTATTTCCTCAAAGAACAAGCCATTAACTCCAAATTGCCACATAACATCTCAATTACCATAAAAACTTTGAAAAACTAAAAATCCGCAAACAAAGGGTGGTTTTAAATCAAACACAATAAAGTTTCCCGCCTCACTACCGCCGTGCCATAACTCATTCACGTCGATAATCACACCATAACTTATAGAACGCCCCTGTAGCCGCCCGCTAATATTAATGCGGTGTAATGTCCCCGTGATCAGTTCTAAAATGTAAATTTATTGCACCACGAGACGTGTTACCAGAATTTATGTCCTCTTCAATATCGTTGAGGTTTTATGTTTGAATTTTATTACATGTTTGTACGATTTTTGGGAGAGTGACTTCGTTATGACACATAATCGGGTTACCACGGTGATTGGAATGAAATTGGTGCTTAAATTTTGACTAGAATTTAGAGCATCATGAATAATCCCACACGATAAAGAGCTTCCAATCTTATTATTTCCAATTTTAGCTGTAGTAAAAGGAAAGTGTTACTGTTAACCCCGCAAAAATCTTAACACTAGATAAAAATTACGATGACCACCTAAACTATACGAATAAGTTAGAAATCCAAAATAGCTTTTTCGAATATAATATAAGCAACTACATTATACATGTCTACGTACTCCGAATATAACTTACGACAGTTTGTATCGAATATTTCATATGAATATTCCACGTAATATACATAATCAAAATAGCTCAAATTGGGTTAACTTTAAAATTGAACTACCGAATCGTTTTCGAGCATCGATAGATTTTGGTCACGCAAAATGTAAATTTTGGTAAAGCGAATCGGGTACGAACTGAAATGTAGCAAACGATAAAATATTTCACAAAACAGATTGACTTATAAATCTCATGCTTTGCTGTTCTGCAAAATAAATGGTGCCCAAAAATGGCAATTTGAAATGTATACTATTTTCTTGTTTTTAATTTTTATTTTAAATACTGTTTTTCCTGTACCTGATTCAATGTTTTAGCTGTTTGTTGGTATGAAATATTATTTCTTGTGTTTCAGAATAGTCTATATCTCTCACAAGTACCCAATATGTTTTTTTTATTTTTTTATTTCTGGTTAATTTACTAGTGCAATAACTGTCATTAGTGAATTCAATTTCTTTCAATATATTTTACCTATTATTAAGTGGAATTTCTGCCTCTTTTTCACCTAAATTCATAATTACAATTAGTTAAATATATACACCGTGTATTGTAAAAGCTAATCATTATTACTTGGTCACACGAACTTATGATATTTTTATCTAAATTGCTTGTCCTCTAAGGTCATAATTATCCTTACCATATATTATTATTACAATAAATATTACAATTATTATGGTCTTGTTAGTTCCATGAACGTTCTAGGAACATGCCAAGTGCGCTATTATTGGGCTGATAAACAGCGTTTTTAACCTCGGTCAATTAATATGTTTGGATATTTGAACTTCTAACTTGGCAATAATTGCGGCTCTCGATGATAAATTTAGGTTTTAAATATGGTTATTTTCCCTTGTTAGCTATTTTTACTATAACAAATCACCATACATTATTTACACCGTAGAAGTAGAGTTGCCTCTGTTCTTTTTTGTCATTTTCAACATTGAATTTGTAGCTATGATTTGTTCTAGCTTCTGTGGTTATAATCCTTGACTAAGAGATTTTATATGTATTTCATTCTCAAGTCTACAAGACTACAAGTTTCTTTGTCTATCTTTGTAACAACTTGCTGATTTAACTCTGAATATTCAACATCCTATTCATCGCCATGATCCTCAAACTCCCAACTTATCATAAGTAATATTCTCAGTTCAGCCTCATCCAAATCCTCGGTGTCAAACATACATAAGTTTTCACTGCATCCATCTTGGTTCTTCAGAAACTTCAGCTCATTCCGATTCAGACCACGGTGTTTCTCCAGACGTGTCAAATATGGCGACAATTTTGGTTATTTTTAAGGAAAAATCCTAAGGTTATGATTTCCATCACGTGTTAGATGGCACATGTGTAATATTTCTTTAGTGTGATAAAAATTCTGGTGAGAAATGACGGGTAATTTGACTTCAGATATGGGTTTACAAATTTTGTCTTGGTTTCGGAGTTCGGATGTAAGAATACCATTTTTTTTATTTCTGATAAAATATTTCATATTCTGATGTCATTTTACGTATTCGTCTTTCTATTTACCGAGTCTCCAGTAATTTATTGGAATTGCGTTCGCGTTATTCCTTTGCACCAAATATTTGGTTTCTTCCTCGTTCACCAAGGATGTCCTACCAAGAAATAGTAATGAACTAAACGACTATTCTAGCAAAAGCATCGTTGTACTCGAACAAATATTGATAATTAGAATTCGCTGCAGTCACAGTATATAAAAGCTAATTTTGGTTGCGTGGTATACAAAATGTTTGCATTTGAACTAGCTTATTATATTTGTGAATGTACTATACTAATAAACCAGCTTATAATATTTTAGTCAGTTTCTATATTATTATCATTAGATACGTCATTTCAAAACGTATTACTCTATTAAACTTTGGGCACTTAGGTATGAACTAAAACACATTAGTGGAAAAATTTAAGAATTTTCTGGCTAAGGAGTAAGTACATACTAAAAAAGTTTATATGTAATCATAAAAAAGTTTTAAGATAATTGCCAGGCAAGGTAAAGATCTTCATCTTTACCTTAATATAAAATATTTTAGCACATATTCAACTTGAGTGTGACAGTTAAAGTAATTTTGCTATAAACCAGTGAGGAGGAGCAGAGTACAATTTGCAACTGTCTTCTATTTTTAACTTCACCTCTTCTTCGTCATTCTGATAACACTCAGAAAATATATTATCAGCTTGTGAATGAATTATTATTTAGCTACCAAGCTCAAGGCCATATATAATTTTCTAAGGTTCTTTAGGCACTCTTATCTGAAGCAATTTCAGCGAAAGGTATACTCTTTAATTAAGTGAAGAGATTTATAACATGTGCATATATTAAAGCTGTATGATTATCTTTATGAATGTTAAGTTAACCACGCGTGTGTTCATTAATATCGATTTTGACACCAAGATTTTATTTAGCCTTACAAATTACAAAATATTCATTATTACTTACATCTGTGCTATTCACCCTTCAGTTTTAGGTCACTATTGAACGAAAATAACTAATTGGTAGCATGTCACACAGCTTAATGACGTGGGGAGATATTTTCGGGTCCATAAAAATGGTGAACTCTTTCACAGTAATTATAATAAACTGTATTGCTTTGGTTTTGGTTCATGAATGTGATTGGTTACAGTGTGAGTGTTAATTTAATTACAATTGATTGTATAATTTAATGTTCCAGTTATATTCGTTTTATTAGTTTGCTTAGCCATACAGGAGTTATAAGTTAAAAAAATTATAAGGAAATAATTTTGGAAATAATGTTTACTATTTCATTTACTGGCTCTCATTCGGTCATTTCTCTCAGTGAGTGATCTCTCGAAAAGCTATAAACCAAATCAGAGCCCAAAACGTCCGCACATCGTATAAACGGCTGAAATTACCGAATCACCGTTCGTATCTAATAGCCGTGGGTCCAAATAAGAAGGTACACGCTTCGCTGGTCGCCCCCGCAATATCCGCATTTCGTATTCCTGTTTCGAAACCTTTCCACTTTTCCGGATCTTTGCAAAATTGCCGCGGATATTCGGATACTGACGTCCAACACTGTTCGGGACTATTGTTGTTGAATGATGTGTCATATGCCACGATGTAGTGAAGATCTTTTGTGGGTGTAACCTGTGTGATTGTTATTTTGTGATTTGCTGACTTGTTTCGGTGAGATTATGAGAACACGGAGGTCTATTTTAAAACACGTAGTCAGATAAGCACAGGAGACTCGAAAATCAAAGTCAAGCTTTAATATACTTAAAAATCTACCTACCTACCCCTTACTATAATAATCTTAATCAGTCGTTAAAACTGATGACGCATTTCCTGAAGATTGCCCAAAGCAAGGAATAAATTGAGATATACGAACTTTTGCTTAGCAGTGACAAGGAAAAATAAATAAATTGATTAGCTACCTTTCAAGACAAACGTTTTAAGTGAAAGTAAGGGACGGTTCCTAGTTCCTTAGTCAAACAGCTATAAACTCGCCCCATGGCATTGTTTACTCGTAAAATAAAACATCGGTTCATCTCATTGCACGTATTTAGGTCAGCTCGAGAATTCGCCTCACGTTCGTCCATTTGTTCCGATGTATTGCCCAGTTGATGCGTGAAACACCTGGCCAGTTTGGACAGCGCCATTAGATCGCTGATTTTATGGGATTTGTTTTCATATTGAATTTGAACGGTAATTTCGACGTGTTCGGAAAATATATTGTAGTTTCGATAGTTTTATTAGCTTTTATAACTGTGAGGTCGATGAAAGATTGCTTTGTTCTCTAAAGTCATTATAGGTTTAGCTTTATTGGCAGCGAGATTTAACACGAATTGTGCGAAATAAAATACAGAATTGTTTTAGTTGCTCTCACATTTAGAAATTCCTACTTTTGATTTTGATTAGTATTTTATTCAAAATAGAAAGAAGATGAAGATGTTGAAGATGTGGAAAGGAGAGTAAATGCTGGAAATAAAGTGAATGGTGCTACACATGCGGTTGTGACCAACCAGTTGATGTCCAAAAAGGGCTGTTCACAATGGTGTGCACGCTTATGTATAGAAGTGAATGCTGGGTGTGGCAAAAGAAGCATGAAAGTAAGATAAATGCTGTAGAAATACGTTCCTTGAGAAGCATGTGTGGTCTAACTATAAATGATAGGCTGAGGAATGAGGTGATAAGACAACGGTGTGAGTTAAAAGAAGATATAGTGACAAAAATTGAAAAGGGTATGCTGAGATAGTTTGGTCATGTTGAGAGGATGAATGAAAGGCGACTAACAAAATGTTTTTACAACGCAGATGTGACTGGAAACGCCGGGAGGGGACGCCCTAGGAGGACAAATACTGACCTTATTGGTGATGTTCTTCAGAAAGGACAGGTGCGTAGTACTCGCAACCAGCGTGCGTGTATGACCAGATGTATAAATGTAAACGAGGCAAAAGGAGTATGTAAGGATCGTAGCAGGTGGCATTCTGTAGTTTCTGCCTAACCCCATGAGAAGAAAGCGTGAGTTTATGTATGTATGTGTATGTATGTCTAAATAGACTTACCCTCAGCTTGTTCACGTAATAATATTGTGTTCTGTTTTGATATCGCCTAAAATTAAGCAATCCCAAATACAACATTGAGATTATTACACCCAAACAAGAACTTATCAAGTGCAAATCAGAATTAATTGACTTAGCGCATACGCAACACTTCAACAATATCCAATCCTGCGAACTATCTTAGATAGCAAAATCTTTTCACGCTTATATTCACGAACCAATTTCCATATGAGGATTGAACCCCTGGTAGGGGGCAGACGTGATCCAATCTCGGGAGATGATTGATATGTCGGGAGCCGTCGGACATTCTGCAGATACTATTTTTTATCTCGAGTTTTTGACAGTCCAACTGTATTCCGGGCGAAATAATTTATGGGTTTTACAGTTTTTGTTTGGCTTCTGTTGGAAGTGGTGGTAGATTGTTTTTGTAATTGGTGGAGTGCATATTACAACATGGATGATTTCAAACCAAAGGAAACAAGAAGATATTCTGAAGAATGCTATATTCTGGTCGGTGTTTTGCATGCAGTGGTTGAAACGAGGAAAGGATTTATATCTTAATCTACATTTGTATTTAGATTAGCGTATCTAATAACAGTAGTGGTTTATAACAATGACCATAAATATAATTATATCAGACTGACATCGTGACACTATAAAATAAGGGAACACAAGGTTTGTGGTAGACGACAGTGCCAAAGCAGTATGTTATTTGCCCTTACCTACTTTGTCTCAATGAAATAGGAAATTAGCTTTGTGCAAAAAAAAATACATCCTCCTTTAAATCCCAAAAAAGTCATGTCGAAGACGTAAATTGAGATACCAAATCCTCCGACCTTAAGCACCATTTCCATCACTATCTTGATCGCTTAACGACAAACCCTACATTGCCTGGGATTAAGTCGCGTTGCGTGGCTCCGGCGGAATTAACATTCATGAGTGGCAACCAATCCGCGCTGCCACCAGACGTGGTGATGCAAGAGTTTCTCTAGATTCTGTACGAGATTTTAATGGAATAGTGAGATTTGTTAAATTAATATATATATATATATATATAATCTTATGGTTACTAACTACTTCTAACCACTGCCCATCGATTCTACGCTTTGCACGTAACATTGGTTTAAACGGTTCCTAGTAAAACCAGACGTTTGCCAGCGAATTAGTACGGTAAATTGTTCCTGTAAACATGAATGAGGTGGCTCAGCAAAGCTGAAACAACATACCACTTTACTTCCATCAAATATAACGTCAAATCGATCCTGGCCATTTCCAGCTTCTCCAGCTTTCTGGTAACCCTACCTCATCTCGTACACGGGTTCGTTAATATGCGCCCCGGGCAAGCCGCCTCGACTTATTTGCCTGTTCTCGGCACTTTTTTAACAAATTTCTCCAACTTGGGATGGAAAATGAATGTTGAATTCTTGAGACTTTTGGATTAGAATTTCGGGTTATGAGAACGGTTATATCTATACTTTGTTACACGAGTATATTTTCAGGAATGAATGTTAAATTAAAATCAGGATAAGCCTCGACGGAAAAGCGTAGAAAGTATTATTATGTTTCTTTACTTCGAGTATGTAGAAACTAGGGTTATACCTTCCATAAAAACTTGGACACTCTTGTAGTAATGGATAATTTTCTCCGTTAAAGCTCACTACGCACTCGGCATTTTATCCCTATTCTATACACTTTCAATTTTTTTCCTGACAACTGATAAACAAAAAAATATAAGCTCAATCCTCGCAATATTGCTTATTAGTAATATCAATTCTAAATCCAAAGTACTTATTTCTTTCTAATAACGGTCCAATTGTGTAGACTTTGTAATCGTACGTTTAAAACTTCCATTTGGAAGCCTCCATAAAGTTGCTGGCATCGCTCCAGCTTTTACAACTCACACCCGCGTATTGTATACGATGTGTAATGTGGATAATTTAATTAGACAACTGTCTATATTAATAAAGTTTAAACGGAACGTGACTAGAAAACCCTTAGCTATATTAATTTCTTACCATAGCTACAATATTACATCTTATGAGAGACAGCAATGTAGGTACGCCTTAGGACAGTCTCAATTTTTTCTTATTCCTTAGTTTAATTCCGCAACTTTATGAGATTCAAAATAATGGTATATACCTGACACATTCTTAGTTCTATTCTCTTAATACGTGTGTTCACATCGTACTATTTTATTTTAGGACTTCCCAACCAACTCACTCAATAACTCAACGTCTGGTAATCGGAAATTCTTCCATTCTTTCCTTCCATAAAATTATATTGCATGAAACGGTATATCATGACCAGACTGGAGAGACAGATATAAAACAAAATCGATCCGAACGTTAAGCGTAGCGAAGGTTATCGCCTGTCAACCTCAGCTGAGGACCTACGGTTGTATTTTAAAAGTAGGAATTTAAATAGAAACATACTTCTTTACGGTAATCTTGCAATGTCTCTGGTACGAGGGCGTCGAAATGTCTTTACACAGATCTGTTTCATGAGACATTGGTGGTGACATAATGGGAATGGAAGTGGCGAAAATAAATGTGGAGAAAGTCAGTTGGAAAGATTTTCGACTGAAAATAATTAATGATAATATCAGCCTATTATTGTAACTCTGCAGGGCAAGACTTCTTCTCCTGTAGAGAAGGCCTGAACAATGATCACCACGCTTGCTCTAGACGGATTGTCGATTTCATACTTATATAGACTATAAGCCCAGGTTTATTCAGGATGTTTTGTGATGGCTGAAACCATAAAAAAATATAGTAGGTACGTATTCCTCCACTTCTAAAAGACGAGGTCTTTCTTCTTCATCACCATCATCAGCTTCTAGTAGAAAGCAGTACTAAGTACTGCTTTATAATTTAGTGTTTCCAAAAGGTCTTGGTATTACCAAACCGCCATGAAATCGTCGTAATAAATATCCAAAGTCAGTCACTGAATACCATTTGTTTAACAAGTGCAGCAGTTAACCCACCACATCTCTAAATCACCACAAGGCACAAAATATAAATTCTGTGGCCAAGTCAGAACCACATCCATACTCCCAACATCTGGGTAGTATAAATGACAAGAAAGCGAGGGTAGGCAGCAATTTACATAATGTAATCAGCCAACGGCGGATTCGATGACTCGAGGCTCGAACGCGAATCGCGAAAATTTTAATTTATTTAAGTCCAACATCTTTGGGGACCTACCGATCTATCCTTTGAGGATGTTGATTGATGTCAAATGCTTATTATTGGAAAATGGACGGAAAAAAACCCTCTACTTAGATAAATGGCACTTTGGAAATGAGTCGCAAAATCAGCCGTGATTGGAGATCAATTTTGTAAGGTATATTGGGAAATGGTGTCACTTTGATGCTCGGATGATATTCAATTGATGAAATAAAAATGTTTAAATTGGTTTTGGATTCGCTTTCGGGCAGTGAATAATTGGACTCTGTCGCACTTTTCCAAGGTACTACCAGTGATTCTAATAGCCAATCAAAATGCTAAAGATTATTGTTATTTGTATCTGTTATCAGTAATTGCAAATCTACGCTTCCTACATTGTCACCAAAAAGTCAAACATAAGCTAGCTTCAACAAAACACGCTTTTAACGGAACGTAACTGGGGAATTTGCTAGCGAAATCCGTATTCCGTATACCAATCGCGATAAGACATTGCATAAACTTAAAGATCTTTAACCAGACCCTCTTTGTATTCATGGGATGAAGAAAACTTTCCCAGGTGCGTTGTCTTCTCCCCCCTCTACCATAAGGAGGGGGGGGAGCCCAGTCTTTCCAATCCTTTTGAAAAATTTCGAGCATTTTTAAATTATGGCCGCCTTTAGTATGCGGCCATGAAGTTCGGTAAAGTGGTTTGTTTTTCTTGATTAAACCATTTGTCAAGGTTTTCAAATATATTTTTAAATGCCTCCATGTGACGCAGTGGTTTTATTTAAAATGAAAAAAGAAAAAAGTGGTTTTATTTAGAACCAAAGACACCAACTTCCGAAATTAAAGTTATTTTTCACTTTGTAGTGTTTTTTTGGGAGTCGGTTGTATTTTTTTTTGTTTTTGTAAAAAAGTTTTTGTATTTCACTTTTTTTGTGTGTACCCCTCACTAATTCATCATGTACTTCTATTTTTAGATAGACCTTTGGACAACATTTTTCACACCCTGACGAAGATTTAAGAAAACTTTTGTCCAGTGGTGTGAAAATTAAGCATGATGAAGAAAATGATAATCCGCTTAAAAATTACCTGCACGCAATTCTCCTAGCCCACAATTCTGTTCATTTTATCTTCGGTTGTATTTTTGTTACTGAAAGATTTTAACGTCTCCATCTGTGTCCGTCGTTATTAATCTCTGAAAGAGTGCCACAATAAGAGGCCAGTCGCATTTGAACGTTACGCCTCTACGGTAGATGGGAATTTTAATTAAGATTTTTTACGCACCATTGCAACGCTGAATAATGTATTCTGTTGGATTTCTTTTGTGTGCACAAAATAAATGATTTATCTATGTTCCTTATCCATCTTAAATCCATTGTTTTATATGTCACCGTTTTTATTTAAGTAGGCACTACATAGTTACATACTTACTGTGGGATAAAACTGTCTTCCTATAGTTTTTTTACATCTTTGCAAATTTTTCTTTCCTGGTTCTAGGGACGCTCTGATCAAGACCGAATTTATGTCAAAAGTTCGATTAGTTCCTCAACTCTCTCAGTTTTTCTGAACTGTTTACTTTTTACTTTGCCCAAAATTTTGTCAAATCAAGTCTTCGCTTATGCCTCATTTTTCGTTTTACTTTTTTCCTCGTTGCTAGCAGCAACAACGTATTCAGCGGACTGACAACTGACAACATAAAACATTACAGAAACCGCACAGCAAATATTAATTACAATAATAACATGTAACAATTTTCAAACTACCCTCCGGGCGGCGAACTGTATATGTCGTGTATTCGATACTAATAAACAGACATTAGTCACTAATTCCCGTGATTTATGAAGCCTTTTATTGTAGGTAGCTACATTTTGGTACTTGCACGTGGTAATTTGAAAAGGAATGTCGAGGTCAAAAGTTACACTAAAGCAAGAAGGATTATTTTAATTCCTGATTCTCCTTCCTGTTCCCCTTGCACATGGTTGAAGCTTTTGTAATTTTAAATGATTTTAGATTGTCTTTTTATTTATCTACAAAATGAGGAAAAAAAAAAAAATGAAAAAAAAAAAAAAAAAAAAAAAAATGATGTATGAGGTGGTACAAAAAGTCTCTTGGTGGGTACACATAATATGTGAAACGTACCATGAAATAACAAAGCATAGAAACAATGTCACGCTTTCTCCCTGATGTTTCAAGACGAATTTGTTTCAACGTCTGTAACATTTCATGTTGCATTGCATATATTTGGATGGCATGTTCGTTTCAACGTATGTTACTAGGCTGTTCAAAAAGTAATGATAATCGATTATTTTATTCTTCCTCGGCGCCTATGGCCCTAGCGTGATGTTATACAGCCTATAGCCTTTCTAAAGAATCGGGCTACCAAACACAACAATATTTTTTCAAATCCGACTGGTAGTTCTAGAAATGAGCACGTTCAAACATACAAAAAAAAACTCTTCACCTTTAATTTTGAACAGCCTAGTACATTTCATGTAACGTTTCTCTCATGTGTACCCACCATAAGATTTGCCACGAAACAAACATACAGACATAACATACCACCATCAACGCAAAAAAAAACTTTAGAAGGATATAAATAAGACAATAGAACACTGCATGTGACACATAAGAGTACCTCTTCCTAAAATAAACGTATACGTCGATAATTATAGACTGCAACCTGCTAAATCCCCCAGAACCGTAAAGATGGAAGCAAGATCTAAAGATTACAGCTACAGATTGTTACCCCATTGCATAGCTTAGGTGTAAAACGTATGTGCCCCATTCGACTAAATTCGTGAAACAATAAGGGGTGATGCTATACTTCCTAATTGAGATACTTTCAGAAAGTAGTAACGAAATAATAAGTTTGTCATCATAAATATTTTCACGTAAAAGCGTATACTAATTATATTGTACAATCATTTGAGTGATAATTAAATAACTCCATATGCTAAATACCCAGGTTTCTTCCTTAAAATCTAGTTTTTGGTTTGTGTGATAAGCAAAACTAAATCATTCTCCTCAAAATTAGCTTCCCACTTTCCCAACCAACTGTACAACGAACTTCGTTAAACTCGTAATTCAAAGAAAATATACGACTTGTAACTGTCGCATGTGTAATGATATAAAATAGTGTCTCCATGATATTAATTACAGCATAACACGACATTAATGTCAGGGAGCCCTCTCCTGTGGGGGGATTACGGAGTAAGCAGACAAGAAACAGTAATACAAGTTTGAAAGTAATGTGACACGTATTATTTTGAGTAAAAAGTTTTGTGACATTAGGTGGGAATTAAGGGGAGAATTCTTAGTTAGAGCTCTGAATAGCAACAGCTGTACCTACTTATTGAAAGCTTTAATTAAGTAATAAAGAGGTGGTAAAGCGTATTTTTTAGAGAGTAATCAAGAAGCAATTCATCTAATTCGGCAACTATTGTTGATGTCACACTATGCAACAAAGAAAAATTGTTTATTCTGCACAAATAAACCGCACAATACAAAACAAATTACACAGTAATACTAAAGCCAAAAACCCAGTATTCAAAACAAAAAAATAATTAGAAGATAACAACAACAACTGGGCAATTAAAATACTGTAGTACTTACTTAAATAAGTGTAAGATTATTTTGGGCATACCGGAACTTCTTTACTTTTGATGTAATATTTTCGGGTCAGAGCCCATTCGTCCCCTAAGAATATATTATCCTATGTATTGTTCTGTAGCGGAAAGGTGCGAACAAAAAAATAATTTAAAAAAAAAAATGACCTACTGTCTTTCATCTGCGTGATGCTATAAACAAAACTAGGTCGACAAGTTAGTGTAATAGGATGAAGAGATTAACTTTGTTTGCCGAAATGTATGGGCCCGAATTAGGAAAATGAGCGCTGGTAACAGGATATAATCGTCACTTTGTCTTGACTACGCTCAAATGATGGAGATTTTCTCTTAAATTTTGTTGAGACTGGCGAAAATTTTAAGGATTTCGCTCTTTAGTGACTACATTTGGTGTTAAGTAGGTTTACTAATACTTTTTAGATACTCAGATTTCGTGTTCTCGATTGCCAGTATTAAGTCCCTGTTCAGAAATCAGGGAACCGCGCCGGTGTAAAAAAAAGGCCCAACATAATAAAATAACTTAAATATGTTTAACAAAACCACTCAACTAAAACATCAGAAAAACAAAAGTATTCCTAAATTAAACCTATTAGAACTGACATGTCATACCCATTCCATCAAACCTGTTAGTTTGTTAACCACAGAAGTAATGTAACAAAGAAGACGAATTTAATGTATCTTGGCCAGACAGATACGACATCTTGCTAATGTTGCGTGCACGTATCACGGATGTAGAAAGATGGATACGGCTGGATGAGAAAGGAAGTTCAAGTTGACTGTGAAAGATGAAAACAGGATTAATATAGCACCAATTTTGTTGACTTTCGTTGAGTGTGGACAAAGGATGTGACTCGTTAATCAAATCTTTTAGGATCATTACAAATGAGGGAAGTATTCACTACTTCCCTCATTTCAGTTTTCTTATCGAAATCGTCCCCATGAAATAAGATCAGATTATATGGTTTGTTCCAAAAAAAATCTATTGAGGAAGGAATTATGACTTGGTTCTTTCTTCATAATACTGCATCCGTAGATACCTTAATTAGTTGAATCCGTTTTATCAGCTTGCCGGGTTTTGATCTATTTTCTGCATTTCTCAAAATGGTTTTTACAGCCTCATAACTTTGCCACATCTAGCCTCAGTCTTTGTCCACAACCTAGACGCTGAGTATAACGCTCTAATGACTGCACAGTACAAGAAAGAAGGTTCTAATGCACGTCTCCCTCCCACAGAAAAGTGTCTCTTCTGCTTCGACGGACATGGACACATACGGAAGAATCACTCTTTTTATTTGATGAATACTGACCAGTGTAAAAATGTATGGCGGAGACAAATGCCTGTTGCAGAGAAAAGCAAAATATTTTTTTAGAACCAATATAAAATGAACTCTCTTGAACAGGTAAAGATGTGATAATCTGGGGTATATTTAATAGGTCGTTTCGCAAACGGTCGTTTTCAACGGAAGTTGTTTGACGCTTTCATTGATACATAGAAAAACTGTTTTACACAAAAATTGGACCGAATTCAACAAAAAAAACAAAAAAGTGCAAAATAACTTTAATTTCGGAAGTCGGTCTTTGGTTTTGTTTTTTCGTTTTTTGCCACTGTAGCAGTTACACCGTCACATACGAACTACGCATCAAAAGACATGACGTCACACAAATCCTGCATCGCGCAATTAGAGTTTACCGCGCGAACGACATATATAAGACTATCCGACATCAACAGTCGGGCAGTTGGCCCGCCAGACACAACACCCGTCTGGTTGGAGGATCCTCCCTTTTCAATGGTGGATGAGTGAACTTTACACCCTGTTCCTCATGCCCCCAAACCACTGACTTCCGAAATTTAAGTTATATTGCACTTTTTTTTTTTTTAAGTCTGTTCTATTTTTTTGTAAAAAGTTTTAATTAGGTATTTATTTTCTGTTGTGGTAACTACCCCAAACAAATTTTAATACCACTACCTGCTATATAAATAACAGTAACAGGAACTTATAACATCGTCCATAATTACTAAGTTGGAAAAAGACCTATTATTAAATCTAACTCAAAAACTACCCAAGTAAAGTTAATAAAATGTATCCTCTAAAGTATGACTTACAAAACAATAAAACCGGCCAAGTGCGAGTCGGACTCGCGCACGAAGGGTTCCGTACCATTATCTCTAAAAACGGCAAAATAATCATGTCTGTTGTATGGGAGCCCCCCTATATTTATTTTATTCTGTTTTTAGTATTTTTGTTATAGCGGCAACAAAAATACATCATCTGTGAAAATTTCAACTATCTAACTATTACGGTTCATGAGATACAGCCTGATGACAGACGGACGGACAGCGAAGTCTTAGTAATAAGGTTCCGTTTTTACCCTTTGGGTACGGAAAACTAAAAAGAATCTTCAAAATCATTTCACAATTAGCGGTGTAATCGCGTAACAAACATACAAAAAAAAATACATACCTACAGTCAAATTGAGAACCTCAAACAAACAAACAAAACAAAACAAAAATCATCATCATCATCATCAGAAGGTTGGTAAAATGTACAAAATTGTTCCCTTTCTGCCTTTAATTTCGGCGTGCAAATAAAATAAAGTTACATTTTATTTAAATGTATTATTGATCAAAATCATGCAATCATTAAACAGATAATCCCATTAAAATTGTAATAATGAAATAAGTAAAGGTCAATATAATGAAAAAATAATAATAATAATATGTAATATTAAAATAATAATCATAAATGTCAATAATAACCATGTCAATAATGGGAGAAATTCGCCACACAATAATAATAACACTAAGTAATTTTTAGAAGACCATGCATTTTACAAAACTTACAATTTATAATCTAAAAACTCATGTAAGTACACTATAAAAGCATTTTTCAATTAAAAACCTCGTCAAATTACGTTTAAATCTAGACAATGTTAGCGTTTTTATTGTATTTGGTATTGTATTATACAATTTTATGCACATAATATAGCTGTTTTACCTGTAAAGACCTCTCCTTTTTGAAGTCAGTTAAAAAATAAAGGTGCATTGTGCAATGTAAAGTACGAGGGCGACACTGTAAACGATATAAAAAATAAGTTCAAATTTTGAAAATGGAACTGCCAATATTATTATGTATTTAATTTATTCATTTAACATTTGTTTACGTTTTGGCGGCAAATTAAAAATTGTCTGTGTCACGTCAGCATAAATTTAATGCGAGAAAATTTTCGTACAATGATTTTTTATGACTTTCGATGTCATTAGATAGAATTCGATTGGCATTTCACGATGAAGCCCCGCCTCGGACTGGCTGGATTAACTGGTTTAATGAGTTTAAACGTAGTCGCACTAATCTCACCGATGATCTGCGTGAGGGACGGCCTTCTACAGCGACGACTGAAAATAACATCAGTGTTGTGCGGCGTATGATAGACTGACAATAGAGTGACTTATCAGCAGATTTGGACAAGCTTAGGCATCGGTATGAGTCAATTGCACAAAATCCTCCATGAACATTTAGCGGTCTTTTACAGAGGCCCAAAAACTGCATCATGTTGATTGGTGTCGTGAAATGGTTCAAAGATTTAACGGAGGTGACTCAAATGCTGTGTTCGACATACTCACGGGTGACGATAGCTGGATTTATTGCTACGATCCTGAAACTAAGAGACAGTCTGCTGTCTGGGTGTTTCCTTCCAAGGAGTTGCCAACTAAAGTGAAGAGAGGTCGAAGCGTGGGTAAAAAGATGGCGCGCCATCTTTCTCAGCCTCGTTCTTGGGAAGGACAGGTCATGATGCAACAATTGTTTTAGAGGATCGAAAAACAGTTACTGCAGAGTGGTACACTAACTATTATTGTTTGCCACTTGTCTTGGAAAAGTTTGGAAGAAACGACCTTGCAGTAGGATCCTCTTTTACCACGACAACGCCTCGTCGTAGACCGCCAAGCAAACAATCGACTTCTTGGTGACGTCAGACGTGGAATTACTGATGAAAATAAAAGAAAAATTTCGAGGAAAACGTTTTATGGACGCCGAGGAAGCAGTGCCGTCGAAGAGACCCCTATGGACGAGTGCGCAAAGTGCTATTCTCAGTGGTTCCATCTAATGCAGCGATGTATTGATGTAAATGGACACTATCATGAAAATATATAATAAAACTAATAACTTACTAGTTCGTTCAGTTTCTGATTTTCTAAGAACTTTCAGTGTCACCCTCGTATCAACAAAATCTATAACTACATATTTCCGACCGTTCGTTACACATAAACATTTCAATTCTTTTCTAAAAATAGAACTAAAACAGTTGAAGCAGATATTTTGTATCCTCTCTATCTCGATCATTATACGTGTGTAATGAAACACCCTGTACACGCCCCGGGCGTTGAACGTAATGCCGGGAGGCAGTCGGCCCGGATAATAACCGGGTTATGTATAATATATTATTATGGCTTGATTATCTGGGTACAGGATGTAATTTAGTGTGATCTGACTGATATTTTTTTTGCGTCAAATGTTTTATTTATTTATTTTATTTATTAACACTTTATGCACGGGTAAAATAAATACTGTACAAAGGCGGACTTAATGCCTGAGGCATTTTCTACCAGTCAACCTTAGGGTGGTGCAGAGACAAAACATGGCAGGTGCAACATAAGTGATAGATAACTTGAAAATTAATACCTACTAATACATAGATTACACACAAATGATAAATTATAAATATGCAATAAATAAAAAACTTAGCCATAAAAATAATTAAATCACATACTTAATAATAAATGAAAGAATAATTAATTAATAATTTAAAAGAAAATGGTTTCTTTTTTATTTTTTTTTTGCTAAATACAAGTACCTAACTGGTTATTTGACTTCCTACCTATAATAACACCCAGCGTTCTTCCTCCTCTCTCCTACTTTTGATCTATGCTGTGCCCGACAGGGTCCATAATTGAGACTTATGTAACTGTTTCCCTACCAACTGTATACATTAAAGTACGCAATAAAGAATTGAGAATTGAGATACATACATATAAACTGAATAAACTTGTTATATTCGAAAGAAATTGTTATAACAAATGTCGAAAGAATCTTTGGATATTACCAACATTTCAAATGATCAAAAATCTAGTTCTAAATAATTGAAGTGTACTTCTCGCAGACATTCTCAAAAATGAATAAGAACAGATTTGAGAAATAAAGCACACTCAGACGCACTAGACGTTTAATAAGGCATTTGCAATAGCAGTCAACATTTTGAGCCGATGGGAGACAAATTAAAGTCTCCTTCAAGATGTAGCGTGGTACACATTGAGAAAAAATCATTATAATATTATTTTTATGTTTCATACGTGTTGCTTTCACATTTTTGGAGGTCAAATCTAGCACCTATTTGTAGCAGTTTGCAAGCAATATTATTGTGACTCTTAAAAACAAGTATATTTTAGAGGGCCACAGTAATACCTCTACATTCAAGTTTGATAACTTACGTAAATAACTTTAAGCAATAAAGCTTGCAGTTTATAAGGAACAAAAAACACTTTTTTCCTGTTTTACCGCTTAAACATAAATATTTTCTTAATAAATTCCAACCAATTATTGGTTGGAATTTAAGTCAAGTTACTGGTTCCCATCAAAATTAAGTAAAAATTTACCCCTTTCTTCACTCTCGCTATCTCCTTCCACTTAAACCACAGACCGAAACGTACCAAGGCACGAGAGAAATGAGCTTCAAGGCACCTAGACCCAGACTGTCTCTTACTACTTGTGTTTACAGAAAGGGTTTTAATATGAACATCGCGACTTGAGCACTTGTGACTTACTGCGTTGTGACTGCGAGCGTTAATGTTTCGACAGGCGGCCTGTAACGACATGTTGTAGTTTGAGCGATGTTCTGTTAGTATGCTGGTTATTTTTTATTATTTTAAAGGCCTTTTTAGGTTTCCGTAGTCAACAAGGAACCCTTATAGTTTCGCCATGTCCGTCTGTCTGTCTGTCCGCGGTTTAACTCAAAAACTGTTGGTACTAGAAAGTTGTAATTTGGCATGAGTATACAATTTAATGACGCCGAAAAAGTAGTAAAATAAAATTTTGAAAAAAACTATTATTTAGGGTATCTCCCCTACATGTAAAGTGGGGATGATAATTTAATTTTTTTTCGTCCTTCCCATAGTGCGGGATATCGTTGGATACGTCTTTCAAAAATATTTGGGGTTTGCGAACCCTTTTTTTGATTAAGTAAACCGTTCGTGACTTATTAAGCTTTAAAGTACCAATTTTCGTTAGAGTCTAGTGCCCCCCCCCCCCTCTACCAACTAAACGGTTGTAGTTAGAAATTCAAATGTCACGGCATTAGTACCTATACAGGGTGTTTGGCGCATGGACCGACACAATTTTTTCAGGGATTTGGGAGGTCATTAGCTAGGTTCTACCCATACACCCTTTGTCCCAAATGTCACGGTTGGTTACATATGATTATTTTTTTAAAATGAAAAAAAATCCCAAAATGTGTCCTTTAATTTGAAATAACTTTTTTGTTTGTGGGTGTAGTGGCACAAAACAAATTTTGTTGCATTCTCCAAAGTCCTTTAAATCTAAAAACATCTTTGTTTTATACAACTGGTTTCAAGAAAATTCCTTACAAGCTTCCAAAGTTAATTTTTGTATTTAATGAATGAAATTTTACAACTTCTAAATTAATTATAAAAAAAAACTAAAAGCTATTTTGAACTTAGCTAGAACCTAGCTAATGACCTCCCAAATCCCTGAAAAAAATGTGTCGGTCCATGCGCCAAACACCCTGTATATAACGAAGCTTAAAGGAAAACTATCGCACTTAAGTGGGCTTTACAAGTTTACGAGTAATAATCGACCAACTTAAATTTGCGGTTGCAAAAACATGTTCTCCCATATATTCCGTATGGGAGAACATGTTTTTCAATTACAAAGTTAAGTTTGTTCTTACGATAAATTCATTCCAACTACGGAACCCTTCATTGTGCGTGGTCTGACACGCACTTGGCCGGTTATTTATTTATTTATGGTGGTTTTGTAAAAGTTTTTTTTTAAATTCAGTATGCTACGTTTGTAGAGATTTGAAAATGCTACA
Organism: Xanthia togata; assembly: GCA_963853775.1. Taxonomy (NCBI): domain Eukaryota; kingdom Metazoa; phylum Arthropoda; class Insecta; order Lepidoptera; family Noctuidae; genus Xanthia; species Xanthia togata. Next base: position 8,844,618 of record OY970788.1, on the reverse strand, counting down.
AGTACAACGCGTTACGACACGTATTTTTCTCTATACCATTGCAATCATTTTGTAGTTTATACAAAAAGAACTACTACTAGTAAGTTAAGTCTCTACTAACTAAGTTACTTATTCAGTAGAGACTTACTTACTACTAGAAACATAATAGTTTCTTCATTTGGAACTATATGTGACAATGTTACATTAAAGTTTAGCCTCCAGAACTAGGTTGTTAGCCTCAAGAGACAGTGATGAATAAATTGATCTTCGTAGGTATCAATATACTTTATAGCAGTTTAATCATAAAGCTCCAGCTCTCTTTGCACCTGTATCTAATGATATTATAAGTAAAAACTAGTAGATAAGGTCTATTTAAATCCATGTTTCTACTTGATGTTATTTCCACTCAAACAAACATCAACTTAATGTGAGAGTAACTAAAAATAATTTTACTCTAAGTAGTACTGTTTTAGTTTTAGCGCAAAGTGAACCTTAGTAAGCATTACAGTTATTTTTCCTATAACTCGTATTTGTTTACATGTTTGGCAAATAAATTGCGATCGTAGGTTAGGTTATACGCGCTCCGCAATTGAAACGTCAAACTTGGCTAATTAACCTTTTCTACGTCTTGTATCTTTTTCGCTCGCGCCGTCCTACTTTCACGTGTCTTCTAAAAGAATGTTGGTTAGGTAGTCTACCTATTTTTATTACTTACTAGCTGCACCCCACAGTTTAACCCGCAAGTCTCGATCGAATATCGGGATAAAAAGTCCTATCCTATGTCCTATTCCAGGGCCTCAAGTCTGCTATTACAATAGTGTCAGAATGGTCTATCATTGATTTCATAATTGTTGATTTTGACAAGTTTGGTAATCTACTAATTTAATGGAGTCATTATGACTCTCCAATGGTTAGCCACTGACACTCCATTGAAAGAAATGGCATCTATTGGTAATCTCGTACATAATGACAAATTAATGACTTTAGGCGGTAATCTGCTAAAACTTTGACAGTTCCTTTGATCAGTGAAAAAGAATGACTGCACAATGACGTTCTAATGGTAGGTCCATTAGAACGTTATTGTGCAGTCATTCTTTTTAATTCGTTACGAGTATCGTGTTTGTGGAATACAATGATCAACCAATGATCGACCATTATGAATTTAGCAGATTACGAACTTATAGCAAAATGACGATGGGATCGTGTCGGAATGACGAATTTATAAAAATACCAGACTTGGGCCCCAGGTCATGGTCTACCCGTGTATTTCATACAAATCTGTTCAGCCGTTTTAGCGTGTAAGCGTAACAAACAAACAACTTTACTTTCGCTTTTATAATATTACTTATGATAATACCATTGCCTGTATCAGTCAATCAAATTTTTACAATTTATCCACCCGTCCTTAAACTTATCCGCTATCTAGCAACAATTAAAAAAATACAAAAGCGTCCATCCCGTTCGGCTCCTGCCGACGTAGTGAGCTGAAGCCAATATTTCAAGCAACAACAATACCTGTCAAGCGCACGCACAACTCAATTATGTTCGATCTACCGTCACTAATGCCAATGAAAAAATTGTACTACTCGCTTTAAAACGTGGAATTCGGCAGTGATTTGTTTTTTTGTTGATTTATTTTTGTATGTTTATTATTGGAGATGGTGTATGGCAGACTTTGACAAACCTTGGGGGATCAGAGGCATGCTTAACAAGCTGACATGTTTTAAATGTACGTAGGCAAGTAGAAAATTGAACGATTATGAATTCATTATTATCGATGTTTATAGTATACACGGCTACACATCAAGCTATTCATTTCCAGTTTATGCTGATCTCGTATTGTATAGGATTTCCGTACAATGCGAGTTCAGCTTATAGTGGAAATTAGAGCTTGATGTGTAGCTGTGTGTACCTACTGATTTAAGAGGAGGTCTGTGTCCCAGAAGTGGGAACATCATAGGGGGATTATGCTTATGCTGCTATAGAAATTAACAGACTACCAATTTAAATTGTCCGTATATTCAAACCTCAACTGTCATTCTTTGACATATATATGAAATGGTTTTATCACGACAAATTGACGTAGGGCATCAATTCTCCTCCTCTACAAAAGCCCTGTTCATCCATCACCAGAATACAGGTGAAGTACTAAATCACAACCGACGTTTCTGCTAATCCCTAAGCCTTTCATTCACCAAAACAACAGCTAACCACCACCAAATCCATTTTTGCGTACCGTTATCATCGTAATAGATAACCGCGAACAACAAACCTAAAGCCGGTGGCACACTATCGGCTGTTCGCAAACAACACTGAGCAATAAACGTAGCATTTGCATTTCCCATTACGGCTGCAATGTTTGCGTACTGGCCGATGAGAGCTGGTATTTGCTGAGCTCCCGATAACAGATTATGTACCTATGGGTGTGGTAAAATCACTTTTTATTGTGCCTCGTGTTTAGCTTGTGGTGTGCAATGCGGTTTAGTGTGTTGTCGGATTAGTTTTAATTAAGCTGATGTGGGGAAATTATATTTGGAATGGTGATGCAACAGGAGTGTGCTTTGGTGGGTGTTCATGCTTATTCGTATATTCATTTTTCTATGCACATTTACATAATTACATACACATACATAAACTCACGCCTTTTTCCCATGAGGGTAGGCAGAAACTACAGAATGATACCTGCTACGATCCTTACATACTGCTTTTGCGTCGTTTACGTTCATACTTCTGGTCATACACGCACGCCGGTTACGAGCACTACGCACCTGTCCTTTCTGAAGAACATCACCAATAAGGTCAGTATAATGTCCTCCTGAGGCGTCCCTTCCCGGCGTTTCCAGTCACATCTGCCTACACGTTGCCTATGTTACATTTTGTTAGTCGCCTTTCATTCATCCTCTCAACATGACCAAACCATCTCAGCATACCCTACACACACACATAAGAACATAATTAATTATATTATATATTTGTGAAATATTGTACGAGTATGTACAGTAAATGTAGGCATACACACACACACATCCCCACACACCATCAATCACTCACATTTGTTAATTAAAATACAGGCCTAGGTTTCGTTTAGACTCCAGATCTCACACAAATTATAAAATTTTGTCAAAATATCTGGCAACTCAATTTGTATATGACTAGTATAAGATTGTAATTTGTGGAGATAAATAAATACAATTTTATCTCTTTTTTTCCTTCAGTTCGTTTTTTAAGTAACGCCACTAACTAGCATTTTGGCCTGTTATAGGTATCTAGTATGAGTTTGTATACTTGTTTGAGTATTTCGCTTAACAACAACCTTCTTAGCTGCAAGAGTGGAGCATCAGCACTTAAACAATTGAGCATTTTGTCTCCACATGAGCAACAACTTAACTTAATCGACTCAGATTCTAAAATGGTTGACCTTCAAGTTTCTAGGCATAATTCTCTTGACGCAATGATCTGCTACACCGATTAAGCAGTACCTTAACCAGCACAAAACTCACGACTTAAGGAAGTCTCACACATCACAGCCGATGGAGTGCATGCATTCAAGAGCGAGTGTCGCTCGGGTCGCACGCACGACAAAGAGACAACGCATTTGCATTGCCATTAGTGCGCCGATGTCGCCCGCAGCACGCGACAATGTTGACAAATGTGGAACGTCACTCGATGCATCGGATTACCTACGAACTACGAGATATTTGATGGTTTGAGGTTTGTTCGATGCTTTGAATGTGTGACGATCGCACGAAGTTTCAAATAAACAACAGGAACAGAGAGATCATGGTTGAAATTTGTATCCCACAGATTGAGTTATCAATTAAGGCGTATTATCATTCAAAAATGCCACTGCTCTAGGTATCTATTATTTATTGTAATGGATAAAACAATCCTTAATTTCCCTAAGGTATTCACACAAAACCAGGTCCTCTATTCGTATTTTTCACGAGACTAGGAAAAGCATCCAAATAAATACAAATCCGTCTACAAATTCTAGGCAAAACGAGAAAAACATTAACAGTTACATTTTAAAGTTCCATAAATCCTGTATTAAAGATGTAGCATGCACTTTGAATCAATGTCAGCTCTCACTAAACATTCGTTTCCATGGACTCCATTAGAGCCAAAGAAAGTTAAATTACATTGCAAGCTGAAAAGTAAAATATCGCACAGTATCTGTATCTGTAGACGTTCGTCAAAAAGTCCGTTTATCCCGAATGTTCGTCATAACATATACGAACCACGCTGGTGAAAGCTTCATACAGAGAAATAAAAAGATCTCATTACACTTCAGAGCAGAAATACACACATACCTACATGTCTTTTTAACATGTTGTGGAACACCTGTTATTGATCGTTTTGCACTTTTAAACCCGCGTTGGTGTTGTTGGAAGATGCAGTGTACTGCAATTGTTTATTGGAAACAATTAGTGTACTAGCGGCCCGCGACGGGACGTGTCTGAATTCCATGGTTAAAACAAGCATACCTAAGTGTGCCAAAGTTTTTTTAAATGAGAATCGAAGGTTTTAAACCTTCGATACATTAAAAAAACTTTATACAAAAAAAGGTTTCAGTTTCATTATTTTTCTCCGCGCAAAAATAAATATTTACCTACTTTACAAACCAGCTGAAAAGCCAGACAAAAACAAAAACTAAACTAACAAATAGAGACAATTTCAGGAATAAATAAAGCGTACAACAATTCCAAGCCCGATTTGTTACGATTATCTAGCTAGTTTATCAAGATTAACGCGGTCTACGCTCACAACTGACGTTCAAATAAATTAATATCATTTCGCAACGAATGAACCACTTTAGGGGGCCAATTTTACTTTGAAAACCCCTGAATTTTTCATGCAATCCTTGAAATCTACCTGATTGATGAATAAGTTTCACTTTGTATACTTCTATTAGTCGAAACGTCATACAAATTTCATATGAAACATTCGTAATAACTAATTATGATAATAATCGCTACTGCTGAGCATGAAGTCCTGGGTTCGCTTCCCGGGTCCCGCAAATTATGTATTATAGGATTTTTCCATCAGAAATTTCTCAGTAGCAGCCCGGAGTCTGGATTTGCGCCCGGTTGATGGCAATAGGCTCACAATATTACAAGAAACTTAAACATAACTGGCGAAATGTGGGTGTACTATAGGTACACCTCCGCCTCACCCTTCGGGGATAGCAGACGTGATGTTATTTAAAACAAAAAAAACAATTCAAAATTATTTAATTTGACATAGTATTTTTTTGTATCATATAATACCAATAGAAAAGCAATTTAATTCACAATAGTATTTATTAGCTTAATATGTTTATTCAACAACGTCATTATCAAAATATTTACATACTACGTTCGTAATATTGTCCGGACGTGTAGTTATCGCGTCATTGCACCATTCCCTTCCTTTTTAATCACTACAGCGTAAAAAAACAGTTTTCACAGTTGGTTTCAGCGATATTGCTGTATGTAGTCTGTGACATACGCAACTGTTGATAGTAAATGTATCCGAATAGTAAATATTTTACTCTGTGACTTATGAATGATGTTTATTTTCAATGAGAATTTTATGAATATGCATGGGTGTAATATTTGTGTCTTTTAACGTGATTTTTTAATTCGGGTACGTTGGAAGTCACTTTTTTATAACCTATGTATATAAAAAATATTAGATACCTACCAAAGTTTTAAGTAGGCCTACTTAAAACTTTGGTAGGTATCTAATATTTTTTCTCTATCTCATAATTTGATTTTATTAAGAAGTAAAAAAAGAAAGAAAATTTGTTTATTCTGCACAAACAAAACGCATATTTAAAAAGACATGACAAATTCCTGGTGGAAAAATCCGATAACACTTAGCCCAACCTACAAATCGAACCCTGGACCTCATGTTCAGCAACAACGCTTGCGAGTACTAGACCAACGAGGCAAAAAAATACAAGCGCCTAAACAACAAACAAAACTCTATTGTTTCAACAAAATGTAGTGAATCTATAGTTCAATATTTACTCTCGCCATTATTTATGCAACTCATTAAACGAGTTATTAATATTGTGCGAAATTGTGCAGCAGCCCGCGAAATATTTTGACAGTAATGACTAATAGTTTTGATGCCCAAATTGCTTATTATATGCTAGCACCGCGTGGAACCCGCGCGTCGGAATCCCAAATGGCCGAATAATTCGATATTAATTTTTAACGGACTTTTATTATGCTTTGAAACATCTTTCAACTAATTTCAATTGGTTGTTTAGTGGCGCTTACTCACACATTTGTAGTTTTTTTTTTTCTAAAGTTACCTTTTGTTAAAATGTCATATTTTTAATAAGTAGGTTTATTTGCTAACCGGAAAAGTATAGGATCCTCTTTTCAAGTGCACTTCGAATAAATTAATGACACACACACACACCGCATGACTTTTTATATTGTTACAATTTTCCTGCTCCGTTATCTTGAAACTGTTCAAATCGAACTACTTTCCCTCTTATAAAATAAATGTGTAGATACCGCAAATAATAAAACGTCGCACAAAGAAAACTACAAAAGCACCATCAGCAATTTCCACCACCTTGGGGTTGCAACAGATGTGATTTATACCCAATACTTATTCAATACACCATTCGCAGTCGGCGCGTTTTCTCGCACCGCCCCGCGAGACCTGACGCGATAAATCTCAGCCGCCGAGTCGCGCAACAATAATATCATCATGTAAATTTACATAGAAATACGCGCGTTTTACGGCGTCCTTGGGCAGAGCTGTCAAAATATTTTGAGGAACTTCTCAACGGAAAATGCTCAACGTAACAAAAAAATAATTCAACTACAAACACCGCACCGCAGTATAATTCTTTGAAAATCAACGAATCTAGACAATACAATTTTAACAAACAACACATAATTAAATGCACTCTTTTTCTAACCAGCCGAACCCTAGCATCTTCCATCCTTTGTCCCAACTTGCTAAATATGACAGACAGACAGGCTACGAACACGTAATAAGCTTAAATGCTATTGTTTAAATTGCGGTTACTACACAACGTTGTACAGAAACGTCCCGATTCCGTATCACAATGGAAATCGTGTTGCTATTGTTTATGCTTGCTTGAGGTTTGTAGAGCGTGTCGTAGCGTGAACTTTACCAGGAATTGTTATACGTCTTGTTAATGTACAAATGTGTTTTTGACTGACACACACATTATCTACAATAACAGTGTTTTGGATAAGAATTATTTGCAACACTGTCACTAATTCTCAGTATCTTCTATTTGTATCTTTGTCATTTACAGTCATTTTTGTTTCTCACCTTTATCTCTTAGGTAACTTCGACATGCCACGAACTACTTCTAAAGCTTAAGCTTTTACAATCGCCTTCTAATACTAAACAAATTTATAAAATACACCCATCCCAAACATTTATTGGAATCAAACCACCCAAATCTCTTTCGCACATCTGTTTCTTGTTCCCTTGCTTCCAAGCGACACGTAGTAATACTGAACAGAGTCGCGACCGCTCCAGTTAATCCTGGCGCAGTCGTCGCCGCAATCTGACAGGCGGCCACACCACCACTGTACCTGCCTACACCGCTTAGGGTCTTGGGTTGAGGTTTATAGGTAGGTAGGAAGAGTTGCGATGTTTTGTTTTGTGTAGATTAAATTGTTGGACGTTGTAGGTAGTGTCTACGAAATAAATTTTGTGTGTGGAAATAATTTGTTGTCAATAATGTTATATATGGATCTGAAAATGGTAGTGAGATGATGCTGAAAAGCTATTTATTTTGAACCGAAGTCCTGTAATGGAATGTGGACTTAAGGGCAGTGTGTACCCGCAGTGTACAGGTAAATGTTAGGTTGATGCTGTGAAGAAGTTAAAACATGAACCAGCCTAATTTGAATACAACACAAATAAAAAATCGAAAGCTATCAAAAAAATCGATCAACGATATTATTATGAAAAGAACATGTAGGTATCGAAAAAATGCATAAAATTACGATATTGTCAAAATATTGCCCTCGTATACCTTACACTATAAAAGCTGTTTAAAATGTAAGGCTTGCTGTATATTTGGCAGCAGATGTGTGCACGTTGAGCCGATAAATCTTCTCACGCTACATACCACGTGTCTATTGAAGAATATTTTGTGACACGAAAATGTACAATCAATTTCGCCTCTATTTTTGCATTGTTAGATAATATTTTGTGTTTGGGTAAGGTAGGAGAAAAATACAATTAAGTATTTAAAGCATTTGAAAATGCTTGAGACCTAGGCGATAGGCAATGGCAGTTGACACGCCCCATGCAAGTTAAACGTACCTACATATACTTAGTAAAGCGCGGATTTATTTGACATCCTGTCAATGGTTTCGCAGAATACAGGTGTGATATTGAGTTACTTGAAACACTCGACAAAGGTAAAGTACGGTCCCAACAGAAAAGTCTAAATCGACAAATATGTTATCAAGTGGACCCACCCCGCAGCATCTTCTGCCCATCATGTTCCAGTGCTGGGACACAGGCCTCCTCTCTGCGAGAGAAAGGTGGACGTAATCAAAGACTACTATAGCATACCGTAATCCACCACCCGGGCCTAATGCGGGTTGGTGGATATCGCATATCTTCGATTTTTTAGTTCTAGGACATGCCGGTTTCTTCACGAGGTTTTCCTTCACCGTTTTGAGAGCAGTGGTGATGAAATTAAAGTAAAGTGCCTGCCTGGTTCAAACCTACGATCTAAAACTCGTAAGTTGCTGCCGTTTCTATTGGGCCACCACTGCTCTGATCCTCCTCTTATTCATAAAGTTGCAAAAATACAACTTGATAAAAAAATTGCAATGTGAAAAAGTACCTATGGCAAAACACTACGTAAAACAAAGTGAACACCACACTAGCGACACACACAATAGCATTCACTACATACCCTCATTACATAATTCAATACTCGATTTTCATTACTCTGCGTAACACTGGCTGCAGCAACGTACTCCAACCCTACCGCCGCGAATTGGGGTTCAACTGGAATATGGTATTTCTCATTTCCGCACACTGCCGGAATTCCTCTTGTATATTTATTTTTATTCGTATTTGTATTCGTTTCCTGTAACGCAGTATATTTTTCGCGACGTTTCTATTCGCCGTATCCGTCAGGGGGTTGTGTTTATTTTATATGTGACGCAACGCGTTCTGAGTTTAAAATGTACTCGTATTAATTGTTTAGGTTTGTTTGTTTTCTGTCACCTTTAAGACATCCAAAGGTTGTCTGTAAAAGATCGCTTTAAGCGATAAGAACGCTAATTGTGTCAGCCGTAAAATTTCTAAATTGTGTCTGTAATTTTTATGGTTTTACAATAAAGAGTATTCTATCTATCTATCTAATGGGGTTAGCAACTGTCAAAGTGGCGCTAGCATAGCTTTGACTAAAATAGAAGAATTTTCTAAGGAACATTTGATTTGACATTTTATTTTATTTGACAAGGTCAGCTTTCCTTCCTCGTAAAGATGCACCTCGTTTCTTCAATTCAGCTTTTAGCTCACTTATCCGCCATGTCGAATACATGTTTTTTCAGTTGACACATACATAAACTCACGCTTTCTTCCCATGAGGGTATGCAGAAACTTAAGAATGCCACCTAAACTACGATCCTTACATACTCCTTTTGCCTCGTTTACGTTCATACATCTAGTCATACACGCAAGCCGGTTGCGAGTACTACACACCTGTCCTAAAGAAGTTGAGTTTTGTTGTATTTTAGCTTTTGATGATTCAAATTCGTTTTTAATTAAGTACCTATATCGATGAGAAACTTAATTGTATTGTACCTAGGTACTTATGAATTGTATTTTTTTTGTTAACGAAGTTTTACTTTAGTACTTAAAATGAAAAGGTCACAACGCCCCGCAGATTTAATAAAAATAATAGCAAATTCCGCACGCACTTAAAATTCGCATACGTTGACTCTTCTAAAAACAGCTTCCATATAAATCAAGTTTTATTTAATATAAAATACGGATATAATATACTTATAAAAAGCACGTGTAAATCACACGCACGTGTCGACTACTAAATCTGTCGTGAATAAAAAAGGCGCGCGGGAGCTGCGACTTGCCGTAAACCATGAGGAAACTCCACTTTATGGTGGCATAAGGCCAAAGGGGGCAACGTTTCTGTACGCATTTTATAAACGTCAAAGGTAAGGAAGAAATGTTGCCACCAGCAGTGGAAGGGTTAAAAGATTTAGTTGAGGTCTTTACTTGGACCGCTTGAGCAAATTCTCCAAATAAAATTGCAAATTCTCCAAATAAAGATACAAAGAAAAACTAGGTAAATAGAGAAAAAAAAAAAAAAATGAATGACCAAGAGCAATAGCAATAAAAGGAATTTCTTCTCTTAATGGCCTGAACAAACAAAAGTAAAGAAAACGAGCTAAGTAGCGGCCATTTCTCTCTATTTCCCGAACAAACACAGTAATCATACCACAATACTATAATTATTATTCAGTTCCACATCCCCTCTTAATACTCGTAATAAAGACCATAAGTTTCTCGAGCATGCAAGCCATTAAGCCTAAGCGAACAAATCACCAATGAAAAGCACTTTTGTCTTATCCAGGATGTAATACAAAAATCGCGGACCCCTTGCCCAAACTTTTCCGTCAGCCAGACAATACAAACATCATACGTAGACGTGTTTAGGGCGAGCCTTTTCGACCGTAAATTTAGTGCGTAAGTTATAAGCTTCCTGCTTAGCACAAATATCATAACGATGACAAGACCCTAATAATACCTGATAGGTGCCTATCTACTACATATAATATTGTATGACAATGTGAAAATTTATATGTATGGATGTTTGTTACTCAATCACGCATAAATGGCTAAACGGATTTGGATGAATACCTGAATTAACACATGGGATATTTTTTATTCGGTAAATGACATGGCTTAACGACTGTTATCAATTCATGTTAAAAATAACTTCTGCAATTTTTATTTCTCTCTGGACCCAATTGTGAAGTTAACGTAGACGAAGTCGCGGTCAGACACTGGTATTACATAAAATAATCAAGTAATTAACCAACAGATTCAACCGGGTCGAACATATTGCCTTGACTCAAATTGTCTCTACTCTCTGTGTGGTGCAAATGGCGTTGTTTTTCTCTGGTCATGATTCTATTTTACACGCTGGTTTATTGCTAAAGAATAGTTTCTAAATCAATCAAGCGTTACTCCTCCAAACAAAAATCCCAGATAAAGTAAAACTATGACAACTATGTCAAAAAATATTTTGCTTCTTTATTAAAAACTGTACGAAACGTACAAAAAGCACTTTCCAGCCGCCTTTGAAAAAAAAGAACAAAATATCCAAAAAGTTTTCTAAAATGTCAACAAAACCTTTCAACTTAAACCAAGCCCTGAAAGTTGGAAAAAAAGGTCCGATTCATCGTACAAAAGGAGCATCTACCGCACGCAACAATGCTGTGATCTCTCTAATGAAGAGTTTTGTACACAAAGGGACGGCCCAACTCTTTTATTAATACCTCATGTTATGAGCCAGCAGTTTGCCTTATGTGGATGATCGTTATATCGGGTGGATAAGGTATATTGTTGTTAACCTTCCTTGTCGGGATCAGCCTAAGAATAAAACATTATTGCTTAGGGCTACATATCTTTTGGAACGAATATTAGTGGAAAGTCCTGTGTACATTTTGTGTTTCTGAATAAACTGGGTAGGGGGTCCCTGGACTTGAGAACCTAGCCAACAGTAACTGGCAATCGCTTTCATATTTCTACAAACACTTCCAACGGGATTGACATAAGCTTTTTGATAGTTTTTGTCAATCCAATACACTATCGACTCTTCCATCATCGTTATCGCTGATTGAAACTCACTTTGTCTAGGCCCTCTTGGCCGTTGTAAAACGAATGTTCTACATGCTCTAACTACTTTACACTACAGGTTTTACAGTACGTACAGGTCTGGTCATCTCCGGCAATTACCGTTGTTTTTTTCATGTTTTTAGGGCTCCGTGTCTCAAAAGCAAAAAACGGAACCCTTATAGGAGCAGTTCGTTGTCCGTCCATGAGTCTGTCCAGACTCAGGAACGCGTGGAGGTATCAAATTGAAATTAATACGAAATACCATATAACTATGTTCGATCTAAATAAATAAATTAAAACCTACAGGGTACTTTGACCTAGAATCATGAAATTTGACAGGAAGCAAGATCACAAGTAAAGAAAAAAGTCCGAAAATTGATAATTTGTAGTTTAATCACATTTTTTTTTCGATTACAGTCATACATTTGCAGTTGGAGAATTGACCGTGACTTCGATGTATCGGAGAACATTTTTCTCAACTACTAAGTTAAGTTTTTCCTTGGGATAAATTCATCTCAACTAAGGAACCCTTCATTGTGCGTAGTCCGACACGCACTTGGCCGGTTTTTGTTGTCTTTGGAACCTGCACTCAAAACAAGGATAAACATACTTTCCTTTGACATACCTACCTATATTTATGTTCAAACCATTACAGCCATCGTTTGCAATTTTTCACATAAAATATTCACACAACGGATGTTGCGTGAGTGAATGCATCGCGGTTCCGCTGTGTGCGGCCGAGCTGTATAGTTCACGCACACTGTTTTATGGGGTAAGTAGGACTTCAGCCGATAGGGTTATAAGAGCTACTGGACTTGTAGTACATAGTATGTAGTATAATAGTCACGCCCGTGATCTTGTAGAGGTTCCTGTTTTGATAGTTAATTCAATCACGATGGTATCATAATATAACTTAAAATGATGAATATAAATGATCATGCAATAACAGTATTAGCATTGAGCAGAAGAGCAAATAATAATGCATCTACACTAACAAGCAAAGCTGCTTTACAACATGTACTAGACAAAGCTTGCCATCTCAATGTCGAAGGAACTGAAGACGATATTGACGCAAAGAGAGTGTAAGTACAACTCCAGTGCAGCTAAAAGTAAAATCAACCGTATCCCTCTCATCATACTCAGTTAAAAAGCGCGTTCGAATACTATTTCATAGTTCTAAAGCCTTCCTTTATATTTATTGCCATCATTTTACCAAATAATACTAGTTTCACAAACTTAATTCCGCAATTCACCAACTCAAAATTCACTTTAATACAACTCAATAGAGCCCATAATTGGTTGGATTTCGGCAGGAGGAAAGCAAAAACTTTTTTCATGTTTGGCTGGTTGCCACTGGTTGGCTAGCTTAAAAATCGCCAGCTAATAAAAGGTGTAAGAGTTGAAATGTTTTGAATTCGGTTAGTCCTAGCGTGAAGTTATGGAATATTTTGATGAGAACTAAAAATATTTTACCGATATGAAATAAAACGGTATTTATGGAAAAAAAATATCATGAGCAAAAAAACTAGTCAGTGTGTACGTCTAGGTACGAGTAACTACAGCTGGCTACAATGACTGGTGAAAACTGTTTTGAGAATGAAAACATTATAATGACAGTAAAATTCAAATTGCACCTAAATATAATACGAATAGTTCGTAAAATTGTGAATAAAGAAATTCGTTGTATACCGCAAGACATAAAACCTATTGGTTTTTAAGCAAAAGCGCAGCCGAACAATAATGAAAAGAAACCGAAACGACGACGAAAGATTTTCCACTATTTGTTAAACTGGCATACAATGCTAGTCCACCCGCAGATGCACTCTCCTAAATACTAATGCATTTTATAGACACTAATAATATGTTTATTTTATTCCAAGTGCACTTTAGCTTAACGTTGCCAATACCTTTAATTTTGTTTTTACTGGGTTGCCGCGTCGTTACCGTTACTGTTGTTTCTTGTATTCTCAATAAGTACCGTTAAAGTAACCGTTTTTTTCGTTTTTGTCTTCATTACCATTACAACATTAAGTACTAGCCTATATTAGAACATTATTAGCATACAAGCTACAACCATGTGTATTACCAACCTTTCGTGCAGCTTACCTCTATCTCCCTCTTGATATACTTACACTGGATCGCAAAAATTCCGGGTCGCTAATAAATGGCGTCATAGTTTCTTAAATAGATAAGACTAATTTGCGAAACTATAGTATATTGTAAATTACCGATTTATATATTTATAAAAAAAATGTGTAACACGTTTTGTACACTATATAACTTTAAGTAAATACAAAAAAATAAGATTTTATTTTCAATTTAATTTTTTGTATTTCCTCCACGAGCCCGTTTCACTTCATTAAGACGATGGATGTGGCATGCTTTAAACCAAATTTTTAATACGATTTTGGTCTATGTTTGCCCATTCTTCCACTAGCACATTCCGTAACTCGTGTAAAGTAACGGGAGCAGGAGAGCGTTGACTCACGCATCCCCCGAGCTCGTCCCATGCATGTTCTATGGGATTTAAGTCTGGGCTGCGAGCTGGCCACTCTATGCAGGTAATACCGACGTCTTGAATATAGATATTGACCAAACAAGCATAATGTGGTCGCACATTATCGTACATAATAATGGAATTTACCCATATTCACTAACAAATGATCAGCATGCTCATTTAAAACCTCATCTACAAAAGCAGTCAGTGAACCGTTTTCTATGATCACTAACTCCGTGCGATCCTCTGAAGATATCCCAGCCCAAACCATTATTGATCCATCACCGAAAGACACCTTTTCTTCAAAACACACTTGATGATACCGTTCTCCTGGTCGTCTAAATAAACAAAATCTGGACTCATCGGAAAACATAACTTTGGACCAATCTTCATGTGTCCATCGAATGTGTTCTCGAGCAAACCGTAACCTGGCAACTCGATGTTCTCTGAGCAGTTTGGGCCGTTTGCTGGTCTATAAGGCTTTATATCAGCTTCACGAAGACGTCACAGAATCGTATCAGAGCTCACATTGTTGTGGTGAATTTCTTGAAGACTGTTTCGGACCTGGACAGCCGTGAGATGTCGATTTCTTAACATAGTGCTCACGATGAATCGGTCTTCTCGTGTAGTTGTGCACCTTGGCCTGCCATTTCCTGGTCTCCTGATGTAACATTTTACGGCTTGATGTATGTATTTTTTTATTTGACGTGTGAGCTCAGAATCAGATCCATCAAAAAAGTAACTAACCCAATAATGGATGTTGCTTTGTGGCCGGTAGCTAAACATTTTATGACTAGAAAGTCACGACACAATGGCTCTATATGAAGCACTCTGATACTAACGTTATACTTAACGTCGTGGCTAGTGTAATATATGACGCTTTTGCATCTTAGCACTTAGTAAAAGAATGAGTATTATAAGCTAGAACTTATGACTCATATACCTCAGTGCCCGAGGCATAAAATGTATCATATTTTGCAATCCTTGCATTATGTATATTAGCTTCCTTTTATATTATCAGGGCCACATAAGGATAGGAAGCCCTACTATTGACCCGAGCATCACTCTAATTTTAACTTATCGAAAACATAATCTTATCTCTCCTAAAATATATGGTCCTTACACCGATTAAATGACCCGGGGACGACACGGGGCAGGCGACCCCATGCAATACCCCGCAAGACCGATTCAAATCACGAACGTAAACAAAACCGTTTTTACCGCCATTCAGCGGCGGTTATGACGTAATGAATTAAAAAGGTAACAATGCTGAATGTTTTACGAGTATTAATTGTGAGTGATTCCGAATGACCGGATCACGCGATCCGTGTTCACTATACCGTTAACTTGGAGGTAAAAAGAGCCTTTTCTCTTCATACCTATAAGCCAGATTTTGCCGTAACAGCGTAATTAAGTCTTGGTATAGAGAATGTTATTGCTGATTGTGATAGTAGTGCGGTTAGGCGGTTTCGTATTAGGGATAAAAATTGCGAAGTTAATTAAAATTTGGGACACACCCATGAAAAGTGAAAATGATGTAACCGGTACGTTAAGAAATAAAAAAAGTAAAATTAAGTAAGTATTCACAATTTGAAAGGTGTTGACATGATAAAGCATCAACGATAGAATTTGATAGCTCACAAAAAATCTTTTCAATATTTCCTTACAAATACTACAAGACGATGCTATCAATTCTTCAATCCAAACAGTATGGAAACAGTTTTGACTAACACAAACATAAAATACAAAATAAAATTCCAACAACAATAGAAAATTGAAAAGAATCAAGAAAATGCTTTCATAAAATACGGTAGGAAAATAATAAAGTGACATGACAGGCTAAGTCTAAACTCATAGGCTTATTCATGCTCCGAAGGGCATTCTATCAAATGTCAAGCGGCGACCTTTTTGGAATTGTTTCCACCGTGGCCATCGTCCCGTGAAATCAACGGTATCTTTACAATATAAACATCCTTTGCAAGATCTGTCTCCGGAGTATCGCATTTGGTAGACTTTGTTTCGAAGTGAACATCGGGCTTTATAGAATTGGAGTGGACGTCGGGAAATATAGTATGAAACGGCATGACATTTTGAAGGTCTCTATAGTATTCAGACTTGGGTTTTGGTTCACAAGATATTGAAATAGCGTCTAAAGATTTATTGTATTTAACGATCTCCGTACCCCGCCTCGGAAAGCACGTTAAGCCGTTGGTCCCGGCTGGCATTCGTGGATCTTTGACAGTCGTTACGGGTCGTCAGAAGCCCGAAAGTCTGACAACCAGTCTTACCAAGGGGTATCGTATTACCCAATTACTGGGTTGTGGAGGTCAGATAGGCAGTCGCTCCATATAAAATACTGGTATTCAGCTGCATCCGGTTAGACTGGAAGCTGACCCCAACGTAGTTGGGAAAAAATTAGGCAGATGATGTACAGCTACATTTTATACAGCTTTCATTTATACTCGTACCACACTGTAAAACGATTTCGTTATCTCAATGTGTAACTTTGATTTGACCTCTTTGTAGTTGCTCTGCGTTTTTCATACTGGCATAAAATATTTTCGTTACAATTTCAGAAAACATCAAGTTGTTTCAGCATATTGCATTAACTTAATTTGTTTTGTTAGATCCAATGAAAGTCTCACTTTGTCGAGAGTGGTTAATAACCATGCTGTTGTACCCAAGTATCAATTAGAATAAATTCCGTCCCTCTGTTCAGTTGGTTCTTTTGGGTAACGGAAATCGTTTGGAAAACTTTTCGAGTTTGACAATCATTTCGTGAAATAGTCACGTAAGAGACCGCGCCTGGAGGTTTCCGTGAAAATAGCCCCAGGTTTCCCATTGATATCTTCTTGAATTGTGACCTAATTTTCGA
The DNA here is from genome assembly GCA_963853775.1 of Xanthia togata. Taxonomy (NCBI): domain Eukaryota; kingdom Metazoa; phylum Arthropoda; class Insecta; order Lepidoptera; family Noctuidae; genus Xanthia; species Xanthia togata. Next base: position 8,827,393 of record OY970788.1, on the reverse strand, counting down.
GGATCCAATTATATAAACTTACGAAATTATTATTATTTGAAAGCAGGTTGTTTTGTTTAGCAACTAAAAGCAGTAGGTTCATTAATTGCATTAACTTTTATTTACCTTTGTTCATATCTACCTTGAAACAGACAAACACCACAGAAAATTTCAAACGCCAGTCTAAAAGCATACACGTCATCAATCAATCAATTTATCTGACACGCTCTTTGAATCCCAAGCAACAATACAAAGAATATATATTGGATTCATATACACCCAATATATCCGAAGTGGAAAACAATAATGAAATCATACTCAAAAGAAAGATAAGCTGGCAATAATAAAATAGGTTTTTAAGTTTTTCTTATTTCTCTAACAATTTTTTTATCAGTTATCTTCATAACGTCATTTTATTATTATATTATTAATCTGTTAGAAGGAATAAGTGACTAAATGAGAAGAGAAGAAAGTAAATAATTAATTAATTGACAACTCATACACATAGTCAACAACGCTTATTTCGGCCCTAGAGAACCAGTGAACCATCAATCTACCAATTTACTTGACGTGCACTCTATCAAGCCAAAGTACTAGGTGGCCATAAGTCGGCAGGAGGCAAACGCAAGAGTTATCTAAACAATCCGGCAGAAGAATGTTAATAGTTGGGAACAATAAAGTATTGGCCGTCACGCGACCGCATCACGCTAGGGAGAAGTATGTGGGGTGTTTGTACAGTTTTTCTGGAAGCTTGGTATTAACATGATTGGACTGAATGCATTGGTTTTATGTATTTTTAACGTTCCGGGAAAACATGTGGTTTTTTACTCGATCGAACGATGAAAAATATCGGTAATGTTGACATATTTTTATTCAGACACAGAATTGTTCTTATGGCTTTGCATGCAATTATTCTTATGATATTCGCGAAATAAAACAATTCCAGATGTAAATAACTTCATGAGCACGAACACGCGACCCACATATTTAATCACCCATATTGAAGAAAATATATTAATTTTTCCGATACCTAAACATGGAGAATTTTCAATTTTAAGCTTCTGTGAGGCGGGTGTTACGCCGATGGCATTAAAATAAAATACGAGCGGTGTCGTCCGTCGACACGTAAGCGCCATCCATCACCAGGCCGTGTGCAACCCCCTTTACAGGCCTGTGTAGACGTGCGACAAAAGTCAAGGAATTAGAGCTGCGTTTTTTTTATTATTTAGGGTAACATCGATCAAAAAATGACAGCAAATTTAAGTTCAATATCGAATTTCGTAATGGAATCTTTTAGAATTTTTAAAAGCAAGCGCAGTTGGTATTTATTTTCTTTTGATTTTTTAACAAAGTATTTTGTAGACTAGATAAAAACTTTATTTAATTTGTATTTTTGTCACAATCAAAAATAAAATGTACAAAAAAACTTTTGCAAGTGTTCGTCAAAATGTTCTTAAACTACCTACAGATTTTTCTACAGCATAGTTAAAGCTATCTAACTTTTAATTACTTTACAATCACAAGCACCCGTCCCATCCCGCGACTTTTTCTATTTGTCCATTTTCAAATATTCACAAAGTCGTCTGTCTGCCCGCTGCTATGCATCACAGTCGCTCCGCATCGCACTGACGGCAGAGCGAATTTTTGAAAAATGTAAAAAGGTCACTCCGGTTGTCACGTACACAGCATTTATTACGACTTCGACTTCCTTCAGAACGGCTTTACACAGAACGGACGTTATAAATGGTTTTTGCTTATTTTTCAATTATTCGATCGGAATGTATGAAATATGATCGGAGGTACGATCTCCGCACCGGAAGGTGGCTCTTTCAATATTAATTTTTCGGTTGGAAATGGTATCGGAAGTGAATGTGATTGAATTATGCACTGCAGTGTTATTTGTTTATTGGGATACATATTATATGTATATTTATTTATGGATATTTGGCAAGTCAGGTCTTAGATTGGGCAAAACTATAATTATATTATTAAGATCAACACATCTTTTTGGTCCTAATAGGCTCTCATAAGACATTGAGGCCCATCGCACCACAAATCACAATACGTTTAACCCTAAACATATTTAAAACATAATGCTGTCTCTGTCATCTTCCAACGATTGTCAGAAACAGAAAGATATTTTAAATTTATTTAGTGCTCATCATGTGTGATGCAAGTGGTGTTATTTTATCAGATCCGATTTAAAGCAGTTATTTCTTTGTTACCAGGACGTCAACAACAAAATGCAGTGGTGGCTCACCACACAGGGAGAGGCGGCGACGGGACGAGGACTCGACGAGCCAGCAAGGATTCAGCGCGGCCTTGCATCGGGCACCACCGCCGCCGCCACCCGCGCTGTTGCGGAGACTAGGCGTCAAGGAACCTACGGGAGTTGGGAAGGTAAATGATGCGTAAAAATTAAGAATTATAAATCTTCTTTCCTCGTATCGTCACGGACTAGAGTTACCGACCGCGTCAACGTCGAGAGCTTTTTAGTTCGCCACGACCGACGCCGACGATGACGTGGTAAAAATTTTAGACAGTCATATACACAGTTATATACAATACAATGAAAATTATTACAGATATAAAATGTAGAAATTAAAACCGCAAATAAACGTATTTTCTTTTCTTTTCTTTCTTCTAAATAATTAAAAAAAAAAAAACATTTACAGTTTTTTTAAACTAAATTACACTATTTATCTAGCACAGTTATAATCAAGAGAAAAAATGAGTTTCGCGAGCAGTATTACGAAAGAAATAGCTCTACTATTTCAGTATCATCAAAATAAACTATTGACCGACTAAATGATGTAAGACCTTAATAAACAGCCATCAATCAATTTAAAACTCTTCTCAGACCATAAATTACCGCCTCAAAACACTTTTAAACATTTATAAACCAGCCGCTAAACTTAACAGCAACTCATCAACCAGCCACTTAATACAAATTCGCGATAAAGAAACGGAACGGTACTCTTAGTCACGGTGCCATGATTTAAGAGGGGTTCAAGGAACACTCTAATTGGTTGTACCTAATGAGACAGCTGATGATCTCGCTAATGAGTCGCTTAACGATGCCGCGGCTAAAGAATATCGCTTTGTTCAGATCAAGGAGCATAAAGTGTAGTTGTGTTCGGAAGATTTATGTCTTGAAAAAGTATAAAGGAGATATACGGATAAAGGAACGTATGTGTTCCTTATGGACACGACTGAATGGCATTAGAGAGGATTTCCAGATATACTGAAACTTAAGCTTGTTGTAGGAGCCCAGGTTTTAGTAAGAGAATATTTTATTTATTGAATAGGAAGAGCTCTTTTCCCCTATCTCCTTCGATGTTTCCTGCTGCCTTAAGAGTTTTAGGGCCTTCAATTTTATTTAATATTTTTTGGCATTGGCAATTCCTCATATAAATTAAAGATGGGTACCTACTCGAGAAAAGTTTCTTTTCATATATCCAAAATTACCTCGAAAATCCTTTTACACAAATTCGGAACAAGGCAAGCCGTATTGCCGAGTCTCTGATAAAAGAGGTCGTTACCCAAACCCTTAGGAGATAACGCGATTTATGTCACATTAATGCGTGTCTTAAATAGCCATCGTATCAGAACTGGGAATTAACCTTGATAAAGTCGGTAATGTTCTATAAGAGCGGGTGCTAAAAACACATAAAATGTTTAGGATGTCTGACGCGTTAATTCGTTTGAAATAGTGCCATAACTATCATGGTCCTAAAGGCTTTTCTGCTCTTTTCTTGGAAAAAAACCGTGCTTACTGTGATAGACAATAAAACGTTTGTTGTAAATTGACAATATTTTACATAGTGGTTTAATTTTATATGTCAATGTGGTAATGCCAAAACTTGTCATTATCCAAATCTGTATAATCCCAAGGAAATATTTTAGCCAATTCATGATTCCAGCAAACTAGAAAAATTAACCTTTCAAAACATTATCGGAAATATTCGACCCATAGATATTCCGCTAGTGTTAGATTCATAAGTATTCATAACCTATCAATGTAACGTTTCCGATCTCCAATAATTTTCAATAAACACCGATTCCAACGCATTAACAAAATAATAGTTAGATAAACAACGCTTGTTCGTCTCTTGTTTAGTTAGCCGTTCAATGCTCTGGCTGGGTCTAAAAGACCAACGGTCGATTGGAACGCGAAACGTGCTCGACGGACAGACCGCTAATGTCATAAGACAGCGGCTAACGAGGCGCACTGCGGGAATCGCTACTGGAATCCCAGGCGTATTCCAGACTACACGTAGGAGCCTAGGAACGTAGGAACGTAGGTATTCCAGAGTATATATACGAGGGATCATCTGTCTGAGGAACTTTGAACGTTGCATACGAGTTCGTATCAAAGTCTGTATTTGCGTTGCTGTTTACGAGACTCCGTTATAAAGATTGATTTTGTGATACTTACAGGACTTGGTTTCTCGAATATGTTTTGTTTACAGCAATAAAATGACCTTGCGTGCCATTGAAACATGCTCTTTACGTAAACATTTATACAAAGTACATTTTTGTCTGATTGGTTGGTCACTACAACAAGTTTAGTCACACGTGCCACAAAAACGTCACACAAAATTCCTTTTTACAACTACTCGTAAAATAGTTATTCGTTGGTCCTGTTTTACAAATAAAAAAGACCTTGTTTTGTGTAGCGTTTTACCCCATCTTACAACTAATCCAGTTCACATTCACACCGCTAATATTGCCAAGTAGTGGTAATTCCTGCACGCCTGCAAGGGCGTGGCGTGCAGCCCCAAGCAGTTTATTTAGTTATTTACACCCACCGCCAATTACCGCGGCGACGACGGCAGGGTTAATGTGATAAGTGACGCGCTAATAAGATGCAGGTGCAAGGATATCGCGTCGAAAGATTAATAGCGAGTAAGGAAATGTAAAAATAATTGAATCTTAAATGCTGGTACGGGAACTTGAGATAGAATAAATTAAAAGAGAAATACATTTTAATTTAAAATAAACAGAGTGGTGGATTATTAGTTCTTGATAAATAATAGAATGCCTGCAGTATTTCATTTCAAAATAGATTGTTTTCTATTATATCAATACCGTTTAATTAATTGCAACCACTTATTCTTAGTACCTACAGTCAACCTCAAATAGATGTATATTTCGACAAGCATTCATTCTTCTTCTATTCGTGTGGTTAGTAAACCAACCTGCGGTGCTATTCTGTAAAAATCTCACCGTGAAAACTTCGGTGAAGTGAGCGTGGAGTGAACTGTCAATAGTGTCAATTCCAAGCAAAAACAAACTCACTTCACCTAAGTTTTCACGGTGAGATTTTTACAGAATCAACCGGCTGGTGTCAGAGTTTTAAAGCCGCCCACGGGCCTCTGACTTGGCTTCACATACCGTCGAGAAATATCTCTCAGGCATGCCGGTTTCCTCACGATGTTTTCCTTCACCGTTTTTTGAGCAAGTGATAATTATATAATACGCACATAAATCCGAAAACTCAGAGGTGCGTGCCTTGGGTTCGAATTCAAGACCTACGTCTTGTCAGTCTGACGGTCACACCACTAGGCTATCACTGCTATACAAGAATTCATTGAATTGCGTACAATATCTGTTCAATGTGTAGCCACAAAACATATTATACATTGCGTACTTAATTGTAGCTTTCCGAGGCACGGGGGTATCACTCCGCCAACTTCCAAACTCAGGGCTGTTACTAAGGCGGCATGGAGAGTGCGATTGTCGCAACCCAGTGCTGGGCACGCCACTATTGCGGCGATAAGTCCCCTCTTTGAGGAGTGGCTGGAGAGGCGCCACGGCGTCCTCACCTTCCGCCTGACGCAGGTCCTCACCGGACACGGCTGTTTCGGGAGGTACCTGTTTCAGATAAGGCGGAAGGAAACGCCCGGGTGTCATCACTGCGTGGATCGCCCGGAGGACACGGTGGAGCATACGGTGGAGGTATGCCCGGCTTGGGCAGAGCACCGCCGTGTCCTCGTGGAGGCGATCGGTGGCGGGGATCTCTCGCGTCCGGCCCTGGTCCAGGCCATGGTACGGAGCGAGAGGGCATGGGAGGCCGTCACCTCCTTCTGCGAAGCAGTAATGCTCGCGAAGGAGGAGGCGGAGCGCGTGAGGGAAAGGCAAATTTCGCGCCCTCACGCCCCTAGCCGCCGCAGGAGGAGACGCCCCGCGCGTCGGGAATCGATCGCGGATTCCCGGCCACCGTAGGCGCGGGCTTGCGGACGGTGAGCAATGGGTAGCTCGCCGTCCGGTAAGGACCAAGCCCGGGTCGACGGCGCGTTGTGTTCCACGCGCGCCTCAAAGAGTGTCAGCGAGTGAAGGGGTCCGATGAGACCATTGCCTGCCGGGGTTGCGGGAAAGTCCGAAAGGGATACCGTGGCCCCCTGGCATTGCACAGGCAAGAGAAGGAACACGGGTGGGTTTTAGTCAGTAAGAGTCTGACACGCCCTCCCGCTCCACCCAGAGCGGGAGACGTCAGTTGATGATTTCCCACCCAAAAAAAAAAAAAAAAAAAAGGGCTGTTACTAAGAAATTCCTAATGGAAAAACCCAATATCTCCGGTCGTGTCGGATTGCCGTCCCATAGGACTATGAGAGTGAGGGAAGAGAGAGTACACCTGTGTCTGCGCACACATTTGTGCACTATAATATCTCCCGCGCCGAAGGCTAGTCTCCGTTGAGATTGGCCGCCGTGGCCGAAATACGGTCTGGAGGAGTATATCAATTTTAACTACACATTGATACAGTATTATGGAACACTTACCCCCGAATACTGAAACGTCACTCAAAATTTAAGTAGCACTTATATTTAACAGATACTCAAACGTGACGTTTGACAATACGAAATCTAAAGTTTAGGAGCTGCTCAAATGTTAAGCAGCACTTAAATTTTGAGTGACGTTTCAGTATTTGGGGGTAAGACAATCAAATGAATTCATGATCGAAACAAATTTTTCAATAAGAACTAATTGCCTCAAAGCCTCTCGTACTATAATCTTTCAAAGCACTAATCAGGGTAGCCCATAACACCCAGTAACATTTTTATCCCGTGGTTCCACTCTGTAACTGGGCACAATGTTACAATACAAGAGTGGAACAATACAATAAATACTATGTAAAGCTAAATTAATTTAACTACATTCCAAAACCTAAAATAACAATACCGCAAGTCAAAATCGGTTCATAAATTAGTAAATAACTAACATTCGTGTAAAATATAATTAACCTTTACTATCCAAATTAATGCATATAAACTGTGTAGCTGTTATTAGTACTGAACATAAACATTTAAATACCGGTCGTAATAACCGTTTCATTTAATGCACAATGTACCATAAATAGTCTGATCTTTTTATAGATAACTTATACTAAAACTAGTTTGTTTTTGTAACCCGGAAAACCCGGAAGAACGGACTTATCCCTTTTATGATTAATATCCTTATGGAAACATTTACGTAGAGTTAATCATAAAATATTACAGTTATTATTGTGGATACATTGTTAGTTTAATGATGGATTGATATTTAATTAATGCTCATAATTGATTCATAACTGTTTTAATTTATACTTCGACAGTTAAATGCTTTTTTTATTTTTAATGTCAATCAAATCAAATCAAACCAAAATATTTTATTTTATTTCACATAAACATAAATGGGCACTTATAAAACGTCAGAAGCTACGTGCACGGTTATTCTTTTACAAATAATTGACGACACGGTTGGCGCAATGGTTAAGCGATTGACTGCTGCACTGCGTGTCGCGGATTCGATTCCCGCACGGAACAAATATTTCTATGACCTACAAGTAGTTGTTCCGGGTCTGGCTGTCTGTGTATGTGAGTTTAAATGTTTGTAAACGCACCCACGATACAGGAGAAATTCCAAGTGTGGGGCAACGTTTAAGTTTTTTTTTTTTTTAATTGGCTTTTACAATATTGCCAAACTACAGTGTTAATAGGTAGGTAGGTATGAACACCCCGTTTTTCAATTCCACTACGAACTTCTAAAAATGTACATACATCCCCAAATTGTACGTAAGACATAAAAAACAGTTCGTGTTGGTAGAAGTCGAGTGAAATTTGCAATTCAAGGAGGTTCGTAAGCTGGATGGAGTGGAAAGCGGGGGGGGTAGAGGCACAAAAGTGTCTTCGTCGCAACGCATGGTTTAGGTGCTTAGTGACATAGAACAAGAAAATTGTGTAGAAGAGAAAATGCTGCCGAAATACTAACCCATCTCGCTTCCAAAACAAGTCAAGACAGCCAGCAAACTACAAACGAAAATAGGGTTGTCAACATTGTCATGATTGAGCGCGAAATGCGTAGGTGCAGTCATGAGCATAATACCGCATACGCAAAATTCTAATGCAAATTTCCGGTGAAATTACAGTGGCAACTTTGAGAAAAGAACTATTCCATGCACTTAGTATGCTTTTCAAAATACTGTAATCGTAAAAAAATAACATTTCTATTAAAATTTTAGGAGTAAATTGCTTTTTAATCTTGCGTTAATGTTATTTTACATTGGCTAGCTAAACTCAGCAGACGCGACGAGTATCGAACACTAAACGATAAAACATAAGAAAACAGTTTTTCCAACTCATACTTCAAGTAACAACAGTATAACAGCGGTCGTTGACCTCCCAAAAAACATCAATTCTTAATATTTTTTATTTTATCATGTTTTTATGCTCGTGACTGTGCATGCGCCGCCAGCGACCTAACAACCCTGACTGTATTTAATCGTTCTTAAAACTTTCGCTTCTATTAATTCTTATTCTATGCCTACACGATAAGACGCGCCACTTTTGACGTTTGTGAGGCGGGTAACGCCGTTGTTTTTGTAAGGGGGGCGAAATAGGCTTTTTTAGTTTTGTGTCTAGTCTTATTCGGTGGAGTTAGTTTCACTTTTTCCTGTAGGACGGTGCAACTTGGACCTTTTTCCACGGTGATGGCGTTTCCTTTTTATCAGAAACTGGATAACTTACCTATGCTTAAAATTAGTATACCTCATCAAACAACACTAACATCATTGTGTATTTTAGTTCAAATGCAACTGTTTGTTGTTTGAACCCAGGGATGATCAAAGTTCACCTTGTGTGACTGACTTCTGTCCTGTGGTCTGATTATAAACTATTTAGAGTTCACGTCAAACAATTAAATGATAGGGCGAAAAAGAAGGCTAAGACCATTAACTATTTAGACACACCATTTATAGTGCAGCCCAGCAAAACAAACAATACCGGTAATAATCAAATATTTTTTTCACAGCAACGTCTACCTCTATCCATCAATTTTTATTAAACTTTCTAAACTAGGTTACCGTTCATAAAGCAAGCAATAGACAAGGGAAACAAACGTGTCTGTATATCCGGCATCATGTGTCAAAACAATCTTGCGCATTACTGGCCAGTAATAATATTGCTTGGCCCCTGGGACCTGGGCGGCCGGTGGAGTACAAAGTGAGTTACTGGATGAGCTATTGTTGTAATGAAAGTTAAATAACGTTCTCGGTAGAGGGATTTGTGTAAATTTAGGATTAAGATAATCGTTGTTTGCTTTTTAAGTTATTTTGAATGAATCACACTAATATAATCACACTATATATATCACACTAATATTATAAAGGCGAAAGTTTGTGAGTATGTATGTTTGTCTCTTCTTCACGCTAAACTACTGACGGATTTGGATAAAATTTGGCACACAGATAGTTTATAACCTGGATTAACACATAGAACTTAATTTTGATCCCGATATTCCCACGGGACAGAAACTTATGAGGGTGAAACCGCAGGGCGCAGCTAGTAATCAAATAATATTCAACCTTTTTTAAACTTAAAGCTAAGGGCTTTAGTGTGCTAAAACGTTAGGTTCATGGGAGGTCAAGCAGAGGTGGACTAGGTTTTGTAGAGGTAGAGCCAGTACATAAAATGAATGTGCATTATTATACTCGTAATATTGCGGTCAGTGAATTGAGAACGTCAATCAGAAAAAAACGTCATCTCTTACACATTTTTGCCTTGCACAGACACTAAATCTACATAGTTTATTTTAGATAGTAGGTATTTTAATGAATATACTACTGAGACAAATAATTTGCCTAGTTCTACAAATGAATCCCTAACGTATTCATTTAACCGCGCCTAACAGGCATATTATATCTCCACATACATTTTCAAGCCGTATCCAGTACATTTCAGTTTCATTGTACAGTACCTTTCCCCCACTACTTGTCCGTCTGTCAATTTGCCCGACCAATGAGATCGGCGGCCGGTGCCCGCGGGATTAAACTCCTTATTGATTATTGGACCCTTTTTATACGTATCCACTCAAGATATGGAAGATAAGGATGTATGATAACATGATAAGTTAAGGTTTGAAGCACGATTTTGTAAGAATTTAAAGGGAACTTTCTCATCTTAGTAATGACCACATCGTTTTAGGATACGCCTGTATTCATCGTCGCGGCTAAACAATAATACCATAGATTAGCACTAGATACTCTTGACATTACTTTGAATTACCTAGCCATTATTGCTTAGGATTTTCAAAACACACTGTCGTCAGCAGCTTTATCGATGGTTTCGAGTTACATGTTTGACTTAAATAATGAAAAGTCGAACTACATTAATTATTCTGATAACAACAAAACCTCAACAAACAGATAACAACTGATGACCATAGAGTATGGACTTCTTAAAAATCTATTATGTAATTCTCTTCAACCAAAACTCGCTAACTCTTATCGCCCTGCTCATGCCGTGAATCACATCGTCGTGTCCCACAATCTATAGCTGATTTATACACCGAAGAGTCCACATTATTGGGACGTACTACAGACCCTTTGATGTGACCGTGATGAGACCCAAACATATCAGTTCGGGATTTGTTGGTACCAAAAAACGGGATTTGAAATGAAAATGTAGGACAAATAGTTTTGTGGGTTCAAACGTGATTACCTGGGGTTTGTATTTATTTAGAATAGTATAAAGTTTGTAGCGTTATTAGATTTCTGTTTTGTATTGTGTGGTATTAGTTTAATTTCAAAACTTCACGAACCTGGTATAGATGTCGCAGCCATCTGGTTAAATTAGCCATCTAATTGGACGCCCAGGCCGTTTGTTAATTGAACTAAAAGCATTCAACTTGGCGTATTGAAAGTCAGCCCTTTGAAGATGACTGAGCAAGACGCAGCCAAGTGATTCAAATAGTGAAAAAAAAATTCGCGAGCAACTTGGAAATACCGCTAAATTACTACACGACATTCAGCCATCTGGTTAAACGTTGCGCTCAATGACTTGGCTAGTGTCCTTAAGCTAATTAATTGGATGCCGGTGTTTAATGAACGGCCTAGGCGTCCAATTAGCTGGCAAATTTAACCAGATGGCTGGGATATAGACACTATTTTAGGTAAATTCATCAAATGTGACAGTGAATGTGTGTGTGTATATTTTATGTCTTTTTTTATTTTTAGATGAGCGTTTTGTTTGTGCAGAATAAACAATTTTTCTTTATTTTCTTTCAAATGTGTATAAAGAAGTATGAAAGTAGAATAAACGGTGTTAAATGCGTTCTTGCGAAGCATGTAGGAATGCTGATTGTGATAGGCGACGTTGCGGTTTAAAAGAAGATGCAGTGACAAAAATTGAAAAGGCTTAGATGGTTTGGTCATGTTGAGAGGATGAATGAAAGGCGACTGAAGGATGAACAAAGGGTATTTACAAGGCAGATGTGAGTGGAAACACAGGGAGGGAAGCCATAGACAGGGATTCTCAACCGGTGTGGTGCGCCCTCCTCAGGGGGTGTACCACACCAGTGATCAATGGGGAGCGCGGCGGCTCTAATAATAAACTATAGATTTATTCGATTTTTAAAAAGCATTATGCATTCTCATAATTCTTCTCGACAAACTTACTTCAAACTATCCAAGGGGGTGCAAACAATTTCGACCTCACTTTCGCTTGCTTTACATTCGTATGCTTTTCAGCTTATGTGGACAAAGTAACTCAGGGGCGTAGCGATTTTTAAATAAAGATAGGGGGCGCGTAATTTCAAAGGTTGGGAACCCCTTCCTTAAAAGAACAAATAGTGACCTTATTGGTGATTTTCTTCAGAAAGGTCAGGTTCATAGTACTCGCCAGCAGCTTGCATGTATCACTATGAAAGAAAAACATAATAATCAAAAGGATCACTATGTAAGGATTGTAGCGGATGGCGTTCTGTAGTTTCGGCGTGAGTGTATCTAAGTATATAACGTGTTCCTTTTGATGATCCTTATCTCTAAGATTATATGCTATAAGTAAAATTAATACAATAAGTCCTAAAACTGGGAACCAAACCCCGCAGCGCCGGAGCCGTGACAGAAACAATCCTTGCTGCATGTTGCATGCTTGCTTGCTTGCTGCTTGCCTGCTTGCATGCTGCATACCTGCTTGCATGTTGCATGCTTGCTTGCATGCTGCATGTCTGCTTGCACTTATGTGTTTATGTCCTGTGTGGGTGTACCTACTACAGATACACCTCTGCCCAACCCTTTGGGGAAACAAGGCGTGATGTTATGTTATGTAAGTCCTAAAACAAGTGTTCCAAAAATACATAGTTTCGAAGATAATACTCGTATAACACTAGACTCAATGTGTGTATCTAAGTTTCATTGATAAGCACCCGTAAATAGTTTACGTTTAAACGAATTATTCATATTTAAAGTTGTTATATTTCACGTAAGGGTGTTTTACATAAATAATCGTGACGTTGTCGAATTATTTTGTATGAAAAATTAAACAAAAAAAAGAATTGAAAAATGATTCACATAGGTCAAAAGATCAATCCTTTGACATGGTCTCATTAATACCCAAGAGTTGTGGGATATTAAAAGGAACACGTTGTTATGTCTATGTGTCTGAATTTATCTGCCAGATTAGTTAGACGGAGCTTATCTAGAATTCTAGAGGTATCAAATAACAGACCATTCGGTTATAAATGTGTTGAGTTAGTGATGTTTCTGCTTTATTATTTTTTAACAAAGTTCTAACCTTTTACCCGTCTCGTTAAAAGAGTTTCTTCGCAACGAGAGCCTTGAGTTTCTTCTGTAAGTAAGTCAAAGAAGTTATCCAAGAAGATGAAAATAAAAGAAAAATGGGAAGTAAAATTTAAATACAACCGTGTTTTAAGCAAATGAATGGATGTCTGTGGTTCATTTCAGTTTTAAAATACAGGGGAATGTAAACATTAAAGTCAAAGTTTATTTTTTTAAACTTAATTCTGTGTAAAACTGGATGTTGTAAATAAAATAGGTACAGAGATGTCTATGTTTTGCCGGCGTACAAATATCAATAGTACAAATACAGGTATACAGAATTACTATTCAGTAACAGAATTAGATTTTTTCATAAACTAAATGAAAGAAGCTAAACACTAAATTATATATTTAAACATAATTGCGAACATAAAAAAAGCGAAAGTCACAGTATTTGTAATTGCAATAGCAATATTAATTATAAGGGACTTACCTAAAACATTACTGGCGAAATGTGTACTATACAACTCTCCTTACCCCTTTGAGACACGAGATGTCCAGTCCTGAAGGTCCGTTTTGCATAACTATAATAACATCGTGTGCTCCTACTAATCATAATGCTAGTTATACTCCTCATAACATCTCTCCCTTCACCACGCAAACATTTTGAATGGGTCCAATAAAATCTCATATATCTTCATACATACATACATAAGAGCAATAAAAACAATAAGGGTCGCGTCTCGTCTAATATAAGTAAAGATATTTGGCTGCTCTATTGTGAGGATGAAAATTTCGCTTTTGGACCAAAAAGGATGGTGATGAAGGAACTAAATGAAAAAGAATTTTCATAAATTCACACATAAAGTGAAGGTAATTGTTTAGTTGTTTGTAGAATATTTTGAGAGCTTGTATTTGTTTCTATAAATAGTGATTTCGCTTTCATAATAAAAAAATTAAAAAAACAAACGGTTCCATAAGTCTGCCTCGTTGGTCTAGTGGTCGCAAGCGATACTGCTGAACATGAGGTCCTGGGTTCGATTCCCAGGTCGGGCAGTGTCATTGGGTTTTTCTTTCTGGAATTTCTTAGTAGCAGCCTGGAGTCTGGATTTGTGCCCACTAGACACAGTCTGGAAATGGTCAATTTTCATCAATTTCATCAATTTTGAAAAAAATACCGAGAATTGTTGTTTACTCATAGATTACAGGAAGACCTATATGAAGTCTATGGTCTTAAAATAACATGGTAAATCTCTCAATCTCAATATTGTGCATAAAAACTTACATTTGCAGTTGGAATGTACGGGTGAACATGTTATTCAACTAGAATGTTAAGTTTGTTCTTGGGATAAATTCATCCCAACTAAGGAACCCTTCATTGTGCGTAGTCCGACACGCACTTGGCCGGTTTTTTAAATGCAAATACTAGCAGATAGTCTGAAACTAGCACTGTGAATATACAAAAAAAAAACCAATTCACAAAAAAAAGTCACCATAATGCAAAACAGCATGAAATCGAATATTCACAAGATCTGCAACTAGCACACTTTATAACTGACTATTCTACAACTTCCACAAGTACAAAGCATTCGTAGTCTGGTTAAAAATCGAAACACTAGAGCTTAGGTGAGCCAAGTATTTTTATCGAATTAGTGAGGATTACGTGCCGAACGTTCGGACGGGCCCGTCAATCATGGCGGCTGTTCGAGTTATTAATCTCGATTGTTTTGAATACAGACGCTGTGATTGACGTGTGTATGAAATTTATTATATGATTATGTGTGCAATGTTTATTGGGAGTGAATTTATAGTAAATAGTTCGAGTATGAAGATATAATGTATTGGAGGCACAACTAAGTTGTCTGTCAGTGGTACCTTAAACAAAGTCCAGACAACAATAAGACAGTAAAATAATGAAAACACTGACAATACTAATGCCTAAGAATATTTTATAAATATCAAAAAAATCCTAATAACGAAGTAAAAAAATGTGTTTTTTTTTTAATGGATCATAAAGCAGTATGGTAGTGTTGGGCCGACTACGGGTAGCCAATCTTTAACTAACTATATAATAGTGACCAAACTATTGGATATATTTGGTTGATTTTTTGAATCCAGACTGGAAAAGTCATTGGCTATACAAAGTTTAATTTATTGTAGTCTACACCTTGTATATGAAACATTATAGAATTGATAGCAGCATTTAAAAAGTTCCATTCTTATATTTTGCTAATATTGGAAAACAACTTGCTCAAAAAATTAATCCTGAATTAATTAAATAAAATTAATCTATGCTTTCAAAAGGGTGTCTTCCCGACTCCACTAAAACAGTCCGTTATTACCCCAGTTTACAAGGGAGGGGACAGCGACGATGTCAGCAACTACAGGCCTATTTCCGTCTTACCGTCGATATCAAAAGTGCTTGAAAAATAATAAATATCCGACTAACTAATTATTTCAAAAAGTTCAATCTTTTATCTAATTCACAGTTTGGGTTTAGTAGCACACTCACACACCCACACACCATTCCACACCACACCACACCACACACCTCATCACACACACCACACCACACACCTCATCACACACACCACACCACACACCTCATCACACACACCACACCACACACCTCATCACACACACACCACACCACACCACACACCTCATCACACACACCACACACCTCATCACACACACCACACCACACACCTCATCACACACACACCACACCATACCACACACCTCATCACACACACCACACACCTCATCACACACACCACACACCTCATCACACACACCACACCACACACCTCATCACACACACCACACCACACACCTCATCACACACACACCACACCATACCACACACCTCATCACATACACCACACCACACACCTCATCACACACACCACACCACACACCTCATCACACACACCACACCACACACCTCATCACACACACCACACACCTCATCACACACACCACACCACACACCTCATCACACACACACCACACCATACCACACACCTCATCACACACACCACACACCTCATCACACACACCACACACCTCATCACACACACCACACCACACACCACATCACACACACCACACCACACACCTCATCACACACACACCACACCATACCACACACCTCATCACACACACCACACACCTCATCACACACACCACACCACACACCTCATCACACACACCACACACCTCATCACACACACCACACACCTCATCACACACACCACACCACACACCTCATCACACACACCACACACCTCATCACACACACCACACACCTCATCACACACACCACACACCTCATCACACACACCACACCACACACCTCATCACACACACCACACCACACACCTCATCACACACACCACACACCTCATCACACACACCACACCACACACCTCATCACACACACCACACCACACACCTCATCACACACACACCACACCATACCACACACCTCATCACACACACCACACACCTCATCACACACACCACACACCTCATCACACACACCACACCACACACCTCATCACACACACACCACACCATACCACACACCTCATCACACACACCACACACCTCATCACACACACCACACCACACACCTCATCACACACACCACACACCTCATCACACACACCACACCTCACAGTTTTACTCTTACTAATAATAATTTAAATTGCAACTTTGCTTATAGATTTTTATTTTCTTAAGATTAACCTCAATACAGAGAAATGTACTGAAAGAGAAATGTAATGTACATTGTATAGTTTTTACCCTTATATTTACGACAATGATGCGAAAGAGCGGAGCCTTCTAATACAGGCATTGTTTGCCCAAAAGGAGGCTCCAAACACGTTTGAATGTAATGTAATTTTCTCTTTGTCACAATAAACTATTTTGTATATTTGTTTGAACTGTTTTCAAAATCACTATCAATATGCAGCTCTCAAATCAACACAAAGAGACCAAATTCACTACCAATTTCACACGCAGTTTTCATCACACACGAACTAAGTTAACTAACTTGCATTTTTATCCAACTACCCGCGCCTTTGTGAGGCTGTGTTCTAGCAAAATAAACTGCTAAATAATAATTAAAGGAACGAGTATAATTTCATAAGCGCTCTCGTTTGCCGCTGTTCATAGTGATAACAAAGTATGGACTTGTTTTAATCATTCATCTTTGTTTGCTTGCAAAGAAAACTGTTCAAAGTTTGCTAGAAATAATGCGAGTGGTAAACAGTGAGATGTAATGATGTACCTACTTGTGTTGGTTCCTTATGTTAGGTTGTAGGCGGAGATAATTAAATTATGGACCACTCAGATACTAAGACGCCATTTGTGATCCATACTACAGTAAGGATCATAAATGGCGTTTATAAAACCAAAATCAATGTTGGACTGTATTTTTGTAATGGAAATTATAGAATTGATAGCATTACGAGTTTATCATTTGAAAAGTTCGATTAAATTATTTGGAATGAATTTTATTTTGGGATTTTAATATGATGATAATTATTATAATTATCGTCCTATTATGATTTAAATTCATAGAAATTCCATATTTAAGTATCACATCACGTTGGCAAACGATGCGTTTGGTCACAAATACCCAAGCAAATACTCAAGAAACATTTACAGGAGCATATTTTCTTTATTCAAGCAAAGAAAAGTTTATTTTTGTAGACCACACAATACACAATTTCAGCACCAAAATAACACTCAACATGTATGATGAACATACAAGATATAAAACAGCTAATAGACTCTATTCCGGGCAGAGAGCGTTTTTATCAAATTATCCTGTAGCTGGCGGCTCGCCAACTGTGCGTACTCGCGGCAGTGTTAAATACACGTTGCTCGTTTTATGTGAATATTAACGATATAAATAATACGTTTCTATTATGTTATTCTGGGTAGGATAGAGGCGTGTTGTTGTGGCTGTTTAAAGGATTGTTTTTTGAAATATTGATCGTGTGTTGGGTCTAAATGTTTAGATAATATAGTCGTTTTCTATAGCTAAACATAAAGAGCAACATCTTTGTTGCCATCCTATCATAGTTATAAGTCCTAAGTTCACATGTGGAATTAATAAATGTATTGAGTATTGAGTGTTATAATATTGTGCCGTAACATACCTACGTCTAGCAGACTGTGAAACACCTCCCCAGTTTTTGTAGGCTAAATGGTCAACGGATATCCCCAGTTTTTTAAAGGTTAATAAAGTCATTTTCATCCCACCATCTCGGAAAGAGTATTTTTAATCTTCAGTATCTGAGTGGAAAAGCCGTTTTTATTCTCTAGAGGATAAAGTAAATTGAATTTAGAACATCGTGTGCACTAAGTTTGTGAATTAAAAAAAACATTAAACCTATTTACTGCTACCTCTATGGTGCCGAATATATCATACAACTTTTTTTTAATTTGTTAAAAACTCAGACTCGGAACCTTCTTGGTGTTCTTTTTTCAATTTGCTTTGTACGCGGTTCTTTACGCGGCATTTTTTCACGTCATTGTTAAACCTTAGGTATATTAAAAACAAGAAACTTGAAAACAAGTGAAAAAACTAAAATGAGTGATTCTAGCGACGAGGAAGTTTGCTTGACGCCAACAGAATTGACTGAAACTGTTAATAATGCGCAAATGAGCTTTCTCCCTCAACAATCACGCGAGAAGTATTTAAAACAGTACGATATGTTCAACACGTGGCGACTAGCAAAAGGAGCCAAAACTTTCTCAGAAAACGTTTTGCTGGCATATTTTATAGAATTATCCGAGAACAAGAAAGCAAGCACTCTATGGAGTACGTATTCGATGCTAAAAGCAACAATAAAGATGAAAAAAGACAAACATATCGATACCTATCCTAAATTAGTGGCATTTTTAAAAAGAGCCTCATCTGGTCATCAACCAAAAAAATCGAAGGTTTTCACAGTATCTGATATTGAAAAGTTTCTTAACGAAGCACCCGATTCCGTATATTTGGCGGCAAAAGTAAGTCAGTTGCACATTCAGTATCTACTTAAGTATATTAATCTCAATTAAATAGTATACTTAGTAGATGTTGATAGGCATAATTATGCGTTCATATCAATTTTATTCATTTATCTACTACAATACTCTTTACGTTACAGGTTGTTCTTATTATTGGAATAAACGGAGCATGTCGAACTAATGAACTAACACAACTTAATGTCAAAAACATTGAGAAACATTCAGATGACTTACTATTAATTAATTTACCTAATACAAAGACAAAAAGAGACCGCAACTTCGTCATTCGCAAGGAATACGTAACGATTGTTGAGAAATATCAAGCCTTACGCCCGCCTAACACTCCAATCAATCGATTTTTTCTACAGTATCGCAATGGAAAGTGTGTTAGACAGCCTATGGGTACTAATAAAATTGGCAGTATCCCACGAGAAATAGCAACATTTCTTGAACTTCCAGAACCCCTGTTGTACACGGGTCATTGTTTCCGACGAACTTCAGCCACACTTTTGGCTGATTCCGGAGCTGATCTGCTGTCCCTTAAGCGCCACGGAGGCTGGAAGTCCAATGCAGTTGTAGAGGGATACATAGAGGATTCCATCCAAAATAAGTCTAAAATATGTGAAGGCATCGTAGGAGCCATTACACTGAAAGAGCCTCAATCGGATCCTTGTACTGGCCCTTCTACATCAAAAATAAGCCGTTATGAAACACCTAACCATCTCCCTCTCTCTCCAATATTCACGCCAAGGGAATCCGATGAATCGGTACAACTATTAAGTATGACAGATAGTTTACCGAAAAACAGTACACAAGTGACTAACACCAATATTACAGTACCAAACAAAAATATTACACTCAATTTAAATAACTGTAGCAACGTTACTTTAAAATTTTCTTAATTATACCTTAGTATTATTTTGTTATAATTTAAAGATTATTCTGTAATACTTACCTGTCATAATGTAGTAATTAATACCTAAACTGAAATAAAAGTGTACCTATCTTGTGATTGTAAACGTTTTTTTTTTTGCATTTAGTCATTTCCTCGCTGAGGTGGAATGAAAAGTTACGTGTTGCACTCGAGTGCAAAGATTTTTCACCTCGTGCTCTTTTGATTCCCTCGCTAACGCTCAGGATTCTAATTTTGAATCACTCGCTGCGCTCGTGATTCAATTTTAGAATCCTTCGCTTGCTCGGTCATCAAAATTGAACACGCGGTTAAAAAGCAACTTTGCACTCTTGTATAACAAATAACTATTCTTAGTACATCTGCATATAGTTAGGTTAGCTGTTGCTAATAGTTAAATAGTAACAAACTATAGGTAGGTAATGTAGGTATCTTTATTTGACAGAAGAGGAGGAGCTCGTGGCTAAGTAATAACATCCGCACGGTTCGATCCATCTGGTTCAGCTACGCTTGCCGGGGTTGGTCTGTGGATGGGTGACCGTCTTTACATACCGAGACTCCTCGTTGCCTCGAAAAGCACGTTAAGCCATTGGTCCCAGCTGTCATTCGTGGATCTTTGATAGTCGTTATGGGTCGTCAAAAGCCCGAAAGTCTGACAACAAGTCTTACCAAGGGGTATCGTATTACCCAGTTACTGGGTTGTGGAGGTCAGATAGGCAGTCGCTCCATGTAAAATACTGGTTTTCAGCTGCATCCGGTTAGACTGGAAGCCAACCCCAAATGTAGTTGGGACAAGGCTAGGCAGATTGATTGATCTGTATTTGACAGAAGATTTGACAAAAGTTAAATAGGTTTTTCACAAGCCCGTTGATAGCAGCTTTTAAGTTACTATATAAATTCCATCAACAACCTAAATAATACTGTAATAAAATCGATTAACACAATCACTAACAAAAACATAACATCAAAGCTTCTAACTCGTGTAAAGCACAACATAATCAAAGTTTCAGCGCGATAATTATTTAGTTAGTGACAGTGCAGTCCGGCTCAACTAATGAACGCCATTACACCACTCGTGTGTACCGCTTGAACTGCATGTAAATGTTAGGTCATAGTGGTAGATGAGCGAGAAATGAGCTAGGGAAGGTGCTGGCTATGAAAGTTACAAGTTGTGTAATTCTGTCATATTTTAAAGTTTTTCAAATTTTATTTTCTTCTTTTAAGGGAGGTTTTTGATTACGTTGTTAGACTTATTAATTCTTTAGCCAATTTTACGAAAATGCTAATGAAAGAAGAAACATAGAAGTCGTACCCTCAAAACAAAGAAGAACTTATAGGCTAGAAAAAGAGATATACCTATACATATAGGTATATTTGTTATTTATTTATTTAAGAATTACAAACGAAATACATTACAATTATCTTTCAAAATAATAAAACTAGTTTAATATAGTTACATTATCCTGTAATGCATACTCAATTACAGGTAACCACAGCTTACACATTATCGAGTACTCATACTCTGAATACATAATTAAATTAAGAATACACAAAAAATTGTGTTATCCACTTAGACCCCAAGATAGTTGGGAAAACGCTAGGCAGATGATGACGATAATCAATCAATCTGCCTAGCCTTTTCCCAACTATATTGGGGTCGGCTTCCAGTCTAACCGGATGCAGCTGAATACCAGTATTTTACATGGAACGACTGCCTATCTGACCTCCACAACCCAGTAACTGGGTAATACGATACCCCTTGGTAAGACTGGTGTCAAAGACGACGAGTGACTGTCAAAGATCCACGAATGACAGCCGAGACCAACAGCTTAACGTGCTTTCCGAGGCACGGAGGAGTCTCGATATGTAAAGATGGTCACCCATCCACAGACCAACCCCGGCAAGCGTAGCTTAACCTAATGGATCGACCCGTGCGGCAGTTATTACTTAGCCACGAGCTGCTACGATGATGACGATGATGATGACTACTAATCCTATTGTCCAGAAATTACACAAATAAATAGCTTAGTAGTGCCTTTCAGAACTCAAATTAAAATTTGGCTGAAAAAGCTCTTCATGTGACTTCCAAAACTAGTGCCGGCTACTGGAACTATTTCTTTGTTTACAATATGTATCATCTTTTTTTTTTTTTGTCAAAAAGAACTAAGCTTGATCCGCCTCGCCCGCGGTACCACCTAGCCCACAAACAACAGTAGTGCCCGGGGTAGTTTGTCACTCGTATTTCAACATCGTTGTTTTACGTCTGCGCCCGCTTTGTTACGCTTTTTAACCTTCGATATGGTTCTATGCTAAACTGTTGTTACTGGTAGCCGTCTACGAGCTAAGATTTATGTGGACTGCACCTAAATTTTTCGTGTTTAAGGCAGTACAAGGTATTTTCTTTGGCGAAGTAATGGTTGTTTTTAATGTGGCTATTGTACTTTGTGGCGACAGCTTGGGTGTCTGTTACTAAGCATTTTGTCAGTGTTTTCTTTTAATTTAACTTCTGAAACACTTCTACAGTATTTCATGTATAATTCAGACCAACTTAAATTGTCCGTAAATTCAAATAAAAACGGTCATTATTTAAAAGGTTTTAGAAAACGGTCGACAAACTGCCATTTTGTGAAAATTGTATAAACAATTAATTTCCCTAAGCGTGCTTTGCTCCCAAATTATTGTCCAAAATGTTTGCCTTATTATCCAAACATTCCATACCACCGGTCTACCAATTCATATGAGAAGCATGTACATCGAACAGTTCATTGTGTTCAGTATCAAGAATCTATTTAACATTAACGAACACATAGATAATGGTTAGGGTTGACACGCCATTAATCGGAATCGCTGGACAGAACCATGCTGTTATATACATATAACTTGGTTCACAATTAGCTATGCTATATTTATCGGATTAGATGTTCAAATGTTGGTAGCTTAGACATTTTTTAGGAAAGATTTCGCTATTCGTCTTGGCAATTTGAAGTGAGGAAGAAAATCCTTTAATTTGCAACACTTAGGCAACACATATCTGAATGATGGTTTCTTTACATTAAACAGAAAAAGAAAACTGGAACTATTCCGACATGCATATTTATTTATGTTTACATAATCATTTTCAAAAGCCGTCGCGTCGTACAGAGAATCATTTACATAATATTAAAACCGCACACTATTAATACAAGTGCAAAATTAAAACATATATTTTTCATTTCATTTTTTCCATTCCTGGAATAACCAACCCTACCGTAATATGAATATTTGTACATTTCGCTTTGTAAAACACAATATGTGGAATTCACTACGCGAAGCTTACCTGCGGCGCTGCACGGCAGCTGCGCAGCGCAGCGCATCGTAGCACAACGTAGCGCAGCACAACTAAACGTCAAATGACAGCATCGTTCTAATGCGTAGTTAGTTTTATACACCTAAATTAACGGTGAATGTACATTTACGTCTGGTTTCTGTTTTGTGGAAGTTTCTAATAACATTAATATAAAATATTAGATGCAGAGGTTCTGTTTGTGATTGAAATAATACTCTTGAAATAAGTACTGAATTTTAAGCAATTCCCAATGAAGATGACGATTCGCAAGGGACCAGTACCTATTAACTTACAGTACCTATTTATTTTTATTAAAAAATCATTGCTATTATTATTAGCTTGTAATTGATTATATGAAACACTTTCAGTGATTTTTTTCTTATAAAAGTTGATATTTTGGTCCAAAATTGTAAAGGGTACCTATTAACACCAAGAATCTTACACAAAGACATTACCTAGTCTCCAAGTACTAATTTAGGCTCATTCTAGAGCTTAGATCTACTAAAAAGACAATCACCTAAGTACCCACTTCACTTAACAAAAGAGAAATTTCAACAAAATTAGCTCAAAGGGAGATGACTTCATAACATAAGCTAGATATACGTCCTAACGACTCCGCTGACATAATGGAAGCGCCTAATGTACTCCTGAGACGCATTTAACTTAATGATATCTTCTACTTTAATAATATCCTAGCTTTAGTGCCGTTATACGGGGATTAGCGGATGTACTTTATGAAGAAAATGATTAGTAGAGTCTGAGTTAAAACTTTCATAACTTTTCTTTTCACCGTTTTATAAATGGAGAAAATGGTTAGTTTTAACGGTTTATTTTATTCATAGCTATGGGCAATTGTACTCATCGCAAATAAATTAACCTAAATGCTATAGGTATTTACGTTACGTTTCTTGATTAAAAAACCGAATAGTCAAACGATTACCTTTGGGACTTGAAGCAGATTCACTATGAATAATAAAGTACATTTTTAAAAGAAATATTGTCCTGTTCCACACACGAAACCTATAGAAATAAAGCAAGAATGCTCCCATTTTTCATAAATAAATCTCTTAGGTAATGACTTCCTACGAGAGTATCGTGCAATCTGTGTGTACAATGCCCTATTAACCTACTCACACAGTCCATTAACCACTTAAAACAATCAAATATGAACGTGGTATACTGTAGCTCTGTTTGTGAGATGCTTACGAGCAATCATCGCTTGACAGCGCTTTGAAGCGCCTGACCTGCATCAGTCATAAATATTTGGAGCAATTCCCTTGCACATCCCTACATTCCCTACACGTTTGATCTATTGACTTGGTCAAAAGACATACAGTATTGAGGGTTAAAGGCAAAGTTTAGTGGGTCGCATCTATCGCAATGCATGCGGAACTTTGGGAGATTATGGGTGTTGCATCCAAATACCTTCTGCCATGATTACCTATAGTAGCAATACGAGTTGTCGAGAAGGCCTTACAACAGAATCGCTCAATAGTAGATGGTTGGACTTCAGTGACCAGAGACTGCTGTGGCTTCATGTCAAATACGGAAATACAGACGATTTTGTTTGAAATCAAATAGTGGGTATTCTCAAATTCTATGAAATATTAATTCTATTCCATAAAATAAACCCAATTTTAAACACCAAAACATAAATCAACAGTGACAAACAACGACACAACGGAACCACAAAACCAGTGATTTGATTCAAAAAAGGCGATTGTGTGAGAATTAATAAAAGCAAGCAAGGTCGCGGCGTGGGCGACTGTGACCGTCTCGTTAGTCAATTTGCCGCTTGTTTCCACTCAAAACGCTCTCCTTCCTCTCCTAAAGAGGCCTGGAAAATAGAGATCCACGATTTACTGAATGATATTGTTTCAGAAGAAAATGTTCAATGAAAGTGATTTTTTAGGGTTCCGTACCCAAAGGGTAAAAACGGGACATTATTACTATTCTTTGCTGTCCGTCCGTCCGTCTGTCACCAGGCTGTATTTCATGAACTGTGAATTTTCACAGATGATGTATTTCTGTTGCCGCTATAAGAAAAAATACTAAAGCAGAATAAAATTAATATTTAAGAGGGGCTTAAGAGGGGTACGGAACCCTTCGTGCGCGAGTCCGACTCGCACTTGGCCGGTTTTTAAATAAATTAACCTTTTCATTTTAAAGGACACTGATGTATTGTTGCTCAATTTCAACAAAAGATGAACAACATTCAACTTTCAGAAAACAAAAACTGTAAGTACTGACTACTACTACCTACAGACCAATAGTTATTTGTGCAACAAGAGAGCAAAGTTGTTTTTTGCTGCGAGTGTTGATTTTGAATCCCGAGTAAGCGAAGGATTCTATAATTGAATCACGAGCGTAGCGAGTGATTCTAGGTTAGAATCCTGAGCGCTACGAGGGATTCAAAGACACGTGATGCAAATAACTTTGCTCTCGTGTAACACATACAACTTTTCACCTCAGCAGCGAAAACATACAACATGTAAAAAAAAACCTGTCCGATCCGTGAGGGTATTGTTAGGTATCGTACTGCGAACATATTTAAGTGGAAATTTTCAGGAAAAAAGAATCCCCACATTTTTTTTCAAAGGTGAATTTTACCAAAATTGTGTACGTTTGGTGCGGGCGGCGGCCGTCGTAGTACGAGTTTTGCAAATTTTTAATGGATTTGGGGTAATTTTGGAACTAAAAATGTGAATTTTAAATACCAATAACTTTTGTGCAACAAGAGAGCAAAGTCGTTTTTTGTTGCGAGTGTTGATTTTGAATCCCGAGTAAGCGAAGGATTATATAATTGAATCACGAGCGTAGCGAGTGATTCTAGGTTAGAATCCTGAGCGCTGCGAGGGATTCAAAGACACGAGATGCAAATAACTTTGCTCTCGTGTAACACATACAACCTTTCACCTCAGCAGCGAGAACATACAACATGTAAAAAAAACCCTGTCCGAGCCATGAGGGTGTTGTTAGGTATCGTACTGTTAGCATATTTATGTGGAAATTTTCAGGAAAAAAGAAAAAATAATCCCCACATTTTTTTTCAATGGTGAATTTGACAGAATTTTACATTTGGTGCGGGCGGCGGCCGTCGTTTAGCGGGTGTCTAAAAGTCATAAGTTATGAGTTTTGCATTTTTTTTTATGGATTTGGGGTAATTTTGGAACTAAAAATGTGAATTTTGAATACCAATAACTTTTTACTATAAATAAAAATCTAAAAAATGCTGTTTTGTAATGTTACTGCAGTACCATATGCCCATTTTCGGATCGGACAAGGTTTTTTTTCACATAATCTTCATCACCTCGTATTTTGCAGCCACCATCTTGGATTTATATTTTGACCTCACTATCGACCTTAGCACCCTTGAAAACTATGACGAAAAATGTGAAAATTTTCGCAACCGTCATTCTTGGATTTACATTTCGACCAAATTCACACTTACTATCTCTCTCCGTCTTTCTTTCTCTTTGAATTAGAAGAAGACAGTCGCAGGCACCTTTTCGCGTGACGATTTCTACCACTGCACTCTTACCGCAAACCGCTTATGAAATGCCAATTTTTTTATAAAACAGAATTTAAATAAAACCTTAACAGATGATTTGCAATTTTAATGTTTTATGTACCAATATCCGAACGTTTTATTGTTTGTTTCTTTTTTGGGCCTAGTAGGTAGGTATGGAATTTTTAAATCGAACTTCGAATCGACTTGTTTCTCTCTCGCTTTTTTCGTATCGAAGTGAAAGTGACAAAACTAATTGAAGTTAAAATCTTTAGAATTTTGTGAGTAGACCCAACACTGCTCTAGGCATTTAAAAAAAATAATTAAAAAGTTACTTTGTCTCACGCTCGCAGCAAAATCAAATTTTGCTCACTGTTTTTTGACAGCAAAACCTGCTTGTTTGAGGTGCTGAGGTGAAATAGTTATTTGTGCAACAAGAGAGCAAAGTCATTTTTTGCTGCGAGTGTTGATTTTGAATCCCGAGTAAGCGAAAGATTCTAGGTTAGAATCCTGAGCGCTGCGAGGGATTCAAAGACATGAGATGCAAATAACTTTGCTCTCGTGTAACACATACAACTTTTCACCTCAGCAGCGAGAACATACAACATGTAAAAAAAACCCTGTCCGATCCGTGAGGGTGCTGTTAGGTATCGTACTGTTAGCATATTTATGTGGAAATTTTCAGGAAAAAATAAAAAATAATCCCTACATATTTTTTCAATGGTGAATTTGACCGAATTTTACATTTGGTGCGGGCGGCGGCCGTCGTTTAGCGGGTGTCTAAAAGTTTTTTTTTTTTTTATGGATTTGGGGTAATTTTGGAACTAAAAATGTGACTTTTAAATACCAATAACTTTTTTGCTATCAATAATAATCAAAAAAATACTGTTTTGTAATGCTACTGCAGTACCATATGCCCATTTTCCCCAGATTTTCGGATCGGACAAGGTTTTTTTTACATAAGCTTCATCACCTCGTATTTTGCAGCCACCTTCTTGGATTTATATTTTGACCTCACTATCGACTTTAGCACCCTCGAAAACTATGAAAACGACACCCATGACGAAAAATGTGAAAATTTTCGCAGCCGCCATCTTGGATTTTTATTTTGACTTCACTATCGGCTTAAGCAACCTTGAAAACCATAGAAACGATACCCATGAAGAAAAATTTGAAAATTTTCGCAGCGGCCATCTTGGGTTTACATTTTGACTTCATTATCGGCTTTAGCAACCTTGAAAACCTTAGAAACGATACCCATGAAGATGAATTTGAAAATTTTCGCAGCCGCCATCTTGGATTTACATTTTGACCTCAGGGTCGGCTTTGGCACCCTTGAAAACTATGAAAACGACACCCATTATGAAAAATGTGAAAATTTTGACAACCGCCATCTTGGATTTTCATTTCGACCAAATTCACACTTACTATCTCTCTCTTTCTCTTTGAATTAGAAGAAGACAGTCGCAAGCGCCTTTTCACGTGACGATATCTGCCACTGCACTCTTATCGCAAGCCGCTTAAGAACTTCGTTCCAAAAATTTAATAAAACAGAATTTAAATAAAACCAGATGATTTGCAATTTTAATGTTTTAAGTATATCCGAACGTTTTATTGTGTTTCTTTTTTGGGCCTAGTAGGTAGATATGGATTTTTGAAATCGAACTTCGAATCGATTTGTTTCTATCTCTCGCTTTTTTCGTATCGAAGTGAAAGTGACAAAACTCATTGAAGTTTAAATATTTAGAATTTTGTGAGTAGACCCAACACTGCTGTCGGCATTTAAAAAAAATAATTAAAAAGTTACTTTGTCTCACGCTCGCAGCAAAATCGAATTTTGCTCACTGTTTTTTGACAGCAAAACCTGCTTGTTTGAGGTGCTGAGGTGAAAACTATATTTTAATAATGCTATACGGAAGTATTATATAATCAAATAACACCATATTCTGAATTATACTGAACCAGATCTGAATGGCTTCTAGCAACTTGTTCCAAAAGTATAACAGCAGAATTCCCGCGAATTTCTTTGCCCAACATGCACCAATGTTCCGCATCATATAACCCTTCGACTGGTCAACCCTTCCTCTTTCATTTCTCTTTTATTTTAATCAACTGTTGATTGATTCGCCCTTTGAATTCTTAATTCAATTTGAAAAGTAACCAATCACTTGAAACGTATTGATTAGCTTGATTTTCCTGGAATATTCCAAGTCGGTGAATTTAATTAAGTTATTTGTTCTTCTTTATTGAAACGTCTTTAAAAGGTAAAAATCAAATAAACATGAACCACTTTTAAATTTTTGCTTCCGGACAGTAGGTACCGTCAAAATGTTATGTTTTAAATTGTTGGTATTGTTGAACTGTGAAAACTCATTGTGTTCACCAATTTCTCATGCAATTCTATTAACTTAACAACAAATTAGATCAACACAAATAAAGCACGATTTAGTTAGCAAAACTCCATTCAATTACCCAATCAAAATAGTCCTCAACTTTCAATAAAGCTTTAGCACACAAAAGACTAAAAAACAACATCTACAAACCATTATGAACAAATTAAAGGACTTCATTCATTCGAAAATTGCTTTCATACTTACGCACATTAAATCGAACGGAATCCATTGTCCGAATCAACGTTTGATAAGCTTATTACCACCGCAAATGTCGTCGAAATTAATTAGTCTCGGGTCACGGCGACCCGCAGCGGCCCATTGACGGTTAATGTCGCGGAACAAGTCGGGAGCGGCCGCGATTTATCACGTGGCGAAGAAGGGTTGTGCGTTGACGCTTATCATGTGGTGCGTTTGATTTTGGAACAATGACTACTTGTAAGTAAACTAATTTGGGACGCAATCTTTATTTTTCCGCTTTTTACGTAATTATTTTTTGAAATTGACAAGGCATATTATGTCAACCACTAAGAAACGGTACTGAACAGGAGGCCATTTTTACATTTTCCTAAATGTCACTACGCCTTAGCTCATGAGTATTCTTCTACTCGGCGAAGTATTTTATTTTAGTAAAAAGAAAAGCTCGCTCTCCCTTACCCCTTGCCACCCTCCGCACCGATCAGATATAAGGCCACAATAACTACGGGTACGTGAAATTTGTGCGGCGCAGTTATTTAGCTTTTAAATCAATTTTAGTTGTTGATAAAAAGCCAGTAGGTCCTCGCTAACGACCCATCGACACGACAACTTCGTAGGGGTTGTTCAAGGGAAGCCCACTAACTATTACGAACGAAATATTCACTTAATGTTACAGTTTTTTCTCGTGGTTATGTACGGTAACTGGAAAAGTGGCGTTTTTTTATTAATTATTTACGTGCAGGTTTGTGTCGAAGGAAACTATTAGCTGATTTTATAATGTTTGGTGTAAGTACATACGTTGGAGTTAAGTGCTATGAATTATTTTTATGAGCTCGTTAGTTAGTTGAAAACTACTGGTGGTTACGCTAAAAATCGTTTTTAAAATTGTCAAATAGGCATTTTATGGTTACCTCGAAGCCAATTAAAACACCTTCTTTGAATAAACTTCCGTTTAATTTAATATTATTATACTACAGTTGGGCTCTGTAACACTTTTCCACAAAGAAGTAACGAGCATTGATTGTACACATAATGTGTTAGAGTAAATTAGAAAGTGCACAGAGATAATCATCAGAGATAAATGGTTGAATCACACATATGTATATCAGTGGATAAGAATACTTAATTACTTACCCGATGTAATACACAGTGGAACGTCAATGGGTCATTCCATAGGTAATTGCTGAAAACCAGCGCTGTTGACGTTAGGTTGGCCCGAAGTCACAGCATTTCGCTGAGCAATGACCTGTTCTTGCACGACGCACAGCTTAATTTTGCTTATTGTTTAGTACATATGTACTTAATTTAACTCTGAAATCGGCATTTTGTTTTGTTGTTTTTGTTGTCATTTGACAATGTCGCAACCACAGACACAGATTACGTAATGTCGCAACACTGAGTAAATTACGCAATATTTTCTATGGTCCGAGGCCTTGACATCAACCAATGAATAACATTTCCAAACGTTTTTTGTTGGTTAAATACGAGGCTTTTGGCTACTTTTGTATTTTTAACCGACTTCAAAAAAAGGAGGAGGTTCTCAATTCGACGGTATGTTTTTTTTTTTTTTTTTTTTTTTGTATGTTTGTTACGCGATTACTCCGCCAATTATGAATTGATTTTGATGATTCTTTTTTTGTTTGGTAGGGCATACTTCAGAAGTGGTCCCATATAAATTTGGTCAAGATCTGAAGAAGGGTTTTTGAGTTAGCTTCAATAATACATATTTTTTCCCACCTAGCATATGTGGATGATATTATAATAGTTCCTGTCACTGTAATTTACTTGGTATTCAAATTTTTGTGGGGGTTTTGTGTAGGTACTACAACTAAAAAGTGAAAAATAAAAACTTTTTCACAAAAAATAAAACCGACTTCCAAGAAAAACACTACAAAGTGACAAATAACTTTGATTTCGGAAGTCGGTGGCAAAAAAAACTAAAATTAAAAAACCAAGACACCGACTTCCGAAATCAAAGTTATTTGTCACTTTGTAGTGTTTTTCTTGGAAGTCGGTTTTATTTTTTGTGAAAAAGTTTTTATGTGTGTTTTGTTTGTGCAAAATAAACATATTTTCTTTTCTTTTTTCTTCTTTCTTTAGATACTCGCTAATGTAAAGTGCACAGAGATACTTTCTCATGTATATTGTATTGTCAGGAACCAGCACTCTAATTGCGTAACACACAATCAATCATAATTTAAATAATTTTGAAGGATATTGCTAATCCACTGCTTCATATGTTCGAAAAATTTGTCTGCTCAACAACGTAAACAACGCAATTAATGTTGTTGAACTGTCAAAGTGAAACAAATTGTGATTGAACGTGTGTACGCAATTAGGGTGCAGATAATATTGACAAAGGACACGACCTTCAGTAATGAAGTACGCGACCAAGAAGAAGTATATTATTTTATATGAAAACTAGCGACCCACATTGAAATTTCCTTAGTATATATGTAAGTTTAACATTAATCTGTACTAATATTATAAAGAGAAAAGATTTGATTTTGTGTATGTTTGTTTCTTTATTTGTAATGAATAAACTCAAAAACTGCTGGACCGGTTTTCAAATTATTTCACCAGTAGAATGCTATATTATCACTGAGTAACATAGGCTATAATAATTTATAAACCAACCAATATAAACCTTCCGGAATAAATTCACAAAATTATGGTGAAACCGTTGTTTGGAAAAGGCTAGGCAAATAGATTGATAGATATAGAATTGTAATGATTATCATATCTAAAGAATAAACGCACAATACACGCGCATTTTCTCTTATATTCAAGCTTACTATCCTCACACCTTCTAGACTCGTTAAATCCTTAAATCATATGCGTTTCCATTTTAGCCGCAGTACTTGACCTGTCACCAGCCACATTATATGGCCCACTTTACATCCAATATTAACCCTGCAATAATTTGGCTTGCCAACAATAATTGCGCTGGCAGCACTTTATTATTCAACACTTTTTCATTAACACCTATTTGCGATGCGGCCACTGTATTTATAAGTACGCATAATCTCGGTGTATTTCGTTTTAATTTTGCTGTTAATTAAAATGTTAAAGAGAATTAGGTACTGTCGGAATTATTTTTGTGAGATTTTAATAAATAAGTAAA
Organism: Xanthia togata; assembly: GCA_963853775.1. NCBI lineage: Eukaryota > Metazoa > Arthropoda > Insecta > Lepidoptera > Noctuidae > Xanthia > Xanthia togata. The sequence continues at coordinate 8,794,895 of OY970788.1, read as the reverse complement.
TTTTGCCTCACTTGAAAAACACTACTAACTGTATGAGGTATTTGATTAAGTCAATTATTCATTAGAGTATTTTTGCTACCTACTTTACTTTCATTGGTAGTATACGTCATAACGTCTTTTTATTCCAGTATCGAACAAAAGCTTAACGTATAGTACTCCACTAGAATAAACTTTATTTACGAGCTAAATACAACTATTCTGTATACTCGAACCTACCTATTCATCTCGACAGAAACTAGAAATTCCGAAAAATATATATTTCGCTATGAAACAATTGCTCCCTACCAGCTCAACTTTGATCCCATAAATACAAACTATGAACCCAACTCATATTTAAAATAAAATTCCACTTAATCCATTATCTAAATAATGCAAATGATCATTAAATAGCTTGTGACGTCAAAACAGCCATATTGTACCACTAAAACAGCTATAGCCTAGACACCGTATTTATACCATATTGGTTGAAGCTCTGCTATATAGAAAGCGGGTTGGGAAAAAAAAGGGGCGGTTTTGACAGTGCGCACAACAGTCGTAACATAAAAATCATCAAATGACTTCTCCCGCTCTGAGCGGGAGGAGCGGGAGGGCGTGTCAGACAATGGTCTCATCGGACCCCTTCACTAGCTGACATCTCTTTGAGGCGTGCGTGGAACACAACGCGCCGTCGATCCGGGCTTGGTCCTTACCGGACGGCGATCTACCCATTGCTCACCGTCCGCAAGCCTGCGCCTACGGTGGCCTCGACCGGTGGAATTGACAATCGATTTCCGACGCCCAGGGCGTCCCTTTCTGCAGCGGCTAGGGGCGTGAGGGCGCGAAATTTGCCTCTCCCTCACGCGTTCCACCTCCTCCTTCGCGAGAATTACTGCTTCGCAGAAGGAGGTGACGGCCTCCCATGCCCTCTCGCTCCTTAACATGGCCTGGACCAGGGCCGGACGCGAGAGATCCCCGCCACCGATCGCCTCCACGAGGACACGGCGGTGCTCTGCCCAAGCCGGGCAGACCTCCACCGTATGCTCCACCGTGTCCTCCGGGCGATCCACGCAGTGATGACACCCGGGCGTTTCCTCCCGCCTTATCCGAAACAGGTACCTCCCGAAACAGCCGTGTCCGGTGAGGACCTGCGTCAGGCCGAAGGTGAGCACGCCGTGGTGCCTCTCAAGCCACTCCTCAAAGAGGAGACTTATCGCCGCAATGGTGGCGTGCCCAGCACTGGGTTGCGACAATCGCACTCTCCATGACGCCATGAGATTCCTTCGGAGCTCTGTCCGCTGTGCCGCGATTACTCGTGGCATCGGAGTCAAGCCCCGGCGTTTCGCCTCCTCGCGCCACTCCCAAATATGAGCGAGGACTTTTACCTCCAGATCCCATGGCGGCAATCCGGCAAGGAGGCTCGCCACCTCACCGGAGTCCATGCGGTATCCCCGGACCAGCCGGGAGGCCATGACCCTCTGGGACGCGTTCAACCGGCGGACTGGCCGCCGCCTCAACGATTTCGCCCACACCGGTGGGTGCCCCGTAACCGTTTTGTCAGCCTAATATCTCTTTTTCGAATGTTCAGATCTTATCTACATCTTATCATGTTTGCGGGGCCAACATGGCCGGAAATCGCACAAAACAGAGAGATTTGGAAGGAAAAATATCTAAGGCCTCCCCGCCTTTGCCCAGCAGTGGGACACAACATAAGCTATTTTTAAAAAAGTACAGAGAGTGTCTTTGTTCAGATTTGCTCGGGTGCAGCTTTATTCTAAAATGATAATATAATATAAGCATTTACCCATCTCGATTTCAAACAAGATTGGAGTACAAGTTGAACCGAGAAAATCTGTTGGTTATCAAATGTTACGTTTATCAAAATTAGACAACGCGCATGAGTTCTCAAACGCAACTGTTACTAGCAAAGCAACAGTTGGGCAATTTTATTCTCTTTGTACGTAATTCTTAATTTAGTAACGTACAAGATTTAGAGCAACATTCTTTTGACTAGCATGCTCGTCAACATTTTTCACGTTAATGTGAAGATGATGCAATGGTGTACTTTTACAAGGACTATAAAAAAAAAGCTATATGGACTCGACAGTTCCTGACTGACTGACTACCCCAACCTCATTCATATCCTGATTCTCTCTCTTCTTCAACTTGTGTTCACCATAAACTGACTTCAAAAGAAAAATAAAGAAAACAAATAGATAATAGGCTTAACTGGACAGTTTACCTTGTACGCCGATGATACTTGCCTTTTCTACTTTGGTAGCAACATAAATACCATTGTAGCTGACGCTCAAAAAGACTTGGACATATTATACAACTGGTTTAGCTCTAATTTACTTACCATAAACGCATCAAAAACATCTTACATAATATTCTCAGCTAAAAATAAAAAAGTTCTTGACCACCCAGCCATACATGTTTACACATAAACAACACTAAAATTATCAAAAGTAATTGTGAAAAATACCTCGGACTTCGGTTAGTCAACAAACTCACTTGGCAAGCACATATGGATTACATAAAAACAAAAATAATATCGCTAATGGGATCAATGCGCGGGTACATTAATAATATTCCAAAAAAAAATCCGCTACAATATTTACAACTCATTAGTTCGCTCACACATAAATTACCTAATCGAAATCTGGGGATGCGCCGCCAAATTTACGATTAAAGATCTACAAATAGCACAAAATAAAATAATCAAACTTCTCTTCAACTACGATTATCACACACCTACATCCGAATTATACAAACACACCAAACTAATGAGCATTCATCAACTTTACACATTCAACTCCTGCATTCTCATTAGAAAAATTCTTAACAAAACCATACACACACAACTATCCTTTAACATAAAAACATCCAAACACAGCCAAAGAAACCCCAACCAAATACAGACACGCCCCCCGCGGACGCAATATGGCAGAAAAAATATAAAATACGAAGGTGTACAACTTTATAACAATCTACCGACAGATATTAGGAGCACATCCTCTTTTAACATATTTAAAGCCAAACTCAAACTGTACGTCACTAATAACATCAAACTTTTATGATTAGGACTTCGCTAGTCTTGCACACAAAATGCGATATCGTACCTGCCTACATTAAGAAAAAAACAAAATTACTAGCTACTGGACAACACTTACCTTATTTATGTATTTATTCGCTAAGTGAACAATGTTTGTTCTTTTAGAATAAATAAAGAATCTATAAACCTAAATAAAATACGTTTATTTGCGGTAAACATGACGCAAAAAAAAGAACACTATCACCAGTTCAGTATTTACCCACTCAGGTTTCTTCTTTATTTTCCAGGGCCTTTCGTACATGATTAATTCTAGCCCATAGTAATATTACATTCCTGTTTCCAACCCGCTATCAAAGTAGCGTGTCCTAAAGGGCAAGGTTCCGTGACTCCCCACTATTAATTCAATTAGTACAATAAATAGTTTGAAGTCACCCACTCCGTAAGAAGCATTATAATAATCGTATATTGTGTGATATACAATATTTTTAAACGCGAAATAGTCGTAGCTCAGCGCAGCACAGCGCAGCTAAAGTGTGGGACGACACGCTTCTGAAATGTTTATAGTATTTATGTACAACGGGGCGAGCTTGTTAATATATGGTTATATTGATAAAATCTATCGTTGTATAAAGAGCATAATTTTCTATAATATTCGAACAATATGTGGCACTCGATATTATTTTTTTATATGTTGGCTAGCTTGTTACAGTTTGCTTCTTATAAAACAGAAGAATAAACAAAATAATAAACTACACCCACTTCATTTTTACACCAAAAACATCCACAAACAAATAATGTCGTAATACCAAGAAATCTTCAAGAAACGATACATAAATTAATATAACTAGCATGATGAAAAAACGATACAGTGCAGCGGTATTCTCATTACTTACATAGCGTTATTCGCCTCGATGTCGCTACGCGGCTACGAGACTACGAGGCTACGAAGCTACGACGGCTACGACGCTACGAAGCTACGCTGACCTGCTTTTGTGAAAAACTAAATAAAAAGTCTGCGGATTGTGGACGTACAATGGAAGTTAAGCCGTTTAAGTTTTGAATGAGCTGTTTGTTTTCTGCTTTTTGGTTAAGTAGGTTTTTGTTCGTTTTAATAAGAATTACTGAAAAAGACTACGCTTATTTCGTAGCTGCGTTTTACTGAACCAAATAATAATGACATAACACATAACATAACATAACATCACGCCTTGTTTCCCTGAAGGGTTGGGCAGAGGTGTAGTACACCCGTATTTCGCCAGTTATGTTTTTAAGTCCCATGTAATAGGGGGCGAGCCTATTGCCATCAACCGGGCACAAATAATAATAATAATAAATAATACGAACTAATAAGGATTGATTTCACGACAAAGCCATATTATTCCAAACTAATAAGGTCAATTTCAAGACGTAAAGCAGCCTTTTATTTTACAAAAGGCTACATGCATTACTCAGCCAACAATCGTAAAAGATACTATTTAAATTCATAAGCTTTCCCGACATTTAAAACGTTTTGCCTTCTCTGAATCATTGATCCCTAACTCAAGCTCATAAGGAAACCGCTAACTAAAACTATCTGAACAAAACTTGGGTGACAGGAGTTCTCAATACTATGCGCATTATATTCTGAATATAATATTCAGCGTAAAACTGCGCTTACCCGCCCTTGTGTGGTGGTTTCAGGGCTTTAGAACAGCGGTGTTTGTAATATTGCTGGATTATGTTAAAACTATAATTTTCGTAGAATATACAGAGCCCTATTATTTGTGGAACTTAATTTCATTATGCCACTAAAAAACTCAGGCATAAAATCAAAATATTTTCTTTCACATCACCTACAAGGGCACTTATAAAACTTCAGAAGCTAGATGCACGGTTCCAATTGGTCGTTTCCTCTGGAGAAGAGCCGGCAAGAAATTCCACGGTTACTCTTCAAAAAATAATTGGCAAATATAAACTATAGAATAGTAGGTACATGCAGCATGGTGTGTCATATAGCAACTAGAGGTGCTGGACAAGTGGCAATCACTTTCAAAGCGTTTTTATTCCTACAAAAACTTTCAACAAGCTGAAGCTGAAGCTTTTCTATTAAGTCAACCCAATATAATTTTGACTTTTTAATTCATCATCGTTATAACTGATAGAATGTCACTTTGTGTAGCACCTCTTGTCATATATTATAAATATATATTACATATATTATAAATCTCTTCTATCTATAAACTGTGTATAAGTGTAAGTATTAATTCATGTGAACAGTCTGTATCAAATCTATAGTTATGATATAACTTACTATTGGATTGTTTTATAACAGAAACAAAAATTAGCTCTTAACCAATTGCGTCACTGAATCATTTTCCAACATTTGACCCGTTTAATTAAATTCCTGAATTCAAAAACATAATTTAAGTAACCATCCCATACTACACACACCCACATATTCACACTCACACGTCCCACCACAAGTCTCTACAAGTATAAACCCAGTCCGCGGTTTCCGTGGCCGCACCCACTCGGCGACACAGACGTAGCTCGGAGCTGCTATCGATCGCCCCACGTAATTGCCTGCCCTTTCTTCTTATTGACAGCCAGCCTCCCAGAATCAGCCAGAGCACCCATTTTAAAATGAACGAGGTTTTTTTGTTTGTAGGGTTTTAAGTAGGCTGTGGGAAGGCTGTTTAGTATTGTTTAATGTTTAATGGTGGTTGTTTAAAACTATAATATCTTTTAAATTTAAAATAAAATTATGTGGCCGTAGAACATGTTGTACTATTATTTATTTATTTAATTTAAAAGAAAACTTACAGACTAATAACAATCATAAATATCTTGCAATAGTAGTGATATTTGCTAATTACAAGCTTCCACATGTATATATCTAATTAGCTATGAGTTACTTGCGTTGACCAGTTACAACGATTTGAGTAAGTAAACAGATTACAATGTAGACATATTGGTATATAAATGTGGAGATTGAATTGAATGAAATTGGGTTTAGGGCAAGAGAATGATGATGTCGAGATAATATATTAGGTGTGTCAAGTGGTGCAGTATCAAAATCAAACTTAGAAGCTATTTATCGCTGTCACCAAAATACTCCCTGAAAAAATACATCTAAGTACTAATTACCCATGTTTTTATAGTAATTAACGATGATTTGATTTGTGTTTTAATATTTGGAACGTTAATATGTGAACATTTGGTAGTTATGATTGATTAACTGTACATGACTTTGGTGACAAAGCAGATCTCATGATTTTCTGCAACGCATCTCACACATTGCTTCATATTTTTTTAAACCAAATTCTTTCCCGATGAGCATTGTTTTTTTCTAGTATATATGTTCATATGTAATTCTTGCACCAAGAAACAAATTCTGAACTGTAAAAAAACGTACAGATACGTGCATAGATACATAAGCCATTCTACATGCCGAACTAACATCCATCAGCAAACTCCGTACAAACAAAAATAAAACCTAAAAACACATTTCAACACGAAAAAAGCCACATGAAAACAAACGAATAGTTGCACACAATTCCAATATTTCGCCACCCCATCATAAATAAACAGGGAACAATGACAGTACGAGAAAACAACAACAAAATCGTTTACACCACGTGCCACGAAAAGTGCACACAAAAGAAAACAAAATCACCCGTACGAGTTGCGAGTTGCACATTATTAGTTTCGCAGAAGTGTGAACTTCGACCGCACGCCAGTGCACTCCAGGGAACGGAATAACCGGGGTTTATTAAAGTGTGGAACAATAAATTTAAATAAAGGATAGTTATGCGGTTCCCAGGTCCGCCACTGTAATGTAACTAATAGCCTTGTGACACCGTACGTAATGCTATTTTAAAGTTCGCTAGCCAAGTTTTTAAGAAGATTAAAAAGTCCGTGTACCTAAATAAATTTCGCGTTTATGAGGGAAATTACTTTGACGTTGTCTTTCATTTTGCTGTAATTATTCATTAGAGATTATGGAAACACTTGCTTAATTAAATAATTATTTCTTAATTATATGAAATGTGTCAAGTTGTTTCCAATTCCCAATATACACGTAAAAGAAAAACCTTCAGATAATTTGATTAATCTTCTTCTTTCGATACGGGTCAGTATAATACCTCCTCACATTCTGACCACGGAAAATACGTTTTCAGCTAATGCTAATCCCCCTTGATTATTTGTCCTTTTCTTAACACTGTCATTAGACAATCCCTTCACTCCCAAGAATGTTCTCATATAAATTATCCAAAATGAAAGTCCACTGATGAACATTGTTTAAGCATTGTAAAAACTTATCACGTTAGTAAGAAGTTGTGCAGTATCTTGTGCTATAACTCGTGGTGGGCAGCGCCGGTTGGTCAAGCCATCGTTAATATCGTGAACAACGCTGGTAAACGGCCGTCCCTTCGCATAAACCACTGCTACTGTAATTCCGTGGGATGGTACAGCTCATGGCAACTATGTTGTAGAATTTTGGTTGCGTTCGATATGTATTTAAAGGTTTCGGTTTTATTTCAGTTTCACACAAGTGAAAAAAGTTGATTGATTCATAAAAAAGTGTTACAATAATAACACTGGATCCGATTGTGACCTATTCCGTGATAATTTTTGCCCATAATTCATCCGGCATTTCTTACCTATCCATTCAGTTTAAGCTATGCATGCCATGCGTCAAAAGAATGATGCAGAGCATGTGCTCTGTATTATTCTTCTAAGGCTAAAGCTACTGTCTAGCCTATAAGCGAAAAATTGATATACCTACATAACCATTACATACAAATGAGCAGCGGCGGTATAGGCAGGAACTGTCAAAAAAACCAAAGGAATAAAAATATTTATGTCACTATTCGCTTTACACACAGTTCGTAACACCTCTGTGCCCGCCAGTCCTCATGTGCCATCACAAGTTACGCGTCACGTCATGGCGTCAGCGCAGAATAGTTGCGGCGACATATTGTCGAACTCCACTACTTTTTACTGACGCTGTAAATGTTGTTCATGTGTCGAGTTTGGGACCACAAGTGTTGGTGTTTTGTTTGTTATTGCTTGTTTATTTGAGGTATGCTCTATGGGACAGGTGAAAACCACTGAGAATATTTCTCTTAAGTATTGAAAATTTAGCAATAATCAAGGCCCGATCTTTATTTAAAAATAAAGCACTCAGGTTGATAAATCCTATTCACATTCAAATTCAAAATATTTTAGTTCACATAAACCTACATGGGCACTTATGAGAAGAGCCGGCTAGAAACTCGTCGGTTATTCTTTTAAAATTAATTGGCTTTTACAATATTTTAAAATTACAGTTTTAATGGGTATTGGAGGACAGTGTAGGCTAGTTAACAAGTACCAGGTACCTAATTAACAAAATAGACAATGGTCAACAAATCGAAGCATATTTAAGTCTACAAGGCCTAAAACGTTCTTACATACACGATACAGAAAATAATTTATTTAACAGTTTATGTACACACAAGACATATAAACAGACTAGAAGAAAGAAACAGAAACATACGTACAAGGAAATCTACATGAAAGAGAAATAACACAATTAAAAAACAGCTTCCTTCTTTAGTGAAGTATCTACCGTATCATTTTATTTATACGACACGTTATAACATAATACATTATGTTCCCCTACTTGTCTTTACCTTCAGTACTAAGTTTAATGTTAAACTCTCTACACCATCATACAGTCCGTGAAAGACTCCTTAACCTGGGCTTTCCCTGTAGATATTAAAAAATAATGATCTTGGAGAGAATATGATAAAGAGAAAACCTACAATATTTGGCGACAATTTTTTTCGCTAAGTTTTGCAGATTTTGTCTTTTGATTAAAATAAATATAGATTTAGGAACGTATAAAAACGGTTTTCTAATACCTACTACCCTAATAACAACAGGGTTTTAAAATCAATTAAACAGTAAACATTCAGATGCAGGTTTACCTACAATTCAATTCAATCCATTCATTAATTTTGTTAACATAGGGTAAAAATTATACATATGGTTTACAAATAAATGTCGGTCCATACTACGTCCCGCCAGAAGGCGAACAAAACTCAACAATATCTTGGGAACATACACGTGACAGCTACACGTCTGAGTCAAGCACAAGAAAATACTAATTTTAATAGGTGCCAGTGTACTGCCGTACTTACTTCACATCAGACACAACAATGACCTCTGCAGAAACACGAGAAAACAAAACACAATCACTTGACAAATCAAGCGCCGAGCACTCGCCTCCACTAGAACAAACAGTCAACTAATAATTAACTTTGAACTGCGAGTTCAAATTGTGAACTTGTTTAATTTGTGGCGCTGAAGAAGTGTCCCCCGCTATCGCTTAGTCACGTAATCGCTCTCCGAACTCAGTTGGAGGGGAACTGTATGAGAATTCTTTACTTACCTTTCGGTTTCGTATTTATGTGTTTTAGTGTGATTTGCAGTGAAGTTAGGTAAATAATAACGCCCACATAAACGGAGACTGTATATTTCAAATCATTATAAAGAACAAGTTTTTACAAACGAGTGGTTAGTTTTTAAGTAGAAGTAAAATGTAAATCTAAACTACTATCATTGTAAAGAGAAAAGATTAGATTTTTTGTATGTTTGTTTGTTTGTAATGAATAAACTCAAAAACTTATGGGCTGATAAAAAAAAAACCTGTACAATGCTAAATTATCACTGAGTAACATAGGTATAATTTATAAAAATATCATGCGGGCGAAGCCACTGGCGGGAGCTATTAAATAATAATATGAATAACTAGCTGCGCCCCGTGGTTTCACCCGCATAGGTCTCGATTCCTAACCCAGGTCATGGTCTACCTATGTGCCAAATTTCATCCAAATCCGTTCACCCGTTTTAGCGCGAAAGCGTAACAAACAAAAAAACATGCAAAAAATCAAATTGTTGTCTATAATATTATATTAGTTTAGATCTATTTCAAAACGTTTATAAAAAGTGTACATGTGTAAGTGTACTCTTGGGTAACCAAGAGTATTAAGATTTCCCATAGAAGAGAAAGAAAAGTGGAAACATAATTTACAATAAGTCATAATCGGCAGAAGCTTTTTAATTGAGCACTGATAGCAAGTAAACTACTTCGACTGCCAGTTCATTTGCCAAGCGATAATGTTACCTTAGGCAATCGTGACCTTTTTGGTTTTACGATATCCGGAATTTTCAGTCAGTACAAGACAAGTAAAAATATTTTGTGACTAGTTTCAGTAACCTTTTTTTAAATAAGAACACAGCAATAAGAACACGGTGACCCGCTCATGGTTCGCACGGTTGAAATCTTTATAATTATGTATATGTAGCTGAGATTCACATCTTTAAAGAATGAATACATGACAATTCTACAAACCTTTCGTTACAAAGCCCCTACGGACGTTAAAAACATGGGAAATCTGTAAAAAGTAGCGATGTACACGCAACACGGTCCCAGGTGGGTGTAACGTTCTGTTAAGTAGGAACATTTCTTTAACGAGGCGTCGTCCGTCGGTAGCTTCGTGCAGCGATTGTCTACCCACCTGTTCGTGATTCTCAAACTTTTGCCGAACGCCCCTCAAGCACTTTTGACGCGTAATGAGCACTTTACGCCCCTTCTACTTTAAAATATTTGCACTTTTCCAAATTTTTAATTCCGTTTTGAATGTGTTCGGCTGGTTTTTTTGTTTGTTTGTAGTTCAAGTCTACGCCTGCTGAGTATTTGCTCTAACTAACTACTAATTTACGTATTTTATTTACCTCAAACTAAAAATGTACCCTCTGCTACCTTAACTGTTATTTGGTCCATGTTTTGCCTATTTAATAACAAGTGTTATACTTTTTTGAACAGCTAAAGAGATGTAGAACTTTTTAAAATTATTTGCAGAATAAGTTACATACATTTTTTTTTAAAAGCTCTTCAAAGTTAAGAACACTAATTCCTTAATTCTAACTGTTGTCGAGCAGTTTTTGTTAAGCTGTTAGTAGTAGGTTCAGTTTCTGTTGATCATTTTTATTAATGGACATGTCTTCTAACTAGATACATAAAAAAACGACTCTAAGAGCTCTAATCCCAAAAATAACGACTAAAAGCTAAAACATTTTTAATCAAAAATCTTTAAAGTTCAATATCTTCATAACGGTTAAGTTTCGGACAGCTTATTACACAGTTAAATCCATCAGAAATGACCTGAGTAATAACGTCCTTTAATAGTCCGTACGACTTTCCCCGTAACCCTGTATTAAAATCGCTTAATGTTTCCAATACTATGGTTCAAATTCAAAATATTTTATTTCACTTAAACCTACATGGACACTTATCCTCCCGTCCGTTACAAAGACTCCAGGAGACGTATAGAAACGTCAGAAGCTAGGTGCACGGTTCCAATTGGTCGTCTCCTATGGATAATCTACACGGTTACTCTTTTAAAAATAATTGGCTTTTACAATATTTTCAAATAACAGTGTTATTAGGTATGGAAGGACAGTGTACTCGTAGGTCTTTCAACAAGTACCAGGTATTAACAAAATGATGATGGTCAACAAATCTACAGTCCACTAAGCCTACAGCGTCCTCACATATAAAAATAAAAACCTATTTTAAACGAAATTACATTTTCTGTAAGTTTTGTAAGTAAAGTTCTTGCTGAATAGTGGATGTGCTAAATTATGTTAACAAGCAGTACAATTAAGAAGATTAACCAACAAAATTCTGACAAAACCATAACGTAGCAGGTGGAGTTCTTTAATTTCTGCCTACCTCTACGGGGAGAAGGCGTGAGCTTATGTACGTCTATGTAAAATTATATTTTATTGATGATGAAAATGAGAAACCTAACGAATTCTACATAATTTACTTAAGAGTTATCCCTGGTCTGCATTACCCAATGGTAACGATACAGACCGGGGATAACTAGTAGTACTAGTAGCAATTTTATTTTTAATGTTAGAATAGTTAAAAGCAACGCAATCGTTTGCCTATAAATATTCTAACATTAAAAATCCACTATTGGACTTTAAAACTCTATTGCGCAACTTAAAACGAGTTTTCCTTCATATTAACAGACGACGACGTGTGAAAATATTTTCTTAAATCTCATTCTATTTACTCTAGAAACAAATTCTCACAAACTTCCATTACACATCCTTCACATTCAATCCGAATGCGAAGGATGTATCTCGCTTGCCAAGTCATAACTTTATCCCTACCGAATGACCTACATACAGTAGAATATTAAGTAAACTAAATCAAGTTTTTTTTTTAAATAAAATTGAGTCTCTATAATATTTCTCAGCCACATGCCTTAAAATTACTCCGTTCACCCAGTGCAACAATTTGCCTAAGTTACAGTGCAGCAAATTCAGCGCGTCAAACTAGCCAATACGGCCACAGTGTACAACGCTGCAGTAATCCAATTTGCAGTAAGTTTCAGTAAAGTTGGCCCAACTTGGTAGACTTAGTGATTTAAATTTACAACTTTGTCCATCCTAGCCCACTTGCAATTTTAATGATCAGCCGACTAAGTTTAAATCAGATTTTGCTTTTAAGATGTAGGTAATGGTGTAGTTTGCCTTAGATAGTGGCGACTTTGATAGTGGAAATCTAGAATAGGCCGACTTTTAATGTTATTGACTTGTTTGGGTTGAAACCTTTACAGTAATGTCAGGTAATCTTGGTTGTGTAGTGTTATTCGTAAAGTTTTGTGATGATTATTGTACTTATCTAATGTTGTGCTCTTATGTTAGTCACAGAGAAAGGTTTTACTACGTAAAACGCCTTGAAAGTAGTTGGAGACCAAGGTAGTTTGGGCAAGAAAATGGTTTTGAAATTATGCATTTTAATTAAAAGTTTAAAAATATATTTCTCGTAACAAAAGTTCCAAAAGCATTTGGTTTTGACAGAAGCTCTCTTAAAACATTTAACTTTTCGAAATGGACACCACAGTCGCAGTATAAAAAATAAAAAGATTCTTCTTACTACATACATCGAATGATCCACTTAAACTATAAAACACGCTCACTTCAGAAACTCCAAGTAAAAATTACAAGTTTACTGCCCGTAAAAACTGGGAATTAACGAACGGCGAGAGGCCGTCTTTAAAAGAACATCTCCATGTTCAAGTGTCCCCATATAATTTAGCGAACCGACGCTTTTTATTTGAACTCAGTTTATGAGGCCGTTTGCGGCCAAAACTCCCTTTAAATTTAGTAGCCGAGTGCCGACTACCCGACATCCGACGACGTATATCACTTTGATTCACAACAATTACTCTAAAGACTATTAGAAGTTAGCATTCTTGGGAAAATGTTAATTAAGTTCGCGAGTTCAATGGGAAAATCCGGGGAATATTTTTTGGTTTTGTATTTTACTGTAGCGGAAAGGAGGGTCCTATCCTTCGGCAACTCTAATTCCAAAATTAGCATGCCATTCCAATAAAAATATTTTTGGTTTAAATGAACTGTGTTTACTTTGAAAATTTTCTAATTCCAACACGGGTTACGAACAGCAAAAACAACACTGTATGCCATGAAAAAGGAATAAATTTATCACGACAAAAATAAAACTTGTTAGTACCTCGTCTACTGAAAGCTACATATAACTACATAAAATATACAAATCCAAAGATACATACAAGTTTAATATACCACACATACATAAGTCCTCACTTATCTCCAAAAAAGGCAAAACAGAATACAAATTCAAGCCGCCACATGCACGAAAACGTGGTACATTTCTCTCACAAAAATATAACCATCGAGTTTAATAAGAAAACACCAATTCTGCATGTACAATCGCGAACATAAAACCATTGTGAACATTGTGCTTAGAACATTGTGCAGATGGGGTAACCGATGTTTGGTTTAAATCTGGGCCCCTCTTCTGATAATTTTCACCTGCAGCCGAACAGCGGGCGTCCTGGGGCGTCGCGGCGCCCTTTGCCAATTTATGTGCGAGATATGGTTCCTGTAAGAACGGTGAACTGTTTAAAGTAAGGAGCTAAGTTAAATGGAAGGTGCTATCGTTGAATTTCTTTGCCTGGTAAGGATTTCAAGAATAAAATTAACTTCGAAGAAATACCGAAAAAGTTGTTAAAAATGGCCTACGAATCAACACGCATGAAACATTTACTATAATTACTAGTTTCTTTTATCATGTACTTTACAAATATTTCAATAGCACGGACACTTCTTAATTTCGAAAACATTTTAAAAAGTATTCACTTCCGTCATAATCCTCGGTGTTATTATTTTTTGGTTCAATTTGTGGTTTTAATAGGCGAAGGTATTATAGTTCATACAGCCAAGTCTTTGTAACAGCACTCATAATAAGAGTTTGACAGAGACAAGCGTCAGTATTCTCAACACTTGATACACGATAATGGTTTTTAGTTACAAACAGTCCGCTATGATGTCGCAGAACCATAATACGGCTTATCAAAAAAACTCGATTGAAAGCACTGTTTGAAACGAGCAATAATATCGACATTGACAATTGATGAATTGACAGATGACAACATTTGACATTTGGTAGTAATGTCACTTGGCGCGCGCATTCTGGCTCGATCTGCGTTTGCGTTGGTTGCATTTTTTATTATTCTTTCCGATTTTATCTAACAACTTGGCGTGAACAAAGGACTGTGTGAATCTAAAATCCAATGTAAGTCCGTACTTACATTCAGTAATAAATGCTAAGTTATTGCTACATACCGAATGTTTTTATTGACGTAATTATAACCTCAAAATCCGAAAGTGTTTTGATTTTTTCCGAATTCTCAAAAGTGTCCGTAGTTTTAATTTAGGTTCAATCGAATATATACATTATCTAAAACCCAATAAGTAAAAACACCTCCCTGTTGGATCTTATTAGATAAATAACTGTTTTAAATATAACCAGACAGGTAAAACAAATACAAGCATAGATGTAAATATTATTTTACAATTGATGTGATCGAAGCTCGCTTATAATTAGGTACGGATATTATAGTATTACTCTCCCTCACTGTTACTGTTACTGCCTGTTCAAAGTGAACATTAGGGGCTGCTGCATTGTTGTCCGAAGCCAATTCCTGCATCATACACAAATCATGCACTACCTGTCTATCTGTTCGCATCCAACACACATGACAAACGTACCTAGTTGTTTCTTGAGGACTGAAAATAAACCATAGTTAGAATAAACACCGATATTACAGCTTATATTTATGTTATTTTATGTTTTTTTTAGCAACAAGGGTATCTTTTTTATACATTTGTTTATGTTTTCGAGTATTATGTTCTTGTGTTTAATGTAACAACATGCCTACTTTAGGCAAGTATATGTTAAAGATAGAAAATATATAAAACACAGCTATTACAATCATGCACACATAATATGAAAACTATTTGTTTATAGATTAATACAACTAGGATTTATAATAATGAAAAAACAAAATGCTTACCACATAATTAGTATTTTGTGATAATAGGACAGCCAGCAATGGACATTCCATGCTGACAGTGTGTTTGTGTTCACCAGCTTCGGTACTTAATAATAAGAAGCATGGATGGCTAATAAATGTTTCCAGAGGCAACTGAAAATATGATACACTTTAAGTTAATGTCGCACACCATAAAATAAATTAGAAGTAGGTATATACACTCGAAAGCAATGAATCCGGGTCACTTAAAGAATGTTAAAAATCTCGGAAACTAAAAATGATAGGTTAATGCAATAAATTGTATTTAATAGACAATGTAATACTCCTTAAATGAAAGTAAAAAAAATATGAGTCACCATACATTTTATTAACACAAAATTACATAAAGAAAAAAACTGCTGATCTCTCCTTAAAACAAAAATAGGAAACATGAAATTTTTGAACTTTATTACGATTTTCTTGAATTTTAATACTTCGTATTGCCTCCTCGTGCTTCCATTACTGCGTTTACGCGGTTTGGCATGCTGTACACCAAGTTCCTTATACGATTTTGGGGAATATTCTCCCATTCCTCTGTGAGAGCAATTTTGAGCTCACGAAGCGTGATTGGGGGAGGGTTTCGTTGTTTTACGCATCTGCCTAGCTCGTCCCAAGCATGCTCGATCGGGTTGATATCCGGGCTGCGCGCTGGCCACTCCATACGAGTAATGTTCATCTCTTGAAGGTAGTCATTCACAATCCTACCTGTATGAGGTCGGGCATTGTCATGCATAAATATAGCATCCTCAACTAAATTGACCATAAATGGACCAACGTGATCATTGAGGATTTCTTCCACATATCTTTCGCTAGTTAAAGAGCCATTTTCTATGATCACCAGCTCTGTGCGACTTTCAGAAGAAATTCCGGCCCACACAAGTACAGACCCACCACCGTAGGCTACTTTTTCTTCGATGCATGCTTGCTTGAATCTTTCCCTTGGTCTTCGATACACTCTGTGTCTTCCATCGTGCTTGTAGAGCATAAAAAAAAAATTTTGATTCGTCGGAGAACATAACTTTTGACCAATCTTCAATACTCCAATTTACGTGACTCTGGGCATATCTTAGTCTTGAAATACGATGCCCACGCTCCAGTTTAGGGCCGTTTGCAGGTCTAAGGGGTTTTAAGTTAGATTCAGCAAGCCGACGTCTTACTGTCCATGCACTTGGGTTACTTCCTCCGAGGCGTCGAAACTGATTTGTGAGTTCAGTTCCTGTAAGAAAGCGATTTCGAAGCATGGTGTTCACCAAGTATCGGTCTTCTCGTGCTGTGGTACACCTGGTTCTGCCCGTTCCTGGTCTGCGTAGGTTAGAACCAGTTTCTTCGTAACGTCGGAGAACTCTTTGTACTGTTGACAGCGACACACCGACAGTCCTGGCTGTATCGCGCTGACTCCGGCCGGTTTCCAGCATTGTAAGTATTCTGGTGCATTCTTCAGGCGTAAGCGACATAATTTCAGCTTGAATAATGAATATAGAGCACTATCAACATGGTTTATGTACCCACATAAATGACAGATTACAAACAAAAGCAAAACCAAATGCTGTAATTTCGTAGTTCCATCTTCGAAAGTGGCCCTTTTTCAAATTTGTTTTTTTTATGATATAACTTTACAATAACTAAGAAGTTTTAATACCTTCATTTAAGGAGTATTACATTGTCTATTAAATACAATTTATTGCATTAACCTAGCATTTTTAGTTTCCGAGATTTTTAGGATTCTTTAAGTGACCCGGATTCATTGCTCTCGAGTGTATATTGTTTTTTCTACTTTAACTTGATACCCGAGTTTTGGTTAGCCAACGCGAAAGTCTTGTTTGATGGTGAGCAGAAAGCGAGGATATGAGATGCCTCTGCAACCTTTGCATGGCTATTCTGCAGTTGATGCACCTCATATTTATCCACAAAACAAATCCGAAACGCAATGCAAATCAGTCCAGTGTTAATAGCAAGGTAACCGAGTGGTAGAAGGTATCAGTCCTTAGAGATAAGTGGCGGTCAAAAACATTAGAAAATAATCGCAAAAACACAACGAAGAATCTGCAATAACATTACAAACAAATTTACATTTCTTATAGACGATGAGACATTGTCAAACAAGTAAACGCGTTCCGTTTTTTTTTGTCTGAAGCATAAAAAAACTATCTTACGCATCAACATCATGAAAAGATAATTGTATTGCAAAAAATACCAATGAAGACAGTTTCGTATGAATAAAATGTTCCTTTTGTCGTCCATATTACATGTCTACAAGTGGTATTATGCATAGTGTGGAACGTCCATTATTATATTTATCTTTATCTATGGTCCACTATGGCGGAAGTTGACAAACGGAACTTAGAATTCATCTTACATTACTTATTACTTTGATTAATAACCTGACAAGTTCAGAGAGGTACGTATTAATTAAGTTTTCTATTTTTATTAAACAATATATTTACTATGTTTATGTACATGGAATGTACTTTTTTTTCCATGTCTTTTAAGCATTAGGTGCTTTTTGCAAATATATCGCAGCATTAGCACAAGAACAAACTACCTACTCAAATCTTAGCAGCAAGGCCTTCAATTTCAAGAATGTTAAAAAGTGTCACAATTTGCAACAATCAATCAATCTTTATTTTTAAACATAGGTATACTTAAAAGGTCTTAAATATACATATTATTGTAGTCAAGCTCTGATCTACTAATGAAATTGGTGTACAAATAGTATTTTTTTGTATAATATCATTTAAAAAAATCGAGAAAAAATAGTAATTAAAAAGTAAGTTAAGTTAAATAAATGTCAATTAAATTAAATATTACATGCATGTCAAAGGAAGATAATATTATAGGAATTGTATCATAATTAGTCATTAAAAAAATCTTCAATACGTCTTATCAATATGGAACAAAAACAAATTACTTTTAAATTTGTGGACATTTTCTTCACTTCTTATCTTGGTAATTTTGGTAATACATATAACTCATTTTGGTAATTTATTGTATATCCTTGGAGCCATTGCAAAAACACTGTTCGTAAATAGTGCAGTTTTAGACCCAACTGCTTGTAACCGGTCACAACGGCGCTGGCTACTTACTCGAGCTTTGTGCAGATTATTTTTACAAACATTGGTGCCGATTCTCTTGTCACAAATGCCTCTAAACTAAACTAAAAATCACCAAAATTAGTTTATTCCTGTCAAACGATGATTTCCCATTCTGAAATAGACTAAAGTGACACATCTTAACTTTATTTTAGTTTGACAGCACTAAGATAGCACTGAGATTTGAATTTAGTGAAAATGTTAATTTTGCTATTCTGAATTTCACGTTTTTCACCAAAAATTTTAATTATCTAACTATTTTTGGCCATTTTTAATCGCCACTGAAAATGGCGTGGAATAATATTAGTTGTCATGAACTAAAATGGCAGGTAATCTGAAAAGCTGTGTTGCGGGTCATACGAACTGTCAAACATTGGTTATTTCTTTGAGGCGATGAAGTTTTCACCAAAGCTAGTTATTTTTCTTGAAATAAAAATGCGTCAGTGTTGTGTATAGATGCGCAATCCACTCACCGGGTTACCGGGCTTAAACCCAGGTGGGATTAAATTGTAAGTATTAAAAGTATTGTGGGTTTAATTGGGTTTAAACCCGATTTCCAACCTTTCGGGTGTAAATTTTTTGTATAAAAAAATATACCTACCTAACTTTACTTGATCTACAATAACCGTACGGAAGAAACTTAATCCATAAAAAATTGGTGAGATAGACGTACCTTTTAAATTTACGTCAGTAGTATTATATAACGAAATTAAAAGGAAAACTATCACTGATCACAGCTAAGTAGGCTTTACACCTCCGGCCCCCTGGCCAGACCGCCCCCTGCACGCCGACTCTAAAAAAATTCACGGGTTGGGTTAGGGCAAACAAGTATGTATCACGTGGGCTCGCAATTGTCAAATTCGATTTTAGTTGCGTCAAAATAATTTTTAAATTTACCTAGCCTTTTTACTGCAGAATAGCTTTAAGATTCTCATAGCCAAAAGTGAGGAATTTTAGTGATAGATTAGTTAGTTTAGTTCGATGTACAAGAGAATCGGCACCATTGACGTTTCAAATTGTACAACAATGGCATTGTTAATACCTAATATATTTTCATATTTTTTTTAAAACGGTTTGCAACTGTCAGTTGTCTGTAACTTGTAGATAGCTCTTATGCATCTTTTTTGGCACTTAAATACTTCTTCTTCTAATCTTAACCCGTTGGAGTACCCTACAATATAATTCCATATCCGCCAGACCATGATATGCTGTTAATACTGTTGTCCGATCGGCTGTTTTAATTAACATATGCAAGGCATAGGAGTACTGGTTAAGTTTACTACACACTTTGTCAATATGTGAATTCCATTTGAATGTGTTTTCTATGTTTAATTCCATACCACATCCAGCCACCTACATCCACAAGAGGGTGAAGAGTGTCGCTTACAATATTACGATGTTAACCACAGCGGCCGATTTACATAATTCATTCAGCCGTGATCCACGACCCCGAAGACGCCATCCATAGGTAGGTAAAGAAAGATGGAAGGTTGTTAATTGCCCTTGTAAGCTTAAGGGTGTTATGAATATGGATAGAAACTGCTAATTTATGATTGAAATTAATAGAATTTTGGGGTATTGGCCGTTGTGCGAAGAAGACACTAAACACAGTCGTCCGTGTTGGTCACTTTCACGTATAATTATGGAATTCTTTTGCAATGAATGGCACTGCAACGTACCTACATTTATTACTGATATAAATACTGAAACTGTAAACAGTACTATATTCAGTACTGTGTACTGTGGGGTGTTACTATACAAGTCTGCTCAAGCCTTCGGGGAGACAGGCATGTTATTTATTTATTTATCTCATGGAAAACCAACAGCTTTACATAAATACAATAAAAACACTCCATTGGTTACAATTTTGAGCAAAAATGTGCAATCTGCTAATCGACGACGGTTAATAGATAGATATATAGAATACTCTTTATTTACACCATAAAAATTACAGACATAAATTTAGAAATTTTACATAGGGTGACACAATGGGCGGTCTTATCCCATAAAGCGATATTTTACAGACAACCTATGGATGGATTAAAGGTAACAGGAGAGACAATACTGCAGGTAGTCATCGGTGTACATCTACATATACAATAAATATGTACATACATACATAAAGCATAAACTCATTCAAAAGTAATAGTAAAGTTAATAATAGTTAGTGTTATTGTGTTGTGTGTGTTATTGTTAGTTAATAATTGGTTGGTAGGTGAAATTTCCTGCAAAGATCCAAATAGTCACAACTGTGATATGGTATCCGCAAACGATAACACAGAAACCTAACAAGTCGTTTTTGCACACCCTCTATGCGATCGATGTGCACGCCATAAGGCGGGTTCCAAATTTGAGAAGCATATTCTAAATTACTTCTCACAAATGAGCAATACAATATCTTGATAGTTTTCGCTTTCTTAAAACACGCTGCTAGTCAAGTTATGTGCAAGTAACTATGTTTTGATTCCCTTAAGATTATTTATATGACATCAATTACTCATATGACTTTTCCACTTAAAATGGTAATGAAAACAAAATATACAACTATGACGTACTCAAACCATGTAAAAACCAAACACTGCTATTTTCTTTATCTTTAAAGGACACCGTACGTAACTTAACTAAAACTTGTATCTAACTAACCTCTCAAAACACACTTCCCACAGCTTCTTATACACCTTAACTCTTCGCAAACAAGCCTTACTATCTTCACTCAAAACTCACTTAGAGACTGCTTGACACATACGAGCATACATTATTCATGCTTCGCGCAGGTCTTAATCTTCAGCGGCTTCCCATGGTGCTGTCATACGGCACATAAAAATGGAACGAAGTATAACAAGCTTGTGTATACCGATGGGAATGTAGGGAAGTATGGGATTTTTGTGTGGGATGATTTGTCTTTTTTGATTATGGAAGAGACAGTGAATAATTAGTTTATGTTTGTTTGTGTGACAGGGTAAAAATCTATTATGGTTAGATAAAATTTTACCTCATGATGGCAACCTTTAGAGGTTTTTATGAAAAATCTCTGAATGTTATGCAGTTATAGTCTTGAAACAGAAAAGGTTAACCCTAAGTAAAATCGTCTCTATAACTTATCTCATTTATCTATCTCTTCTTAAGTAATTTTTACCCATTCCATAATGCCTAATAGGAATTTGTTTTTACTGCCTTTTAACACCTCTTACTTCAAAGGAACAAAAAGACCTCTATATAACAAAATAATCCCCAAACAAAACATCGTAATACATAAATTTACGACCCTACACAGTAATATTTGCGCAGGTGACACCGCTGATATTTTTCAAAAACATAAAACGGTTTTATGTTAGTCTAGGGATATTTCATCGCGGATTTACGAGGCAGCATCGGTGCAAGCTGTCGATCGCTGCGTTGTGTCGATAAAGTGTCATTTTGGCGACAAATTCCTCAGTGTTGGGCTGACGAGTGCCGTGTTTTCCGGGATGTTTCCGTGTTGTGTTGGGAATTCAGAATACAGAATACTGTGATAGGTCATGATTTTTCGGTTTAGATGTTTCAAAAATGAAACAGATCAAAGTGTCGCTGAATAGTTTTATCGATAAGTGACGTATCAAAAATGTTACGTAGATATTATCCTTGATAAGGTGAATATGACAATTTAAATAAATATCCAAATAACGTCACAAGCTTTGTATTATTTAGCAAAGTATAACAAAGCAAATATTCCAACTAATAAATATTGATAGTTTCTAGTACCTACTTAGTACTTCCGCATTTCCTCTAACGACGTGAAATAGCTAATCACTACGAGTATCGACACGAGATATTCTCGAACCGTGTGAAACCACTAACGGCTATTAATTGCACCGCACTACTGCGTATTCTCGGTAAGTAGTGACAGTTTGCATTCATTTCCGCGTTCATCACGGATTTAACTAACAAGATACGAATCGCTGAGCTTGTACGAGAAATTATGAGGAACGTATAAACATGCAACAGTTTCTAGCTTAGAATAGGCAACTTCCTATTTGGGCACCTAATTCTTTAGATGTCAGTTTAAGGTTTCAAGTTTGATTTTTATATTAATCATTACCCTAATTTACGTAATATACGATCAATCGGAATTTGAATCGTTTCGAAACAAATTGCCAATGCATAGCTTCAAAAGTCCGAAAAAAAAATCTGTTCAACAATGCAATGAATATTGTTGAACTATAAAATTAAACGAATTTGTCGTAATCGTTTAGAAAAATGTGTTGCGTCTAATTAGATAGCTGGTTCAGATTTCGCTTTTTGATGACCACCCAATATGTTTCTGAACTAAAACAAGCTTGACTGTTATTTATCATGTAAGCTTAGCCAATGCTTAAATTATTCATGATATCCTTTCATGAGTTGAGATATTTGAGTCACCCTAGGCTCAGAAATATAAAGAGAAAAGAGAAGACAGAAATAACTCTGTAGATCAGTTACCATCCTTGCTGAGTGGCCATATAACTCGCGCCAACAGAAAACAAAAGAAGAACAATCACATCATTTTATATTTCCGGGATCACTTACCAATTTAGTCGAACGCCCATCACTATTATATTTGCGGCATATTTTACGGCGGTATCGCGACGAGCTGATTGATTGGACGCCTCGTAAACGTGACTGTCCATGATTTATCTGCGGCTGCCCACGACCTCGTTACAAGTTATGATTTGGCAAAAAATTGGAGGTGCTCAATATGATAGAACCGTGTCGGAATACCTTTATGTTGTTTTTATAGTACGTGTTTACCGCGATCTAGTAATACTAGACTTTAATGTGCCTGCATGATATGTCGTGAGATAAAATGGCTGGTTCTCAGCAGTAACTTATAATACCCTAAAAGTTACAAAACGATTCTGATCGTAACTAGCACTAAAAATAACACTGGATTACTCCTACTGATTTTCAGCAAAATTTAAAAATCAAAATCAAAAATCAATAGTCATTTATTCAAATAGTCTGAGAATCAGCACTTCAGCACAGCTGTCTGTTCAATTAGAACAGTGTTACTCAAGTGTGCTCCGCGGATCCCCTGGGCTTTGCAAAGCCTGAAAAGTAAAAAGTAAAATTCTATTTCATAACCCCAACAGATACAATTGTTAATGTCAAGTATTATGATTAATGAAGAATAAACATAAAACCAGGTTTTGATTATTTTAGGGCTCTGCCAAATATTTCGTTTTCCAAAAGGGTTTCATCGCCAAAAAAGTTTGAGAACCGCTGAGTTAGAAGAACTTGATTCTATACAATAATACGGAAAGTAATTAACATTACGGAACACAAATAATTCAATTAAATTGTTTGCCATAATCATGTCAGCATAGGACGCCAATATACCATAAAAAATATTGAAAATAATAGCAAACAGAAAAAAAAACGTAGTTTAATAATAAGCCCGACTCGTCAAAGTTCCAGATTCTTTGTTTCTACGACAAACTTTTAACTTACAAACATCTTGTAAGACAAACATCCGTTTTAAAAAGCCACCCTCATAAGCTAAAGTTATGGCGCGAATTCCTCAGCTTAACACATCGGAGGCGCGGAAACGCTCAACGCCTCATTATCCAAGTTTAATTTTATGCATGGACGCCCGCGCATCGTCACGATCGACGCACCCGCCTCCGCGCCCATTCGAAATTTAAATTTTCGATGAATATTGCCGAAAATATACGACCGGTGTTGCTAGCTCCGCGGTGTCTAAGAATTTCGCAGTTTAGCTGTTCAAATGTAATATTTTTTTATGATTTTCTAAAACAACATTGTATGCTTAAACTTCAATAAAACGGTATGGAACCTATAACGAAATATTCTAGGAAGGGCTCACCGTAAGTTTTCGCATAGGTCGGGTCCTCTGAGAGAAATGTCTTCTTATATTGTTTGTGAACAACAGTTGTTAAGTTGCAGGCTCATTTGCAACTTAACACTATTAGGTAGGTAAGCCTGCTATAAACACTGCAATGTTGCAAAACTTTTACAAGGGCTACAAAGTTACATTGAAAAAGAACATTTACACAGAATAACTTCTTTTTAAAGTGACTGCTGATTTATAAAGATACGGAGATATGTAAAAGCAACATCAAAAACTCTCGACCGCATTATCTAAGCTTAATAGTAGAATTAAATAAGGAATAAACAACTCCAAAACGAATCGAATTTAAACTTAACTGTCTAGCCTATAAATTTGCGGTACCAACTTTTTACGATATACTGGCAACACCGCATAGGGCGAACCGAAGTCACGTCGCTTTAGGCCAAACCGCAAATATATGGAACGAGGGAAAACTTTATTTCCCCTATCTCAGAATCTTGGGACGCAATATTTTGGAAGATATGAAGTTATATTGTCAAGTAGCATATATTATCTAAGTTTTACATAAATTACCTGCAATGGGTGCAGATAGGTACTTGGAAGTTTGGGCCGTAAAGATACGGTGTGACTGTTAATGCTTATACATAGTAATTAATTATATACTCGTATTATGTTTACCAGGACCTACCTAGACGTAAAGAAAAAATATTCATGAGATGGGCATGTGATGCGTAGGAATGAGAAAATGTCATGAAGAAAGTTTAGAGTATGAATGTCGATGTCTATCAGAGTAGGGGAAGACCAAAGAAACGATGGATGGACTGTGTGAAAGGTGATATGGCTAGAAAGGGGGTGATTACCGAGATGAAGACTAGTAGCCGACCACAAATAAATTGAGGAGAATGATAATTAAATTATACAAGATATAATATTTTTTTTAAAAGAGTAGCGGTGGAGTTTCTTGCCCATTCTTCTCCATACCAAAACTACCTTTTGGAATGGACGACTAGAATCACTTATTATTATTATTTGTAAATTTTGACGTTCAAAAGTGCCTTTTTTGTGCCTAATTGAAATAAATTATTTGACTTTGACTTTTACTTGAATTAGCTCGTGACATTTAGTACAAAATTACAAAAGTAGTTTCATCTGATCTTCATAAAACAAAAATGAGACACATTGCGTTGACAAGTGCGTAATTTATTCATTTTCTCACAGCGCATACCATCAGCAACAAAACAGAAAAAAAGAGAAATCCTAATTACAAACGTATACAAACAAAGAATTTGCATAAATTATCCCGACGTAATTGAAATCCTTATCATAAGCAAATGAGTTTCCCGTTTACACCGGGTGCAAGACAAAATAAGCGGCAAAGTGCGAGTCGGACTTGCACACGAATGGTTCCGTACCACCGTACAATACAATACGCCGAAAAACATAAGTTTCTTGTATGGGGAGGTTCTTTAATTCTTAACCTTATTTTATTCTTATTATTTATTGTTATAAAACACACTTTGTGAAAATTTCAAGGGTCTACCTATTACGGTACAAAATATACAGCCCTGTGACAGACGGACGGACGGACAGCTGGGGTTTAGTAATAACCCGTGGTACCCTTTGGGTACGGAACCCTAAAAAAACAAATGATATCTCGTCCTGCCAACGCCTATTTTCCGAGAAGATTTGTTTTTGTCTCAGTCTGTGGCAGTTTGTCATCTCGTCCCGGTCACATCTACATATTATTATTTTGAGGGATTTGGTCTGCTTTGTGTGAAATCATGAATATCTGAATATCTCTTTAGTTTTCCTTGCATGATTTGAGATTGTTGTTTTGATGGGGCAGTATGTTTTCGATTAAGTCAAAGGGGTAGAGCTAAGAGAGCATTATAATAATGATTGAATAACATTGGAGCTGAAAAAGCGCATGGGCGTTTTCTTAGCAACATTACATACTTTGTCGACGTGGGTATTTATTATTATAAATCAGAACGTCAAGCCACTTTTATTAATAACTATCTCACTCTGTGAGTGTTTAAAATTTATTTAAAGAATTTAACCTTTTATTAATCAGCTGCCTCTGGTTGCATGTGCTACTGCTGAGCATGAGACCTTGGGGTCGACTCCCAGTTCGGGCAAAGTTTTATTGAGTTTTTCCATCACGAATTTCTCAGTAGCAGCCCGAAGTCTGGATATGTGCCCGGTTGATTTGATGGCAATAGGCTCGTTCACTATTACATGGGACTTAGAGATAACTGGCTAAATATGGGTGTAGGTACTATAGATACACTTCTACCCAACCCTTCGGGTATTACAGGCGTGATGTTATGTTATTCAGCAGCAAAGACATCCAAATCCACGATTGCGATTGACCTATGTCATGAAAACCTCTTGAAATTATTTTATTCCACAATCTTAGTCAATACAAAATCTTAACAAGTCGCCCAACAACAATATCATAAAGCTAAGTGCAGACGCAGCGACGCGCGGCGCGCACTCGCGCGGTATCTCCCCCACAAGGACGCGCGTCACTCAGGATTTTAGGATTGACCCGTCAGCGATGCCACCCGCCCGATCTGATGCGATTAGCTCGATCAAATGCTACACGTCTAAATAATACAAGTGTAAGCAATATTCCTTTGCTTTAATTACCTTTAGAATATTAAGCATAGAAATTTTCATGTTTATTTGTGTTTGTTTGTCAGCTTTTGTATCAACGCCTTTTTATCCATCTTGCTTGCTTTATTTATTTATTAATAATTCAAGCACATAAATGTAGAGAGACAGACTTAATGCCACAGGCATTTTCTACCAGTCAACCTTTGGGTGATGCAGAGACAAACAGTGGTAGGTGCAATAGCGAGAAAAAATAATGTTCTATTTAAAAAATATTTAAACAGAATAATTGTATCCTACCCTGCCCTAATTGACGTATAGGTACAACATGCCTTGTAATAACCAAGCACTAAACCACAAATAACAATTAATATTTAATAACAACAATTCACAGAACAGTCCCTTCAACATCAATATTAATTTGCATCAGTGTGTAAGAGTGGGCGCACACTCGCGACAACGTAGTATCGCACGCGCGGTCCGTCAGCCATCCAGCTTAGAGGGATTTAGCCGGTCTGCTGCAGGCTCGAATCAAACGCTCCATTGACTCCAAATCCTTACTCTAATTGAAATTTAAAAGCGTTTTTGACAGTTCTCTCTGTCGTTTGCAAATAATAAAGGGGATGTAGCAATTGTGTGTGTGGATTTAGAACTATTTAGCGCGACTTTTTAAAACAGGAATTTATTTATTTATTTATTAGCACCAAAATATTTGCTTAAAACAAATTATTGTATATTACCTTTGGACTTATTCGCCCTATCCCTCGTATGAGTAATAAACTGTATCACGAGCGGATAGTCTACCTCAACCTTAAAGGTGCATGGTACATGTCACACTTTAATTTTGTTTGATTTGCCTCTGGTAGGTACGGTAGATTTAATTAGCAATTCGGCAATATTTGTATGAAAAGTGCCGACTAATCATTTTAGTTTGTAGAATTATATTCAAAGTTGACGTCTAAAAAAGTATTTCTTGAGTTTAAATTGCTTAGAGTTAAAGCCATTACTTTCCTAGCTCTTTGATTCTGAGAAATACTCTATATTTTTTTTCCCTTTAAACCACGGAGGTTTCTTCGGGTACTCGTCCTTTATAAATAAAACCATATTAAAAGAACATTGACTCTAGGTTTGCGACCCTGTCCTGAGCAAACAGAAATTCAAATCAATCTAAAGTTTCAATCTGTTCGTTAAGGTATTAATAATATTGGTTTGTAGGGTTAGGTATATCTAATTCAAATCAAATCTTCGATTATAAAATGCAGCCGTCTATTTGGAGTGTGTTATATTATTATATGCTTTATCCTTAAAAGGTAAGGCTGCTTTTCCACTGGAGCTGTGCTATGCAGCTATGCTGCGAGGATGTGAAAGCTAAGCTACGATACCATGAGACTGTTTCCACTAATGCTAAGCTGTGTAGCGGAGCGTGTAAGATGTGCTATGAAGATGCGCCGCCGCGACCTATGCGATGCATCAACAGTAGGGAAGGCCCTCTGCTCCGCACATAGTTACACTACTTGCACATCCATAGCACGCATCTATCCATAGCCCGCAACTTTCCATATCAAAAACATAACTTAGTTGAACCCGTTTCCACCAGCGCTATGCTATGTGGACCAATGAATATGATTGGTGGATATCAAACGCATCGATAGCAACGTAGCATAGCACATCTCTGGTGGAAAAGCAGCCTTAGGCTTAAGGTTCCTTTAATTATAGGTACTTTAGCGTATTGGTAACTCTTGGTATCTGGTCTGTATTTTTTTTTGGGTTGCAACATTAGCGATAGTGGCGATTTTTCTTCTACATTTTTGTCAAACTGCAAAGAAACCAAGCATAACATAAACAATACAGATATATTACAAGCTAATTACGTGCGGGTCGTAGTTTAATCTTACTAATGAGCTATTGAAGCCTGCTTGCTGTAAACTGCAATCAGAGAGCTAATTCAGAGCAAGTTGCCGTTAATAATTCAGGCAATGGACCTGGCCGCGAATTAGTGGGATATTTCACAAGAATTTGTGGCCTTTCTGCGTAATAAAGGATTAGTTTATCAAATAGCAGGGAGATACAACCTTTGTTAGGTAGTCTGAAAATAATAAAGTAAGGGTAAAAAGCTTAAGCCTAGAATGTGTAGGTCTATCTCGTATAAATGGGCCTCTAAGAATATTTAACTGATTCCAGCAGGCCTTGTCTGTTGTTAAATCCAAAATTATTAATATTCCACGGCTACCTGTAACCTGCATATTATTATTATTTTATAAAGATATAAGAAATTGTTAATATCAAGGGGTTCTATGTTGATGTAATTTGTCTTATGACACCCACTAGTAATCATATATAACCATAGCACCATGTTTCATGCAAAATCAATCATAATCACCGGAATTTGCAAGAAAGAATTAAAATCAAATTACAGATTCACAGTAATCGTGGGAATACTGCGACTGTTTTTCTCTAATCTCTATTATTACCAGGCTTGCCAGCACAGCATGAGCTACTACCGTATTGCTCTTGCTAACAACAGTGAAGAATTATCTCAATATATCTCCTTAATCACCAAAATCCAAAATTATTAATATTCCACGGCTACCTGTAACCTGCATCTAGCAACCCTGTCACATACGCACTCAACTAATTACGTAATGGAATTCCCGGCTCGTGAATTAAGGACACTTCGCTCGTATCCGTTGTTACAATGAGTTGCGTAGTGTTAAGTGTAAGCGATCGAGTTATGGGCTGTTCATAAGTTTTTGGTTGTTGAGGAATGTGGGAGCAAGATGATGTAGAAAAGAGGAGGACGATCTTATTTACAACACTTTGTCTTTGCAGCAGTTTTAATACTGCAAAGACAAAGTGAGTTTTATTACTCAAATTAGCAGAGCTAAAAGAAAACAAAACCTACATAATGCACATTTGCCCTCTTCCTCTATCCTATCTTGCTGTGCCCGACAGGGTCCACAATGATCTAAAATTATGTATATTTTATAATGTACCTACCACCTATGTTAACATTGTGGAATGCAAATAATAATAATAATAATATGGCAACACTGTTACGTCAACAACGTCAATTTTTTTTCTCATCTTAAATTCGCTTATTTAATTATATCCATAAATCGTATACATACAAAAAGCTCAGAAAACTGCGGTCTCCATATAATTAACAATAAATAAATTTAGAAACAATAAATATACCCACAATGAAAAAACCAAAGAAATATACAAATATCAAAAATGACGCTGTCAAATTCGGACTCCCGGAATATTGAAAATTAGGTATGAAAGATTTGAGAACCTATGTTGACGAGATCAGCTACGAGACGAGCACGCCTACCACCTCCGGACTCGTCGCTCAGCTCCGCCTCGCCGCCGCCGGTACCCAGCCCCACTGTGAGCGCTGGGACGACACCGGCCACGGTAGTTGCGTCGAGCTCGAGTGACGAGTATTTTTCCCCGCCGACGTCGCCAACACCTGTACGTCGGCAGGGGAGAGGCCGGCCACCGAGAAGCTTGGGACTTAGGGGCCAACCGGCCCCGAGCCGAGTCCCCGCTGCCGGTGGTTGTGTGCAGCGCATGAGATGGACTGTCTATGAACGAGAACGTCATGCGCGCATATTACGGGTCTACAGAGGGAGGAACTAACCTCACTGCGTACCGTGTTAGGATGCTGTCTCTGTTTCAGGAACTAGAACCAGCCGTCAACGTTTCGGCCCAACGACTGTCGGATCAGGTGCGGGTCATCCAAAATAATCACAGGTTGGACGATGCTGTGCTTGATAGGCTGCGCTCAGAGGTACTGAGCAACCAAATCATTACAACTCCGGCACAAACTGCGGCACAAGCGTCTCCAATTAATGTAATCCCGCCGCGGTCCAATCATAGTGTCGAAGTGGAGGATGATAGGGTTGCCACAGTAAGCAGCCAGTGCAACGTCCGATTGAGGAGCGCACTGGAGGATGCGTTTCGTGAGTATAGATACACTCCGACCGATCTTAGACCCCGATTACCACGCCTACCTATGCACAAAAAAAATAAGGCGCTGGTGTGTGCCTTGGACTCGCAGCTTGGAATTTTTTTCGAGAGAAGCGAGGATCTCGTTGATACACACTCGATCCTGTATTGCGCGGCTGCTGCGGCATGTCGTTTGGCTAACGTCAAGTTTCCAAATAGTGACGGAGCTACTCGACCAAAACCAGCCGTACCAGCCTGGCAGTGCAGGATCGAGCGACGTATCGATGGGGCCAGGGTACTCATCGGCAAACTATACTGCTTCAGGGAGGGCAATACACGACCACGAGTGATGCGCTTTGTAAGGCGGGCATTCTCGGGGACTGGAATCAGCCCTCGAGAATACATGTCCCGTGTCACAGAGCGCATCGACTTCCTGAAGCAGAAAGTTTGTGCATGGGCGAGCCGTATTCGGCGGTATAAGCGGCGGGTTGATCGATACACGCAGAATCGCATGTTCCAGAGCGATGAAAGGTGGGTATATAGAGCTTGGGAGCGACCTGAACAAAATGTGACGGACGTGTGCCGCCCGGATGATGCCGCCACGAGTGCATTCTGGCGCAGTATCTGGTCGGTGCCCGTCTGTCATGCTGAGGCTGACTGGATGCAGGATGTCAAGCGAGTGTGTGAAACTATTCCAGAAATGGAAGCCATACTAATCACGCCATCAGACGTAGCCAGAGCGGTCCGTCCGTTACCGAATTGGAAATCACCGGGACCGGACGGACTGCACAACTTTTGGTTGAAATGGCTGATTAGTTCTCACACTCGCCTTTTTTTTTTTTTTTTGGGTGGGAAATCATCAAATTACGTCTCCCGCTCTGGGTGGAGCGGGAGGGCGTGTCAGACTCTTACTGACTAAAACCCACCCGTGTTCCTTCTGTTGCCTGTGCAATGCCAGGGGGCCACGGTATCCCTTTCGGACTTTCCCGCAACCCCGGCAGGCAATGGTCTCATCGGACCCCTTCACTTGCTGACATCTCTTCACACACTCGCCTGGCATCTCAATTTCAGTCATCCCTAGAGTCTGGGTCGCTACCGCAGTTTCTTACAACAGGCGTTACCCACCTGCTCCATAAGTCAGGTAGTCCCGCGGAACCCAAGAATTATAGACCGATCACATGTTTGTCAACGGTCTATAAACTTCTTACATCCATTTTGAGAACCAAAATTAACACACACATTGACAATAATTCAATTATGTCTGCCTCTCAAAATGGATGTAGGAATGGGTCAGGTCATATCTCACCTCCTCTACATGGATGACTTGAAACTCTTTGCTCCCAACAAATTGCGACTGATGGAACTACTGAAGGTAACTGAAACATTCAGTAGCGCCATCAGGATGGAATTTGGTGTGGACAAATGTGCAGTCATGCATGTAAAGCGAGGGGAGATTATGGAGTCCGAGGGAACTCAACTCACGGACTCCATATACCTTAGATCCCTCTCCTCAACCGAAAGCTATAAGTATTTGGGTATTTCGGAAGCGTTAGGCATCAACGTTGCTGACATGAAGCAATCGTTGAAGGAGCGCTTCTTTGGTCGCCTGAAGAAGGTATTAATTAGTCTTCTTTCGGGCGGAAACAAGGTGCGCGCCTTCAACGGTTGGGTCATGCCGGTTTTGATGTACTCTTTCGGCATACTCAAATGGACTCAGACCAAACTCGACGCCCTGGACAGGAGGGTCCGTACACTCCTGACCGCAAACCGGATGCATCACCCACGTTCTTCGGTGATGAGACTGTACATCCCGCGGAAATGCGGGGGTCGAGGCTTTTTAAATGCGAAGACCCTCCATAACCGCGAGGTGTGCAGCCTCAGGGAATATTTTTTAAAAGCCGAAATGGGTATGCACCGTGATGTGGTCACAGTGGACAAGGGGCTCACCCCGCTCTCCATGGCTAAAGAGAACTGGCGCAAACCTGTTGTACTTACTACAGATGACCGCAAGAAAGTATGGCAAAGCAAGGAGCTTCACGGGCGCTTCTACCGGGCTCTTCACGAGCCTGGTGTAGATTTCCTAGCGTCCGTATCCTGGCTACGTTTTGGTGACCTTTTCAGGGAAACTGAAGGTTTTGTCTGTGCAATTATGGACGAAGTTATCTTGACGAATAACTACCGGAGACATATTATGAGGGACGGGACGGTTGACGTGTGTCGGGCATGCCACCGTCCGGGTGAGTCCATCAGACATATTATCTCTGGTTGTTCTCGTCTGGCTAACCGCGAGTACTTGCACAGGCATAACCAAGTGGCCAGGATTATTCACCAGCAACTTGCTTTGAAATATAAACTTGTGGATTCTGAGGTACCGTACTACAAGTATGTGCCCGACCCAGTTCTCGAAAATGACCATGTCACATTGTACTGGGATCGGTCTATCATTACTGACAGGACTATTGTTGCCAATAAGCCTGATATAGTGGTGATAGACCGATAAGCACGCCGCGCAATGATCGTTGATGTTACCATTCCACATGACGAGAACCTCGTGAAAGCTGAGAAAGAGAAACAAATAAAATATCTCGACTTAGCACACGAGGTTGTCGACATGTGGAATGTGAGCTCGGCTATCATTGTGCCGATTGTCGTAACGGCCAATGGCCTGATGGCCGAAAGCCTCGACCAACATCTCTCGAGGCTCTCGTTAGGCGGTTGGATCAAGGGCCTGATTCAGAAGGCAGTACTTCTCGATACGGCTCGTATTGTGACGAGGTTCCTATCTCTGCAGCCCTAACCACCGGTAGCTTAGACCCTGCTCCCGACACCGGCGGAACACTATTTTTTATATTTTTAAATGTTTAAAAAAAAATATATTTAAAAATGTATTTGATATGTTAGAAAAATAAATAAACGAAAATAATAATAATATAATAATAATAATGCTTTATTTCCAGGTTTACAATTTAGTAGAATAGCACTATGTAGAACAGAGTTTAAAACCTAAACAATTGTAAAAATACCACTGAGTTTAAACCTCTGGTACCCAAGCTAAGATTAAACTAGTGTTATGGGTGACAGGGCTCTCTCTATAAACATTTACCAGATAATTTATACAAGTTCGGAGTTACATAGTGGTTAGTGTCACTAGCGATTGCCGGAGCAAGCAGCATGGTTATTATAGTTTAATACAAAACAAAAGAATGGAATGGAATGAAATAAATGTATTGAGTATTTCCTCGCCCTAAACTCCTGCCTATACATCAATATAATAATATATACAATCTGACCTTTCTGTAAGTCGTAAAGAAATACATTGTTAATATTGATGAAGGTGCAGTGGAGGTATGACGATCAGATATGATCGTCATACCTCCACTGCACCTTACAGAGATAAAATCGCTAAAACACTTCCAGGCAAAAAACAATCTTATCGAAACCACTATTAACCTACAACAAGTTACACAAGAATCACTCCACATCCTCCCACAACTTGACCTTAAAATTTATCACCGAAATTACCATATAAGTTAAAATAAACAAGACACAAGGATCGTTTACACCATCCCCGAAAGCAAATCAGTGATGTTAGACAACGCAGGTGTAATTAATTCCCAACTAATTACATCTCGTGATACGCGAGACGAACTCCGAGTTACGCTACTAATCGTAACTATAACTATCCGAAACTAGTTTGCATAGAGAAACATGGAGGAAGAACACGTGGAGTTATCACTCTGAACACGCGAAATTCTTCAGGAAATATAATTGACTTAGTGCGGATTTCACCAATAAAATTGATCGCGTTCAGCACATCTAAACGCGTTCAAGAGCTGTCAGTACACACAATATTCCATAACAATTTTGACACTGACAGCTCTTGCACGCGTTTTATAAATTTAATGGTCAGTATAATATAAATTGGTCAGCCCTTAAAACGTAGACGGAAAGGTTTGCATTGTACTTTGGGAAACGACAGGACTATGAATAGCTTTTTTCTGACCTAAACATTTTCATACAAAAGTAAAAGACAAAGACACACAGACATTTGTTTTTAAGAATTGCAAGAATCGCGATAGAAAATAATGACGCTGAGCCAGTTTGCACGATACGTTGACGTCTATATTCTATGCTTTGACGCACTACATTTCTTTGCACTCCATGTCTATTTAACACACACTATAAAACGCAAGCGGTGTTCTTCAAGTCGGGATTAGTTAAAGTTTCGTATTGATATTAAAATTAGAGTTTGCTTATTGAATTAATTATGTAAGAAGATTATGTTATCCGCGCTCTAATCGGCGTACAATATAAATATATCGCGTATATAATATCCACACTTTGCATTGCTGTAAATAATAATTCTGGTATGTGATTAAAATTGGCATCTCCGTATCCAAATGGACATGATACAGGAACAAACCCTTGTGTGAAAAATCGAAACCGGGTTGATTTAAAAAAAAAAGTTTCACACTTAACTAAATTTAATTTAAATTCTTCTCATAATTGAAACAATGACATATACATCATAGTCCACAATACATCCTACATTTCCATTTAGGGCGAAATTCACCAATGAAACTGATCGCGATCAACCCATCTTAACCGCGTTCAAGAGCTGTCAATGTCATCATAGCTACGGAAATATTGACACTGACAGCTCTGAAACGTGGTTCAGATGTGCTGTTCGCGTCCAGTTTAATTGGTAAAATTCGCCCTTAGTGTTGTAGACGTTGCTCGTCATCCATTTCGCGCTCACTCGGCTTTGACTCAAAGCCGTTATCTGGCCACGGTTCGTTAGGCCGAGATTTACTGGATACTCACGCCCATACGAGTCGTGGTTACTTTGTGAAAGTTTACATATAACAGAATGGACTTTTGATGGAATATTTGGATGTTCAAAAAGAGGAAGCTAGACAAAGGGTACCTTTGATTTAGTTGAAAACCATTTTTTCGTTATTGCGTTTTGTTTTTATTCCGTTGGCTGTAGGAATATAACAGGAACATACATGGCAACCGTGATAAAAAACATTTATGTATTCTTCAGTGGGTTATTGAGGTATTAAAATAATCGATATTTCTGCAAGTGCCTACTACTTGAATGTTCGTGCAGAGCACCTGGTAATCAGTCCCACAATCACCTGGCTTATATTTTTGACATAGCATAAGCTCTTATTGTTCGTGCCGATGGTAGAAAATAAAATGGTTATTGAATGGATACTTATTTATAGTCATTTTCAAAAAGAGGCAATCGTATAGTCTGCTATTAACAGACTGATATTACAGTACGATACAACTTAGATGTATCGGCAAAATTCGTAAAACCGATCACCATCCGAACTGATAGTGCCTTCAACATGATCTTTACGAAAACGAAATAACTTGTAAAATCATGTAACCAAAAACATTCAATCAATCAATCAATCAATAGTCTTTATTTGTAAACATAGGTTCCAAAAGTGTGCAAGATGTTACGATTGTTATAATTATAGTTTCTCTATGTATTCGTAAAATAAAATTAATACAAATAAAAAATAAAGAAAATAACCGTTCAATCCTATAACCCCCTCTTATCTTAAAGAACATTTCAAGTTCCTACATGACACACATAATAGATATCTGAGATCATCGGAAAACTTGACCAGCTTTTACGACAAATCTTTTACAGTTCAAGCAGTTCGGTTATGGAATATTTTCTTCGCTTTTGAATTTCATATCTAACCTCAATCTTCTATCCAGGTCAAAGTGATGCTCCGAGTGGGTGCATCAGGAGAGGGCCCATTCACCAGCGGTACCCAGACCTTCTCTATGGACAAGCGCAAGAAGCAGGTCAGCCTGTGTGAGACAGCGCCAGGAGCCAGCGCGCCTGAAGATCGGAAGGTTGGAGTTGCCGCGCCGAAGATGTTCGCCTTCGATGCTATATTCTCACAAGACGATGCTCAGGTTAGTGAAGATGAAGCTCTTGCTTCAAGTTTTATGCTATCCTGGTCCATACCAGGTACCAATGTGTAAAGCCTTTATGTATGGTGTATGTTCCTATAGACAAACATTGTGTCCAATTGAACCAGTGCATCCGTAGCGGAGCTCCTCAAACAGAATTCCTGAATGTTATTGGTGCCACTCGCTGATGGTATAAGCTTATAAGCACTATACTGATACAGCAGTTCTAGGTTAGCAAATGGAATCAAACAATAAGCGCGTTACAAAAAGGCAATAAAAAAAAAAAGTATCGCCGTATTATGCTGAGATAGGGGCCTTTTTGGCCTCGCACAGGTCTTTTTTATTTAATTTTTTGTTAGTTTTGCTGCTCCTTTTTTATTTCATATAATTTTGTTCTTTTTAAAAAAAAAAAAAATTATTACTGTTTGTATTTCCTGTGCGTGTCCCAAATAAAATATTTTTCTTTCTTTTCTTTCTTTCAATAAATAAATCTAAAATGAGTATGTGTACGACTAGACCAAGAAAAATAGCTGTACACAGGGTGTCAGGCACATCGACGCGCAAACTGTTACCATGAACTCAGTACATGATTCTAGACCCATCAGTGACAAAAAAAATGCTGTTCCGAACATTTTGACCGTGTAGGTATTTTACTTTTGTATGAAAAATTTCTACCCGGGGGGATCTAGAATCATGTGCTGAATTTATGGTAACAGTTTGTATCTTTTTAGAATAAGCTAATCTAGAACTCGACTCTTCATAGATTATCCAATCATCGTATCTATACTACTGAAATTAAACGCTAAAATCTCCAAAGGATCCATAAAACAAGTCTTAAAAAATAAAATCGCGTGTAGATGCCAGGTTAATTGCCGAGAACGGCTGATAGCGTCCCACTGAACCAAATGATCGCCGTCGTTAGAAAGGTAATAACACAGCCATTGCAGGAAAGACCTTTGAGATTATCAGACAAAAGAGGTGATTACAGTAATTAGCTGGCCCAAATTACTGGAACAAAAGAAGGAACAAGTCGAGAGGAAAATCGAAGTAAGTCTGTGTATTTGGAAGGATACTTGAATATCATTAATGTTTAGCACCAACTGATCAGTCTTGACAAAAAAGCAATAATATAAGATTGATTTCTTCGCTCAAATATGCGTAATACATTGGATACAAGTACATAAAAAAAACGTGCATGTCAAATTACCTACTGAAAACGTTCAGACTCGTTTGAACCAAACCCCATCTATATAATAATATTGCAATGTGGACTTCATTATTTTTAAATTAAGTATGTGACTACAGAAAGTAAAGTCAAATAATTCCTCCACGATTGAAATAGTTAAACACAGTAAGGATCTTCGACAATCAACCTGCCTAGCCTTTTCCCAACTATATTGGGGTCGGCTTCCAGTCTAACTGAATGCTGCTGAATAACAATATTTTACATGGAGCGACTGCCTATCTGACCTCCACAACCCAGTAACTGGGTAATACGATACCCCTTGGTAAGACTGGTTGCCAGACTTTCGGAAATCTGACGACCCGTAACGACTGTCAAAGATCCATGAGTGACAGCCGGGACCAACGGCTTAACGTGCTTTCCGAGGCGGGGAAGAGTCTCGGTATATAAAGATGGTCACCCATCCACAGACCAACCCAGGCAAGCGTAGCTTAACCTGATCGATCGACCCATGCGGCAGTTATTACTTAGCACTTAACTTAATGTGGGCAATTTTTGAATTTTAAAACAGTAACACAGTCGAAATTTCCATCGTCGAAGTTCCTCTGAAATATTTTAAGGTATTACGCAACATAGTAACATTATAATAAAAGGCAGCATATTCTTAGCACTATGTCGCATACTGCCGTCCTGAGGCGGTCCCGAGCCGGTCCCGAGGTAAAAATAAGAGAGCGCTTACCAAAACTTTCCTCCTAAACGAACGGGTTGAGTTGCAAGGGACCAGCGGGAGTCTGGATGTAGATTTTTTTAGAATCTATTAATTTAATATTTTACCATTAGAATATTATTATGTAGAAGTAAAAACATTCAGTTTTATCCTATTCTACAGCGTGTATCAGAAATATTTGGTCACATTTAAGGGTGTGCTCAGACCACCAAACTGAACAACTCTCCATGAGACCAATATCGGTATAGCGAAAATATAATTAGCTATTCCATACACGTGGGTCGAATAAGTATTGAGGTTTTGTGTGATTTTGTATGATGATGACCACACATTTCTGATGCACGCTTTATACAATTATTTATATAGGTAGTACTGTTTGGACATCACTTAGGCAAGGTACTAATTAGTAACAGTTCATAAATTCATTATTGGTCGTGATTCGCTTAAAAATTCATCTGCTCATTTGTTTAGTTGTCTGTTTGTTCTTCTTCTTCATCTTTTTTTCTCTTATGATCTGCTTTTACCTTTTAATTTCAATAAAAAACCGCAACTTTTCCCTAAAATTTCTTAAAAGATATTCCTAAGAAAGCATTTTCCTCTACAAACTTTAAACAGCCCAGATAGCGAAAGAATGCATTGCTTTACAATACGCAGCGTCATCACCCCCGCTTGCTCCCCTCTTTTGCACAGAAGCCCATACGGCGGCGTTCTCGCGTAGTTCTATACCCCTCTGAATTTCATGCACTAAAAATGTCGCCGTCGGAGCGAGCTGCGACTTCTCCTGTTTAAATTGTTAAACGGCGTGCACGGCGCGACTAACGCTAACTTTCGCGTTCCCCTTTACCGAAAAATTTCACATTTTTACTGTTGAGCAAGATAGAAAATTGTTAGCGGTTTTAACGAGATTTTAGAGCTTATGAGAAGTCTCTTTAGTGTTATGTGCCCCTGGTATTGTGTAAGAGGGTTAGTCAGTGTAGTTATTATCTCCCGAGGATTTCTCGCTCACCTTGTACCTAGTTGTCCGCGATCTAATCTGGTGTTAGCTAAACGTGTGCTTATGATTATGCAAATTGCCACATTTAGTTACATTAAGAATCAGGCGATTTGCTGCTGGATACGATGTTATCAATTCCCAGTCACGTTTTTATAAGGTAACATTTTTATCGTAAAGTATGAAAGTTTTCGATTGAAGATAAAGTTGCAAAATTACTACGTGGAATAAGTGGGAACGTCGAAGAAACTTACAGAATGTCGAAGTTGAAACATCACAGGATACTATCAACTGTCTCAGTCTTTTCCAACATTTCAACTATGTAAATTCTTCCTACATTTCAATGCAATAATTATATTACCTGCCTAACATTGATATCTAGCAAATTCCAACCAAACCACTGAAGTTTCCAATGCTATCATAGTCCTGTAACATAAACCCTAAAACTCACTAAACCGGGAGAAACATGACCAAACGTGAACAATACACACAACAAGTCCACCGAGGCATACGAATCCCATTAGCATGGTGGTAATCGCCATGTCCATGGATGCACTGCTTAATTGTAGGAACACATGTTGTCATTTTAGACTATCTGTGTCATGAGAAGAAAGGATTTAGAGGACTGAATACTTTCTTACGTATAAAAAAAGTTGTTGATGATGGTGAAACCGTATAAAGTTGGACGTTGGAAATAAAACACCGGTCCGGTCCGGTGTGACTTAAATAAGGGGATTATCAGTATTAGCAGCAGGAAATGAGTAACGAACGTAGGCTACAGATCATCAGCACCGAATAGTCACTATTTAGTCCGTCAGTCAGATAATACAAACTATTAGACACGTATTTTTTGCTTTATCATGTAAATAAAAAATTACTTAGATAAAACGCATTAAAGTTTTTCACTTTAGTGTCAGAAACTAGGAAGTCCTATGACCTATAAGAAATCAGTATAAACACTTACTAAATGTAGAGAGATGTAATACTGCTTTGCTCAAAAAAAGTGTTTATTAGTATTAAGAAAATATTTGGCCATTACTAAAGTAAGGCCATTTTAATAGGTAACATTTGACGTCTGTCAGTTTAGTGAAAGCAAATCGTACAATTACTCGTATCGGTCATTATTACAATAAATATGAAATCGTAATTGAAAAAGTTAAGCAATTGTGCAGTTCTAACAAAACGAAAAAATATATTATTTTATGCCCAGCGTTACAAGGTTACGTAGTTGAATTTTGATGAATTGTCAAATGTTACCTATTAAAATGGCCTTATTTTAGTAATGGCCCAATATTTTCTTAAAAAAGTACCCAATATAATTAAAAATGCAAAATTTTAAAAAGAGACATATTACTATTGATTGAAAATAGTTATTTATCCAACATGTGAGGAAAGTTCGTTTTTCCTATGAGTTTTGATTTTGAGTCTTGAGCGAACGAAGGATTGAAAAATAGAATCACGAGCGCAGCGAGTGATTATAAATTTCAATCCTGAGTAAGCGAAAGACTCAACAAAACGAATAGCAAATGAACTTGCTCACATGTTGCATACAAAACTTTTCACCACGACCAGCAAGAAAGTATTCAGTCATCATAGGTAAATAAATTAAATAGACACAAAGCAAATCAAAATAATTCTTTATTTTTTAAAATATCTGTGAAACTTAACATGAAAAAATCAGGCAAGGTTAGTTTCTGAACGGGATCATTACTTTCCTCACTGTTCAAGCAGTGAGGAAAAACCAACTTTCCTCACTGTTTTCGTAGAGGAAAGACACTTCTTTCGTGCGGGAGTGGTGAAATAGTTATTTTCACCACTCCCGCACGAAAGAAGTGTCTTTCCTCTACGAAAACAGTGAGGAAAGTTGGTTTTTCCTCACTGCTTGAACAGTGAGGAAAGTTGGTTTTTCCTCACTGTTTGAACAGTGAGGAAAGTAATGATCCCGTTCAGAAACTAACCTTGCCTGATTTTTTTATGTTAAGTTTTAAAGATATTTTAAAAAATAAATAATTTTGTGCTTAGAATAGAAATATTTATAGGTTAAGATTAATGTGTTTTATAAAATTT
Organism: Xanthia togata; assembly: GCA_963853775.1. Lineage (NCBI taxonomy): Eukaryota > Metazoa > Arthropoda > Insecta > Lepidoptera > Noctuidae > Xanthia > Xanthia togata. Next base: position 8,753,012 of record OY970788.1, on the reverse strand, counting down.
ATCAAATTATTGTAAGTGTATTGTTATAGTATTGTTCAGAAGCATTAAAAAAGTTTAATAAAATATTGAAAAAATACATCGTCAAATTTAGGATTATAATTTTTGAACGCACTCAAAGAAAGAAGCCTGTGATAGAAGCCTGTGAAAGCAGTACATTAGAAGCGCGAAAATTCAAGTTAAGTTTTGTTTACGTGCGATTTTGATTACTAAAAAAAATGAGTGATTCTAGTGAGGAAGATTTAAGTTTAACTCCAAAAGAGTTAAAAAACCTTGTTTCAAATGCTGAACTAAGTTTTTTGCCCAAAAAATCGAAGGAAAGATATCTTAAAACGTTTGATACCTTCAATCAATGGAGACTTTAAAAAAATGCGAAAACTTTCTCCGAAACGGTTTTGCTGTCTTATTTCATGGAAATTTCAAACACGAAGCAACCCAGTACATTGTGGAGTATTTATTCTATGATAAAATTAGTATTGGTAACGAAACATAACATAAATATAAAAGAATATCTTATGCTGATTTCATTTCTTTAAATACAGTCTTCTGGGTTCAAAAGCAAGAAATCAAAAGTTTTTACGGCAAATCAAGTTGAGAAATTTTTAAACGATGCCCCAGATGATACTTTTCTCGGATTAAAAGTAAGTTTACGTTTAATATTTTGTATTTCCTACAATTTTTCACCCTGGTTTAAAATAACTTGCTTGACTTTTGCTAGTTCTGGCAAAATTTCACAGATGGCGCTGATTTAATTATTTTGCTATACTTATTACAAATAAAATTACATTGTTTCAGGTATGTTTAATTATTGGAATATGTGGAGCAGAAATGTTAAATCTGCGCATTCAAGACGTAGAGAAACACTCAGAAAAATTACTGCTCATAAAATTACTTGAAACGAAGACCAAAATTAATAGATCTTTTGTGATAAGGGAAGATTATTGCGCTATTATCAATAAATACATTGCTTTACGACCTGATAAAATCAAAACCGACCGTCTTTTACTGCAATATTTGAATGGGAAGTGCAAGAGACAGCCCATGGGCATTAATAAAATTGGCGACGTGTCAAAAAAAATTGCGCAATTTTTAAATCTTGAAGATGTACACCTCTACACGGGACACTGCCTAAGAAGGACGTCGGCAACTCTTTTGTCCGATTCAGGAGCAGATCTTACATCATTAAAACGACACGGTGGCTGGCGGTCTAACACAGTCGCCGAAAGTTATATTGAAGATTCAATAGAAAATAAAACAAAAATCTGCAACAATATAATAAAATCAATAAACCTCAAACCATCAAGTAGATCTTTGTCGCCCCAGCCGTCAACATCAAGGGGAGGTGCTGAAATGGAACCTACAGACTCTTGGACGAAGCCGTCTACGACGACGTCGGCTAGTATTGCGGCAGAAGATACTGTCAATGCCCCACCTCAGGCCCCTTCTAATGATACAGGAATATCAAACACTCAAGTGAATAGTAATAAAACAACGATAAATGTACCCAATAAAAACGTTACTTTTAACTTGAAAAATTGCAGTAATTTTACATTTCATTTTTAAATTATTTTCATGAATAACAGCTCTTTTTATTTTATAATAAAGAATTATTTTGATTTGCTTTGTGACTGAATACTTTCTTGCTGGGAGTGGTGAAAAGTTTTGTATGCAACATGTGAGCAAGTTCATTTGCTATTCGTTTTGTTGAGTCTTTCGCTTACTCAGGATTGAAATTTATAATCACTCGCTGCGCTCGTGATTCTATTTTTCAATCCTTCGTTCGCTCAAGACTCAAAATCAAAACTCATAGGAAAAACGAACATTCCTCACATGTTGGATAAATAACTATTGTGCAACAAGAGAGCAAAGTTGTTTTTCACTCGGTGCGCTCGTGATTCTAGGTTTGAATCCTGAGCGCGGCGAGGGATTCAAAGACACGAGATGCAAATAACTTTGCTCTCGTGTAACACATATAACTTTTCACCTCAGCAGCGAGAATATACGACATGTAAAACAAACCCTGTCCGATCCGCGAGGTTGTTGTTAGGTATCGTACTGTGAGCATATTTATGTGGAAAATTTCTGGAAAACAAGAATGCCCACTTTTTTTTTTCAATGGTGAATTTTAACGGGTTACGATACGTTGGGAGCGGGCGGCCGTTGGTTAGCAGGTGTCTAAAAGTAACTTATGAGGCACGAACTTATGACCAGCACAGAAATCGGCTTAAAAAATAAAGTTACTTTGTCTCACGCTCGCAGCAAAATCGAATTTTGCTCACTGTCTATAGACAGCAAAACCTGCTTGTTTGAGGTGCTGAGGTGAAAATTATATTATTCAGTAAATGAATTTTTAAATGACATTGACTTTTATGTATTGAATAATTTAATGTTTTTTTCTCAACATCCAATTTTTATTCAAAATTGTATTAAGTGGTTTTATTTTTTAATGTATTGTGCTATGTTTCAAAGTTGTTTAATTTTATTTTCCATTATTTAATTTAATTTTCAATTTAGTGAACAATTTCATTAATGTTTGCATGCCTTTATATAAGGTAGATTCTACAAGGCTCACCCATCTTATTTTATGTACCTGCAATATATGCAAATAAAATTTACTTTACTAAAGTTGGGGAGTGGCAGTTATGTATGCCATGTCACAAGTATAATATCTACATACTCGTGACGTCATGGCACATTTTAACGCAACGTATCGCCGTAATCTTTTGATAAAGTAAAAAAAAAAATACGTGTCTAATATTTTTTATATAACAACAGACGGACAAAAAAATGTTTAGTCATCCAATATAACTAGTCTTGCCATAAATATCGTCAAGAATTTTTTTTTTTTTTTTTTTGCAAATAATATTTATTACTTTTACAGTGTGTTAGTTTAATACATAAATATAAAACAATTTAAAATATAAAAAGCTTATTAGAAGTGGTCTCCATTGGCTGCAATACAGTCCTTTAAACGTTGAGGCCAGTTATCAATAGAAGCACGCACTGGCAAAACAATTCAATTTTATTAATTACAAAATTGGGTCTTACAACACTAGACTCAAAAAGAATAGAGGAGGTTCAATGATTTTGATACCTCAGGATAGACACGTAGAGGAACTTCAAGCATGTAAGCAGTTGTATAAAACTGATTGTTTCGAAGTATGTGGAGTCAGAGATATTGAGACAAACTTATGTGTTTTTTGTTGCTATAGAACTCCCACCAATAGTACTTATGATAACTTCATGGATAGGCTTGAAAAACTGTTACAGCATTTCTACAAAAAATTATGTATAATTTGTGGTGACTTCAATATTAATGTCTTATAAGATGACACGAGAAACACTTCTTTCTTATCATTATTAACGTGCTACAACTTCAGGTACCTAATAAATACTCCCACCTTCAGAAGAAATAAATCGGAATCATGTATAGATAATATTTTAACAAATTTACCTGACACTCTTATAGAATGTACAAATGTTGATCACAATGGATTATCAGACGGCCACGCGGGTCTGTTCTGTACACTACGCTTAGATAAAGTTGAGTTGAAGAAGCGGTTAAATTATATGCGTCTTTGCAGAAGAAAATATAACGACAAGAACAAAAGTGACTTCAGGAAAAAGCTGTTAGAGACTGAGTGGAGCATAGGTATTAACACTTTTATAGGACAATTGAAAGATATGCATTCTTCATACTTTAAGAAGTGTAAACTAAAAGTTACGGTTAGAAGAAATAGGGGTTCTAAATGGATAACAAATGGAATAAGGACAGCCAGCAAAGTAAAACGGTTCCTTAATACCATAGATAAAACACAATGTGACAATTCAGTTCTAGAATATCGAAACAAGTACAACAGAATGTATAGAAAAGTATTAAGTTGTGCAAAAAGGAATGATGTCAGAAAACAAATAGAAATGGCATCTGATTCTAGTAGGGCGATATGGAAAATAGTAAATCGACAGCGCAACGTAACTAAAAACCTTGACAATGAACAAATTATACTTAAGATTGACAACACAGTTACTAATAATGCCTTAGACGTGACTAATATATTTTCAAAAAGGTTCGACAATATTGTCCACCTAAAATCTTGTGACCAAAAATTAGCAATTACATATCTAACTGAAAGTGTTAGCAGAGTAGATTCTAACATGAGTTTCGATGCAGTCACACCCTTAGAAATTTTTAATTTGGTTAAAAATATGCCCAATAAATCTACTGCTGGTTATGACGAAATTCCCCTGACTATTATTAAAGATAATATTGACCTATTGGCAACACCACTAGCATCGTTTTATAATGAGTGCATCGAGGCAGGCCTATTCCTTGATCAGTTTAAAATCGCTCGTGTGCTTCCAATTTTTAAGAAAGGTTTAAAAACAGATCCTGATAACTATAGGCCGATTTTCGTATTGCCTGTATTGTCAAAGATCTTCGAAAAAATTATGAAGAATAGGCTCATGAGGCACTTAAAAACTCACAATATATTAAATAGTCAGCAATCCGGATACCCAAAAACAATAGGAACCGTCGATGCTATTGAGGCGTTAATTAACGAGGTTGTCTGTAATTTAAATTACAAGCATAAAGTGGCGGGTATATTTCTGGACCTTAGTTCTGCCTTCGATACAGTAGACCATGAAATTCTTCTTGCCAAGTTGGAACATTATGGTATACGGGAGAACATATTGAAGCTATTCAGCTCCTATTTGCATAATAGACGTCAGTACATAGAGATTAAGTCGGTTGTAGATGGAGAAGAAAAAAATTATAAATCCAACCTAGTCACTGTATCTCGAGGTGTCCCTCAGGGCTCTGTTCTGGGCCCAATTTTCTTCATCCTATTCCTAAATGACTTGATTGAGTATATTAAAAGACGAATAACTGACATAACACTTATTATTTTTGCTGATGACACTAATGCAATAGTTTCTGCAGATAATATAATTAATTTAGAATCTAAGGTTAATACAGCCTTAAAAGCTTTTGAAAAATGGTTTGGTACAAATAATTTGAAACTAAAAATATAATAAATAAAACAAAATGTTTATTATTCAAGTCAACGGTACGAAATAACGCTAGTCTTAAGGTTGTGTCTTGTGGTAATAATGTCGAAGTAGTAGATAATGTTAAATTCTTGGGTGTCCACATTGACGCGTTATTAAACTGGAAGGTTGAGATATTGTCTATACAGAAGGCTGTTAGCTCTGCATGCTATGCAATCAGAAGCCTGAGGGATGAACTCACTTTGGCCCAGCTTAGGATGGTATACTTTGCTTTGGTCGAGTCAAGGCTCAGATATAGTATTGAGTTTTGGGGCAACAGCTACAAATACAATGTGCACTCGGCATTTGTAATTCAAAAAAGAGCCATAAGGACAATGCTCCGCATGAAGCAGACAGAATCGTGCAGGGACCACTTCATTAGACTTCACATTTTAACAGTGCCATGCCTCTATATTCTAGTGTTGTTAACCAACTTTGTTAAGAATTTGCACGAGACCGATGAGGAAAGACAAGCTAGATATAGCACTCGCAGGAAAGACTTACCTTTCACAATCCAGCCGAAATTGAATGTGGTTCATCACAGTCCCAGAGTTCAATCTGTTTTCCTATATAACAAGTTGCCAGTAGAATATAAAAGCATAAGTAGCACGAACTTATTTAAAAACAAATTGAAGACATATTTATTGAGGAAGGGCTATTACAGCATTGATGAGTTCATTAATGACAAGCGACAGCCACTATTTTAAAGTTTTATGAATTATTTGTTTATAAGTTTTAATTTTTTTTTTTAATCTGGATAATGAATTTTGAAATGAAATGTAATGTTGGTTATTATTTAATTTTTTGTTAATGACTTAGAGCTATAATTATTTATTTGAATATTTTAAATGCTGAATTTTGATATGACTGTAATGTTTTATTTTTTATTAATTGTTTATTATCAGTGTAATATTTTCAACACAATGTATTTTGTTATGAAATAAATGACTTATGACTAATGACTCTTTCCATGGGAAAATTCTTCACTGCCAATCGTATGGATGGTTTTAGAGACTCCAAATTATCATGGCGTTTAGAGCAAGCCGTACTCTCTAAAACTGACCATAAATCATAATCCAGCGGATTAAGATCGGGACAAGACGACGGCCAGTCTTCAGCTCTGATGAAGTCCGAAACGTTCACATCCAACCAAGACTGCGTGGACCGAGGTTTATGACCCGGCGCCGAGTCTTGTTGGAAAGACCATACTTGGTTATTGAATATGGTGTTGTTAAGGGGCTTAACTACCTTCTCAAGAATGGTATCTTGATACACTTGTGCCAATGTTTTGAAACCTTTTTCACAAAAATATAACTCTGTCACTCCTTCATAGCTAACACCCCACCAAACCATCACTGAAGTTGGATAATGCCCACGTTGCACTCTGTCGACTAATTGGGAAGCTTCCTTAGAGCTTTGAGCATAAATACGGTCATTTTGTTTGTTAAAATGTTGCTCAATTGTAAAGATTTTCTCATCCGTAAACAAAAAAAATCTGTGACCTCCCTTTGCGTACCGCTTCAGTAGTTGTTTCGATTTTACCACCCTATTCTTTTTTAAATTATCAGTTAAAAATATTACCAGTGTAAAATCTCCCGAGATAAAATCTTTTGCTTTCGGACAGGATTTCTTCGAATTCTTTCCCTTACTGCATTGACCACTTTTTTCGTACGAATACTACGTGGATGGCCAGATCTTTTTCTGTCACAAACAGAGGAGGTCTCATTGTACCTATTAATAGCCCGGTACACAAACATTTGACTAATACCAAGCGTGTGGAGAGTTTTAAAAATTGCATTTGGCTCCATACCAATTTTGTGTAATGCAATCACAGAGATTCGGTTCTCTTTATCACCCCACTCCATTTTAATATCGCAAAATATTGTACAATGTATTGGCGCAAAATTAGAAAACTCAAGGAACAATCGCATAAAAATGACAGATTCCAAATTCAAATGTAATATCTTTCTTATTTTTAATTGTAACAGTATTTATGGCCCGACTAAATAGAGGTTGCCCAGACATTTTCATAATTATTTTCTAAATCAGTAGTAGCTTCGACATAAATTCAGATAATCGGTTCTACCTATAATAACATTATTTTTAGATTACGACGCAAAAATTAGCACTCTTCTTAACCCCACCTAAAACTTAACCGTATCTTCGTTCCCACGACAAAACCACGCATGCCACACCCTAATAACCCACACATCATACCACTTAAGACCAGAAATCCCGATCAGGACTCACAGCTCCATAAACGTGGTAATAAATCACTTAACCGCGTAATGCGCGTTCAGATGTAATTACTGAACGCACAAGTAAGCCTGCAGTGTCTAATGCACCACAGTGTACAGGAGATTACGAGACGAGAAACTGAGCTCTAGATGTTGTGTGAGCTTTAAATAGGAGTGATTTGATGCCTATTATATACCGCGACATTTTTTTCGTCTTACAAAAGCAGTTCACTTCATGTATCCAACGACTACTAAACATTCATTTAAAAAAATGATATACCTATTGTAACGATTTTTTTAACTGCGCCTAGAGGTATCGGGTACTATAATATATATATATATCGGGACTAAAATGTCCATTATTTTGTTTATTAGAGGATTTATACCATTCTTGAAAAAAAGAGTATGATATCGTGTTCGGCTTTTGTTAGAAACAAGGAATCAATTACCAATTTAACAAAATGGTAATTGCCTTCCTTGGTTTATTTTCATTACTATTCATCCTTATTTCATCATCGTTATTTCTTTCCAATCAATCAATCAAATCCGCCAGCTTTCCATTTAGTTTGTTTGAATATTTTGACAGTCCATTAGAACCCTACACAAAATTATTTACTTAAATAATATTTATTATGAACTTGTTTATAGATCGATTATGTTAAGTAAAACCCCAACAATTTTCACAAATATATCTGGATACTCGTCTTGATTATTCGAACTCTCCAAATGCGGCGGAATCCATCGCAAAAAATATCAGTTCAAAGAAAATTCTAAAGCCCCTAAACACTGAATCCACACGATCAAAATAATTAAGAGAGCTATTACGATAGAATACGGGCCTTACACGAATGTAGTTATACAAGCGTTGATGTAACTTATACGTGCAATAACTCACCGGACGGTGCCGGACAACGGCCGGACAGCGGCCGGACGGCGGCTTACGCAGGCTTAGCTTCCGACGCCGGGACCCACTGGGATCCACCGTAATTATGTTAGTAATCTACCTTTATGACTCGTTTACATTACTATCAAAACAGATATGAATAAACTCAACTTTTAAAGATTGAAGGATTTTAAGCGAAAGCCGAACATTACGCCATAAGCACACCTCCGCCGCGGAACCATAGCAGCGAAACCGCAGTAGTTTAATTCAACTTTTTCATAGACCGTGTCTTTGGTTTGGATTTTTGTAGTGTTTGTCTTCTTTGGATCAACTTTTTCGTGTGGACTGGCAGTATACTTGTCCAATTCGACGTGTGAGGTACCAAAGTTTTTCCGACTTTTCTTTTTTGTTTCCAATATCAATGAGGCTCTGACAAGTCTATGATCTGAAGGCAAAGTGACATTTAAAACTTGCATGTTTTGGATACTTATAAGTTTGTTAGTTAAAATGTAGTCTATTTCGTTTTTTGTGGTGCCATCTGGAGATCTCCAAGTCCATCTTTGATTTTTTTCTTTTGAAATTAGTGTTCATTATGCTTAAGTTGTTTTCAAAACCAAATTCAATGAGTCTATCTCCTCTGCTGTTTCTGTGACCATAGCCGTGACTTCTTGTCACTAATTTTTCATTAGGTTTTGGTTGGCCAATCTTCGCATTAAAGTCACCCATGACTATTGTATTTCTTCCTGATAGTTGTAAAGCTCTGTCAACAGTGTTGCAGAAAGATGCTGCAAGTGATGAAGAACTACATTCTTCATCACTTGCAGCTTCAGTTGGAGAGTAAACTTGAATAATGCTTGTTTCGAAGTTATTGAATTTTATATTTAGTAGTGCTACTCTCGTGCTACTTTAGTGATTCCATTAGCTTTATCAAACGTCTATAAGTCGACAAAGTTCGGACATTGTATGTTGCTATGTATAAAACATTACTTTCATTTATGGTTGAGTTCACTGTAGAGTTGCTTGAAGGGTTATTTCTCTTCCTTGAGGGTTTTGGTCTACAGCTCCCGCGGGGACCAGCTGTGTTGGGAGTGAAGAGGGGGTGCTTGTTAGTTGGTACTCTGAACAGTTTTTGTATTGTATGTTATCTTCGTTGTTGGTACGATTATCTTCGTTGTTGGTACGATTATCTTCGTTGTTGGTACGATTTATGGTGTGAAGAAATTTGTTATATCGTCTGTCTTGTATTTCTTCGTTGGCCCACAACGGCTCTGCTATTTTCCGGTGATGCAGACATGTTTCTTTTCTTAGTGTTTGAGTTTTCGTGCATTTTGTTAATATTCTCATTCTTTTCATTTTTTCCAGGATAATTAGTTGGTCGTATATTAATATAGCCCTTTTTTCATTTTCCTTTGCTGTTTTAAGTTGCTCCTGTAATTCTTTGCGTTTGTGGAGTACATCTTTAGGGAAGTCTTCTTTGAAGTACTAAGATTTTCCTTCAATTGTTTTTTATTTTTGTTTTTAAGAAGCTGTGTTTTCTCCTTTATTGTGGTAAATTTAATTAGGACAAGTCTGACCGTTTCACCCTTTTTACCTAATCGTATGGCCGTTTCAATGCTGTTAGTGTCGCAAGTGATCTTTAAATCTTGGTTGATTTTTCCGACGATGTTTTCTATTATATATTTTTCCTCTTATATTTCTTCTGGAATACCAAAGTAAACTAAGTTTTTTCTCCTGATATATCTTTCAAAATAGTCTGTTTTTCTTTTTGCTCTTCAATTTTCTCCTCTAAAATAGCTTGTTTTGTTTCAATAATTTCCAACCTTTCATTGACCTTGGTATTTATAGTGTTAGTAATTTCCACTTGCTTAATTACTGTCGTCTGCGCTTTTTGTTGTTTTATTTCTTCTTGAATATTTTTTTACATTTCCTTGATTTCTTCCATCCTTATTTAATCGTATTTTAATGTAAAAGTAGAAGTGTTAATCTGGTAGTGGTAAAGTTGTGGCTTTTAGACAATAGATGGCGTTAATTTTCTTTCTAGTTTGAGGAACGATCGCACTACGGTATCAGTCATCCACATACTGCGTCTCAGACTCTGATGCTTGAGAAAGTTCAGAAAACCTTCCTGAGATTTTTGTATCAAAGGCGGTACCACTTCTTCCCATTCATGTACCCAACCAATTATTTACTAGGGGTATTAGGCTTCAATTCGTTGGAGGTTAGAAGGGGTTTTGATCAGCTCGCGGTTGCCTGTAAGACCTTAAGTGGTCGGATTGACTGCCCTGAACTCCACGGACTTTCTGCCGTCTATTTGTGCCCGACAAATACCTTGGGCACCGTCAAAGCCGCCGTCACAATCTGTTCGCGCCACCGCTATCTAGATCTGTCGCTAGAGCCGAATCCCCAGTATGTCGAACCCTAAGGATGCTAAACGCCCTCCTGACTGCTGACCCTGAATGTGATGTGTTTGCTGATGAATGGAAGAAGATAATGTCTGGAATTTTGAAAAAGACAATATGCTAGGGTGTCCACTGTTACATATTAGTTTGTGACGTGTTTAATTTATTCAACTATTTAATCAAATAATTATTAATAATTTTATCCACGTACTAAATCAAATTGTATTGTACCTACATGTTTGTTTTATGTTATTGTTATTTTTCATTTTTATTTTATTTTTCTCAATTCTATGTTAATTAATGTAATTAGACCTGTGCCGTTTTAATTAACTATAAATAAATAAATAAAAATTAAAAAAAACATTTTACGTTGGGATCGCTGCTTCCCAATAGATGGCGCATCTGCTAGTCCTCAACAGATGTCGCTGCCGGTCGCTGCGATCTTTTATTTTTGCTGTGTAATGTGTGGTTTGTAGGTTAGGATTTCAAACTTGCCTTTATTGCTTATTTTACTCACTTTTTTTGCTTTGTACACCTTAGGAGTTTATAAACTACTTCATGTAACAGTTTTCCAGCAGACGATTTGTGTTTGTGACGTTGTCACTTTTTTCTTACTCTGCGGTTTATCTCTTGTTACTATTGATTTCTTCTGTAATTAAGCACTTCACACGTTACACAGTGCGCGTCAACTGTATTTGTGACTTGTTAGATGATACACACTTCGAAATAGACGTTTTAGACACTTTTTATGATTTTATTTTAGGGAACGATTCAAAACAGCTGTTAACGGCACAACGGTGGCGCCCTCTGGTCATCTCTATCGACTCTATTTTAATTCTGCAGAAAAGAGCCATTACAGCAATATATTCTCTCCGCGACCGCGATTCTCTAAGGGAACTGTTTAAAAATATTAACATCATGACGGTACCTTGTCAATATATCTATGAAAATATCATGTACGTCAGAAAAAATCTTAATCTTTTCAGTAAAAGAGGTGAAAGACAAAATTACCGTACGAGAAGGTGTGTTGGATCGTTAAGTTCCCTTCAAAATGGTTGAGCTAAACGGTGCTGATCCATGCGTCATGTTCGTGAATGGGCACCGTCAGTAGGAATTGGTCATGTCTTATCTGCCACTGCTTATTTTAATTTTTGGATTGTTATTATCTTTTTATCACGGATGATTTTTACGTGCACGTCTTTCTACATTGTGCTCACATGTATAATTTCAAAATGAATGATCTAACCAATATTTTGTAACAATATTATGATTTAAAAGAGTGTCCGTGGAGTTTCTTGCCCGTTCTTCTCCATAGGAACCTACGCTTTAGAATGGTCTGACTGACTGACCCCTTGACAAGTGCCTGTAAATGGTTTAATTGAAATAAATACTTTGAGTTTGAGTTCATGTTCCGCTACTAGAGTTTCGCTACTCGAATCTAGAATAGCGGAACATGACGCGAGTCAGTTGAATTGAACTACTGCGGTTTCGCTGCTATGGTTTCGCGGCGGAGATGTGCCCGGTGTTAGTGCGCGACAGCTCTACGTCTCGGTTCATAACACGCCGTTCATTATGTGTGGCTCGCAAACATTTTATAGTAACTAAAAATAGAATGGATAGATAAACCATTAATTTATTGCACCCAAAAGACACACAAAGGTACAGTTAAATGATAATAAGACAAGATGCCAATAATACTATCATCAAAAAAGTGCTTTAGACACCATCGCTACCTGTTGCTTAATGCACGTAATTTTTAAATATTTATTTCAAAATGTAAATTTATGTAAAATACTTTAATTACAATCTAGTGCTGTAGTAAATCAGTGAAAGCCGGTGGACGGTAATTCAATATGTCGGCTTCGGTTAACATACATTATACAACGTCAGTAGACTCGCAGAATCCAGTGTAATTATGAAATATAGTCCTGATGTTATTACATGTACCTAAATGCTTTATGGTTATTATTTTCATACATAAAATACGAGCAGATATTTTATAGAAAATAGTGCCGCGTTGGTGTAGTGGTCGGAAGCGCGACTGCAGAGCTTGTGGTCCTGAGGACCGAAACAAAATGACATACTCTCAGTTGTCTATCGTTGGGCTCCTTAAGTTCTGAGTTGAGCTACACGATTACTGACAATTGCGTGTACCGACTGGACAGGTCCACTTAAATCGGCGTGGTTCTTTCCTCAAAAATCCATCTCAGACATGGACGTTTTAAAAAAAAGTGTACAATATTCCAGTGGCCAATTGGCCGCAACAGTTATTTTATTAATATTATGTACCAATAGTTGGCGAGCCCATTGCCAACAACTAATCCAGAGTCCGGGCTGCTATTGAGAATTTTAATAATAGCAAAAACCCATCAATAACATGTTCGCACTTCGCTTTCAAAGCGTTTCGCATAGCTCCAACGACTGATAAAATGAAGGTAAATGAAATTTATTTCTGTAAATTGGTTCAAAAAACACTTTTACACGTCAAAATTAAATAAAAATGTTTTTAAAACTAATGAGTTCTGTGTTCCCTAACTACTCTGAGAAGAAAGACGAAAACAAATTCACAGTCACAGTCTCTTTTAAAGTGCAGACATAATCTTGGTCAGGCCATATGAGGGCCGTGCATATTAATATCTGAGATGGACTTTTGAGGAAAGAACCACGCCGATTTAAGTGGACCTGTCTAGTCGGTACACGCAATTGTCAGTAATCGTGTAGCTCAACTCAGAACTTAAGGAGCCCAACGATAGACAACTGAGAGTATATCATTTTGTTTCGGTCCTCAGGACCACAAGCTCTGCTGTCGCGCTTCCGACCACTACACCAACGCGGCACTATTTTCTATAAAATATCTGCTCGTATTTTATGTATGAAAATAATAACCATAAAGCATTTAGGTACAGGTAATAACATCAGGACTATATTTCATAATTACACTGGATTCTGCGAGTCTACTGACGTTGGATAATGTATGTTAACAGAAGCCGACATATTGAATTACCGTCCAACGGCTTTCACTGATTTACTACAGCACTAGATTGTAATCAAAGTATTTTACATAAATTTACATTTTGAAATAAATATTTAAAAATTACGTGCAGTATGCAACAGGTAGCGATGGTGTCTAAAGCACTTTTTTGATGATAGTATTATTGGCATCTTGTCTTATTATCATTTAACTGTACCTTTGTGTGTCTTTTGGGTGCAATAAATTAATGGTTTATCTATCCATTCTATTTTTAGTTACTATAAAATGTTTGCGAGCCACACATAATGAACGGCGTGTTATGAACCGAGACGTAGAGCTGTCGCGCACTAACACCGGGCACATCTCCGCCGCGAAACCATAGCAGCGAAACCGCAGTAGTTCAATTCAACTGACTCGCGTCATGTTCCGCTATTCTAGATTCGAGTAGCGAAACTCTAGTAGCGGAACATGAACTCAAACTCAAAGCATTTATTTCAATTAAACCATTTACAGGCACTTGTCAAGGGGTCAGTCAGTCAGACCATTCTAAAGCGCAGGTTCCTATGGAGAAGAACGGGCAAGAAACTCCACGGACACTCTTTTAAATCATAATATTGTTACAAAATATTGGTTAGATCATTCATGTTGAAATTATACATGTGAGCACAATGTAGAAAGACGTGCACGTAAAAATCATCCGTGATAAAAAGATAATAACAATCCAAAAATTAAAATAAGCAGTGGCAGATAAGACATGACCAATTCCTACTGACGGTGCCCATTCACGAACATGACGCATGGATCAGCACCATTTAGCTCAACCATTTTGAAGGGAACTTAACGATCCAACACACCTTCTCGTACGGTAATTGTGTCTTTCACCTCTTTTACTGAAAAGATTAAGATTTTTCCTGACGTACATGATATTTTCATAGATATATTGACAAGGTACCGTCATGATGTTAATATTTTTAAACGGTTCCCTTAGAGAATCGCGGTCGCGGAGAGAATATATTGCTGTAATGGCTCTTTTCTGCAGAATAAAAATAGAGTCGATAGAGATGACCAGAGGGCGCCACCGTTGTGCCGTTAACAGCTGTTTTGAATCGTTCCCTAAAATAAAATCATTAAAAGTGTCTAAAACGTCTATTTCGAAGTGTGTATCATCTAACAAGTCACAAATACAGTTGACGCGCACTGTGTAACGTGTGAAGTGCTTAATTACAGAAGAAATCAATAGTAACAAGAGATAAACCGCAGAGTAAGAAAAAAGTGACAACGTCACAAATACAAATCGTCTGCTGGAAAACTGTTACATGAAGTAGTTTATAAACTCCTAAGGTGTACAAAGCAAAAAAAGTGAGTAAAATAAGCAATAAAGGCAAGTTTGAAATCCTAACCTACAAACCACACATTACACAGCAAAAATAAAAGATCGCAGCGACCGGCAGCGACATCTGTTGAGGACTAGCAGATGCGCCATCTATTGGGAAGCAGCGATCCCAACGTAAAATGTTTTTTTTAATTTTTTATTTATTTATTTATAGTTAATTAAAACGGCACAGGTCCAATTACATTAATTAACATAGAACGAGACAATTTTACAAGAAATTATAAAATTTCAAAATAAGTATTTTTGCAATGTTATATTAAAATGTAATAAAAAATCTTGATACTGATCTGATAGTAAAAATATTCAGGAATGACATAAAAAAACAAAACGAGAAAAAATCACGAATTGTAGAAATGGCAGCTGATTTTGTAAGACTACGATTTTTATTTAAAATATCAAAAATATCAATAATTGGTCATCCATGGGCATATGGCGATTTAGGTGGGGTAAATGATAGATAGTAATCTGGCCGATCGACAGTTTCAAGGTTATCCATTATTTACGCCACACCCTGTATACTTCTGCCTCCGAACCCATTATCATCTCCGTAAATCTAATATAACCTACCTAATGTATTAAGGTAAAGTTAATAAATAGATAAATAATAATTTTATTTTCAAATTTACAATTTATATAGCATAGGTTATTATTATGACAATATTGTTTTTAAAATTGCATGAGTCACTGAATATCTCCACTGGCTCCCAATTGGCTGGCTGGCTGGCTGACTGGCTAAGATTAATCTTGTGTTATGGGTGCCAGGGCTCTCTCTATTCCTCCCCAGTGGCGTCAGCGTCGTCTGTTACGCTGACGACACGTTGGTCCTAGCGCAGGGGAGGTCACACCAGGCGGCGGCTGAACTAGTGACACACGGGGTTGCGACAATCGTGGCCAGAATCCGGCAGTTGGGACTCGGGGTGGCACTGCACAAGTCCGAGGCCATGTGTTTTCATGGTCCTCGGAACGCGCCACCGTTGGGTTCCCAAATAACGGTAGGAAGGGTTCTCATCGGTGTCGAGTCGACGATGAAGTACCTGGGACTCGTCCCCGACAGTCGGTGGAACTTCGTGGAGCATTTCCGACGTTTGGCTCCCAGACTGGAGCGGGCCGGGGCTGCCTTGAAGCGGCTCCTGCCCAATCTAGTGGGTCCAAACGCCTCCTGCCGGAGGCTATACGCGGGGATCGTGCGGTCCGGGAGGTTTCGGGAGGTTCTTGTTCGGTATCAGGCAGGAGGAAACGCCCGGGTGTCATCACTGCGTGGATCGCCCGGAAGACACGGTGGAGCATACGGTGGAGGTCTGCCCGGCTTGGGCAGAGCACCGCCGTGTCCTCGTGGAGGCGCTCGGTGGCGAGGATCTCTCGCATCCGGCCCTAGTCCCGGCCATGGTACGGAGCGAGAGGGCATGGGAGACCGTCACCTACTTCTGCGAAGCAGTTATGCTCGCGAAGGAGGAGGCGGAACGCGTGAGGGAGAGGCAAAATTCGCGCCCTCACGCCCCTAGCCGCCGCAGGAGGAGATGCCCTGGGCGTCGGGAATCGATCGTGGATTCCCGGCCACCGTAGGCGCGGGCTTGCGGACGGTGAGCAATGGGTAGCTCGCCGTCCGGTAAGGACCAATCCCAGGTCGACGGTGCGTTGTGTTCCACGCGCGCCTCACACGCCTTCCCACTCCACCCAGAGCGGGAGAAGTCATTTGATGATTTCCCACCCAAAAAAAAATAAAATAAGAAGCTCTCTCTATTAATACATTTTTTTATTTATATCAACTAGTATGGAGTTACATTGCGTAAGATAAATATTTAAAAGAACAAAAAAGAATAATATTTCCTGGAGAAAACATTTTGACTCTCTTGTGAACTCCCTAAGCGAAATCCGTAGTTTTGGCCGATGTTACGGGCACTCCGTTCTCCGTCTCACTTACGATAATTATTATGTCGGCCGAACTACGGATTTCGCTTAGGGAGTAGACCCCCAGATTACGATCTAATAAATGAAGGACTGAAATTAAAGGCATAATAACAAATTGAAAACTACTTTCATCAAAATTAATTTCAAATTTCTGGCTGAGACTGGATCAAACTGTAACTATTCGATATTAATATCCCACGAAACTTTTAAACCTCAATCAATCGGCCTATAGAAAATATCAGTTAGTTTTGATTTAATGAATGTAGAATTTGTTTTTTGGTCAGTTACTTGAAGGTGGCTCTTTCCAAAACCCCATCCATCCGATTTAGAAATTGTTTTTTCGATATGAATCAGAGCGAAATAAATAATTACATTATATAGGTCTATAATATTTCTATACAAGTTTTGAAAAAGTATCCTATGTCCTATCATGGTCTACGCATGTGCCAAATTTCATCCAAATCAGTTCAGCCATTTTAGCGTGAAAGCGTAACAAACAAAAAAACTCACTTTCGCATTTATAATATTAGTTAGGATTATTACTACAGATAAACGCGATCAGTCGCAACTTAATTAATTAAAATGAAGTTAAAGTGAATAACAATAATTGATTAACTGACTGAATGAAGGGATCCATGGCGAACTAAGCGGTCTCAATTAGTAAACGGAGTCCTGGTCATTAAAATTTTCATTCAAAACAATTTCAGTATTTCCGTGTTGAGTGTGTATCCCCTGCGATGATATGACCATAAGATGTATAGCGGGCAGGAAAATTCTGTATTTAGTATGTGATTAGCTTTTGCCCACGGCTTCGCCCGCGTAGAGGTCGGAAAATTATGCCAAGGTAACGTACTTCGGGATAAAAAGTATCCTATGTCCTAACCCAGGTCATGGCCTAGTCATTGGCCAAATTTCATCCAAATCTGTTCAGCCATTTTAACATGAAAGCGTAACTAACATAAAAATAAACAAACTCACTTTCGCATTTATCGTGAAAAGATTATGATAATCGAGGGGTCAGAATCTGTGGTCTTGAGTCCATTGCATGTACATATAGGTAGGATGGATCAAAATAATCGTGGTAGTTAATCATTTGCTTAGGATACAATCCTGCGCTAACGAACCTCAATCACAATCAAAGGACCATGAGTCAAATTGGGCTCAGTGTCCAACAGAGTTATAGCATACGCCATTGTGAAGGATTTTGTTTGTACTAAAATTGTTACTATGGGCACCACCTTCAATTCCATTGCAGAAAAAAGATATGCACCTAAATAGGTTTTGTAGAAAAAGACAATTGTTAGGAGTCGTAAAACTTATTGAAACAATATATTCATTCTTAAAATGCTTAAATAGTGGTAAACAATAGATGCGCCTGCGCCCGTGTGATTTACAACACTCTCCATCCCTTTTACACCTCCCGGACGCCTGCGCGGGCGCCCGTCTATTTAGACGACATTATTATTGATATTGATTGAAATGTTAATAAAAATAATGTTAACTGTTAGCAGCTGTTTTATTTTTTATGTATACATTAAACCTGGAATTAAAACTAGTTAAAGATGTTCAATAACAAAACCTACAATGCCATAACAGCACTACTTTTTGCAGAATTTTAGTTTATTTATGGTCGGAGAAAAATATTTATAGCAAAATAACCCCATGGATTCTTCGCGGTCTCATCTCTGTTGGTGGGTGAGCCCAGGCTTCATACATTTTTGCCCATGGTCCTTTAGACCTTAAAAACTTTAAGGAGTATTACATTGTCTATTAAATACTATTTATTGCATTAAGCTATCATTTTTAGTTTCCGAGATTTTTAACATTCTTTAAGTGACCCGGATTCATTGCTCTCGAGTGTATATACGTTACCGTACCGAGATAGAACTCACATTGCCAATCACTTACTAAAAACTTTTACGTCATTCGTTGACCGTAAATGTCCTACTTTAGGTTGATGTAGATATGTGGTTTATTTAAATGGGTACTATGACGTTATCCATCAGCATTCTGAAACTAATGTCGAGAAACTGCCATACTTTGGGAGGCAAATTAGTGTTGGCATTACTAAAAGTCTATATACCCTGGGATTGTCCGCAAAAGACGTCAATTTCATAAGATAAGGTTACAAATATGCTGTAAACAACAAGTTAGTTAGTTTGCCTAATCCTCCGATTTTAAATAAAGTTTGACTAGGTACTAGAAGCCGCAAAAGCAACTAGCCACATCATTATAACCCCCATATTCTTTAATCCTCGTCTCAGCCCCTTAATCTGCGTGCTACCTTAAGTCCGTGTAATTACCTGAGATCCGGGGCAAAAGAAAACACCCTGGTTCGAACGATGGAAGGTTCAGAAACACCCTAAGTGCCAGATTTTAGTAAATTATTCACCGTATTATAGATACTTTGTTTCTCGTTAGGGGTGAAGTGGTATTGAATAGAGGTTTAAGCGTCGTGCAGACCGGCGCGACGCGAATTTTTAACAATACAATTACTTAGAAAACTTCACGGTAGAACAATTTATTACCGGTGTCGCATCGCGCGACAAGGCGCGCTGGTCTGCACGAGCCTTTAATCGAGTAATGAGCGGGAATCGATTGAAGTGTGTCTTATTTTTTTGTGGAGTTCACCTTTCAGACTCAGAAATGATATTAAATAATTTACACAGAAATAATGTCTGTAGTGTTTGTAATTTTTACGAGAAACTATCACGTGAATAATAATAAACGGATGTATACGAGTAATAAAGCAAATGTGTGTTTCGCCTCATAAATAGTATTTCCGTTTGAGTCTGAAACTTGCAGTTGGGCCGTGACTAAAACCGTTCATAGTCCTAAAACTAACTTTGTATGTAATGTTCGATAAACGGAACTCCGACTGAAGCGTAATAATTTTACTATAAACAGCATATTATTTGGACATGGTGGGCTTTATTTATAAAAGTTGCTTGAAGTTAAGTAATGATTAGCGACTGTTTATCCATAAATTTTTGACATTTAAACGTCTCTTAATTATAAGCAACGTTTATAAATAAAGGGAATTATCTATACCTCTTGATACCTCTCCTCGACCTTCCCTTGATAACCTATTTATACATTCGTATTAGTGTTGCCCAAAATCAGTCTTGGTCTTGCATTTTCGCAAGACCAAGACCAACTTATCATAACAAGACTAAGACCAAGATTGACCCCTGCAAGACTTGAGCAAGAAAAAAACTAAGCCTGCAAGACTCTTGCGTCTCGCAGTTAAGTCAAACTGAGATTTGGGCGATAATAAGAAGGCATTTATTTGGTTTCAATACCGATTTTGATAGACATTCCCCAGTATCAAAACCATATCGTCATAACTCTAAAAGGTATTGTATTTATTATTATATTTAGACTATTTAATAAGTAGCGTGTTACACACAAATATATTATGTTCCCATGTGATAAAAATATACCTAGCATAAAATAAAATAGGTATCTTTCTAGAAAAGTTCATACCTTATTAGCCATAGTTACCTACCTATAATAATATATCCTTGTATAAATCTTATGTGAAGATCTAACGTTAGTAGGTTGGTACGTGCTTAAAATTGTAACCAATGAAATTATACAAAATTAAGTAGGTACTTACGTTTCAAAGTTTATATTATTTTTCTATTCAGCAAAATTTTAAACTAACAGCGAGTCGAGTAGGTCTAGTAACACAGTTTTTGCGCCAGCCAATGTTATGGTACATTACGCGAAAAAACCTTTGGTCGACCGTTGTACTTATTTGATAATTTACCGACAAAGCCGCGCTTTATCAAAGACTGTGCGACAAGTGTATCACAATATTTAACACTGTTTGATCGCCGCATTCGCCGCCACATAGTATGGATATATATGTATACAAAATGTTAACCTATTTTGGTAGGGTTGGCACAGGAGGATAAAATTAAACGACCTTGAAGATGTCTCAGCAGTAGGTAGGTATAAATTGAAAGCTCTGAGTTTCTTGTATACATACATTCTCACACTGGCTCGAACTCGAACACTACAGCGTTTAAAGCTGTCCGGCGAGATGATAATTATGTATATTATCTTTTACAAAACTTTTTGATGGTAAAACAATATAACTAAGTAGGTACATAACGCATTTGTTGAATTGCGAATATTTTGACTTTGAAATAATCATTGTTAATATCGGTAAATGGTAGATAGTCAGCGATATACCTACTAAAATGTGTGCAGCAAGGTTGTAAATTTTATATGCCATGTCAGTGTTTTCCATATTTATGTTAATTTTAAAAATACTCTAAGTTAAATTTCGAGTTTACCATTCAATTACACACAGCAAAATTATTGAAAAACAAAAATTACAAAAACGAAAAAATATTCAATCGTACCTAGTTACTAAAAAGTTGATAAACGTTGTATTTATTTAATTTTATCCGTCTGTGCTAAATACCAAAATAGGTAAAAAATTTGTCCGCTCCTAGACTTTGTGTCGCCGCCGCTCATTACTGTCAAGTTAATTTATTGAATTTGGTGGTTCACTATGCCTCTGTCAATTTAAGCACAAAATGTACCTACTCTGTTACGTTGTTCTAACGTGTATAATAAAATAGCAATAGGCTATAGATAATTGCAAGACTTGCAAGACCAAGACCAGGTGTATTGGCGCAAAACCAAGCCCAAGACTGGTCTAAGTCTCGTCTTGGTCTTGCATTTGGGCAAAACTAATTCTTATAGAAGAGTTAAAGCTACATCAATGCTGTATCCTTGTCACAGACGGAGATATGCTCGAGCGCGCTGACTGACGTCATCCACGCCGTCATCAATGGGACTGACGGCTGCCTCTTCTGCTTCGGACACGCAGGACTTGGTAAGATATAAGTACCTACACTACATTAAACTTAACAAGAAGATATTGTGTAAGACGAGGCCTTGGCTCTGCAGTGGGACAATATAGACTATTATTATGATGTTCTAGCTTCCGCCAGCGCGGCAGCGGCTTCGCCCGCGTGATATCTTTAGAAATTATAGCCTAAATTACTCAGTGATAATACAGCAAACGATATATGAAAGAATTTTTAAAATCGATACAGTATTTTTGAGTTTATTAATTACTAACAAAACACATACAAACATACAAAAAATTAAATCTTTTCTCTTTATAACATTAGTGTGGATGTAAATATTATTTAGATGTTTATGATTAACTGTTTGTTAATTGGACGGAATGGACAAATTGAAACATTCCTCGTCTGATTAATTAATGGGTAGGTATTGAGATTACTATTAGTAATTACAAGCTAATGGCAACATAATCAAGAGAGTTTATTGTAGAGTTGTACAGTTGCGTATTATATTCTGTTTGTTAGTACGTAGAAATTATTTTTCATCAGCCTCTTAAAAACACTTCAAAACACCAATAAACAGCAAATTAAACGATATAAGTCTAAGATAAGTTACATGTTTATCGTACAGAAGACTCTTTGAGATAATAATCAAGTTCTCACGTTAATCCAGAAGCGTTGATTAAAAAGTGCGAAACTGTACCATATAGGGTTGGCACGCTTTCATATTAAAATAAAATATGTTCGTAACTAATGAACCATTGTACTATGGTATGTACTCGTGTGGAGATTAGCTACCGCAAATAATTTAAGTTATTTAAGCTTTTATGTAATACAAGAATATTCTTAATAAAACATGTTTTTGAAGTGACTTATGCATAATACGGTAAAAGGAATCATTCTAGAATTAAATTTAAAAAAAATCAAAATCTTGAAATTCTTAAAAAAATAAAATTTTACAAAAAGGAAACGACGGAAACTCCAACTTAACGACTTAACGAACTACAACGTTTTCAATGTGGAACCACCACTCATTCAGAAGGTGGGTAGCCCTAATTATGCACTATAAAGTATGAAACTTCTCACTCGGCTCGGGCGGTGGGATTTGCATCTAAATGGCAAAGAGTCGGGAGAGCTCTTAATTGAAAGTTTGATAAATATGCCTATCTCCTTCTCGCTTGCACACTGGTATGGCAAAACTTTGATATTAAAACTGGGATTTCAAGTTAACACTATAATTGTTAGGTTAAAGGTAGTTTGAAGTCCGGTTTAAATAAATTATGGATAGAATCCATCTTTGTTCTAGGACATCGTTTTTTATTTTATTTGCCGGGCCTATAAGAGCGTTCATTTTTCAAAGATTTTTTTCTTTTTGTTTTCTAGTTTAAGCTAGACGCTTTCAGTAGTCTTGGTTTCTGTAGTAATTTGATTTACAGTACCTTTAAGTAATTAAAATTAACATAAACAGTGATCCTGACAAAGAAGATATAGTAGAAACATCAAACCACGATTAAAACCTACCCAATTAAAAGATTCAAATTCCAATAAACACGACATTATAACTTTAAAATATGAAAAAAGCCAACAACGCTAACAGTATTACCAACCTATTAATAAGCTCCAGACACGAAATCAATTTAGCAAGTTGCGCGGGATTATCCGAACGATGCGATCAAGATAATACCACAAACAAACAATTGCGAAATGGGCTTATACTTTCATTAACACAAAACAACCAACGACTAAAAAGGAAAGAGGTAATTTACCCCATCCTCCCCTCATAGATTAAGGTTTCAGATGCAAATTGAATGCCTCGCGAGATGAAAGTTTTGGGGAAACGCGGCGATGTTGGCACTAAACCCGGGCTTACTCACACATCCCAGTTATTCGGGATCGTAGATCCAACTGAGTGAATAATTTGAACCTCGTTTTAATTATTGAAGGATTTTGGAAGCCACGTGGAGCTAAGTGAACTTACCTGGCATTAAAAGTGATTTCTTGTGTTCATTATTCTGCCATCGTAAATTTATTCCGCGGTTTTTGGTGTTTGAGTGGAGCTGCTCATATCAACTTTTTATTTATGTATGTACTCTTAGTCAAAAGTAAGTTTTTGCAGGGAGTTTGAATGAATTTATCTTAAAACGAGAATAGGATTTTGGCGATCGTATTTTTTTTTCTCCTAAATAGTTTTTAACCAGAGATTGTAATATTTCGATATTATGATAATAATATTTCTGAATATGGTATTGTTCTAAGTTAACTACTTACATTTTTTAACTCATAACCATTAGTCAATCATAGGTATGCCAAAATCAGTCATTTTCAAGGATTCTCTATCAACATTGTATGTGTGTTAACGAACTGTATCTCAAGTCTCCATTTCTCCGTCCAGGTAAATCCTACACAATGTTGGGGCGGCCGGACTCACCAGCAGCACTGGGTGCGATACCCTGTGCCATCACCTGGCTGTTCCGAGGTATAGCAGAGCAGAGACACAAGTGTGGCACACGGTTCTCCGTGAGGGTGTCAGCAGTAGAGCTGTGTACCAATACCAACCAGATCCGGGACTTGTTAGCGCCTTATCAAAATGGTGAGATATATATTGAGTTACAAGCACGTTAAAAAGTTAAATTAGTGCTCATTTAAAACGAAAACCTTTTTTTATTTTCTAGTACCTACATAATTATCTACTTACTAAAATCTTAAATTCATTCGTTCATTCACTGACTGACAACGCACACCCTAAACTGCTGTGTCTTGAAGCATGAAATTTCGCACAAGAGTTCCTTGTGTATGTTCCTTGGTGAGCACTAACGAACGATTTTTGGATGAAAGTTTGTAAGGAAGTCCGACATATTTTCCGATGTGAATACACATCGGGTAAGCGAACGGCTTGTTGTGAAGATGTCAAATAAATTAGTCATTAATAGAAAATAATCAGATTGATAACGACAGCAAACAGTAAATGCGTCACGCTATGCCTGCATAGTTTTGCATATACGATCAAACTGTAGATGCAAACATGAACGTATTTGAGAGAAAACTGTAGTTCTCCTGAATTAAGTAACTCGATTGGATAGGCGTGTGTACTTCCGCACGGTCATGCATAACCTAGCGTGTATCGTTGGATAAAGAAAGACTAGCATTTTATAGTGGATTTTGTCGATAAAACATTGGCTCACAGCACTATTTCTTATTCATATAATTTTCTCTCCACGCAGACACGGAGCAATCTCCAGGCGTTTACCTCCGAGACGACCCGCTGTTTGGAACCCACCTGCAGAACCAATCAGAACTTAGAGTGCACAGCGCTGAGAAGGCAGCCTTCTACTTGGATGCTGCACTGGCTACCAGAGGGGCCAGGGAAGAGGGAAAAGACAGCCATCTTTTGTACACGCTACATGTGTACCAGTACAGTGTTGGAGGGAAAGGAGCAGGTAAGAAAAATTATGCTTCTATCTTAAATTCAAATATCAATGATTATTTTTTTCTAAATACATGCCAACCAATCCATATCTTATCTATTATGGTGTGGTCACCATATTAGAGTGTAATAAGTATTTTCATTAAAATATCTTCATAAAAACAAAGGAGCCTCTTTTAATCATTAGAACGATTAGCCAGATACCGGGTTAAGCTTTCACCTTCAGCCTGATCATCACTTACCAGGTGAGATGCAAGCCAAGAACTTCCCCGTCGTCGTGGTAAAAACAAAATGCTCTTCTAACAAACAGTCAACGATTTATTAAAAGAAAATTAATTACGACGAATTTATACACCAAGCACAGTTATTTCAGAAATGTTCATTAAATATTGTCTTATATTAAACAGAAGCTTTAAATAAAAGTTTCACTATCCCCCGCGATACTAAACGGGTCACAAAACAACAAAGTTCCTGAATTAAAAACATTTCTCTCTTTGTTCACAGTCGCCGGAGGACGCAGCCGCCTGCATTTAATTGACCTAGGAAACTCAGAGAGAGGGAAAACAAACGGAGGAATACCACTATCTGGTTTAGGAAATATATTACTTGCAATATTCAACGGACAAAGGCATCTACCGTATAGAGACCATAATCTTACACATGTTTTAAAAGAGTGCTTAGGTTCGCTTACATGTCACACAGCTATGATAGTCCATGTTTCACCAAATGTTCAAAATTATTCAGATACTTTAACGACATTACAGTTAGCCTCTCGAATACATAGGCTTCGAAGAAGGAAGGTCAAATATTCGTCAAATAATAATGCAGGGTCCGGTGGAAGTTCCGGCGAGGATGCTTCGAAGCCAAGTAGTAGTGAGCCGGACCCATCTAGTAGTGATCTCTCAGCTGACACTGTCATATACGTGGGTCCTATGGATGACGCAACTGACGGAGAACATCCACCGGTGTATATACCCCATATAAATTCAGGTGACAATCGATGTGTGCTTAGTAAGGCGTTACGAGGTTCAGCAGCAGAACAAAAACATAAGTCATCGCTATCTAGAGTGGTTGAAGAAAAAAGTCCTGTGCATAGATTACACGGGTCACCAAAAGCATCACCGTTAAAAACGTTACAGCCTAGCCATACTCCGAAAGCGTCTCCAGTACATTCAATAACATCGAAATCGACGCCACTTAAGAAAGCGGGTTCTAAACATCCAGAAGAAGGGAAAAGCACCAGTGACGAACAGTGGATCGATGGACCTAGAATATCGAAATCAAAATTAGTTGAAGCAAGGCATATTATTAAGGAAACGCAAGGCAAGAAACGTGAAACTTGGATCGACGGTCCAATGCAAGAACCAAAAGTACCAATACAATTTGAATCTGTGCCAATGCAACCTACCAATAATGCTTTACCACTCCAGCTCGGTATTCTTGGTGCCCTCGGTAGTGAGAACCTGGGATACGGTTATATGGACAACCACAAGAAAAATATGATAAGAAAATGGGTTGAAAATCAAACATCACAAATTCATAAATCCAAACATAACTCACCAAGTCATAAAATGCAGATTGTCCACAAAGAACCTGGAGTAAAAATTCCTGACGAACCTGAAAATGCTCATAAAATGGAACCCGTGACGAAGGACTCAGTAAGGCGAATACATGTGGAAGAATCAGTTATAAGAACTGGATTAAAAGCTGGTTCCAAAGGAATGGCAATAGAAGAAGAAAATGTTGGACCAGGTGATCAAAATCTAATTGGTAAAAAATCTTCTAAACCAAGCAAACACGATATAGATGACGATGATGATAGTGAAGAATTAGCTGAGATACCGCCCGCATTACCAATCATGCAACCTAGCAGTCTCAGTAGTAGAGAAGTTTCAATGGAAAGTTTAGATAGTAAATATAAAGAACGGTTGAGAATGGAAGATGAGTTAGCTTCAAATCATAGTAGGGACATTGATCTTCATGGCATGAGTAGAGGACTTAATGACGACGAAGATGAAATTTTAGAAATAATTGAAGTAGAAGAGCCCCTAGAACCTGTTCCAATGATGGACTCTTGTCTTCAAGTAACCGAGGAGGATATTGCATTCTGTATGGGATACTCTGAAAATCCTTTACCAGAAGTAGATCAAGAAGATTTAGACGATCATCCACTTAGAATTCTAAGTCAAGAAAATTTAACAGTGGCATCGACTTTTACAGACACTCTTTCCTTGTATAGTGAAGTCGAACGTCAAATTAGAAATGAAGCCTATCTTAGACAGACAATAGGGTTTTATGCGGACAAATATAATGGTGATCGTGGACTTAGCTTAAATCCACATGAAAGTTTACCTTCATCACGATCAAGAATTGATGACATAATGAGTCTAACTGAATTGTACGGTTCTCGACGTAATATGTTAGACAACATTGATGATTACAACAATATATCTATTACAAGGATAACTCCACAATTTCAGTCACTATCTCTGTCGAATGTTCGTGATACAGAAGAATTTGGAGGCGACGGTTCTGTTTATAGTGAACCAGCTTACAGGCCAAGTGACAAAATATGTAATACTTGCAAGCGAACCATGTCTAGGCCAGGAAGTGCAATAGGAGAGTGTGATGCATTTCCAGAATTGGAAACACACAACGATTGCTACGGCCCTTTCGAAAGATACCGAGGAAATGATATTACAGACGCGCGTATAGCATCTCTAAGGCATCCTGATGGGGCATCAGATCCTAACCTAAGAGAAGAAACACGAATACCAGGTAGCGGAGCTCCTTCATTTAAAGAACTAAAGTCAAACCTACACTTGGAGGTTACGCCTCCGGTCGTAATTACTGAACCACGAACGGAAAAAAGTGACAAATGTATAGCAAGGGTAGTTGCTAGTTCTAAACCTGATGGTTATGACAGCGGTCATGAGTCTACCCCGCGGACGGGTAAACACAGTCCCGCGACTACCTCAAGACGTGCTGAATCGGGATACGATTCAGTTCCACGAGATTCAGATGCATCGTCACTAGATTCGTACCCAACGCGGCGAGCAGCTGTCGCTCGAGCTCACGCGAAAAAGCACACCACAGCGAAATACAAACAGCATAGCGATCGTTCTTTCTGTTCGTGGCTACGAAACCCCTTCACTTGCAAATACGCCGATACAGATCCAGAAATTAGTGATTTTTAGAGCAAAAAACAAAATGTATTTAATTGTAAAATTCTAAATAGATATCGTTAAGCTACGTTACCGAATTTAATCTGGAGACTGCTTTTGTACTCTAGTACTCGTATTTATAAAATAAATGCTTCAACACTGTCAGGTTACCACTGTATTTTTCTAGACTTACGAAAGCTTCTAGCTCTGCGCTCTAAATATGATAATTTAGATAAAATTATAACACTATTGTAAATACAGATATTATGCGAGGATTGCTATGACTTGTTAGCGTTTATCTTCTGCTCATTTTTGTACTTTTATACTGTCATCATGAGAAAACTTCTATTCCCAATGTATTGTGAAATAATTTTCAAAGGTTTGAGTAGCTTTTATACTGAACCCACTTGTACATTGTTCAAAGCAAGATGTCTTCCTCTGTCTTCCCCTGTCTGTGACAATTTCATATCGAGGAAATTATTTTCTATATCTGCACTGGCACGACCTCATTGTCGTAATGTTATCTCTCGCGTTTATTACAATCACTTCTGGAACACCAACTTCCAAATACGAAATGGAGAAATATCTCCATTTTGTATTTTACATCCAAAAAAAGTTGGTTGGGCTGTTATAACTTTTATAAATCTGCTAGTATGAAACAGTTTTGTACGATAAACTAAACCAGAGTGATTGGAATAGACTGCGTATAATTTATATCAATGTAACTAAAAATCTCGTTTCTAGGATTTAAGACTGTTGTCATTTCATTGGCCATGTTTTATATAGCTTTAACATTTTGATATATTGTAATAATGTAACGAGAGGTTGGGTGAGGTGTGGTGAGTCTCATTCATTCACACGGATCCGCCGTGTGAATGAATGAGACTCACCACACTCGTCGAAAGTTGGTGAACTAAGTTAACGCTTTATGTCAATGTTTTGTTATTGAACTATTAATATTACAAATATATATCCTAAATTCTACTATGCGTTCGTATTAGTTTTCAATAAATTGTTCAATTTCGATTAATTCTGATTTTATTTCATTGAAACACTAAATCACAACAGATTATATGTATATATTCGTTTGAAAGGCTAGTACAGTCACAATAGCCTGCTTTTTCACATTACTAGTTGACTTTAAATGCTAAATGATCATAATAAACGCAGAGCTGACATCGCGGATCAAGACGGTCGTTTTAATCAAAATAAGTACACCCGATTTGAAGATTATTCGCTTCCTTAATCGCTTATGCTGTAGTAAAGAGATCATCCAAATAGAAGCCACTATGCCCGAGCACTTAAAACAAAAAAACCATGAATAAATAATGTGATCGCGAGTACTCCCCCGCCCTAGGGATGGGAATTTCAAAATCTTTTGGGGATATAAACTTTTTTCCCTTGTCGAAAGTGGAGCAACTTTCCCTGTTAAGATGCAGCCCTATTATCTTTCATTTCACCAGTAATTTAACATTCTCGGTGCGCCCCGCGAAAATCAAGCTATCAAATAAGACGTCGCCTACCCTTCGTGGGGTGACAACTTTTTCTTGGAAATCTCCCAATAATTTGTTAAAGTGGCAGCTGGTTAGCCCATAACGCTTATCGGGTTCTAAAAAGATTTTAGCGTTTTTACATTGGATGAAGAAAGTTATATTTTCATCGGTAAAGGCAATAAATTCTACTTTTTTATCGTTTATTTTGTAAATTCATTCGAAATTGCCAGGAGTGGAAGCCATACTTTTTAACGCCAGGAAGCGTGATCGACTGAAATTGAAGAAGATGAAACTATTGAGTTGAAAGCGAACAAAGAGGGTGACAACCACTCTAGAGTAAATTGCATTTTGTTCACAGTGTAATCTGGGAAAATCCGATATATTAATAGTAACTATTATCTCTGGTACAGCGGCCTCTTTCCTGCTCAATAAGATTGTTTATTCAAATAGTTCCTTGAGATCATTGATGCGATTGAAGGCATTAGAAACCTTTTATTCAATGATGGACCTATAAGTGGACATGACAAATCCTTCAAAAATATTAGGTAAGAAACCTACTGGACCTCCTATGCTTATGATATTTAAAAGTCTTAAGCATTATCAAAAGCTCAGTCTCGACTGAATTTTCTTAATATTTTGAGATGGTAGAAGCATATTATAGCAATACGAAAGGTACAGTCATTTGGCAGCCCTACAGCTGAACTCAGCGACAGATATCATATCCTCGATCTGATTCAGCCTTTTAGTGCTCTTTTATTCTAGAGCTTTTAACCAAAGCACCAGTGTGTCTTACGACCGTCTGGCACTTGTCTTGATACTCAGCAAACTTTGCCCTTCGCCACCGCCGGATGAAATCTTTACTTAGACTTTCAGTATTAGGTATATAAAGCGATAGATATGTACCTCCCTCTTTTCCCGCCAATATCCTTAACTAAACGAACAGCCGATTATTTAATAACGCGCACGCTGTCACATAATACGGCACCAATAAGTACAAAAGGCGGATAAAAATAATAGCCCCGACCGAAGAAGGCACACGCGTCGACCGGTGCGGCGGCGAGTCGAATCGCACGTGACAAGAACACGAATCGCGTAAACATACCCACGTTCTTTCACACAAGTATACACACTACATAACAAGAAATAGAGCCTATTATTCTGTGAGGCAATTTCGTATTTAGGTTCTGAAACATTGGAACGTGATACATACTGAAATAATAACAAAACGGTAATGGTGTATCAATCCTGGGTCATAGGAGGAAACACCGAAGGTATCACATTTGTCATGGAACGTCTGTTGTCTACGGACTTGTGTCGAGCATACAAAGTAGATAAGAGATGTAACTACTTAAGCCCGGCTAGGAAGAAAGCAGAAAACGTCCAAGTTCAGGTACTGAAAAAAATACGGGATTGAAAACTTTTCACATATGCTAAAGTATTATAGACTTACTCAGGTTACATTCAAGATTGTGCCATTAGGCGCACGGCCAGTTTGTAACTTATGTACGAATTTCTAGTTTTCAGGAACCATCCAGGAAGATCAGATTTTTACCGATAGGTATAATCCCGTATATAACTACATCCAAAGAAAATATCGGAGAAGATTTTTTTACTTCAAAAGCAAACGGGAAAAGCCAGCTACCATAGGGTTTAAACAGACCTACATTCAATATAAAAATAAATTGAATTCTATACAGAATCGACTTTCGACTTTTTCATTGATGACGAACAAAAAAACTCAACTTCTGTCGAATGTAAGTGGACATTTTGACCAGCTGCGTTGGAATGGCACTGTGCTGGGTACAAATGTGGGACAAGTTGTACCTATTGTATTGTATTGTACGGTGAGTTTTGTTTCTTCAAAAACCCCATCCGGGGAACATTTCGGCGACGGCCTACGTGTCCGGAATGCGAAGCTCCCGTTTACTGAACAACACACACTGTACGCCTGTCGCGAAGCTAGTATAAATTCTGCACGAGCCTTTGAATAGATATTCTTTGTTTATCTACTATAATTTAGAGCTTAGGTCTTGAAGGAATTATGTTAGGGACGGTTTTTGGGACTAGAGTCTGTAAAGTACGGCCGTACGTGAAGAGCTTCACAAGTTTTTCGTAGCACTGCCAAGAGATTTTATTAATAAACATAAAGTAGGGTTCCTGGTTTTGAATACTTCAACATTATTATTTCAGTAATGTTCAAATTTATTACATTCAGGCCTACTTAATAATTGATGAAATGAAAGTTATTACAATTTGTTTTAAAAGTAAAAATTAAATTGGGCAAGCTCGATAAAAAATCACTTATAATTAATAATTATAATATATATTTTGTAATATACATATAATAATATAATATAATATTAAAAAAAAAATTAAACGGCAAGCGCAGATACATACCTACATACAACTAAAACAAAGCATTCTTTGAAATGAATGGACCTACAAATTCTTCTAGAGTGTAAAGGTTCCAACAATCTGAACGAAGCTGCCAATAAGAGCCCAGCAGAGTAGAAAAATAGCAACGATCTAGGCAGCTGCAATCTCTTCGTGAATCTGGTATATTTTTCAAGGCGTCAAATCTGTGCGTTACACCGCACTGTCGCAAATCGAATTTGTCTCCTCCGAGTTGAGCCGAATCAATCTGCATTATCCCTCTGACATTCCACTGCAAGGGATGAGAATACGCGGATATAAACGATGTACCATGGTAATAAACAGGTATATTACATCGTTTATATCTGCTGATGATATCTCTTTATAAACATTAACAGATATCATACATCGTTAATCTCAGTCAGTTGCTTGTTAGTGGGGAAGTAGAGTTAGAAACTATGCCAAAAATAACATTTCATGGTCACATCATGGGTTTCCGGTTAAAATCCGGTTAAGTTATCTAGCAGATAATAACAAACATACAATCGCTTTACCTTTTTCTACTTGTAGGCAGCGCGTATCCGTAAACTGTGAAACAAGCCCTTATCATTTGAATTAAGAAGGGTGAAAAGCCAGAAACTCGTAATAGATAGTGCCATTCACGAAGACGCGTCCTACTCCGCCTCCGATCCGATCCGTACTAAAGTACAGCTTACTGTATAGTAATCGCGGAGTGTGGCACATCTTCATGGATACCACTATCTATATCCCAGCTAAGGGCAAACAGCGAATACAACCTCAATAAATTACTAGGTAAGTCAGGATTATGATTACAAAAACTTAAGTCTGTTATCGTTATTAATCAGGCGCTCCCAAAAACTAAAATCCAACTTTCACACCCACCATTTCTTGCATCTTGTACCATCTTCCAAGACGTGTCGAGAGACGGCCGAAGCCGCAGCGATTTCTCAGGATTTGAGAGCGCACTCCAACTTAAAGCGCACGCACTTTAACCATGTTTACACTTCGCCCGCAGCCATTGCAGAGAAGATGGGAAATAACTACAACATATGATGTGGGCAGAGATGTACATAAAATGGGTAACGAGAAAATATTAAAGGAATCTAAATTAAGGAAAGGTTTCAAACAATTTTCGCCAATCCTTCATCAACTACAACTTTAGGCACTAACAACTGACGTACAAAACTGGACATAGGTAGATATTTACAAAAGATGGAGTTAAAGATGCACCGTGTAGTGGGACATATCTTAAAACAAGACATTGTTACTTTAAAATATAACCTGTCCAAACGTAGAATAAAATCGTCTGTATCTTCGGACATAAGCCATCGAAATTAGAGGCATGGGCCATAAAAGTAATGGATTACTAAAAGAAGCTTAATATTTATATTCAGCATTTAATTAGGTGTTTTATCTTCACTCATTCTTCACTTATCCTACCGCTGTCAGAATCATAAGAGTCACCCATACATTTTATACTTATTAGATCCCACAGTAATATTCAATACTTTATCATAATGCCATCGACGTATAATATTGCCAGCTTACATACATTCTTCTGTTTATCCTTGAATACGCTTCAGTAATGTGATTATTTCAATAAAATATTGATAATCCTAATAAACTAGAGATTGTAATAAAATGCAGAAATTCTAACGAAGTGTTTTGCGTTAGAGTCGGTCCTACTTGTAATATTAACTTTATTTTCACTCTTTCTGTAAAGAATAACACGATCGACAATTTATTGAAATAATGGAAGCAAAAGATGACAACCGGTGATATAATTTTTTGGTAGGTAGGTAGTACGTATTATTTCAATCGAGGTGGTATCTCAGGGAAAGAATTAACGAATAATTCTATCTAATTTTGACGTCAAACTCATCACAAATGTATTTTTTTTACTAGTAGGTTCCTGTGAGAATTCGTACTAACAGTTCGTTCAGTGGTAATTCTAAATGAAGAAACATGACGCAGAATCTCAGGTAATTCTTATCGATGAGCACACGTTCTCGACTAATTTATCACAAGACTCTTGATCCGAAAAAATTGGCTCCTGAGCACAAAATCCTACTGTGACGAGCTCATGCGACTTTGCTATAATTATTTCTATAGGCGTTTCAATTTTTCACTCATCACGCTTGTGATTGTGGTTGCTTTTATACAATATTGTAGGTACGTAAGTAGTAATTTTAATTTTATAAAGGAAACCAATCTTTAAAAGAACTTGTTAGAAATTAAGGGTCCGCATACCTAATCTCCATTCTATCATTTTCTAAGAAACGCTGATAATAAACCTTCATAATCATATTTCGCAATCAAGTAGGTAACCTAGTAAGCGCCTAACGAAAATCACATAAAGTAATTATGTAGGTAGTGCCCATAAGAGCCCATGTAGGTTTATGTGAAATAAAATATTTTGAATTTTATGACAACTCACGTAAATCTACACTGTTTGTAATCTCAGAACATCAAAGCTCGATCCCGTAGCCCTTGCGCTAGTACTCAACCGAACCGGGACGCAGCACAGGAATATTTCGGGCTATTAACCGTGTCTGAACCGGGACATATCGATTGGCGGCGCATAAAATATGTCCCAGCGTCCACGTAAATAAGCCAATGCAGGCTGCGATATAAAGGACAGAGAATGCATTGCTAGGTTATGTGAGCGTTTGTATTGTTTACGATGGTATGTGTAGATTTAAGCAATACTTTACAGTCGCGTTTTAGCATTAAACAGTGTTTTTAGTAAACCAAGGAAAAAGCATGACAAACGCAAAAGTCGACAATCATCAGTTATCTCGTTAAAAGCAATTACGGTTTTCATTAACATGGTTATGCAACTTTATGTCATTCACATTTACTACTGGGCATAGGAGGCCTTTTCTAGGAAAGGGTTTGCACTTTCATGCCATGGCTTTTGTAGAAGTCCATATTTTATATTTTGCCTAAACTTGCCGAGTGAAACGATCTTGGAAAAGTTCAGTCTCGAATCATTCATTTTCCCAAATGATGGAGAGGCTCATATTCACAAGACATTTACGAGCTAATATAACTGCATTATAAAATTTCTGTAAAGAAGCTCTTATCACACACACAGATGCTACCCTCGTCATTCTCATTTTATTAAGCCCTTTATTGTCCTCAATATAAAATCTAGAAGATATCCTATAAAATGAGGTACCTATAAGTCAGCAAAAAAATGATTAAGCCAGTAAATCAGAAGGCTACAGAGTTGGAGGAAGTGTTTATAAGAATTTATGCGTATTTAAACGACGCCTTTCATCGTCTGCTCGTATTAAGTATGCCATTATGCGTTGTATTTTACGTAAAAGACGTGATTTTGCTTGATGCCTCTTTTTCAGTTGATTAAAAGGCAAGGCTGCAGAACGAATGTGAAACGCATTAATAAATATTTCTAATCCAATCCTCAAATCAAGTCGTCGAAGGTAGTAAAAAGCAGAACAAGGTCTATCCTAGTCAGGATAGACCTTGTTCTGCTTTTTAATGTTCCCTTTCATATCTATGTTTAAAACTAGCACGTCACTGCAGGAAGAGTTGCTAATTTAGAAACATGCGTATTTATCAAAATCCAATAACAATATCAGGCTCGGAAACATTTTTATATTATGTACAGCCGTAGGAAACGTTATGTAGGTGGATAAAGTCATAAACAAAAAAATACCATACAAAATCCAATTTTGATGCAAATAACAACCGCAGGTGTATCATCGCTCCATCGTGCATACAACATAAACTATACGATACTTTCATTCTTACGATGCGTGTGTCTCTATAAAAAGTGACAGTTTGCAATTTAAATAATATATACCGTTCCGTTTATGTTTCAAATCCGAGCTTACGGTTTTGTAGTGCTGAGAATACGCACAGAGCGGCGATAAAATTTATTGTCACCCATACGACATCTGGTGCCATCCCCCTGATGGTGGTGCAAGGCGAGTAGGACGAGCGTTTCCATAGAGCTTATTCTTCTCCTCTAGTATCGCCAAGAACGATTTATGTAAAAGTGTGTTATGTTATATCATGACCTGGTAAAAATAGCAGGCAGTCAGTAAAACGTTAGCGGGGCTGACCGTCCAGGATTATATTTAAGTAGAGCATTTGATAACCAGTCGTGTTATTATGTGATCTATTATCTACTATTTCAGGCCTTAGTTTGGCTAACGTGACTTAGGCCCGTATTACCAAACCTCACTCAAAACTCAAGCATTACTTAAAACTCGTTTAAAGCCTGTTGATTAGTTGAAACTAGTTTTATGTGATGCTTGAGTCTTGAGTGAGGTTCTGTAATACGGGCCTTAGACTCTTGAAACAGACGACCAACTCATTACAGTTTTAGTAAGTAAGTCTAGTCTTACAGTTTGTACCACGGTCATTAGGCCGAATCTTATATGCAACAGTGGCCCATGCGCTATGCAATGTCGCTTCCGCTCATGCCTTACACCTTATGAGGGGAAGACGAACGCAAACTGTTTCCTGAACGTACTCAACATTCAGAAGAATAAAACCTTCACAATCTCGGCGTGTACACGTAAATTCAGTTAAAAAGTTACCCTCAACGATACATAGAAATAGGCTCCTTGTTGAGGATCTAAGTAGGCTTTTTAGGAGAACTTCGTAAACTGGAACATTTTATTCTTAAAAGCGGTATGTTGGTTTAACAACTGTATAATATACTAACCCCTTTACGGTCGGGATAACTCATAGGAAACAACTGTACAATAGCATAAGGATCTTTTGGCACGTGGCAAAAGGCGGAACTAATGCCCCCTGTGAATGTCATGCAAGAGCCAAAGGAACATTGCTCTGTTATTATTATTATTTATTTATTTAAACTTACACACACTATCTTTACAGGATGACCCCAATACAATAGTGGTTTGAAAACACACACAACATAAATTGAAAATTCAATTCTAGAAATCATTGTGTCGACAAATGTTTGTCATACTTGGCTGCGACTTTTTCATTTCTACTAACCTATTCCTGTGCAATTGCTAACTAGGTATGACAGCCGCGGTATTAATCAATCCCACAATACAGGTTTACCAGGATTACTCTATACTCTTTATATTTGCAATAAAATAAAATATGCTGATGATAAAATAAAAAACTACCTGGCAAATAATAAATAATGAAACAGGTAGGAAAAAACAGAGTAATATTGAATTTAATTTAGAGGCTGCACATGGCTCTATTAACTCAGATGTATAATAGAAATAGCTCAGGAATTTGAAAACTTTTATGCTAATATAAAAAGCTACTGAATACTAAAACTTAAAACTACTGAAGCTTTTAATTCCTGACCCACGCTTTCTGCTGCCTTACTTAGACAGAATATGAAGGCATGCCCTTTGGACTTAAGGTTTCAGCATACCCCCCCAGGCTGTTGTAAAAGCTTATAAGGGTCTTAAATTAAATCTAAGGACGATCTCTGGGGAATACCTGTAAAAGTCTGTAGATCTATTAACGAAACCATTGCGCCCTATTTAACTTTCATATTTAACACCAGTGTAGACCAAGGGATCTTTCCGGATCTCATGAAACACAGTAAAGTAGTTCCATTGCTCAAATCCAGTGATAGTAAAGAACCCAACAATTATAGGCCTTTGTCAATTCTACCATTTCTCAGTAAGGTGTTTGAAAAGTTGATGCTCAATCAAATGTTAAGTTATTTAATAAAAAAATCATCTTTCATGGACGACAGTACGGTTTCACCAAACAGCGTTGTACCACTGACGCCCGGTGTCACCCTAATAAAGAACATTTTTAATGTTTGGGAAGAAGCACAAGATGCCATTGGAATCTTTTGCGACCTCTCGAAGGTGTTCGATTGCGTAGACCATGAGACACTTCTGCTGAAACTGGAGCACAAGTTAGTGTAGTTCAAGTAAACAATGGTGCCGATTCTCTTGTACACCGAACTAAACTATCACTAAAATTCCTTATTTTTGGCTATGAGAATCTTAAAGCTATTCTGCAATAAAAAGTCTCTAAATTTAAAAATTATTTTGACACCACTATAATCGAATTTGACAATTGCGACTCCTCGTGGTACATACTTGTTTGCCCTATCCCATGAATTTTTTTAGAGCCGGTGGCGCGCATGGTGGGGCGGCCTCGACATGTTTTATATGGAATTTTTCATTTTTTGTATAGAAAATATTTTAAAAAAATACCTACATGTTGAGTATTAGGGGTATGAGGGTTTTATAAAGTGGGTCGAAATTTTCATTATTTTTGCGATAAGACACACCATATTCGAGATGAGCAAAAGAAAAGAAAAATATATACAGTACTGTTTTTGCACCTGAAGTCGAGGTGTTCGA
The DNA here is from genome assembly GCA_963853775.1 of Xanthia togata. Lineage (NCBI taxonomy): Eukaryota > Metazoa > Arthropoda > Insecta > Lepidoptera > Noctuidae > Xanthia > Xanthia togata. Next base: position 8,714,527 of record OY970788.1, on the reverse strand, counting down.
GTGAATTTTAGTTCATGACAACTAATAATATTCCACACCATTTTTAGTCGCGATTAAAAATGGTCAGAATTAGTTAGACAATTAAAATTTTAGGTAAAAAACGTCAAATTCAGAATAGCAAAATTGTCTCAATAAATTAAAATCTCAGTACCATCTTAGTGCTGTCAAACTAAAACACAGTAAGTCTATTTCAGAATGGGAAATCATCGTTTGACAGGAGTAAACTAAATTTAGGTGATTTTTAGTCTAGTTTAGAGGCATTTGTGACAAGATAATCGGCACCAATATGGCATTTAGTTCAAGTAAACGGCATAAACTCATTAAGGTCTGAAATGGCAATGAGCGTTCCTCAAGGTTCGATATTGGGTGCATTCCTCTTTTTAGTTTACATTAATGATTTACCCCAATTATTTCAAAATCAACCGAAGATGGTGTTATTTGCAGATGACATATAATTGATCTTTAAAATCAACCGACGCTCACAAAATCTTAACGACGTGAATAGCTCTATTCTTCAGGGCCAAAATTGGTTTACGATAAATAACCTGGTACTAAATTTAAAAAAAACTATTACCTAATGTTAGAAGTAGCAAATGTGACATCAAATTGAATGGAGAAAGACTGGAGTCTATTAATCAAACGGTTTTCTAGGAATCACGCTAGACGAGATAGTACAAAGGGGACTCAAAGATAAGACAGTTAACAGATGTAGAAACCGCGCGTTTGGTCCATTTTAGCTACTTCTACAGCATTATGTCGTATCATTTTGCTGTGGGGTCGGGTTGCTGACATTGAATCCATCTTTATTTTACAAAAGAGAGCTGCCAGAGCTTAATATTAGCAAGGTACCATCATAATATTAAAAGTTTAATATTATGATGGTACCTTGCCAATTCATTTATGAAAATATATGTAAGAAAAATCTATTTTGACGTTCAAAAGTGCCTTAAAATAGGGCCTATTTGAAATAAATTATTTGAATTTGACTTTATCCCTTCGTCTGTGGCTTCGTCGTTACTCCATAAATATCTCTTATGAACTAAATCATGGAGTGCGGTGCATAATAGTTTCAATAGGGATGATGACTGGGTCAAAAAAAAGAAATTCTACTTAGTCCGTCAGTCAGATAATAAAAAAATATTAGACACGTAGTTTTTGCTTTAACATATTAATAAAAAATGACTCAGATACAACGCATTAAAGTTGGGGAGTGGGGGTTGATACGTCACAAGTATGTATAAAATCTACATACAAGTGACGTCACGGCATATTATAACTCAAGGTATCGCCGTTATCTTTTGATAACGTAGAAAAAGAAAAAATACGTGTACCTACGTTATTTTTTCATAGTCTGCATGACGGACAAAAAACATTTTTTTAGTCATCATCCCTATTATTGTTACTATTATGGTAAATAGAGAAGTTAACTAGGTATTTTAGAAGAAAAGGATAGCTCAATCATTATTTTTGTAAATACAACCAAAAACCCTTTTACCAAAATCATTCTAACCGAATTCAATATCAGTACCGGATAACTTATCAAATGGTCACATCAAATACGCCTGAAAGACGACTGTGCGTCTTAAAAAGTTAAGAAAAAGAGCTTCCATTCACGATGGAGGAATTTAAATTTTTATGTTTGAAAACCGTAAGCCCTGTTGTAAGGAGATAAGGAAAAATATAATTTATTTCAATACGCTTTGCATATTAATTGAATTTCTGTCTTAGTGACGTATAAAGGGGCAAATATTCAAACGTTGAAATGGAAAATATGGATAGATAAATGTTGAATAATTAAGGTTTTAATGACAGCCATTCTTGCTTACGCTAGCTAAAGGGGGTAGTAAAATCTATATATAAAAAAGTCGTGTTAGCTACGCTATTTATAACTCAAGAACGGCTGAACCGATTTCGCTAATTATTTTTTTGTTGTGTTTGTTATTGTCAGGAGAAGGTTTTAGGTAGGGTAGGTAGGATTCGCGTCCGGCCCTGGTCCAGGCTATGGTACGGAGCGAGAGGGCATGGGAGGCCGTCACCTCTTTCTGCGAAGCAGTAATGCTCGCGAAGGAGGAGGCGGAGCGCGTGAGGGAGAGGCAAATTTCGCGCCCTCACGCTCCTAGCCGCCGCAGGAGGAGACGCCCCGGGCGTCGGGAATCGATCGCGGATTCCCGGCCACCGTAGGCGCGGGCTTGCGGACGGTGAGCAATGGGTAGCTCGCCGTCCGGTAAGGACCAAGCCCGGGTCGACGGCGCGTTGTGTTCCACGCGCGCCTCAAAGAGTGTCAGCAAGTGAAGGGGTCCGATGAGACCATTGCCTGCCGGGGTTGCGGGAAAGTCCGAAAGGGATACCGTGGCCCCCTTGCATTGCACAGGCATCAGAAGGAACACGGGTGGGCTTTAGTCAGTAAGAGTCTGACACGCCCTCCCGCTCCACCCAGAGCGGGAGACGTCATTTGATGATTTCCCACCCAAAAAAAAAAAAAAAAGGTAGGGTAGGTAGGATAGGTAGGGTAGGTAGGTGCGCCGTAGATAAGTACTTAGTGCTACCCGTGTGAAGCCGGGCGAGCAACTATATTTTAACAAAGTAAGGAGCTCGTGGCTAAGCACTAACTGCCGCACGGGTCGATTCATCAGAAAGAAAGAGAAAACAAGAAAAATATTTTATTTGGGACATGCACAGTAAATACAAACAGTAATAAGCTACGCTTCAGGTTAAGCTACGCGTGCCGGGGTTGGTCTGTGGATGGGTGACCATCTTTACATACCGAGACTCCTCCGTGCCTCGGAAAGCACGTTAAGCCGTTGGTCCCGGCTGTCATTCGTGGATTTTCTTTGACAGTCGTTACGGGTCGTCAGAAACCCGAAAGTCTGACAACCAGTCTTACCAAGGGGTATCGTATTACCCAGTTACTGGGTTGTGGAGGTCAGATAGGCAGTGTCTCCATGTAAAATACTGGTATTCAGCTGCATCCGGTTAGACTAGAAGCCTCCAATATAGTTGGGAAAAGGCTAGGCAGATTGATTGAAGGGGGTAGTAAAAATTAGTAGGTATTCTATATTATTTCGCGTTGACAACGTCATACATGATTTAATTAATGAAAGTTGATCATATTTTTGTACTGTCGCTTCTACCTATATAATTTTTTATTTATTTAAGCTTACTTTTTTTTTATCAACCTCTAGAAAATTTATATCCATTAACAAACAATTCACATCTTTCAATAACTGATCTTTATTTATCCTTAATACAGTAAACTTAATTTTATACGCTCCAACCAAACCACAATTAAACCAAATTGACACAACGGATTGAACCTCACTACTCCCCTGCATTCATCTCGCACTCAAAATTCATTTGCCCCAAAAATGCAACTGTGGCCCCCGCAGTTAAAATTAAAGCTAATTAACTTTTTAACTCTGCCCACCCCGCGGCCGCTGGCGTATAATTAAAACGAAACAAAAGTCAACTTTATACCACCCTAAGGAGTTGCCCACGATGGAAGTATGTACGTACCTACGTACGTACTCCGCTTTTTTACGCCTGAAACTTTAGAAGGACTGGGTCGCGTAATTAATTAGGGAAATTAACGTTTAGGCCATTTTATAATGGAAGAAACAATGCTAGAGAAAGTTTGAATGCCCCTGGAAATCACGTTACGTTATAAATATAGAGTATGTTTAATATGCAAGTAATATATATAGTTTAATAAATGTCGGAAATACGTTACTGAGTTGACTAATCCGGTCGCCAGCACTGCCTAGCGGCGCTCGACAGAGTCTACAACATATCGCTCGGGCCGGCTGGAGCTAAGCAGGAGTTCATGGATGGCGGTCAAGCAGTGAAGATGTTTAGAAATTGTCATGTACCTACCTTCAGTCTGTGTATTGCTAGTGTGATTAATTTGATTGTGAATTATAATTTGATCTGAACTGCAAGTGGTTTTTCTATTTCGCAATAACCAACACTACCCACAGTACGCCAACAGTAGTCAAAATATGGCTTATAACAATGAAAGAGACACACCTTGTCCGTCATATAATATGTATTCTTAATATTTTCTTGATAAGTGTAGGAACTACAGGTAGCAATAATGCTATTAATGCAAAATAGGATCTTCCCCGCGCATAGAGTTTAGCAGCCAGTCGTTTTCACCGCGCCGTGGTAATAACTTGCGATCTGTGCTTATTATTCATGCTCATCTGTCAATAGACCTTATCCTGGACACTGGAAAATTATTTACACTCTTTCTCCATCCACGATACTTACAAGGTCCCGACAATAAGCTAGCCTTTTCACAGCTATGCTATGTCAGTATCGTCATAGATATCAGCATTAAAAAAAATAAAGCTAAGTGGCATGCAACCCTTTAGATACTTACGTTCCAGCTGTTATCATGAGATCCCTTGTCAAACTCAAACCATTCCCGCAAAGCCTATCAATAGTTTCTAATTGTATAGAATTATAGATATTTTACAAATACCTATTGACTACAAATCCAAGGGCAGCTAGGAGCTTCCATGCAATCCAATTGATCTGCTCAATAGCACATTTGCCACGAGCCCCTTTGCATGCATTATTATTTTAAACCATAAGGACACACGATGGTGGGCCACACAAATTTAAACTCATCAAAAACAAAGGGAAACTCAAACCGAAGGGTTATTGTAGAAACAATAGAGATAGGGCGGATCCTGTCACTACATCGTACTTCATTATTATGCATAACAATTTTATTATTTTAGCTTCATCCGGATTGGATCGGAGTGCTTTTTTTTCGAGAGCAATAAAAATCTACTGATATTTTTTTAATAGTCTCGGTTACAAATGCATAATGTAATGTAGGGATGTTATATAATTTGCAGTAGTTTCAGTAATCGTATCAATATCAAATGAACGTTTCTCTAAAATATTAATCTAAATATTCTTACAAAACAGAACATCCGGAATTTCATAAATAAGGAATAATCTAGTCTTTCTTCTCCTGTAAATTCTGTCTAGTATAGCTCCAAAAACTTTTGGCCAAAAGGTTTTCTATAGTATTTTCGAGACGTAACCAAATTATTTAAAACTTTATTATAGTACATTACTGTTGTGCGGCCTCCAACAAGGGCATTGATGGACGATCGTGAAAACGTGGGCCGATGCGAAGCCAAGGCACACAATCGTGAGTCCGTCAAATAATGCGTGAAAATTCAAAGTTAATTATAAATTCTAGAATCAATGACCGATAACGATAATTTTTCACGCGCCAATATGTTTCTTTATTTATTTTTTACTTTAAACAGCTTTATTTGCATACCAATACGAAATTTAAATAAAATCTTTGAGTAGTTACTTCCTTGGTTGTCATAATTATGTTGAAGTAAAAAATTCGTTCCATTTTTTAATAACACGACTGATACGATGTTATTTTCATACAAACATTGCCGTCTGCCCCAGTCGTCCTGTACATAATTTTCGATTTGTCTAAAAGAAGGTTGTCAAGATAATGCTCGAAAAACATTCTTCTACCTCGAATTTCTTCTAACGACCTCAGAAACAAAACAAAACAAAATCAGAACAGGAAAACAAAAACGAACGCACTATAATTCTTAAATAAAGTAAAGTAGCATCTGCTACCGAACTGAAATCCATAACAACGCTTATATCCAAGGGCCACCTTCAGATTCCCTTTAAAATTGGCCTCGGCACGTGACGGGAAAGCGAATCCCTGTGTCCATTATTTTAATAGTTTCCCTTGCTTTTGCCTTACCCTCGCCGTAAAATTAAGGAGCGGAAAAGTTAAGAAGTATCGGGTATATGGTCGTCATTCTATTCGATTTACGTGCCTGCAAGATTCTTCGGTCTTAGCCCCGTAAGAGAGCGTCTGTGGCTTTCTGTGCGTGACGTAATATGCTTTTCTGTGGTGGAAGCAGGGTGCATTCTAAAACCTGCTTTGGTAATGCTGTCATTATCAACCTGATGCAGTGCCCTGATAAGCCTCTTTGTGTTCGGTCCCAGATACGTATTTGCCGAGTCCTAATTAAGCTAATATTTTTTTTTTACGTTTTGAATTATTTTATGGCATTACCCTACCTATAAACCTTATTAACTGTACAATGGGGAAGGCAACTGTGCAGTTCCCAAAACAAGCTATTAAATACAAGGTGGCTTTATTTTATTTATTCGAAAATAACGCGAATTTGTGTTTTTCCGAAATTGGAGTCCACCATTATCGTTTCCAAAGGACCCTTAAATTAGAAGATTGTGGCTTAAAGCAATTCGTAGAGTCTAACAAAAAAAGCTTTATACTGAAGAAAGTTACAAAAAAATAATTAAGATCAAGTAAAAAAAAGTATTGAATAATGTTAAATTTTAATGTTGTTTATGCTAAATGTTTATAAACGCACCCATAACACAGGAGAAATTCCAAGTGTGGGGCAACGTTTAAAAAAAATATATTTAAAATACTCACTGAAAAAAACTATTTATGTAAGTGCGTATGTGTGTCCGTGGGCATCACAGTGGGCCCTACCAAAATACCAGCGCGGTGGTATTTAATTATTATTTTTTAAATATCGCCGTATTATGCTGAGTTATGGGCCTTTTTGGCCTCACACAGGTCGTTTTTATTTTGTTTTATATAATTTTGTTTTCTTTTTTTTTAATTATTATTACTGTTTGTATTTCCTGTGCGTGTCCCAAATAAAATATTTTTTCATCCCACCATCTCGGAAAGAGTATTTTTAATCTTCAATATCTGAGTGGAAAAGCCGTTTTTATTCTCTAGAGGATAAAGTAAATTGAATTTAGAACATCGTGTGCACTAAGTTTGTGAATTAAAAAAAACATTAAACCTATTTACTGCTACCTCTATGGTGCCGAATATATCATACAACTTTTTTTTAATTTGTTAAAAACTCAGACTCGGAACCTTCTTGGTGTTCTTTTTACAATTTACTTTGTACGCGGTTCTTTACGCGGCATTTTTTCACGTCATTGTTAAACCTTATATTAAAAACAAGAAACTTGAAAACAAGTGAAAAAACTAAAATGAGTGATTCTAGCGACGAGGAAGTTTGCTTGACGCCAACAGAATTGACTGAAACTGTTAATAATGCGCAAATGAGCTTTCTCCCTCAACAATCACGCGAGAAGTATTTAAAACAGTACGATATGTTCAACACGTGGCGACTAGCAAAAGGAGCCAAAACTTTCTCAGAAAACGTTTTGCTGGCATATTTTATAGAATTATCCGAGAACAAGAAAGCAAGCACTCTATGGAGTACGTATTCGATGCTAAAAGCAACAATAAAGATGAAAAAAGACAAACATATCGATACCTATCCTAAATTAGTGGCATTTTTAAAAAGAGCCTCATCTGGTCATCAACCAAAAAAATCGAAGGTTTTCACAGTATCTGATATTGAAAAGTTTCTTAACGAAGCACCCGATTCCGTATATTTGGCGGCAAAAGTAAGTCAGTTGCACATTCAGTATCTACTTAAGTATATTAATCTCAATTAAATAGTATACTTAGTAGATGTTGATAGGCATAATTATGCGTTCATATCAATTTTATTCATTTATCTACTACAATACTCTTTACGTTACAGGTTGTTCTTATTATTGGAATAAACGGAGCATGTCAAACTAATGAACTAACACAACTTAATGTCAAAAACATTGAGAAACATTCAGATGATTTACTATTAATTAATTTACCTAATACAAAGACAAAAAGAGACCGCAACTTCGTCATTCGCAAGGAATACGTAACGATTGTTGAGAAATATCAAGCCTTACGCCCGCCTAACACTCCAATCAATCGATTTTTTCTACAGTATCGCAATGGAAAGTGTGTTAGACAGCCTATGGGTACTAATAAAATTGGCAGTATCCCACGAGAAATAGCAACATTTCTTGAACTTCCAGAACCCCTGTTGTACACGGGTCATTGTTTCCGACGAACTTCAGCCACACTTTTGGCTGATTCCGGAGCTGATCTCCTGTCCCTTAAGCGCCACGGAGGCTGGAAGTCCAATGCAGTTGTAGAGGGATACATAGAGGATTCCATCCAAAATAAGTCTAAAATATGTGAAGGCATCGTAGGAGCCATTACACTGAAAGAGCCTCAATCGGATCCTTGGACTGGCCCTTCTACATCAAAAATAAGCCGTTATGAAACACCTAACCATCTCCCTCTCTCTCCAACATTCACGCCAAGGGAATCCGATGAATCGGTACAACTATTAAGTATGACAGATAGTTTACCGAAAAACAGTACACAAGTGACTAACACCAATATTACAGTACCAAACAAAAATATTACACTCAATTTAAATAACTGTAGCAACGTTACTTTAAAATTTTCTTAATTATACCTTAGTATTATTTTGTTATAATTTAAAGATTATTCTGTAATACTTACCTACCTGTCATAATGTAGTAATTAATACCTAAACTGAAATAAAAGTGTAGGTACCTATCTTGTGATTGTAAACGTTTTTTTTTTTGCATTTAGTCATTTCCTCGCTGAGGTGGAATGAAAAGTTACGTGTTGCACTCGAGTGCAAAGATTTTTCACCTCGTGCTCTTTTGATTCCCTCGCTAACGCTCAGGATTCTAATTTTGAATCACTCGCTGCGCTCGTGATTCAATTTTAGAATCCTTCGCTTGCTCGGTCATCAAAATTGAACACGCGGTTAAAAAGCAACTTTGCACTCTTATATAACAAATAACTATTCTTTCTTTCTTTATTTAAAAATATACATAAAACCGTGTGTTGTATCTACATAACTTTTGCCAAGAATTTTAGATCCTGGCTTAGAAATATCATGTTTTTATATGTTTACAAATAAAAAAAAACCTTTATACTACAGCAGTTAATTTTATTATGGTATAGTATTTTACTTTAGTGTAACACTGAAATCGATAGATTTTTGTAAATGAGATAAATCTACTCGAAAACTGAACTGCCTTACCTCTACGAACTAAAACAGCTAAATATTTTAGCATCCGACACAACCTCAGACACACAGCACATAACTTCAGAAACATTCACAGGTCCAATATTTACACGAACCAGTTCAGCATTGCCTGGTACACTCGGTACCAGCAATAATCGAACGCGCGCAGTTTAGATAAGAACGCGACTGAAGCACTTGAGCACTTCACTGTACATACTGCATTAGCTTTGAGCGAATTAGCATACAAGATAAGCTCTCCTAGATCGTACTTATGGGTTGTAGACTATTGGCTCTGGTGTGTACGTTATGTCAGTGGTGTTGTTACTGCGTGATACGTCTTTAATGAAATGGTTGATTTTATTTAATTGCGAACAGATTTCAGCCGTTTAAAGCAGGTAAAGGACTTGTGAGAAGAATTAACTTTCATAAACTTTTGATTAGCAATTTAGGGACATCAATTGCCAAAAGTAGGTATATATTCTATGTTATTGTGAAGTAAATAAATTGAACCCTTCATTATAACATTTCACGGACCAGGTGCCTTATCCCGAAAAACATTTATTTTCTTTATTACGAAAACCAATTCAACGCATTACCGTTTGAAATGACTCATTTAATATTTTTCTACAAATAATCCTTTCAACTTCGGGGGAAAAAAGATAAATCCACGTCGCAGGGAAACGGGGCAAAATCGATATACGCAAATCAGTGATAACAGGGCCCTCTAAACTTTTACCGTTTATTTCCCGAGCCCGGTCTCCCCCAGCGTCTTATCGCCTCCGATCTACAAATCCAATTTCCTAAAATAGGGATCGATCCGACAAATCATCTGGCCAACTCTATTATCCCCTATTCAGTGAGGATATCGCGATGACTTGCTTAGTCGATACTGTTAGTGGACACTAACGCGGAAAAGATATCGAGGTACAATCCGATTTGCTATCGTAACGTAATCTAAGTGACCGTTTCTTGCAAACTTTCACGTAATTAGTTTGTCATAAACAGGACATTGTTTTCGCTGTACTATTTTATGATACCTGAGCGAACGATCTTTTTATTTACGGTACAGCGCATCCTTTCAAATACGCCGCCATATAGTAATTTCACGCGCCATATGTTGATGGCGCGTGAAATTGTCAACGCCATGTACATACATGGCGTTGACAATTTATATTCATAAGAGTGCCCCAGCAATCCTTGGTAATTATAAACATCATTACAGTTAGAACATCGAGTGAGGAGTGGAAGCAGTAGAGGTCATAAAGTACCTCGGAGAGCGTCCCACCGCTGGGAATCTACGGAGATGGACCAAGCTATGAGGGAAATGCGGAAAATTATCTGTTCTGGGCGGATTCTTTTCGAAGATACACGAACGCTAGCGGGGCTGATATTGTCCGGAAAGCGTCTTTCTAAGTATGTAGCAGACCACACTTTGAGGAACGAAAAGAGAAGATCTGTTAGCCACTATGATTAAATAAATAACGGATTAGCAAGCTGAAGCGGCAGTGGGCGGGGCACATAGCGCGCAGAACTGACGGCCGATGGGGCAGAAAAGTTCTGGAATGGAGACCACGTACCGGCAAGCGCAGCGTAGGACGTCCACCCACAAGGTGGACAGACGACCTAATAAAGGTCGCAGGAAGCTGCTGGATGCAGGTCGCTTCCAATCGGCCAAATTGGAAATCATTGGGGGAGGCCTATGTTCAGCAGTGGACGTCTCATGGCTGAAATGATGATGATGATGATGATTAAATAAATTATATAGGGTAAGTTTTGCTACCGTAGCTTTGACCAACAAGATAAATAAGATGAATTAGTCACTACCCATTCGCTTTAATAATAAAGCTCATGTTGAGGGAAAAGGATGAGCCAACAAGGTTAGTAGAGAGGATGTCTACCTAAGGTGCGACTTTAGAGGCTTGAGGAACAGGGTGTAAAGTTCACTCATCCTCTATAGAAAAGGGAGGATCCTCCGACCAGACGGGTGTCGTATCTGGCGGGCAACTGCCCAACGGTTGAAGTCGGGATCTTATATATGTTGTTCGCGCGTTAAACTCTAATTGCGCGATGCAGGATTTTGTGTGACGTCAGGTCTTTGATGCGTAGTTCGCATGTGGCGATGTTGATCCACACGACAAAGCCCACATTATAGGAAGCAAAATCAAACCAAAGCACACAATTTGACTTCAGTTTTGTCTCAGTCACATGGACCCACAATAATAAAGTGCATCGCCTCAACATCTCACTCGCGCCACACAACAATATTTGCATGTCGTGCCTACAATACTACCCAACCCTTCTAAACCGGTTGAACCTTAGCCAAATGGCACCGTACCTGGAATTGGTACAGCCAGTTTCCCTAGAAACTACCCATACTCCCCTTCAAACTAAAACGTATGAAACTAGTGAAGTTGTATGTATAGTCAGGGGTCAAGTAAGATTGGCTAGTGAAACGTAAATCATATCTCCGGATTCGGGGTCGAAACGCTGATGTTAGGGTCGTATAAGAAAGTGTAAGCGATTTTTGGTGTCGTTTAGTTACAGTTTTAATGGTGTAGTGTCCTGTTGGGATGTGGAGTGAGGATGGAGTATTTTCAACAAGTTGAGCCAGTTTGGGACTGCATATTTGTTTGCTTTTCGGCTTGGTTTTAAAAGTTTTGTTGACAGTTAGCTTGCTTTTAAGTTGCTGAGAACGTTTCGAAAGCGTTTGTTTTAACATTATGAGGCTGAAAATCTTTATTATACACGAGCTTACTTCCACGAATTTCACCCAAGTCTACGCGGGTTTTGAGACTACAGCTACAGCAACTACAGTTAAATTGGATAATAATAGTCATAGTTCAACAAATAAAACACCAAACGCAACATAATAAAACTAAAATAACGTACTGCAGAAAATTTCATCTCGAACTGAAAAATATTACAATTCCAGTGTATAAAACTAAAAATAACGGAACATATCGTTTCTGTTTGTACTGTACTGTGCTGAACCAAATGATAAATATAAAGCAGGAGCACCACTATTGATCCTGAGGATTCCCGGATAATAATAGAGAACATTATGCCCCAACCGTATTCTGTATCGATGGACCAGGAATAGAATGTTATCGCATTTGAGTGAATACAAATTTAGTCGAACGATGAAATGTTAATATAGAGCTTACGTTTGAAAGCTATAATAACAAGTTATTTTTTTGTAATCAACAGGCTTTAACAAATAAGTTGTAGAGGCCTTATCTTCTTGCAAGCCTTCTTTTCTTTTAAGTATGGAGTTACCTGTAACTTTCCCTCCCTCTTCCATATCTATGTGAACACATACAAAGCCTGTTGATTACAGAATTTTAACAAGGCCATCGGAATATATACCAGTATTAATCCATGCTTCAGCGATGCCAATAACCACATAGTTAACAAATCACTGTAATTAGGCAAGCTGAGTGAATATTAGCAAGCTGATGTATATGATGCGTAAGAAGACAGTTGCACCGAAGGATGTCGCTAACTGTTCTAACCTGCTAACCTATAACCTCATTAAGTTAACTCTTCCGACGCTCACCGAAACAACGATTTACTTATGCTGGAAAGATGAACCACAATACAATAATCGTGAAACTGATAATACCACGTTTACGCTGCCATCACCGTCACCAGAATACGCCTCCAATGAACGCCGCGACAGTTATCCGAATGTCAATTAACAATACTTAGCGCAGCCTCTGTGTTAATGCACCTTTATATACGTAACACGGATTTCGTGTTATTGTTTGTATAACACTGATAGCACGCATTATGATCTTATGATTTGGGCGGTGTTGGCTGGTGATAATGATCGTGCCTATTGCTCTACCGGGCATAACAGAGCAGTATTTCAACAGTGCAGAATGTTCTGCTGTTACTGAGAAAGACATCATCACCTGCTTTTAAAGCATTTCTCTTTTTTGTGTTTGGTTTAATCAGCCTATAACTTTCCCATGGCTGGACCATAGGCCTCCTTCCTCTCTGTGAGATAGAGTGTGCCGTAATGCACCACGTGAGTCCAGAGCGGGCTTCAATTCCGTTGTTTTCTTTCAATTCTTTTATACCCCAAATCCAACTCCAATTTAATTTTATACTCCCAATTAGTCCCTTCATCTTAGTACTTACTATCCACATCTTATCCCTCTCTATTATTCCTTTTACTCACCTAACTTTCACTTCTATTATTCCAGGGTGCCTCTAGGATTGGCTTGTCAATATGTGGACCCGTAGAGCTGCATCCTTGGAGGAAAAACTGAAGGTTACATTGAAAGAGTTGGAATCCAGTAAAAACCATTGCGATCAACTCAGGAAAGTTAAGACAGTGAGGTGGAAGTGCATATTAATAAAAAGAACACTGTGCTTAAGAGCCAGTTGGCCGAACTAAATATTCAGCCTATGGACACACTTGACCAGCATCAACACCTCCGTCAACTTGTGTCAAATTTCTAGCAATGTAGTGACACCCACGAATTGGCTTTGAGATGGATATCTGAATTGAACTGGAATCAAGCAGGGCCCACGACACAATAACCTGTTTGGAATCTCTCAAAGCCAGTGAAGAGTCTGCGATCACCAGCAGTCTCTATGATGAGTTGGTTGGTAGCAGGTCTGGACCCACATATGTTGACCCAATTGTAACAATAGACTACTATCACTAAATTCAATTCGTTTACTAGCCGTAACAAGTTTAAAAAAATATAATAAAATTAATAGTAAATTTAAAAATTACTAAAACGCCAAAAAGTTAACCGGTTAACATTAAACTTAGGCAAAAAAGGCTAAATTTAATTCAAGAATTAAAGAAGTGTAATATTGAACTACAATTATGTAATACAATGTATGATACAGACACTCAGCATCTACAGGATGAATTGTTTATTAGGGAATATGCTCTAAAGGATATCTTTAGTAAATATGAGGCTTCTCAACAAGACCTGAGTAAGCGCTTGCAGGAGGCCAATGAATTGGTAGACCTGGTCAAGTACAACGCCGAGAGGTATGAGTCTCTGACAAATAACCTCTCTTTTAGCTGTGCCTGCTCCCATGAGCCCCAACCTCAACTGGTTACACCTACACCCTCAGTGGCTCAGCCTGTAGGTAGCTGTTTGAATGGCGAAAAAAATAATAAAAAAATGAGTTTTTTTGATTAGTGGTACTACTGCTTTTGATACGCCTTTTAATTTAAACTGTTAGGAGCGACAACGGGTGAGCCGCATATATTGAATGTTGTTCATCAAAATATGCAGGGTCTGTCCGGCAAAGAGCTAGAATTAAGTTTATTTATGGAGAACTATGATGTATGATGGTGTTATGTTTGACTGAACACTGGTTGAAAGAACATGAAGTAGTGTTTATCAATGATGATAATTTTACTGTACAAAGTGCGTTTGTAAGAAAAAGCGCCATTCGTGGTGGATCTTTAGTTCTTGTTTCAAACAAGTTGAAATGTAAACAACGTTTAGATTTAGTTAATCTTTCCATCGAGTGCACTATTGAGTTGTCTTGTGTTGAACTCGAGCGATACATTATAATTTGCGTTTATAGTGATTCTGGTGATTTTATTAGTTTTGAATCGGTAATGGAGGATTCACTCAATAGGTTAAAATCAAGTAATAAAAGTATAATTTTATGTGGACATTTTAATATTAATATTTTAGATGTTACTCCAATAAGTAATATTAATAATATAGCATTTATTTCGGGCTACGCTCATAGTGTTAGTAACAATGGTCTTAAATACTAGTGTTAGTAGACATAGGTACATGTTTTAATCTGTGTGGAGTTTCATCCAATGTCGCAGCATTGGAGACTCCCATCTATCTGCGAATAAACTCAAGATACTATTATTATTATTAGTATTAGACTTATTAATCTGTTTAGGTATTATAATTTAATTAACTTGTTTTTTGAACCTACTAGGATCACGGCATCTTCGTCAACTTGTCTTGATAATATTTGGTGATTGTGATGCCAAAAATAAATTTGTGTTAAGTGACATAAAGTCTGACCACTGTGTTTCATTAGCTATTTTCCCCATGCCATTACATAAAAAGCCGCATAAAATTGAATGTAGGCCAGTCGTTTGCAGCTAGTCGTTGCAATAAGTTTGAAAATTATATAGCTCATAGAATTACACCATCTATAGTAGAACACGAGAATCCTAATGAAATGTATGGAGCCCTTTTTGATGTTATACAAAAAGAGTACAACATCAACATCTACTTTCAAGACTACAACTATTAAAATTAATGGCAACTCCGTTGGCTTTAACCAATGGGCCACTCTGGGTATTTATAAAAGTAGAGCGAGACTATGCGAGTTATATGGTTAAAAAAAATATAGGTTTGATACTCCTTTCCTAGAGTATATCAATTTATTTTAATTTATTGTTGACATAATCTACTCATTACAATGTTTTTTTTTACCTCGTTGGTCCTAGTTTATCAATTATAACTTCTAGTTACAGTTATATGTAAGCGGGCACGCCCTTTGTGCCTGGAGGCTTTATTTTCTTTTTTTTTTAGATATTGTTTAATTTTGGTAATTTTTATTTCTGCTTGAATATAGTTCTCGATTCTTTTGGTTGGTATATTGGCGTGTGCTAGCTGTCATATGGCTATTAAATATAGCTATTTAATGTATAATTTAAATTATTTTTTTACGTATTGTAAATTGTCTTGCATACTATTGTATAGAATCATTTTTTTTTTTTTTCTAACTGAACAGACAGCTGTGCTGCTGGGGAGTTTGTTGCGCCACTTCTTCTTCCCAGCAAAAGCACTAGGAAGTGGTGAAGGGTGGGCGTTTTGGGGGACTGTCTTATGTAATATTGACGTTCGAAAAGTGCTGATTTTCAGCCTAGTTTGAATAAATGACTTTTGAATTTTGAATTATGTTTGACGTTCAAAAGTGCCTTTTTTGTGCCTAATTGAAATAAATTATTTGACTTTGACTATGTCAAAAATATTTAAAATTATTTAAAAAGGTTAAGCAAAACTAAATCTAAATTTTTATGCGACACAATTAAAAATTCCATTAATAAAGTAAAAAGTACTTGGAAAATTATTAACAATGAAACGGGTAAATCGGTTAAGCAAGGTAAACAACTTGAGAATATGGTCGATAATAAATTAGCAGCTGACGTAGCTGAGGCGTTCCATTAGTGGCCAAATCATATCCACTGAGCGTATTTTCAAAATTCTTTTATTAATTGAAATTTACTAACTACAAGAGTAAATAAAAAGAACGAATTTTTTTTTTTTTTGTTTTTATGATT
This sequence comes from Xanthia togata, assembly GCA_963853775.1. Taxonomy (NCBI): domain Eukaryota; kingdom Metazoa; phylum Arthropoda; class Insecta; order Lepidoptera; family Noctuidae; genus Xanthia; species Xanthia togata. Next base: position 8,698,285 of record OY970788.1, on the reverse strand, counting down.
TTACAGGGGTGTACCCAAATTGGCACAATGGCCTCATATGAGTGAAAATTTGCGAACCACATTTTTTCAATATACAGGGTTTTATTGCACTTCTTCTCCAACGACCTTTGATATGACACACAACACATCGCACTCGTTTTGGATGCTTTTCAGGGCCGTGATCCAACTGTAAAATAACAATATCGGATGATGAAGGGTGAGCAGAACATCTTTGGGGTGACAGTTTGAGGTAGTGTCTGGCGACACTTCGGCAGAATAGCAATTGGTTCATTGGTACTTCTTTAGCGATTACGTGCAATCGCCATGCATTTGACATGGTCATATCAACCATATAAGTAAATGCTGCAAAAAATGTAGTGGATCTTCACTACAATTTTTTTGTACAATCTCTGTCTGGACATAGATTTTGACACAATTGCAACGCCAATATCCTCATCTAAAGAACATTACATATTATATTCCTGAGGTAGTTTGTGATAGCTCGACAGTATGAGCATCCTCAAAAAAGTGTTCAGCTCCGTAGCAGTGACACTGAAGTTGTGCCGATTATTTTGGGTAGCATACAAGTTACTAAACTGAGCAATCATTGTAAAAACTTCTTCTTCATAAAGCTTCTCAAATATTGAAACGGTTGTCAAATCTCTTAGTTCCTGCTTGACGCTATTTTCGAGACCTAACATATCATCAGTTTCTTTGAAGATTGTCGAGTAATTTGGTGAACACTTTCACTAAAGCGGGAGACTGGATGACTGTTGGTGCGCAGATACAGGTGGCTGCTCTGGTTGGTCCGATCTAAAGAAAGGTCGTGACCTATTAGCAGCCAAAGGTTATCATCATCACTGCTATCCTCGAATTCCGAAAGAGTACCCTCGTGGCCGAACAAATACCTCGATATTACCTGAGACATCGTTTAGTAGGGTGTGACTAAGTGACACATCATTATGATCTTCTTTGCAGTCATGACACTTGGCGCTGGTGGAATGATGGCTAAATAATACTCCAGTTGTCGTCACTATTCTCTCCTATTATGCTGATAGCTTCGTCTAAGCCCCTAAAGTCATTAGTGCCTCTAAAATACTGCATGCAATTCATATTGATTGTGTACATAAAATGGTTATTTTTAGTACACTTATAGCCATTGTTCCCAAATTGGCACACCAATATTTATGTCAAGATATTTTTATTTACATGTAAAATAACTGCAATAAAATAACTTTTGATGTTAGGTTAGATACTTATTTTATGAAAATATAAACAATATTCACGATATTCATCATCTGTAATAAATAATCATAACAAACGTACGCTTGCCTGTACTGTCCTCCAGAGAACGAAATTCAGAGAATTCAAAAATAAAGATTTTGAACATATTAGTATAATTCGATGTTATTATCTAAAGAACACACCCTGAACTTCACAACAAAGTAACAAAATATTAGATACTGTCAAAACTTTTTTTTTCTACCCTCATTTATTAAGTGGTCCCAAATTGGTACAGTGGTCAAGAATGGGTAACTTTTTTACTAACATACCTATAACTACAACTCGCTCCATAAATTCGTCCCCATCTAAAGCTGAAAACCTTTTGCTTAGTAGTGTGTCTAAAAGTAGTCGCTCATTTAGCTTCGAACATGTAACTCCACGTGATGTAGTTAATGTTTTTAACACACTCAAGTCTAAAAACACTGGTGATTACTGGGGAATCTCCATTCAACTTTTAAGTAATATAATAGACACCGTAGCCCCCTATATAGCTGTTATTTTGAATAAATGTGTTGATTTAGGAACTTTTCCTGACCTCATGAAGAGTAATAAAGTCATACCATTATAATCAGGTAATGACTACAGATGCGGGTGTTGCTCTGCTGAAACACATATTTAACGCATGGGAGAACTCTCAAAATGCTATTGGAGTTTTCTGTGATCTCTCCAAAGCCTTTGATTGCGTGCACCATGACACGCTTTGCGTAAACTGCGTCATTTCGGTGTGCTAAACGAAGCTCTCAGCGTTTTAAATTCGTATTTACATAATAGGTCGCAATGTGTAGATGTTGGTGGTGTGAAATCTTCCGGGCTACCAGTTCAGTTAGGTGTACCTCAATGCTCAATATTTGGTCCATTCTTGTTCTTAGTGTATATCAATGACTTACCATTATATTTAAAGGATAACTGTGAGGTTGTACTGTTTGCAGATGATACTTCTCTTATTTTTAAAGTAGACAGGAGTAGACAAGATTTTGACGATGTAAACAGTACACTGTCTATGTTTACGGATTGGTTTACGACAAATAACCTAGTTCTCAATGCGAATAAAACGAAATGTGTAAAGTTTGCCCTTCCAAATGTTAGAAATCTAGGACCCAACATCGTCTTAGATAAAGAGGTGCTTGAAACTGTAAACTCGGCAGTTTTTCTGGGCATAACAGTAGATGCCAAACTTCAGTGGGGCAATCATATGTCGAGCCTAGCAGGAAGGCTCAGTTCGGCCGCCTACGACGTCAGGAAAGTAAGACAATACACTGACGTTGATACAGCTCGATTAGTCTATTTTAGTTATTTTCATAGCGTAATGTCCTACGGTATTCTGCTGTGGGGTAAAGCTGCTAATATTCAAAATATATGTGTCCTCCAAAAACGAGCTGTTCGAGCAATTTACCAGCTAGGTGCCAGAGTTTCTCTGACAGATTTTTTCAAAGATATCGGTATCCTCACAGTGGCATCACAATTCATCGTCGCCAACATCTTATTTATTAGGCAAAATATACACTTATAAGAGTACACTAAAAACAGTGATATTCACAATGTTAACACTAGAAATAAGGATAAACTACGTACACCCTTTCACCGCCTCCATAAGGTTCATTACTCATTTGTTGGGCTTGGTATAACCTTTTATAATATGCTACCCTCTTCTTTGCTAGATTTGCCTTTTAATGCGTTTAAAACTAAATTAAAATCTAACCTATATGTATCAACGACTACTTAAATGATAAGAACATTGTCTTGAGTTAATCACGGCGACCAACTATGGTCGCCGTGATTAACTCAAGACAATGTTTAAAGGTTCTTTCTCCAGAATTAGCTTACAGACAGGTTATATAAGTTTATATATTGTTTATAATTTTACTTTATAAGTCAATTTATTTTATTTTTATTTATTGTTGACATAATCTACTCATTACAATGTTTTTTTATGAGTTGTATTGCAATATGTGGTTAGCTAGCGACGTCGACAATTATTTATTTTACCTCGATGTTTTGAGTTTTGATTTGTCCTAGTTTATAAATTATAACTTCTAGATACATCTATATGTAAGCGGGCACGCCCTTTATGCCTTTTCTGCTTGCTTTTTTGCATTCACTAAACACATATATCACTATGGTAACAAACAATGTTATGACAGTCAACATCATGAAACAATCCGACTAAATATGTAGAAAGGTTGGCGGTTAGTGGACTACTTATGGTATTTAGGGGATGTTGAATTTTTATTCCTTATAATAATGATGTAGGTACGTCTATTCAATTTGTAATTTTGTTGACGATTTGTGATTCAAGGCGTTTTTGATTTAAATTTAAAATTAATAATATGTACAACTCAGACCAAATAAAAAACCAAGACAGAGCGCTGTCAGCCAGTGATAGAAGTGAAGTCAGTTTAGTAAACATGTGTGCACTTTGTGTGGTGTAGTTTGATTGTAGTGTCATTGTAAATGTTGTAAATGTGTGCGTGTGCGCGTGTATGCACAGCGGCGGTGTAGTTTTGGCATGCTGTATTGTTCGCAGTGCTCTGTCTTGGTTTTTTATTTGGTCTGAGGTTTACAATAATAGAATATTTTGTAAAGGAACTTATTTAGATTTTTCTTGAAATTCACGTCGTTCACGTCTTTGGTCTCCAAATTTAGCGGCCACAAACATATTGCATTCTAAATCTTCCAGACATTATTCTGACTTTAATAGACGCAAAAACGAATATAATTTTAGAGTAAACATGTTTCACACCTCAAAATGCTAGTGAGCTACGTAACTACTATCGCAAGCGTATTTTTCGATAGCGTCTGTCGAGTTAGTGACTCACGGTGTTTTCTATGGTGACAGCTGAAAAATGTTAGTGACTATCGAATAGATTACGTTAGGTTTCTTACCTATCAAAATCTATAGTGCTCTTGGAACGAATTTCAATTATTTCTGTAGCCACTAGCGGTGCTGTACAATATCAAACTCAAAGCATTTATTTCAATTAAACCATTTACAGGCACTTTTGAATTGTCAAGGGGTCGGTCAGTCAAAAATATGAAGCTAGTTGCCCATTCCAAAGCGTAGTATGTACCTATGGAGAAGAACGGGCAAGAAACTCCACGGACACTCTTTTAAATATAGGAATTACAAAATCCTGGGTACATTACTCTTGTTGATTCTTTATGTGAGAGCAATGTTAATAAAAATATAAAAATCAAAAACGATTAAAAAAAGCCCTGGCAGTGGCAGTCAGTTGAGAATGGTCATCTCTTATCAGATGACCATTCTCAACTGACGGCGCCCGTACACGAACACGAGACGCGTGGATCAGCACCATCCAGCTCAACCATTTTGTATGGAACCGAATGATCCAACACACTCGCCACCATCAGCGAGACATTAAGTGAGCATGTCATACTCTCAACTACCCTGCTCTTTCAAGTCAAAATACAACATAATAACATAGTAAACGACTCCTTTTCGTATAAATCATATACGGAGACGCTAGCGAGTTTTGACATTATCGAAATCTATTCGTTTCACGTTAATACGCTAGCGAGTAAGTTTTCAATGGCAATTCCACACATAAATAAGGGATTTATTGTACACGAAGTTACAGTAGAATACTGACTCCTAAGTCACAGGGTCCCCCCTAGTTTAGGAGGCAGGGTTTTGACTAATTATGCAACCTTTGTTTTCCAAAGTTGAATGTTTCTATGTTTATATTGTATGAGCTTTGTGTATTAAGGTTTTTTGTGTTAATAAACTTATTTTTATTTATTATTATTAACTCATGGTAGAGGTGAATATGTCTACGAGTTATTTATTTAGACAAATAAAAACAACCTGCACCTACCTCACTATAAACACTAGTCCATTCACTCCCGACATGAAAAGCAAGAAACTTGTGACATCCAACCCTTTGTCTGCCGCGGGCCGTACGAATAGTGCGAGTATCGATTGCGTGCGAGTGCATAATGCACGCGCCGTACGTCGACGTCCGCCGCCGTCCGCCGCCGTCCGCCGCTACACTGCACCGTCCTACGTCCGTCCGCCGGTCAATTAGTCGCTTCGCACTGCACTCACTATTGCCATATTGTTTTTGATGCAAGCTTTATCTGACAGAGAAGTGAGTTGTTAACTGGGTTGGTTTTTGTGCTTTGTGATATAAATAATCAGTGCAGGGCAGTGAGGCTACGATATTAGGACAGAATTGCAAGGTTTTAAGCGCGATATGCTGAACAGAGACCATCACATAACCAATGTGAAGACTAAGTTATGGTTGTTAACGAACTCGCTTTGATCTTTAGCACTAGGTTGCAAATTCAATAACTTTGGTAGGTAATGCGACTTGTGAATATCAAAATTAAAATGGTGGTACATGGTTTTTTTGGGTAAGTAATATATGATATAGTTTCAAAATCTGACGATTTATAAAATAATTAATTTTTATAAGCATAACATACATTGAATACAAAATCGTTTAATATACCAGTCAAAAGATATAAGACCTATTTAGTTAAAGTGATAAAAAGGCCAGTTAAAAACACAGCAAAATTGTGTATATACACATTATAACTTAGTTTAATTATTGATAAGTTGTAGCCTGTAGGTAGCTTAATAAATATCATTGTTAGTTGTCGCGCGTTATTGGTCACTGTTCTAACCTAACCCAAATGATTCATTCACCATTCCTAGAGGGGATCTGGCGCTCGGCGGCCGCTCCCGCCTTAGCCTTCTAACCTATCAGAGTCAGATTGCTCTGAAAAAAAAAAACAAAAAAACATTTTAAACCTAATTTAGTACCTACTAACTACTACCACGCGCGCCTTAAAGAGATGTCACCAAGTGAAGGGGTCCGATGAGACCATTGCCTGCCGGGGTTGCGGGAAAGTCCGAAAGGGATACCCCCTGGCATTGCACAGGCAACAGAAGGAACACGTGTGGGTTTTAGTCAGTAAGAGTCTGACACGCCCTCCCGCTCCACCCAGAGCGGGAGGTGTCAATTGATGATTTCAGACCAAAAAAAAAAAAAAAGGCGCACATCTTGCGCCATTTGTCACGAGCCGTTTTCATTTGCAAATAATGCGCCGACCCTTAATATTCGGACGCGAGAAGTGAAGGATAAAATGACAACGCGTTCGATAGTAGGTAAGTAATTAAAGCATGCAAATAAAATAATTTTTCACACCACCTGCTCGAAAATGTCAAATTATATGTCAAGCAACCTTAACCTAAAGTGATTCATTAGTGGCCGGGGGCACAGCCGGTCAATAATGTTGTACTGGATTTCATTATGACCCGCTGGTCAATAATGTGATTTGAATTTGGAATCTCACATGCTCAGCAAAATTGGCAGTATAGTACTAACAAACACCCTTTGGTGCCAGAAAGAGGAAAGCTATTCTCGATACGCGTGGATGATATTCTCGATTTTAAAAAGCAAAAGTTATTTTAAACGAGACCTAATTATTTTTGATTAAATAAACTTTATATCCAATAACGTTATACGAAATAAGTTTTAGAGTAAGTATATAAATGTTAGGTATATGTAAATAAATTATATCAACAGTTGGTATATCTCACATTTATTACATCTTGTGAAAGTTATTGAAATGAAAAAATTCCATTAACTTTATATGATATGAGACGCACTCAGTTTATTCACATAGATACAGAACCTTCTAGTTTAAACCAACAGGTTAGAGCTTCACATAATTATTACTTACGACGGCGACGCGCGCCGCCCGTCTCCACATGTCAAGCGCATTAATTGCTGCATGACATCAGTTATTTTATTACAGCGTGTGATACATGCCTGACATAATTATAATTTCAGACATGGCAATATTATAATAAATTTTATCAACGCAACAGCATTCGCTGCATGCTAGGATTTTCCACTTTTTATTAAACTTGTGGAAGCAGCGCCCTTCCTACAAACTATAGTGTCACAAGTATCATACATTAATTGGAACAAGAAACAGAATTAAAAGGCTTATATATAATAATAGAACAACGAACTTTAAATAAGATTATGAACTTAATAAGTTCATTACGGTTCAGTAAGTCTCGCGAAACTTCCACTCAACCACCCTACTACAGGGTGCTCTCGCAATGCATCGCACACGTCATTGAGCACGACGTGACGTCATTGCACACGACGTGTCGCGTGCATTGAATTCGAACAAGCAGCGTGACACGATAGTAACGTGAAGTCACAATTCACTCGCCATTTTGATTAGATTTTTGTGTAAAGTTACGGTACGGCACATAACGGCCGCAGTGACGGCCGTTATGTAAATAATGGCACCGGGGTTTTACTTTATTGTGTCAACGATTAAAGAAAAATAAACCAACTTACTTATAAATAACGTTTCAATGATGTCATTTTACGGTAAATTGCGGAAGCTATGTGGCGGCCACCCCACAGTCTTAGAAAACTCTAGCTCGTAGTGATATGACGTAAGCCTAAGCACTGATAAGACAACAATTTGTCAATGATCAGCACGAGATTAAAACAGATGAGCCGATGAGCCTTTCCTTAGAGAAATCAACCGTAAAAAAATCATCACACAACAATCCATTTTCGGTCGGACTCTTTGAAATAAAATTTGTTTAAACGAGTATTTTTTTATTGAATTCGCAAAACATTTTCCGTATCAATTTATGTTTTTCCGTAAATTTTTCGTAATTTTGTTGCTTCAGTTTGTCAATTAAAATTTTACATGAGTATCAAAAACATAAGTAAGTAGGTAGGTACAGTCACGATCTTTAATTTGGGACCCATTTCCGTTAAATGTTGTTAGAACAATCATAATGCAATAAGGTCGAAACTTTGAAACTTTGCTTTAAGGTTGAAATGTTGAATGTCAAGTTAAGACATAAAATGTCTTATCTAATCGACCTATGAAATGATAACCTCGTTGCAAAAAGCTATCATTACGATTTTCTAATTACGAACATGTGTCGTGTCAGTGTCATTTAAGAAAATAGTTTAATGTGATATTTTCACAAAATATAATTTACCAATTAATAAAATGCTTGCGGCTAATCGTGACCAAATAAGGCTCCAAATTATTGATTTGCACGAACAAGGAGTAATCATTCACGAGATATCGCGACGAATAAATGTGACAAGAAACACAGTTTGCCGCTGGGTTCGACGCCACGGGAACGAGGAAAATATTATTGACTTACGACGAAACAACCATCACCCGCAAGTTATAACACAAGAGCAGAGCCGCTTGATGCAAAGGCAATACCTGATGAATGGATTTACGCCAACGAGGCATTTTGCGGAAGCGTTTGAAGTCCACCCTTCAACAGTTAGAAGGCATCTTAAAGCTATGGGACTACATCACAGAAGGCCTGCAAAAAAAATTGCGTTGACGGATGCCCATAAAGCTGCTCGACTTATTTTCGCACGTCAGTATCTAAATTTTGATTGGACGACGACGGCTTTCATCGATGAAAAGACTTTTCAATCTTCCCAAACGGGCAGACTACATTTGTGGCGAATTGACAGGACGCGATACACGGAAGACCACGTCATAGCTAACAACGCGTCTGGTCGCATTACAGTTAACATGTCTGGCTGGATTAGTTCAGCCGGCATTGGAGAACTAATAAATTTACCACCCAGGGCCACTGCTCAAGATTATGTCGATTTATTAGACGAGAGGGTCCTTCCAACATTGCAACTATATTATCCACAAGAAGATGTTGCTCCAATAAACTTTGTTCAAGATAACGCAACAATTCATACGGCAAGAATCGTTAGAACTTGGTTCGACAATAATAGAGCAAATTTAAATCGTATTCCGTGGCCTGCAAAGTGTGCCGATTTAAATCCTATAGAAAATTTATGGGGCTTAATGGTTCAAAAATGGTCAAATAGAAACGAAAGAACTAGAGAAGCACTTATGGATCACTGCCTCACAGTCTGGGAAAGTTTAAGGGGTACTGACATATGTGACAAATTGATTGGATCCATGCGTAACCGGCTCCAGGCTGTGATTGACAATGAAGGTGGATATACGCGGTTTTGAATATTTATGATAAAAAAATTACTGGAGAGATTTAAATTAATTTAGTCGTAGCCTTCGGTGATAAGTGTTTATTTTGTGCACCGCTAACCATGCTTTCTATATAATCTTGTTAAGATTGAGATTTGTGTCATAAATGTCTTAATAAATATAAAGAATAAATAACTTTGTTTTTCTAAAGATTTTATTAATCAATATTTTAGCCTTTAAACCTATTTTATTTTAAATATGTTGTTTTGGTCCGTCACTTTGATATTTATGTTTGAGAAAGAGACAAAACTTTTTAACTAATATAGGTTTGAAGAATAAGTGGGTTAGTTGACTAGCTATCATATATTGACAATATAATTTTGTTCTTTTTTATTTGTTTCTTTTTTCTTATGGGACCACAGGACCAAAAAGTAATTATTACTCGGAAATCGGTAATGATCGTTTGCCCTCGCTCCAGTTGACGTTAGCCCCTAGAAACGTAAAGTTGTCGATGGTAAACATTATGACGTTTATTGTTTGTGCAGTGACAGCGTTAACATAATAGCTCTAAATGGCGAAAGTTTGCTACACGATATTCAACCTTAGGTGGGTCCCAAATTAAAGCTCGTGACTGTACCTACTGCTATAACCAATGTACCTATTTTCTAAGCGTAGTGATTATAGTAACTATCCCTCTCAAATTTTACTTGATAGAAAACCCATTTTCAGCATAGGACCTTCTCAGGTTGACATGAATATTCCATCCTGAGTCATCACCAATTTATGTCACCTCTAGTGATATCTCTATTCAGCCTAAACTCCAATATCTGCTTGTGAATTTATAAACAGGTTACAATGATACAGGGATATTGAATTAACGAGCCTTCCACGAAAACCGAGGTCGCATTGATAAGGCCAAGTAATTAATTTATTCATCTCGGCCGTGTGGTATTGTAAGCCGCTAGTTAGTAATTCTGTGTGTACAAAATTGTGCGTGGCAGTTGGCGGGTTGACAAAACTCGGGCGGGTCGTCTCGCTTCAATAATAAATGTTTGAGAAACACATTTTGAGAATTTTGTATTTAAATATGCATACAACACAGTGATGAGTGCTTCAAAGATCGGTAGTTTTTTAAATTTTTTATTGACTTGTATACGTAACATCTATACTTATACTTAGTCTGGCCATAAATACTGTTACAATAAATTAAAAATAAGAAAGATATTACATTTGAATTTGGAATCTGTCATTTTTATACAATTGTTCATTGAGATTTCTAATTTTGGCGCCAATACATTGTACAATATTTTGCGATATTAATATGGAGTGAGGTGATAAAGAGAACCGAATCGCTGTGATTGCATTACACAAAGTTGGCATGGAGCCAAATGCTATTTTTAAAACTCTCCTTGCTAGGTATTAGTCAATTTTTTGTGTACCGGGCTATTAATAGGTACAATGAGACCTCCTCTGTTTGTGACAGAAAAAGATCACGTAGTGTTAGTACGAAAAAGGTGGTCAAAGCAGTAAGGGAAAGAATTCGAAGAAATCCTGTCCGAAAGCAAAAGATTTTATCTCGGGAGATAAAGATAGCACCCAGAACCATGTCGCGTATTTTAAAAGATGATTTACGACTTGCAGCCTATAAGAGATCCACTGGTCATTTTTAAACTGATAATTTAAAAAAGAATAGGGTGGTATAATCGAAACAACTACTGAAGCGGTACGCAAAGGGAGGTCACAGAGAAATTTTGTTTACGGATGAGAAAATCTTTACAATTGAGCAACATTTTAACAAACAAAATGACCGTATTTATGCTCAAAGCTCTAAGGAAGCTTCCCAATTAGTCGACAAAGTGCAACGTGGGCATTATCCGACTTCAGTGATGGTTTGGTGGAGTGTTAGCTATGAAGGAGTGACAGAGCCATATTTTTGTGAAAAAGGTATCAAAACATCGGCACAAGTGTATCAAGATACAATTCTTGAGAAGGTAGTTAAGCCCCTTAACAACACCATATTCAATAACCAAGTATGGTCCTTCCAACAAGACTCGGCGCTGGGTCATAAAGCTCGGTCCACGCAGTCTTGGTTGGAAGTGAACGTTTCGGACTTCATCAGAGCTGAAGACTGGCCGTCGTCTAGTCCCGATCTTAATCCGCTGGATTATGATTTATGGTCAGTTTTAGAGAGTACGGTTTGCTCTAAACGCCATGATAATTTGGAGTCCCCAAAATAATCCATACGATTGGCAGTGAAGAATTTTCCCATGGAAAGAGTGCGTGCTTCTATTGATAACTGGCCTCAACGTTTAAAGGACTGTATTGCAGCCAATGAAGACCACTTTGAATAAGCTTTTTATATTTTAAATTGTTTAATATTTAGGTATGTCTTAAACTAACACACTGTAAAAGTAATAAATATGATTTGCAATAAAAAAAAATAAAAACCTGTGACAATATTTATGGCAAGTATCTATAAATAATTATTATAAATTGAAACTCAAAACTCAAACTCAAAGCATTTATTTCAACTAAACCGTTTACAGGCACTTTTAAACTGTCAAAGAGTTGGTCAGTCAGGGAGATGAAGCTAGTTGCCCATTCAAATCGTAAATCTCTATGGAGAAGAACAGACAAGAAACTCGTGTATGTCTGTGCAGCCGCGTTGTTCTTTTAAACTACGCAACGGATTTTAATGCGGTTTTCACCGTCATTTAGAAAATTTCTTCTGGAGGGTGTATGTGTACATTAAAATTACATATAGTAAACAAATCTCTATATTTTGTTAAATCAAAAATCTATTTTGCGAAGCAGGGGCGCTAGTATTCAAATAATTGCGTATTGTTTGTTTAGTCGATTACATAAATCTCCAAATGTAAATCCTAAAATGGCCTATCAGAATTTTGAAATTCATCAATAAACGTTCTAAAGGTTCCAATGAATACCATCGCTATCAGAAAACCGACAACAGCACCAACACAAACAACTTATCTTAACCAAATTATTTTTCAAATTAATTGATAATTCGCTTCGAAATTAGAACAAAAAGCTACAAAGCGCAAAAATAATACAAAAGAATTTGCAGAATGCTCACTGGGCGGTAATCAAGCAAAAGTACATAAAAATGTGAAGTGTATTGACGAACGAAAGGTTTAACTGTGGGGAGGTGCTCCAAAAATCCTTTATCAGAAGTCGGACGTGTCAATGGACGTGCAAATTAGATTTGTTAGTGGACGCTCCAACTGTTACGTGTCACGTCACCGACGAAAAATCGAGAGGGTTAGCTAAACGAGGTTTAAGCTTTCACAGGTATGGGCGCGCATGTGGAGAGTTGAAACTTTATTCGACTGTATTCCGTATAATACGAGTACCTACATACAATGTGAAGACTGAGCTGTGTTACCGTATATTCCAAACCTTCCAGCAAGTTGGGTTCATTTTAAATGAGGAAGGGTAAAAGAGTAGACGAAAGTAGACTTATACAATGTACGCACAGCCAGGGAAATTAATTTCTTATCAAACTGACACACTATGTACGTACACACCGTCGCAACTGTCAAAGAATGACAGTTGCGATGTTATTATGCGGAACATTTAAGTTAGATAAATTAGTTACACTAAACGATTCATTTCCCTGATTTTACCAAAAGTACTGTAACTTGAAAGTTTACATATTATTTTCAGACGTCTTTATTTTATTTTTTGAGCTGAATTACTTAATGTGTTCATATATAGTCAGAACACAAATTACGGATGCATTGCAGTACAGACTTATTGATTCAATAGTGAAAAACTCGTCGTTTGGCTCCTCGCCTAATTACCAGGCTTATCGCTAATTACCTCGTACCCGTCCACTCTAGGCAATACAAAGTACATACAATAGTTACTATGCGCTTTTGTTTAGCATAACATGTAATAACTATTAATACAAAATGTTGTTTGTACATTCAGCTGCTATTGCGGTGATAGTTGATTTCAACAGTAAAAAAAACCGGCCAAGTGAGTGTCGGACCACGCACAATGAAGGGTTCCGTAGTTGGAATGAATGAATCGTAAGAACAAACTTAACTTTGTAATTGAAAAACATGTTCTCCCATACAGAATATATGTGAGAACATGTTTTTGTAACCGCAAATTTTAATCATTTGTAGTCGATTATTACTCGTAAACTTGTAAAGCCTACTTAAGTGTGATAGTTTTCCTTTAAACTTCGTTATATATAGGTACTACTCCCGTGACATTTGAATTTCTAACTACAACCGTTTAGTTGATAGAGGGGGGGACACTTGACTCTAACGAAAATTGGTACTTTAAAGCTTGATAAGTCACGAACGGATTACTTAATCAAAAAACGGTCTTTGCAAACCCCTAATATTTATGAAAGACCTATCCAACGATATTCCACACTATGGGAAGGACGAAAAAAAAAATATCATCCCCACTTTACATGTAGGGGAGGGACCCTAAATAAATGTTTTTTTCAAAATTTTATTTTACTACTTTTTTCGCGTCATACTAAATTACAACTTTCTAGTACCAATAGTTTTTGAGCTAAACCGCGGACAGACAGACAGACAGACGGACATGGCGAAACTATAAGGGTTCCTTGTTGACTACGGAATCCTAAAAGCCGGCCAAGTGCGAGTCGGACTCGCACACGGAGGGTTCCGTACCTCCGTTCAAAATTTAGCAAATAAATTAAAACACTAAACGATGAATTATTTTTCATCTCAAATTTAAATAATCGTAAAGATAGATTTGTATTTCATAATGATACTTTGAATTACAAAGTATTTTTTTTTGGTAGCAGAAAATCACCCTTATTTAAATAAAATACCTTATGAATCGGCGTTTTTAGTGTTTTTTGATTATATACAGTATAAGGTACATAATATTGAAAAGTTTCAAATTACTAACTTGTTTAGTTGTTGACCTAGAGCTCGTACAAAAATGATTTAAAACTGACAACTTTTACGGACCCTTTGTCTACATTTATGAAGAAATATATATATACAGGGTGTCCAAGAACCTGGCGTCCAACTGGATTCCCACGATGCCCCAAGTTCTAACAGTACTCAGAAAAATATTTTAAAAAATCCACCCCATGTACTTACAGAATTATACTGATTTCAAAAAAAAAGGGGAAATGAGCACCCTGTGACATACTTTTGAATGCTGTGACTGCTAATGCTGATAATTTCGATATTTCTTGGAGGTTTTGTAATCTAGGGTATTGCTGTGTCTAAATAGAATGTAAAAATAATGTACTTATTGTACCATTTTAAAATAAAATATTATTTTAACTAAAGGTGATATGGAAAACTATTAAATTTCGCAACTTTGACCGACTGTAGTGTAAAAAAAATGTACCAAAATAGTATGGCAAGTGACGTCAAATTTTGACGCGTTTATTCCTCTTTTTAAAAAGGTATAATACTTACACATTAATTTGAAAAAAAAAAATTGATAATATTTTTACTCAACAACCCAATTTTTACGAAGTGCCTACCTACTAACGGTAACTGTCGGACCCTTTCTTATCTTAGAAACTGTTATGTTACTACTATTATTTACTTCGGTTCCAAGAGTGAGCAAGAAGGAAATACACACAGGTAGATGGGTTCCCAGTAGAATAAAAGCAAAGAATGTTAGTTTAAAGATATTTTATTACAATAAATGTTCAAAATGTTGACCACCCGCGGCAATACAAGCTCTCACTCTCCTTAAAAAGGACCGCTTTATGTTTCGCGAGTAACTTTTTTGACGTATCACCTGCACTGCTTGTGTTATCTTCTCACGAAGGTCAGCGATGTCATTAATGGGCTTCGCATAAACGAGCTCCTTCATAGTTCCCCAGAAAAAAAAATCCAGCGGATTTAAGTCAGGTGAGCGGGCTGGCCACGGGATTGTTCCTGATCGCCCAATCCACCTGTTCGGGTATTGCTCGTCCAAAAACTCTCTAACGGATACGCGAAAATGTGCTGGACAGCCGTCGTGTTGGAACCACATATCTGGTGGGGTCTCTTCTAGTAAGTTTGGCAAATCATTTTGAAGAAAATTTAAATATGATTCGCCAGTCAAATTCTCGGGCATCTCAAATGGACCAATAATATTCCCACAGAGAATACCGGTCCACATGTTCACTTTGAACCGGTACTGGGATCTATCTTCTCGCATCAAGTGCGGATTTTCCACATGCCACTCGTGCAAGTTGTGTAGGTTCATGTAGCCATCCTTCTTAAATGTTGATTCATCTGACCACAAAGTTTTGTCGATAAAGTTTTCGTCTTCTCGATGTTTTTGCAGGATTGTTTCACAAAACGCGACTCGGCTCGGATAGTCTCGAGGTAAAAGACTTTGCACTCGCTGTACGTGGTACGGATGATATTCTTCTTTTTGGAGAATACTGTGTGCTGTGCTCTTCGGTATCCCCGTATCAGCTTCTATTCCTCGCACAGAGATGCTTGGATTTGCCGACACCGCCTCTAAAACTTCATCGCGTATGAAGTCATTTACGGGTCGTCCTTCACCAGCTACTTGATTGGGGAACCGCCCGTCACATAGTGATCTGTGCACATTAATGAAAACTCGATGGTCGGGATATCGCGTAGCCCTCGGATACCTTTCTCTGTAAAGTCTCGCTGCAGCTCGTCCATTACCTCTACATTCTCCATAAATGTAGTGCATATTTGCGTATTCTTGCGGAGTGTAGGTCGCCATGGTAGCACACACAAAACACAAACTGTCCAAACACAGGCAAAGGTCGTCGTAAAGAGTTCGTTTCAAAGTCCAGAGCACAAAGAGTAATCGAGTCCAATAAACAAAGCTTTAAATCGTAGTACGTGATCAATGGTAACAATAAGACAGAGGTGCGTAGTAACGGCAGGAGGCAGTGACGCGTACTGACCGTACTGTTATCCTAAATAGCACGATCCCAGATAGCGTCACTATCTATCTCACTCGCACCTCTAACCTTTTTCTCCCTCACTCTTACCTGAATAATGGGGTACCATAAAGAAGAACCAGCAAATCGCAAAGATAGTTTCTGTCTTGCTCCCTCCTGTTGTAATAACGAATCACTATGGTGAGATGCATGCACATACCGTCCCTTATGGTCTAACCTGTTTTTTGAGAGGCCTGTTGTTATTTTTATGAGCATACAATAGTAATTCTTTAGAGGTTAGATTCAATTCGTCGTAAATTTTTCTTTCTAAGAATTCTGTAAGACATCGTAAAAATTGGGTTGTTGAGTAAAAATATTATCAAAAATTTTTTTTTTCAAATTAATGTGTAAGTATTATACCTTTTTAAAAAGAGGAATAAACGCGTCAAAATTTGACGTCACTTGCCATACTATTTTGGTACATTTTTTTTACACTACAGTCGGTCAAAGTTGCGAAATTCAATAGTTTTCCATATCACCTTTAGTTAAAATAATATTTTATTTTAAAATGGTACAATAAGTACATTATTTTTACATTCTATTTAGACACAGCAATACCCTAGATTACAAAACCTCCAAGAAATATCGAAATTATCAGCATTAGCAGTCACAGCATTCAAAAGTATGTCACAGGGTGCTCATTTCCCCTTTTTTTTTGAAATCAGTATAATTCTGTAAGTACATGGGGTGGATTTTTTAAAATATTTTTCTGAGTACTGTTAGAACTTGGGGCATCGTGGGAATCCAGTTGGACGCCAGGTTCTTGGACACCCTAAAAATATATATACCTAATATATATACCCTATAAATATATATATATATATATTTGTTCTCTACTCGATAACTTCTAGACAATGACACCCCACATTGATGGGTTAGATTGTCATTTTCAAAATCAAAAAATTGTTGACCTTTAATTTTTAACTTTATTTAATTTTTATTATTTGTTGTTATAGCGGCTCGTGGCTAAGTAATCACAGCCGCACGGGTTGATCCATCAGCTTAAGCTAACCTTGCCGGGGTTAGTTCGTGGGTGAGGGACCTTCTTTACATATCGAGATCCCTCGGTGCTTCGGAAAGCACGTTAATCCGTTGGTCCCGGCTGTCATACTTGGATCTTTGAAAGTCGTTACGGGTAGTCAGAAGCCCGAAAGTCTGACAACCAGTCTTACCAAAGGGCTATCGTATTAGGTACCCAGTTACTGGGTTGTGGAGGTCAGATAGGCAGTCGCTCCATGTAAAATACAACTGCATCCGGTTAGACTGGAAGCCGACCCCAACAGTTAGTAATGGCTAGGCCAATTGATTGATGACGGCAATTGAAATACATAATTAGTGAATAGTATTACGGTTCATGAGATACAGCTCGCTGACAGACAAGCGGACAGCGGAGGCTTAGTAATAGGGTTCCGTTTGGGTACAGAACCCTAAAAAAACAATTTAATGGACTAATTAGATAACTACATTACAAAACAAAGTCCTCCCACTGCGTATGTCTGTCTGTCTGAACGCGATAAACTCAAAAACTACCGAACGGATTTTCTTACGGTTTTCACCAATGGACGGAACCTTATACCTTCCTCGTGAATCATCATGAGGAAGGTTCAAGTGTATAATTCATTAAAGTTTTGTATAAATTGGCTGAAATATGACGATGATTGTTGAATATGTCGGAAAAAATCATGTCGACGCGACGGGAGCACCGGCGTGTGCGTTACGGTAGCACGTTTCCGTGGGATAGCCTCCGATCTCCACGTACGCGGTTGAAAAGCTAATATTTTATAAAAACAAAACTAATCAGGTCCTTTGTGAGACAGATAAATTTCATATTCCATACACATTAATCAAATATGTTTTTTAATCTTATCATGCCCAACTGGATACACGTCTTTTGATCTCGTTTGATTAAGCAGCTCAAGCAACTTCCTTTGATGTTTTTATCAACAACTTTTTATATGTAATAAAGTTTCAAATCATCCTGAACGGAGCTAGTCTATTTAGCTCAGCTTATAAATCTAGTCTTTCCGTAGTTTCCGTCGTAAAAAATGTAATAAGTTTTTAATAAAATAGTATTCAAGCGAGCCACGACAGAATATTTAATAAGATTCTTAGTAAAACTTTACAGTCTTTAGCTTGACGGCAGTAGAAAAGATGTAAAAGGTTCCGGTTCGTATACAATACATACTTTATGTATATCGCAAGATCTCCCAGTAGGTTCCCTATCCATTTGCATAAAATTTTAAGACCTAATATAACTAACATAATTTTGTTTGGCATAATTATATTTTTGCATAATATAATTACGCATAACAGCTTACGCATCATTTTTTTAAGCATAATTTCTCTAACCATAATAATGATTAAGCATAATATTCTAAAGCATAAATTTATTAAGCATAAAGTTCTAAAGCATAACTTTTTTAAGCATAATATCCTAAAGCATAAATTTATTTACGCATAATGTTATTAAAACATATTTTTATTGAACAATTTTGTGGGTTATTTTTTCGCTGTAGGAAGCATGAAGCAAGCAAGCATACACCATGCAAGCAAGCATACAGCATGCAAGCAAGCATGCAGCAAACAAGCAAGCATACAGCATGCAAGCAAGCATATAGCATGCAAGCAATCATGCAAGCAAGCATGCAGCAAACAAGCAAGCATGCAGCATGCAAGCAAGCATGCAGCATGCTGCATTCAAGCGAGCATGCAACATGCAGTACTTGCAGCAGGCAGGGTTTCTGTCACGGCTCCGGTGCTGCGGGCCTCCGGCGGCCCCACGCGTGCTAATCGTCGCAGACGGCTTTCGCTCACCCCCGCAGCTTCGGCTTGTTGGTCGGCTTCGCCGGCCAGCCTCAGCCGCCTGCTCCTCAGCCCGCGGGCCGCCTCGCACCTACGCGCCTACGCGATTTTAAATTACACTCTAGGGGTTGGACAAACAAGACTACGTGGAGTCGGTTTTGCAGCAATTCGGTTCTGTCACTAACTTATGTTGCACAACATATTAAATTTTTAACCAACAATATTATTTAATTGTTACAGAAACTATAGCAAATTGGTTTGATCAGAATTATGTATGGGGCACTACAAGTTCACCACCACCATTTCCACCCAAAGTCTGGAGTACGTATCTACTAGAAAAGGAAATAGTTATTTGTGCAACAAGAGAGCAAAGTTGTTTTTTGCTGCGAGTGTTGATTTTGAATCCCGAGTAAGCGAAGGATTCTATAATTGAATCACGAGCGTAGCGAGTGATTCTAGGTTAGAATCCTGAGCGCTGCGAGGGATTCAAAGACACGAGATGCAAATAACTTTGCTCTCGTGTAACACATACAACTTTTCATCTCAGCAGCGAGAACATACAACGTGTAAAAAAACCCTGTCCGATCCGTGAGGGTGTTGTAAGGTATCGTACTGTTAGCATATTTATGTGGAAATTTTCAGGAAAAAAGAAAAAATAATCCCTACATTTTTTTCAATGGTGAATTTGACCGAATTTTACATTTGGTGCGGGTGGCGGCCGTCGTTTAGCGGGTGTCATAAGTTATGAATTTTGCAATTTTTTTATGGATTTGGGGTAATTTTGGAACTAAAAATGTGAATTTTAAATACCAATAAAATTTTACTATCAATAATAATCAAAAAAATACTGTTTTGTAATGTTGCTGTAGTACCATATGCCCATTTTCCCAAGATTTTCGGATCGGACAAGGTTTTTTTTACATAAGCTTCATCACCTCGTATTTTGCAGCCACCATCTTGGATTTATATTTTGACCTCACTATCGACTTTAGCACCCTCGAAAACTATGAAAACGACACCCATGTCGAAAAATGTGAAAATTTTCGCAGCCGCCATCTTGGATTTTTATTTTGACTTCACTATCGGCTTAAGCAACCTTGAAAACCATAGAAACGATACCCATGACGAAAAATTTGAAAATTTTCGCAGCGGCCATCTTGGATTTGCATTTTGACTTCACCATCGGCTTTAGCAACCATGAAAACCATAGAAACGATACCCATGAAGAAAAATTTGAAAATTTTCGCAGCCGCCATCTTGGATTTACATTTTGACCTTACGGTCGTCTTTGGCACCCTTCAAAACTATGAAAATGACACCCATTATGAAAAATGTGAAAATTTTCGCAACCGCCATCTTGGATTTTCATTTCGACCAAATTCACACTTACTATCTCTCTTTTTCTCTTTGAATTAGAAGAAGACAGTCGCAAGCGCCTTTTCGCGTGACGATATCTGCCACTGCACTCTTACCCCAAGCCGCTTATGAACTTCGTTCCAAAAATTTAATAAAACAGAATTTAAATAAAACCATAACAGATGATTTGCAATTTTAATGTTTTAAGTATTCCGAACGTTTTATTTTTTGTTTCTTTTTTTGGGCCTAGTTGGTAGATATGGAATTTTGAAATCGAACTTAGAATCGATTTGTTTCTATCTCTCGCTTTTTTCGTATCGAAGTGAAAGTGACAAAACTAATTGAAGTTTAAATCTTTAGAATTTTGTGAGTAGACCCAACACTGCTGTCGGCATTTAAAAAAAATAATTAAAAAGTTACTTTGTCTCACGCTCGCAGCAAAATCGAATTTTGCTCACTGTTTTTTGACAGCAAAACCTGCTTGTTTGAGGTGCTGAGGTGAAAATATATATATTATTATTATGCTAATAGTCATTAGGCCTACTAACGTTATGCGAATCAAATTTATGCCAAAACAATTTAGTCTTTAAGATGATTATGCCAACATAAAATGTATGCCTAAAAAAAGTTTGCCGAAGTATTTTTATGCCAAAACAAATTGTGCCAAAATCGTTATGCCGAAGTATATTAGGACAAAGAACATTATGCGAAAAGAAGGGATCCCCTCCCGGTATCGTATAATATTAACTTAAATAATATGCTCTTCATGGTATATTTTTGTATGGCGTACATGACTTTTAAAGACATTCAAACTTAATTACACTTAAACTACACACACACTACAAACACACACACACACACACACTACACTACACACTACACTTACTTATTTAAACTTAAGTTAAATCTATACTAATAATACAAAAGTGGTTCTGTGTGTTTTTTTGGGTTCCGTACCCAAATGGTGAAACGGGACCCTATTACTAAGACTCCGCTGTCCGTCCGTCCGTCTGTCACCAGGCTGTATCTCATGAACTGTGATGGTTCGACAGTTGAAATTTTCACAGATGATGTATTTCTGTTACCGCTATAACAACAAATACTAAAAACAGAATAAAATAAATATTTAAGGGGGGGTCCGATACAACAGGCATGATTATTTTATAATGGTACGGAACCCTTCGTGCGCGAGTCCGACTCGCACTTCGTCGGTTTTTTTGTAATCTTTGGAACTACTGATCCGATTCCGACGATACTTTCACTAATGTGAAACTACAGTATTGCCGAGTGTCAAAGGATATAATTATCCTATACTATTAAACGAGCAATATAAAAAGGGTATTTCAACAAGAACTTTGTTTTTCAATTGAGGCAACACTTTTGGTGCTGCCCCAATTGAAAAACAAAGTTCGTGAGAGTTCTGACATTTAGTTTTTGGCGGTATTCATAGTAGTTAGGTGCTTTGGCAATTGTTACAATGAATTCAATTTCGCTCAAATAAGCATTAAAATAATTCAAATCCACTATGAAAATGGTCGTCCTGTTAAAGTTACATTTCGTATAATTCGTGATATTTTCGGACAACATAATCGTCATTCTGAGCCCGCTATTAAGAATTTGGTCGCGAAATTTGAGTCGACAGGCTCGGTACAAAATATGCCAACACCAACACGTGTTCAACCGGGTCGTTCAACAGAAAACATCGCCGCCGTGAACCACAGTGTTGAAGAAGATCAAAATTTGTCAATTTCACGACGTCTCAACAATTGCGGTTATCCAAAAGCACAACATGGCAAATTTTGCGAAAGGATTTGGCTTTGAAGCCTTACAAGATTCAACTGGTGCAGGAAGGAAGACGTAGATTCGCTCAGTTCATTCAGGAACCTGGTTTTTCTGAAAAAAAAAATTTTTTCATATGAAGCCCATTTTCATTTGTCAGGGTACGTCATCAAGCAAAATTGCCGCATTTGGGCTTCTGAAAATCCTAAAGCAATTATTGAGAAGCCTTTGCACGCTTAACGTGTCACTGTGTGGTGCGCTAAAAAACGGCCCAATCACGCCTTCAGACCACAGGCGTGATTGGGCCGTTTTTTTTCGAAGATGAGGCTGGAAATGCGGTAACAATCAATGGATCATGCTATCGCGAGATGTTAACCACAAAATTTTGGCCTATTATTGATGACATGGATATCACTGAAATGTGGTTTCAACAGGACGGTCCCACATGTCACACAGCCAATGAGACGATCAATTTATTGCAAACCAAATTTCCCGATCGCATAATTTCGTGAAATTCAGCTGTTAAGTGGCCAGCCAGATCGTGTGATAAATCACACGATCTGGCTGGCCACACAAAAATAATCCAGTGGTGTTAAAACACCACTGGATTATTTTTTGTGGGGCTATGTTAAAGACAGAGTCTATACGGAGCCAATCGAATCGCTTTAAGTGATTAAAAATGTTGATGAAAGAATCAACATCAGACGTCGTCATCGACTGTCAGCGTACTCGTGGTGGACATTTGCCAGATATCATTTTTCATTCATAATTTCCAAACTTTTTTCCTCTACATACTTTGTTTTATTTTGTTTCGGAAAACAACGTTTTTGTTGAAAAACCCTGTATAATACCTATATATAATATAATATATATAACATATATATTCATATATATATTTGTAATCACGTTCTCGAAAACAGCTCAAACGATTTCGATGAAAGTTGCAATATAGGGGCATACAGGGGCGAAAAATCGATCTAGCTGTGTCTCATATCTGGGAAAATTCGTTTTCTCCGTATTTTCACCCGAGCAGAGCTTGGTCGCCCAAAGTTTAGAACAAGATAATTAACTACCTTAGAATAATGACATGGCAGCATGGAATTAGTAAGTACCTAATATCATGACAGCATGGAATTAGTATGTACTAGTATGAACTATCCTATTATGTTAAAACATGAAATTTCGAACGGACGAAGACGCGGGCAGAAGCCAGTTAGTAATAAATATATTGAGGAGAACCCTGCTTAGCAGTTTCATAGGTCTCGAGTTTGAAACCAAGGCATGCACCGTTGACTTTTCGGATTCATCTGCGTATTATGAAATTATCACTTGCTTCAAAAACGGTGAAGGAAAACATCGTGACGAAACATTTTGGCATGACTGAGAGATATTTCTCGACGGCATGTAAAGCCAAGTCAGAGGCCCATGGGCGGCTTTAAAATTCTGACACCAGTACCCTAATTACGTAATACACAATCAATTGGAATTTGTTTAGTTTTGAAACAAATGGCTAATCCATTGCTTCATATGTTGGAAAAAAAAATGTGCTCAACAACGTAAATAACGCAATGAATGTCGTTGTGTCGTATCGTTTACGAAAATGTGTTGCGTAATTAGATATCTGGTTAGTCACTAACCACACGAAAAGAAGAAGAAGCAGTTTCATAGAGAAACTTTCACGGTTATCGGTCTTAGGTAGGTAATTAAAATATGTACATCGAAAAGCTGAATGAAGGTTATTGCGGTTATTCATGTTCTTTCAAAAGTTCAGGAAAACTGAATAAATGTTCTGCCTGGAAAATTAAGGACTTTTCCTAGAAGTTTTACCTTTATTAGCCGATACCGTAATTAATATCTTACAGCTCCATCTGAATTTTCACTGTCTCTTAAGATACAGGTCACCCTAGTTTAAGAGGCAGGGCTCACCCATCTCATGTAAAGACCTGGTGGTTACAGCATAATGATGTAATACTCATCTTTACTCTTAAGTCAACCAGTTGTAATCCATTTTTACCTCATTTTAACCATAACAACTACATATGTATTTTCTCGTCTGTTATTTAGTTGAAATAAATAAATAATTATATTAAATTAATTTTAAATAATACAACCTTTAGCAACGTCAAGACGGTATGCAGCTGTAAATCAATATGATGAAGAAAAGGAAGACCAAATCTTTGGTCTTCCTTTTCTTCAGTGACGTCATCACATGTGTGTGGATTGTCTGAAGTATGTACGAAGTGCAATAAAGTGTACCTATTATTATAAAGTTAAACCCAGATGAGTAGGTACCTCCATTGTTTTTCTTTCCCCATGAGCTATGCGTGCTTTTTTGATTAGTGATTATATTTTTTTGCAACACGCCTGTAATCCCCGAAGGGTAAGGGCACATATGTACATATAGTTGGTAAAACCACATTTCGCCAGTTATTTTTACGAAAGATTCCGGGCTGCTACTGACAAATTCCTGATGGAAAACTCAATAACACTTTGCCCGACCTCGGAATCGAGGCCGAGATTTCATGTCATGTCTGCGACCACTAGATCAACGGGGCAGTCAAATGTTTTTGATATATTTCTTGAAATCCAGTTTCAAAAAATCTATCTAGGTACCTACAACTCCTTTAAAATATAACCTCAAGAAAACACCACCATATGTGTGCATCAACAGAGCGGGTCTACAGGAGAGCCACTCAGTCTGACTGACGTTTTAATGGAGCCCCATGTATTTATTCAGAGCGGGGTCCGCGTCGCTTCGGACCGCGGCAGGCGAAGAACGGAATTCACGCGGTCCATTGTATCTAATAGATACAGAGTGACGTTATTCCTTTTTAACTTCGACTTTTTTGTTATGGAAAAAAAGGATTTTTCGGCATTTTCTACTGATGTTTTTAAATGTTTTAAGGAAATTGATAGTGGAGCTCAGTCAAAATGTTGTTTTTTGAAAATTTGATACTATGGCTTTATTTAGGTATGCAAGTATGGTTGTATTATGCACTTATCTGTATTATCGTCAGCACAATACACAAAACAAATTAACACCTAAGCCAACTTACTTATTGAAGAAAAAAATTATATACTCTAGAGCTTTTTATTTCTTAAGAAAGAAGAAAGAAAGAAAGAAAATACGTTTATTTGCGGTAAACATGACGCAAAAAAGAGGTTACACAAAATAAAAATAGAAAAGGTTGCGGGAAACATGCGTCACATCCACGCAAAACGGCTATCGCTCAGCATTAAGATACGATTACGATCTGTCTTACGATTTGTTCTGCATTTTCAGCCATTCATTATTTTCGTTCCGTTTTGTATCAATTGTAATATCAATAGTTCTTTCAGGAAACAATCAATGAAAATCCGGAAAATATAAAAGCTTTAATATCTAATAAGCGTGTCCAGTTTCCATAACGTAACTAACACACACAGATAGTTACTGATTCACATATCATAAACTGTTCGGAGTAGGGTCCAGCGATTGAGCGGCTGTTAGTATTGTGTCGTAAACAAGGCCATAGATCTCCAACAGAGGCTACATAATTACATGGAAGTATAAAAGAATCGGAACAAATATTCCTATGAGCTTCCAATTACCTATTGAAGACCACTGCATCGTTCACTTATAATCTAGGTAGGTACTCGTACAATGAGTTTAACAAGGATCAAATTAGATGACCTTGCAATTATTTGCTAAAACTAATACTCTTCACTCATCGGTTATGACACCAAATCAGTTGTATAATGAACTAGTAAATAACGTTAGAAAATTACCTAATTATGAAGAATTGCCTTTAGATTTAGATTTAGATACTATTCATGCTTTGATTGATATATCAAAGTTGTCATGTTATTTTTTAAACAATAAGTTAGTCTTTGTAGGTAATCAAAATTCCCCTTGTACACTCTTTTGAGTTAGATCTATTCAAAGCTATTTCAGTACCCACACAACATGAAAAAACCTATGCTATGATTGTACCGTCTTGTAATTATGTTGGCATTAGTAAAGATAAACTAACATACACCTGTATAAGTGATCTGAAATCCTGTACTGAGCCCGTAAACAGAGTCCACATTTATGATTATACTGACACACGCTCCATTCAAGAATCACCAACCTGTGAAACTGATATACTAACAAAAATTGTTACAGAAATACACTGTCAAACTAAATTAATGTATGGTCAACAGATATTTGGCAAGAATTACAAGGAAACAAATAAACTCTATAATATCAGATTTACACTGGATTCTAACCATGTTTTTTTTCGGAGTTTAAAATATTAGGTACTGGTGTAGTTAATATTCGACCTAATTGTACGGCTTATTGTAAAAATAAACAATTGTTTGGAAAAAACAACATTGACATAAATGTTAAAACTATTGTTTCTGATTTTAATCTAATTAATGACGCCTGTTGTAATTTAGAAAAGTTTAATATTTCAAAGCCCAAATTGTTATCTTCTAAATTGTCGAATATAAACTTAGAAAAACTACCTAGCGTTATCAACAATCAAATGTCAGATGTCGATAAAATTATAAATAATCCTAGTCCTAACCTTCATTAGTTATAAACTTTGTAAGAAGCTTGGAAAATATTCTGGCTGCAAAATAAAACCTAAACTACAAAATGATAACACCTTAGATAACGATCCAGAACCCGAAATAATTCCTCTTCCAAGGTTAAGAATAAATTCGTAACTTTCCATGAAAACCGTAAAGTTCCTCTTAAATGGGGGGTTGTTACATCCCCAGAATACACCCTTTAATGCCTAATCAGCACCACATCATCATCCCGTTCTAAAACCTATTCAGGCTACAGTGTCAGTTCGGGTTGAGACTCCTACCGGATAGGTCGCAAGTATTAACCAAGTTTCCATTTTGACACTACATTTGTGCCTATTAATTAATATAATTGATTAATAAAATAAAATCGTTTTTTTTTAAAGGGACTTCATCCGTGTCCTAACAGTTACAAAACAAACATTTTACATAAGTTTTCTTTTCAAAGAAAAATAACGGGTGATTTTTTAAGAGGAGGATTTGATTTTCAGAAAAAACACAAAAAATTTGAATTTTTTTTTTAAATCTTTAGCTATTGGAATCGATAGAACGATCACTATAATTTAATGTTTGAAGATGATTTCATGCAAATGCTGGCCGCGGCTCCGGTTTAGATGGCCCATTCGCAAGGCCCAATTTCGGCACACTCTCTCCAACATATCAGCCGGTATATCACGAATAAATGCTTCAATATTGGCTCCCAGTGCGTCAATCGTTGCTGGTTTATCCCTGTAGACATGAGCCTTAACATGGCCCCACAAGAAATAGTCCAAAGGCGTTAGATCACACGATCTAGGCGGCCAATTGACGGGCCCAAAACGTGAGATAAACTGTTCACCGAAGGCGGCTCTCA
Source organism: Xanthia togata (assembly GCA_963853775.1). Taxonomy (NCBI): domain Eukaryota; kingdom Metazoa; phylum Arthropoda; class Insecta; order Lepidoptera; family Noctuidae; genus Xanthia; species Xanthia togata. The sequence goes on along the minus strand of OY970788.1, from coordinate 8,670,737 downwards.
ATTGGGCCATTGTTTCGCGTGCCGTGTGGCATGTGGCACCGTCTTGTTGAAACCACATGTCAGGCATGTCCAATTCTTCCATTTTGGGCAAAAAAAAATCGCCAATCATCACCCGGTAGCGCTCGCCATTCACAGTAACGTTTCGGCCATTGTCGTCTTTGAAAAAGTACGGCCTGATGATGCCACCGGCCCATAATCCACACCAAACAAAACATTTTTCGGGATGCAGTGGTAGCTCTTGCAATGCTTCTGGCTGGTCTTCACTCCAGATGCGGCAATTATGCTTATTGACATATCCATTCAACCAGAAATGAGCTTCGTCGCTGAACACAATTTTTCGATAAAAAACTGGATCTTCCTCCAACTTTGCCAATGCCCATTCACCAAATGTTAGACGTTGTGGGAGGTCGTGTGGCTTCAATTCTTGCACCAGTTGTATCTTGTAAGGTTTTACACCCAAATCCTTTCACAAAATTTTCCACGTAGTGGAGTAACAGAGGCCCAATTGCTGCGAACGGCGGCGAATCGACATTTCACGGTCATCACTAACACTGGCGGATACAGCCGCAATATTTTCTTCGGTCCTCACTCTACGTATGCGTGTTCGTGGTTTAATGTCCAATAATGTAAACTGGGTTCGAAATTTAGTCACAAGCTTCCGAATAGCTGCCTCAGTAGGCCGACCAAACTGCCCATAAATTGGAAGAAGTGCGCGATGCACTCTCTTAACCGAGCATGCATTTTGATAGTAAAATTCAATCATTTGCAAGCGTTGTTCGTTCGTAAGTCGATTCATGGTTAAATTATAGACCAAACTGAACAAGTATGACAATGACACAAGACAAGATTCACGCGTGATCTGTCAAAAATAGTGTTGCCAAAAAGATACCAGCAAAAAAATCACCCTTTATAACCACCACACTCTTATTGTTTAACCACAAAGGTTTAACATTTGTTGATCTCCACATTGGCCGTATTCAAATGAAACTCTTTTAAAACATTTCAATTCTATACAGTAGCGTGCAGTCCGCAAGTTTTCCTTCAGAGGGTTCGATCTTACTATGAGAGGGCCTTAGAGGGCCCGTTATCTAAATCAAATGCCCTCTCCGGCGCGACACAGCTTGTTCGAGAGAGATTTTTAAAAGGATTTGTGTTAAATGGGTAAAAAAGGGTGGACTCATGTTGTAGCTACAGATATAGAGAAACTTTTATCAGAACTGTTTAGGCGTTTCGTTTTGTTGTAAATTTAATAAGAATTCTGGTCTTGTAAAGTCTGTTGGAATTGATTTGGAAAAATCTTTGATTTTCATTTTGTTGTACCTAGTATAGTTCTGTTGATCTGCGTTAACGATTTCATTTCAAGTCACCCATGGAATGTCTGTACAATATACGTTCACTCAATACTTATTTCTAATGAGTGTAATTTTGTCGGTTTCTTAGACCCATAAAACGCAATCTTTTCAGTGCCATTGCACCCAATACACTAATGTCTAAAGAAAACATAAAAAAACATCAAGTACCTAACTCAGGTACTTAGAATAAAAGGATACCACAGGCTCTAAAACGGCTCTAAACTTTTAAAGGCTTTGCCCAAATCTCTTATTGAATTGTCAGGATCTTAAGTAGCATTAAGTAGTTGCACCTAAGTTCCTGTTGGCTGGAGTTTTTTTATCCCCTTCCCAACTTGTTTTATTATGCAAATAGAACCGCATTGAGTGTGTGGTGCGATTCAGTCTTGAGAACCTATTACGGAGCCTTTTGATGGAAGCTTGAAGTTTAGTTTGAAATGAACACAACCACCGTTGAAAAAAAATCATCAAATCATCTAAGCATCTTTCTACCAAGTTCTACGCGTGAAACGTTGATGTTTCACGCGTAGTTTAAATCTCAAAATGTCTAATTAAAAGTTATTCCTTCATAAAACGTGGGTGTAGTCACGTTAGAATCCACTAATACAATCAAATATTGGCCAATGATTTAAAACACTATCAAATCCTATTCTTTCATCAAAACAAAATCCATTGCCATCGGAAGACGTTCAAACAAATCTACCAATACAATTGCAACTGAATCGACATTTAGAATCAGAATATGTCCGCCGGCTCCATAGACAAGTGCTTCGCAGGAGATTTCCTCAACCACATAATGCACTTAGGTCAGGATAAACGTGGTAATGTGAACGGAGCCGAGGATCGCTCGTATCTCGCGAGCGTCGCCGGGACACTAGCAAATACGACTAAATGTGTAATGGAGAATAGTGTTGGGGTTTGTCTGGGAGTGGGAAATAATTAAGTATTTCTGTTGACTTTATGACACATGAGACAATTCTTGCGTCGGGTTTGAGGTTGGTAAGTGTTACCTACATTATCTACTTATTATTTTGTGATTATATAAAAACCGGTAAATAAGTAATAAAAGTAAGTAAATAGTAAAATTGTGCAGCTTTATTTTAGTACTTACGTCTCAGCAGCATTTAACATCGACCAAACTTACGAACTATTTTAACCAAGAGGGCTGGCCTAATTTTTGGCCAAAGAATCAGTATTGCCATACAACGTGGCAATGCTGCCAGCCTTTTGGGCACTTTTCCTGTTGACAGCGATGCAAACGAATTGTTTGATGCCCTGTGATCCCTCTTTTATAAAATGCATGTACACACGGCTCATTGTACGGAAATTGTATACAATGTGAGATCAGCTTATACTGCAAATGTATAACTTGATATGTATCCGTATGTACATATTATTATTATTATTATAAGTCTGTTAGCTTATATATTATGTAAATATTATAACATAACATAACACGCCTTGTTTCCCGGAAGGGTTGGGCAGAGGTGTACCTGTAGTACACCCACATTTCGCCAACAACGTAAACATTATATTTTTTAAATAAAACATAAATACGTTTTTAACAATCAAATCTTGGTTACTATCTTGGTAAACGACAAATATTTTCCCATTTCCACCAAAGAAAATTTTAAATACAATCTCAACAGTAACATCAATACCAACAGTAAATCGATCGAAAACAAAGAACTTTATCGCCTCCAATAACGGCTCGAAACATTTTAGCAATAACTCCAGCCTCAGAATATTTTATTCAAGAATAAAAACAAGAATAGAACGTGTTTTTAGGATTTCACTCGTCTCCTCCCAAATAGGGAACAGTGAAACAAGCTCTAAATCTTGAACGCGTGCGCTCAACCGAGTTAGGTCGTTTACGTAATAAATGGATTTCTATAAATGACTGCGACATGTTGGGGAGTAGGGTTGTCGATTTTACCTGAGGTATCGAGATATTGTGTCGTTTGTGAGTGTCGCAGATGACGACTGTCTGCGTTTGAATACGTGAGTGTGATCGACATGGATGCAGTTAATGTACTTTAAATTGTGATCCAAAGTTTTAAATTGACAGTCTTAAAATATTAATATGTACCTACAAGTATATAAAAAAGGAGTGGAAGACACACAGGGCATCAAAAATTGGTCCGCATCACTGTCAACAGGTTAAAGTGCCCAAAAGACTGGCAACATTGCTACGTTGTACGGCAATGCTTGTATGGTATGCAAGTTTTAAACCAATGCTATTTTTCATGTATTTCTTTTTTTTTTTTGTAACTTTAAAAGTGTAATAAATTTGTATCGGTCCGCTACTTATCGCATCAACAGTCACTGTTGGCTCAATTTCAAAGATTCTATGGTATTGTATTTGTGATCAGAAAAAGAGACTATAAATTCAATACAAATCTCAATCTTCTTAAATATAATATAAGCTAATAAGAGACCTCAGTCCATTAATCACCCGCACCCAATGACTTCAAACTATGGGACATCAATTACTACCGACCTACCCCGACCAGCGTCACAAACTTTGACAGTTCGGATATTAGAACATCGGCCATACGTTACGTAGGGAGCAGTGGCGCACCCAACTAGTTGTAGATCGTGGGTTCAAACTCAGACGGGCATGCACTTATTTCATCGCCACTGATGCGGTAAAGATACTGCATGTGTTAGAACAAAAATTCTTAGTCATGTGACCTCCACGCACTGGGCTCGCGTAGTGCATTACGGCCCACTCCCTGTCACAGAGAGACCTGGCCATTATGGGTCGATTATGCTATGCTTATAATATGGCATACAGTCAAGCCAGGTGGGCTGCTGTTCTGTTGCTACTACAACTTAGTTTGACAGGCTACTCCGATGAGCCAAAGTACGACCGTGGAGTGGAGGCTCATCACAGACAATGTCCACCTCCTCTCCCACTTTTTGTGCAATTCTACCTGTACTTTGAGAGACCTATCAAAAACCACTGCTCATGCTGCCGAGTTCTGGCAGAAGCTTATTTCACTTAAATATTGGAATCACTGACACGACAAAGGAGAAGCCATACTTTCAGCAAAGTTCGGCAACCCTAGTATGTATCGTATCTTGGTGGTAGTTCGCGCCAATGTCACGTGTGTTACAATCGCCCCCCGACGGGATCGGATTTCGGCAGCCATTACGTGCCCAAAGTGGCTATACGCGAGATAGTTGAAATCGTTTAGGTTTTATACATGTCTGCTTAAGTTAAACCGTCATATGATGCGTTTTGGGAAACGTGACGAGGTTGGCAAATTGTATTGTTTTTATTTTTATTTTTGTTATATAAATGCACAAGTTGCAGCGTATGGACTATGATTCCTTGAATTATGCTACTATTTTATATTCCTCAATAAGCACGGCTTCTTATTGGTACCCGTGGTTTTACATAACCATCAACCTCTCTTTCCCTGTATTACTTATTACTAACATTGATATACTACGCCTATTATTCTGTCACGCTACGAAAAAGGACGAACATAATTGAAATACTCATTCAGCTAAATATTACGTTTTGGACAAATTACCTTCAGGTTTGAACCAGGTTGGTTTACAAAAATCACATTATTACAAGGTACCTTCCTCAAAAAGATGTATATTATTTCCATCGACGAAAATTTGTTTTGATTGTCTAAAATTAATTTGTGTTCTTTAATACTGTATCAATGTCTAGCAACGATTAAGTATCCAATGTGTTAATGCCCCAAATTAAAATATGTTTTGAGACTACACATTAATACAATATTAAGGAACATAGATCGTCGACAATTAAAAAGAATTCTTGTCGATGCATATATTTTTTTGATGCTGATTATACATATTGGTACTAGAAATAACTTTGTGATTTCCAGATCTACTTCTACAAGTAGGTCTATATGAATAGTTCCTTTAACCTGTAGCTCTTTAATTCCGTTTATTTATTCTATGAAATTCACCAGCTGCAAACCCTCAAACCCTGTCTCGTTATACTCCCTGCCTTTCCTGCTTCGGTATATTTTTAGGACTACCAGCTAAAATACCCCGCCCCCCACGGTTCACGGTTCAAGGAGCAATAGGATTTATAATTTAAGGATTTATTTTTTGTTTTTTTTAGTCTTATTCTAGAACTGCAGATTTAAATGAAGTAGTGAATTATTATGTTTGCGCACAGAGAGACTTCTGAAAACTACAAACAATCGGATCCTGACATTGACTTGACTGTGCCCTGGCGGCTGAGAGTATGTCATGCTCACTCAAATGTCTCGCTAGTGGTGGCGTGTGTGTTGGATCATTAAGTTCCCTTCAAAATGGTTGAGCTAAATGATGCTGATCCATGCGTCATGTTCGTGAACGGGCGCCGTCAGTGGGGACTGGTCATCTCTTAGCTGCCATGGCTTATTTTAATTATTTTTGTTTTTATATTTTTATTATGGTCGCTTTTAACGTGCACGATTTACTACATTGTTCTCACATGTATAATTTCAACATGAATGATGTAACCAATGTTTTGTAACAATATTCTAATTTAAAAGAGTGTCCATGATGTTTCTTGCCCGTTCTTCTCCACAGGAACCTACTACGCTTTGGAATGGGCAACTAGCTTCATATTTCTGACTGACCGACCCCTTGACAATTCAAAAGTACCTGTAATTGGTTTATTTGGAATAAATCATTTGATTTTGAGTTTTGAGTTTGACATTTGTCTATTTAGTAAAATTTGAGGCCTGGAGGGAGAATTATTACAGTGCAAATAAATAAGCTTTCTGCCCGTCTAGCTTTTTATTACTCGTACCTTGCTGATTCTATGCACAAAAATCAACATAAAACGCTCACAAACCAAGTAAATTAAAGCCTTAACAATAAGCATAAATATTCGAAGAATACATAAAGAAAAGTCGGCATATTATTTTTGCGCATTAGGAGCGAAGAATATTGCCTTGGGCAATTTACGAGCGACATTCCGGGGCGCCTTATCTCCGATATTAAAGATTTCATTAAATCATGGCGCGCAATAAAACAGTTTGATACCGCATTCATGCGGCCGCCGCTTCGGGTGACCAACTTAATGACGTGTACGGTTTGACCCTTAACGAGTGGGGTAAGGGAGGAGATGATGGCAAGAACATTGCTGTTTGTGGAAGCTTGTGTGCCTGTAAAAGCATTTTGCGTAATCAAAAGGTGATAAAGTGTTAAGTAGAGTCTAATATCTTTGCCAAATTTAGACACCTCGTAGATCTAGTGGCCGCAAGCGCTACTGCATAATAAAACTGCTGTCTGGGTTCGATTCCCAGGTCAGGCAAAGTGTTCTTGAGTTTTACTTTAGGAATGTCTCAGTAGCAGTAGAATCGTCCCCTATTACATAGGACTTATACATAACTGACGAAATATGGGTGTACCAGCGTACACCTCTGCCTAACCCTTCAGGAATTTCAGGCGTGATATTATTTTATTATATTATGTTATTTGGGCACCAATAGATAGTTGACTGTAGTTTTCAGCAAAGAACACAACAATAAATTCCATCCTTTGGCGAGAACTGGCTGCAATTATACACACCAGCGGTCTTGAAAGCGAACACTGTAAAAAGATTGAAGTGTGTATGTCACCCAAAGAGCAATGGAGTTGGGTTATGCGCACTTCGTCCCATTCTCACTACGTCCCGCGTTCGCAGTTGGTCACATTAGCACTTCGTCCCATTCGCACTTGGTCCCATTGGATTTTTTATTACAATACATCTTTTATTATTATATTTAGAATTAGGACATACTCATTTTACTGTATCCATGTTTGATTGACAATATTTACTGATTGTATACTTACTGTTAGTAGTTGATTGAGAAGTGTGTTTATTATTTTACTTATTTCATTGCTAATATATCGAATTTGAATGTTTTACTACCATATTTGTTGATTTTTTTATAAATGCAACCCACTTTGGTCCATAAACCTACCCCTTCCCTTACAAACTACTTGCATAGGACCAACTGCGAAAGGGACTAACTGCAAATGGGACCAACCGTAAATGGGACCAAGTGCGAATGCGACGAAGCGCTAATATGACCAACTGCGAACGCGGGACGTAGTGAGAATGGGACGAAATGCGCATAACCCAACTCCATTGCTCTTTGGGTGACATACACACTTCAATCTTTTTACAGTCTTCGCTTTCAAAACCGCTCAAAACTTATAACATGTACCCGCTAATAAAATAGTTACAACTTGAGATATTCAAGTAGGATTTGCGATTTGTGCGTGACCCCCTACGACCTTGAACATAAGGCTCAAAATACATTATAATTTTGTTTTCGGAGGATCATATTTAATTTATTGCAGAAATAGTTGGCTAGTACTAAAATCATGATCACATTTCAAGTGGCTGTTACTTAGATGGGCATGTAGATACGTAGTTTTGGGTTGAATATAAATTCTAGTATGTTTTGGGGAATGGGTTGCTTGAAGATTTCTATATCGATGATGTTTAACTTTTAATGATGGTAGATTATCAGCTAGTAGGTAGATAAATGTTAACAGGTTCTGAAACTACTGTGAACATTGTTTTGGTAAAAATAAATGGTACACTACATATGCTTTGTACATATACTCGTACGGTGTATAAATGCTATGGAACAGTGGTTAGACAATACAATGGTTCCTTGTCTGTGTTATCATCTTTTTAGGGCTGACTGCACCATTTAAACAACAGACTGAAAATATCAGTCCTCAGTCAACTTTTACCTGAAGAATAAAATATATAGCGTTTTGACATATTTCTATACAAGCTCGTGGCTAAGCACTAACTGCCGCACGGGTCGATCCATCAGGTTAAGCTATGCTTGCCGGGGTTGGTCTGTGGATGGGTGACCATCTTTACATACCGAGACTCCTCCGTGCCTCGGAAAGTACGTTAAGCCGTTGGTCCCGGCTGTCATTCGTGGATCTTTGACAGTCGTTACGGGTCGTCAGAAGCCCGAAAATCTGACAACCAGTCTTACCAAGGGGTATCGTATTACCCAGTTACTGGGTTGTGGAGGTCAGATAGGCAGTCGCTCCATTTAAATACTGGTATTCAGCTGCATCCGGTTAGACTGGAAGCCGACCCCAATATAGTTGGGAAAAGGCTAGGCAGGCAGACATATTTCTATACAAGGCTTTCAAACAGCAATTTTGATTCCTCAATTAATAGTTAAGTATCTGAAGATTTAAAAATTGGCTCTAAATGTTTCTTAGTAATTTATTTAGCCGCAGAACCTTTTAATATACTTCAGAGAAAATTAAGTAAACTCTTGCTATCGAAAAGTGGCGGGAATGTAATATGATGAGGGAAGACATGTTTATTTTGAAAGATAAAATTTGGGTCACAGTGCTTACCCTCTCTTAAAACGGATAAGTAATGAAATTTCACCTCGGCACAGGGCGGCTGCAAAATTGTTATTTATTTATTTCCCTATATTATGATGTTGCAGAAATATTTTTAAAATGTGTTATTTTAAAGATGTTATGAAGATTTCTACTTATTTAAGGTAGTTTTCTTTCTAAAAATAAATATTTACAACTTACCCATTTACATTAAATATATTTTAGCAACGAATAGACTACGCCTGTTTTATTTCGGGTAGCCTCTTTTTCTCGTAATCATTAGAAAAGTATCTATCATATTTCAAATGTAGAAAACCAACATAAGATTTAATAAAACATTACAAAAAGAAGAAGTATACAGTAATAATTGCAGCTACAGTAAGAGTGCCCGGTACAAACACGTGATAATGTGCAGAATACCCGGGTAATGTGCAAAATGCCCGATATAATGACCCACCTTTATTCGCACCAAATTAAATCGCAAACTCTATGGAGTCCGGCTAAGTTGTAAAATGCAAATAGAATACCTTTTTAGTACACGTGCAGGGAAGGGTTACCCTTGAGGACTACGTATGGGGGAGTGTTAATGTTACATTATTTTGTCATATTTTGTAATAGAGAAAAATATGGTTATAGTGTGTCGACGACTTCGCACACAATTATTATTGTTCTAAGTTTTCATTAAACAAAACATTCCAACTTCTTCAGGGATGAAATACACTTTCCCGCTCTGAAGTTTGCCCGTATCTACTGGTGATTAAATTGAAATAACAATTTTTATTTTTGATAGACATACCTGCGAAGCGAAATTTTAGCGAAATTTAAGCTTTTTTTAATAATAATATACGTGGGATAAAAGATATAAGCCTACGATCCTAGGTATTGTTTGACAGTGAACCCATTGAAAAAATGTACTTCGATTACCTTCGATTGTCAAGTTTGCCCAGACACAGCTTATTTACAAAAAATCTTCTTTTATATAAGTATGTACAATATCTTCATTGACAGTTTTCTATCTCCCAAAATGGACACATCATTCATGTCTTCCCAACCCTATGAAGGGTAGGCAGCAAGGGCAGTACCCCGAGGGTACATTGATAATTATTACACGGTCGCTGTTCAGCCTCCTCCGTCTGACGGTCCCGCGGGGAGGCGGGGATTATGACCGTATTAATTAACGCACAAGGAGCTAGTCGTAACTCTCTTACTTATTTGTTTTGATGTTCACGACATATGGTAGAAGAAATATTGAGTTTGGTAAAGCACGAAAAACGTGAAGTTTTTGACGAACGGAAGTTTCGACTGTGGGGAGGTGCTCCAAAAATCCTTTATTAGAAGTCGGACGTGTCAATGGACATGCAAATTAGATGTGTTAGTGGACGCTCCAACTGTTACGTGTCACGTTAAAAAACGAAAAATCGAGAGGGTTACCTAGCTAAACGAGGTTTAAGCATTCACAGGTATGGGCACGCATATGAAGGGTGGAAACTTTATTCGACTGTATACCGTATAATACGAGTATATACAATGTGAAGACTGAGGAGTGTTACCGTATATTCTAAACCTTCCAGCAAGTTGGGTTCATTATTACATTAATATTAGACTTAAATTTATGATTTTTTTTTAAATCACCATTTTTGTCAAATCGTTAAAACCGGGCGGGTCGCTCTCAACTTACCTTTGATTTGTTACAAGACTCCCACATAACAGAACCACAATGTTCACCTAACACTAAGGAGAGAAGACATGAATAATAAATAATGTAAAGTAAAACTTACTCATACATACGTACATACGTAGCTACGATATACTTTACTTGTTCAAGTCACCAAAATCTTCCGGAGCCTTTTCGCTTTCTCTTACGTTTTTACGAAGTGAATATTTTACGAGGCAAGATTTCTTTTTGTAGGGAAACTGTATTTCAAACTTGTTGGTAATGTACAGGGTGTAGGTACATTTGACCCTTGTTTCTCTGTCTGTACCTGAAGCAATAGAAAAGGGTACCTGATCCTTGACGGAAAATCTATAAAAATAAAGACAAACGTCGAAAAACGAGAAGAAAAATAAAAAACAAAAGTTTATACTATAACTTCGCGCTTCATAGTTGATTTAGAATTTTGCAGTTGCAATGAGCTACGGTAAATCGAATGTTTTTGTATTCAAGCTTTGTATTTTGTCCAATATACATTTGAAAGAAACCGAAGATACGCTCACCCTAAAGTACTTATCTTGTGAGTCGTATGTATCGCTGAGGCTTACCGGGTGAGTGGTCCCAAAGGTGTTAGCTCAATATAGGTTAGTTACAGATTGTGCCACTTACATACATACCAGCGGGAGCGTTAAAAATGCCTTGTAAGAATGTTTTAGGTCTTTTCCCTTTTATTCAAAGTAAGAGTGAACAGGCTTCTTCTGGGCAAGCTCACTCCATCGTCGACTTTGTCTGTGTCACCTCTGACCTAGACTAGAGTAAAGAGCAAACCCATCCTAAAATAAAAATTCAAAAAAACCTAACTTTCGAAAGTAAAACACATTTTCTGTGTAAAGATTAAGTAGGTATTCAAATATTTTTTAATCGCTGCTGGTATGCCTTCTTGGTGTGTATATGGCGAAGAAATTCAATGCGATCCAACTTCCGCGCTCCGACTTCCCGAGAATATTTAACTTATGAATTGCCATCACATTGTTAAACTCAATAATTTGTAGCTATTATAACCAAACTTGAAATTTTTCAATACAAATTCCAATTAACCGTACAATACAAGAGCTGAGGGAATCTGATTAAATTCATACAAAAGGCAAGTTAAATACACAGCGATCTGTATCGTGAAACCTCGGGCGCGCCACTCAATGCGAAGGTATTTCCAATTACTCTCGAATCCTTCTATTTTCCAGTCGCAAGGAATTTTATTAACGCTGTCCCTTTCTATTTTCCCTTTTATAATGAGGTGGGAGAGGGATGGGAGATTGAGGATTTGAGCCATCTCATGAGGCTGGGTTAATTTCCATTTGCCCGGAGCGACGTCTCGCGTTCACCTTTCATACGAAAATTGAAAAGATAAGCTAAACTATTTCCTTACTATTTGGCTGGAGTTGGCTGTTTCACGTAATTGTAGTTTCCGGTTGCGTGCTGTGGCTGCAGCAGCTGCTCCTTAAATAAATATCTTTGCAAACTGCTGAGGAATACTGCTGTAATAAATACGTTTGGTAGGCGGAGTACCAGAAATTATTAGCCTGTGTTAGACCTACACAGGTGACGATTGAGTGCCCTGCACACTTCCTATTCATGATTTCAGTTACGTCCTCCGAAGTAGGTAGGTAGTCAGGAAAAAGGTCAACAAAACTGCACACAAACATAAAACATAACATCAAGCCTTGTTTCCCCGAAGGGTTGGGCAGAGGTGTGCCTATAGTACACAGCCACAATACGCCAGTTAAATATAAGTCCCATGTAATAGGGGTGAGCCTATTGCCGGGCAGCTACCGAGAAACTCCAGATATAAAAACCCAATAACACGACCGACCTGGGAATCGAATCCAAGACATCATGCTAGACCAACGAGGCAGTCACATAGGTACATACCTACTTATTACTTACATAAGTCATAATGGTCATTCAATCTATCATCAGTTCTCGAAAAGTCCACTAGCTTAATATATAAAGTGTACCTATAAGGCTCATTTTGCTTGGTTGATAGGGCTCGCATGCGGGGTGCGGGAGATTTCTGTAACGCATGACTTTATGACCCGCATGCAAGAAGCCTCATTAGTCGATAGGGAACGATTGCGGTATACGGTGAACCTTTGGCCCTTTGAACCGTTTGGCAGTGAAATTCATCGTTCGGTAAAAAGCGTGCGGAGACTCACACTCAATGAAAATGAGCCATCAAATAAAAACGAACGTTGAATTTCATCGGTCGTCACGCCCCGCTACAGGGATTCCCCGCAAACGGTGTACCGACCGCGTTATCGACTTAAGTCATTACCCCGCCTGCGGGGAGACCCCGCATGCTGTATATCGACCGAGTTATCCACTAATGAAAATGAGCCTGACTTTCGATCCGAGTTCTACATACATCGTACCTACATAAAATATCTATAGTAAACACTCATTTTCAATTAACACTCCCTGATCCCAAAATAATCTTCTTAAGCTAGCTGTAAATTAAGGACGCGCAAGTTCCCGAGAATGTAAAATAAGATAATACTAGCTAATAAGTGGACTGCGCTAATGCTGACCCACGTCAAGCCTTCGTCAGATCTCGGCAATGCTCGTGGTACGTTCAGCAGTTAATTAGCCCTAGGGAGGTTGATTGGGCACATATTGGCCATGTGAAAATTGATTAGCAAAATTAAAGAGACCAGTATATTCGATACGCTACCGTGTCGATTCGGTTTCCTCGGTTCTCCTCGGTTTTTCTATAGATACCCACATAAATTGGAAATACAGAAAATAAGAGCAAAATTATCAAAATTGTCATATGACCGTCGCGAAATTAATAGTAGATTATGCACCGAGGGGCTAAAGTTGTGTCTTATGTCACGGGCGACATATTGAATCTCGAGCGCAATGAAGGATTCGGGATTTCAACTCACGAGAGTTTAACTCACGAGCGAAGCGAGGGAGTTAATACAAGAATCCTGAATGCAGCGAGAGATTCAAGCTAGCCCAAAGCAAAGACACCTTTAGCCCAGAGGAGGATACTCTACTTTTTACACCTACTGTGAGAAAATAATAACCATAGTACGAAAAACAAAGTATTTATCAAATAAACAAACAGTAAGAATAACATATTTTGAACTAGTTAGTTATATGCACTTACATATTAATTGAAGTTAATGGTTACATTTGAGAGAGTCCAGTTGCGCAAAGACAAAGTTAAGTTTTTATTTGGTACGTTTATAGATGTTGATTTGGAATTTATTTGAGTATTGCTCGTCAATGCTTCAGAACCTTGTATTTGAAAAAAAAAAAAATAAATTTAATAACTTTTTCTTTTTTAAATCGAGAATATCATCCACGCGTAGTAAGGGTATCGAGAACAGCTTTCCTCTTTCTGGCACCAAAGGGTGTTTGTTAGTACTATACTGCCAATTTAGCTGAGCATGTGAGATTCCAAATTCAAATCACATTATTGACCAGCGGGTCATAATGAAATCCAGTACAACATTATTGACCGGCTGTGCCCCCGGCCACTAATGACTCACTTTAGGTTAAGGTTGCTTGACATATAAATTGACATTTTCGAGCAGGTGGTGTGAAAAAAAATTTACTAACCTACAGACTGCACTTATTACTTACTTTACATATGCCCAGGCATCGCTCAGCTATGGGGTCATGCTGTGGGGCATATTTATTTTCCAAAAGAAGTTAATTCGATTAATGACCAACATAGAACAAACAGATAGCTGCAAACCATACTTAACCGAAAACACAATATACTCACACTTCCCTGTCTATATTTCAGAATTAACTGAAAACTGGTCTGATCGTTTTGGGTTGGCGGTTAATCCTACCAAGTGTCAGGCTATCATTGTAGGGAGCACCCACAGTATGAGGAATCTGAATCGCTTAACTGTGCCACCTGTAATGTTTGACAACTCAGTCATCCCGTTTAGCTCCGATGTTAAGGTTCTTGGTCTGCATGTTGACACATGTCTTGATTGGCGAAAGCAGGTCACGACTGTAAGTAAAAAAGTCACCGGAACGCTGCGGTCGCTCTATCGGTTGAAAAACCTTCTCCCATCACACATAAAAACAATGCTTGTACAGTCCCCAATCTTCATAATAGACTATGGTGATGTGTGTTACTATGACCTGAATGCCGATCTCCTCAATAAACTTGACAGCCTTCTAAATAACTGCATTCGATTCGTTGTCAATCTTCGTAAGTATGATCATGTGTCTGCGCATCGATTGCTTTTAAAATGGTTACCCTTACGTCAATGTTGTATTCTATACTCGACAAACCCATCTCCTTCTTATCTGACTTCCCACGTTCAATACCTATGCTCTGCCCATACTCGTAGCAAAAATCTTCGTTCTACCAACATTCGTCTTCTACGATGTCCTTCTCATCGCTCTATTCACTCTTCTTTATTTGTCCAGGCGGTATTTCTTTGGAAAGCGCTTCCTCTGAACATCAGGATGGTAACCAGTCGGCTATCTTTCAAGTTGAAGGCACGTGAACATATTCGTGAAGAGTTGGCAGAATCTTTGCAGCACTGATTTGCTGGATTTGTTTTCTCCTCTACCTATCGTTATTTCTCCTGATAAAGTTTATTCGGTTTATCAAAGTATCTATGTATGTATGTATTAGTAGGTTCTAGTTCAAGTTATCTATCACTTATGTCGCACCTGCCATGTTTTGTCTCTGCACCACCCTAAGGTTGACTGGTAGAAAATGCCTCAGGCATTAAGTCCGCCTTTGTACAGTATTTTTTTACCTGTGCATAAAGTTTTAATAAATAAATAAATAAATTGAGTAAATTTGTCAGAAAACACCCAGATTTTTACACCACTTGCGAAGAAACACAAACAAGATACACCTTTCAACACAAAAAAAAAACAAAATAAACATGATACCTCAATCCCGACACAAAATGCACTCAACCAGCTTTAGATAGGTATGTCCATAAAAATGTATAGTAAATTTACAAATGACATTAGAGAAGTAAGTAAAACAAATACATTTATTCGTAAATTGAAACAATTTCTGGAATCCAAGTCATACTACTCAGTAAAGGAGTTTTTAAAAGACAAATCGAATAGAATGCAAAATAAAATTATTCTCTCACTTACACACCAAACACTCAATTTTCTACAGGGTATTAAAGTAATTGCATGCCATAGCTTAGGGGTATGGCACGCAATTACTTTAACACCCTGTAGAAAATTAAATATAAATATGAATACATACATAATAACAAAATTTAATGTCTAATAATCAAAATACTTCTAAAAATTTCGTAGTAATTACCTACATTATTCATATGCAATACATAATTTACACCTATATACACAAACCTAATAATGTATAATTATGCATATATAAATAAATATACACCCAATTAAACACATTTGATAATTATCCTTCTTGCTGTGCCCGGCAGGGTCCATATTGATCTTTTACTTTTTTATACCAGCTATGTAATACATAAGGAATGCATTAAAGAATTGAGTATCGAACATAAATCAATGGTATCGAAGAAGTGCTCTAAAAAGTGAAGTGAAGTGAAGTGTTAAAAAATCTGAATTTTGACAGTTTAAACCAAATAGTCTACTGCTATCTTCCGACAGCGAAAGCCAGTCGAATGGTTGTGAATAGCTATGCAGCTCCCTTAACTGGAGGGTGTATAATAAAAAGCAAATAAGAGATTTTCTTAAGAGTACCTATAGCTACTCTTGTAGGTATTCTCTTTTTGTGTCAGAGTTTACGATCTACCAATCGTGGGAAGATCTGAAGAAAGATACTCCAACGTAGTTACAAAAAAACTGATTTTTCCAAAATGGAACAATTATTGCTTGATAACCGTGGAAATTATCGTAAAAGAAAAGATACAGGTAATACAGGTATCCATCTAAAGTTACACATTGAAGAAGCGGGTTTAAGCTTAAAGCAAAGTTTTATGGAGGCCAACACCAGTAATTACGGCTGTTAATTATGCTGAAAGAGTTATTAATTAATGAGTACCTGCGCAAGTATTGTGCCGGTCACCATCTCATAGGTAGGTAATATTCATGGAGAATGATCAAAGAGAAAATGCTGGCGTCATGTATGTACCTAGGTAGGTACTCTGAATTTTAAGGGAAAATATTGATTATACTTTCGACAGTAGGTACTTTTTATGTAGCACGAAGTAAATACTGACTTCGTGTTACAACGAGCAGTTACTCGCCAACCAATGTGCTAGCCACAGCTTTATGTTCATGACTTAAAGGATCTGTACAAATTATTAGACCAACATACGTTGCCTACCTATGTACTATCGAAGAACTTCATATTATAAACAGTTTGAAAACCAAAATCCCGTGAACACGATGACCACATCTGTTACCACCCCGGTTCTATCGCGGCCGACTGCTGCAAGCAGAAAAAGTCCTTACGATGTATAGATATGAAGTTCTTCGATAGTACGTGAAATATGAATAGCTTATCAATTAAAACACCATCTATTCTCGTTTCACAATTCTGTTTCATAATAAAATTAGCATCCGGAAATAATATGAGTGAGAAGTTAATATGTTTCTAGCTGGCGCCGGCGATAAGTAACATACGACCACGGAATAGATGAATTCATCTATTCCGTGCATACGACATACTGAAGACTCCTCCTGAAACAAAGTGTTGAGAAGCTGTCGACGCTGCACGCACTTTATTATATGTCTTCAACGTTAACAGTTAAGGACCTCTAGATTGATGGGAGTCATGTCACGATGAGCTTTTGAAGACAAACATCCTCTTCATGATTAAACAAAAAGGACGACAACGAGATAGGCAGTAAAATTATCACCTTCGCAGAGTAACAGGACGGTAATGGCTAAACAAGGTACATACCTTCATATTTCGAGCTTTGGACAATCGCCAATCGCTATATCAAACCTCAACGCAAAAACGCTGTCAAAGTGGCTGAATTCTGGTCGAAACCTATCTATGCATATACATAAACAATACAAATAAATAAAATTGTAGTGTCTGCTTGTAATGTCAATATAACAGCTTTTAAATAAAAGCTTATGAAAGTAGCTACATATGGTACTTATAAAAATCTGTCCATCTGTCTGTTTGTTCCCGTTAATCTCCGTAACAGCTGGACTGATTTTGACGGGACTTTCACTGGCAGATAGCAGATGATATAAAGAGTAACTATTTTAGAAACATAATTGGGATCCACGCGAAACCGCGAGCAGCAGAATCATCGAAACGAAGAAAAAAGCCTCACCCGCAAGCTACTCCCAAGCGCTAATTTAGTTTTAAAAAAACTGGAAAAACATCATTTTATACCCCTCACCTCTTATTACCGTAGCGCTAGCGCTAGCCAAACGAGAAAAGAATTCATTACCCAAACAGAGAACAATTTGAAACAAAACAAACCGTCCAGGCAGTCAGTAGCAGAGGTCATCGACATTATCATTACGCTGAAGGCGCACAGTCCCTCGGCAGATGTAAACACTGACCGCCAATAAAACTTAATGTTACTGCACCAGACGAACCTTTTCAATTAAAGCGTCTTACGATTTTAATCCGCGCCTGAATTGAACGTCTTCGGGATGGAAATGAGGGTCATAAGTATACTTTAAGACCTGGTACTCATTAGTGCTTCGACTGTCTGGTAATCCCTGTTTAAAGTAGGGTCCACACGCGTACTTACTTTGCCTGCATAGTGAATGCTGGCGATTGCATTTTATTAGGCTCCTATATCGTCACTAACCAGTCTTAACAATGATATGTTTACGAGGGCTGTAGAGCGAGTTATTAGAGAACTTAGAAGTCGTAGAGATGTTGCTCAGATGCATACCGGTACTATATACGAGACACATTTCGTGTACAACAATGATTTATCATTCTTTAATAATTATATGGTCAACTATCAGTCTTCGTTTTCCATATAACCCGATCATCAACTACCTACTAATGTCTTTCTACAACACAGCAACTACCTAGTAATGTCTTTCTCCCTGAGAATTAAAACAGCTGATACCTACTATTAAATGTACCTACGAGACAACCCCATCCCAAGATGAGTGCACGTTGTCAATTTAATTCGCAACCACTTCGGCTCACTATATTATATCAGGTTTGCAATATTTACCCGGGAAACGCCCATCGTCCTGATGAACTTTAGTCCTAAACAAATATAAACAAAGACCCTGCCAAGTGTCGGCAACGTAGAAAGCTGGGTTCCGTTGACATTCCTGGTCGATTTTTATAATAATTCAAGAAAAACTCAATAATGCATTGCAATTTTCAGGAAATGATGCAACAATCCCTATTGCTGATTTTCAGGAATAGTTATTAGTTACTTACTGTACAGTTGCTAGGGTAGGTACTGCACAATAACTTGACAATCCGATAAAATATTACCAGATACCTACTTATTAGATCAAGCTTCTTCAAAACAAAGAATTTAAAAAAATATCGCTATCAGCACATCTAAACCCCGTTCAAGATTAATTTTCTACCACAATGATGACAAAACTCTTGAACGCGGTTTAGACGTGCTGATTGCCTTCCGTTTTATTGGTGAAAATGCCCTCATTGTCATAAATGAACGGCTGGGCTGAAGAGCTAAATTAGTAAATCACCTAGTTCCAGAAAATTTCGTCAAGACTCCAGATATGAATAAATTTGCTGTACTTGCTTGCGGAAATCAGAGAAGCCAACAAATAATGATAAATAAATAAATAATTTTATTTAGTAACAAAGGTTTGAAGTACATCAAGGTCTTACAAAGTATGCGTTATTACAGATAGTGCAATCCACGACAACGCGCCCCACTCCGCGATTACTGTACTTTAGTACGGAGAGGAGCGGAGTGGGGAGTTTGTTTTATTTAATTTTAATTGTAAGATTTTATCTTTTGTGTTTTGATAAAGCGTAAAAACATGATTTTTGTGGTACTCAAATTGGAATCGAAACTGTCTCTCCTAAATACAGATTACTCAGTGATCTAGCTAGGGGAGCAGTGATTCACCCAACTCAACGATTCATTGTACCTACACCATCTTATTATAGATAGTGCAATCCACGACGACGCGCCCCACTCCGCTCCGCTCCGTACTAAAGTACAACTTACGGTATAGTAATCGCGGAGTGGGGCGCGTCGTCGTGGATTGCACTATCTGTACATTGCGAATAACAGAATTCTCAGCAACGTGTCGAAGAGTTTTAAAAATATATATTAGTTTTCTGACCCTGCCTGTTACCAAGTTAATATGAGTTTTATAATACAGGTATCCATCTAAAGTTATACCTAGGTACTTAATATTATCAACTGTGTCAATGAGTGAACATTGACATGTGTGTGAATGTATACTGTTACAGGAGAGATCCTTTAAAGTGATAGGAATATTACTCGATCTCACCAACCTCACAAAGGTTGGTGAGATAGAATACGTCATCAATTTCGACTTGGATGTGTTAAGTGTTAGAGCATGGGATGGAAGCCAGTTATAGGCAGAATTAAAACCATTTTGTGCAATAATCTGGAGTTCAGACCACGAGTTAGCGAAAAAGGTAAGAGCTGTATAAAACAAACGACACAATTTTTGCATTTGTGATGTTAAGATTCAAATCGTTCAAGCTGCCTGTCTACAGTGGCTATTGAACAAGTTACAGTTACGGATCTTAGGCGTGCAGTGCGCCGACAAAAAGCGTTAACAGCTTGTGGTCCCGACAATATACCGGGTTTCTTAATAAAAGATTACTCGTCGGCCTTAGAGGAGCCTTTACTATATATATATAATCTTTCGCTTAGACAGTGTTTATACCCTGGGAAGTGGAAAGTGTCCAGAGTGACTCCAATACCTAAATGTGGGTCATCCACATATATAACAAACTTTAGACCTATTGCTATATTGTGTGTATTTGGGAAGATATTTGAATCCATTCTTAATAACGCCATTTGTAATCAAATCAAGGGACAATTGAGTGATTGCCAGCATGGGTTTCGTCCTGGGCGCTCCACAGTAACTAATCATATAGAATTTGTTGATTATATAAGTAGTAGAGTTAAGTCTGGTTGTCAGGTGGACGCCGCATACTTTGATTTCAAGAAAGCCTTTGATCTTGTAGATAATTATGTGCTTTTAAATAAATTTGCATTACTAGGGTTCTCAACTTCTCTCTTAAAATTCATGGCCCACTACTTAAAGGATCGTAAACAGTTTGTTAAGGTAGAAGGATATAAGTCGGAAGAGTATTTTACTAGATCAGGGGTGAGTCAAGGTAGTACCATTGGTCCTACACAATTTTTAATAGTGATCAATGATTTACCTACTGTCATCACTAATGCAAAATGCCTTATGTTTGCTGATGATTTAATATTGTACCTCTCTATAACCAACGCCAAGGATTGTGAGGCGCTACAACATGATATTGACGCTGTGGTTGAATGGAGTAAAAAAAAAAAATGTCATTTAATAATTCTAAGTGTAAAACTATAATTTTCTCCCGATCCCGTAATCCGACTAGAAATGATTATAATCTTGCTGGCGCGTCAATGGAACGTGTTTTCTCGATCCGGGATTTGGCAGTAATAATGGATAGCAAATTAAATTTTCATGAGCATATTCTTAAAACTTGCAAAGACGCTAATAAATGTCTTGGTTTCATCATTAGATTATCATCTCAATTTAAGAACACTCAATCTGTAAAACAAATATACAATGCCTATGTCCGTATTAAATTAGAATATAATGCAATAGTTTGGAGTCCTCAAGAGTCATTGTACACTATTATTATAGAAAAAATTCAACGCAAATTCTGTAGGTACCTATACAAACGTCAATATGGATACTACCCCTTTCTATATCCTTCTTTGTTCGTGTCAGGAATGGTGGGTTTAGACACACTCAAATTCAGGCGAGAATCCACACATATAATAAATTATTATCTAATATTAGTAGGTAAGATGGATAGTCCCGTTCTACGAGAGTCAATAAATTTTTATGTTCCTGACCAGTATATGCGTGGCGTTGGAAGACGACAACATAGACTCCTCTGCTATCCGCCTACATGGCGTGCTCCCCGAACCAACACAACTCCCACTGCTAGAGCAATTAAGTTAATAAATGACTTTCTAAAATATATTTCTGAAGCAGATTTATTTTTTGACTCTCGAAGGACAATCGCTAAACATGTGTATGATTATTTAAATATGAAGAAATGATGCAGAAATAATTTTTGAGTTGTTTAGTCTAAGAAGTGTTAGTTAAAATTTTAATGTAAATTTGTAGAATTAGCATAGATATAAGCGATTTGGTGTAAACTGTTAGCTTATATTTGATGAATAAATGAATTTGAATTTGAAGATTGCCGAGTTTATTTAAAAATATGAGAAACAGCGTAGGACCGAGTATACTACCCTGTGGCACACCATAAGATATTGAGAGCTCGTCACTGAAATGGTCACCAATTTTCACCATTTGCAGTCTTTTTGTCAGATAGCTTTTAAAGAGATCAAGCTGCAGTCCTCGGACGCCTGCTCTCTCTAGTTTAAGTAAAAGGTTAGAAATGGGAACGGTGTCGAAGGCCTTAGCAAAATCAAGAACGAATTTCATAGTAGAGAAAATTAACAGTCGCAAAAGGTGCTTACAGTGTAGCACCTTTTTGCGACTGTTAATTTTCTCTACCATGAAATTCGTTACTTCATGAATCATAGGTTAACTTGTTCTTACGGAACACGAATTGCTGAGAAAAAAACAGATTATTTTTTTCGAAAAAACCTACTAATCTCTTATTGATTAAGCGCTCAAAAACCTTCGAAAGGGCGGGTAGTACCGCTATAGGGTGATAGTTATCAAAAGAGTTTCCATCGCCACCCTTAAAAAGAGGGTGTTAGCCTTTTTAAAAGCTGACGGAAAGACAGCAGTTTCAAAACAGAGGTTAAATATATGGTTTAAAACTGGCGCTAGAATGTCACAGTATCTCTTAAGTACCGCAGGAGAGATACCATCCCATCCATTGGCTGCAGTTTATCTAAGGGACTGAATTAAAGATTTGACCTCATCAACATCTGTAGGATCCAATACAAATGAGAATGAAGAAAAGGTAGTATGGGAGGAGCAAGGTGAAGTGTGGTCGTTGATAATATTATCTGCAAGTTTTTTATCTATGTCAGCAAATAATTTATAAAGAATACTGCAGGACTGAAAAGGAGTGTCAAAGTGTGAAAGTAGGATAATAACCCCACCGCCGTAAGTAATAAGCACCTCAGGACATGTTGCCCCCTTGTCACTACGACACTTTGTGCTAGCGATCGTTTTCGGGGGCCCATTATTGAGTGTGCAAGTCATCCCCTGCCATGTTACCATGCATTGCAATGCATTTTATATAAGATATTGGTCAGGCAGGGGCCATAGTTCCATAGTTCTAGATAAACAGTTCACTTAGCCACCCAAACCAATAATCCAATATCTTTGTTTCCATATCTTGCAATAGTCCTGCACAAACCGGGGGTTGTCCTTGGGTGCACTAGATTAGTGCGTACAGGGAAAATCGCTGGTTGGTGCCTCGTTTCATGAAACACGTCTAACAGGCCTCTGCAAGTTGACTTCAGCCCCTCGTACACCTTCCAAAGGTCCGGGACCCTAGGGTCCCGAGAAATGTCAAAGATGTAAAAATAATAATATAATTTATTGATACAAATCCTTAAAATAACCTTAATATCTAGCTAAAGTTCACAATCATTACAAGGCGCACAAAAGTTGAAACTAGGAATACCTGTGACTTAGGAGTCAGTGTTCTACTGCCACTTGGACACTATAACCCTTATGGAAATTAAGAGCTAGTAAGCTAATATTGAACAAACGAATATATTAATAAGTAGTGATTGTAAAAAAATAAATAAAAAAAACAAGTTAAATATAAAAAAACAAGCATAATTAAGATTAAAAATAAAAAGTGAAATGACTGTGTGGTTGATTCTGTATGTGTGTGTGCGTGTGTGAATGGGAAACGTGTGTATTTTGTGTATTGTGAGTGTGTTATGAGGAGCCTAAGTATGCGAATGTGGTGGTGTCGAGTGTAAGACTGTGTTTGAGTTAGTACGAGCTTGGTGTCTTTTGTTATATTAAAGATGTCGGTGACTGTATTACGTGTTAGTAGTTCCTCAGTTTGAGCGTAGTCTAGGAGGAACAGCATGTTCTTCAGCTTAGCCTTAACCTCGTGTTTGCTTAACCTTGCAATTTGTGTGGTCTTATTAATATTTTTGTAAACAAGAGAGCTCAGCATGTACTAGCTCTTTTCAGGCGAAGGTTGTTCTATGACTAGAGCTTGGGCAAACTATTCTTTGATCGCGTTTATTTGAGTCTGGGGGTGGTACTTGGTTATGTTTCCAGAAAGTGGTTCTAAAGACAAATCACTCTATCACTGTTAAAAGTTTGAGCTCGGTGTAAAGCTGATGAGTTGGATAGCGAAAGGGCTTTTGCAACATTACCTTAAGTACTGCCCTTTGCGCACGTTCCAACTCGAGGAACTTAGTTTTGGCCTATCCACCCCAAGCTAGAGTACAATAACCGATGAAATCGCTTGAAATATACTTAGACAAATTATTACATACACATACATTATCATTATTATCATACATTATTATAATTAATCGGGTATGTGCTGCGGAGGAATGAGGAAAATAGTTTAACAACAGAAATATGTTTTAAGAAACCGATGGTAACAATGGATGTTAAGGTTTCTTATTTCATGATTACATAACCCTAAAAAATCTCCCCGTGATTCGAAACTGTGAACAAAAGTTTACCTGACCTACCAAGGCTTAATACTGAAGCCTGCGTACGAGAAATACTTAATCTTGGCAAATACACGTACCTATGTATTTGCTAACATTATTTCTCGTCTGTTTTCGTTTCAAACATGAGCTTAATCAAATTCTTCGTTTGTATGCCATTCGACGTAATTAACATTCGAAATCATGAAACGATTTTAATTATTGGCATAATTGAAATATCGCTGCGAGCGCTTTTGCGTACCTACATAAATTAAAGTACTGACCGAAATAATTTGAAATAGTCGACATCTGTTTACGTATAGAATGTTTTAATGCTGGGATTTAATTATAGATTGTAATACGTTTTAAAAACCCCAGAAATAAACGTGAATTTAAAGTCTGTATACATAGAGCATCCTGGATCTTTGGTCTTTCTTTGCATGAGAGGACTAGCTGAAACATACAGTAAAATCTTTTTACTAAAAATACCAAGGTTTAAAGCAAATATCTCCTTATTACCCGACTGAAAGGGAAGCCAAAAAGGAACCCTTTTTTTGTAATTTTCTCATATTTGTCAGTCATATTCCTGAAAGTTTTCCTAAAGAGAAACATGACCAGCCCCAGGTAGGTATTAAGATATTCCAAGAAACTAATCATAGACTTCCATGTTTTCTTTGTGAACTGCAAAGAGCTTTTCATTTATTTTTTCTTGCTCTGGGAGTAAATACTCTTTTATTTATTTTAAGCTTCAGTTTTGATTTACCAAATTCTTTTTGGCAAGTAGGTACCGACAACAATGAATTTATTTCCAGGCAGAAGTTACAGCCACTTGCCAAACAAAGCATAATGTTTTCGTCTTCGTTTATTTTAGGCTACAATGGGCCTTACTTAGCCTTAGCCATTTTATAACTACATCATCATCTGCAAAGGTTTTTCCAACTATATTGGGGCGGCTTCCAGTCTAACCGGATGCAACAAATATACCTTACAAACTAACATTACATGTTTAAAGTAAGTACAAACTTACGTTAACAAATAGGGATTATGACTATGTTAGTAACACTTTGCACTAGGTTGTCTTTGTAGCACTTATAAAATGTACGTATTATCTGCAGAAAGTAAATTACGTTGAACAAGCAAGTGACACGCAGTATCTCAAACTAAATCTCATCATCACTCTAACCCCCTAGAAACCAGCCATAACATTTCATCGTGCCAAAAATCTCATCCAACATAACGTGCCGTGCCGTAACCGTACTGTCGCACCGGAGAGGCGACTATAAACCGTTTTACGAGCCCGTAGGCACGCCGACACTGCACAGATTACGGGGCCCATCAAACGTCCCCCTAAATTATTATCTCAACACATTTTCGACCACATTCACTAAGTTTATGTGTGATTTAAGGAACTATTCTGTCATGTTGTTGTTGTAAATCTGTTGGGGCAGTGTTTTAGTGTGTTCATCATCATAATATGCTTATTTATTGATAAGAATCATGATTAACTTCTCTCACGATTAACCTCTCGCCATATTGAGACGTTTTACTGTCGAACTCTCTTCTATTGAGTTGTGGAGCATAAGGAATATGTTAGTACTTTCTCAAAAAAGTTAATCTAATGAATTCTCCAGTCATCAATTTATGATTTTATATATTAAGTTGGTCAAGTTACGTTCAATCTATCAATTTGTCTAATCAAACTGATGCAGCTGAATACCGGTATTTTACATGGAACGAATGCCTATCTGACCTCCCAGTTACTGGGTATCACGATATCCTTTAATAAGCTGCATGGTTGCCAGACTTTAGGGCTTCTGACTACCCGTAACGAATGTCAAAGATCTACTAATGACAGCCGGTACCAACGACTTAACTTGCTTCCCGAGGCACGGAGGGGTCTTGGTATGTAAAGGATGGTCACCCATCCACGAACCGAACTCGGCAAGCGTACTTTTATCATTTAGTTACGAGCCTCTTAAATTTGGTATTCGTTACGTAAGTTAATATGCTCCGTAATCCCATCCCAGTTTTCGTAGCAAAATTAAACAAATCAGAAAAATCACCACACCAACATCATACATCTAACAAGATAATGAACCACCAAGTTCCCACTATCACAAGTAACTCTGACCTTGTATATTATTGTAATATTATCGCCACAATTTCGCGGGTTCGATACCCGACCTTACCCTTATCGGCGATTCGTTCGCTCTTGAACCCAAATAGAAGAAATTTTTCGTTCAGTTCTAGACTTGGAACACAGTCTTAGCCTTATTTATTACCAAAATTTTTTTATATTACAATATGTATGTTTAGGTTAAGGTATTTTTATATGGGCCTGTGTCGAATATATGGAAATAAATGGTATTATTAAGCCTCGTGCAGACAAGCGCGACGCGACGCACGGCGCGACGCGTTAATAAAACAATTTCTTAGAAAATTTCACATCCAGGTAGAACAAATACCGATGTCGCGTAGCACCGTCACCTCGCGCCGTCGTGTCGCGTTAGTCTGCATGAGGTTTTATAATAATTAATATTATGGTAGTGAAGAGAAAATGTCTTCTTATTTGGTTTTGACTCATGTGCAAACTGGCGTTCAAATTATGCGGAACAAAAATAGTACAAATCGGTATTGAACTTATAAGCTGTTACAAATTTCTTGTTTTTTAATAGGTGGTAGGTTACAGGCAGGTCAATGAGTCACATAGGTTACCACAATGTTTTTGCAAACATCGCTAAAGCAGTTTCGTTATAAATACAATTTCTATGCCTATTTTATCCACATTATAGTTTCTTCATCTATTAGCTGCATATCAGCAGTAAAAAAATGGAGTAACGAGGTCTAACGTTTTCATCATCAACTGCAACTTATTTAACCAAACCATGATTGAATTAAGGAAGAGATGAAAATAATGCTCTCGTCCTTTAACGAGAAGCAAGCACATACACAAAAAATTAATTCGAAACTACTGGAGATTCAACAGTCAAACACACAAATAGAAAAGTCGATCGCGTTCTTAACAACACAAAATAAGGACCTCCAAGAGAAGATAAACCGACTAGAAATGCAGTCTAAAGAAGACAAAAAATATATCTTCATTTTAGAAAATAAGATTGAGGACATGCAAACGGAAAGTCGGAAAAGTAAGCTAACGATTAAAAATGTGCCGAGAAAAAATGGGGAGACTAAAGAAGATCTTTTAGAAATGGCTACGTGCCTTTTTGAAAACATACAGAGCAATATAAAAAAAACGACATTAAGGACATATACCGAGTACGCGGAAAAACAGAATACACCAATTGTCGTAGAAATTGTCTCCACAATCCTCAAGACTGAGACTTTGAAAATGGCCAAGGCCTTTAACACAAAACATCAAAATAAATTAAGTTGCAAACACATGGGGCTTAAAACTCAAGAAGACACCCCGGTCTTCATATCAGAACATTTGACGGCTAAATGCTCCCGCCTCCACTTTCTGGCACGTGATCTCACTAAAGCTGGAATATACAAGTTTTGCTGGACTGCATAAGGCAAGGTTTACATTAAAAAGGATGAAAACTCGCCAACTATAATTATAAGAACCGAAGAACAGTTACATAAATTTTTACTTGATAAATGACTATTTTCCCCTCACCTTATAATTTGTCACCTTTTAACGTTGAAGATGTTTGTATTACTGTTTACTTTGGAATTAATCCCCACCAAATACTGGTTGAAGATTTACTCAGCTTGTTACTATAGGATCCCAGCCTCCAGCATGTTAATCTATTTAGTTAAAAAACGCATCTCCACCATAAATACACACATATTATACATATCTAACTTACTCACACACGAAGTATCTACACGAAGCTACAACACACAAAACACGCAAATACATAACTCGCTTATATCCATATATTCACACACTTTACATCCCTCTAAAATAAAAATACTGCCCACCAAAAAAACACAAATTAAAATCTCAGTATATGGCTACTTACTGCTTAAATACATTGAAATAAATACTCACCTAAACTCGACGGTTACTCAATTAAAATTAACTATAAATGGACAATACACTTCATACCGTCTCTGAAATAGATAGCATTGAAATTGCCCGTACAGTTGAATGCGAATCTACAGAACTCCATAAACATATCTGTGTAAACAAAACTGACCTCACCATAATATCTCAAAACATACGGAGTATTTACTGTAACTTTGACAACTTTCTAATCACTTTATCAACCCTCAAATTTGAACCAGACATTGTTATCCTGACGGAATGTAGATTGCATGCTAACAAAGCAATCCCGCAAATGAACAACTATCACTCGTATATGACAACTCGTCAGTTGAACCAGAATGACGGCGTAGTTGTATATGTTAAGAACTCCTTAAACTCTAAAGTTAAGGAAATTCATCTGCTTCAAGCATCCTGTCTGCGATTAGACATATTGGGTAATATTATTTTTTGTATCTACCGATCTCCCTCTAACTCAAATACCGACAGCTTCATTGACTCCCTAAGCACACAGTTAAACACATTAATATCACAAAAAAACATTATAATAGCGGGTGACATAAATATTAACCTCAAACACAGAGATGCTGAGTCATCCCAGGAGCAGAAGAGTAGAGTTAACTACCTAAATATGTTATCGTTTTTCGGTATACTTCCTGGGCACACTTTGCCCACAAGGGAACAAAGCTGTCTTGACCATTTCATGCTTAAGTTACATAAGAGGTTCTCAGCATCTATCGCTATCCTGCACACTACCGTGACTGATCACTATACAACATTTATTTCTGTAAAAAAGTTAAAAAATAACCCAATCATAAATCGAACTTCCACTACACTAAATTATGAACAAGCTTTAAAATATTTGCAGGGAAAAAAAATATAGGACTTATTATTTTGTAATGATCCTAATTTATTAATCAATAATTTTATTAAGATGCTTTCCGAAGCTGTACACGAAAACACTAATATAAGAAATATTCCAAGTAATCAACGTATCATAAAGCCATGGATTACCTTGGGTATTCTCCGCTGTATCAAAAACCGAAATAGACTGCAAAAACAACATCACAATGACCCTCATAACGAAATTTTAAAACTAACATATACTAGGTACAGGAACTACTGTAATAATTTAATAAAGAAGTTGAAAAGAAAACATGAAAGGAATTTACTCGCACAATCAGTATCTAACAACAAATTACTTTGGAAAAATGTAAAACCATCACATACTCAAATAGATTAAAAAGTCAAAACGTAGAATTATTAAACATAAAAACAACCCCCATAGAGTCTATTAACTATATTTCCTATTTTGCTAATATTGGAGAGCAACTTGCTATAAAAATTAATTCTGATTTAAATAATACCTTTAAGAACCAAACCAATGCACTAAGATCACAACTAAATACCTTTGTACTTCTAGATACGGACGATTCAGAAGTGGATGGTATTCTGATGAATCTGAAATCTGATAGTGCCCCTGGATGGGACAATGTCTCAACGAAATTTTTAAAACTTATAAGAAAGGAAGCTGTCCCCATTATAACCCACCTTACTAATCTCTGTTTCCAAAGGGGTGTTTTCCCGCCTCCACTAAAACAGTCCGTTATAACCCCAGTTTACAAGGGTGGGGACAGTGACGATGTCAGCAACTATAGGCCTATTTCTGTTTTACCTTCAATTTCAAAAGTGCTTGAAAAAATTATTAATATTAGACTAACAAATTATTTCAAAAAATTCAACCTATTATCTAACACGCAGTTTGGCTTCAGGCAGGGTGTATGTACTGAAGATGCAATAACTGCGTTAAGTTCTCTTGTAGCTGAGCATCTTGACAAAGGAAACAGATGTCTTTCTGTTTTTTTAGACCTCAAAAAAGCATTTGACACTGTCTCTGTCCCAATCCTTGTGAACAAGCTAGAGCAAGCCGGAATAAGGGACCAGGCACTCAGTTTACTTAAAGACTACCTCTCCAACAGGAAACAAAGAGTAAAAATAGGACAGTACTCTAGTGAACTGGTAGATGTATCCTACGGCGTTCCACAGGGTAGCGTTCTAGGACCTACCCTCTTTCTCCTTTACATTAACGATCTTTGTAATATGGAAATAGAAAATGCTCAAGTATTCTCCTACGCAGATGATACATCTATCGTGTTCTATGGTTCATCCTGGCACGAAGTTAAACGGAGAGCAGAGGCAGGAATGGCTCGGGTAGCTGAATGGCTAAAAAGTAACTTGCTTTCCCTAAATACTAATAAAACCAACTACATATGCTTTAGTATAAGTAACCGTACGCAACCGATTGAAGAGTTGGATTTGAAGGTACACATATGTGGAGACATGTCCACTAGGAGTTGTGAGTGCCCACGCATTGAGAAAGTAGCTCAAACCAAATATCTTGGAGTTGTGTTAGATCAAGCACTGTCCTGGTGCCCTCATCTTGAGCAAACTTCTGGGAGGATAAGGAAACTTAGTTGGATTTTTAAAACCCTCAGACATATTGTTCCAACTAAATTAGATAGTTGTAAGAACCGTCCCAGAAATCTCTTAAACGAAATATATGTGGCACTGGCCCAGTCTGTGCTATTATATTGTATCCCAATTTGGGGCGGTGCTGCAAAAACAAAATTTATACATTTAGAACGAGCACAGCGTGCATTAATAAAACTGATGTATTTAAAAAAAAAAAGATTTTCTACTACAAGCTTATACCAAATAAGTAATTTACTCTCCGTAAGGAAACTGTACATTCTCCAAACTATCCTTAAAAAACATAAAACCCTACCTTATAATGTAAAAGAAAAATCTAAAAGAAGAAAAGATTTAGTTCTCCAAGTTCCTCAAATTAAATTAGATTTGCATGCAAACAATTCAATAAACGCTCTAGTCAGCTGTATAACAAAATTAACAAACACGTTTATGTATATAATAAAAGTTACCACGACTGTAAAAAAACTATAATAGACTGGATTAAATCACTTACCTACGAGGAAACGGAGACACTACTGGAACACATTGAGTAGCCGTAACATATCACATATACATTATACATACACCATAACTTAAAACTACACACACCATACTACATCACACACTTCATCACACACGAGACTCACACACATCACATCGCACCACACCACACTATACCACACCACACAACACTACACTACACTACACTACACCACACCACACCACACCGCACCACACCACAACACACAACACTTCACAAACCACATCACACACCTTACAACACCACTCACCACGCCACACATCATATGCTTACCACCACGATGCTTACCACACCACACCACACTTCTTATCACATGCATTGACTGGGAATAAGTTTTATTTTATTGTTAATAAATTAAACTGCAACTTTATATATATTTTTTAAATTTCTTAAGATTAGTATGTAACTAAAACAAAAATGTACTTACATTGCATATCGACCCTTAATGTCTCAGTACACTATAATATTAACTGTGTTAGTATTATATGTACGACAATGATGTTGAAAGAGCGGAGCCTCCTAACACAGGCATTGTTTGCTTAAATGGGGGCTCCAAACACGTTAACATGTAATGTATTTTCTAAAAGACACAATAAACTATTTTGTATTTTTGTAACCAGGTGAGATGGGGTGGTATATTGTCTGACGAATATAAGTTAGAATGCGGTGTAAGGCAGGGCGGCCTCACATCTACCAGCCTCTTTATCCTGTAGGTATGTGAACCAGTTGATTGAGGAGCTCAGCAGGACACATGTTGGATGCTACATTGACTGAACTTGTGTCAACAACATAAGTTATGCTGATGATATGGTTCTGCTGGCCCCCTCGGTCAACGCCCTGAGGACACTGGTTAAGGTTTGTGAACGCTACGCATCCGAGCATGGTCTCAGGTACAACTCACTGAAAAGTGAGGTACTGATTTTTAGAGCCGTAACAGAGACCTAGTACAGTGCCTCCGATCATGGCCGATCGGCATTGAAAATTGTGCAGAACTTTAAATACCTGGGTCATCTGGTTACGGAGGACTTAAAAGATGACCCAGATATAGAAAGGGAACGCAGGGCGTTGGCGGTAAGGCGCAATATGCTGGCCCGTAGGTTCGCTCGATGTACCAAAGAAGTTAAACTGACACTTTTTAGGGCGTATTGCCAGTCTTTTTACTCGAGCGGCCTGTGGGTTCGGTATACGCAACGTGCCTGCAACGCCCTGCGTATTCAGTATAATAATGCTTTCAGAATGCTGTTGAGGTTGCCGCGGCATTGTAGTGCGTCGCAAATGTTCGCAAATGCGCGCGTTGACGGTTTCCACGCTATAGTGCGTAAGAAAGTGGCTTCATTGTTTCACAGACTGCGCGGTAGCACCAAAACCATTTTGCAAATGATTGCATCCCGACATGACTGTCCCATACAGGCACACTGTGTGGGAATAGTTACAGGGAAATTGTAAAAAGATATTTTATTTGATTATGTACCTACTAACATAGATCATAAGAAAATTGTTACTAACTCACTGTATGGATTCTGTCCGAAATAAATTAATAATAATAATTTCACTGAAATAATTAAACGAAAATAATAGTGTAATTTACTTAATTAAAATATTTAATTTATTAGCAGGTGACCAAATTCCAATCACGTTTTGCTTTGTAGTACCTACTAATAAATATGTACGAAGTAAGTAGTTCTAGCGAATTCAATAAGTCTGTGTAGCGAACTTTGTAATGTATTACTGCTTATGGAAAAACGATATACGATTCGACAACGACAACTTTTACATCCCGCACAAAAATTCTCACGCATGTTAGCCTTGCAGAATATGATGTTAAACTCATATTAATTAGCATTCACTCAAAATCAACCATCACCAAAAAAACCTGCCATTGTAAACATCTCAACTCCAATTCAAATGAGTATTCCTAATGACAAAAAGTACTTAAAACATTTATCTTTTAATAGGAACGAGCACAGGAACGTAAAAATGTGAAAGTGGCGAGATTGTTCCAAATTTTTTAAAGCTAGCTTTGTATACAGAGGCTGGGCGTTGTGGAATAATGACGAATAAAATAAATGCATGATTTTAATCTCCACCGCTGGCACACTGTCGTAAACTGTTTACGAGCGACCACTTAGGCACAGGCGTAAGGGACAGGCGAAAGCGTGTGAGGAAAGATAGCTGGGTGATGGATTTTCAGCGAATAAAACAGCAAATGAGAGCCATCAGTAACGCTTTATGCTTTGCTTTAAAAAAAATTGTTTCTTGAATTCGAATTCTCGATGGTCACTCTCTACAAACCAAAGCTGAGAATCGTAACATACGAGTACTACGTTACGTACGTGAAATATGTACTTGGGCGTGGAGTTGCGGACACCAGCCCGTCATACAATACAATACAACATACTACGTTTTCTATGCAAGTAGAATTGCGTCTTGCAACTATCAATACCGACAATTCGAGCCCTTATAGCTCCCTGTACCCAATTTAGTACCGCTATCACGCTAAGTCTCTTGTTCCTCATTCTCCACACCACGATACCGCAACAACGCTCGCGTCACACAGCCTGCCTCGTCCAACCCTTTGCTAATGCGATTCCTGTTTTATGACTTACGTAACGCGTCGAGCTCGTCGCTCAATGTGGCCCGTTGATTAGAGCATCTTGTGAAACTGGCACTATTCGAAGCATGTTCATGTCACTGGTATTATGTTTTCTTCATTCAGTCAGTTGGGATTTGGTAAGGCAAAGAGCAAACTGGGTGTAGTTTTTTTTGCACCTCTTCCCCGTCGACATCTGTGCAAGACTAAATTTGAGTAGGTAACTATGTCTTCAATACCACTAAGGAAAAGATAGCCTCATCTACCTCATACTTCTAGCCTCTTTTACGTTAACAGGTTTGTAGTCAGCATTTTCATGCATAGTTGCTGAACTGGTGATGCTGAACACATTTCTGGTGGACGTGGCTTTCTTGTACTACCACAATCACCTAAGTGAAATTTATCCACGTATCAACAAACTGAGTAACGGACCCTGATAAATTATAACATCACACAACAAAACATCGTCACGAAGAGGCAGACAGACAAACCGGTCAGTTGTTTGATCTATCTTCGTGCCGTCATTCACATAGCAACAGTATTTCTGAGAAAATTACAAAACGTGTTTCGAGTTGTTTGATGACAGAATGATTCGTTCCTGGAACGACGGACAGTTTAATTAAAATATCCGAAGAATTAAATAGAACATTTAACTGGAGTATTGATGCTTAGGTTCTAGTAAACCAATACTTGCTAGTGCACCTACAAGTATGTTCATTTATTTATTTATTTAGCTTCAACGGTTACAACCAATTACAAACATTATAAGAATAAAAGTGACAATTATAAACCACATTAAAATATACAAAATAAAAACATAAATAAAATAAAAGAAGGTTAAGAACACTGTCATAAATTCCTCTCACAGTACTTCTGACATACCAATAAAATGTTCGTTCATGCGGTTGGTATTGATACTTAGACAGGATGGAGATAATGTTTAGTACGGCCTAATGTTAATTATTATTATTCCTCAAAAGCTTATTCAACTGCCAAAACAGACAGAATCTAAAGGGCCCAGTATTTTCATTGGATTGCATCGCCTGAAATCGTTTTGCAAACGTATATATATGTAGTACGAATGACATTAAGACACCGTATTGTCAACTAATCACAAAAAAAATGCAGATAATTATGAGAAAAGTAACTAGCAGACTGGCTGAGCACTTTCACAAATGAGCCCAAAACATCAAATAGAAATCATCATCAAACATCAAAAGAAATAGCTCATCCTGACCAAAACAGTAGGTTAGCAACGTCGAAACTGACAAATGTAGATACATACATCCATATAAATGAAGGCGCGACTCATACCCACTTGCATACATATGTATGAACCAGTATATAATGTAAAACTACCGGACATTTGATGACCGCATGCCATAAACTGGGAAATCAACGAATGTGATTTATAATTTATTTGTCCTTTGTTTAAAAAAATATGCACATTGTTATCATGCATGTGTTCCTTTACTGAAAAAAATAATTCAGTTGCATGTTGAGACTGGATAATAATTTGCAAGCCCTACGCCCAATCTTATCGTTTAACCCAGTAACTGGGTTGTGGACGTCAGATGAAGCCTCCATGTCAAATACTGGTATTTAGCTGCATCAGGTTAGACTGGAAGCCGACCCCAACATAGTTGAGAAAAGGGTAGGCAGAAGATGATCGCCATGATACCCGAGATACTGTCTAAAGCTGATATGTCCTATAACTAACAAAAACATTAAAACTCATTGAAAAATCCAACTAACTATCGTATCGTATCGTAGTGCCCTTACAGGGTGCATGTCATACTGTGTCATTAAATTTTAATGCATGCCTACTAACCAGTGTTTAACATGTTAGCAAATAAATAAATAAATAAGTAACTCGTATTTCAATCAGTATAACTTTGAAAAATACGAATCATATTTTAGTTAATCCCTGAAAAAGAGCTCGAAGGTGCCAGATCTTGCAATCTGTTCAGCGCACTAAATCTTAAACAACGTTACGTACGTATTTCAGTAAAACAGCGACATACGTACCTACATGTAGGTACTACGTAATAATTTACCGGTAACGCAGGGCTGTCCCGAGAGTTTATATTAATTAAGTGACGCCGAGACGCGGTCACGTGCGGCACAAAGTAGATTATTTGCCGTCACCCCTGGAACTCTTCATTATCGGCGACTTTTCCTTATTGTTTCGTACATTTTGAGAGAATAAGGAATGTACGAGCATGGCCTGCTTATGACCTTAGCAGGGGAAGCTGTCACCAAGTCACGACCTGTGTTAGTACAGCAATAGCCAATATATTTCTTCGTGTACAATGAAAAAGCCGATAAACGACCCTGATTATAGTCCTGTCATGAGTCCTACGCCCATTATATTGCTGTACCGATTCGTCAACCAATCGTTCACAATCTTATGTCGCTTATGTTGACGCAGAAATGAATCATGATATTCTTGCAAAATTCTTCTCAGCTGACAGTGAGTGACCCCGCCTCATTAGGAACCAAAGAATATTGCCATATTTGACACACTGCTCAGCGTACAACAACTCTCTAAAAGTAAAGACAACTTTAAACCTACCTACTTAAAACCACTTAGTCAACCTTTTGGAACATTGTAGTTGCTTGTTTCTCATGCCGTGGCAGCCCTGTCCTAGGCATTCGGTCACTCAGGGCTATTTATTACTCCGTCTGCATTTCCCAGCGTCTAGACATTCTTAAAATGTTACCTTACTGCCGACACGTATGCAGTTTAAACTCATCAAAATGACTCATAAAACAAAAAATAAGGCACTCTTCGTAACCATGTAAAACACTGCGGGAGCCTATGGACGGAAAGCCAATGACGAGACTGCTCTCAACTAAATATAGATTTCTGTGAATTGTCTCAAAAAAATAACAGGAAAACTACCAAAACAATCTTTAAATATTTTCCATCAACACACGGAAAGAATATTGCCACTAACGGCAAAAAGGCAACAGTAACTTCATCATTTTCTTATAGACACCATAAATAAGGGTGCGACCACAAAGGTGGGTATCACAAAGCGTATCGTTAGCAATACCACGTCCACGGCTACGGGACGGAAACGGCCCGGAAGCGGGAAATCATTCGCCGACCGGATCTGCCGAGACGCCGAGCCGAAACTACCCGCAACCCTCCACCATTCAATTAATCGGGACAAAAAGCGATAAATAAATTTTCGAGCAGACTTTGTTTTTAAGAAAAATACAGTCTTTGAGAATTGCAATAATTTTCGGGGATCGCCTTCGGCGTTTGAGTCATTACGTTTAATCAGAGGAAAATGATAGGAATATATTTTGAAGATGATGATGGTTCTAAGGACTGGCGCCGCATTTTAACTAGCAGACGAAACTGTTCAATTTTTGGAAGGAAATTAAAGAGCACTGTGAAACGTTTTTATGATTTCCCATCTCGACAAAGTTTATCTTGCATTTTGTCGATCGGCGGACCTTCATTGCTAACACAATACCAAGGTGCAAGTTTTCAGGCTAGGTTTATATTATGTCCGAAATTGTCTACATTTTGTGTGCTTCTCCATGAAGATCTTAAATACAGTCTACTATCTGTCTCCCAATATCTTAAATACAGTCCGAAAACTTTAACGTTACCAATTTCTGTCCAGTCTATATCTTATCCGTGGTCCAGACATAGTCGGTACAGAAAAAAGCTATAGATACTGTGTCTTCTGGATGGCTTTTAAAAGGATCTCCAAGTGCAGGGCTCCATCCGTCGTCCGGCGTTGTCCGGAGTAGTTTGTCCGCTCGGGCTCCCGTCAGATTTAGATCTCGTCTGGCCGGACGCTGAGTCGAGTCACGGCAGCATTAATTTCTTCGCAAACATACGTACTCGATCATATTTTTCGCCCTGGTGTTCTCAGGAAATAGAATAATGCAAGTTGGTGAAATATATTACAAGTGATTTCGATACCTTTTTGTGCCATTCAACATTCCAGAGATTATTTCACAAAAACCGCAATTATGATGCACTGTTTTCTTCAAAATCGTGGAATTCGTCATGATCTCCAATTTCTCTTTCTTCATCTACAGGGTGTAAGGGACAGCCCTCCGCAGACTGATGGGGTGAATTCAGTATATCATACTAAGATGACCGGTACATGAAATTATTTCAGGAACGTTACGGGAATCCAATTTCGTAACATATACTACAGCCGTGAATTTTTTACAAAACCAACCATTTACAGCCGCGGACAGATAGACAGACGGACATGGCGAAACTATAAGGGTTCCTTGTTTATTACGGAAAATAAACACTTTCTCAGTATTTATTTTTCTGAAACTAAAACCACCTAAGTAGGTATCTCATAGTAGTGGTTCCCGGCTCGGTAGTGAAGTGAACATTTTTCATCATTTACTCGGCAATAAGCGGATTAGTTTTTACCTCGTCTGCCCCGAACAATATCTGTTAATATTGTTGTTAATAGTTTATTACACACTCGACTTATAGTGCCACTTATTACATTTTTTAATTAAATTAGACTTGTCGATGGTCTGAAAATGATGCTGTGTTCAGTATACTTAGCACTAAACGTTTTACCTTTTTTGGACAGATGTTTTTTAGCGGAACCACCACAGGCACAGCGAGAAGTTACCATTTTTTTACCTGTGACGATTTTCCTAAACAAACTCACTTTTATTTTTTCCTTTATTTTGCTCTCGTTTTAACCGACTTCGAAGAAAGGAGGAGGTTCTAATTCGTATCGTATGGTCTTTTTATTATTTATTAGATAGAAAAATATACTCTTTATTGTACACCATAAAAATTACAGAAATAAATTTAGAAGTTTTACATAGGGTGACACAATGGGCGGTCTTATCGCTTAAAGCGATCTTATTTACTGCATAATAGCTGCCAGTACCTATACCTACAGGTGATTTTCTTTTAAAAGCAGAACGATTTTAAATAAATGGTCGCTTATCACTAGTTTTCACCCATCTCATAAGTCTATAAACGCATCTGAATATCCAAACATCAATGATAGAGCTTCTGAAAGTTCCCTGGACTTAACAAAACGAAAATAACTCTCTTAATGCAGTCTCAAAGTAATACGACACATGAATGTTATTTACGACAATGTTACACATCGGACGAGAAAAAAAAACGACACACGACCGCGTCCCGTTCTACATTGTGTAGGTATTCAATTGGCCGCAATGTACGTAAAGTGTTTCTATCTTTTAGCAAGGAACTTAATTATAACCCAGTTTATCTGAGCATCAGAGGCAACTTGCCAGGAGTTTCGTGCATTCTGCTGCGGGGTCGGCGACCTGGGAATTGTGAATTAAATTCTCGCCAGATATTTTGGTTTGCGAATTATCTGAAGTTGGGTCAATGCTCACAGATAATCGCGAGTTCTGTACGCCTTGTGTGTAGAACTACTGTGACTAATTTTATTGAGCTTGTGATTAAATGGGATGACTTGCTATATAATACCCGTAATAGCGATGGTTTGATGGATGTTTTAGGTGTAGCTAACCTAGCTGTGTAAATTGAGACCCAGAGTTTGATTTCTGACAAAAATATTATGTAAGTACCAATCTATCCTGTTTTACCTGGGGACCTGCCCTGTTATCTACTAAAACATATTACTGGAGTAAAACTGACCCATTTCAACGAATAACAATTTATGTAGGAACTAGGAATTAAATCATTTTTCGCGGTTGGAATTAGGTGTTGGAATTCCCGGTACACTCGTGCCAATATTAACATGTTCAAAAAATACCGGCCAAGTGCGTGTCGGAACACCCACAATGAAGGGTTCCGTAGTTGGGATGAATTTATCCCAAGAACAAACTTAACATTGTTCTCCAATACATTCCAACACAATTGCAATCTAACTTTGTACGCACAAAATTACCATGTTATTTTAAGACCATAGACTTTTTGTCCTGTAATCTATGAGTAAAGAACCATTCTATGTATTTTTTTCAAAATTTTAGGCTCAGTAGTTTTGGAGATAAGAGGGAATGGTCAATTTTCATCTATATTTTTAAATATATTTAAAAGTATTTATTTTAAAATTATTAAGTTAATATATTTGAAATTCTTGCAACAAGACCTTTCATTTAATCATTTCACAGGATACAGTTAGCAAAACTTTTTATTTTGTATATTATTATTTGCCCCCCAAAAGTGACCCCTATATTCTAAATTCATTTATTTACGTTACCCGTCCCTGTTTGGGTCACAGAAATACATATGTGTACGAAATTTCTACTTAATCGGTCCATTAGATTCGGAGCAAATTGGCTGTGACAGACGGACAGACAGACACACGAGTGATCCTATAAAGGGTTCCGTTTTCCGGAAAGTCCGAAAGGGATACCTTGGCCCCGGGCAACGTACAGGCAACTGAAGGAACACGGGTGGGTTTTAGTCGGTAAGAGTCTGACACGCTTCCCGCTCCAAGTTATTTGATAATTTCCCACCCAAAAAAAAGGGTAGGTATCGTTTAAAAACGAAAAGGAAATCATGTCACCTCAAATAAATTGGATTATAGTTTGCCTTTTTTCAATGTTTTGACAATCAACATCACTGTATGTTTTGCCAAAAAGGGAAAGTTGCAATGTCGAATGCCGGTCGACACGCCATTTTTATTTGTGTATGGATACTACGAGATGTTTCTTTTAGATGTCTCATGCTAAAATAAAACGCAACAAAATCATAATATTAAGCTTCACTAGAGCTGATGCTTTGTGCTGTTCTGCCGGCTTTGTACACACACGCCAGCAGCGCCAATATAGCTTGACAAACATTTCAACTGCACTCTTCAAACCCTTACCTAAACGATGTATAAGCGCGGCTTAGCGGCAAATACCACAACCTATACCACCACCTGTCGCCTATGGAGAGTGGAGATTAGTGAGGATGGATGGACGCCTCCCCCGGACGACGTTTTTGAATAATAATTTTCATAAACATAATGTTTTGTCATGAAAATAAACACGATTTCGATGACATTCTGATCCCCAAAATTGATAGGTAGGTAGGTACATATTGCCAAACCGTAGCTTCCTTTTGATTTTTAGATTCTAATAAACGCTCAAAACATAGTTAGTTAATATTAGCAGCACCTAAATGAATGGAGTAGTAATCGCATGGTTTACGAGATAATGCTCATTAATGGGAACAAGCAAACAAACGTTTCTAACTTTGTGGAAGATAACGACATTCCTGACACTGTGTGCATACTTAATTAATGTCTAATTCATTGGGCATTTGTTGTTGTTTTGGAATTAATTGTGGTATCCAGTTAAGGAACGGAAATAGCTTTCTCGAGGACTTCGTAGAAGCGAATTAACGATAGTGAAAATCAGGAAACAAAGCTGAAGAATCGGGGTACCAATACCTGCAAGATAATAATGACACTTTTACACCACTTTGCTGTAGCACTGTTTGGATAATACCTATGGTGAGGGACTTAAAACTGTTTTAGCACTACAGGTCAAAAAAAATACCATGGCCATATTGCGGTCGATTCTCTGCCGCATGGTCGCCGTTTCAGTATTTCCCATTCATGGAAAGTCATAAAGAAGACTAAATAAAGGATTATTTTAGAAAGCTGAGGACATGATTATCAGCAATAATACTACCACGCACAAATCCAATGAACTTAGAAATCTTAACTAATCAGTAAAATGAACAAAAGGGATGACCCCTTTTGTTAATTTTCTACTATAAATCCTTTTTTACTAAATGAAAAAAACAAGAGCATCTGCACAAATTATCTC
The DNA here is from genome assembly GCA_963853775.1 of Xanthia togata. Classification (NCBI taxonomy): domain Eukaryota; kingdom Metazoa; phylum Arthropoda; class Insecta; order Lepidoptera; family Noctuidae; genus Xanthia; species Xanthia togata. The sequence goes on along the minus strand of OY970788.1, from coordinate 8,629,221 downwards.
CAGCAAAATTATAACGAAAATATTCTCATCGACCCAAAAATTCAATGAGCGCCAGATTCCCTGCACCTTACGAAACAAAGCTTAGGTTTATTTCCGTATAGTCGTATATTATATGCGACAAAATGTGCGTCCCATTAACGGGGCATTCCAGCGATTCCAGTGTTGTTTTAAGCGTGGAGAGATGTGGACGTGCGCGGGAGTCCTCGCACTTGTAGCGTGCGCGTGCGCAGTAACGCGCGACCAGTTCTACCCACACGGGCCGGTATACGACCAGACCCTACCCCGCGGGAGCGAAGTACCCTCCCCTGAAATATCGCTGAAAGTACCCATCAAGTTCTACGGGGAGTCTTATGATACCATTTTTGTGAGTAGTTTTATGATCTAACTTTTGGCGTAGCGTGATCCACTGATTTTCCAGCTGTCTCTTTAAGCTTTGCTTTTATCGATACTGAAACACAGAACTTCTAATATCATTAGCAGTTCTGTTTCAGTAAAATTGTGAGGCATTTTACTTTTTTATGAAGATTTGCAACATATTTTATGCGAAGGTATCCCGTTGGTTCAGATTTGCCCGTATAACTTTGTTATCTTTTTAGTTTTCTACTAAGTATTCCTGCGTTTATTCGTTGCGTGCGTCACCGTTCCCAACCTAAATTAATTCCATAAAACTGAAACGGTCGACAAGTTTCATGTCCGTAACATGTCAACGTCTATTGAAGGATAGTAACTTAGCTCCCTCACAAATTCACACTAAAGCATTCACCGTGTGTGATTGGCGACATGTGGTTTCCCTTATCTAACTTAAAATTATATATATTTTATCATGTAGGTAAGTCTGTATTTGTGCCTGCAAAATGGCACGCAAAATGAGGGTGAACTTAACAGTATCTTTGCCTTACATCTTCAGCAGGATTGACTTGAGGTGGCCAGTTCAACTTTTAGGTTTACAACGAGCCCTTACAAACTCAAATAGGTAGTATCAAAAATACTCTTAATTCAGGACTTGCAAGGATACGAAGAGATTCATATCAACTGTAAGCTATCCAACATCTTGTCTGGGTCCTAATTACTCGTACAAGCTCTACTCAAAATTGGCATAGCTCACGCGATGTAAGCAGTTAGTGGCGATGCTTCTTTATACTATAATCTTGTACAGGAAATGGACGACTGCTGCAATGTTGATTAATGAAATTCTTCTTCTTCTTCTTAATGGGTGGAGACATTAGAAAAGTAACTTGGGTTTCGAGAAAGAGATATTTAGTTTTTTTATTAGTTTACCTATTTAGGTAATTGACTACTTACATTAACCTTGATATATCTTGGTTTGCTCGGATAAGGATAATGATTCGAAATGAATATACGAGTATAATAGTTGATTGAATGTATTCCTGATGTCCTGATGGAACAATAGTTAAAGACTGTTCAGTTCAAAACCTTAGCCTATCACTCTGGTTACTGTTAGTAGGTACTAATTAGTTAGTATGTTGAAAAATATACAAATAAATAAATCTTCATATTTTATAGCCTTTGTAACCAAGGCGTAAACGTCGCGGTTGTCAGAAATAGATGTGATTATGTTTGAAAGGCTAGTTCGTTTTAAATACGGAAAAAAACATATACAATCATACACATTTATAAGCAAATGCTTATATATGCTTATAAATGTGTAAGATTGTGTATGATTTTTCTGCCATATATATCATCCAATCATCTGCCCATTTCAGTGATCTGAAATATAACTTAATACCTAGATAGTCTGAAATTCATTAATAATAGCTGATACATGCACAAGCATTACGCATCGACACTCATAGCATCAATTCAAACTAAGTAATTCGAAATGGCACAACGAGCTCAAGCAACCAAACTTATAACAATGACAAATAATGCCTACAAAGTAATAATAATATTAAGTCACAATTACTTTTATTGTTACTTAACTTACCTATTGAATTAATAGTAACAGTTCAAAATGTCACATTTGATTATGCACATATTTGATTTTATTTGCGTAATTTCGTGGGGGCCTCGGAAATTGGACGAAAAATTCTGAATGAATCAATTAGCTACGTCTAGGTACGTCTGAAAGTGCCTACGGTACGACAGGGTGATTAACTAGTTTTCTGTTAAAGACATCGAAGTGTCAGCCATTCCTAAAGGGGCGCCATGGCACCCTCAGCTTCCGCTTGACGCAGGTCCTCACCGGACACGATTGTTTCGGGAGGTTCCTGTTTCGGATAAGGCGCGAGGAAACGCCCGGGTGTCATCACTGCGTGGATCGCCCGGAGGACACGGTGGAGCATATGGTGGAGGTCTGCCCGGCTTGGACTGAGCATCGCCGTGTCCTCGTGGAGGCGATCGGTGGCGGGGATCTCTTTCGTCGGGCCCTGGTCCAGGCCATGGTACGGAGCAAAAGGGCATGGGAGGACGTCACCTCCTTCTGCGAAGCAGTAATGCTCGGTGAAGGAGGAGGCGGAACGCGTGAGGGAGAGGCAAAATTCGCGCCCTCACGCCCCTAGCCGCCGCAGGAGACGCCCTGGGCGTCGGGAATCGCAAGCCGATTCCCGGCCACCGTAGGCGCGGTCTTGCGGACGGTGAGCAATGGGTAGCTCGCCGTCCGATAAGGATCAGGCCCGAGTCGACGGCACGTTGTGTTACACGCGCGCCACAAAGAGATGTCAGCAAGTGAAGGGGTCCGATGGGACCAATGCCTGCCGAGATTGCGGGAAAGTCCGAAAGATACAGGCAACTGAAAGAACACGGGTGGGTTTTAGTCAATAAGTCTGACACGCCCTCCCGGTCCGAACAGAGCTGGATAAGTTATTTGATAATGTCCCACCAAAAAAAAAAGGGTCAGCTATTCACAAAGATACAGAATACCAATTTCCAAAAAACAATTCGGTATGTAAAGTATTTTTCAGGTATTTTTTTTAAATTTTTATTTTATAGGTAGATATGAGTATTCGAAATATATAATTTCAACTTTTTGTTATTCCAAGCTGTAGTTATTTTTTTATATTTTTTTTAAGTTTTGTTCGTGCTTACGTCACGACGTAAAGAAGGCTGAATAGCTTATGATCTTTGCCACGTTTAATACATATAATTAAAACTAAACTTGAAAATTCAGTAAAGTCAAACTGTCTAATTTGACAATTAATATTAATTTGTCTTATCAGAGCGATTTTTATTTTTACAGTATCCGTACCTTATTGTAAAGATAAAGCTTATTAATTGATGAAAGACTACTTGTGCTAAAGCTTGTGCTTCATACCGTCATGTAAAAACACCACAACAAATTGTTTGTGTACTGAGGTCCATATTTAAAACAAATCCAAAGGGTAGGCAAGCAGTTCCTTATAAGTATCGAAGTCCGAAGGGAAAGCAAGGGTTATAGTGGAAAGAATTAGGTAACTTATCAAAAAATCAAGGCACGGTACGCTTAACGAAAGTAAACAGCTTCATGTAAACTTGACGTTGACATTGGACGCTTGACACGTACAAAATTTTATTACAAGAGGCACTGAAAGTTTCCTATATAGGGTAATTTATGACGTCATTTAGAGGTCAAGTAAAAGTCAAGTGATTTTAAGAATTTTTGTGAAAATATTTACGATCTTTAAATTTTAAGACCTAAAAATAGAAAAATAAGGCTTACAAATCTAAAATCTCGAAATGGTTTTGGAATCAGCATAGGTAAATTTTTACTTTACATACCGAATTGCTGTTAAAATTCAGCAAGATATGGTCAATCGATAGTGCGTTTGCGCATTTGTGCAGGGAAGGACGAGTGGAGCGGACGGAAGCGCACGTAGGCGGGAATCGATAGCGACGGTCACTGAACGCAGCTTTTGTTTTTTTTAAATACCTGAACCCATTTCTAATCTGCAGTGCTATTCTGTGACCATCTCAGCTTGAAAACTTAGGTGAAGTGAGCTCGGAGTGAGCTGTCAGTCCCTAGCAGCAGGTGGAATGACAGCTCACTTCACGTTCACTTCACCCATGGTATAATAACATACTTCGCCTGGTATTCTCTTCCCGTGACAGCTGGGTCACGTGATTGGCCTAAGAATACGCCATCAGTTGCGATGCGGTTCTCAAACTTTTTTAGTGGGGAAAAAGATAAAAATAATACAAAAAGTAAGTACTCAATTTTTATCATTTTTAATAAATTGACATGAGGGTGACACTGAAAGTTCTTAGAAAAACAAAAACTGTCAAACTAGCAAGTTATTAGTTTTATTATATATTTTCAAAATAGTGTCCATTTACATCATTACATCGCTGCATCCGATGGAACTACTGAGAAAAGCACTTAGCCCACTCGTCCTTAGGGGTCTCTTCGACGGCATTTTGAAACGCAGCCACTGCTTCCTCAGCGTTCATAAAACGTTTTCCTCGAAGTTTTTCTTTTATTTTCGGAAATAAATAAAAATCACAAGATGCGAGGTCGGGGCTATAGGGCGGGTGACCCAGTAATTCCACGTCTGACGTCGCCAAGTAGTTGATTGTTTGCTTGGCGGTGTGCGACGAGGCGTTGTTTGAAGGAGGATCCTACTGCGAGGTCGTTTCTCCCGAACTTTTTCTAAGACAAGTGGCAAACAATTGTTAGTGTACCACTCTGCAGTGACTGTTTTTCGATCCTCTAAAACAATTGTTGCGTAATGATCTGTCCTTCTGAAGAACGAGGCCACCATCTTTTTTCTTACGCTTCGACCTCTCTTCACTTTAGTTGGCAACTCCTCGGAAGGAAACATCCAGACAGCAGACTGTCTCCTAGTTTCAGGATCATAACAATAAATCCAGCTTTCGTCACTCGAAAAACACTGATTAATATTTTAGATAAGCCCAAAAGGCCTTGAAGCCAGAGCCGTTAAACTATATTATATAAATGAAATAATATGTAGTAAGGTATATACCAGTTCTTATTGTTGTTTTCGGTCTACAATATTGAAGCCACGCATTTGTTAGCATCTCTTCTTTGGGAAAAGAAAAAAACCTTTCACAGTAACTAATGTTTGGGAACCACAGTATTTTGCTCACCGAGCGAAACAACGCTATAGGTATGACACGACGATAGCGATGAAATGGCGAGCTGTCAGTATGACACTTGTCAATTCTATGTGTGAATGAATTACCCGAGTAAAATGCATTTTTAACTTAACAAAGCAATTATGAACTAATAATTCAATATGTTCATTAATTTAAAACTAAATAGATGAATCACACGAGTTACTAAATAGTTTAGCTAGTTAGTAATTTATTTTATTTTCACTAACTTAATGAGAAAGTTCCTAAATTGACTGAAAAGGACAATCAATGGCAACACTTATCGTGACGTAGTCTTAGGCCATCGTCGGAAGAGAATACCTGGCGAAGTATGTTATTATACCATGACTTCACCTAAGGTTTCACCGTGAGATTATTACAGAATAGACCGGCTGTTCGCAAAAATTTTGAAAACAGCTTCAGGAGTCCTGAGTCTTGATTATGCGGGAAACCTAATTTATCGATAATAGCACTGAAATGAAACTGATATTTCTCCTTTTAGACACACGCAGACACACACGAAAAACGAGTTTTATAATTCATAATATTGTAGCGGTTACACCGCCACATACGAACTAAGCATCAAAGACATGACGTCACACAAATCCTGCATCGCGCAATTAGAGTTTACCGCGCGAACGACATAATATATAAGACTATCCGACATCAACAGTCGGGCAGTCGGCCCGCCAGACACAACACCCGTCTAGTTGGAGGATCCTCCCTTTTCTATGGTGGATGAGTGAACTTTACACCCTGTTCCTCATGCCCCTATGTTTAGATTGATACTTAATTCGGTGCTGCAACCTCTGCCCGCTCCCCGTACATTCTAGCTGTGAATCATAACAAATTATTATGATTCACAGCTAGAATGTACGGGGGACACTTCAAATTAAAGTCTCTGTAATTGAATTGCATTATCCTGGTCATAACACTATTGTTTGAATTGTGTTCAGAACTTACAAAAAAATATTATAAAATTAAATTAAGAATCAACACTTTATCGTAGCGAGGTCGAGACCTTTTCGTAGAATTTACCTAAATATGTACGCGATACCACACTATCGCCCACCGGGTCACAGCCGTGTTTATATTATATGCCTAATCGTATTAGATAAACGTCAACAATAACAATGATGAAAAGATGTACAGTTATAGAAAATGTCGTTCTATAAAAAGAGTTCAACAACGCAACCTTTGCATTCGCAGGTAAATAATTATGGAGTGCTGACCTTCAGAGCAGACATACCATCGTTCCTGAACATTGAGTTTCCACTGCCGTATCCTTCGATCGCCGCGTTTTACACGAATATCGACACGACAAACGCAGGCGCAGTATACTACAGAGAGACCAACGAACCACACGTTCTCTCCAAAGCAGAAGAGAGCGTGCAAAACAACTTCCACGACTACTATGACTTCAAGCCGACCAGCGTGTTCATTGCCACGTGGGAAGACGTCACCTACACATCTAACGGACGAACAGACGAGCGAAGGAACCGCTTCCAAACAGCCATTATCAACAATGGCACAGAAAGCTTTGTTGAGTTCCTATATCCCGAGAGAGATATCCAGTGGGTCCAAAAAGACACGCAAGTATTGAGTTTGCCTGACGCAAAGGCTCAGGCTGGCTTTGTGTCCGAAGATGGACGCGTCTACATTCTCCGTGGATCCGGTAGCCATCAAATCAGGAATATCGTTTCGTAAGTGATAATTTAACGGAAAAGAAATATTATTACTCCAAAATAATATTTGGCTAAATGATGTTTGTATTTAATTCCAGATGGTCAAATGCTCACGAGCCTGGACGATATGTTTTCCGCGTCGGAGATGTACCCCTTGAAAGCAACGTTGTTGTCCCGGACCTGTACAACCAAAATGAAGTGGAAATCGAAGAAGAGTCCAAAACATGCACACAGAGCGGACCCAGCTTGTGCCACATACAAGCGAGGTGCGTCGACTACCAAGCTGGAATTTGTTGTCAGTGTATTGAAGGCTTCTACGGAAATGGGAAATCGTGTATCAAAGATGATGTCCCACTTAGAGTTCACGGTAAAATAAACGGTGTTATAAACAACGTCAATCTGAATGATGTAGACATACAGGCGTATGTGGTGGTAGCTGACGGCCGCGCATACACAGCGCTATCCCTCGTGCCGGGCGGGCTCGGTAGCAGTTTGCAGTTACTACATGTCCTCGGGGGTGTCGTCGGTTGGATCTTTGCCAAACCATCAGGATCCGCCAAAAACGGATACCAACTCACAGGCTCGGTGTTTAACCATACCGCAGATATATGGTTCCCAGCTACTGGTGATAGAGTTACGGTCAATCAAGAGTATCTCGGACATGACGTTTTTGACCAAATCACTTTAGAGACAGACGTCAGGGGCTCGTTGCCAGTAATACTTGCCGGAATAAAACTGGAGATTAGTGACTATGATGAACAATACACCCTCGTAGAACCAGGCCTCATTCGTTCTGAATCTACCAGAACCTTCACAAACAAGATTACGGGTGAAAAATATGAGCAAAGAGTTTCACAAACCTTCTCATTCAACTCCTGTCGTTTCGCTCCTCCATCAGTCGAAGATAACACGCCATCAACTTTGAAAATAAATAAAAATTATTTAGGATATGAAGTTAGGGAAAACATAGTAAGGTATGGAATGAGCAACAAGATATTCCCTCTAGGTGAAGAGGACCCTTGTATTATAGGGCGAAATTCATGCGGCCCTCACAGCTCTTGTGTCGTTCGGGGAGGATCCTTTGGTTGTGTCTGTAAAACTGGTTTCACAGACATTTACCAAGACAATGCTCTCGCCTGTGTGGATATAGACGAGTGTGCATCAGGAACACATAACTGTGATGGTAACGCGGACTGTAACAACCACGACGGCGGCTTCCAATGTCGGTGTCGTCAAGGATTTATCGGAAATGGCATAAATTGCAAACCTCTATCTACATGCCGAGACAAAAAATGTGATGTCAATGCTCGATGTATAGATAACCCCGATGGAGAACCCATATGTGCGTGCAATCCTGGGTACAATGGAGACGGACAATACTGTTTCCCGAATTACGAGGCAGCTTGTGCTAGCTGCTCGCCGTATGCTGCTTGTGTTTTCTCTGGCACTAGTTACGAATGTAAATGCAATGCAGGTTACTCTGGTGATGGACGTTATTGCATCGAAAACATTCGTGGGGATGAAACAACACGTGCATCACCAACTGTTGAAAGTAACGAGGCTGATTACAACGAGACTTTCGTCTTACCTAACTGCGATTCATACAGCTGCTCGTGCCCGCCAGGATACTCTGAGTACAGGGATGAACTTAACAACCAGCTTTGTCGTCTCGGATACGATGCTCCAGCATCTGAACCATCAGAAAACAACTATCAGCGACCTACTGACACTTACTATCAACCGCCTACGGAGCCATTTTATCAAACAACCACAGAAGCGAGGTATCACACGTCAACAGAGGCCGCATATCAACCTCCTACCGACTCCGGCGATCGTTCCCCGAATCCATGGGACCCTAGCTACCAAAGACCGTCAGAGGGTGTCTACTACCCATCGTCTGAAAATAACTACCCACCGCCTTCAGAAAACAGCTACCCATATCCTTCAGAGAACAAATACCTGCCATCTACAGATACCAGTCATTACCAACCACAGGATCACAACTATCAACAAACTTTAGACAACAACTACCCTTCACCTACATCGAATCAATATCAACCTCCAACGGATAACAGCTTTTCAGTGCCTTCACAAAATAACAATCAACAACCTTCAGAGAACAATAATTACGACTCGTCTCCTCAAACCAATTACCAGCAGCCACCAGATCCTCACTACCAGCAACCCGATTACCCACCTACGGACAAGGACAACAGCGACCCTTTAAGTAAGATTACTTAATATTTATCTCTTCAAAATGCCTACCTATCCTCAAAGTAAAAATAACACTAATTATTATTATCTTTTCAGTTAAATGTGAGGAGGACGCTGACTGCCCGCCAAACGCCGTCTGCTCCTATTTATCCGCTGACGCTGCAGGCGATTGGGAAGGAAAGCACTGCGTGTGCCCAGAAGGGTATGAAGGCGATGCGTTCGAATGCATCGAGAAAACCGGACCCAACTGCGCGTGCGGTCTTAACGCACACTGCATCAACACCCGCACAGACGAATTCATCTGCGTGTGTGACCTAGGATATCACGGCGACGGCTACTCCTGCCGACCAAACTTCAGTTGCAAGAACAACTCGGACTGTGAATACAACGCTGAATGTCGCCCAGACGCAAAGAGCAACGAGTTCATCTGCCAGTGCGTCAAAGGATACATCAAAGATCAGAACGACGCATGCATCCCTGACGCACAACTCTGCAACGGAGCCTGGTGTGCTGAGCACTCCTCCTGTCTTTACGACTCCGATTTAGATCTGAACTATTGCCACTGTGACGACGGATATACTGGCGATGCTATTTCGCAGTGCGTGCCCGAGGGACGCACGTGCGACGTTGCCAACGACTGCAACGACAATGCGGTGTGCACGCCTATCGACAATACGTATCAATGCGTCTGTAGAGACGGATACAACGGTGACGGGTACAGCTGCATCCCTGAAGAAACGTGCAGGATCGACCCCAATATGTGCGGCTTGCACGCGTCATGCTTGAAGAGGCACGATGTGTATATCTGCGAATGTAATGCAGGCTACAACGGAAATGGAAGCCACTGCAACTTGAACCCCAGAAAGGCTGGAAACTTCTTAGTTGCGAGTGACGGCGCCTCCGTGTACAGAGTACCTTTCCAAGTCACACCGAGAGATTTCGCGACACCGCTTAACAGTGCAATATCGCAGATCGCTGTTGGGGTCGACGTCGACTGCGAAGTGGGCAAGATATATTGGGGCGACGTTGTTAGTTACGCCATCAAAACTGCTGCGTATGACGGTAGCGACCCCGGCCTGTTCTTATCAGAAGGTGAGTTATGGATTGATATCTGAGCTGGCGTCTCTGACTCACTGTCTCGACTTACTGCGTTTGTCACTGAATTGACTCACAAAATGAAGATATATACTCAAATGTTATTATTACACATTTCAGGCGTCAAGTCACCCGAAGGCATAGCAGTGGATTGGTCATCCAGAAACATATTCTGGACTGACTCTAGAAAGTTGACTATTGAAGTAGCAAACTTGGACACGAAAGCGCGGAAAGTATTGTTCGCAGTAGACAGAATATCCAACCCCAGAGGCATCGCCGTGCATCCGCGGAGAGGGTAAATATAATGAAAATTAAACTCTACATTAGAAAAGCAAGAAAGTTATATCAACCGACTTTTATAGATATTGGCAATAAAATCATTTACTTCTATAAAGTCAAACATCAAAATCTTGTTTTTCGAGGAGCAATCCACATTTACAAAATAAGAATTTAACTTTAGTATTTACAACCGAACTTATTCACAGAAAAATCTTCTGGTCTGACTGGAAACGGACAAATCCAAAAATTGAATGGGCGAGCATGGACGGGTCTCAACGAGGCATCTTTCTGGACCAAAGTGACGTGGTTCTACCCAACTCTTTGGCCATCGACTGGGAGCGAGACCGCCTGTGCTACGCCGACGCTGGCCTGGCCAGCATCAAGTGCGTCACCATAGAAACCCAGGAGAAGGAAACCATTGCCACCAACTGTTCGTATCCTTTCGGGCTTGCGATCCACGGCAATAAATTCTACTGGACCGACTGGAAAACGTAAGTAAAGGTTCCTAAATGAGTACAAATTACATTGTGTTGTACATCATCATCATTTCAGCCATAGGACGTCCACTGCTGAACATAGGCCTTCCCCAATGACTTCCAAATTGACCGGTTGGAAGCGACCTGCAACCAGTGTTGTACAAAATACATTAACTCTGTAACTAGGTACCTATACTTTGTGTAAACGGAACATGACGCCACTATGTCATAAAATTATGCTTGAATCTACATTGCCGAATGCGAAATACGCATCAAAGACTTGACGTCACACAAAATCCTGACGTCACACGAATCCTGCATCGCGCAAGCAGTTACCGCGCGATCAACATAAGAGTGTATTTTACTCTAGATCGAATACCATTTTTTTTGGTGGCCGAATTCTAGTCAAAGGTCTTATTTATAATTGCCCACCCAAAAAAAGAAGAAAAAAACTTCTTCTGGTCTTATTTATATAAAATATGGAAGAGGAATCGTCGATACGACGAAGGTGCAGATGAAGATTTTTTTGGTGTCAATCAATCCATCCCTTATCTGCTTCTGCTATATCCACTCACATTCCCACATTCTCAATAACATTAACTTTCAGATTAAAAATCGAGTCCATCGACGTGGAAACGCAAGTCCGTGGCCAGGTCCCGATCGCTACAGCATCTAGAAGATTGTATGGAGTCGCAGTAGCCCCGGAAACATGCCCACCAGCACAAAGCGTGTGTGCGTACAGGAACGGGGGCTGCGGCGCCGACCAGCTGTGTCTGCCTGACGGTAACAACGGCAGGACGTGTGCAGATGCTGACCACACGCTCAGCAGGCGTTAAATAAAGGGTTAAGGCGAAAGCGCCAGGATAGCCCGCCAAATTCGTTTTTTTTTTTTTTTTTCAGTTTGCAGGTTAGTGTCAGACTGTACGTTGATCAAATGATTCAGGACCGTAAAACAAAAATGTATTTATGATGTATGGCACGAGAGTAGTATTGATGATTCTAATGATAAGAATTCTGTAAACACATTTGTTACGGTCGGTTTGTCGGATCAACTTGACACTGCAAGATGCAAAAAACGTAAGAAAAATTGAATTTCGCAGACTACCTTCGCGCATCCCTTTAACAAAGTTAGGTTACCGACATCAATACGACGTGCAACTTCGAACGAAAGACATGTGCTAGTGGCCCAAGTCGCCTCCGCAGCTCCGTTCAAACGAACTGTCCATAATTGTCCTGAAGCACCATGTGCACTAAACTTGAATTCAAAATCTTAGGTAATGATCAAGTTTTGGAATCACAAACTAAATGTCATACAAGACAAAGTTCAAATTCCATTGCACTTAGGTACCTACACCAAAAGAACTAAAGTAGGTACAAAGATACTTTGTTGAGAAAGTGGATATTTATGATTCTGAATTGAAGTTTATATTTTAAAGCGTTTCTATCTATGACATAGTATGAGTTAGGTTTAAGAAAGTTTTGATTGTGGCTGAATTAAAGGTTTAGGGTTCGAAGTAATTCAGCCATCTCTTAAGGAGTTGAACTGTGGCCTGAGTTTATTATTAAAATATATATATTAAAATATATTTTTTTTAAATCTAAGGCCGCAGAAAATGTTTAAAGGTCCGATGAATTTATAAAATGGTATTTGAACAAAAATTATGGCATTTTATCGGCCAGTATACTTTCAAAACCTAGTTCACTACGAAATTATGAAACACGGAACATTATTTTGAATCTTAGTCGAACACAACTTTATCGAATAATTACTAAATGTGACAAAGAAATTGATAAACCATGTTTAATCATTTCGAAGTAAACTGTTTTTTTATAGGCACTAGTTTAATATTACCAAGTATTAATACTAACCATTTGTAACTATATTGTCTAACCACTAAAAATACTTCCCGCCTAATTTTAACCTTGACTAATTATTAAATAGTTTAAAAAGTCAGTTTTGCAGTATTTTGTAAGTTTTACTTGCTTGCAAGCGCGGATCCACCGCTGTAGGCACGGTGGGCATGCCCACAACCCTAATTGAGGTCGATAGGCTGATGTTCACACATTATGTGCGAGCATATAACCTTACCAAAGGCGACTGGTCAAAAGTGGTATATGGACTTAAAGCAAATTTACTGTATCAATCTCGAGCCACTCCTAATCCACCGTGACCACAACCTTTTTTGAGGGTTGTATCCGCTCCTGCTTGCTTGCAATATTGCAACTCAAGTACTTACATACAATTTTTCCACAGATTTCAATAACAAATACTTTATTATAGAAAATAATTTGTAACCAAAGTTGTTATGATGTTCCTGTTATAACCAAAATGTTAGAATAAAATAATAAATACTCTGAATAAGATCTTTAATGTACTTCAATCAATGTAATTTATTAACGCGAAATCAATAAAATTATTTATTTATACTTACAGATATTTTTGATTGGTTTATTTCCCACGTTATTAGCATAACATAATACTTATTAAAAATAATTATTGGAATCTAAAATTCTTTCTTAAGATAGAATAATAATTATGAAGAATACACTAAAAAGTTTACCTATAATTTAAAGTAAGTAATTATAATTTATCCTAGATTATGTAAATCCCTTGATTTTCATGGCTAGTAATAATTTTGTGAATAACGAAAGAATAAATAATGCACTGAATGAATTTCAGTTAAAAAGAATTCATCAACAGTATTTCCAAGCAATTTTAAAATGAAACTGCATAATTCCAGTAAGCATAGGAAGCAAGTTTATATTAAATTATTGGGACCTATTATGAGGCCTTTTGGCATCTACAAGTCCCTATCTTTAATCGATACTTCATAAAATTTTACAAATATTTGTAAATCTAAGAAACTTTTTGGTGAAATAACACACAGAAGATCTAAGCCAACTGTCAATACCAGTTTCTCGAACGAAAATTATCGTCATTCAACATCACAACAGTTTACAGGCCCTAGTCAATTTGTCACATTAATTTTGTGATTACTTTGGTGGAGGTCATAGAGGCAGTCGCTCCTTGTAAAATACTGGTATTCAGCTGCATCTGGTTTGACCGGAAGCCAACCCCAATATAGTTGGGAAAAGGCTAGGTGGATTGATTGAATTTTATGATAATTTTCATTCGATAAACTATAAATATACACAATCATAACTAGACATGACAACCATGGAGTAGGTACGAGATTACTGCTTTACCCCCACAGCTCCTCAGTGCGACCGAACTTAAACACTAGCGAGCCAGCAAATATGAATGCGTTCTGCATGAACAGGCTCACGCCCGGCCAAGAAGACTTGTTTGTGCCTGCAAAGAAAAATAAATAGACTTAGTTATCCCTTTTTATTTAGTAGTAGGTACTAGTAGTTTTATTTATTTAAATAAGATATAGAACAAAGGCCGTGGTGGTATATTAGAACAATTTATGGTATATTGAATAAATTTGTTATTTAAGTAATTAAAATATATAATATACAGGGTGGCAAGGACAATGACGCGCAACCTGTTACCATGGATTCAGTAAATAAAAAAGGACTAACGAAAAAAATATATTTACATTTTTCGTTGGTGCAATACCTACATATGTGGTCAAAATGTATGGAACAGTAGAACGTTGTTGGTGTAATAAACAATTAAAGAAAAAAACTCCAGATTCTCAGATAAAGTAATCTTCACAGGCTTAGCAGGATTATCCCATGTGGGTTACAGCTAAATAGTTGACAGAATTAAAATAAACTATAAGTACATACCAGCATTAACATAGTTGGCAAAGAGGATCCAGCAGGCAGCAATGAGTGAAGCAAACCCAACAACAAATCCTAGGAACAGCCAGAGACGGGACCCCCGGGGACCCATGCAACCTCCTGTGTAAGTCTCACCTCGCACCTGCAAAGTTATAAAAAATATCTTTTCAATGTTATCCATTAAAATTTGGAATTAAAATTGTTCTAGCAGAGATTTAAACTGGTTAGTAGAAGAATAAGGAACTGACTACTGAATGTGCCAAACTCGTTGCCAACTTCTGGGCCCGTTGAACACCTTAAGAGGAAGGAGAAATATAGCAATAAATATTCAATAAAACTACCTAATAAAAATCAAACAAAACTTATGAATTAAAATAATTGATTACTTAAGATAATGCAAGCCCAGCCTTTGGTAATATTCATAGTTGTTCTTTGTTTAAACTCTGATAACAGTTACTTGACAAATGAAATGAAATTGTTTATTCTGTAAATAGGATATTGGAATCACTTTTACACGTCATCTTTTCAAAATATAAAAAAAAATTGCTAGATGAGTTCGGCGTTTCCTATGTACTCTGAGAAGAAAGGCCGAAACAAACTCAGAGGTCACAGTCTCTTTTAAAGTCCAGACATAATCTTGGTCAGGCCATATGAGGACCATGTAGATTAGTCTGAAATGGTCTTTTGAGAAAAGAACCACACAAATTTGAGTGGACCTGTCCTGTCAGTGCAAGCATTTGTCAGTAATCGTGGAGCTAAACTCAGAACTTAAGGAGCTCAACTCGACGAACAATACCAAAGAAAGGACATTTGACATCAAACAACCTTAACATAGAACTGATCAATATACTTAATTAGGTACAAAATTGTCATCCATATCATGGGGATAAGAATTTTTTGATCTAAACAAAAAATTCTTATCAACTTCTTAATTCTTTAAACAACCACATTCATCTTTTGGTTATCTTTAAGTGGATGTTTAAAGTATTTGTTTCAGTTTGCAGAACATTTAATTTTGACCTACTTATCTAGATATTCAAATATTTAAAAACAAAGCCAAAACTGACAAACAGTTATCTGTGTATAAAGTGTCACTGACCTGTGCGTTCGATACCGAGTTGACCATGATAAGAGACAAAGTGGCCATCACACCGCAAACATGAGAGGCGTTGGGCAGGTTTCCAGGGTACACCGACGCCGCGTCGATTATGAACCACCATCCTGTAAAGAACTGAGGAAAAAAATAATTATTAATAGGTAAAAACTTCGGAAGCACTTCGGTTTTCTCCCCAGCTCTTATTTATAGTAGGTATTTTTTTTTGGATAGAGTAGACCATTTCTATTGTATTTTTGAAATCCCCAAAATGAGCAAAACCTTATGTGCCGAGAAAAAAATTGCCATAGTTTCAAAAAAATGGCCAAAAATCGCCGGAATATTAAGGGCGGGGAAGATCACGTGGCGGGTCTAAATTAGTTTCCAAGCAATACTAAGGTCAAACACATAGTCAAGATCAAGGTCAGCACCCAAAAGTCAAGGTCATACACATCAAAAGTCAAGGTCAAACCAAAATATGCTCAAATCTTGGAATATTACCTTGTAATCAAGGTTATTTTTAGTAAAGCGTTGTCGACGAAGCCCCGCTTCGCGGGGCTCCTATTTCTGGGTAGTTTAAACAAAAATAACCACGAAGGGGATGGCGGGGTCTATTCGCTCGCTACGCTCGCTCACTAGACCCCGCCATCCCCTTCTAACCTAACCTGTCCGTGTCGGGGTGCCCCAAGTCCCGAGCTCGCTTCACTGACATTGGATTATGTTTCGTTACAGACAATCTTTTAATAGTACAAATAAAACTATAGTTTTTAAATTTAATTTACTATATTATTTACTTTATAATTAAGTTAATTGCGGTAGCAACTATTTAAAAGTGAACGAAAGTTAAAAACTTACAATATTTATACAAAAAACCATAAGAGTCCGCTGTCACTTTGTCTGAACGTAAAATGGAACAACCTAGGAGTGAAACTCTTACATTATCTGTGGTAAAATGACAATTAATTTACGTAAATTGGTTAACATTTCTGAAACTTTAGGATTTTTTTTCTCAAAAACTAGGCGTTTGCTCAGTGTGAAATTTTGGGAAAAGGTTTTATTTGAAGACATCTACACACTATAAAATTCTGAAGCTCCGCACGATTGGGGAGAAAAACGAAGTGGAGCCAAAACTTCTTCTTGTTCAAATCAATTTTATATTAATGATTATAGACTGTTGTTCATCGGAGAATATGTTTTTCCGCATAGAGCACAGCAGTAGACTTTTGAAGTAACATAATAATAAAGAAGAACACTTTCTTAGTGCGATGTCGAAAATTATGTCTCCATAATTTCAGTTTCACAATAGTTCGAAATCTAAGAGTCAAGAAAGTACATGCTAGTAACCTACAGCCTTAAAGAATAATTAGGGTTTTCTTTAACAGGATAAGATTAGTACTCCAACATGTTATGAATAAAAATACTGCATGATTCATCAAATATGTACAAACCAAAAGTCCTGATGTTATAGATGCTAGAATGTTACGCTTCTCTCCACTTTCGAACCACACACAACTGGGCATAGTCATATTCTCGAAACAACTCATGTTTGAAATTGATTTGAACAAGAATTAATGACGAATGCAAATTTTTCTAGTGAAAAACAAATTTTGGAAATGGTAAATAAAAAGTGACAGCCCAAATTATCGCCCCACACCATTGACTTATAAAACTTAAGTCAATGCCCCACACACAGTGTGACGTTAGTTGCGTTGCGTTCCATTTCTTGTGCATTTACAATTTTGGGCATCAGTTTATTTCATTTACGATGACAGTGATGACACACATCCTGGCAATCCCTTTGGGCTTGTGCAGGCAAATCATATATGATTAGAGGTAAGTTAAAAAAAAACGCGTAATAGAAAAGCAATGTTGTACAACCTCACCTAAAATAGGAAATCATTCAGCTTCATCTTAACTGCACCATGAGTCCATGACGCTACTTTTCTACAACAGAGCGGTTGCCTTGACAGAAATAAGTTACACTGCAAGCAGGACGTTGTACCAATATACATATAGAACATCAAACAAAGAACGACAAAGAAACCTTAATGCCACTGTTCATAGTTGAATTAAAAACAAACCACAACACTAAAGTAAGTAGGTAGGTATTGAAAAATCCAAAGATTCTTAACTGGCAAGACCTCAAGCAAGGGTTTTTCCCGTTGTCACTGTTACCTTGAGTATTAATGTTCTATGCTGTTAAGCCAACTGCTCACACGCCTACAGCCGGGACAAGCCTGGAGGAGGATTAGGTAGGTACCTACTTCGTTCTAAATTGGCGCTCTCCCGGTTCAAAAACGGTATGTAGGCTAACAGAAGAAAGAGAGACCTTATGAAGTTTTTATACAATTTAATTAATCTACAATATCAAGCCAGCATCTAATTTAACAAGATTAAAACCTTTTTTGTGTGGGTTCACTTCCACTCCTCCTTCCTGCAAATGAAGGCCTTTTTTTCTCACGGGGAATTATCAAATAACGTATAGGTACCGCTCTGGGCGGAGCGGGAGGGCGTCAGACTTACTGACTAAAACCCCCCTGTGTTCCTTCAGTGGCCTGTACGTTGTCAGGGGCCACGGTAGGTATCCCTTTCGGATTTTCCCGCGACCCCGGCAGGCATCGATCCTAGCGGACCCCGTCAGTTGTGCTGCCATCTCTTTGAGGCGCGCGTGGAACACAATGCGCTGTTGACCCGGGCCTGGTCCGTATCGGACGGCGAGCTACCCATTGCTCACCGTCCGCAACCCGCTCCTACGGTGGCCGAGAATCGGCCTGCGATTCCTGACTCCCAGGGCGTCTCCTGCGGCAGCTAGGGGCGTGAGGGTGCGAAACAATGATGGCCTAACGCTTCAGAGGCGACCTGCGGTGGGCGCGGTATCGGACAGTACCTACTCGTAATGCACAATAATGTTATAGTCTTGGAGCTATTCAAACCACACGGTATACCTACATAACAACTGTCCGCCACAGGCTCTGTCTGAACGACGCATTGTATGCGTTATCGCTTCAAAAGGCTGTAGGTTTATAGGTTTTGCAATTTATGATCACGTAATATAATAAATTACTATCCATTACATACATTATTAGGAAATTTATGTAACTGTTACGTTTATTGATAAGCAGACTTACTATATAATGCAAAGACGCCTTTTTTATTAAACATTATTATTTTTATTATTAGTTCATTATAAGAGTAAACAATGTTGCTGAAGGGAATATTCTGTTTGTGTATTGAAACTGTGCTTTTAAAGGTAAGTTTCTTGTTCAACAAAATAATATTTTATCTTGTTGAACAGCATGTGTCGGAAAGGTTTGGTCATATTTAAGGATGTGGTAGGTACAGACTATCAAACTGAACAACTATCTTTATGGAACCAACTTCGTAATCACGAAAAAACTTTCAACTGTCCCATACAAAACTTCAACACCTACTCGACCCAATACATAAAGGACGGCTAATAACGATATGTAGGTAGGTCCCATGGAGAAAGTTGTTCAATTTGATGGTCTGTAGTACACCATTTGACCACAGTTTTCTGATATATGCTGTATAATATGTATAAGTACTTAGCTATATCATTTCGTAATGGTCCTAATTTCTGATTCCAGTCGGTCTTCACTCAATGTATTCCACCATCCCAATATCCTCGGGAGACATTGTGTCCCACGAATTCCCCATTCGTCGAAGGCTACAACTTAGCTGGTGTTACCCCAATAGCACCATTTTACGGCCGTGTCGTCGGAGGAAATATTATCATAGATACTTCAGCCCCGCACGCATACATCGGACCGGCCGGAGTGACGATATTCTCTAATAATCTGATCATTGAGGGTGTTGTTTTTGTGTCAGGTAACCTTCCCTTTGTTGGAACTGTTGGTTTGGAAGGTACAGTCCCAGCTGCCGGTAACAGTGCAGTGTCCTATGAATGCGGTACCGGTTCTATCGGTATTGTCGATATTCAGGGTCCCATTACTGAAGTTGTGTTATCGGCCGGTGGTATAGCTACACCAGAATGCACTGGATACAATACAATAGGTCTTAGACTATAAGCTATAAATATGAATAGTTGTAAATATATGATTTTTTAATGATTTCTCTTTTTGTTGTTTGTAATTTCCTTTGAGAGTCCTTAAACATTTTCTTTCAGTTCTTTTTCTTTTATTTATTAAAACGTAAATTCAAATTCAATTTTTTATTTGTATAGATTGCAGGTACATAAAATAAGATGTTACAATAAGATGGGTGAGCCTTGTACAAAAACAAAACCAAATAATGGAAAATATAATTATGTTTAAAAAATTAGTCGGCATAGCATAACACATTAATAAAAAAAAATAAAAACATATAAAATAAAAAAATAATCCCCATAAATACGTATTTGTTGTTTTAATTTACTTAACAAAAAAAAAAAAAACATTACATCGCTTACACTCTCGGGGAGTATATTTATTTCTTTAGTTCGTTACTCCCCGAATAAGGAACGAAATAAAAGTACCTCCTTAAGTAGGTAGAAACAAAAAATGTACATTTTTTTATTTTTTTATAATGCTGAAGCTAAGTTTTGGCCTAAATTGATCGCGCAAACGTGGTACGTGTTACTAATTTTGAAGGATATTGCTAATCCGTTGCTTCTTAATTAAGTTCGAAAAAAAATTCTGCTCATTAACGTACTTAAATAACGCAATGAATGTTGTGGAACTTTCAAAATGAAACAGATTATGATTGATCGTGCTAGAACTTATAGCATTGTCGATTCTTCTCCAATTTCAAGATTAATTGAAGTGTGATTTGATTGATTAATCGAAGTGAAGGACGGGCGTTTTTGGGGGACTGTCTTATGTAATGTTGACGTTCGAAAAGTGCTGACTTCTCAGCCTAGTTTGAATAAATGACTTTTGAATTTTAATTGAATGAGTACTTATACAAAGCCAGCAAGATAGATCTGCAGACATAGGTACCTACCTAATTATTATTTATTCAAATGGAACGTGAAATTGTTATAAGGCACTTTTTCGTTTACTACGGAATTCAGATCACTACGCCACATAAAACAAAAAACGACATACATTTTGAGTATTTATTACAAAAAAAGTGTAAAGTTACAATAATACTTTACTTAATTATAATCATAAATTGACATATTTATCACATCCGCGTACAAAACATTACGAGACATGTTACATTATAAAACCTACGTGTAAATGAGTCGATCACAGTGATTGTCGTATGACAGAGATAAGCCACGTTTCACTTTAATCTGATTTTTAATTTGCTAGACTATACACTGACATTTGGTGTCGACATAAAAATAACCTAATATATAATCTAGGTACCGACTGACTCTCACTCTCACCAAGGACCACTGAATCATTATCTGCAGAAAGACCTTCACTGCTGTTGTGTTGTCTCTGTAATATTATTATCCGTGTTATTTTTAAAAAGAGATCGACCCTAGCTGTCAGTTTGGTCTAGCTAATAAAAAATCTGAGTGTACACGATTTCATGTTTGGCAATGTGGTCACAAATGTTGGCCAAATGAGTGTATCTAAGTTATAGGTAGCAGTAACATTTTTGGGCAATATGTTAACCGAGCATTATTTCCTTTATCAGCCGTATTGGTATGAGACACCCGAGTAATACATTAATGGAGTGTTAGAATGCGATGCAAGCATGAGAAAAAAATCTAAGTATTTATTAAAAATACTGCCCATAAAATATAGGGACGTATGGCATTCTATTTATTACCTACTCTTTATAAGTGACCAGTGTTGCCAACATTTATCGTTAAGTGAAAATGGTTACACGTCGATACGTGACCAGTGCTATTAATATGATGTGTAGTACATAATGTTGTGACAGCGTGGCATCACAGTTGCTTATATGTAGGTAGTCTCATCGGTAGCAGTAACCTTCGTTCTGGTAACACCACTCCGGCTCTATGGACTCGGCTTGAGTACCCATGCGGACCAAACGCTCCCTGTAGGAAAATAAATCGAATTAAAAGTGATGTAGTTGTTCTAAAAAGTACATAGGCGGAAATTCCAAATAAACGAGGAACAGCGGTAATGTGTGAGTGACAAAAACAAAAAGCCCCTAGTTGGATAGACTGAATACTTCAAAAAAGCGGTGGAGACAGACTACAACTTGGTAAAGGCCAATGTCTAGCAGTGGACTGCGAAACGTTTACACCGGCTCCATACGCTGCAGAGTTGGTCTCAACGTTGGACGAGTACGAGTAGCGCTGGGGCCAATATTGGGACCAATGTTTGGGTCAATATTGCGACTAACCTTGGGAACAACATTGGCCATTGGAACCAACGCCGGCCGATGCGTGTGTGGTACTGACCTGACATGCAGCATCCTGTGCTCGGCGTGCGCCCACGGCGCGGCGGGCTCGGCCCACAGGCGCTCGGCCAGCGCGGCGGCGCGCGGCCACAGCCTGTTGTCCAGAGTGGACGAGTCCGACTGCTCCGACCACAGAGCTGCTTCACCTCCTGTGCACGTACAAACCAAATTGCCATTATAAATTGTTGATAGCACAACATCTCGCAGCTACGATCAGCTGCTATTTACTTAAATAACATTTTATAGATCGCCGCCTTTATACCTACCTACTCACGAAAGAAGCAGCAGCTGGAAAATAAAATGTAAAAGCTGCCCGCACTTACCTAAGATCAAGTGTTTATGTTCCTTGGCGATGGCTGCCGGGCTGTTGTTGTACACTTTCTGCCAGCCGATGTACGGGGAACACCAGTTGTTACCTGTGTATTGAAGATTTATTTAAACTGCGTTCACGGTTTAATTTCCAATTATTGTGATTTCAGAATGTGGCGTGAAGGCGATTTTTTTATAGCCTCCACATAAGCATAAGTTTAGATTCTGTTACACAGTCAATATTTTTTAATGTTTTTTTCTATACTACCTGGACTAAACTAGAACGCTACAAGGTTATTCCGGCGCGTTGCCAAATTCGGCCGGCCGCCATTTTTTTATGTGTAACGTCGTTCCGCTCACAGTGATTTCGTGAAAAGGGACGGAAGTGTGTAACAGGAAGCCGGGGAAGCGCGCGCTATTTGATTTGACCAATGAGCGCGTGCGGTGCTAGTCTGGACGGTCAGAAACGACCTTGACGAGGCCCCGCCCCTTTTCGGATCACTTTCGTTTAAACACCGATTTCTCGCTATTTTACTATGAACCCCACATAAAATTGATAACTGTAAGTACGTTTAGTAATCTTTAATTATAATAATTCCTATTAGTTTTTTTTAAGACTTTTATGAATTTGGTTTACAATAATACGAGCCGGTTAACACTAAAAACAAGTTTTGTTATTTTCACCCATTTGTTAACGAAAATTTCGTTCACTGATCATAATTCATAAGTCTATATTATGTCTGCGTTCTCCACCAAATTGAACAGAAATAACGGTATTCAATAAAAAATTGCATTAGGTACTCCATTCGTTATAATTAAATTAAATACAATTTTCATTTAAAATAATTATTCTTCGTTACGAAAAATCATTTCAAATACCTAATACCTACTTACCTGAATAATTTTTTTTTTCAGGATATAATGTTAATGTTGCTTATTACCAAGTTAAGATAAGATGCGACTAATTTAAGGGACTAGTCATAACAAGCGCCCGAGGCGCGCGTCTTGTCTTACCTACGTTGCGTTTTAGGCGCTCAATAAAACTGTATTTGTTAATCGTAATTTGTTAATAAAAACAAATTAGAAATTACAACAATCGCTGCCGTCAAAGGGCGCGCGTGTTACGCGCGTACGACGCGCAACCCTCCCGGGCGCCTTTAGTGCGCCCTCGACGCGTGGACTTTAATTTTTTACTATTTTTGTTTTTTCTGAATCAGTAATAAACTTAAAAGAAACAGTTATACTGAGCATGTTGAGGATTCAAAGTTACAACAAAATGTGGAAATCTTGTTGCGTTTGACGAGCGTCCAACGCGCGCCCAAATCGCAGCGTAGGTACCTACTGTGCGCGCGCTTCGTTCGCTTGTTATAACTAGTCACTAAGACACACTTTTTTTTTTTTTTTGTTATATGATTTCTGTGCCGATTTCACAAATGTTTACGAACCCTTCAATGTCATTCAGGCGCCAAAAAATCTTTGTAGCACTACGCTTTCGAAATTCAACTTAATTGACAAACAAAATTGATAGTTGTTTGAGTGGAAATAACGTCAATTGCAAACGAGTATTAGACCTAAGGTTTCAATGAAAACACAGCAGCACTTACCTTCGCCGACCCAAGCCCCGAATCCGCAGTCGAAGTATAATGCGTCGTAGTTGGACATTATCAGTCGGTAGCCTTTCTCTAGGAGTCCCTGGACCTGAGGACTGGAGCCAGTCGTCCAAACCTGAGGCACAAGTAAAGAGGTATTGAAAATATTTACTTAGGATTATAAACTTACTTTTCGTGTCTGCCTGTCTGATCGCATTGTTCTTCTAAACTATTCAACGGATGTGGATGCGGTTTTTACCAACATTTTTAAAATCTATTCTGGAAGGTTTATTTATTTTGACCTCTTAGTAAGGTGCGTTCGGCTAAGTTCGAACGGATTTTCGATGAGTTGAAAGGTTGTTCTAAAATATTTATTTTCTCAAAACATAGGATACCTAAACTGATATTTAGCAAATCTACTTTATCCGAATATTTCATCTTCTTCCTATTCTCAACAGTTCGTGCTTGAAAGCAGTTCAAAACATTGGCATTGAAAAGACCTGACGCTCGCAGGGTAAGTTTGGACTACCTACATCCTAATAACGCTTCTATTGCTACTTAATAAGATAACGTTCACAACAATAAAATAATCCGGAATTTTCTGTTACAACTATAATAGTCGAATAATGTAGATTAGTTTTGAAACATGAAAAGTCCGATGAAGTCCCTATTTTTTTTGTATGGGTAGTCCGATGTTACCCTATACAACAAAATATAAAGATATTTCTCAAACTTGTGCTGATATTCTGCGGCTTTCCAAGTAAATACTGAAAGGATACCTTAATTCCCGAAAAAGTATTAGATACTTAAGTACGAGTATGTAATTTAACTTAGTTTAGATAGTTAGCATTGCAGTATTTTCTTCATTGTTTTTATTATAGGCATTCTGAGAATAAAATAAAAAATTAAATGAAAGTAGATTATATTCAAAGCTTATAATTTGTGAGATCTTGTTTTTGTTTCTGAACTAGGTATAAAATAATGTAATGTAATACTTTTGTGCTGTTTTAACTGATTTAATTAAATTTCAAGTTTTATTTTGTTATAAGTTTAAAAATAATATTAATAAACCTTTAATAATTTGGTGGTTTTCCGAATATCTGAGATTATTGTGTTTTAGGTAATCATAAACCTGAAAATACGTTTTTAGATCAAGAATAACAATTATCACCTACCCTACCCTAGCGACCTACCTACATGCGAACTTAGGGAATAATATGAGATGCTTTGAAACATGCTAATAAAAATAATATTAAGTATTTGTAAAAAATAACCATGTCTTATTCATAATTTCTTTTCACATAACAGCCGCATAAATTGTGGTAGCATCCTCGAAAACTATGAAAACGACACCCAAGACGAAAAGTTTTTACATTTTCGAATTTGCAATCTTGGATTTTCGTTCTGACTTTACTATCGGCTTCGACACCCTTGAAAACTATGAAAACGATACCACTTGAAAAAAAAATAGAAATTTTTTGCAACCGCCACCCCGCATTTGCATTTTGAAAAAAAAAAGAATAAGAAAAAGACAGCCGCAAGTATGAACGCTTTTTCACGTGACGGTTTCTGTCAGTTAACTCCTACCGCGAGCCACATTAAAGAACTTCAATCCAATCAAATTTTTCATATGAAATATTTTTTTTTTTTTATGAAACGGTAATTTTTTTTTACAGAATAATTTCGGATGTTTTTCATCCGAACTTTTCCAAATATGAGCAAGACTGGATCTAAGCCTACAGCCATCCTAAGTCAATTTTAATAAATTCTATCGAGAATTGTTATGAATAAAAACTTGCTAAATTTGATATTTAGTGTAGGTACTAAATTAATAAAACAAAGAAACACTCCTGAATTTCGCAAAAAATAAACCAAGTAGAAATCCGGCAAAAACTCAAAATTTAGCTTTTTTGTTTCACTGCACATAGCACACATGTTATTCATGATTGTGTTTATAAAGTTTATAAAGATAAAGATAATTTTCTTGGTCTAAACATGCGTATACATGCAAATTAAGCATGCAGGATGTCACAAAATTTCAAACGTAGGTAGGTACATGTTTCACCCGTAAGGTGTACAAATTTATAAAATTTCCAAAAAATAAAATTTAAACTAAATTACAAACTAAAACTAATTTATTTTAAAGGCACGTTAATCTATGTTCCTATATCGTGCACATCGTGAGTCATTCAAAAAGTCACGTATATTATAATAACATTTGTCTGTTAGTAAATTTCGCATCTTTTTTTTAAACAAATTTACTGGCAATGCTTTATATGACTGTGGTATTTTTGTACCCAGCCGCAGCACTAGGAAGTGGTGAAGGGTGGGCGTGCCGGGGACTGTCTTATGTAATGTTGACGTTCGAAAAGTGCTGATTTCTCAGCCTAGTTTGAATAAATGACTTGAATTTTGAATTTTTTGAATTTTTGACGAATCTCATGTCCCAGTCACACAAGTTATTTTATGGGATAGATTCACATGGAGGAGTCTTCTTCTATTTAATACAAGAAGGCTTCATATACTTACTTGTCAAGATAATTATCCATGATAATTATCTTGGCAAGACACACGGTGTCTGATTATGCAAGAATTTAGAACAAACCTGGATAATGTAATCATCCTTGTCCAGGAACTTCTCGACGTGTGTGAAGTCTGTTAAGGTACTTGTCCAAAGAATCAGAGGCAGTTTCTTTCCAAAGGCCTGCAAAAAGAAAAGATCATATACTTAGGTGTCCACTGAGGTTTTAACAGAGTCTACATTCAGTAGGATTGGGTGCATTAAAAAGATTCCAGGAATGGCCATAATTGAAAGTGCGTCTGGTGCAGCGTGGGCAGTCAGTCCTACTACCAGCTAGCAGACTGGCAATGCTTTTTTATTAAAGATCTCCCAACAGATTATATACCTACATTGAACAATTTGTTTAAGATTAATAATAATTAGGAAAGGTATTACTGCTAATGTATATACAAGTTATTGGTGTACCTACATAACATAGAAGGAATAAAAACATTAGACAGGTGTTAAAAATATATTTGTAATAAACATGATAACCCTATAAATTGTTTTTTCTTACTAAAGAAAATGATAAATTATTTATATTTCCGTAAATTGGTTAAAAAGAGACCGAAAAATCGAAGTCACATTATCTTTTATAAGCCCTCAGGTGGCGGCATCAGGAGGCATCAGGTGGAACATCTTATTACAAACTGTCAAGTACCTTGTAAGCCCTATCCTGTGCGTTCATCTGGAAGTAGTTCCAGAGCTTCAAGAAGCTGGCCTGATCCAGGTTCCACCTGTTCTGGATCATGAACTGCTGGATCTCCGTCGAGGAGTTCCAGCATCTTTCGCTGACCTCATCGCCGCCCATGTGGAACATGTCTGGGTTGAACACGTCTAAAAACACAGTACACAGCAATTAAAGAAAGGTAGGAAAATTTACTTACTAAAAATCTTATGGCGAAAGGATAGCCCGCGAAATTCAAATTTTCTTATGTTTTTTTTGCAATTTGCAGGTCAGTATTAGGTTGTATGTTGATCTAAATATGATTCGCGCCCGTATCAAATGTTTATTTATAGAATTATAATCATTAAAATCACCAATACAACTCACTTAATTCATGTAATCTTATTGAATGACTACGAGTATTTCATGAAATCATGACATTTGAGGATTATTCTAACTTACGGAGTTGTTTTGCTGATTCTAATGATTATAATTCCGTAAAGCCATATTTGTTACAGTCGCGAATCAAATTTACATCAACATACAACCAGCTATCTAATTACGCAACACATTTTCGTAAACGATTACGACAAATTTGTTTCAATTTGACAGTTCAACAACATTCATTGCGTTATTACGTTGTTGAGCAGATTTTCTTTTCGAACTTACGAAGCAAGGATTAGCAATTTGTTTCAAAACGATTAAAACTTCGATTGATCGTGTATTACGTAATTAGGGAACTTACACTGACCTGCAAATTACAAAAAGAAACGTAAGTTACGTTGGCGCATCTCCCTTATATTCATTCAACGGCAGACAACGCAAGCAGGAAAATTGAGTTCCTTCCTTAAAGAAGGTGAGCACGAAGTTAGGATTTTCAAAAAATCTAAAATCCCTATTGGGGACAAAAGTTGTAGGGAAGTTCTTCATTTTTGGCAACGAGAATCCCATCGGACACACGGCTTGTATATACCGTAGAAAGTTATACATTAATTAAATAATGCAGGTAAGTACAGAATGCGAAGATGACAGCTTACCAGCCATATCTCTGTAGATGTCCTCCAGGTAATCGTACACCTCCTCCCGGGTCGGGTTCAGTTGTCCACAAGGAGGCTCCACGCAGTACGACGCCCATGGTTCAGCCTGTTTAACAATTTTACAAATTTTATATATGCGAAGAGGCATACGGTCCGGAATCCTCCTGAGTGGAAAAGAGGTAATATGTCTCGAGCAACCAATAGGCTTGTGTTATTTAAAAGCTTAGCTTGAACGAAACACAATAACCAGCACGGGGTTATATTTAAATAGATGGCGAAACTTCAGAGATTTTATAAAATCGATATCTGAAAACGATAAAACAAAATTATAATACGATTTTCTAAATTCATACTTCGACATACTACAGCTGATTACGGGGTCTTGAAATTATGACTTTAGAAAATCAGTTTTGTTTTATTTTATAAATAGATATCGATAGGCACGTCTGTGAAGCAGTGCCAGCTAATTTAATCTTAACCTGTGTTGGTTATTTTTTTCCGAGACATCACCTCTCTCCGGTTTGCCTGAACCGGACCTGCTATCTAACTGCGTAACACATTTTCGTTAATTATTAATACTAGATAATCCGTTTAATTTTGATAGTCCAACAACATTCATCGCGATATTTACGTTGTTGAGCAGACACATTTTTCGAACTTATGAAGCAATGGATTAGCAATCTGTTTCAAAACGATTCAGATTGTGATTGATCGTGTATTACGTAATTAGGGTATCTACTGGTATTGACCCAATAGTGACACTGTCTGATTCGCGAGATTAATCAGTCTGTGTGACCATAAAATATAATTACATATATTATGTGCAAGTTATTTAGATGAGACATTTGCTTGGGAACTGCGCTTACACCAGCAAAAATTACAAAAACAAGTACAGACAAACGTTTATGTTGGGCACACGTAGGCATGTGATAGGTAAACCAGCTGTCTGTACATCGTGGTAGGTATCCGTCGTCAACTCTGAAGATTGAGATCACGAAGACGCAGCTAACCGTAATTTGCATATTAAAAACAAGTCACATAACTCGTTTACAACAACGGTAGGTACAACGGTACATTTCTAACTGTTATTTATACGAGAATTTTGGTATTTAAAACAACAGGTATTATTAAGTAGGTATGATAAAATTGCGAAGGAATTATTTTTCGACAAAAACCTAAAACTGACCTATTGGATCATTGGTGTCCAGACATCTATGATGTATAAACACATTTTTTTTTCATTTACTGCCTTCAGGCATCATCTACCACTTCTAACAGAGAACCTTTGGTACGTAGGTATCTTTGGCATCTGTCACGGGTCCACGATTGTCGGCGGCAGGTGCCTCTGTCGCCGTGAGCCGCGAGCTGTGTGTGAGCACTTGAGAGTGATGCGATTAGGGAGCCCCCGAAATGATCTGTAATATCCCGGCTACCCCGGTGCTTTGTTTGGAAACGCTGTCAGCCACGCGTCGCCTACCTTGAAGCAGACGGTGAGGCCGGAGTCCTGCCAGCCCTCGCCCACGTGCGCCGGCGCGTCGAGCTCGGGCAGCACGCGCACGCCGCGCACGCGCCCGTACTGCACCACCTCCTGCACTGCTTCCATAGAGTACACCTGCAAATTATCGACCGACGTTTGCCTTTGTATAAATTTAAACATTCGAATCGGATAGACAATCTATGGCTATAGATAGCCGGATAGTCGGACAGCCGACTCGAAGGAGCTAATTTTGATGTTAGGTCCTAACACCGGAGGCCATTCTACGGTCCATTAGCCTCGAAAGACAGAACTTTTGTGGCTGATCCTTTGCTTCGGTTATAAAGACCAGTCAAACGATACCACTAATCAAAGTCACATTAATGTAAAGGTCTTGTCCAGATGATTTTCTACACTGGCAAGCCAACACAGAAAAGACCAGTTAGCAATCAAGATGTGACCAGCTTGCTAAAAACCCATTTTATCTAAGTAAATAGACAGAAAGTATAAGATTTCTTACCTTAGCTGGAGAGTAGGCGCCGATCTTGGACAACTGAGGTCTTCTACTGACTTCGAAAGGGAAACTCTGACTGTCGGTGATGTGCCAATGGAAGGTATTCAACTTAACAGCCGCCATCGCATCTGGTAAGAATGATTAAATTTGTTTATTATTTAGCTGTCATTAATTCTTAAATATAAAAAGGCTGAGCCTTGAGACCCTTTTAATATTTTTACATAATAAAGACAGCAAGGGATTTTTTTTTATTTTACCATGTTTACTTCTTACTTATGCCTGCGAAGTTTCGCTACTTACCTTATTTAATTTGACCTTGATACTTATTATTAATTTCGCCGAACACCGTGTGTCAAAGGTATTAGATACAGGAAAGTAGTATACTCGTATATAAGGATTTATACTTACCGATGGTAGCCTTGATGGAGTCGATGCTGTAGAAGTTTCGCGCCGTGTCAAGTAGGATACCTCGGTATGGGTAGACCGGCTTGTCGCTGATGTTAACATCACGCACGATCTACAAGGAAAACATATACCTTTAAATAGTTTCGGAGAAGTGTCTGTGGTATTTACAAACTACAATCAGATTGTATGGATAACAATGAAAAAGAGCATGCGGTTTAAATAATAAAATATCACGTAAGGCACACTTGCACCACAAATCACTAAATGCACGAAATCGACTGATTTTGATCAATTTTGTTCATTAGTTGTGAGAAAGGGAAAAAGAATTTAAACAAAGCTAAGTATTTGTGATTTGAAAAGTTGAGTTCTTTGTTTTGCATGTGGCTGAAAAGGATTTTTCTAATAAGTTAAGTATTCATGGAAAATAATCACCATCGTTATAATATGGTCTACTTGCATGTGGCTGATCCACTTTATTCAATTTCGATACAAAATATAGCAGAAAATAATGTTGAAAAAAGTTTACCAGCGTTAAACTCAACTCAACTCAAACTCAAAGCATTTATTTCAATTAAACCATTTACAGGCACTTTTGAATTGACAAACAGTCAGTCAGTTAGTCAGAAAGTTGAAGCTAGTTGCCCATTCTAAAACGTAGATCTCTATGGAGAAGAACGGGCAAGAAACTCCAAGGACACTCTTTTAAATATAGAAATTACAAAATCCTGGGTACATTAATCTTGTGTTAATTCTATATGTGAGAAAATGTAAAAAAAAAATATATAAATATAAAAACGATTAAAAATATAAGATTAAAAATAAGCCCTGGCAGATAAGAGATGACCAGTCTCAACTGACGGCGCCCGTTCACGAACATGACGCGTGGATCAGCACCATCCAGCTCAACCATTTTGTAGGGAACCGAATGATCCAACTCACTCGCCACTATCAGCGAGACATTAACGGTCTTATTTATAAACGCTAGTTAAATTTTAATCAAATGCTAAGCAATTGATTAGCAAAATTCTCATTCATAAACGCTATTTAGCGCTAAGACGTTGCTAAGCAAATGATTACTAGCTGTCAAAGTTAAACACCACCGGTGCCCTGTTTAGAGCTTGCTAAGAGGATGTTAAGCGGCAAGATGGCGGATTTTATTTGAATCAGCTGATCGATGCAAGATTTTCTGTGCTCGATGTTATTTTGTTCTCTATAACGAGTTGTACCTTAGTAAATATTGATTTCGCCAATCTTTTACGGGATTTGAGAATGACTTTCTACGTCATTTTCAAATCCCGTAAAAGATTGTGTGAATTCAATCATTTTGAAACGCTGGCGGGAACTAGACAAAGGAGAGGAAGACCTACAAAGCTCATTTAAACTCACTACCATGATAATTACCTATTAGATAATATTCTTCATTCGAAGTACACAGTCATGATGAAAGGATAATTAGTGAAGTTCAATTAGGAGGGGGCTCAGTACCTAATGTGTTCAGGAGATTTGAAGAGAATCAATTTCGTGAGGAAGTTCAATGGAAATTGTTACAAACAAACATAACATCACGCCTGTATTCCCCGAAGGGTTAGGCAGAGGCGTACCTATAGTACACCCACATTTCGCCAGTTATGTTTAAGTCCCATGTAATAGGGGGCGAGCCTATTGCCATCAACCGGGCACAAATCCAGACTCCGGGCTGGTAATGAGCAATTCCAGATGAAAAAACTCAAACACTATGTCCGAATCGGGAATCGAACCCAGGACCTCATGCTCAGCAGTAGCGCTTGCGACCACCAGACCAATGAAAACCAACGAAATTGTTATTATCTTGTGTGTTATCGTTATTTTGCCAGCTCTAAGGCCAAGAAAAGCTATGTTGTAGCAGTCACACAGAAAATTAAATAACAAGAGATATATAATAGAAAATAATTTATTTTGATAAATAATAAAGCAACATTATTGTTATAAATTCATTATTATTGATTTCCAATATTCTTCCTCCAAAGACGGGTGTCATTCTTTTCCCATGGTACTCGCATTCCTCATCGTTTTCATGGAGCAAGGTCTCCTCCCTAATCTTTGCGAGGTTGAATAATATTTGTGCTAGGTGCTAGTGGCTCATAGCAGCAGTCAAACTTGCTGTAAATAAATGTCAAATAAGTAGTAATTGTTATTAAAAGATACTGAAACTCTGGCCTTGGTGCAAAAGCAATAGGAAGTAATAAAACATACCTACACAAAACATAACATAACATAACATCACGCCTGTATTCCCCGAAGGCAGGCGATCTTTCCAAATTAACAACTAGGAGGCAATATGCAATATGTAGCACCAACAAATCTAAAACAGCTTTTGCCCAAAAAATGTATTCTTTCCGAGGTCCTGAACTCTACAATAAGTTAAATAAAGAATTAGTAGTATTTTTAATTATAATAAATCTAAATGTAAACTTATATTGACTAACTGGCTAGTGGCTACTAAAATTGAACTACATCCAAACAGAAGAGTTATAAAAACGTAATAATAATATGATATGAACCATTCGTCTAGTTGGACATGAACCCACTCACATACCCTCTCATCATCTCAACACTACATACACACACACACAGAAAAACACAAACACACCCTTTCATACAATTTTTTTTTTCTTTTTTTCTTTTGCAACAATAGTTTGTCTAATAACGTAATAACATAAAAATGTAACTTTCGTTAAGTTTTTTTTTTTTTCCATAATGTTTTTCATGGATATTTTTGCCTCTAGGGGGGAGTCCCTGGTGTCCTGAAATACAAGTCACGGCTTAGTTTAGGCACCAGTCTCCCACAAATGAACTGTCCTACATTATCATTATAATTATTATTAAGTTTAGTTAATAAGTGTTATTTGTGGAAGAAAAAATAAATATTTTTTTATTTTTTTTAACGATACTATTACGACATCGTTCTTCGAACAAACCACGCCTAGGACATGAAAATACATAGCTATTGCTTTTTTATTCACTTGGTCAGATTATAATGGTTTACATTAGTAAGTAGATATAAATCCAGAGATAAATACCTTTACCTGTTTACTCCAATTATTGGAGCTTATTATTTTCATTGCTACCATCGCAAAAACAATGAAATAAACTTATTAAATAATTGTAATATTTATTTAAAAAATCCGATTAAATTTTTGACTTTTGTCTGTTAAAGTCACGACAGATACAGAAATCGTGGTTTCACAACTTTATTCATAAAATTCTGTTTTTTGGTCGACTATTTTGATTATAATCTGTGCCGAATGCGTAATTTCTCTTCTATTTCGTTTCGCAACTAATCACTTGCTAACTAGCGTTTATAAATAAAGAAAAGTTATCCATCTATTTAGAGCTAACCTTTTTCTTAGCTAAACAGTGGCTAATCAGTGATTAGCGAGATTTTTATAAATAAGGCTGTGTAATATTTCTAAAATACTGCGTTGCCAAATAGTGCATTATGTCGCGTTAGGACACTTACGTGAACCCCTTGCCCTACCCCGGTTTGCACCGGCGCCGCGTGGGAGAAGACGTGTCTGCGGCGAATTTTTTAATTTTTCGGTAAAATTGTAAGTATTTTCAACATTCTGTATAGATTTATCATTAAATTATGGTTGGAAACATTCATTGTTGAACACATGACCCTACTTTAGACAATCTGAAACGTGGTTGATCTAACTTGTTCCTATTTCTTGTGTTAAAATTATGCCTGTCACTTATCTTACTAAAGAGATGTAGACTTTTTTCGAACACACATAATGTTTTCATATATATACTGACAAGGTACTGTCATGATGTTAATTTTCTTAAACAGTTCCCTTAGAGATTCGCATCTGCGGAGATTGTAGATGGCTCTTACAGCCCTCTTTTGCGGAATAAAGATAGAATCAATATCTGCGGCCCGTCCCCACAGCAAAATACCGTAAGACATGATGCTATGAAAGTAACTAAAATAGACCAGTCTCGCGGTATCCACGTCTGTTAGTTGGCGGATTTTCCAAACAGCGTAAGCGGCTGAACTTAGCCGCCCTGCAAGTGATGTTAAGTGAGGACCCCACTTTAGTTTTGAGTCAAGCGTAATTCCCAGGAAAACCGTTTTTTCGACGAATTCTAGTGTCTCCTTATTCAGTACAACGTGACATTCACTACTTCTAACATTCGGTAACGCGAATCTTATGCATTTAGTTTTCTTCATTTAGTTTTCGTTATTTACGTCGTCAAGCTCCTATGCATGTCTGTTTACTTTAAAAATCAGTGATGTGTCATCAGCAAATAATACCATTTGTGGTCGGTTTTTCAGTAAATGAGGTAAATCATTTATATATACTAAAAAGAGGAATGGACCCAATATCGAGCCCTGTAGTATTGTGCCCTTTGCATTTTGACTTTTAAACCCAATGAAATTACACCGTTTATTTGAATTTGCTGCAGTCTATCAATCAATATTTTATTTTACTAAGTTAAGCGCAAGTTAAGCCAGTCCGTAATGCTGAAGTTTCAAGAGCAGTGTTTCGTGATTAACGCAATCAAATGCTTTAGATAGGTCGCAGAAGATACCTATTGCATCCTGTGCCTCTTCCCATGCGTTAAAGATGTGTTTTAATAAAGTGACACCGGCGTCAGTTGTGCAACGTCCTTTGGTAAAACCATACTGTTCATCGTGTAAGATGTTATTACGATTAAAATGATTGAGCATTTGATTTAACGTTACTTTCATTAAATCTGGGAATACCCCTTGATCTACACACAAATTAAATATTAAAGCTAAATAGGGTGCAATTGTCTCAATAATTAATTGACAAACTTTAGTAGACATGCCCCACAGATCTTCAGTAATTTTGATCTTAAGTTGCTTAAAAGCCTTAACAACGACCACAGGGTTTATATGATTAAATTTAAATTCTAAAGGACAGGCTGAAACATTCGCTCTTAATAAAACAATAGCAAGTAAGGGGGAGGAATTTAAAGTTTCTGTAGTTTTAATTGGAATATTGGTAAAGAAAGTTGCAAATTCCTGAGCAACTTCGATCTTATCGCTAATGAGACCGCGGGATGTGTCCAGTGTGTAATCAGTACCTATTATGTCTTTTGTTCCTGCTCGTTTCATTGTTAATAATTTTCCAAACTGTCTTTATTTTATTTTCTGCTGATTTAACCTTGTTGCTAATGAAAGACGCTTTAGCTGCTTTGCAGACAGTTTTAAAAGTTTTAGAGTAAGTAGCAACATACTTATTAAAAGTTTCCGTGTCAATATACGGCCATACAGTTCAAATAATCTTTCCCTACTTTTCCTGATGCCTTTAGTTGCCCAGTCACTGAATAAAAACTTAGGGCAAATAGTTTTAGTTTTTTTCTTAAAAGAGTTATTGAACTCTGTTTGCACTAATGAAAAAAATGTTCATACAAAAAATTTACATTGGACATATTTAGGCCCAGACCACTTAACTTGCTAAATATGATGCTATTAAATTTATTAAAATTACCCGATGTTATTGGTCTATATTGAATCTGCACTTTTTGTATTGGTGTGTTGGACTCAAAAATAACGGTTTGACCGCTGTGATTGGAAGGGAGATAATTTACAATGGCTTTATCTAAATAATCGCAGCAACAAAAGATATTATCAATTCATGTAGCAGTAGTCGATGTTATTCGCGTTGGTTCTAAAAACACATTTGACAGATTAAATGTTTTAAAGCGGCTTAATAATCTACTGCTATTTGAATTATTTTCTAAAATATTAATATTAAAGTCACCACAAATAATTACTGATTTATTACCAGTTGCAAGTTTTGCCAAAACATCTTCCATTACTGACTCAAATATATAGTAGTTTTGGTATTTTGGAGGTCTGTAAACGCACACTATAAAATGCTTATCTAGCTCAACACAGGACAGTTCAATGCTATGTTCCACTGATAGTTCAACTATGTCATTACGAGTCTTAGATTTTATACAATTTTTAATTAAAATTAGTGAACCTCCACGTAGCATAGATTTTCGGTTAAAACAACTGCCCACACTATAATTCTCAATATTAATTAGCATTTCATAATCTTTCAACCAGTGTTCAGTTATACAAATAATATCAAACATTGTTTTTTCTAAAAACAATTCAATTTCTAATTGTTTGGAAGAAAAGCCTTGAATATTTTGATGAAACAACTTCAAGGAATTCTGCTTAGCCCCTTTTTTACACTTAACTAATTGCGTGCCAGAAGATAGCTTGGTGATGATGAGATTAACAACATTGTTACAGGTACCTTCTGTTGTCTTACTGCCTAGTTGCCATATTATTCGTAATAATACTAATTTTTGTGGTGCTAAATACATAAGACTTCGAAATACTACTTATGTCTGAGTTTATAGTAAAAGCTAATAGCCATGCTATTTGACGTCTAAAACTAATAGGCAGATACTCAGTATCCCTAGTCGATTTTAATTTCACAACAAAAGTGTTGGTGTCAAAAAATATAAGTTTGTCACTATAGTGATTAACTATGCATATGGTTGTTAAGCATAATGTATATTATGATTTTGACAACAATTTTGATATTTTTTTGTTCTTGACAAGTGCTGAAAGTATGGAAAAAAAAATTGTATATTCGGTGTGTTTAAGTTTTACTGATGAATAAATCCTAAACCTGACAGACAGGTTATATGAGTTTATATAATTGTTTATAATTTTACTTTATATGTCAATTTATTGTTGACATAATCTTCTCATTACATTGTTTTTTTTATGAGTTGTATTGCAATACGTGGTTAGCTAGCGACCTCGACAGCTATACATATATTTTACCTCGATGGTCCTAATTAATCAATTCGGTATAACTTCTCGTTACAGCTATATGTAAGCGGGCACGCCCTTTATGCCTAGAGGCTTTATTTTCTTTTTTAGATATTGTTTACGTTTAGTTATTTTTATTTCTGCTTGAGTATTTTGGTTGGTATATTGGCGTGTGCTAGCTGTCATAAGGCTATTAATTTATAATTTAATTAATTATGTTTTGCGTAATATAAATTATCTTGCATACTATTATATAGAATCATTTTTTTCTAACTGAACAGACAGCTGTGCTGCTGGGGAGTTTGTTGCGCCACTTCTTCTTCCCAGCAAAAGCAATAGGAAGTGGTGAAGGGTGGGCGTTTTGGGGAACTGTCTTATGTAATTTTGACGTTCGAAAAGTGGTGACTCTCAGCCTAGTTTGAATAAATGACTTTTGAATTTTAAACAAAACATTTCCCGTGATATGCCCAATATGACCTGAAATAACTAAGGAGAGCAGTTAAGAAAGCAGGCAGGTACAGTCACGAGCTTTAATTTGGGACCCATTTCCGTTAAATGTTGTTAGAACAATCATAATGCAATAAGGTCGAAACTTTGAAACTTTGCTTTAAGGTTGAAATGTTGAATGTCAAGTTAAGACATAAAATGTCTTATCTAATCGACCTATGAAATGATAACCTCGTTGCAAAAAGCTATCATTACGATTTTCTAATTACGAGCATGTGTCGTGTCAGTGTCATTTAAGAAAATAGTTTAATGTTATATTTTCACAAAATATAATTTACCAATTAATAAAACGCTTGCGGCTAATCGTGACCAAATAAGGCTCCAAATTATTGATTTGCACGAACAAGGAGTAGGCATTCACGAGATATCGCGACGAATAAATGTGACAAGAAACACAGTTCGCCGCTGGGTTCGACGCCACGGGAACGAGGAAAATATTATTGAATTACGACGAAACAACCATCACCCGCAAGTTATAACACAAGAGCAGAGCCGCTTGATGCAAAGGCAATACCTGATGAATGGATTTACGCCAACGAGGCATTTTGCGGAAGCGTTTGAAGTCCACCCTTCAACAGTTAGAAGGCATCTTAAAGCTATGGGACTGCATCACAGGCGGCCTGCAAAAAAAATTGCGTTGACGGATGCCCATAAAGCTGCTCGACTTATTTTCGCACGTCAGTATCTAAATTTTGATTGGACGACGACAGCTTTCATCGATGAAAAGACTTTTCAATCTTCCCAAACGGGCAGACTACATATGTGGCGAATTGACAGGACGCGATACACGGAAGACCACGTCATAGCTAACAACGCATCTGGTCGCATTACAGTTAACATGTCTGGCTGGATTAGTTCAGCTGGCATTGGAGAACTAATAAATTTACCACCCAGGGCCACTGCTCAAGATTATTTCGATTTATTAGACGAGAGTGTCCTTCCAACATTGCAACTATATTATCCACAAGAAGATGTTGCTCCAATAAACTTTGTTCAAGATAACGCAACAATTCATACGGCAAGAATCGTTAGAACTTGGTTCGACAATAATAGAGCAAATTTAAATCGTATTCCGTGGCCTGCAAAGTGTGCCGATTTAAATCCTATAGAAAATTTATGGGGCTTAATGGTTCAAAAATGGTCAAATAGAAACGAAAGAACTAGAGAAGCACTTATGGATCACTGCCTCACAGTCTGGGAAAGTTTAAGGGGTACTGACATATGTGACAAATTGATTGGATCCATGCGTAACCGGCTCCAGGCTGTGATTGACAATGAAGGTGGATATACGCGGTTTTGAATATTTATGATAAAAAAATTACTGGAGAGATTTAAATTAATTTAGTCGTAGCCTTCGGTGATAAGTGTTTATTTTGTGCACCGCTAACCATGCTTTCTATATAATTGTGTTAAGATTGAGGTTTGTGTCATAAATGTCTTAATAAATATAAAGAATAAATAACTTTGTTTTTCTAAAGATTTTATTAATCAATATTTTAGCTGAAATCTTCTAAGCCCCCATAATCATAAACGGCCTTTAAACCTATTTTATTTTAAATATGTTGTTTTGGTCCGTCACTTTGATATTTATGTTTGAGAAAGAGACAAAACTTTTTAACTAATATAGGTTTGAAGAATAAGCGGGTTAGTTGACTAGCTATCATATATTGACAATATAATTTTGTTCTTTTTTATTTGTTTCTTTTTTCTTATGGGACCACAGGACCAAAAAGTAATTATTACTCGGAAATCGGTAATGATCGTTTGCCCTCGCTCCAGTTGACGTTAGCCCCTAGAAACGTAAAGTTGTCGATGGTAAACATTATGACGTTTATTGTTTGTGCAGTGACAGCGTTAACATAATAGCTCTAAATGGCGAAAGTTTGCTACACGATATTCAACCTTAGGTGGGTCCCAAATTAAAGCTCGTGACTGTACCTATCTACCATAATTTCTTTCTACTGCGTAAGGGTGCATTTCCACTAAAGCGGAGACGAGCAGAGCCAACATTCGCGTTATGTAAAACACTGATAAACAAATGATTATCTCAGTGTAAGTATTATACATATAGATACTGTTCATAAAGTGTAAGTATTTTACATCAATTATGTTTAATATGCTGCGTGAATACGTGCCGCTATTAATTGTTTTGTACAGTTCATTCGCGAACCACTGGACCGATCGAAAGTGCGCTACGATGATATCCTACTAATATTATAAAGGCGAAAGTTTGTGAGTGTGTATGTTTGT
Source organism: Xanthia togata (assembly GCA_963853775.1). Lineage (NCBI taxonomy): Eukaryota > Metazoa > Arthropoda > Insecta > Lepidoptera > Noctuidae > Xanthia > Xanthia togata. The sequence continues at coordinate 8,589,118 of OY970788.1, read as the reverse complement.
CTCTTCTTCACGCTAAAACTACTGAACGAATTTGGATAAAATTTGGCACACAGATAGTTTATAACCTGGATTAACACATAGGATACTTTTTATCCCGATATTCCCACGGGGTCGAAACTTATGCGGGTGAAACCGCGGGGCGCAGCTAGTACTTTTATAATTCGATTATGCGAGTGCCAAAATTTCACCGACGATTTATTTATTTATTTATTAATTTATAGTTAATTAAAACGGCACAGGTCCAATTACATTAATTAACATAGAATTGAGAAAAATAAAATAACAATAAAAATGAAAAACAATAATAACAATAACATAACATAAACATGTACAATACAATTCCATTCAATACGTGGATAAAATGATTAATAATTATTTGATTAAATAGTTGAATTAATTATACACGTCACAAACTAATATATAACAGTGGACACCCTCGCATATTGTCTCTCACAGAACTCCAGACAAGCACGCATAATCTTCTTCCATTCATCAGCAAACACATCACATTCAGGGTCGGCAGTCAGGAGGGCGTTTAGCATCCTTAGGGTTCGACATACTGGGGATTCGGCTCTAGCGACAGATCTAGATAGCGGTGGCGCGAACAGAATGTGACGGCGGCTTTGACGGTGCCCAAGGTATTTGTCAGGCACAAACAGACGGCAGAAAAGTCCGATTGAATGGTAATATCAATGAATATAACATAACATCACGCCTGTATTGCCCGAAAGACTAGGCAGAGGACCAGAGGTACACCGTACCTACACCTCTCTAGTACACCTACAATTCATCAGTAATATGTCGCAGTCATCTGGTTGAATCTGCTATTTGATTGAATGACTAAAGGACAACTCGTCAAGTCGTTGAGCACAACGTTTAACCAGATGGCTGAATGTCGTGTAGTCATTTAGTTAAACTGGGTGAAATAGGTTAGGTTAGGTTAGAACTATGACCAACCGCGCGCGAGCCGAGTGAGCGTAGCGCGCGGTGCCGCGGCAGCGGCCGGCGAGCCCTATTTCCAAGTTGCTCGCAGAATTTTTTTCACCATTTGATCACTTGGCTGAGTCTTTCAGTTATCTTCAAAGGGCTGACTTTCAATACGCCAAGTTGTTAAACGTTGAATGATACTAATTTAAGTACTATCGGCCTGGGCATCCAATTAGCTGGCTAATTTAACCAGATGACTGGACACTATTAACAATTAATTGAAAAAAAAATCGGTACCTATTATGGTTAAAAACCTTAGAGTTAAAAAAAAAATACAACAGACTTCGTCTATGACAAGTTTAGCTTAATAAGTTCTAAATGGTCTAAGATATCACCCCCTTCGGGCTTTGCACCCATCTACCAAAAACCCTGTATAACTCACCCTAAACCCTTCTACCGAGAACATAACACACATTCTGCACCGACACAACACACACCATTAGCATTACACACACACACAGGCACACACATACACTCGCAGAGCCGGCGAGGAATTTGAAAAATAGGTATTTGAAGAAACTATTGCCGTCGTCTTACCTCAAGTCTGCCCCCGTACAGTGCGATAGGGACAGCTGTAGCTCAGACCGATAATAACACAAAAAAAAATACGAGATTGACGTTTCGTATTCCTCTTTTTTCTCCTCGAAAATTGAGCCGATTCAATTAATTTTTACATTAAAATTTTAAGAAAGAGTATGTCTAGGTTCCTATAATTTTCTATTAGTTAAAAACTTTTCGAATTTGTCTGGTAGTCCTCTCGTCGGCGGTAAAAAATGGGGCATTTTTGTAATATTTGGAGGGTCATATTTTCTTTACCAATACCTACGCTGCTGAAAAAAGGAAAATAATAGGGACGTGTCTACAGAAGACCTTGATTTAAAAAAATTGATTGCTTTATACGCATTATTCAGGAAGAAAAAAGGGGAATACATTTGTATGGAGAATCGCAGGCCCTATTCCCTCATAACACTGTTATTTGATATTTAATTAATAAATTAAATAAATCAGTTATGTTTAAGTCCCATGTGATAAGATGCGAGCCTAATGCCAAATTCTACTCTAATTGCCGACTCCGACCTGCTTATGGTTTGAGTGCCTTATTTATCATTTACTGCGTGCAGTTGACGACCTAAATACTTAGGTACCTACTTTGCGTGGTAGGGCTTCTGCATTCTCACTAAGAGTGGATTACTGAATTAGAACAATTAATGTGTATTACTAAGCCGAAGACATATAAAATGTTAATAGATTTTTTATGTCTTTTGATTGGCTGGTAAAAACATGAACAACCAGCTAAACAAACCACATAATTAAAGTTCAAGTTCGTTGGTTCATCACAAATTAAATTCAAAGTCTAAATATTTTGGAATGCATGTAATTTCAATTTACAACCACTTATGTTTATGTGAAAATAAAAATCTCCGTCAAAAGGAATCGGTGTGGCTGACCTGGGGAAGCCATTAAATATGCAAAAGCAAATATAGCCTTGATTCTTGATCCTGAATTGTTTATGCTAATGTTCAGAAGTCACAACTAACATTGAGTCGGTGAGAACCGGTCTGTTTAAATATAAACTCGTTTGCCAGTTGAGGCTAAATTGTTGCCTGCTGATGTCCTTAAGAGGCGGAGGAACCTGTGTGTGTGTACCCACAGATGTGTGGGGAAGGTACCTATAGGTAAGTAATTACCAGGACAGGTCGAGAAACTTCTCGAAAACCTGTGGGTCTTGTTTGATTAAAAGTTTTTATTTATCAGTTTCCTCTAAGGCGGGTAGTACCTACCTAAGCATCATCATCACAACATCGTGCCTGTAGTCCACGAAGGGTAAGGCAGGGGTGTAGCTATAACACCCTATAGCACCTACGACCAAATTTCGCCCGTTATGTTTAACTACCATATACTGTAATAGGTGGCGAGCCTATTGCCATCAACAGGGCACAATCCAGACTTCGAGCTGCTACTGAAAAAAATCTGATGGAAAAACCTAACAAGTTGGCCCGACCTGGGAATGTAACCCAGGCAGGACCTCTGTTATTATATGTAAAAAGAGGTAGATAGGTTATAAACGTTCCGCAAGTGCCACTTCAAAAGTTGGCTAACTAGCCACATTTTCTTCGTTTTGTCTCTCTTTCGCTCCCGATAATTACCACATCCTACTTCCACGTGTCATATAATAGTGTGACATTGTGCCGTTTTTGAAGATAGAATGTTAAGTAGGTAACCTATCTACGTCTTTTTACTTCTAATATCATTGTACTCAGCAGTATTAGCGCTTGCGACCAATATATCAATAAGGCAGTACCTATATTATGACAAAGGCTAATCATGACCCGAGACTGGTCAATGGCCTGATTATGGAAAAGGCTGAGGGTGTGAGGATTAGGTTATGGACAACCTAAATTACCACATAGGTATATATAACATCACCCATGTGTTTTCCCGAAGGATTATCACACCCACATTTCGCCAATAGGTTTAAACCCCATGTGGTGAGCCTATTACAATCAACCATAAACCATTATCCTTATTTTCTCTGTTCTACTTGTGTAGAACAGGGAAAATAATGATTTTTTCTATTCTAGTTGGTTACTAGCACTTTTTGTGTGTTAATAATAACAATATTAGTAACACAACTAGAATAGAAAAAATATAAAAATATATACCTCTGTAGACATCCGTGTCGCACATTGTAAAAACAGCAAGTTCGCCCGTTCAAGTCAGTTGCGAGGTAATATGACTAAGCAACGCCCGCGTTGCATTTTTCATTCGAATTTTGTGCTCGATGAAGCATCAATACTGGTAACTTCCTCGTTACGAGACAAGAATAAAGTTCAGTTTCAATTTAGTTATTATTTTTTCCGCAAATTAACCGCCATGATGCCAAAGCTGAAGTGATATTATTGGTTTTGGTGACGTTTTGTTTGATGAAGAGTTTCGAGTTGGACTCGCCCATGAAGGGTTCCGTAGCAGCAATTGCGGTTTACGATTTATGACGTATTAAAAAAAAAACTACTTCCTAGATCTCGTTCAAGCCAATTTTCGGTGGAAGTTTACCTGGTATATTTTTTAGTTTTATCATTCTCTTATTTTAGAAGTTACAGGGGGGGGGAGGACACACATTTTACCACTTTGGAAGTGTCTCTCGCGTAAACTATTCAGTTTAGAAAAAAAATGATATTAGAAACCTCAATATCATTTTTGAAGACCTATCCTATTTGATCCGTTTTTTGCCATTTGGCTACGGAACCCAAAAAAGTTATCATATTTAATGTTGACAAATAAACCTATGCAGTAATGTGACATCATTACGTTAATTGCATCCATAGCACTCATAATGTGATTGATTCTCAGTCTTACCAGCATATGGTTCCTGATGTCGTCATACACGATGAGCTGGGAGAGCGTCTCGAGACCGTGTCTCAGACCGAAGAACGAGCCAGCTTTGACAGTGGCGTTGATTCTGTCGCCCGATGCTGCCTGCACGCGGAGCGTGTAGCTCTCGTCCATCTCCAACGAGAATTCTGCAAAACGTTTATTATTTAATCCACAACACCACCAATATTGTTGCAATTACAATTAGTATGACTGTTACGCAATCAATCCACTGCGACTGCTGAAGATTCAAGTGTACTGAATCTTGCGTTTGTAGTTAGGAAAATTTGGTCCTTCGAGCCGCAGGCCTGCACTGCTTGTTTCGGTAAAAATTACACTTTTTAAATGTGCTTTGTCTCCGTAATATGGTCTTAAACCTGGATTAAAACTAATGAAATATTTAAACACTTATCTACTTGAAACATGAAAAAACCAACAATCCTCAAAATTAAATAGCGACTATTAAACGATTTAAAAGCTGTATATCATCTACTGAATCCATGGTATCAGTTTTCGTGTCGATGTCCCTTCCACCCAGGTACGCGTCTGCCTTATCTGTATTAAACATTTTTGAAAATTATATTAAAATAAAACAGGATTAGGTACTTTGTAAAGTATTAAATTATTTTAATTATTATGAGGACTATGTGATTTTTTTTTTCTTCTCGTTCATTATTTTTTTCTTTCTCAGTTAGTTTTAGTGATGGTCTGGCAGTTTGAGTAGTTTATGCGGCCTACCCAAATGTCCTTTGGTATTGTTCGTCGAGTTGAGCTCCTTAAGTTCGTAGTTGAGCTCCACTATTACTGACAAATGCTTGCACTGACTGACTGGACAGGTCCACTCAAATCTGTGTGGTTCTTTCCTTAAAATACCATTTCAGACTACATGGTCCTCTTATGGCCTGACCAAGATTATGTCTGGACTTTAAAAGAGACCTCTGACCTCTGAGTTTGTTTCGGCCTTTCTTCTCAGAGTAGTCAGATAGGAAACGCCGAACTTATCTAGCAAATTTTTATGATTTTTTAATATGATTTGTAAAAGAGATTGCATTATGTATCCTGTTTACACAATAAACAATTTCATTTCATTTCTAGCATATACAAAACTTCATAAACTTAAATAACTATGTCTATGTAGTGTACCTAGATGCATTATTTAGCAACAATAAACAATTCATCAATGTGTCAGATTCAATCGCCTCACCACCAGCCAATGTTATACCGCATGTCTTGCTACCAATTGTCATGCTAATCACAATCCCACGCTTGGTTATTCTTGAAAGTTTTGTCATACACCATCACTGCGGAGATTGTTCGTAATACCGGTTTTGACATATTACTACGAGCACATAAACGTTATGTCACATTTAAGGATATTGACCTCTGAATTAGCGGTACCTATTACTACTGTGCCATTATAGGTTTATAACTATGCCTACGTCATTTATGTTCGTCTAATGAGGTGTGCGTGGAACGAGTATTATTAATAAGTACAAGTATTGTAGTATCTGATCTATATACATACAAACATTGCCAGTAATCAATACTACATTAAAAATATAATTAACTACGTACTGTAAGGTTTTATTGTACAGTCTGTTAAGAAGACAGCCATGGCTACATTCAAACATTCTAGCAAGTTATATTTAAATAAAAAACCGGCCAAGTGCGAGTCGGACTCGTGCACCGAGGGGAAGCGCACCGTACAAACTAGTAAGTTTAAAATTATAAAAAATATTTTAAAAAATTACGGTTTTCGCATTTTTCCTTTATCTGTGCTATAAGACGTTGCTTCGTACCAAATTTCAAGATTCTGAGTTCACGGGAAGTACCCTGTATGTTTTGATTCCCTTGCGAGTGTCGAAAATTTGCGGCATAAACGGCTGTATACTTTGATTGCGTTGGCTTTATTTTTTCACAGCTCCAAGGGACAGTAGACCTGAGTATTCAATATAAATTCATGATACCTCCACGCGTTCCTGAGAAAAAGGGTCTTGACAGACAGACAGACGGACGGTCAACAAAGTGATCCTATAAAGGGATATAAGGGTTCCGTTTTCTCCTTTTAGGTACAGAACCCTAAAAAGAATGTGATTTTTGTTAACAAGACGGCCAGCCCCGGTTGTCAAGCGATTAGAATTTAAAAAATATATAAATAATTCTTAGACCCAATAATTATTCGAGTTCTGCCGCAGTTTAGTCTTTTATTTAATACCCGGTACCGTAAGCTCCCAGAAAGTCTACAGTAGGTACCTACTTGGTAGTCGACAAGAAAATGATTTAGTTGCGATACTTAGGTTATGCACCTTTTAAAAACTGATTAACTGTCTACGCACGGTGCACGATTCCACACGATTCTTATGGGTCCCCGAAACGATCAATTGCAATGGTCCATAATTATGTACGTGATTGATACACATTGCTGCGCAAAGTCATCGTCGTTTGGTAGATCGTCTACCAAATGCTATTGAAGCTATTGGCAATATTACACATTTTACAATACAAATTGATGGCAATTGATCAATCGTAATTTATCGTTTCGGGGACCACTTCGAAAACGAATCGTTTTTAACACCTTATCGCTTGATTTGAAAATGCCTAACTGTCCGTTTGAAAAGACTTTGAAGGAAATTAGTGAAGGCATTAGTAGCAAGGACACGACACTAGTTTCTGTATGTGTAATTGCGTACCAACACTGGCATAAGTCCAAGTACCTATGTACAAAGAAAATGTGTGCGTTTCGATGGCGCAGCTACGGCAATAATAAAAGAAAAAAATAAACTTCTTGTTCGTAATATAATATCTTCAATACGTTTTGAATGTTTCGATTGGGTAACCATGGCTTATTGTTTGTACTCAGAAAACTTTCCACCTTATTATATTTATACATAAGATATAAAATCATATGTTTAAATATTTCTTTAAACATCACATAAATCACATATTGTTTAGTTATCCCTCCATTGCTTGATAGCTAAAAATACTATTTTCACTTCTCATGCTCTGAAAGTGCTTATTTGTGCAGGATATAGGCTGCACAAAATCGAATTTTGTGCACTAGAGCATTAACGTATCTACTCATAAATGTATATATATATTAAGGCAAAGAAAATGAGCCATACAGTCAAACACAATAAGAAGTTCATAGTTAAAATTCGTTATTTTATAATATTTACTTTAATTTACAAGCATCTTCTTGCATAAAAGGTGATCTCCAACTCATTGTGTGTTATAATTGTATGCAATTGCAACAAACATATTTTTTTTTTAATGTTTTTAAGGGCATAAAAGATATTAAAATTTAAATTCAAGTACGGTAGGTTATTTAATTAATTTAAGAAAATTATTATTACAAAATTAATTTAATAGTAGGCTAGTAATATCAATGTCGTTTAATTTTACTTTGAAATTTAATTAAAGAAATGTTATGGTATACTACTGTTTTATTTCCTCGCAATCGAAGTGAAAAGCAGAGTTTATAACTCGTGCACAAAACCATTTTTATCCGAGACTTTTAGCAGCCCGAGACGAAGTCGAGACCTCCTTAATCTGGCCCTGTCGCAAAATTTGTTCTTAGCGGACGTCCACTAACTATAACCTACCTTCCTGCCAACCTATATATCACCGCCTTTAGGATTATTTTTGAGACAAAAAGTAACCTATGTCTTACCCTAGGGTGCGATTTATCTCCTTGCCAAATTTGATCGAAACCCATTCAGTGGTTTAGGCGTGAAAAGATAACATACAGACAGACATTCTTGTACTGAAACCTCAGTTGGCCCGATATAGTTTTTTGACCCTAGTAATAAGAAATAGGCTCGACTGGGAAAAAAGCTTGTGTGAAAATTGGCCATTTTATTGCTGACTGTATATATTTTTTTCTAAATCTGTGAATGCAGATCAACATGTTTCAAAAAGTTAAGGACAGTCTCCTAAGACTGTTTTCTTGTAGCGACAACGGTTAATGTACGTGCACTTATTGCCCTATCTCGAAATCCACCCTGGACATGTTATGATTGACTGCTTAGACCCATAAAGCTATAGCGTGATGATTATCTTTTAAAAGGTTAAATCCGTAACTATCTGCAATATTATAACCTTTTGGCTAGCATTTTTACAATTTGCGGTAAACTATAGAAGAATACGAACATAATGCAATATTGCTCATCCCCCATAGCATATAGCGTGATAATATTTTTTGAAAAGTCTATTGTAACGTTTCTATTATTTGACTTATAGGTTATTTATACCAATTTTCAAGGTAATCAAGCCGCACAGTAAAATCCTCCGCTGTAAAAGTGAATACCCGTTTTCACCCCGTTAGTGGTAATTTTTCAAAAAAAACCTTGTACACGTTTTTATTTATTTTTCGTTTTTAGTATAAATACTGAGTTTCGAGTTAATCAGACCGCGCGTTAAAATTCTTCCATACAAACTTTGACAACCCCCAAACCTCCTTTAGGGGGTAGTTTAGAAAAACTAAAAACGGCAAAGTTTATAATTTCCATACATAAGTATTCGTGCCAAGTTTCAAGTTTATTAACTCAAGGAATAAGATTTTTCACACAAATAAAATCTCCCCTTAAAGGTCGAATTTCCAAAAATCCGTTCTTAGCGGACGTCTACTAACTATAAACTACCTTCCTGCCTGTAATGTATGTAGTGTGTTTTCACCTTTATATTATTATTAGAATCAGTAACACTGGATCACTCCCCAGTACTGTATCCGGTTCCGGTGACAACCCCTTGCAATATTGTCTCCTGTCAATGTGTCCTTCCGAATACATGCACTTTGGACGAAGCCTGCGTTTCCTTGTGGTTACCACAACCGGGTTCCCCCATACACTTCAGTGGCGACGAGGTCAACAAAAGAAAATCCCAAAAATCAACGTGAACTCGCAGCCTGACAGGTTAAAACAAGCAAGTAAGATGACCATTGGCAAAGTTGGCGAATTCAGAGTGGCGGATGACTGGAGATTATATGTGGAGCGTCTGGAAAATTATTTCATGGTCAATGAAATAAAAAAGGAATTACGGGTGCCGACGTTAATCACATTGATGGGGGCGGAGAGCTACGAGCTATTGGTCAATTTGTGCACACCGGACAAGCCGAGCACAAAAACCTTCGAGTACATAACCGCCATTATGGAAAAGCATCTACAACCTAAGCCGAGTGTATTAGCAGAGAGATACAAATTTCACCAGCGGAAACAAAATACGGGTGAAAGCATAGCTGAATACATGGCGACTCTCAAGAAAATTACAAAATCATGTGAGTTTGGAACGTGGTTCGAAGAGAGTATTCGGGATCAATTCGTATGCGGTTTAAGCAGTGAAGTAATTCGGCAACGATTATTTGCTGAGGAAAAGCTAGACTATGCAAAAGCTTATAGTATGGCGATGAGTATGGAAGCGGCCGAGAGAAATGCAGCTGTTGTCGAGGGCAACATGAAGTCCACGGACAAGGCGAGCACGGTGAGCGACTGCTTGGCGGTGGTAACGTCGACTCAAAGCGGTGGCCGCAGCGGGGCGGAGCACCCAGGAGCCGGAGCGCGCGGTGAAAGGCGCCCGTGGGCGCGGAACGGACAGCGACGTACAGGTACAGGTTGGCGCAAACTGCGTCATGGCGAGGACACGGCGACAATGACCGGGCCAGGGGAACGTGCTCGAAAAGATCAACAGTACAACGCTTGTGGAGGTCGGCACGACACGGCGTGGTGTAAATTCGCGCGATATGTTTGTCGTGTATGCAACAAACAAGGACATCTGCGCCGCGTATGCCCGTTAGAAGTAGGACATCATCATTTGGAGGGAGTCCAAGCCTCATCAAGCATAATATCAGACGGTGACCGAAGTGACGAGTTCCAGATACTGTAAGGTGTTCGAGGAAGGTCTGGGTCGATTCACTGGTGGTGCTGTAAGCATCCATGTGAAAGACAACGCGCGGCCGGTGTTCATGAGAGCACGCCCGCTGGCGTACGCGCTGCGCGAGCCGGTGGAGCGTGCACTGGAGCAGCTGGTGCGGGATGGCATCCTCACACCTGTGCATCGCTCTGATTGGGCCACACCCATCGTGCCAGTGGTAAAAAAGAATGGTACTATCAGAATTTGTGCTGATTACAAATTAACATTAAATAAGGTTTTGGAAGTTGACCGTTATCCCTTACCGCGAGTAGAAGATTTGTTGGCTCGTTTACATGGCGGTGAATACTTTAGTAAGATTGACTTATCTCAAGCATACGCACAATTTGAACTAGATGAATCAAGAAAATATACGGTTATAAATACACATAAAGGTACACACATCAACACGGTCTAGGGATATTTCATACTCAATTAAATAACTCGAAAAGTACTGGCCGCATTGGAATCTTTTATACACCGATTTGTTTGTAATTTATCTCTGACTAATTCCAAATTAAAATTTTTGAAAATTCTTTTGTTTCGGTGGCATAAAAATGTCTTGATGTATAGGAGAGGGAATTTTCATTTGTGCGAAATTTAGAAAACAATACGAATTACGTTTAGTTACAGTTTTTTTTCATTTTTAAACGAAAGATAAAGTTAAAATTGAGGTATTGTAGCCATGCAACGCCGACATTTGACGAGGGCGGAGATGTTACGAGCTGTGGGAATGCTGGAAGCTGGATCTGTTCAGCGTAATGTTGCTGAGGCCATAGGGACCCATCAAAATGTAATTTCAAGATTGTGGACACGCTATCGTGCCACAGGTGAAGTAGCGGAGAGGCACCGGGGGCCAAGTCGCATCACTACCCTCGTAGACCACTCCGGGTCCCACCTTTACGGAGAGGCAATCGTGGACGACGATTAGAATGGGTTCGGAACCACGTGGACTGGGGCCGTGAGCAATGGTCCAATGTGCTGTTCACGGATGAATCCAGGTTCGGCTTCCATCCAGATTCACGAAGGACGCGTGTTTGGCGAGTTCCTAGACGATGGAGCCGTCTCCAGAACCCTCAGGAAGTTCACCCATACCAAGGAGGAACAATTATGGTTTGGGCAGGAATTCGTCTTGGAGGACGGACGGATCTCGTTTGGGTGCGGGGCAATATGACGGCAGAACGATACGTCCAACAGGTGCTGGGGCCCGTAATCTTGCCCCACAGAACACAAATGGGGCAAGATTTCCTGCTCATGCACGACAATGCCCGGGCACACACGGCGAGAACGGTAGCAGCTTGGTTACATACACATAATGTTAGGGCCTTAGACTGGCCTGCTCAATCGCCAGATCTAAATCCCATTGAGCATGCGTGGGATATGCTGCAAAGAAGAGCTCTGAAGGAAGTTCCTGAAAATCTGGCTACAGAAGATCAACTTTTTGCGCACCTCAGAAGGACATGGGACAATATTCCGCAGCAAGACATTGACAACCTTGTTCTGAGCATGCCGAATCGTTGCCGATGTGTTATGAACATCATGGGCGCTTTCTCAGACTACTAAATTCAAGTTTATAAACACAAATTAAATGAATTTTCTATTTTTTTCAGTTTTTACTCACAAATTAAAAGTTAATTCATATACGGTTTCCGTCTATGCTTCATTTTTTTTCCATAAAATCCAGAAATTTTAATCTAAGTACCTTAACCATTATTAAAAAATGGTAGAATATTAAATAACGTATCTTTTAAATATATACATGTCATATAAATAATTAACACATTGATAGTAATTCGCTTTTTTTTAAATATCCCTAGACCGTGGTTGATGTGTGTATGTTCATGTTTAATCGATTAGTGTATGGTTTAGCATCCAGCCCAGCAATTTTTCAAAGATCTTTAGAGCAATTATTTGCTGATTTACCCAGTGTTGGGGTGTTTTTAGATGATATTATCATAACGGGAGCTAACACTCATGAACACATGAACAATTTATGCAAGGTCTTTGATCGTTTACAAGCATATGGCCTCAAGGTAAATAAGGAAAAATGTAGTTTTTTTGCAAAGAAAATAAGCTATTTAGGCCACATTATTAGCAAAGATGGGGTGCAAACGTGTACGGATAAAGTTATGGCTATAATTAATACGCCTGCCCCTACAAATGTATCTGAGTTGAGAGCTTTCATAGGTATGACGATGTACAGTCTGTTGTCAATATTATCTGACCAACCATAAAAACAAACGAATTTGGACCCTCTGACATTAACAATAAGGTTTATTCAATTTAAATGAGCTTAACAGACAAGCGACGCGACGGCTTGATGAACAAATACAATAATAATACAGACACGCAAATTTGATCTTTAAAACGTTAGCGTTAGGTTATATGTTATAACTACTTGTTATAATATAATTAGTGTAATAACTTATTTTAATAACTATCTTCAAGTAATTCTGGTCTCGTGGTCTGAATATAAGACTGGGAAAAACAAGTTGCGAGATCAAATCCTGCGACAAAATAATTGTTTTGCTTTTAATTTAGAATTTATTACAAAACCATTTCTTGTTTATTGTAAAGAACTATAGACGGATAACCTTCAAATATAAACTTTCTAAAATGGTAATATTTTCGCATAATTTGTAATAAGTGGGTAGTTGAAAAATAAATATTCGTATTCATTGTAAAACCTAAGGGTATGCAGTGACTACGCGCAAACATATTTTACCTTGTCTTACTATATTGCAAAAACAACGTCTCTTTAGAATTTTTTATTTTCTGTTTTATGTAGTTTTTTTATTATCATGTGTGTTATTATTTATTAAAAAAGGAACTGATAATAGGTGGACTGTGTTTTTGAACCGACATGTTGTTAGTCGCCAATCCAGCATCAAACCGCTAAGCCACAAGCACTTGTTAGAAACGTGCGAAATTAAAGATTGGGTTGTAATTATGTAGTGTGACTTAAAAGCTTTTCAACTTTAATGTCAACGAGATAATGATTAAAATAGCATAACAAAATGATACATAATGCCGGTGGCTCCGACAATGTTGGGTGGGTTTACCTTAACGTTACGTGTTAAAGATCAAATTTGCGTGTCTGTATTATTATTTTATTTGTTCATCGACTAACTAGTCTGATATGCTCATATAAATTGAATAAACCTTAATGTTACAAGCACAGGGTCCCCATTCGTTTGTTTTTAGGGTGGGTCAGATAATGTTGACAACAGACTGTACTATGCGAAATTCCTTAAGAACATCAGTACAATTCTTTCACCGCTATATAAGCTGCTCCGAGTAGATGTACCTTTCAACTGGTGTGGAGAATGTGAAGAAGCATTCAAGCATGTTAAACACCAACTAGCTTCAGGTGAGGTACTGATACATTATACACCAGACCTACCACTAGTGTTGACCGCTGATGCCAGCAGCGTAGGTGTGGGCGCAGTGATATCGCATCTCACTGCGGCCGGGGAGCGCCCGATAGCATACGCATCGCGATCATTAAGTTCGGCCGAGCGGGCTTATTCACAAATAGACAGAGAAGCACTCGCGATAGTTTTCGGTATCAGAAAATTTCACCAGTACCTATACGGGCGCAAGTTTACATTAAGGACAGATCATAAACCATTAACTCATATTTTCGGAAAAAAAGTAGGCATTCCCGTGATGGCAGCGTCGCGACTGCAGAGATGGGCGATTCTGTTATCGGGTTACAATTATGAAATAGAGTATGTGTCATCCAAGAAAAATTGTGCGGATGCCTTATCGAGGCTACCGCAAGGGAAACAACCGAACGTGAGTACAGAGATCACATATTTAAACTTTGTCGAAGACTTCTTAAATGATAAATGATAAATAAATGATAAATGATTTATTTCTGCAAGTAGGTTTGTACAAACACTTTTACACGTCAATCATATTTTAAAAACTAGATGAGGTCGGCGTTTCCTATCTGACTACTCTGAGAAGAAAGGCCGAAACAAACTCAGAGGTCACAGTCTCTTTTAAAGTCCAGACATAATCTTGGTCAGATCATGTGCAGACGATGTAGATTGATGTCTGAAATGGTCTTTTGAGGAAATAACCATTCAGATTGAGAAGACCTGTCCAGTCAGTGCACGCATTTGTCAGTTATCGTGCAGCTCAACTCAGAATTTAAGGAGCTCAACGATTACCAGTGACTAGTCACGAGGTTAGGAAGCAAACGGCGACTGATACACTACTCAGTAGAATCATACTTTATGTGCAGTCGGGTTGGCCTTCATTATGTACAGATGAATCACTGAAGCCATATTATGTTAGGCGGAATGAATTGTATTTAGATAGCGGTTCTTTAATATGGGGCTATCGTATAATTATACCGATATCGTTACGGAAAACGGTACTGGTTCAATTGCATACAAGTCACATGGGAATCGTAAAAACAAAATCGGTAGCACGTAGTTACGTTTGGTGGCCGAACATTGATAGTGACATAGAACAACTATGCCGTAGTTGCGAGACTTGTGCGATAGAGGGCGCTGCACCGCCACGAGCTGAGCCACAAGCCTGGCCGTATACGATGCAGCCATGGAGTCGGCTGCACGTGGACTTCTTGGGACCTTATCGTGGTAGTACATTCATGATTCTAATAGATTCAACTTCGAAATGGCTCGAAGTGTATGACATGTCGCGCACCAACGCAACACAAGTAATTAAGGTTTTACGTACTACCTTTGCTAGATTTGGCCTTCCAGTAGAATTAGTTTCTGACCAAGGGCCCCCATTTACGAGTAAAGAGTTTAGCGATTTTTTGACGAATAACGGTATTCGCCAACGGTTTTCACCAGCATATCACCCTTCTTCGAACGGCGCAGCGGAAAATGCTGTTAAATTATGTAAAACAGTTATTAAGAAAGCTTATAGAGATAACAAAGACATTGATGCGGCTTTACAAACGTTTCTACTTAACTACAGGAACACAAGTCAGATTACTACAGGAGAAACACCGGCCATGTTGCTACAACGGCGGTCATTACGAACACGGTTAGATCTATTACGTACGGACCGTGCATTAGAGGATCGGGTTCAGGCGGCTCAACAGCGGCAGACAGTAAATTCAGGAGGGTTAACTCGAGAGCTAGCGCCACAAGAGACTGTATGGACTAGGAATTACGCAAAGGGTGTTAAGTGGCTGAAGGGAGTGATAGAGGCTAGGGCAGGCACGCGTGAATATATAGTGGATAACGGTGACGGTCAGCTTACAAGGAAACATGTAGATCACATAATACGCAGATCCCGATTATCAGATTTTGCGTGTTCTGATGGTACCACTTTTGACACGGTTTTACCAAATTCATCACAGGCTGGTGGGGATGTCATCCCGACAACAGAAGGGGAGGTGGATGTTATTAGTTCACAATCAGAAAACTTTTTCACAAAAAATAAAACCGACTTCCAAAAAAAAACACTACTAAGTGAAAAATAACTTTGATTTCGGAAGTCGGTGTCTTTGGGGTTTTTTTTTCGTTTTTTTGCCACCGACTTCCGAAATCAAAGTTATTTTTCACTTTGTAGTGTTTTTTTTTGGAAGACGGTTTTATTTTTTGTGAAAAAGTTTTTATTTTTCACTTTTTAGTTGTGGTACCTACACAAAACCCCCACAAAAATTTGAATACCCATTACCTGCTATGTAAATTACAGTGACAGGAACTATTAGAATATCGTCCACATATACTAGATGGGAAAAATACGTATTATTGAAGCTAACTCAAAAACCCCTCATCAGATCTTGACCAAATTTATATGGGACCACTTCTGAAGTATCATCAAAATCAATTCATAATTGGCGGAGTAATCGCGTAACAAACAAACAAAAAAAAAAAAAAAAAAAAAAACATACAACGGAATTGAGAACCTCCTCCTTTTTGAAGTCGGTTGAAAATCTAAGCCATAAGGTTAAAATAACGGGTGACGGACCTGGGACTTCAAGCATAGAAAAACCTGAACATCCACCGCCACTCCAACCGCCGCCGCGGGTGGATCGACCCAGACGTAATCGTAGACCGGTTGTGAGATTTGAAATTGATTAACTAAATAATCACAATCATAGTTAGTGGAAGAGGCTGCCTTGGCCGCCCCTTCCGATCCCAAGATAATTTCGCAGGGCTAACAACGACATATAAATGTAAAAGTACAATTCTTCGCACACCAGTGCACCAATTGTCTTCAAGTTTATATCCATTTCATTGTTAAACTTAAATTAAAAGTTATTTACTCTACCATAAGTAGCAAGTAACAGGTTGATTAGGGTATGTGAATAGTTGTAAGTTGTTAAATGTATTAACTTAAGTAACTGTTAATTAAGTGGGGAGGTGTAATGTATGTAGTGTGTTTTCACCTTTATATTATTATTAGAATCAGTAACACTGGATCACTCCCCAGTACTGTATCCGGTTCCGGTGACAACCCCTTGCAATATTGTCTCCTGTCAATGTGTCCTTCCGAATACATGCACTTTGGACGAAGCCTGCGTTTCCTTGTGGTTACCACAACCGGGTTCCCCCATACACTTCACTGCCAAATTTCATCTTTTTACGTCATGCGGTTTTCGATATTTCGTGATGAATGAGTGAGTGAGTGACCTTTCATATCTTTAACGGATATCTTTAACTTTTAAAGTACATTAATTTTATCAGAGCTCGTTCGGAACGCTCAAAATCTATAAAATTAGTTTTCGCTGCACCTCCCCAAATAGGGATGCAATATAGCAAGACAGACTGCACCAAAGCCAACTAGATCTCATTATGAACATTTCTTGGGGGGTCACGTTTACTGGTAATATTTTTTGGAACAATATGTCGAAGTGTTTTAAAGACCCAGCTTAATCTCCTAACCCTATTTGAGACCTGTTCAAGATGTGCACACCAGGATAACCGCTGATCGACTATTACGCCTGCCTAGATACTTAGTCTGAGTTACTTGTTTAATGGATGAACAGTTACAGTATTTGTTATTGGTATCTCCACATGTATGTATTCTTAGATTGAGACCCTCACTTGGTTGACTACTTTTGTTAGTACTGAAGCAAATATTATTGGTTTTTGATGTATTTATGGTGAGCAAGTTATTATTTAGCCAGTTGGCTCCATACCTATCTCAGCTTTGAGTTTCACATCTTGCCTGGAGTTCCCAGAGAAAACGACAGCGGTATCATCGGCGTATGAAAAAACTTTTGCATTATTGATATGCATGTTGCACAGATCATTTAAATATACCAGGAATAGTCTAGTACCCTGCCCTGGGGAACGCCGTATGTTAACTCAGCGTCACTACTGGTTTTTTCACCCACCTTACCATTATCACTTCGTTTCCAAAGTAAATCCATTCAATGGTCTTGCCATGGTATCTCATATTATAAATTAAAGTCGTTTTTCGAGTCTGTCTGTGTGACCGTGTTGTTTTTCTAACCTACACATCGGATTTCGATGCTGTTTTCACCATCATTTAGATAATTTATTCCGAAAGCTTTACATTAATACTTACTAAAAATAGAAATAATAAAGAAATCTCGATGTTTTGTCAAGTCGTACAAACCATGCGGAACAGGTGCGGATCGCTACTTGATATTAATAACATTTTAGAAGTTTTTACCCGACTACGGCGAAGCAAAAAGGATGGTTATGATTTTGACCGGCATGTATGTATGTATGTTCATCTGTTCCCTCATAACTTCTAAACGTTGAAAGCGTTGAAATCTAATTAAAGTCTAATCTAATATAATCTAATTTAAGTCCGCCGGTTATAGGCTTCACATTAAATTGAATATATGGAACCCTCTAGAGGACATAAAGTCATGAATTAAAAAGAAAAAAAAAACGTTGATGTCATATTGGGCATCAAATTAACATTTCTAAAATATATATGTTGGAAATACGTTACTGAGTTGACTAATCGAGATGCCAGGTCCCGATTCGTCATATGGGTAGACCATGATCTGGAAAAGGATATAGGCTACTTTCGTCCTGGATCATAGACGAAGTCGTGGGCAACAGCTAGTTAAGTATATAGGGAGGCTTACCATCGACATCAGGATTCTCATTGAAAAGTTCCACATTCACCGCCTTTCCAGTAGACTTGGGCGAAACCCCGTGTGGTATCGCCATTGACACCATTTTCTTGAATCTCTGTAGGCAATAATATTACTATCATTATCTTAAGTTATGGGACTCAGACGTTACTCTTTCTGCGGACATCCATGACACTATAATGATATATATGTATAAAAATAAAATTTAGTTAGGTGCAGTTCGGACCCGCGCCGCAGTTTCATGCAATGAAATAATAACGTAAATGTTATTTAAGTAGTTTTCACATCGTGGTAGATAATATTTGCACTAAATAACATGGTATTATATCAGTGTTGAACCAACCAAAAAAATGTAAACAAATCCATTCGTGAAAAAGTGAATATTGTGATATTTTGAGTTTTGTGAGTGTTTTGTGTGTGTAATACGGTTAAGACATTTATTTCTCAAACGATTACATTAATCACTTACACATAAAATACAATAATAAGTAAAACAAAAATAACCGATTAGCGTTTTTAGTAGGGTAGATGTTAAAAATGTTAGTGGAGGTTGTGTATAGTGAGTGAGTGCGCGCATACGCTGCGGTGCCGGTGGTGCGAACAAAGCTTGTTTGTTTACGCCCATGGCACAGTGCGTTTGAATAAGCGATAATTGAACAGACACATTGTTTAATCGTCCAGTAAGTGATGATTAATCATTTTTATGTGATTTTTAATTATTATTATTTATTTATTAATCATTTCAGATAGACGTTTTGAGACAAGATTTGAAAGAAAAAACACCTCGTATTTTTTTTTTTGTAATCAAATGGTTCGTACCTACTCAATAGTCGTATTTTTTGTGTTTTTTATTTTCTGCGTTTGTCTGTAAAAAAACGCTGTTCTTAGATCACTTATCTATTCATAATGCACCCTAAAAATGTTCATGTGAATTGGTTCATTAGTTTTATCAGAAATCGTCAGAACAATGAACAAAATAAATCCCGGTATCAATGTTTATAACAATAAAGATAGTGCAATCTACGACTACACACTCCGCACCGCTCCGGACTAAAGTACAGCTTACAGTACAGTAATCGCGGAGTGGGGCGCAGGGCTTGAAATACCGTTAAAAATATGGTATCGTTACAGCCTTTTGATGCAGATATCGTTAACTAATAAATAACGTTGTAATATTTAACGTTATATCTTGCATATTTTATCGTTAAACATACGTAACGTTAAAATCTACGCTATCGAAAATTTTATCGTTATGAGTTAGTTTTGTTACCGTTGCTCTCGACCAATCGCAAAAGAAACTGCATCGACGTAAAGACTGTGCCCGTAGGACTATTTGCGTGTTTAATATTCTCTTTGCTATTCTGTGTTGTGCTTGTACTTGTGAATATTCTTGGTTAGGTTGAGCAAAACGGCAACGTCACATAAAATAACCAAAAGAATACCGGTAATTGTTACCGCTATTTTTATAATAACATTAAAAATACCGTTAATTTATAACGCAATTTTTAACGTTATTAGTATGATACGCTACTAAGTAACACTACCAAATCGTATCGATATCCTAGTATCTCTACGGAAATACCGTTACTTAACGTTACTTTTAATGTGAATTGGTAACGTTTTCAAGCCTAGGTGGGGCGCGTCGTCGTAGATTGCACTCTCTGTACAAGCGTTTGCTTTGCTTATGAATATTATAAATGTTCTATAGTATGCTTTGTCAAAGCCTGTGCCCAAATCAATTAACGTTAAGACGGTAGACGTAATAAAAAACTCGAGTGTTTTGTTTATTTGAGCGCGGTCATAATTCTGTGACGACGCGCGGCGTTTCCGGGCGTCAGCGGTTGGTGAACGCGGGGGCGCGCGTATCTTATGCAAGGGACTATAACGGATAACTTCTAGCATTGATAATTATTATAACCACAGATAATGGATATTGCTATCAATTTGTCGCTTGTCCTTTCCGCAATCCAGTGAGCTTAGGTACAGTCACGAGCGCTAATATGTATCCACGTAGCAAAATTCAACTTTGAAATAAGGCCTATTTCATATTAATATGGGTCCCAAAAAACCATTTTCGTAAAAAAATAATATAATCACCACAGTAGGAGAAAATCACTTTTAAAAGTTGTTAAGTGTACTTATACATATTAGTGCTCGTGACTGTACAATAATTTATTGTAATTGCGATTTATACTTATCTGTGTATTCTGTTACTTTATACAGGGTGTTAGGCGCATGGACCGACACAATTTTTTCAGGGATTTGGGAGGTCATTAGCTAGGTTCTACCCATACACCCTTTGTCCCAAATGTCACGGTTGGTTACATATGATTATTTTTTTAAAATGAAAAAAAATCCCAAAATGTGTCCTTTAATTTGAAATAACTTTTTTGTTTGTGGGTGTAGTGGCACAAAACAAATTTTGTTGCATTCTCCAAAGTCCTTTAAATCTAAAAACATCTTTGTTTTATACAACTGGTTTCAAGAAAATTCCTTACAAGCTTGGCTTCCAAAGTTAATTTTTGTATTTAATGAATGAAATTTTACAACTTCTAAATTAATTATAAAAAAAACTAAAAGCTATTTTGAACTTAGCTAGAACCTAGCTAATGACCTCCCAAATCCCTGAAAAAATTGTGTCGGTCCATGCGCCAAACACCCTGTATATATGTTTGTAAACAGATCATTATTGTGTATGTATTTTCTAATCTAGGTATGGAGTTTAGACACAGAAGATTGGTTACAAGTTTAATTTTATAATACTACAGATATTTCTATTATGAATAAATTACCTCTTTGTGATTTTCTCTTATCTACAACGGGCATTACGTTAGACAACAACAAAGCTTTCTTCTTCAATAATGCAATGCGCAATGCAACAGTGTTTTTTCCTGTCTCACTTTATAAACCTACCAAATAAAATAGGACTTACCTCTCCAGCATCCTTCATAAGACTAGCGGACCTTCCTTCTTGCGCCAGCTTCACATCGATGTGTTTAATGTTGATCTTCGACAAGAAGTTGCCGAGGTCTATCTTGCCAGTCGGCTTCGGCCATAGTAAACCTGCAGGACAAAAATTGGCATTATAAAACGCACGCTCTTGAATCCAAATTTCCAACGCAAACTTTCATGCTGCACCTGTTGACGTCATCACGTCAACGCTGGCTGTCACTGAAAACCAGCGCGGGGGCTCTGTCTCGCATAGGGTCCCAGCATTATCCTGAGCGATGGCCGTTTTGCGTGGATGTGACGCATATTTTCCCCCAAATTGTTATTTTCGTGTTTTGTTCTTTCCTTGCGTCATGTGTACCGCAAATAAACAGATTTTCATTCAAGCCAATTTTTATTTGTATCAACATATTGGCGAAACTACACCCGTGTGGCGTTATTGATATCCTCCATATTAAAGAGAACCAGATCAATTATGTCATCTTCGGAAACAAACTTATAACGACAATGGCAAGGTCCAAAATATATTTTTAAGATGACCCGAAAATATATCTAATTGACTTTGGGACCCAAAACGCGAGACATCGCCATAAAGTATGCATGCTTAAGTAGTGTGTTTATTGTTTCGTTATGTACATTTGCATAATCAGAAAATTCCAAATTCTTGTTTCAAAAGGTCAAGAACCACTGATATTAATTTGAGACTATCGCGAACCAAATTTAGACTTCGCCTTAACTTCCAATAATTATGCTTAGGACTTCTTAACTTGCGATCACATCAGTCGATTTAAATCTTTTAACATTGCAATCAAGGATTTCGAGTGCAACAATGCATTTATTTCCAGTAGGTACCATCAACTATAATAACTGCTACAATCAAATGGGGGAAGCGGGTCATCATGTCGTTCACGATAGACAATCAGTGCTGCACTATGCAATAATGCCTAGGTCCAGTAGTTTCCTGCATGTAACAAATCAGTACCTAACTAGCATGTTCAAGTGGTTTGCTATCTAGAAAGCGTGAACCTTTATCGTAGCTGAATGATCATTGACGTCAGAACACTATACTTCAGTGCATCAATTTGCAGCTATTGGTCGGATTAGAATTTTTATTAGACAATGAATGATGGAGGCAGACTACGAGCCCAGTGGTGATAATGGGTATGAGATACGACAGAATGAGGAATATGACGTGAGGCTGACGTGAGGAAAGTTATACAAGGAAGACCAAAAAAAAAATGGATAGATTGTGTGATGAAATGGCTAGAAACAGAGGGACTACTGAGTTGAACAAGAGATATTAGATAAGGAATAAGAAGAACTGCTGTGCCAACCACATATAAATTGAGAGGATGATAATGAAACAGAGCCTGACGATAAGAGACATCAAAACAGTGGGAAAGTACTTGATGAATTTAATACAGGATACCACAAGGATTGGCGAAAGCGTCACGTAAAGAAGGTATTGGTTTATGCTCTCCAATATTGTATTGATTGTGAAAGTGGCAACACTGTCTGAATGACATGTCAAATTTTAATTCCGTACTTTAAAAATAATTTTAATTAGTAAGTACCGAGGTCTGCTCGGGTGAAAATAGAGAATGCTCATTTAATATTATAGAATAGTTCATTCTAATTGCATGATTAGTACATATGAATTCCATGCTGCCATGATAGTAGGCACTTACTAATTCCATGCTGCCATGTCATTATTCTAAGATAGCCAACTTGTGCTAAACTTTGGGCGAAAATACGGAGACAGCAAATTTTCCCAGATATGGGACCTAGCTAGATTTATTTTTTGCCTCTGTAAACCCCTATAATGCAACTTTCATTGAAAACGTTAGAGCCGTTTTCGAGAACGTAATTACAAAAATACATAATAAAGGGTGTTAGGCTGACGGTTGAACATACGAAAATGGCGGGTGCGTGGCTGGGGCCAGCTGCTACGTGTTTCTGTTAAAAAAATGTAAAAGTGCCTTTTTTTTCTTTTTCATGTGGTTAGGGACTGACCTTGTCAGAGTTTAGCCTGTTTTGGTTTGTGCCTGTTATTGGTTTTGAGTTTGAATTTGTCTGTTCTATCGGAAACGAGTTTTCGCCAAGAGTATTAAACAACTTGTAATCGTATCGGTGATCCAAGCGGTTCTCTATTGTGTCACCTAACTTTTTTTATCCATAATTTAAAGTGCCATATTTTTTTTTGTCCTAGAATAAGAATAAGAATATATTTATTTGCATAAAAACACGGTATAAAAGGATGGTAAAAGTACAATTTAGAACAAGACATGTTTCGCCAATATAATAATATGCATGCAAATTTTTCAGTATGTAACTGACATTAACATTTTTTGTCAATGAAATCCCTCATACTATAAAAACTATTGACAGATAACCATTCGTACATTTTATTTCTAAATAATTTAGTATTTAAATTGTTTATATCATTTGGTAACTTATTATATAAACGTACACACATTGCAAGACAGCTTGTATTATATTTAGCTTCGGATATAAATATCATCTGCTTTGACAAATAAATTTTGATTCTTTCTGACAAACATACATATTTCATAAATATAAAGAGACGGCAACGGTAACAAACCAAGCTTTTTAAAAAATGGTCGACCAGAGTCATCAGGTTGAAGACCACATATTGCTCTTATGCACTTTTTTTGAGCGACAAATAAAATAAAGCTCTATTCGTATCGGTACCATTACCCCATATTACAAGGCCATAGCGTAGTAATGATTCTACATACGCGTGGTATGATATAAGTAAGTAAGCAGTTTTTACATTCGTCACATTTTTACCTAACCTGTTTCAGTGCATATACAAATTTATTAATTCTAGTGCTAACATTATCTACGTGTTCTTTCCAATTAATATGTTTATCTATTATAACGCCTAAAAACCTGGTATGTGTTACTTCATTAATTTTAGTTATATTCATTTTGATGTTATATTTATTATTATTTGATTGATTATTAAATTGAATGTAAACAGATTTATCTAAATTTATTTTTAAATGATTCACGTCAAGCCAATGTAATAATATGTTTATTGTATTATTGATATCAAACTCATGATCTATGACGGTACTTTTCTTTTTATCAGATGTCACTATGATAGATATATCATCAGCAAATAATACTCATTTATGCTTGGTTATTTTTGTGATTTCATTTATGTATAAAATAAATAATATTGGGGATAGCATCATCATCATTTGTCCGAATGATAACTTACCCGAACTTAATATCACATAATATCACATGCCATACAATTGAAATCCCTAAATAAAATAATTATGTCCTAAATCAGTTTGTCATAAATATTACAATCAATAATATACAAAAGACATAATACCGTTTTCATTAAAAGTTATAAGTCCTAAATTCAATTAATTCTGATTTTGCATCATAATTTTTTATTATACATAAATAAATATATCATACATGTACTCAATAAAGCAGTTGGTTGTGAACATACAACGTGGTTTTTGTAAGCAAGCAAGCATGCAGCATGCAAGCAAGCACGCAGCATGCAGCATGCAAGCAAGCACGCAGCATGCAAGCAAGCATGCAACATGCAGCAGGCATGGTTTCTGTCTCGGCTCCGGCGCTGCGGGGCTCCGGCGGTCCCACGCGAGTTTATCGTTGCAGATGGGTTTAACGCTCACCACCGCAGCTTCGGCTTGCTGGCCAGCCTCATCCGCGGCGGCGAGAGTTACAACCACCTGCTCCTCAACTCGCGGGCCGCCTCGCCCCTCCACGCCTCCACGCGATTTTAAATTACTCTCTAGGGGTAGAGCAGACAAGACTGCGTGGAGTCGGATTTACAGCGATTCGTTTTGTCACTAAAACCTAATTTTTTGAAAATATTTTAGGACTAAAAAAATTATTATATATGAACATTCGGAATAATACACTTTATATAACACAATACTTAGGACATACTCGTATGACTTTAGGAGGTCATGTAAAATTAGGAGATTTAATTATTATAGAACTCGATATTATGACAGAATACTTTTAGAACTAAAGATAATTATGTTAAACAATATTTCGGGATTTTGAACATTATGGGTTACTGAAGTTTATAGCAAACGTGAATTTTCGGACAAACAATTTTAGGAGAAGAAAGGGAGTACCGATCCAAACCCCTTAGTAAATATTCGTGTAATGCTTGCAACCTATCTAAACCATCACACTCCAAATACAATTTATTTTGAAAATGATCCTTACTGCGACGACATAAGGCGCCGTCAATCTCAAATAGTAATTTAAAAATATGAACATCAGTTGCGGACCGATGTATGATTGCAGTCATACTGGAGTCCACTCGATGAGGAAAATCATCCTACAACCTAAAAGTAGGTACTTATCAAAGTAATTAAGTAGTTTCACTGGCAACGTTGAATTCAAAGAGTTAGCACCGTATTTGTTTTGTCTCCGTAGAATTTGTATAAATAGTGGTTAAAAGTTGCTTAATTCATTAGTGCTGTATATCATTGTAAAGCTTGTGAAACGGACTAAAGAGTGATATATATAATACATCTGGACTCCATTGGTACCGTGAGTAATTAGTGAAAAACTTTTTGAAAAATTTGCAACGGCTTGCGTCCCTGACCTAGGGCAACCCGCAGATCGGCCGCTTCTACTCACACATGCTCAAAGCTTACACGTACACTAGGCGCTTGTTTGAACATCTTGAGCTTACGCTACGCGTTTATAGCAGACTTAGCTTATGCCACGCTCCGTGAGTATAATAACAACAATATAAAGAAGAAAGATACACAGATACACAGTAATTAAATAATACTAATACGGCGTCGTACCTGTATCGTCGTGTTTGTGTATACCTATTTAAAATCAAGTTGGTATATTTTCGTCTGGGTACGTTAATATAATTATAAACACTATTATGTTTCACTCCCCGGATAAAAGCCAGTCGACTCCGGATCTGCATACGGAACAGGGTTCTGGTACCGTTGCTAATGTCACGCAAAGAAAACGGAAACAACCTGACTGCGAGCTGACGCTGGCTATTGCTGATTTATCTGCCGAGTTTAAAAAAACTATAGGCGACCTGCACGCTGTCATAAGTACCCAGTTCTCGAACATAAATGTGAATATTGCTAATCTAAGAGATGAATTTAATACCCTATCAACAACTTCTTTGCAAATACAAAGCGAACTGAAGGAACTACGAACAGAATATTCTTCGGCAAAATTAGAAATATCGAGTCTAAGTGCAAAACATGATGATCTGTCTCAGGTTGTGACAGAGCTAAAGTCAACAGTAAATTTTAACTCTGCAAACTGCTTCGATAGTGGGAAGCGTATTGCTGACCTGGAGAAGAGTGTCAGGAACTCTGCGGCGACGTCGATTGCTCTGCTGGAAAGTAAAATAGATGTGCTGGAACAGCAGGCGAGGCAGTGTAATATTGAGCTGGGGAACATTCCTGAAAAACGAGGTGAAAACCTGATTTCTGTGCTGGAGTCAATTGCGTCAGCAATTAATATACCGATAGCAAAAAATGATGTAGTTGCGGTTCACCGTGTTCCTCATGCTCACGCGCAGAATAATCGCCCTAAGAACATCATAGTGAAGTTTGCGTCACGCTTGCTTCGCGATAATCTACTAAGTGCGTACCGTCTATCCAAGGGGCTGACATCCGATCGCATTGGCCTCTCCGGAACGCCATGTCGTATCTACATAAATGAGCACTTAACACTTCGAAATAAGGATTTGTTTCGCAAATGTCGTGAAGCTGCCAAAGCTAATAAATTTAGATACGTATGGATCAGAAATGCGACCGTCTTGGTCAAGGAAGCGGATGATTCAGCTACTTTTGCTATTCGTACGGAAGCCGACATACCTATCAAAATCACACCTAAAAACCATTCCGAGAATATCACTGATAATTAAACCTCCCTTAAATAGTATACTAAGTGCTATTATTACGGAAGCACTTTCTGTTAATATCACTCATCTGTATATGCTGTCTTCTGCAGGTTCACCTTTTCTTTATTTTATTTGTCTCGTACTTAATTACGTAAAAGTATCACAATTAACAAACAATGTGTCCTATGTTAAAAAAAAAATGTCCGCTAATTGTTTTATGGTGCTACTGCCGATCCAAAAATTGTTGCTGTATTACTGTAATTGTGTTTATGCCTTTATTGCCTTTACAGACGCCCTATTGAATGTAACGCTATTGATTGCTCTGTTTATAATGTGTCGTTGTTTTATAATCTTACCAATATTGCTTTTATTTAATACTATTGATTTGACTCATTTAATTAATGGCTAATAATTATATATCTATATACTACCAGAACTGCCGAGGTATCAGGACAAAGCTAAACACATTGTATTTGAATATTTTGGCGAATGCATACGACATTATTGTTTTCACCGAGACCTGGCTGACACCTGATATCTCAGATAACGAATTTATTGACCAACGTTACCTTGTATTTAGATGTGATCGTGATCGTATTGTTACTCAAAAAAAAGACGGTGGTGGTGTCCTTATAGCTGTCTCTCGAGAATTAAAACCGTCTTGCCTCGCATTATCGCCCCCTTTGACTTTACCTGAGCATAAAATAATTAAAATCCCTTCCAGTCGTGATAACTATAATTTAATATGTGCTACTTACATACCACCAAACACGACGGAAGAAATATACATACATTTTCTTGATTCTCTCTCGGCTCTATTTGATGATCCTCGTGTGGAAAATGTTATTTTAACGGGTGACTTCAACATGCCACAACTTAACTGGCTTAATAGAACTTCATTCATGGAATGTGCTACAAATACTACCTGTAACGTAACTCGTCAACTCTTAAACATTTGCTCGCAACTAAATATTAAACAATATAATCATTTAACCAATTGTAACGGTCGTATATTGGATTTGTTTTTCAGTAATGCACATTCTGTAACGTTTACTTCTGATGTTCCTCTCTTGCCCATCGACACTTATCATCCAGCCTTTTACGTCCACGTACCGTTTATACATACACCAAGTATCTCGAAATGCAAAATTCCGAATCCACTCAATTATTACAAAGCTAACTACTGCGAGATAAATAAGGATATTAGTAATGTTGACTGGAGTGGTTTACTTGAAGGGTTGATACCAGAGGAAGCTGTGTCTACTTTCTACGAAAAAATGTTCGAAATAATTAGATCACATACACCCACACGCAAGCAGAGGAATTTTAATTTTCCCATCTGGTTCACACGTTCACTCATACGCACTTTCAAAAATAAAACTTGTGCTTGGGTAAAGTGGAAGAAACGCGGCAATATAAGTGATTATGAAAAGTTTTCTGCTATTAGAACAAGATTCAAGAGGGAAGTTGATAGATGCTATAAAAGATACATGACGTCAGTGGAAGATAATATTGTCACCAATATCAAGGCTTTCTGGTCATACATCTCCAACCGTAAAACTGCAAATAGAATTCCCGGCACGATACACTATAAACAAAACTTTGCCAGTGATCCTATTACAACGTGTAATTTATTCTCTTCCTTTTTCCATTCCGTGTACGAACCCTCCACATTTAACTCTGATTCATGGGTACCTCCACCTACAAGTGCTGATCATGATGTTAACTTATCTAAATTGTACTTCCCCTTAGAAAATATTCGTAAAGAACTAAAAATGTTAGATTCGACTAAAGGACCTGGTCCAGATGGTATACCTGCGTTATTTTTAAAAAATACCTACAGTACAGTATGCTATCCCGTATTTATACTATTTAACAAATGTATTTCGTGTGGAGTCTTTCCGGATGTATGGAAACGCGCAAGTATCGTACCAGTACACAAAAGTGGTCCTAAAAATAACGTGGAGATGTATCGTCCAATTTCCATATTATCAGCATTGTCTAAACTCTTTGAAAGGCTTGTCCATGCTGAAATGTATCCAATTATTCGTCATGTTCTAATAAAGGAGCAACATGGCTTCGTCAAAGATAGGTCTTGCATAAGCAATCTCTTAATATTCACAACACAGCTTTTTGAAAATATTGATAACAGACAACAAACAGACGCGGTATACACAGATTTTCAAAAGGCATTCGATAAAGTAGATCATAGATTGCTGCTCAATAAAATTGCGTACAACGGTATCAGAGGGGATCTCCTGCGTTGGTTTGTCTCCTATATAACTAATAGGACCCAAAAGGTTGTGATCAATGGCTTCGAGTCTAGCTGTATTCAAGTTACATCAGGAGTCCCACAAGGCTCAATTTTAGGACCTTTATTATTTATACTGTTCATAAATGACATAAAATATTGCTTTCATAATTCAAAATTTCTCTTATACGCTGACGATTTAAAAGTTTTTAAACAAATTACAAATGAACAAGACTGTGTTGAGCTCCAACGTGATCTTGATCGTTTTTCAGACTATTGCTCTTATAACAAACTATACCTTAGCTTGCCTAAGTGTCATAGAATAACGTTCACTAAAAAGAAAAACATCATAAATTTCAATTATCAACTTGCTAACAGTGTTATTAACAAAGTTAGCAATCTTCGTGATCTTGGTGTGCAGCTAGATTCGAAACTTCATCTTGATATTCACGTTGAAAGCATCGTCAATAAGGCATATCAGATGTTTGGCTTTGTAATGAGAGCATCAAGAGATTTCCATCGTCCCTCCACCTTCTTGCACCTTTATAAGTCCATAATTAGGCCTCAATTAGAATACGCAGTGCCGATCTGGAATCCTTACTATGCGAAATATATGGAAATTATAGAATTAGTCCAACGCAAGTACCTTCGTGCTATGCAATTTAGATGTTTTCGAAAGAAAACATCATACCAATCGCTTCTTAAAGAATACGACCTGCTTACATTACAGTCAAGACGCGTTTTCCTCGACACAATGACGTTATTCAGTGTATGCCGAAACAAGTTTGATTGCCCTGACTTGGTGACTGGTTTGTGTTATTTGGTTCCTCGAACAGTACATGGAAGGGAGGTACGCACTAGGCGACTTTTCGCTACCAGCTTTTGTAGATCCAATGCTGGTATGCGTTCGCCGTTATACCGCTTAGTCGACACATACAATACGAGTTTTGGTGCAATAGACATATTATTCCTGAGCAGAAATAAATTTAAAAATGATATAATTAAAGTTCTAAAGGAACGGCAGTAGTAGGCTCCATAGGATTTACGCAATGTGCATAGGTATGGCAATTATGAATACATTACGCATGTTTTTTTAAAATTTTATCTTTTTTTTTTGTGTTTGTACTTACATCTTTAGAATATTGTTTATGTTTTTTTTTTCTCTGTTTAGCTTCTTTTTCATTAAGTTATCCCTGCTACAGCTAACGTTTGCTAACAGCTTGTTTTTATTATATAATAATAGTAATCTGTGGAAAATGTTGTGGGTAGTATATTTGTTAAGTTTAATTTTAAGATTTTTATGTTTATGTTTAATATACTACTGTTTGTTTTCCCTAACGTAATAAATAAATAAATAAATAAGTAGGTACTTCTATTCAGTCAGTCTCGGATTGTTTTCTTCCCACAACCGTAGTTTTTGTTAACCCAAAACCTCTTTAAAAGAGTTTCATGGTTCAATCTGATAAAGCTCTCTCCTGTCGTGCTACCTTGCACTTCAAACTTTTTACCCAATTGCGTAACACACTTTCAATCACAATCCAAAGGATTTCGAATGCTAATCCATTGCTTCAAATTGAGTCTGATCAACAACGTAAATAACGCAATAAATGCTGTTGAGTGTCGAAATAAAAGGCATTGACATTGGTTACTTACCAATTACCCCGCTGGTATTTTCACTACTCTTAGTTTAGATCCCGACAACTTTAATTTATAATTTAAATTATGTTTCACGTATGTAAATTATTTTGTATACTATTTTAGGGGCATAAGGAACAGGGAGTAAACTTCACTCATCCACCATAGAAAAGGGAGGATCCACCGACCTGACGGGTGTGTGTCTGGCGGGCAACTGCCCAACTGTTGATTTCGGATAGTCTTATAATGTCGTTCGCGCGGTAAACTCTAATTGCGCGATGCAGGATTTGTGTGACGTCATGCCTTTGATGCGTAGTTCGTATGTGGCGGTGTAACCGCTACACTATTACCTACATAGAATATTTTTATGTAACTGAACAGACAGCTGTGCTGCACGGGAGTTTGTTGCGCAACTTCTTCTTCCCAGCTAAAGCACTAGGAAGTGGTGAAGGGTGGGCGTTTTTGTGGGACTGTCTTATGTAATTTTGACGTTCGAAAAGTGCTGGTTCTCAGTTTAGTTTGAATAAATGACTTTAGAATTTTGAACTTTACTTTTTTGGATACTTTTAAAGCCTGGTACGTAAATGCCTGCTTAGTTTCTATGCCATGCTTTAATTATGAACAACATTGACTATGCTCCCAAATGTTAAATCGCGAAAAAACAATCAGCTGCCCTATACATTTTTTGATTTATGTGAACACGAATGGAGAAGCAAGTATTTTTTTAAATTATTTTAAGTTTCCAAAAAGAGTAAAGTTATCGAGGCATAGACATTGCGGGTACGCAATGTCTATGTCTCGATAACTTTAGTATGCATGGTAGTAGGCACCTAAGTGAGTTAAGTAGGTATACTTAACTCACTTACCTGCTACCATGCCTTTCATTTTGACATTTCAACAACAGACATGTGTTATTCACGCAAAAATGAAGCTGTGGATTAGCAGTTTCTAACAAAATCTTTCGTATAATGATTGAAAGTGTGTTACGCAATTAGGCTGCAGGGTATAGCATGACGCCAGCGAAAGTTTCTTCAGATTGGACTTGTCTTATCTACGGACCCGTGGCGATAACCGTAACAAATTGTACAGCAACGTGTTCACTTGGCCCCATACCGTGACAATGCTACATTGACCCACGTTACCCGGAGGTGACGCATACCCTGACATTTACAAAAACCTGCTATCTAATTACGATGTTACGTAATTAGATAGCAGGTTTTTGTAAATGTCTTAAACGATTATTTTCGTAAACGATTACGACTAATCATTTTGACAGTTCAACAACATTCATTGCGTTATTTTCGTAGTTGGGCAGATTTATTTTTCGAACTTATGAAGCAATGAATTAGCAATCTGTTTCGATACGAATCAGATTCTGATTGATCGTGTATTACGCAATTAGGGTACTGTTCCGATTTTGTCGCAGTCAAATATATATACCTAATCTTGCCATAAATATTGTCACGAAGTTTTTTTTTTTTATTGTAAATAATATTTATTACTTTTACAGTGTATCAGTTTAATACATAAATATAAAACAATTTAAAATATAAAAAGCTTATTCGAAGTGGTCTCCATTGGCTGCAATACAGTCCTTTAAACGTTGAGGCCAGTTACCAATAGAAGCACGCACTCTTTCCATGGGAAAATTCTTCACTGCCAATCGTATGGATTGTTTTAGGGACTCCAAATTATCATGGCGTTTAGAGCAAGCCGTACTCTCTAAAACTGAACATAAATCAAAATCCAGCGGAATAAGATCGGGACTAGACGACGGCCAGTCTTCAGCTCTGATGAAGTCCGAAACGTTAACTTCCAACCAAGACTGCGTGGACCGAGCTTTATGACCCGGCGCCGAGTCTTGTTGGAAGGACCATACTTGGTTATTGAATATGGTGTTGTTAAGGGGCTTAACTACCTTTTCAAGAATGGTATCTTGATACACTTGTGCCGATGTTTTGATACCTTTTTCACAAAAATATGGCTCTGTCACTCCTTTATAGCTAACACCCCACCAAACCATTACTGAAGTCGGATAATGCCCACGTTGCACTCTGTCGACTAATTGGGAAGCTTCCTTAGAGCTTTGAGCATAAATACGGTCACTTTGTTTGTTAAAATGTTGCTCAATTGTAAAGATTTTCTCATCCGTAAACAAACATTTTCTGTGACTTCCCTTTGCGTACCGCTTCAGTAGTTGTTCCGATTTTACCACCCTATTCTTTTTTAAATTATCAGTTAAAAAATGACCAGTGCGTCTCTTATAGGCTGCAAGTCCTAAGTCATCTTTTAAAATACGCGACATGGTTCTGGGTGCTATCTTCATCTCCCGAGATAAAATCTTTTCGCTTTCGGACAGGATTTCTTCGAATTCTTTCCCTTACTGCTTTGACCACCTTTTTCGTACGAACACTACGTGGACGGCCAGATCTTTTTCTGTCACAAACAGAGGAGGTCTCATTGTACCTACTAATAGCCCGGTACACAAACATTTGACTAATACCAAGCGTATGGAGAGTTTTAAAAATTGCATTTGGCTCCATACTAACTTTGTGTAATGCAATCACAGCGAATTGAGTTCTCTTTATCACCCCACTCCATTTTAATATCGCAAAATATTGTACAATGTATTGGCGCCAAAATTAGAAAACTCAATGAACAATCGTATTAAAATCACAGATTCCAAATTCAAATGTAATACCTATCTTTCTTATTTTTTATTGTAACAGTATTTATGGCCATATTAACATACTAATCGTTGCTTGTTGGACAATCGATTAGCTTTGCGATCTTATCGTTTGTGAACAATAAAGTTGGTCGAGTGTTGAACTCAGCCAGAATAATGGGTCTAGAAAATATTGATCCTAAAATATATGTAGTTACAGCAGTAGTAATATTTTATAATCACATAGCATAACATCACGTCTGTATTCTCCGAAGGGTTAAGCAGAGGTCTACCTACAGTACCCACATTTTGGCCAGTTATGTTTTAACTAGCATGTAATAGGGGGCGAGCCTATTGCAGTGACCAGAAGCAAAAACACAGACTAAAAAAAATGGTTTATAAGTTATAAGCACAGAAATATTAAAAACAGATCTATGGTTATAAGCCTAAGCTTTCACCATTTTATGTTTGAAAGAGAATCGGTGTTAAGACAACGATGCGACGCGATTCTGGTAATGAAGTTTTCATAGAAATTGTTCTACTAGAGTCGCGTAACGCTGTCGTGACGCGCCTGTCTGAGGGAGCACATCATTGACACTGATTATGTATTATCATTTGGATTTTATGATCATAACAAACTATTCTTCGACACTTCATTGTATTCTGATAAGATTACCAGATAAGTAGATTAGGTATCTACTACCTAGGTACTAAGATAAGATTTATATAATTCAGGCAAATTAATCATTTGTTACGAATTCCCATCAGGAATGTCAATCCTTTAATTCCACCTACCATTTTTTCATAAAAATCGACGCTGTCAGTGTTGTTCAGAATGTGCACTATCGGAATTTGCAGTTCTCGAAACAAACACTAAACACACTAGAAAATACAAAGAATATTAAAAAAAATCTAATGCTTGAACTCCGGGAGTGCCGGCAGAAGTGAAAAATTTTGGAATGGTTAGAGAATAATTTAATTATTAGTACAAAAGTACTATCATTTATGTGGTAAAATACAATATTTATTTATTGCGATATCGTACAAAAACATGACAATTTATAACACAAACACACACGAACATTCGCGCAAGCGAGCGCCCTGCGCCGCGCCGCCGCTAAACGAAACAACAGGCGCAGGCATACATTCATTTGATGATTTCACACAAAAAAAATAAAAAAAAAAATGCGCAGGCATACATTTACATTTTGAATCCAACTCTCTTTGGCGGCGCGGGCGGCGCGGGCGGCGCGGGCGGCGCGGGCGGCGCGGGCGGCGCGGGCGGCGCGGGCGGCGCGGTCGATCTACTCTCCCTCCGTTTTACGAATTTTCGATCAGGTCACGTGTCCTGACGCGACTTTAACTATTTTTACCCATCACATAAAAAGTGCACAACGCCGATACAGAAGTTTTCATCACATCTATTCAAAAAGAACTAGTTTGTTCTTCGTAAACAGGGACCAATATAGCACTTTGATCCCTAGGGAGCACAGTAGATTTGAATTTGGAATGTGGATGTTGTTAGAAAAAGTTCCAATCACCAAGGAGATCAATCACGAACATTGTATGAACAAGTAACACGCTGGCAAGAAAGAGAAAGTGAGAATTATTATTCACACTTTGACAAGCCTGGTCAAAATGAAAATCCAAGATGGCGGCAACGACACATGACAGAATTTTTCAAATTTTTCGTCATGGGTGTCGTTTTCATAGTTTTCGAGGGCGCCAAAGCCGATAGTGATGTCAAAATGAAAATCCAAGATAGCGGCTGTGAAAATGTTCAAATTTTTCGTCATGGGTGTCGTTTTCATACTTTTCGAGGGTTCTAAAGCCGATAGTGAGGTCAACACGTAAATACAAGATGGCGGCTACGGAAATTTTCAAATTTTTCGTCATGGGTGCCTTTTTCATAGTTTTCGAAGGTTCTAAAGCCGATAGTGAGGTCAAAATGTAAATCCAATGGCGGCTGTGAAAATTTTCAAATTTTTCGACATGGGTATTATTTTCATAGTTTTCGTGGGTTCTAAAGCCGATAGTGAGGTCAAAACGTAAATCCAAGATGGCGCCTACGATAATTTAAAAACTTTCCATCATGGGTGTCGTTTTCATAGTTTTCGAGGGTTCTAAAGCCGATAGTGACGTCAAATTGTAAATCCAAGATGGCGGCTACAATTTTTTTTAAATTTTTCGTCATGGGTGTCGTTATCATAGTTTTTGAGGGTGCAGATGTGAAGGCAGAAGTTTTTAAAGCTGCTAAAGTCGATAAAGAGTTCAAAATGTAAATCCAAGATGGCGGCTTCGATAATTTTGTTTTGGTTTTAAATCATACATGAGAGATGAGGGTAGGACCGTATACGTTTTTTATTCTCATAGAGGGTGATGAAAAGTAGAGTGTTCACCTCGGGAGCAACTCTATTTTAAGCTCGAGTGACGTACTTTGAATCCATCGCTACGTTCAGGATTCTAGGGTAGAATCCCGAGCGTAGCGAGGGATTCTAAAGTACCCTACTACCCTCCACTCTGGATTCAAAAAAACACTCTCACCTTAAAAATTGTTGTTTGCTCCCTTGGCAAACAATCTACTATTTCACTTCAAAAAAATGTTGTGGAGCAAATTTCACACACAAATTATATTTAAAACTCTTTGGCCTTAAATGCCGTACCTTGGTATATTTCCTGATTTCTGTTCAGATACATAGGAACACTTTTGACGGACGGACGGAGGTAAAAGTAGCCCTTGACAAAACCTTGGTAGGTATCTTAATTTCTATGAAGCTAGATCACACTTACCTAATTTAGTAGATTTTTTTCAATGAAAAGTCATGCTCCCGCCTAGTTTTGAGGTAACAAGACACAAGTCGGAATGTAAAAGGGAAGGTATATACATCTATCTTCTAGAAGACTCACCATACTCAGTGCAGAACATCTTGCAGGCCTCCAAACTGAGAACAGGGTCCTTATTCTGAGGGTCATTGCGGGTTTTCACACATTTTCTTTCTTCGCAAGACCACCTCCATGGCGACACTTCTTCGGCAGTTGCGCTAAAATAAAGATTTGTTTTTTTTTAATAACATAGATGAAGATTTACCTAGAAAAAGAGTGAGTTAACATTAGTCTCAAACTAGGCAAGCCTATCCTTCAGTGCCAATAATAATAATTATGTATGAGATTATTAGCTTCGAATAAAAATACCTACGATGAATTTGAAAATGAATTTTAGATCTTTACAATAATTTCTTCTTTTATTAATGACAGCTTGAGCACAATTTTTTAGTTAGAATTTTATTATAAATCCTACTAAAAAATAATATAATATTTTGTAATCTGTCTATTGTAAAGAGTCCAAACTAAAAAAAATTAAAAACGTCAACGAATTATAAGTTTTATATCGTTATTAAATTGAAGAATACAACTGTGAGTTAGCATAACAATTACTGAAGTGACAGGTATTACGTTTAGTCGGTTATTGGACAGCTGTCTTGTCACGTGTTTTTTTTTTGGTGACCTTAATTTTACTACCTAAACCTATGGAATATAGACGTGCGTCGGTGCATCACGTGCATGCTGCAGCTTGTTTTTGATCTTATGTTACGAATCTTTATTAGCCTAGAAGTAGGTACAGGTGAATTAGTCGAAAAATATTTATGTTTACTCAATACAATGCGAATTCACTTGTTATTTGCAATGTATGTATCCCGTTCATCTATATTAACATAAACACATACTTTTAAACACACTACACACACTTTTACACACACTACACATACTTTTACATATTTTTAAACTTTAATTAAAGACACCACCTGCCTTACTTAAATACTGTATGATTAAATGCCGAGCAATAGACGAATCGATTAAAGACGAATTACCTATTTGCTTTCAATTTACGACCTAAATGGTAATGCTAGAGCAATTTTTTAATGCTTAGGCTACTTAACAATCTGCCTTTAATTAGTTCAATAAATCCTCAAGAGTGACATTGAAATTGCTGGGCACATTATTGTATTTAATGATTGAATAAGTTGTAGGTGGATCATTTTAAACAGAGTTTTATGGAGCAGGCCAGTACTGTCCCACCATCCTAAGTGCCATAAATAATCCCAAAATGTTTGGGGCCCCACCCGACAACGTAAGTGATCGGATACTTTCAAAACCGTGGTGCCACATTCTTTAACTACCTACCTAAAATTCACTTCGGACGTCTCTCGAGTGAACGCACACAATAAAACCCGTTTGCACCTCTAATCACTAAATTCACACCTCTAATTATTTAAAACATAATTATGCCTCTGTTAACTTCAAACGATTGACAGAAACATAATGATGTTTTAAATATGTTTAGCGCTTAACGCATTTAGTGCTAACCTAAACATGTTTTAAAGATCGTTTCATGTATGGCCTACGTCGCCGCGTCGGCATACTCACTTCGCTTCATGCATTCTCACGATAACACCAATCGACTTTCGAAGAATAACCCTCGGTGAAGTTTAATTTGGTGACTGCCTTAAATCTTACAGTCATCTTTTAGAGCAACAAGAATTTCCCATCCAGAATACATAATATCTAGATTTGTATGGCGGTTCAAAGAATGACACTACGGCCGTTGATGCAATAAAAGTCGTCAAGTTTTACTCTTGAGAAGAGTTACTCCATTTGTGACGCCCAGGAACTCAATTATGCACCAAAAAACAGTACCTACCTAACCATGTTTAATTTAAAAGAAAGGTCCTATCCTCAACGACACAAGTGTTATATATAATAATGATGAAGTGTAACAAAAACACAAATAGAGTCCGAGACGCTGAAGTTAGGCCTGAATTTCTCAATAGTTGCAAAAATATCGTTTTAGTGTTTTCGCACTTTCAAACTGGACTACGTTGAATGTGACTATGTTGTGAATAGCTCGGTGATAAAATCTATCGCGTGATGTAGGTCGAAATTACATAGTGTCGAAAGTAGACTAAATACTTGTAACATGTTGTAGTAAATAGTAGATTATACAACTAGTGAAAAAAAGGGAATTTAAGTCGTGGGACTAAGTTGGATCCCGAGAGCAGCGAAGGATTCTAGAGTACCTATGTATCCTGAACAGAGCGAGGGATACAAGGACTTTTTTTTTTTTCGCGAGTTGTGTACTCTACTTTTTACCATTGACTGCGAGAAAATAAAAACCCTGCCAAGTGCATGTTGGACCACGCACAATGAAGGGTTCCGTAGTTGGGATGAATTTATTGAAAGTACAAACTTAACTTTGTATTTGAAAAACATGTTTCCCCATACTGAATGTATGGGAGAATACAATATTATACCTGAGCAACACGGTTTTGTTAAAAATCAGTCTACAGTGACTATACTGTTAGTTAGTGATCTGTAAAGATCATTAAGTTATACTGTTTGCAGTGTAGCAATGGTGCGGGTGACAGGTGACAGAAAGGGTAAATTTATTTAATTTACTACAGTTATTACTGAGTCCGTATTATGTGCACAATCTGTATGTAGGTACGGATCAGTGGTAAAATCAGTAGTAAGAATCAGTAAAAACAAGTAAATTATAATATATTTTTCATCCCACCATCTCGGAAAGAGTATTTTTAATCTTCAGTATCTGAGTGGAAAAGCCGTTTTTATTCTCTAGAGGATAAAGTAAATTGAATTTAGAACATCGTGTGCACTAAGTTTGTGAATTAAAAAAAACATTAAACCTATTTACTGCTACCTCTATGGTGCCGAATATATCATACAACTTTTTTTTAATTTGTTAAAAACTCAGACTCGGAACCTTCTTGGTGTTCTTTTTTTGCATTTAGTCATTTCCTCGCTGAGGTGGAATGAAAAGTTACGTGTTGCACTCGAGTGCAAAGATTTTTCACCTCGTGCTCTTTTGATTCCCTCGCTAACGCTCAGGATTCTAATTTTGAATCACTCGCTGCGCTCGTGATTCAATTTTAGAATCCTTCGCTTGCTCGGTCATCAAAATTGAACACGCGGTTAAAAAGCAACTTTGCACTCTTGTATAACAAATAACTATTACCCTTTCTGTCACCTGTCACCCGCACCATGCTACACCGCAAACAGTATAACTTAATGATCTTTACAGATCACTAACTTGTACAATAACTGTACTGTAGCTGTTTCTAGTGTTCAGCATTTATATGCCTACCGATTGTGTCGTGAACCTGCCGGAATTCACGGATTGTCTTAGCATGGTAAGTGCTATTATGAGTGATGAATATATTGAGACGGTTTATTTGCTCGGTGACTTTAACTGGCTGGAGGCTGAGTGGATATGTGCCGATGTTGAATTACTCGGTCTCTCATCTGATACGTATAGCTTCATAAGTGACGCGAACTGGTCTAGACGCTGGTTGGACCACTGTCTAGCTACGGAGTCGGCTATGCAAACGGTTGTGAATGTAGAAATTAAGTATGATGTCATGTGGTCAGATCACTTTTCTTTTGTTTTTATGTTGTAGTTTCATGTAATAATATTGAACCGTGTAATAAAATACGTTGGGGCGAGAGAACATCCGAACAAATTGCACTTGTATAATAAGTTTTGTAATGAACGATTGAAATTATTATATTTTCCGAGTGTTTTAAGTGACTGTTGTGATTTCTCTTGCGATGATGTGCAACATAAATATATTATCGACAAAATGTATGACGAAATTGTAGACATCTTAGGCCGAGCAGCTAATGACAGTTACTCTGGTAGTAATAGGATACGTAAGAAGAAACCTGTAGTAGGTTGGAAGAGAGACCTACGACTTGTCAGTCTGACGGTCACACCACTAGGCTATCACTGCTACAATAAAAATAAAACATTTTAATGACAACAAATTATCTACTTTACTTAGATTAACGTTTTGCTTTCAACGCATAGGTACAGACGTGCTCATCAATGCTTCAATAAAATAAATTAACGCTTGCATAAATAGTGACTAGTTTCAGTGTATTAGTGTGTTATACAAATAAACATTATAGTGATAAGTTAAAATAATGAACTGAATAATATATTATTATAAACTGATACATAGAAGACAGCCCATTTAATCGGAGCGCTATGATGCGACGCAGCCCTCCACGGACACCGACCCCGGTACCGACACCAGCACAGACTTCGCCCCAACAACCAAGACAGTACCAAGATTAGAAAGTTGAAGTTGTGTCCACTCCGGAGATTCAGAACTGGACGACGTCTATTGAACAGTGCCTGAATGAGGTTTGTGCTATTGCTTCTGAGGGAAAGCTAAACGCTGATCAGAAGCTAAAAATAAACAATCTTTGCCGGAAGTTGGACATGGAGTTGCGCAGATGGCTGTACAATACCAGTCACTAAAACAAAAAGCCATACAAACCTATAATCATGACCGAAGCTCGAGACCTATCAGATTGTCTAATGGAGATGAACCGGACGATTCAGGAGTCTGTACGAAGCAGGAAGCAACTTCTACACCTTTTGCAACTATGGTGAAGAACGGGTCCAAAACCTTTGTTCGTCCTAATATTCTTAGCTCCGTGGCCATTTATCCCAGAGACAACTCAAAGACCAGTGTCGAAACCAAGAACATGGTCCAAAAAATTAAAAGAAATGAAGCAGAAAGTACGAGGCGTACGCAAAATTGGAAAAGGAGAACTCATAATCAGCACTGAGACCAAAGATGACTTAGACAAACTCAAGAAAACAGTCCAACTCGCTTTGTCAGGGCTTACCGTCGACAAACTTAAAAGCGCAAACCTCGCATTATAGTAATAGGAGTCCCTACATCAATGGCTGAAAATTAGGTTTATAAATGTATTTATGAACAAAAATTGGCCGAGAAACTGCCCACTATATCCCTAGATACATTTTTGACCTCTATAAAACTAAGTCACAAATCTGGCAGGAAAGATGCTGAGAACTGCAACTTTATTATAGAATTTCCAGCCGGCATACTTAAGGCTCTCATCACACAATACAGATTATTCATAAATTGGTCATCCTTCCCGGTACGAGACTTCCCACTGATAACAAGATGTTACAAATACCAGCAGTACGGTCATGCAGCCAAGACTTGCAAATTTGGTGCCCCAACATGTGGACATTGCGGTGAAAAAGGACACACTGTTCAAGACTGCGCAAAGAAAGCCGGTGCGCCAAAATGTGCTACATGTTTGCGCTTTAAAAAACAAGCCAACCACAAGACGGGAGACATAGATTGCCCGGCTAAAATAGGACATCAACTCGATCGACTTTGAAGGCGGCTAAGAGCGCCACGTACTTGTGTATATTTTAGACGTAATTTATTATTGATATTTTTCTAGTTTAGTGTGAATAATAACTTAATTACCGACATAGATAACACATTTTTAACTGTGTCAAAGACGAAAAATTCACTAACCGTACTGACCCAAAACATTCGTAGTATTTATAAGAAAATAGATAGCTTTAAAGAGCAGGTAATTATAAGTTAAGAAATTGTAGACTAGTTATATACCAACAATCTGGTGTTACATGATCGTGATATCTTTACCTGTAGTACAGGAAACGAGCTACCTTTAATAACGAGCCGAGAAAATATATTCACTGTGACGATCGATTACTAATTGAAATAGATAAAGTTACAACATAACATCACGCCTTGTTTCCCCGAAGGGTTGGGCAGAGGTGTACCTGTAGCAGGTACACCCACATTTCGCCAGTTATGTTTAAGTCCCATGTAATAGGGGGGCCGAGCCTATTGCCACCAACCGGGCACAAATCCAGACTCCGGGCTGCTACTGAGAAATTCCAGATAGAAAAATCCAATAACACTTTGCCTGACCCGGGAATCGAATCCAAGACCTCATGCTCAGCAGTAGCGCTTGCGACCGCTAGACCAACGAGGCAGTCAAGAATAAAGTTACAAATAAGTAGAAATAAGTAGTTACTCTAATAAATTTATGGAATTTCCTTATAAATGTATGAAATTAAATATACCTACCTACATGTAAGTAGAGAAAAAACATCCCGTAAAGACGTGAAATAGGTCCATGTTATTGTGTTGAAGTGTAGGTCTGGAAAAGTTCGAACGAATCCACAGCGAGAAAATGCTAATTTTCAGTTTTCTCATTATGGCAAGTGACTAGTGGCACACTATAACAATTCCGAATTTCAACGATTCTGCTTATTCCGAGTTGTTATGAAAATTCGTAGGTAAGTACTACAAAAAGTATTAAAAGATAGCGAACGGCAAAAAAATGATTGAGTACAATCATACTCAGCGTGAAACTTGTTGACGCATACTAAAACACTGAAAAAAACAGAAAACTAAATAATTTGCTTATAAGCCGTATAACTACCACACATATTAATAAGAACCAAATTAAATATCATACCCCCGAAAGTTTTGGAGAAGTAGGCAGTAAGTAGGTATTGTATAATCTCATCCATCGCACACATAAAGATACTCTATCTAATTACGCAACACATTTTCGTAAACGATTACGACAAATTTGTTACATTTGGACAGTTCAACAACATTCATTGCGTTATTCACGTTGAGCAGTTTTTTTTTTGGAACTTGTGAAGCAATGGATTAGCAATCTGTTTCAAAACGATTCAAGGAGCCTACTCAATGAGCGAAATCCGTTGTTTCGGTCGTAGTTACGGGTGCCCCGCACTCTCTCACTTACGGATATACCTACCGTAAGATAGACGGAGATCGAAGCGCCCGTAACTTCGGCCGAAACTACTGATCTCACTTAGGGAGTAGGCCCCCTGATTCTGATTGATCGTGTATTACGCAGTTAGGGTACAGGACCGGAAAAAACCTGAAGAACAACAATGGCCCAACAGCCAGTGAACGAAAACTTCGTTGGACGAAAACTTCGTTCACTGCCAACAGCACAAATCATTTGTAAGTAGCCTACAGCCTCTTAACTTATGCTATCAATGAAATACATAAATGAGCATCACTCCACTTAAGATAAAATCTTTCTATCTCTATCTAGTCCTTTAGCATATCTAAACTAAACTTACCATATTATTGATAACAGCGCTATGTAAATAGTGCACAGGCAATATCTTTGAAGCCACATGTTTATCTGAAAAGAAGAAAATAAATTTCAGGTAGGAAACTTGTATGTCCACACTTTTATCACAAAACAAGTTAAAAAGAAGAATTGATTGATTGGATCTTCTTGGTGGCCAACTGGCCAATCACAAAAATAAGAGTAAATTATCGAGTAACTACGTCACAGCAGTCGCATCTTCATTTTGCGGTCCAAAATGACCGGGCAGGGACCTTTTTTTTTTTTTTTTTTTGGGTGGGAAATCATCAAATGACGTGTCAGACTCTTACTGACTAAAACCCACCCGTGTTCCTTTAAGTCAA
The DNA here is from genome assembly GCA_963853775.1 of Xanthia togata. Taxonomy (NCBI): domain Eukaryota; kingdom Metazoa; phylum Arthropoda; class Insecta; order Lepidoptera; family Noctuidae; genus Xanthia; species Xanthia togata. The sequence continues at coordinate 8,545,024 of OY970788.1, read as the reverse complement.
AGCTTTATTTTATTTGTGAACTTGCCTTGAACTTACTTACACATGTCTCAATTTATGACAGGCCGGCTCGAGCTGACCGAAAAGAATGAGTATTTCTTATGCTGATAAGATTAATAGCAAATTCCTAATAACGACGTAAATTGCAAACAGTCATTAAACATATAAATAGGTAGGTATATAATCAATTAACTATCCTGAATTAATTAACACGTAGTGCCGGGAGCCGTCCTGGAGGGTTCACTTAGTCATATATGGGATGCCGCGGACGCTCGCGCTCGCGGAGGGCTCATTATAATGTAAGTAGATTTTTCTTATGGAATACAGCATTTTAAGCCGTGAAAATAATATCTGATGTATATTTTAACAAGATTTATTAGAATAAGCGATGGTTTTAAAATCCGACCTTATTTTACACGGTTACTAATATGTATTTTTAAAAAAATTAAAAGGTTCGAAACTTCGTATTGCGTCAAGAGCAAGAACCCCTTTTTTTTTTTTGGTGGGAAATCATCAAATGACGTCTCCCGCTCTGGTTGGAGCGGGAGGGCGTGTCAGACTCTTACTGACTAAAACCCACCCGTGTTCCTTCTGTTGCCTGTGCAATGCCAGGGGGCCACGGTATCCCTTTCGGACTTTCCCGCAACCCCGGCAGGCAATGGTCTCATCGGACCCCTTCATTCGCTGACATCTCTTTGAGGCGCGCGTGGAACACAACGCGCCGTCGACCCGGGCTTGGTCCTTACCGGACGGAGAGCTACCAATTGCTCACCGTCCGCAAGCCCGCGCCTACGGTGGCCGGGAATCGGCAACCGATTCCCGACGCCCAGGGCGTCTCCTCCTGCGGCGGCTAGGGGCGTGAGGGCGCGAAATTTGCCTCTCCCTCACGCACTCCGCCTCCTCCTTCGCGAGCATTACTGCTTCGCAGAAGGAGGTGACGGCCTCCCATGCCCTAACGCGCGCGCTCCGTACCATGGCCTGGACCAGGGCCGGACGCGAGAGATCCCCGCCACCGATCGCCTCCACAAGGACACGGCGGTGCTCTGCCCAAGCCGGGCATACCTCCACCGTATGCTCCACCGTGTCCTCCGGGCGATCCACGCAGTGATGACACCCGGGTGTTTCCTCCCGCCTTATCCGAAACAGGTACCTCCCAAAACAGCCGTGTCCGGTGAGGACCTGCGTCAGGCGGAAGGTGAGGACGCCGTGGCGCCTCTCCAGCCACTCCTCAAAGAGGGGACTTATCGCCGCAATAGTGGCGTGCCCAGCACTGGGTTGCGACAATCGCACTCTCCATGACGCCATGAGATCCCGTCGGAGCTCTGTCCGCTGTGCCGCGATTTCTCGCGGCATCGGAGTCAAGCCCCGGCGCTTCGCCTCCCTCGCCACTCCCAGGTATGCGCGAGGACTTTTGCCTCCAGATCCCATGGCGGCAATCCGGCAAGGAGGCTCGCCGCCTCACCGGAGACCGTGCGGTATCCCCGGACCAGCCGGGTGGCCATGACCCTCTGAAGAGCAAGATCCCCTAAAAACACTTTTTTACTTTTTGTTCATTGTTTTATAACACGGTTTTAAACATACTCGTAATGCCGTTGACCGTCCGCGATGGTGAACTTTAGCATCATATATATCGATATCCGTTTTTAGCATAAACGTAATGCCGGCAACCCTCCCGTAGGGTTCACTTCCAATATGTATAGCGGCATGGCGTATGAGTTGTATGAAAGTTGGGTGGAGTCGAAAGTGTTAAGCTAAGCTATATTTATAGTTTCTGCACAGAAACGATTTAGCGATGTGATCAGTTGGTGGTGGAAGGCTCGTCATATAAAGTAAGAATTATATGAAATACTATACAGGGTGAAATTGAATTTATGGGCATCTTCTTAAGGGATCAATGTAGTCATCATTATGAACACTTTTTTTCACTATGAGACCAACCCTAAAACCGCGAAAAACATATATCAGCTGTCTTATTGGTTATTTCTATTTGGTTCGTGTGATAAAGTTAAGTTCTGTAAACCTACTTACCTAATTTTTTATTATGGAATACGAATATGGATACAAATTAATTGTAATCATTATTGAGGAAGTAAAACGAAATTTTATTTACCTACTTAGGTACCTACTGCAAAAAATGCAAACTTCAGAAGAGCTACAAATAGGCCATAGAGGCGTAGAGGAAATGAAACGTAGAGCACTTATTACACCCACGGAATTCTCTCTGTTTTAATATTAAAATATATGTTATAATCATAATATATTATCGCAAATAAGTATATTATTATTATTAAAAATAGTATAAGTACGCCACACATTTTCTTAAACGATTACGACAAATTTGTTTCATTTTGACAGTTCAACAACATTCATTGCGTTATTTACGTCGTTGAGCAGATTTTTTTTTTTTGAACATATGAATCAATGGATTAGCAATTTGTTTCAAAACGATTCAAATTCCGATTGATCGTGTATTACGTAATTCGGGTACTGTACCCTAATTACGTAATGCAAAATCAATCCGAATCTGAATCGTTTTGAAACAGATTGCTAATCCATTGCTCCGTAAGTTCGAAAAAAAAACTGCAGAGCAACGTAAATAACGCAATGAATGTTGTTGAACTGTCAAAATGAAACAGATTTGTCTTTATCGTTTACGAAAATATGTTGCGTAATTAGAAAGCTGGTCTGTAAACAAATGGATCAGAACGCGTACCAGTGGATGCCAATTTGTAGTGCCTCGATATCCGTGGTAGTGCCACTTACAAATTATAAGTGCTTTGATTTGATCTCTTCCCGGCCCGTCCTCAACGTAGGTATGAATGGTTTTCATTAGACAATTGGGGTTAATTTTATAACCTCAATTTTCGTCGATTATTTTTCATAATGTTATCAATCAATAATATTGTTAAAATTGTTAATGTTGGGAAAAATGGTGAGAATGTAAAGTTGAAACCTTCTAAATTGGCATAGGCTGAGTAGGTAAGTAACAAGCGGAAGAACTTTGCCTGAAGAGGGTTGGTCGACACTTAGGTACATCGGATACTTTTAGGACCGACTTTAAACAAGCCTTATTCTCAAATCCTGAATAGACAATAGGTACCTACTCCAATCAAAGATAAGAACTAGGTACGACCTTATGTAGTCGTGAGCAAAAGTAAAAGTAACAGGAATCTAGGGCGATTAATATTAGGTAGGTATGAAGTCGCAAAAAGTTTACAGCATAAATAAATTCCACGGTACAGATAATGACAGGCGCACTTTGTGCCTACCAGCTTCATTGAAATGGATATTCTTGAGTTGAGACTATTAGAGCATTTGTAACAAAGTTTTATACTTAATATTGCCAGTGCGACTATAAACGTGCAATTTTTATGAAAGAAAAAACCTTAAGGCTCCGGGCATCTCATCATCAAAAACCCTCTATTGTCAATTTCTTATTTAATTGTGAGAAATCTTGAAAATATTGAAACATTTATGCCCGTTTTCACCGACAACCAAGTGATACTTAAATGAATCCCTAAAAATAAAAGTACACTGTTGGATGTTCAACTCAGCGCTGAGCCTAGCGAAGCTGAGCTTAGTAAAGGTGAAAACGAGAGTACCTAACCCCCGATTACTGAAACGTCACTCAAAATTTAAGTAGCACTTATATTTAACAGATACTCAAAAGTGACGTTTGACAATACGAAATCTAAAGTTTATGAGCTGCTCAAATGTTAAGCAGCCCTTCAATTTTGAGTGACGTTTCAGTATTCGTGGGTATGTGCTGTGTGACTGTGTGACTACCTATAAAAGTAAAGTTTTCGGGGCGCTAAACGGAAATTCGGAAATCTTGTTAAATTGATTTTCCATGAGTACTTAATTTAAGTAGGTATTTGAAAAATCCCTTTCAGCCAAATGAAAAAACTTGAGTTTGCAAATCACAAATATTTTTTTTTTACTTTTCTCACAAACTATCAAAATTCGATTTCGTGCACGGCCCCTAAGACATCTAAGTTTTTTTTATTTCGTAAAAATACACGAGTAGAACAAGGCCTAAGGTTCTAAGTTTGGTGCACTAGTAAGTATGCCTTGTGTCCCCAATTTTGGTATCTCTTAAAGTAGGGGAAATGTATAAGTAGGTAATATGCATCACGAGCCAAGAACCATATATTTTTTTAGGGTTCCGCCCATATAAAGGAAATAACGGAACCCTTAAAGGATCACTCGTGTGGACAGCTGTCTGTCTGTCCGTCTGTCACTGCCAATTTGCTCCGAATCTAAAGGACCGATTGAGTTGAAATTTGGTACTACACATCTGGAGGCACTACCGTGCCCCCGCCAAGACGAGCCAAGCGAAGCGCAAGGGTTACTTACCTACGTTTTCTCGAAGCGCTTCGTCGTTTTTTTTAACTTCATAACTTGGGTTTGGAATAAACCAGATAGACAAAATTCTCGGGATATGATTTGAATAGTGGACTTATTAAACATATCAAGTTTCAATTGCATTGTTCATAAACCTACTTTAGATTTTATAGATAACTAAAAAAAAACGATTTCGTCACTGACTCACTCACTGATGATCATCAAAATTCTTAGGGTAAGTACATCCTGAAGTCCCAGAAAGCTGCAATTTGGTATGTAAGCTAGTATTAGTACACAAGCTACAACAAACTTCTAAAACTTAGGACTTTTTCCTCCCAACCCCTTAAACTAGGGGGTGGAAGCTTCTATGAGACTTCCGCAAATTTTGATGCTAAAGGTCTGAAAATTGCTATAGGGCCTCCTTGTTATAAAAAATGAAATTAAATGAAATTGTTTATTCTGTAAATAGGTTATTGCAATCACTTTTACGCTATATTTAAAAAAAAAAATTGCTAAATGAGTTGTAATAAAATACATACCTATTTCAGAATTTTCTGTAAATCACCCCCCAACCCTTTAAATTCGGGGATGGAAGTTTGTATGATGGTTAAAATTTTGTCATAGCAACTTACAAAAAGAAGTGAAATCCCACCAAAAACATTTTCATGTAAAATGTTGTCAAGACGAGACCATAATGGCTCGCACTGTCAAAAAGTTATCAGATCTCATGTAGAGCCAAGCTTCTAACTCTACACGCCCTAACTCTACAAGTCCTTACTTCACAAACTCTACACCTTAGTCAAAATATGTGGCTTGACCGTTTCACTACCGTCACATGGGCGTAAGGTGAAAAATTTACTCACTGTCCATTACTTTTCTGTTAATAGGTACAATAGTTAATTATTCATTAATTTAGTTAATTATTTCTCATGTAGAGCCAAGATTGACCTGCCGGAAACAGCCCGCAAAAAAAAATGTTGGAAATGTTGCATAACTCTGGTTATGATGACTCGGAAAAAATACAGGTCAGTGTATCTCATCGAGATACATACACTGACCTGGGGCCCTACACCACCTCTTTCAGCAGTTTTATTTTGATCTTACTTGTGCGTGGGATAGAGAATGGAGCTAGACGTCCTGTATAGCTCCACTTCTTTCTCGCACTGAAGTAACATCAAAATAATACTGCTTGAAGAGGTCGTGGTTGGCCCCCTGACACTAAATCAAATGATACACAATGGGAACAAATACGCACACATACACTGAAACCCACACACCACACACTCATACAAACACAACACATATAACATACAACACCTGAAATCACCTCTCAAGTCTCCACTCTTTGCAATTCGTACCCCGAGCCCCAAGAAACAGACTATTTATATACTATATATTAACTGTCTAGTTTGGGGTTCACTGGCAAATAATATTTTGTAACATAGGTAAGTATAGGTAATATTTTAAGCTACTCATGTCAACTCACATACTCGTCTCAACTTGGTGTTAACCTGTAAACCTGCTATCTAATTACGCAACACATTTTCAATAAAATTCGAGTGGAATTGATATCATTTAAACTGGAAATTGAAAAATTTGACAGCTTTCGTATTACGTAACTCTAAAATTTTTGATATCAACTGCAGTCTGAATGAGACGCTAAAGAGTGAACGATACGCGTCTAAAAAGGCTATAACTGGAATTACGTAACCATTTTGACAGCGCTGAATTGGTTTAGAATCAACGAGTAATTTGTTTCTTCTGTCAGTTATAATAGAAGGCAATGTACTCCTCGCATTTGATTTTCTTTGTAATATTTTTGAGATTCACTCGTATAATCTCCTTAATTATTACGAAATTATGTAAGTGAACATCGTTTTAATAAATTGTGAATGTGTTTTTGTGTAAAACCTCAATGATAAATCAATAATAGTGATATATTAAAATAATATCGAAGCGGTCGATAAATTAATAATATTGTGAAAATTATCCGCCCATAAGACGACCCACTGACCAAGTTCTCTTCTGTTACAACCTACTAAAGATATATTATTATGATATTTCAGAAACGAGGTATTATAATGAAAGACGAATTCTTACCTCGTACTGTACCTATCCATTGTACTGAGCATAGAAGACAGTGGATTATGTAAGGAAGGACATCAATGAACATACCACACCACCATCTAAGGTACCTACTTAAGTAATAACAATATTATTTTATTTCTAAGTGTTGAACATTGAATGTGTGTTTAGCACAATGTTTTATTTATTTAAACATACATACGTGATATGGGTGACTACGAAATGCACCATCAAACATAAACTTTCATACATTTAATAAAGTCATTGAACCTAATAATTGTTGTATTCATTGAAGTGTTTAAGGGAGAGGCCAATTAGAATTTATTTTGTGGATGGATGTAATGGATCTTGGAATATACATAATATAGAAGATTTACTTAATTTCTTTTTTTTTTTCAGTGGTCAGGCTCAACTTCATTATTGAGGAAAAGTATAAACTCTCATGCGCTTACAGCAAGAATTAGCAAGCAGTACATACATAATCCATGATGAATTCCACAGGAATACATTAAATTTCACTAATCCATACAATATATTTTCCAATTTCTTTTTGCCCCATGTGTAAATATTTCATAAATGTGAATAAAGGCTATTGTCAGTTATTGTTTGCTTTGTTTACCATAATTTATTTCGCTCTATTTACTGAACCTAATGAAAATACATACATAATATCACTGTTTCTCCGAAGAGTTGGGCAGGGGTTTGCCTGTACACACACATTTCACCAGTTATGTTTAAGTCCCATGTAATAGGGGACGAGCCTATTGCCATCAACCGGGCACTACTAAGAAATTCCAGGTGGAAAAACCCAATAACACTATGCCCAACCCAGGCATCGAACCCAGGACCTCATACTCAGCAGTAGCTCTTGCGACCCCTAGACCAAAGAGACATAATTTTATTAATTGTTGTGTTAATGAAAAAAAAAACTTCAATTCTTACATATTTTATAATAAGTTATTTTTTTTTGTAGTTTACACTGTTATCATTATCAATTAACAAAATAGGAACATACATTTATATTACTGTCATTCAAGACTCAACAGTTTTCTAAAACAACAATTATATTTCAAGAACTATCTTCAGTTTCTAAGTAGCAACGCAGCAGGTGCCTTCATTCATGCTGCCTTCATGTCTTCGTAGGTGAAACTTCCCAGGAACTCTACAGTTTTAAAACAAAATCATATTATTTTCTGCTCAAATAAAGTACTTAAACATTATGGGGTTTATTTATAAACGTTACTTAAAGTTAAGTAATGATTAGCAACTGTATAACCATACATTTTTGACATTTGAACGTCATTTAACTTTAAAGCAATGTTTATAAATAAACCCTGTGGCAAAGTAAAGTAGGCATTCATTGGGCCCATGGCTGGACAAAAGCCATTAGCCTAGTTATTGCTGCTGTTTGTATAATTTCTTCTTAACTTAGGGCTGATTTTTCAATGTCCAGATATTTTGTAATACTAAATTATGTAAACATTAGTTAGGTATACATAAAATATAATTATGATGTAGAAAGTTCGGCCAAGGAAATAAATATTCATAATTTTATTATAAAGTAAGTTGCCTCACTTGATTCTTAACTATGTGACTAAAAGCTTACATTTTCATTCACAGCATTTTTGCCATCTAGCCATCCAACTTCTTTGTTAGGAAATTAAGAAGATTCATGTTGGGTAGTGTTCCATTCATGTATTTTCAGCTCTAGCACCGTCTGTGAAAATATTATGAATATGTTTTGTAGTTAGGTTAGTGGTTACTATAGTTTATTTCAGCATGTAGGTACTTATGTACAAAAATATCAATTAACAATTTCAGTTAGAATGTGAGGTTGACGGACGTAGGGACTCACGTTATTCCTATTTATATTGGGTTACTTACTTGTAGTGATAATCTCGACGTATTTTTCGCTATTGAGCAAAACAGTATTGATTTAATGAGTGAATTTTCCAGTTCATCCGGCTTACACAAGCCACAAGAAAAATGTTCCAAAACTGCCTAACATAGGCCCACGTTTCGTATAGGATATTAAATTAAAATTTGTAAATATAATACAATTTTGTGTTGTTCTCAGTGTTGCCATTTTTTTTCCCCGAGTGCTATAAAAAGAAATAAGATGAGACATTTTTTATAATCCGTTCAACCGATTTTGACTTCTATTGCGTTGGTGACATGACAAATGGCAGCTTCAGTAAACACTTGGTATTGTAACCACTTTTTTGCTTTTAATGTTCAACCGAACACGAAACGGTATATTTAAATGTATAATCTTATTTCAAATAGAGTATAGTATAGTCACAATTTTTTTAATTTTATTTTTCTGTTACTGACATTCGGTCGCTGTTTTGGAGGTCCATTTGAAAATTTGAGATTGAAAATAAAACAAAAGGTCAAAGTATTTTTTTAAACATCATCCAACTTAATCTACAATAATTAATGAAAAAGTTAGTGAAGATGTTTGAATGTTTGTTAGATCTATACATAACAGCAGATTTTTTTTACCCCGGTAGTATTTTCCCGTGAAATATTTTTTAGAAATGACGTCGTTTTGCGATCACTACTCGGGCGAAGCCTCTGATTGGTTTCAACATATTCATCATGGTGAACAGTTTTGCCAAAACAGCGTTCGAATCTGCAGTGGTTTCGGCATTTGAAAGAAATACATCGTAAAATCACTGACACAGGTTTTAGACAAACAACAAAACATGCCATTATCTTGTTATTTTAATATTTTCTCGAGTCAGTTTTAGTAATTGATTGTATTGTTTTCTACAAATTGAATTAAACTAACCACTAGACAAAACCACCAGCCACTAAAAGCAACCCGCAATTTCAAGCAATTTCTTCGCCAGTAGGGGTGTCCAAACCCCCAGGTTTAGTGGAAATCCCACTAAGTTGACAACACTGCTTTTCTACGATTTTGTCATTGGCCACAGATAAAAAAAACCGGGGAAAGGAAACGTTTTGTTACGCATTTCAATTATGGTAGTTTTTGATAGAAAGTGTTTTAAAAAATGGTTTTAAATTTTTCGGCAATCATTGTACATTTTCATCTATAAGCACTAGTAGAGCATCAGTTATAATTAAAATTAAATTAAATTAAAGCACAATAATTTGGAAATTAATCATGCCTATACGGTGGAACAAAACATATAATTTAAAGACGTATAGCCGTTTTATAAGAACAACCCTATTCAATTTCGGTCGATTGGTAAAAAATGTTTATCGTAATTCCAATTATGGCATGCGATTTAAATTGGACTTGGTTTCGATTCGGAATTGATATCAAAAATAAAATGTGTTGCGCAATTAGGCTGCTGGTTACTTACTGTATTACCTGGACACAAACTATTTTCTATTTCTAGATACTAACACTTTTCTCTAAGTTAGATTTGTCCATAAAATCTTTTTCTTAAATTATTCTTAAGAGATTTTTTTTTATGGAACAAATCTATCTCAGAGATATGTATTAATGATTCCAATGATTTTAATCTGTAAATACATACGAGTATTTAGCACTAATTTATTGGACCAAACCAAAAAGTTGCTGCATTTAAAAAAAAAAATGTTCGTTTTATACAAAGAAAGTATCAATACGCACCTATAGAGCGACTACGTCCACACTACTCCGCGCGATGGCCGGGACAGTGGCCAGTGGCAAACAGTGGCAAATTTATGTTGGCGAACACACGATTTCCCGCCCATGCAAAGTCTGCGACGAAACTTGTTTTTATCGCAACCTAGCGCAGCGCCTTTGGGTTATTACTGAGGTTATGTCTATGTAAGATAATATTATTATTGATTTCTCCTAAATTTTAAATGTATTATATTCGTGAACTGCTTTTGACATAAAGGACATGCTTAGAGAAGACAGGCGGAATGGGCTATTATTACTTAATTTGTACAGATGCGAGCAGCTCAACCTACCCGAAACTGTACAGTTTTCCCAATCAAATTTGAACCTTATATTATAGAGATAAAGTTGAAAATCTATTAAAGAAATTTAACAGAATGTAGTAGGTTGATGTGCTGGCGTCTGTACTCAAGTACTTAAATAAATAATTCGAATTGTTTTTAAAATAAAATAAATACTTACATAAATAGTTACCTACTTACACTAATAAATACAATTTAACCTGTGGTCAACAACTTTCTTTTAGTACATAAATAGGTAGGTATTAGTTTTAAGCCATTAGGATAAATTTATTGTATTGTATTTATTGTATTCATTTTAATTAGGTATTGTATATTCAATTCAATAAAATTTCCTCGTTCTTCTTCGTGTTTTCTGTTCCGTGAAAACTATACATCAATCATACGTAGTATCCCTATGTACATGATCAATGCATAGATTTTTTTTCTTTTTAATTATTCAAAATTCAATTTCATTTAAATTGCTACCATCATGGAATCAGTAACTAATAAAGTAGCCACTATTTTAACTCGGGCCATACTCATGCGGCAACATCTTTTATTCAGCAACAATGATTAATATTTTTTGAGTTTTGATGATGAACTTTTACAATACAATGATGAACTTTTTATGAAATAAGTTTTATGAGTAGTGAGTGCCATTATGCATTGATTCCGTACAACAAATCTAAACTTTCAATTTGACAGTCAAGTTGTTATGTCAAATCACTGTCAAATGAAATTGACTTTGACAATTAACATTTTATCTAATATTCCAAGCAAAAGTGAAGGATAAACTTTAATAAAACATAACTAATTGAGGCACTTACGTTTTAAATTGTATTAGAAATCTGCTGCCGGAGTAATGGATCCCGCTCTACTCCGGGAGCGTGAAGCGTTTAAGAAAAAGGCACTTGCTACGCCGAGGTACGTTTTAGGCTTGTGGTGGACACCGTTAGCTCGCGGGCACTGTTCGCGTCGCGCCGTCACGACAGGCGCGTACTTTCTCTCGCTCACACACGCTGGCACCAACTCCCAATTATCAATTTACATCAAGATAACTTTAGAAAAGCTATTGGAAATTATTGCTAACTTTTTATTTCACCTTAGACTGCATTGAGCCATTATGTCACGTACGTTTTAACTTTATAAATGCAGTTTCAATGTTATTTTTTGTTTTTCCGCCTGCTCACTAATTAAGTAATTAAATATCACTATTTATTTAATAAATTTTTCTTTTCCAGTATCGAAAAGAAAAAGAGAGACGACTCTCAATTCAAAGATGACAGCAAGAAAAAATCAAAATCATCAAGCTCGGTCAGTTCTGGACCGAAGCTTGATGCTAACAAGTAAGTCACTAGATTATATTACATAAACACTGTTATGGCTGAAATCATATTATCACAGCTCAGGGCCATTGAAATAGGTACCATGATTGAATGGATTTTTTTTTTTTTTGATTGAATTTGAAAAATTCTCATGGATGTTCTCTTCGCACACTTGGGCCAGGGATCATGAGATCTTATGCACCTTCCATGATCCCCTATTGGAGCCGGCCTGCTTTTGCGGGCCACCTCATGCCCTAACAAGTCATAAAAAATAATTCAAATATGATATTTATAGCTACAAATCAATGTCGGGGAGCTCATCGTATCGTTTTGGTGTGCTCGCTCGCATTGTCAGGCACATGAGAGCACGCCATCAAGAAGGAGATGACCATCCATTGAATCTTGATGAAGTCCTGGATGAAACTAACCAATTGGATGTTGGGAATAAAGTCAAACAGGTTGGAGATTATTTATAAATGCAAATTATTGTGAAGTATTGATGGCATTTAGTTTAAGATAACATTATTTTCCTGTTTTTATCTATAAACTAGCTGACCCAACAGACATCCTGTCCAAATTTCAATAATTCATACTAAATTCCCATAGAGAATGCAGTTTCAGTTTTCCCGACAGTAAAAACCTGATTCGGACTAATTTCATTTTCTACAAACAAAAAAACAACATTTTTACAAATCGGTCCAGCCGTTCTGAAGTTATGCGCTTACCAGCGAACATAATTTATTTTTTTATTATATAAATAGATGTAGAAGCAGCAATAAATACAAAATTTATAATACAAACTTTTTTCAGTGGCTACAAACAGAAGCACTTCAAAACAATCCTAAAATAGAATGCACTCCAGATGGAAAATATATATTTAAGCCTGTGTATAAAATTAAAGATAAGAAGTCATTACTGAGGTAAAATATTGCATTAATATTCAGTCACTAATGTTTTATCACATTATGCAGGGTAAGGTTTTTAAACAGAGAACCACTGAGGCATCCTTAAGGTTACGCTAACCAGTCATTCATCCATACAAACGCAGTATGGTGATTACTCGTCTCATCGTCAAACATACGAGTAATCACCATACGTTCACATGTACGTGTACGTTCTAAACTAAAAATTATATTAATTTGTCTTGTCATTATTTAGCCCTTTAAAGAAGTAGAATTGGAAAAAAATATTGGTTTGGAAGTTATGAGCGTCGAAATCTTTGTGCGTAAATATAATCATAAGTAGTAAAAATGGAAACCGTACAGGGGCCCTATTATGAACTCTTATTTCCAGGCAGTTTACGGCGTAAACAGAACTGCCTTGCAATTTCGTATTATGAACTCGTCAAACAAGCCAGTCAGTGGTCACGTGACACCCTGGCCGGCTTCTGCCCGACTATTGGCTGGAAATACCGTATTATGAACGTTCGTTTGACATTTCTTGACATATTAAAACTGATAATAAGTAACCTCACAATCCAGTCAATTTCCGCTACTTCATAGGAGTTTTTATTGAATGGTTTTGGATATTTTTGGCGAAATTATTCAGAGAAAATATCACGTGTGACGAATATGTACCGTTCGAGTTTCTGGAAACTCCGGAAAGTGGCACTTCTGATCAAAATACCAAAATAACGGTAAAATTGAAAAACTCCTACAATTTTTCAAACTAAAAATAAGTTAGGCTCAGCCGAGGGCGATAACTCTAATCCATTGAACTATAATAATTTCAACAGCCTAATAAATGGTGCACCATGATAATTTCATAATATTACCATGATAGAAAGAAAGAAAGAAAATACATTTATTTGGCACAGACTAAAAGGCACACAAGTAGAAAGAGAAAAAAAAATAAGATAAAAGGAAAGAATACAAAATAAAAAGTGTAAAACTGCGTTGCATGATACCAGCAGGAATGTGTGCCTCGCGGCTATGGTTATAGGTAAATATAACATGTTAAAAACTGGATATTTAGTAAAAACACTCAAAAACACCACACCACCATAACCATTCATTATCCATATTTTTGTTTATACTCTGAAACTAGTAGGTACTTCTTGCGAAGGGACATAATACATTCTGTGTAAAAAGTACTGGGAATTGTTCAATAAAACCATTAAGTAATTTATTCGTCAAAATTTATTTTGTCGGCTCCAAAGTAGGCCCTTTCCCTTGCAATACAGCTACGCCAGTGCTTGACCCAGTCCTCCATACATTTTTGGTAAGCTGATTGAGGTATGGTCTAAAACTCCTTCAGCGAATTTTCTTTTATAGCTTCAATCGACTCGAAACGTCTTCCTCGAAGAGGTAATTTTAGCCTCGGGAACAGGAAAAAGTCAGACGGAGCCATATCATGTGAATACGGCGCTTGGTCGATGACATTTGCTGAATTTTTGGCTAAGAACTCTTGCACAATGATGGCTTTGTGTGATGATGCATCATCATGGTGCAAAATCTATGAATTGTCCACAAGTCGTTCCACAAATCTGGGCCATTTTCAGCGGATATTCTCTCGCAAACGCCTCATAATGCCTAAATAATACTCTATAATCACTGTTTATCCTTCTGGAAAAAAATCGTTGTGCACTACACCGCGGTAATCTAAGAAAACTATCAGCATAACTTTCGTGGTACTTTTTATAGAGAGTATTATACAAACAATACGATAGTATTATTTTATTAATTGCAACAATAAACATTGTCCAAGAATGAAGTTGTCAAATTCCCCGTTGAACATCAAGTGGAATACGTTCGGAAAAGTTATTGTTAGGAAAATATCGCGTTACAATTTACAAACACGGAAAAATTAAATAAAAATTAATTGTATAGCACAATAAACATTGCGTTCATATTTTCACCTACTTTCAGTAACTATATTAAGGTATATTTATTATTTTTATCATAAAATACGTGATCTAAATAAAACCGTAACTTACCGATAAATATTTATTTGTGTTTCTGAACGTTACGGCAGAGAATTTCAAGCCAGCCACAGACAAACTAGCCAGCGTGAAGTCGGTCAGAATTACCGATGTCATAATACGAAATATATCCAGGCAGTGAAATGAATTGCCTGGAACTTGCCTGGTTTTTTAAAAGTTCGTAATAGGCCCCCAGGGATGGGTAAAATTATTCAAAAGTTCAAGTAGGTTTTCCATAATATCTATAAGTACGCCCAAAGGTCTGTTCATGAAATTCTACGCGCTCGTTTTCGTTATAAGTCATCGTCTATTCGATTACGGTATCTTTCACACTTACCGGCGTAATATAACTACATGCCAACAATACACTTTGCCGTTTATAGAGGCACTATGGCTATGCTAATCATTAGTGTTAGTTTTTTTTTTTTTTTTTTTTGGTTTTTACGTTGCCCCACACTAGGAATTTCTCCTGTATCGTGGGTGCGTTTACAAACATTCAAACTCACATACATAAACAGCCAGACCCGGAACAACTACTTTTAGGTCATATAAATATTTGTTCCGTGCGGGAATCGAACCCGCAACACGCAGTACAGCAGTCAATTGCATTAACCACTGCGCCAACCGTGCCGTCATTCTAGTTCTATTGAAATCATTTATTCTAGTTAAATCCTTCTAGAGTTTACAATGCTCTGATTGGTAGATAGTGATGCCTGTTAAAAAATAATAATATTATTACTTTCTCCTTCCAGATTACTAAAACAACAAGATCTCAAAGGTCTTGGAGGCGTATTGTTGGAAGATGTACAAGAGTCTTTGCCTCATTGTGAGAGGGCACTGAAAAGTTTGGCTCAAGAAATTCTGTATATAAATCGTTCTACTGATAAGAAGAAAATATTGTTTTATAATGACAAAACTGCAACACTAGATGTAAGTTGAATATTCAAAGAGAAGCTTTAAATACTCATTGAACTAAAAAGAAAGTCTGATCTAGGGATCAATCTTTAGCATTGTTTCCCGAGTATAAGATAGTAACAACAAAACTATACAAAACATAAAGCCTGTACTACACTACTCGTGTAGTTGATCGAAGTTAAGCGAATACGATAGTGTATAAGGGCACTTCGGTTCGCTTCGTGCAATCTGCGCTCGCCTCGGGCGACTTCCAATCATTGTCGGTTTTTGCGCCCGAGTCAAAGGACTCGAAGCGTATAGTGTGTAGTCACCTACTTCGAACTTCGGTTAACTTGGACGAGTACTTCGTCGAAGCAACATCGCGAGTAGTGGAGTAGCAGTGGCTTAACAAAACCCGACTCTTGAAGTCCAAAGAGTTTATAGTAACTATCTACTCCAAATATAAAGTAGTCTTAGGAACACCTGCGGCCTAATTACGTAACACACAACAGGGATGACATTTTTTTTTAAATGTGTAACATCTTTCCTCTCGCTTTCCTGCAATCTGTGCGAGTGATTTCGTGAAAAACAACGGAAGTGTATAATAGGCGCGCGCTGTTTGATTTGACCAATGACCGCGTACGGTGCTAGAGTTGACCGCCAGAAACGACCTTGACGAGGCCGCCCCATTAATGTTACTTATTACCAAGGTGAGATGTCAGATGTTACACATATGCGATAAGGCGACTACTGTAAAGCTTACTTGTTTTTTTATCAGTCTGTTAAATTATAAAAAAATACTGGACACCAATTTTTTCTTTTTGTACCTAATCAAAAGATACATACATTGAGTTAAAATGTGGCATGACGTCACGCCTTGCTAGATTTTTACTGAATTGTGACGGGTGTATCTAAGTATTTTTTTATTAATATGATAAAGCAAAAAATACGTGTCTAATATTTTTTACTATCTGACTGACGGACGATTTTTTTTTTATTACCCTGACATCTTCCTTATTGCAATGCCTTTCGTTTTGACAATTCAACAAAATTCATTGCGTCCCCCCTGTGCCAAATTTCACCCAAATCCGTTCAGCCGTTTTAGCGTGAAAGCGTAACAAACGAACAAACTCATTTTCGCATTTTTAATTTTAGATAGGATAGGAATTTCCTTCAAAATCTGAAAGATTCTGATTTTAAGTGGGCTACACAATTAGGGTACTTACTGCTCTAAAGAGGTGCCTTAACATTATGCTATGCTTTTTGTCTTCAGGTTGATGAAGAATTCGTAAAATTATGGCGAGCAACTGCAGTCGATGCAATGGATGACGCGAAAATTGAAGAATATTTAGAGAAACAAGGCATCAAATCAATGCAAGACCATGGCCAACGAAAACCAGTGGCACCAAAGCGAAAGAAAGCAGCTCAAAAAAGGAGGCAGTTCAAGAAACCAAGAGACAACGAACATTTGGCTGATGTGCTAGAAACTTACGAAGACAATACTTTGACCCAAAAAGGCGTTTCTATCAAATAAAACTTTAAACAAGACTGTTTTTTTTTTAAATTACATATTTTCTAGAAAAATAGAAGCACTAGGAAAAGCCCTGAAACCCTGCTTTTAGATAGCTTTATCGTTATGTCGTCGGTGTAACGCGAGTAACACGCTGGCGACACGCAGCTGCCCTGCGGCACTCCTACCAGCACGAGGCAGGCACCGAGTAGCGCCTTAAAAGTTCTGTTGGACAGAAAGGATGAGACCACTTTTACAACGCGACGGGGGGCGTCGGAAGTGGCCAACTTGTATATAAGGCCGTCGTGCCACACGCGGTCGATGGCCTTCTCCATGTCGAGGAATACTGCCACCGAGCATTCCTTTTTATCAAGCGCTGTTGTCAAGTGGTGCAGTACCCTCAACAGCTGGAATGTCCCGCCCTGAACCCAAATTGCTCGGGGCGTTGGGCGATGTGGTGTTTTACCCGCTACCGTACGGAACGGCAAGTGGCGCAGTGCTGTGTCGGTGATACCGTCAGCACCGGGAGCCTTTCTGGGCTTCGTCCTTTGGATGGCGCGTCTAACTGCGCCAGGCGAGAAGAAGACAGGGTTCTCGTCGGGAGCTATCGGCGATGCGAAGTAGTCTCCTAGGTGTTGCTCGACCGCTGCGACATGCTCGACGTCGTCGGTCGGGTTAGGGCGGAACTGACGCTCCAGGTTCTCGGTGAAGACCTCCGCCCGGTCCTCAGCTACATACTTAAGCGCCCCGTCGCTGTTGAGTAGAGGGCGCACCGTGGCTGGGGTATTCGACAGTTGGCGGCAAAGACGGTGTACAGACGGCCAACTGTCGACAGCGGCGTCTATTCTTTCTTCCCAGCCCGCAGCAGCGTGGGCCGATAACTCTGCCTGTATCTTCTCCGCGAGACGGTTCAGCTCCTTCTTCATTGTCGGACATCTTGTTTGTTGCCGCTGCTTGCGAAGGCGCCTTTTCACGGCAACCATCGCGCTGATAAGCGCCGGTAGGGGCGGCAATAGCCCTCTTCCTTCCGGTTGTACCGTCGTCGCCGCTTCTATGGCGCTCTGGATGCAAGACGTCATACGCCATACGCCGTTCGGTCTACGTCCGCGGAGGAAACTATAGGCCGAGAAGACGTGGTGGTCTCCATCCTTTCTGTGAACTTAGTCCAGTCCGTTGATCGGCGTGGCGCTAATAACTTCAGTCGGGTCGGCTGTTCCGCTAAGACGACGAGTACAGGTTGGTGGTCAGACTTTAACTTGTCATCGCATCTATCACTTGCTGCGTGATCTAACGGTGTAGCCCTCTGTGGACTACAATGTCATGCACGTCACCGAGTCCGGATAATGAGTGGGCGTCTCCGGGCCGGCCCCGTATACCCGAAGGCTTCCGCGTCCGAGAAGAGTTGCCGGCCGTCGTTGTTTGTGTTCGCTGTGTTCCACGCCGGGTGCTTACAGTTAAGGTCACCGGCAAGGATGGTTGCGTTGCTATGCGCGCTAATTAGCGCCCGCAGCTCAGCCGTAACTAGGCGAGACGCGGGCGGCTTGTAGCACTCATAGATGTTGATGTCCTCGCCGGCGACATACAGCTGTACACCCAGGGCGTAGACGCTTGTCAACGACGGCAAAGAGAGCTCCTGATGGACGACTCTCCGCCTCACTAGTATCACCAGATCGACCAGAGGTGAGCCGACCTTTCATCCTTGCGGTAGACGTGGTAGCCCGGGAACCTAACCCTATCTTCGGTTCCCAGGTGCGTCTCGCTGATTAGAGCCACGTCGATGTTTTGTTCCCGAATGGCGCAGGGAGGCGACCTTATCCCTAAGGCCGCGGGCATTCCAGTGCACGATCCTCAACGGCCTAGCCATCACAGAGCGACAGCAAAGTGGCCAGACCGTCGAGGATGACCGCCTCAATATCTCAGCCCTGACTTATGGCTCTGATTAAGTCCATCAGAAGCTTTATCGCGCAGGTTGTGTAGGTAATCCTTGTTTTGTTGCGCGCTATTTTGCGCGTTAGGGGCGCCACCACTCGTCGCCGCAGGGAAACCTCCCTGCGTTGTGATTGGCCGCTGTGCCGTCATGGCTTCGGCTGCGACGGTGGTGGTGCGACGCGACTTTTGGGCGAACCTATTAGTTCCTACGTTCTGCCGCTGCGCCGCCGTCTTGGCGCCATTAGTAGCTTAGTATCGTATGCCAGGGGCCACGGTATCTCTTTCGGACTTTCCCGCAACCCCGGCAAGCATCGGTCCCAACGGACTCCTTCACCCGCTGACATCTCTTTGAGGTGCGCGTGGAACACAACGCGCCGTCGACCCGGGCCTGTACTTACCGGACGGCGAGCTACCCATTACTCACCGAACGCAAGCCCGCGCCTACGGTGGCCGGGAATCGGCAATAGGCATGATGACTGATTTTGAAAAACTTTTCTATAATATTCTAAAGTGTCTACTATTTCCAAAAAATATATTATTTGTGCAGGAAAAAAGATAAAGTAGAAAAAAAAATATAATAAAATTTGAAGTTTAAAATTCGCTCCAAAGCGATCACCGGTGTCATGGCGTCTGCTTGTGGCGTAAGCCACTCTTTAAAAAGGAAAAAAATGTGACATGAATAACTATAGGCCAGTGGCGCTGATACCAATCATGTCAAAAATCTTTGAGAAAATTATGCTGATAAGGCTTCAAAATTTTACATTTCATTGGCATGTTTCAATTTGACCAAAATTGTCACCCAAGAAGCTATAGATGATGGCTTACCAACTGCTGCGATTTTCCTAGACATGAGTAAGGCATTTGATTTAGTGGACCACAATCTATATGACAGAAAACAATGTGTGGAAATCTCTAAAATACACAATAACAAAAAGATGTTACATAGAAGTGACTATCAAATAAATAATTTTGGAGTGCAACAGGGCAGTGTATTGGGACCTTTCTTATTCCTCATAAACAGGGTGTGGCGTAAATAGTGGTCCACCGTTAAGAATTCAATGAACCAGATAATTAACAATAACAATTAATATTTTTAACCATTTTTACCCAAGGGTTCCGTAAATATTTCCTTTTTGTCTTATTTACGAAATGTCTACCTCTTATTAATAATTTGGTTGTAGTTTCAACAAAAATCTTTTTTTTTTTTAAATTTAGATTATTGTTAATTAATTACTGCTGAATAATAGAGCTATCATATTTTTTTTTTAACGTAAATTCAGATCTTTTCATGAAAAAGTTGGTTCTTCTCTAATTTTAACCCTAATTATTAACACACCATCCTAGTTCAAGAGCGATTTTTGTAAAAAAAAAACGTACTACACTACCAGTGCCCATTCATTTAATAATATTCCTACTAAATACCGATTTCAAATGGTATCTCTTTATCGAGTTGAGCTGCACGATAACTGACAAATGCGTGCACTGACTGGACAGGTCTTCTCAATCTGAATGGTTATTTCCTCAAAAGACAATTTCAGACATCAATCTTCATCGTCTTCACATGATCTGACCAAGATTATGTCTGGACTTTAAAAGAGACTGTGACCTCTGAGTTTGTTTCGGCCTTTTTTCTCAGAGTAGTCAGATAGGAAACGCCGACCTCATCTAGTTTTTAAAATATGATTGACGTGTAAAAGTGTTTGTACAAACCTACTTGCAGAAATAAATCATTTATCATTTATCAGATCATATTATTTAACAAAAAGATTAATAATTTTAATTGAAAAACAAGATTTTCATTAAATTTCTTTTTTTATCTTTATTGCTTTAATACTTACGATATTTGCAAAAAGCACTAGTGTCAGTGCACATTAGTTAAAAAACAAAAAAAACTACTATTGCAGAGCTAACCAGACCTAACTTGTTACTTTAGGTATTTGAACAAAGAATTAAAAAAAAAACAATAACTTTATTTATCATTTATTATTCATCTTTGTCATAATTACAGTCAATTTACAAAAAATTAAACGAACTGTTCAAAATGGCCGTCATTTGCAGTTATACACGCTCTGCAACTTCGAATAAACGACCGTTTAAGTCGTCGGGCAAACTCGCTTTTGCTGATTTCTCTATCCCTAGCTGCTGCCTGGATTCTAGTCCTCAAATGGTCAATACTTGTGATTTCTTTAATGTAGACTTTTTCTTTTAGGCAACCCCAATAAAATAAATCTAGGGGATTAGGTCTGGCGAGCGTGGTGGCCACAATATTGGACCCAAGCGCCCTATCCACCTATTTGGATACGCTGTATCAAGAGTACAACAGCAAAGTGAGCAGGACAACCATCGTTCTGGAACGTTCTGGAACAATGGTTGTCTTCTTGGACTTCAGGAACGACACCTTCCAGAAGCAAGGGCAAGTCAATCCGCAAAAAACTGCATTTAAGGTTTCTGGCAGCTCGTGTGGACCGATTATCTGTCCGTTAATGATTCCGGTCCAAAAGTTTATTTTAAATTGATACTGTGATCTGTCTTGCCTTATGAGATGCGGGTTTTCTAGCTGCCAGTTATGCAAATTGTGTTGATTTAAATATCCATCTTTTCTGCTGGATGACTCGTCGCTCCATAGTATTGATAGTGATTGATAGTGGTATGGGTACAGTTCATGTCTTTGAGTATTCGATGCACAGATCTAGTTGATATGCCAATTCTGCGACTTACGACACGAACCGATGTTGAAGGATCTTCTGTAACTAAATTCATTAGTTATTCATCGTTGTGTCGTCGCGGTCGTCCTTCACTTGCACCGCCTACGCCTGTGCCAGGTATCCTTTCCTCGGTGTATGCGTTATGCACTCTCCCAAAAACTCGGTGGTCTGGATGTCTTCGATCGGGATATCTCTCCCGATAAAGTCGAGCTGCTTCTCTACCGACACCTCTACATTCACCATAAATAAAATGCATGTCAGCATATTCGCGCGGTGTGTACGGAGGCATTTTACAGTCCAAATCGTTGAGCAAGCCAAAGTCACCAGTACACGTAGGCAAATTAAACAGAGTCTGGGGTCAGGCAGGGGTAAAGAAATGGCGGAGGTAAACACAGGCAGAATAAAAACGAAATGCATACGACGCACGACACGAGTGACGAGATCGTACTAAATCATTTCGAGATATCTGGAGATTTTAACGTTAGTAGTGAAACTCCTATTAAGCGTAACTCGATTGCGAGAGCTTCAACGGGTTTTGTTAACAAACATGTCTCAAGTAAAAAAATGGTCGGGGTTTTTTTACCTGACATGTTTGTGCTTCAACAAAAATCACATTTGAAATTTAAAAAGTTACATTGTATCCGTTTTTTTAAAGTTTTAATACGTTAGTAATAACGCAATAAAGTTTAAAAAAGTAGTTAAATGTGTAGCGGTTACACCGCCACATACGAACTACGCATCAAAGAGATGACGTCACACAAATCCTGCATCGCGCAATTAGAGTTTACCGCGCGAACGACATATATAAGACTATCCGACATCAACAGTCGGGCAGTCGGCCCGCCAGACACAACACCCGTCTGGTTGGAGGAGCCTCCCTTTTCTATGGTGGATGAGTGAACTTTACACCCTGTTCTTCATGCCCCTAAATTGGTAACCCCGAGTATGAACGTCAACGCAGCCTTCGTGCAACTACTTCAGCGTGACGTCATCATCATCATCA
Organism: Xanthia togata; assembly: GCA_963853775.1. Taxonomy (NCBI): domain Eukaryota; kingdom Metazoa; phylum Arthropoda; class Insecta; order Lepidoptera; family Noctuidae; genus Xanthia; species Xanthia togata. Next base: position 8,522,394 of record OY970788.1, on the reverse strand, counting down.
CTCCCGCAAGCTTTCGTAAGGCGAGTCACACAGACAGCCAGCACCCACGGCTTCAACGGGTATCCTGACCACCAGTATGCAGCGAACGCGCATTCCTGGTCATCAACCTCAGCCTCATCAGCAACCTTGGCACAGCATCTGCACTTTCGACCGGTCTCACAAGCAGAGCTCATTCTACCCTCTCCTGGTCGACGCTAGCAGTCAGCCACAACCCGGCGCTATACCACATCCAACTCACTGGATCGTGACGCAGCGCCACCCCGACTCACTGGGGAATCACCGCAGACAGTTCCGACTCACCGTGAACTATGCGGCACCCGGTTCCGACTCACTGGAACCTCCACTGGCACTGTGAAGCATCGCAAGATACAAGACTCAGCCCACTATCAACCTCCGGTCTTCGGAGGGGAGTGATGTAGCGGTTACACCGCCACATACGAACTACGCATCAAAGACATGACGTCACACAAATCCTGCATCGCTCAATTACAATACTATTTTGAAATCGGTAGTTAGTACTTAGGATATTATTAAATGAATGGGCACTGACAGTGTGATACGTTTTTTTTTTTACAAAAATCTTTCTTGAACTTGGATGGTGTGTTAAAAATTAGGGTTAAAATTAGAGAAGAACCAGCTTTTTCTTCGAAAGATCTGAATTTACATAAAAAATCATAATTTATCATGATAGCTCTAGTATTCAGCAGTCATTAACAGAAATCAAAATGAAAAAATAATGTTTTTTGTTGAAACTGTTGAGAGGTCTGAATAGCGAGTGTATTGTTAATCGGAATCCACAAAGGTTAGTAAGTGGATGCAGGCAGCACGTGGTAACAGGTGGTAAGATACTCGGAGTCAACCGAAATGAAACGAAGAGCACGTTAGTGGTACATACAATTATTCCTATTTATTCTCAAGATAAATAGTAGTAATTCTATAGTAATTTAAGGATATTATAATTACATAGGCTATCCATGCCGGGAGTCCAAAACGAGAAGAAAGAGAAACGTCAGTGTCAAAAAAGTAACTTGACACTCCGCAACAGTGTTGCCGTTCATCAACACCATGATATTGATGGATTATACAATGTTACCACATTCTAACATTACCCCTTAATCCATGCAACATCATGTCACACTATAATAACACAATATCGGAAAAACATGCTTAAATACCTACACTAGAGCTCTACATTCAAAATCAGAATTAACTCTAGAACTCCATAAAATTAACAAATTGCTCTATGGCTCTACAATTTTTCTTATAATTTATAGAAGTCAAGTGAGTACTCTACAACTCTCTATTAATATAAGGTAAGTACCCACTCTACCAACTTTTACAACATAGTCAATAGATAATATCAACATCTTAGCAAAAATAAGCAGGTATTATTTATAAACAGATTTATCAACATAGTCCGTCAAATAGTATTATTATCACAACAACATATTAAATAATAAGTCAGACTTTTACATTCATATCTTTTACGAATCTATCATGTTTTACAGCACATAAAGGCTTTGTAAGCACATCTGCAATCATACAATCTGTCTGCAAATACTTAACTGTTACAGAGTCATTTTGAACAAAGTCTTTTACAAAATGGTATCTGATGTCAATATGCTTAGTGCGTTTATGACAATATTCTTTAACTTGTAACAATTTTTGAGCAGACTGGTTATCATTAAATATTGTTACATTATATTCTTTAGGTATGATCTCCATCATGAAGTTTCTTATAAAACAAATATCTTTACATACATCTGTTATTGCTAAATATTCAGCTTCAGTACTGGATAGTGCTACGCAACGTTGTTTACGTGATTCCCAATTAATTACATTATTCCCAAATTTTACAACAAACCCAGTATATGATCTTCTATCATTTGGGTCATTGGCCCAGTCAGCATCTGCAAAAGCAGTCAAATTCAATTTACTCCCTTTATAGTAATATAAAGAATAGTTAATTGTCCCTGCTAAATATCGCAATATTCTTTTAGCTGCCTGCCAATGTGTCACATCAAAACAGTTGTTAAACTGACTCAGTTGGCTACAAGCGTATGAGATGTCAGGTCTAGTACATACAGATAAATACATAAGACATCCCATAAGCTGCCTATAGTTATATTGATCATCACATAAATTAGTGTCTCCCCTAACTAATTTACAATTGGTAGGCATAGGGGTCTTTACAGTTTTACAATTTTCCATACCGAAGCGCTGTAATAGTCTCTTTATGTATTCAGACTGGCTTAGCTTCATAATACCTTTTGCTCGATTTCTATCAATATTTATTCCTAAACAGTTTTTCAAACTTCCCAAGTTTCTGACATTGAAATTATCATCAAGCAAAGGAAACAGCTCATTATTTTTAGTACCGTAAAACACATAAAAATCATCCACATACAATGCAACAATTATTATGTCCTTATTAGAATGCTTTAAATACACACAAGGTTCACACTTACATTGCTTATAGCCATTGCTAGTTAATAAATTATGCACTTTAGCATTCCAAATTCTGCTTGCTTGTTTAAGGCCATAAATGCCTTTTAACAATAAACACACCTTGTTTTCACAATTATTATTACTAAAGCCAGGAGGCTGTTCCATAAATATGGTTTCCTGGAGGTCACCATTTAAAAATGCAGTTGTTACATCTATATGGTCTATACTTAGATTCAGCTCATTTGCAAAAGAAAACAGTATTCTCATGGTGCTATGACGCACAACAGGGGAGAATGTATCGTTGTAATCTACTCCTTTTACTTGGGTAAAACCCCTGGCAACCAATCTTGCTTTAAATTTGTCAAAATTGCCATTTGCATCATACTTTTTCTTGTACACCCATTTACATTTTACTACATTTTCATTATGGGGCCTATCAACTAACTTCCATACATTGTTAGAAAGCAGTGAGTCATACTCACATTGCATTGCAGCCTTCCATTCATGACTATCAGGAGAATTTACAGCTTCCTCAAAAGATTGAGGTTCAAGAAATGGATAATCATGCGCTGTCAAACAGAAGTCTGTTTCGTAATCATTGTACTTTACCGGTAATCTGGATCTGGTACTACGCACAGGACGCTGACTCTCAGCTACCGGGGGTGAAGAATCACCTCCGCCCTTAGCCGACGCCTCGTGTGAAGGCGACACACTCTCGTGGTGCACGCCACACACTGACGAAACAGCAGGGATGCTCTCGTCCTCGCTGCCTGTGCAGTACTCTTCTTCAACATCTGAAAAAACTATTACCTCACCTGTAGTATCATTTAATACAGACCTTTCCTTACCACAACTTGTATGCTGACTAGTATTCATAACATTTTCATTAATTGAATTCAAATTATTAATATTATCACAGACACTTTTGCTAGAATTTATCACATTACTATCATTATTATTACAATTAATTTCATTAATACCATTTGAATTCAAATTATTGACATCACTAGTCAATTCATAATAAATGCAGTCTTTTTCAGTATTGTTATTGTCATTGAAACTATCATAAAATTTATTCTCAATAAATGCAACATTTCTGGACAAAACAACTTTCTTAGGAACTGAAGGGTCCATTAACCTATAACCTTTTGAAGTTTCAGAATATCCAACAAATAAATACCTTTTGCTTTTAGGATCTAATTTACGACGTTTCTTGTCAGGAACAAGAGAGTATGCTATGCAACCAAACACATGAAGGTGACTTAGATCTGGTTTAGATCCGGTCCAAACCTCCTCTGGCGTACGGCCTGAAAGAGCAGCAGTGGGGCACCTATTCTTTAAATAAATGGCAGTCATAACTGCCTCCCCCCAATAGCGCCCACAGAGACCAGCACCTCTCAGCATACATCGAGCCTTCTCCAAAAGTGTCCTATTTAGGCGTTCACTGACGCCGTTCTGACTCGGACAGTATGGTATGGACTTTTGGTGAATTATTCCTTGCTGTTGCAAAAATCTAGATAAACTTTCATTGCAATATTCACCACCACCATCAGACCTAAAAATTTTAATTGGCAACCCTACTTGTTTCTCTACAAGTCTTTTAAAATTAACAAAATGAGACATTACCTCCAATTTGTGCCTCATTAGATACCCAAAAGTCTTCCTGGTGTAGTCATCAGTAAACGTTACTAAGTACTTCGCACCATTCCAGCTGCTCTCAGGTAACGGCCCACACACATCAGAATGGATCAATTCGAGGGATTGGGTAGCTCGCCTTGCCTCTCCAACTGGAAACTGCTTGGCAGCCATCTTTCCCTCTAAACATGGAACACATGACTTCAGATCCTGCACATTGTCAGTCTGAAACAGAACACCAGTTACACTTCCATTCTTTAAAGTACACATACCCTGTATACCAAGGTGGCCAAGCCTCCTGTGCCATATATCAATAGGCACAGTATGAGCAGCATCCTTTGCACTCTGGTCCTCCTGTCTATCACACAGGAGAGAAGAATGCACAATTTGCGAATACCTACCAGATCGACACACCTCAAAGTCTACCCTAAAAAGACCATTATCTTTGGAAGCACAAACAATTGGGTTGCCAGAAATCTTACTGCTATTCTCATGTATGGAACAACCCTGGTCATTAAATAAAATACTAAAGCCCCTTTGTGTAAGACAGCTGACAGACAACAAATTATGAGCAAGTTTAGGTACATATAAAACATTTAATAGTTTCCTTATCACATTTCCAGTCTTAATGTGTATTATTCCTTTACCTAAACATTCTAACTTCTCATCATTTGCGATGCTTATTGAATTATTACAATCTTTTAGCTCTGAAAACGAATTCTTATCATTACACATATGTGCGGAGCACCCAGAGTCAACTAGCCAACTATCTTGTGATTTGGCCATAAATGCTGCAGCCACAAGCGATGTATCTTCTGGTTTCGTCATGTCCTTCTTCATCTTGAAACACTTCGACTTGATGTGACCAATCTTCTTACAATAGTGACAAATAACCTTACTTTTTGGTACTTTTCTATTCTTTGATACATAAGCAGTATCAATGTTTCTGTCACAAAAGTTTTTCTTCCGATAGTCTTCTTGTATCAATCTCGAACGAACCAGCTCACTAGACAATGCGTTTGTGATACATGCTGTCTCCAAATTAGAGACCAAAGCGTCAAACTCCTGGGGCAATCCACTGAGCAGGAGCTCAGCGACCTCTGCATCTTCTATGATTCGGCCTATGTCCGCCAACTGTTGAACTCGTGTCATAATTCCATCAATATAATCAGTCATTGAACTAAACTGACCGTAATCGGTGTGATGCAGCTGCCGCAGTAGTAAAACTCGCCGATAAAGACCTTTATCTTCAAATGCGTTTGCGAGCTTTATCCAAGCATCCTTCGCTTTTACACAATGCCGCACATGTTGTTGACACGCACCTTTCACACTAAGGCATATGCGTGCTAGAGCTCGTTGATCTCGCGATGTGTCTGTCTGACTGTCCTCACCCTCAATACAATTCCATAACCCCTCTAGGGTCAACAACATTTTCATTTGAAATTTCCAAGAATTGTAGTTACCAACGCCTTCCAATTTTTCGACGTGTATACCTCCACCGAGCGAGTACATCGCTGCGCCGGTGCCAGGAACCACTACTCCATTATCAGGTAACGTGTCCACCATGATGACGTGCGACCACGTGCACAATGTGCGCACTCACCCTTGATGTGTAGAAAAACACCACGGCTTGTCTTGCCTTTAATCCACTGAGCCCATAACCTGTTGAGAGGTCTGAATAGCGAGTGTATTGTTAATCGGAATCCACAAAGGTTAGTAAGTGGATGCAGGCAGCACGTGGTAACAGGTGGTAAGATACTCGGAGTCAACCGAAATGAAACGAAGAGCACGTTAGTGGTACATACAATTATTCCTATTTATTCTCAAGATAAATAGTAGTAATTCTATAGTAATTTAAGGATATTATAATTACATAGGCTATCCATGCCGGGAGTCCAAAACGAGAAGAAAGAGAAACGTCAGTGTCAAAAAAGTAACTTGACACTCCGCAACAGTGTTGCCGTTCATCAACACCATGATATTGATGGATTATACAATGTTACCACATTCTAACAGAAACTACAACCGAATTTGTAAAATAAAAAGTAGAAGTAAATAAAAGACAAAAAGGAAATATTTTCGGAACCCTTGGGTAAAAATGGTTAAAAAAATTAATTGTTATAGTTAATTATCTGGTTCATCGAATCCTTAACGGTGGACCACTATTTACGCCACACCCTGAATATTAATGATCTCCCAAATATCACTTGCTATAACATAATCTTGTTTGCTGATGATGAATGACTTCTCCCGCTCTGGGTGGAGCAGGAGGGCGTGTCAGACTCTTACTGACTAAAACCCACCTGTGTTCCTTCTGTGGCCTGTGCAATGCCGGGGGCCACGGTATCCCTTTCGGACTTTCCCGCAACCCCAGCAGATGACACAACCCTCATTGTGAAATGTTTAAATGCAGACACCTATGAACTAGAAATAAACAATATAATACACTGGTTATATTCTAAAAACGTACAAATTAATATGGAGAAAACTAAAATGACCAATTCCAAACCCAAGAACGCCATTGACGTTAAATGTTAAATAACTAGAATGATACTATAATCGAACAAATATTAAATTTCTGGGTATAAGGTTCAGAATTGTGACTGGAAAACACACGTCGATTATGTTTGCGATAAACTTGACAGGGGTCCATATTGGCTCATCTAAAGTTCTTTACCCGAAATTGTTCTTCCTAATGGTTTGTAATCCGAATGATCACTCTTCCTAAAAAAATTCATCCTAAAGTATTCATTCATACTAGTTTGTAGTGCTACCGGCGATATTCATAGCACTCATGTTTGAGAAAATTGTAATTAATATTATCATTAAATGTAAATATATTTAAACTCCTACTGTTTTTTATCATAACGCTTTTATCCCTAAACATAATTACCATAATATACCACTATGAAAAAAATACTTAGAAAAATCTCGCGACCAATTTCGAGGTAGCGGCCGCCGGCCGCTACCGCGGCACCGCTCGCTCGGCTCGCGCGTAGTTGGTCACAGTTCTAACCTAACCTATGGATCGTTATCCCTTTCACATCGTTTTGACGACGAACGGTTAGTCGGAGACAAAAAAACAGCGATACACTTTTAGCCTTATATTTAGGTGTTTTATACGATAGAATCGAGAAAATAAACGATTTGCAAAAATAACAACTTTTTGGCAATTTTTTTTTAAGTCTCGCACCGCAGCACCGTCAAGGCTACACTCCAACCGAAATTCATAAAACACGACTCATTTACGGTTATGTTTATGGCCTGGGAGTTTATACCGCAGTTTTAACCGTACCTAAACCAATAACTATAGAACCGATTCGGTTCTGGCACTTCGCCGGCCGCTGCCGCGGCACGCTCGCTCGGCTCGTGCGTTGTGGTCACAGTTCTAACCTAAACTAAACCAATAATTATGAATAAGACCGATTCGTTTCTGAAACATGACTGAATGACTGGAGCGGGACTCTGGCTTCACTCGCTCGGCTCGTGCGTTATGGTCGCAATTCTAACTTAACTTAAAAAAGATATAGTCTGGCTAACGAAAGTTGGCCCCAGAATATTGGCGGCAAATTTAAAAAATACATGCATGACAACACTAAAATTATACTATGAAAATTGGAATAACCTACTTTGATACTTGGTAATTCATTATTAAAAATATCATAAATATAGTTTTTCAATAAGGACGCTCGAACTTTAGCAGCGCATAGCGGCCATTTCGGTAATGCGATTGCTACCAAATTTGGCATGAATATATATTTTGTCGTGACATTTCACCATGGAACGCTACACGCTTCAACAACGCGTAGAAATTGTGTAAAATTTATTATCAAAACCAGTTTTCTATTCGCCTACGTTCTGTGCGTTGTGTTCAATTTATGGCGTTCATCGTGTGAGTTAACACCGCTCGATTACTTTCTGTGGGGTTACATGAAATCTTTAGTGTACGCAGATAAACCACAGTCAATTGTTGCCCTAAAGGCCAACATAACTCGCGTTCTTCGTGAAATTGACCATTTATGCGAAGACGTCCTCCAAGATTAGTCCACCAGAATACGCCATCTACAGCGGAGTCGCAGTGGCCATTTGGCTGATATTATTTTCCACACATAATGTCATTGAATATTCTTTAAAATGTTATAAAAATTGTAGTAATATCACTTAAACAGGTTGTTTTATTTCATTTCAAAGTTCGAGCGCTCTTAATGAAAAACCCTATATATAGACAGTATAAGAACATTATGTTAGGGAAATAAAGAAACAGAATTTATCTACACATGTATTAATTTTTGATATGTATCAGGTTTGTAACGGGATTTTAAGGATTTATTGATCTGGTATAGGTGTTAATATACAATGTGGATCTGGACTTACGACATTAAATTAAAACAAGCACAGTACTAGTCCATAGAAACATTTTAAAAGACGAAGATTAGTAGTTAATGGAAAATTGAAAAATTGCAATTTTCAAACAAAATAAATAGCAGAATCAACTGCATAAAAAGTAAACACGCTTTATCTACGAAAAGTCACTAACCTGTTGCGCGGCCCGATGCGGGTCGCGGCGGGGGCGGCGCCTGCGCTGCGGTGCGGGGCGTAGGTGGACGTGGCTAGGTAGTTTAGTCGGAGAACAACAAATTAGCGGCATAAACTCACTAAGTTGCGCGTTGTTAATTAAAAGATCACTGATTGAATAATTAATCACATAATATCACATCACAATCAGAATTTACATCAATAGTCAAATTTTTAAATTTTCAAGGTTTCCACCGTTGTTCATTATGCACAAGCGACATCGATACCTAATTAACTAACACTGAACAATAAGTCACACTAAATCGTCTTTAATCACAAATAACAACTATTTTTTTTTTCACAAAATCACGACAATGCGCGCGCGGCTCGTCTCGTAATAAACAAAGTAGCGGTGTACGCTCCTCAAAGGGAGCCGCTGCACTGACTGACACTGACCGAGTCCCGAGACTTTTTGCCGAAAAAATTCCGCTCACACACACACTCGCAATTGTCTATGCACCACTAATGCATAATTTGCGTAAGTAATATTTATTTTTCTTTCTAATTGTAGTATTATTTGTGGGACTGGGCGGGGCGCGTCAGAGTGGAATCGTATGACACCTTTCTCTGTCTCTCAAGCATATTGAGACGTAGAGGATAGAATCGTACGTTTTGCACAGGTTCTTGACCTTACAATGTTTACCTATTATTACGGACTCAGATCTACATCATGTTGAAAAATAAGAAAATGAAAAATAATTTCCTGTGGCTAAAGTATTCATTGGATTTGATTGATTTTTTGTATACGGGTAAAGAACATGACACTCTTTACGTGGTTTTAAGAAATGTCAAGCGTCCTGCTCCACGTAGTATGAGGTAAATATGAGCGGAATCCGAAAATAAATAGACAAATAAAATACGATAATATTCCATACTTAGTAACTTAGTTTTATTCATCGTAATCAAAATCAGATTCTAACACTTCAATGCCAAAAGATTCATCACTGTCACTAGTATCGCTGTCTCCAACATTTATAATAAAACTTTCTAAATTTTCTTCTGTTATTTTATCACGTTCTTTATATTTATTTTCAACATGTATTACATGATCAGTAATTTTCTTCCAATCCTGTGAACTTAGTTTTCAAATGAATCTTTAATTATTTCTTCTAATGCAGCTGTAGTAACTGCAATATTTTTGCTAGCCACTTTACGTTTTGCCAAACTCCACACAAGCTCGATCGCATTTAAATCACAATGGTAGGGTGGAAGTCTCAACACCTCATGACCACATTGATTTAAAATTTCATCAGCTTCATATATTGGATTAGGCGTATTTCGTTTTACAATACACAACAGCTCTGCTTTCGTGTGGTAGTCCTCATATTGAATTCCATTATCACGAAGCCACTCTCTTATATTACTTTTACGTGTTTGTGTGTTCGGAACCTTATTTATAATTACCGAATGGTAACTAGCATTATCCATTATGATTACACTTGGTTCTTCCAAATTTGGTATAAGTTTTTCTTTAAGCCATTTATTAAAATTTTCAGCATTCATGTCATGGTGATAATCAGCATTTTTTGATTTAGTACTAAACACTAACAAAGAGTTTGGTACGGGGCCTTTCCCTGATCCAGCATGAACTATAATGTACCTTTTCCCGGTCGAAACATTTTCAATTGCACCACTAGTTGAAGGACCTTGCCATGACTTCTTAGGCTTGTAGTTTCTATGGACATAAGTCTCATCTAAATAAATGATTGGCTTGCCTTCTGCACGTTTTCCTGCTATAGTTCTTAAAAATCTATGTCTCCAAGCAGCTAAGTCATAGCGTTCTATTAATACAGAACGCTCATTTTTATTATTTTTAAATTCATAGCCATTGGCTAATAACAAGCGGCGCAGAGTTTCTCTGCATCCGTTAAAATCAATACTTTCTTTTAACTCCACCAACAGTGTCCTCAGTGTAGGAACTTGTTTTTTAACAATATAAAATTCGTTTATCTTGTTACGCATAGCATCTATGTCAAAGTTATCTAGGTTAGACACAGTATGTTTCCGTGGGCGATTCTTCCCCGGGGTACTCCAGACACCTTCATTTACTGCACCTTCCCTTTTTACTCTCTTTAGTGTTCTGACACTCACTTCTGCAAAGAAGATATACAAAATATGTAATTAATTCTTGGTTTACGTAAATGCAAAGGTTTTTTTCGGCATAATTTCAAAACACCAGTGTATAGTAAAAACTTACCAGTCATTGAAGTTATTTCTTCTAAGTACTGATTCTGGGTTATTATGCTATCTTTCTGCTCTAATTCAGTGAGATTTTTAATAGTTCTTACTATTTCATCAACTCTTTCGACATCTTGCAGATTCTCTGTTAAAGAAAGTTAATCGTTTTAAAATTACCATTGTATGTATTTTAATTGTTTTTTTTTCCTCTGTTATATATCGTTTTGTATGTACAATAAAGCAAATAATAAATTACCAACAAAAATACAGCAAAAATTCATTATGAGTATATACGTAAAACATAGGTGATGTTATTAAAATGAATACGTTGACTGATGCGATGTACGAATGAATATAATTAGTTTTATTCAATACGAAAAAGCGAAAGTAACTTATTTGTAAGGATACGTAAATTATAAATCAAAATTTTATTAAGACGACTGGATAGGTAGGTGTTCAAAGTATCAAAATAATATTGTCTACTAACCTATGAAATTCAACACCACACGTAGACAATCTTGTTTTTGTTTAAACGCGGCATCACGCTGTTGTTGTTTTTCGTTGAACTTGCCAATCATGCAAAACAACATCTTTCGTACACCACTTTTGATAGATTTGTTCATTTTAAACCGTAATTAGAATCACAATTTACACAAACGCATACAATTTGACACCAGAGATACCGAACGACAACCTTGTCAAATTGACGTTGACGTTCATACAGAGTTGCTATATAAAAAGTTCGCAAATAATTCCAAGGCCTACTTTCGTTAGCCAGACTCTAGCGATATTTTTTCCACACTTTAACCGACTTTAGTGCACATAACTGACAAAATAAAATGTGTCTACTGAAAAAATAAGTAATTTTTAATGATATTACAATCATCACATGTACCTAATATGTACAATGTACAATATGTACATGTAGATTATCCACTTTCTTCGTCATTCTTTTTTAAAACGTTCCCCACACTAGTACTTAATTACTTTTGTAGCTAATGTGGATGCGTATACAAATTCAAATCTCACCTGCATTTTTCTGTGGGGGAATCGAATTCGAAAAAATAATTCCAAGGCCTACTTTCGTTAGCCAGACTCTATGACTTTGAATAATAGTGTAAAAGATGGTTACGTTGAGAAAATATAGGAAAACAAATAAAAGTATAATAGATGTTTATTGCTATTGACATTATGAAGTTGAATGCTTCGAAATTCACTAGGCAGCGACTCCGTTGGTAGCACGATGATCTTCTTCGTACGAGTAGGTCGCCGCAGGACATGGCCGCTGCTGATGGTGACGTCCACAACTCGAACTTCCCCGTCGGCGCCTGGATACAGCTGGCTGATGCGACATCGTGGCCAGGTGTTGCGAGGTAGGTTGCCGTCGTAAATGATAACGAGGTCACCGACCTTGGGCTGGACTCCGGTGCTGGTAGGCTCTCGCCGGTGTTGTAGTAGGGGCATGTACTCCCTGACCCACCTTCTCCAGAAGATGTCCGCCAGAGCTTGCGCTCTTTTCCATTGCTGGCGGGCTGTCACGTAGGAAATGCAAACCGGCTTAACCGAAAACCTAAAAACCGGTTCTCGGCATATTTTTAATTATTTTAAAATCTGGGTTTTTTATTCGTTTCCGGTTTTTCGAGTTTTTTTATTATTTTCAAATGGCGACACGTTGGGTGCTGTCATTTCAAAATAATTGACCACGTGTCAGTCAAAACTATGAATTTGTGTCGGCCATTTTGTTTTACCAAACGTTGCCAACGGTTGCTAGTGAAAAGAAGTTTGTTTATTGTAGCATTGGTAATTTGGTAACAACTGTTTTCAATAGTTGACTGAAGGTGTTTAGTGAATTTTTCGTGCAGTTCAGTTATTTTTGTAAGTATTTGATATTTATGTACTCGTACTTAGGTTAGGTGCTATTTTTAAATGTTAAGCTATTCACACAGTGTGCCACACCATGTTTTATATTATAAATGCGAAAGTTTGATTGTTAGCATATTTGTTTAGAAACGGCTAGAATCTAGATAGATTTGGATGAAATTTGGAATAGATATGTCTAGGCTACCTACATAGCCTACTTTTGAACCCGCAAAAATCATGTTCCAGTCTCAGGCAGACGGTAGTAGTTAATTTATAAGCCAACGGTTTTGTAATGATTGGCATAGGCCGTCTGCTAATAACATACGAAACTGATTTGCCTTTGTTTCCTCTTACCTAACTTTAACAGTATGCCCAGGAAGTGCCTGGAACAGCTGGAACAGCCTGGCACGTTATATTTTTTTTTCTCAGAGTCCAGTATAGTTCTTGTTAATTTCATAATTAAACAGATCAAGTTAATGTTCTTGCTTGTCGCTTTCAGATGACTATGGACGACTTTGTAGAAAACATCAGAAAAACTGAGGATAAAAACAGCGTGTGGGGTTTATTATATTATATAGGATATTAAGTTAATTGTTTATAAAGAATATCTGTTGATTTATTCATCTAGGTTTAAGGGATGACTTTTTTAGATTTTTATTTTAAAGTGATTATTTCTAGTGATTAATTAGAACAAAGTAGTAACCTGATTGCAATTATTATTGATCTCTTTAAAATACATATTTCTTCGTTATTTTATTTAAAGGTTTCGAACGCTATTGACACTGATAATATATTTTCATTTTTAAAGTTAGAATTTATAATTAAACAGTTCATAATATGGTAAACTGCCTCGTTGGTCTAGTGGTCGCAAGCACTACTGCTGAACATGAGGTCCTGGGTTCGATTCCCAGGTCAGGCAAAGTGTTATTGGGTTTTTCTTTCTAGGATTTCTCAGTAGCAGCCTGGGGTCTGGATTTGTGCCCGGTTGATGGCAATAGGCTCGCCCCCTATTACATGGGACTTAAACATAACTAGCGAAATGTGGGTGTACTATAGGTACACCTCTGCCCAACCCTTCGGGGAAACAAGGCGTGATGTTATGTTATGTTATGTGTGTTATGTAATATGGTTAAATGATGGTTTTGTATTTTATAATACTTTACATTCATGCGTGATAGTTAGAATTACTTAATTGTTTCGTTGATCTTTTCAATACTCTTGATTAATATTGTACCTACTTAGCTGAAGCACAAAAAGCAAATAAACCTTTGACTTAAACAAATTTCTGCATTTTCATTGAGATTTTGAATATGTATTTCGTTTAAATAGACACGTTTCTATTTCATTATTGAACATTATTCAAGATTTAGGCGGCCTGAATTTCACAAGCAGTTTAAAACTATCACATAGACAAGCAACAAAAAAACCGGTTTAACCGAAACCAGAAAAAAAAAACGTATTTTCATTTTGGCCCGTTTTGCATTCCCTACGTGTCACGTCTTTCTCCTCGAAGTGGCCTGGTACTGGTACATGCGAGTTGGGCCCAATGAGTATGAGGTTCGGTGTCAGCGCCTCTGGTTCATGCGGGTCCACCTAGACATGGGTGAGAGGTCGCGAGTTTACAGTGTTCTCGACCTCTGTTAGCAGTGTCACCAATGTCTCGTCGCTAGGGTATTTTTCGTTTACCGTGACCTTGCTCCTTTTACGGAACGTAGCATACGTTCCCACGTTCCTCCCATGAATGGGCTCGCTGGAGGGAATTATCTCCAGGCGATGTGACAACATGTGGTTTCATGTTCTAGCGCTTCGAGTGCCGCCGCGCCGAGCTCCTTATCGGCTGCTTTGAAGCACGTAGCGTTGTCGCTCCACAGCTCCTTCGGGCAGCCTCTTCTTGACATAAATCTTGTCAGAGCCGAGTCAGATACCGCTGAGTCAGCACTTAATGAGTGTGCAACTTCGATGTGTATTGCTCTCGAAGTCATACACGTAAAGAGGGCTCCGTACCTCTTCTCATGGTGGCGTCCGACTGTCACTTCTATGGGACCGAAGTAGTCGAGGCCCGTGAAGGTGAACGGACGTGCGTGGTGTGCGAGGCGTGCCGGCGGTAAGTCTCCTGTGAGAGGGTTCGCTGGCTTCATTTTTCTTATGCGGCAGGGCAAACAGCTTTTCACTATTTTTCTTACTGCGGGAAGTATTTTCGAGATCCACAGTCGCTGTCCTAGTTCGTTTACGACCATTTCCACGCCGCCATGATATAGGCTCTCATGTACATATAATATGTACAGCTTTGTGTAGGTCTGTTTGCCGTCCAATATAGGAGGGTTGGACGTATCTTCTGCTATATATCTCTTGTGCTGCGGTCACTCTTCCTCGTAGGCGCACTATGTCTGCAGTGTCGATGTATTCATATTCATATTCATTTATTGCATTTCATGTTGTTTACAGGTTGTTACATTATGATAGTTCCAAACAATGAACCCTGCTAGGGCACAGCAATGTATAGGCGACAGGTTTTAATTAATTTAACATGCTATCATTATTAATTATTAATACAATTTGTTGTTATAGATTAATTTAAAAATTATTAATTATTATCATACATTATGTCATTCTTACAAACTAAATAAATAAATTATCATTTTCTGACTGATGTCTTGTAGAGTACCTAGCTATGTATGTGTAATGTGTTCGAGTCGATAGTAATTTATTTATTTCTCAGTTAAAAATTCTTTTAGGCTATAATATGATTTTAAGTTTAAGTAATTTTGTAGGTCATTTTTGAATTTGTTGTCGTACTCTGTATCCTTAACTGAATTCGGGAGTTTATTATAGATTTTAACGCACATGGCCAGAGGCCCAGAACGAAACATAGCTAGTCTTGAAGTTGGTATCGCTAATTCGTTTAGATATCGGTTTCTAAGACTGCGTTGCTGTGGGCGTTGCTGTTTTGCTAGCGGAAAAAACGATGGGTATTTTCTCACAAATTTACTAGCTTCTAGGATATAAATACCTGTTAGCGTAAGAATTTTATGTTCTATAAAGTATTGTTTGCAACTTTCCGTACGTTCTATATTTACTAGGATTCGAACGCATTTTTTTTGTAAAATAAATAGTCGCTCTATATCTACACTATTTCCCCACAATATAATTCCATAGTTTAGCCACGAATATGCGTATGCGTAGTAGGCTGAAAGAGCTGTTTTGAAGTCGGTTGCTTTTTTTAGTTCTCTTAAGGCGTATGTAAAGCTAGCCAATTTATTTGATAGGGTTTGTATATGACCTTTCCAGTTTATATTTGTATCGACAGTCAGGCCTAGCAGTGAAAAGTCGTTTACACATTGTAATTTTGTATTATTATATGAGAAGTCGATATCTACCTTTTCTTTCTGATATGGTCTATATTGCATCAGCTTCGTCTTCGAGAAATTTATTTCTAAATTATGGTCTTTCAACCATGCCACTATATTAGTAAGAATGTCATTTATGATTTCATTTAGGGTCCCGTTAATATCATAAGGAAAAATTATTGAAATGTCGTCAGCAAATAGGACGCTGTATGAATTTATTTCTTTAGGGAGGTTATTTATATATATTAGGAACAATAGGCACCCTAAAACACTACCTTGAGGAATTGACATGGTTACTTTTGCTCTATCAGATTTAACACGCGATATCTGGCCAGTCTGTGCATCTTTATAATCTACTTCTACATATTGTTCCCGATTTTCTAAGTAAGAGCAAAACCATTTGTAGGCTGTGCCCCTGACACCTATTTCATATAGTTTATTTAGAAGGATCTTGTAAGACACTCTATCGTAGGCTTTGCTCATGTCTAGTAAAATCCCTACTGCGTGTTTGTTATTATTTATTATATTTAATGCTTCTTGTATGTATTTGAATATTGCCAGTGTAGTAGATTTATTTTTCCTAAAACCATTTTGACTATCGTTGAAGATTTTGTACTTTTCACAAAATGAGTAAAGTCGTTTTGACATTGCTGTCTCAAAAATTTTCGCGAATGTAGGTAATGCGGCTATAGGCCGAAAATTATTTGTATCGGTCTGATCTCCCTTTTTATGGATCGGTTTTATTACTGCTACTTTAAGCAGGTCGGGAACACATCCTTCGTCAAGGGACTGATTTATAAGTAGAGTCAGTGGCATTAATAATTCCTCAGCGCATAATTTTATTAGTGTTGGCGGTAGCTCGTCGTGTCCATAGCTTCGTTTATTTTTAAGTTTTTTAATTATAAGTTTTATTTCGTTTGGGTCCACTGGGCTAATGTAAATAGAGTTTTCGCTTTGTGAGGGCCCTGGGCGGCCAGTTGCAGCATTATCTCCGATTGTACTGTCCGATTTGCCAACTGATATGAAATAGTCATTGAAAGCGTTTGCTATGAATTTCGCATTATCTGTAAGGTTATTATTCACGCACAATTGCATATTACCTGTTGTTTTTTTGTTTTGTCTATTTGTACGCTTTTTAATTATTTGCCACATTGTTTTGGTTTTATTTTCAGATTTGTTTATTTTTTTAATATAATTAGTCTTTTGGAGTAGGTTACCGTTTTCTTGAGTATTTTTTCGTATTGTTTGTAATGTTTATGTAGTATATCATTATTGGTTGTAGTTATTAGTGCTTTTAGTAACCTTTTATGTTTACATGCCACTTTTAAACCAGTAGTTAGCCACGTTTTAGGGGGCGTACTTTTAATTCTTATGTTTTTCTTCGGGATGCACTGATCCAACATTTTTTGTAGATGGTTATGGAAGGATATGTAATTTGTGTTAGTGTTTTGATCTGTGTCAATTTTATTACTCCAATCTACTTTCCTTAGTTCAGCTTTGAACGCTTCCATATTTTGTTTATTATAAAGTCTCTTTTGAGTTGTCATTTGTGTCATATTTTTTATTATAGGGTCGTTGGTAGGTATTGAAAGCGTTATTCCTTTATGGTCTGAGAGTCCCAGGTTTAAAACTTCCAAGTCAAATTCATGAATGTGGTTGTTTGTGAATATTAGGTCGATACATGTTGAGCTCGTGGCTGTTACTCGCGTAGGTTCCGTCACTAGCTGTCGGAGGTTGTAGTTAGTCATAAAGTTCAGGAGAGCAAAAGAATGTCTATTTTTTTCTAGAATATTTATGTTAAAATCTCCTCCGATGATTATATCTCTTTGTTTATTCTTTACGTTAAGTTTATGTAAGAGTTTTCCTAGGGAAGTATAAAATATTTCAGTTTCCCTGTTCTTCTGCGGCCAGTAAATAACTATAAGTAAAAGATTAAGTTTAGGTATCTCCACTCCACAGGTTTCAAAAATGCATTCAACTGACATGTCTGCTATGTCATGTCGGACCTTCAATTCAATATTTTCTTTTAAAAATATACAAACACCACCTCCCGTGTGGGTCGCATGTATGTACATGTCGCAGTCGATGTATGTACTGAGATGACTTAGGCGGTCGCTGTTGCCGGGCTCGCCGTTTTTCTTCATACGTTCTATCTCAGTCTTGTAACTCTCTTGCTGACTGGCGCGGACCCACAGCTGTTCAGCTTTGTTAGGTATGCGGTAGGTATTTCTAGGTAGTTACGAGTTTCGTTAGGTATTACCCTTTTCACCGACTTAGGCGTCGCCTTTTTTTTGAACTACGCCAACACGGATCACTTGCTTCGATTATCTTTGTTCTTTTTCTTGTGTCTATGAATTGTAAAACTTGTGCTGTCGACCTTATTAATCGAAGCCACTTTGAGAATCTTTCGATTCTAGGCAGGTGATCTTGTTTGTTCTCTATTTGCTGACACGAATTACATTTTTCTCTTTCTTCTCCCGTGTCGTATTTTACCACGTTTTCGTCTTGTGGCCATTGTGATTCTGGTAACTTCAGGAATGAGGGTCCCTGGTACCATCTATGGGTGGTGACTAAGTTGTCAGGCGTATCTCTCGTTGCGTCGTCGGCCACGTTATCTCTGGAGGGAAGCCACCTCCACTCATTTTTCTTCGTGGTTTCTTCGATCTCCGCCAGACGATGGGCTACAAATTACTTGTAGACGCGTGGTTCTGACCTTATCCATACCAGTGCTGTGCGTGAATCACTCCAGTAGGTTTTGCTCTGGTTTGTAGTCGTGCTCCTCGTAGCACCGTCTGTGCGAGTCGCGCGCCTAATAATGCTGCTTGTAGCTCAAGCCTGCAGGGCTTTTTTTTTTTTTTTTTTTGGGTGGGAAATCATCAAATGACGTCTCCCGCTCTGGGTGGAGCGGGAGGGCGTGTCAGACTCTTACTGACTAAAACCCACCCGTGTTCCTTCTGTTGCCTGTGCAATGCCAGGGGGCCACGGTATCCCTTTCGGACTTTCCCGCAACCCCGGCAGGCAATGGTCTCATCGGACCCCTTCACTCGCTGACACTCTTTGAGGCACGCGTGGAACACAACGCGCCGTCGACCCGGGCCTGGTCCTTACCGGACGGCGAGCTACCCATTGCTCACCGTCCGCAAGCCCGCGCCTACGGTGGCCGGGAATCAGCGATTGATTCCCGACGCCCAGGGCGTCTCCTCCTGCGGCGGCTAGGGGCGTGAGGGCGCGAAATTTGCCTCTCCCTCACGCGTTCCGCCTCCTCCTTTGCGAGCATTACTGCTTCGCAGAAGGAGGTGACGGCCCCCCATGCCCTCTCGCTCCGTACCATGGCCTGGACCAGGGCCGGACGCGAGAGATCCCCGCCACCGATCGCCTCCACGAGGACACGGCGGTGCTCTGCCCAAGCCGGGCATACCTCCACCGTGTCCTCCGGGCGATCCACGCAGTGATGACACCCGGGCGTTTCCTCCCGCCTTATCCGAAACAGGTACCTCCCAATTGACTGAATTGAA
Organism: Xanthia togata; assembly: GCA_963853775.1. Classification (NCBI taxonomy): domain Eukaryota; kingdom Metazoa; phylum Arthropoda; class Insecta; order Lepidoptera; family Noctuidae; genus Xanthia; species Xanthia togata. The sequence goes on along the minus strand of OY970788.1, from coordinate 8,502,836 downwards.
TTGAAATTGTCGCGTGTGTCATGTTAGGCCTGCAGGCCTAACATGACACACGCGACAATTACTCGCTCTCGCGTGAGTAATTTTTATCTATTTCGGTCACTTTCTCGTTTTCTGACAGCTCTTCCATACAAAATAGTCGACTCCTTCTGTCAAAATTGATGTTTTCTCGACAAACCCTAACATGGCACCTTAGTTATCTCGATTTTTGACAATTCAACACGAGATAATCTCCGATTTTTTTATCATTTAGTCGTATTTACTCGTCGTCGATTTTGACGACGAGAAGAGTAGACAAAATTATGGTACAAAAAAAAACTCCAAAATAACATGGCAGTTTCATAATTGGACTTATTTTATTCATCATTTTATTTTACAATATATCATAATGAAAATACTTAGTTTTAAACTACTATTTATATTGGAACGACGTGTTTTATATGGAATTTTTCGTTTTTTTGTATGGAAAATATGAAAAAATATTACCTAAATGTTGAGTGTTAGGGGTTTATGGGTTTCATATCGACGACTACTTAAATGATAAGAATAGTTGGTCGCTGTGATTGGCTCAAGACGATGTTTATGTTCTTTCTCCAGAATTAGCCTACCTACTGACAGGTTATATAAGCTTAGGTAAATTGTTCATTTTATTTGACTTTATATGTCAATTTATTTTAATTTTATTAGTTTTTTGTTGACATTAACTACTCATTAGAATGATTTTCATGAGTTGTATTGCAATATGTGGTTAGCTAGCGACCTCGACAAACTGATCATATTTTATTTTTTTCCTGAAAAACTGGCAGCAAGTTCGTCATGCTCCCTTAGATGTCACTGCTTGCGGTAGCGTCGGGGGTCGGGTTGCCTCCTTCCCTCAAATATGGCGAGGGGGGTAATGGCTGATCTTTGCGTTAAGCTCGTGAACGGGTGCTGCTTGTGGAGACTGGTCGTCTTGCTGATCATGGTTTTGTTATTAGTAATTAACTGTTTATTTATTTTACCTCGATGGTCCTAGTTTATCAATTATAACTCTAGTTACAGCTATATGTAAGCGGGCACGCCCTTTATGCCTGGAGGCTTTATTTTCTTTTTTAGATATTCTTTACGTTTAGTTATTTTTATTTCTGCTTGAGTATAGATCTCGATGTTTTTGGTTGGTATATTGGCGTGTGCTAGCTGTCATATGGCTAATAATTTATAATTTAATGTTTTGTGTTGTGTTATGTAAATTATTTTGCATATGTACTTATTGTATAGAATCATTTTATTTTTCCTAATTGAACAGACAGCTGTGCTGCTGGGGAGTTTGTTGCGCCACTTCTTCTTCCCAGCGAAAGCACTAGGAATGGTCACTCACAGACACAGATTCAACAACTGACATTCAACTTTTTTTTTTAAATCGAATTGAAGATAAAAGTAAAGTTTTGTCGTATTTTTAGCATGTAGAATTTAATAAAGTATCGAGTAAAAATGAGAAAATGGATTGAAACTTCATGGGATAGAATGAAATAGATATATTCCGACGTCACGCCGACGAAAACTCAAAAAGGGACAAAAGTCACTTGAGAACGCCCGGGCCGCAAAAACGCAAAGGGACATTAGTCACTTGAAAACGTTTCAGTGAAACCATTACGTATCAGTTTCACTATCATTTAGTCGTATTTACTCGTCGTCGATTTTGACGACGAGAAGAGTAGAAAAAATTATGGTACAAAAAAAAACTCCAAAATAACATGGCAGTTTCATAATTGGACTTATTTTATTCATCATTTTATTTTACATTATAATATAATGAAAATACTTAGTTTTAAACTACTATTTATATTGGAGCGACGTGTTTTATATGAAATTTTTCGTTTTTTTGTATGGAAAATATGAAAAAATATTACCTAAATGTTGAGTGTTAGGGGTTTATGGGTTTCCATAAAGGGGGTCGAAATTTTCATTATTTTTGCGATAGGACATACCATTTTCGAGATATAAGCAAGAGAAAAGAAAAAAAGACAGTATTGTTTTTGCACCGTCGAGGTGTTGGTGTGAATTTTAGTTTATTTTTTAATCGTTATTTAATACTTAGACAATCAAAATTTTAGGTGAAGAACGTAAAATTCTGAACAGCAAAATTGCCATTTTCACTAAATTTAATAGCTGAGTGCCGTCAAACTAAAATATAGTTAAGTTGTGTCACTTTAGTCTATTTCAGAATGGAAAATCGTCGGTTGACAAGAATAATCAAAATTTTGGTGATTTTTAGTCTAGTTTAGAGGCATTTGTGACAAAAGAATCGGCACCATTGAATTAATTAAACGGAATCTCAAGCCGATGTTGCTATCATAAAAATAATTTGTTTTTAATAACTTGCAACATCGGTTTCTCGTCGCGAGATATAGAAGTGTCAAAGTGCCTTTTTCGAGATATCTCGTCGTTTACGGTCATGTTAGGGATTAGAATGACGTCAGAATCGTAGACAAATTTCGACAAAACGAGATAAAGAGCTTTCTCGCGCTTGTCATGTTAGCCCTGCTGGGCATAGATATGGGCTTGAGGGGCGTGACACGACTTTTAGCGGCTGCTAATGACACGTGTACACCATTCTACGCTCGGCAACGGTCGCGGACGGACGTGCGCTGCGGTGTGTTCCTGATTGTGGAATCCTGATATCGTCGTGCAGAGCGACGAGTGATGTAGTCTAGGACTACCGACCGCTATTAATTGTGTCTTTTTTAAGACACAATTAATAAAGTGTTTCATAATCAGTAGTCAAAAACATTTATCGTCGCGTATTTGGCCCCTTCTGGGTAAAACAACAGTTTCGTGGTCCTCGGTGGATACCATACGGTGCCAACGAAGCCGAGGGGGTGTTGACCCAATCACACCCGCCGAACCCCTTCAGGGCTAGGCAGTCAGTTGGACGGGTCCCAGTGTTCGGCCTTGGGGGGTCTCCTAGTCGGCATTGGTGACAGTTTTCCTTCAACAGCTACACACCTAGTGTCGGTTGGGTGTGTCTACACCCTTCGCACTAGACTTGTAGGACCCCGTTGCACATTAAGATAGGCAACCGGCAAAAAGCAAGCTTAGGGCTCACCCTTAGGCACACAACCTCCCTGCCTAAACCCGGCAGAGAGGGTTTACACATCCCCGGTAGTCCACCCGGGGAGTTAGGCATAGGGAAAGATAGGCATCATTTATTCCCAAATTTAAATTTTTATTTCCCCAGTTAGACATGGAGGGCACTCTGACAGCGTTTATCAAACTCTTTCAGAGAGTCCTCGACGATGACCCCCGGCTCAAAACCAAATGGGGTGGGCAATTCGCTGCTTTACAGCGAACCCTCCCTGGTCCCTCTGACCAAAGCGTCACTACATTTAGTGACGCATTAGACATCCCAGCCCTCGAGCGGGAAAGCCCGCTCAGCTCGTCAGTGTCCATGGATACAGACGAGCCCATCTCCACCGCTTCAAAGCGCCCCGTTTCCCCTTACCTGTCAGATGAAGAGGCAAAATTCTCTTCTTCCTCTTCCTCCCATTCCGACGACGACGGATTCATCCCCGTCCAAGGAAAAGGGATGAAAAGGAAGAATAAGAAGCAGAGCTCCACCCAGGCCAACAAGGTCGTCGCGGTAGAGGACTCTGAGTCGCCCCTCCCTTCCCTAGCCCTACCCGCTACTTGTGCCCCCGCAGCTTCCCCCGCCCCCGCCCCCCGCCCGATTGCGTCAACCTCCGCACAGGTTGCCCCCACCCCACCTACTTCTGGGCCAAAAAAGGTCCCTCCGCCACCACCCGTGTTCGTACAGGACAAGGGGAAGTGGACGGATATTTCAAAGTGGTGTTGCGATCAAAAGATCGCATACACCAGCGCTAGAAACACCCAACAGGGTATTAAAGTCAGCGTCCCTACGTCCCGTGACTATAGGGCATTTACATCTCTGCTGAGAGAGAGACGTGTGTCATACCACTCGTTCTCCCTCCCAGAAGAACGTCAGATCCGCGTTGTAATCAAAAGGATCCCGAAGGAAACCCCCCCTTCGGAAATCCTGGCCGACCTTCAGTCGAAGAACATCCCCGTAGATGAGGTCCACCGTATGCACCGCGGTAAACGCGGTGAGGCATACGATATGATTCTCGTATTTTGCTCCCCGGTAGAGGGTCACCACCCTATCTTCCAAATTAAGTCTTTATGTGTTAGAATGAGTGACAGGCGCTAGTGAAAAATGGAGCTTCTTCTGTATGATTCTTGAAAATAATTACACCATGATGTAGGCAGATAATCTCCACATATATTCATCAAAATATAGATCATTATCTACACTGATTAATCACAAACAATTAAATACAATTCAGGATTGGCCGAGGGAACGGCCATGGTTCAGGGAACAATTTTAAGCAAGTGACAGTGACAGTTGAAAAAACAGTGTTGCTAGGTCACAACAATTTTATAAAACATGTGAGACATTTAGTATTACCATTTTTTAACACGCCCCCTTAAATGGCTCATAATTATTAATACAAACAATCATAAGTATTATTTAAGTCACTGAACATAAAACAAAACACAAAAAAAAAAAACTAAGATATGTAGCATTACATAACATTTAAATCAGTCACAAATTTCTTATGTTTAGTAGCCCCAAGTGGCTTTGTCAATATATCTGCACACATAGCTTCAGTAGGCATATATTTAACTGTTATCAATTTATTTGATATTAAGTCTTTTACATAGTGATAGCGGATATCTATATGTTTCGTCCTTTTATGACTATACTCCTTACATTCCAAAAGCTTGTGTGCGCTTTGATTGTCATTATACAGTGTAGCATTAATGTCATTACAATTTCCAAGAATGTCAATCATGAAATTTTTCATAAAACATATATCTTTACAAGTGTCACTTATTGCTACATACTCTGCCTCAGTGCTCGAGAGCGCTACGCAACGTTGCTTCCGAGACTCCCAATTTATGGTGTGGTCACCTAATTTTATTACAAAGCCTGTGTATGACTTCCTGTCTACAATATTATTTCCCCAGTCAGCATCTGCAAACGCATTAATATGCATGTCTTTACTGTTTTGAAAACATAAACAATAGTCTATAGTTCCTGATAAGTAACGCAGTACACGTTTGGCTGCTAACCAGTGATTTTTGTCAAAACAATTAAAAAATTGTCCTAATTGACTACAGGTATGGGCTATATCCGGCCTAGTACATACAGCTATATACATCAAACTTCCTAAAAGCTCTCTGTAGTTATATTCATCATCCTGTAAACTTTCAGTTTCACACTTACATAATTTAGAATTTAATACCATAGGTGTTGACACAGGTTTACAGTTTTGCATGCTGAAACGTAAAAGCAACTTCTTTATATATTCACATTGATCTAGTTTCAAAACTCTATTTGCTCTATCTCTTGTAACACGCATACCAAGACAGCTAGTCAATGGGCCTAAGTGCTTAATTTTGAAATTACTTATTTATTTATTTATTTAACCATTTATGTACACACAAAAATAAACAGACAAGATTATAAGAACAGAAAAATACGTACAAAGGTGATGCTTATTTCTAATGAAATCTCTTCCAGCATACCTGCGATAGGACAGAGGGTAAAAAGAGATGTAGACACCGTGTGTAAGAGTAGAGAGAAAGTAAAATACATAAAATCAAAACAATTCACTTAATAAAATAAAACAAATTATATGACAATATACTTACGAACATACATACATACATACATACTTCTAAAATAAATAAAATACAACATAAATACCTACGCAACTATGACGAAGTGGAAAGATAGTGTTCTTTCACTCTTCTTTTAAATACTGCAACAGTTTGGCAGTCCCTAATGTCAGGCGGAAGTGAATTCCACAACCGCACCGCGTGCACGGTGAAGGAATAGGAGTAGAAGTCAGTGGAGTGGGTAGGGCACTTAAGCAGGTTTCTAAGATGCGACCTGCAAGGCACATCAGAAGGACGGTCATAGGAAAAGCGCTCCCGCAGATATGAAGGAGTTTTAGGATTATGAAGAAGGTTAAATAGCAGACACAATATCCGAGAGTTCCTGCGAAGTCGAATAGGGAGCCACTTGAGTATCTTGCGGAAGTTAGAGACGTGATCATATTTTTTAAGGTTAAAAACAAAACGAATACATAAATTTTGTAAACGCTCAAGTTTATTTAAAAGCTCCTCGGTGGCATCCAAATAACAGGCATCGGCGTAATCTATAATGGGCTGAATGAGTGTTTGAGCAAGGGAGATTTTTGTGTTCAAGGGCAAGAAGCTCTGGAGGCATTTCAACGAATGGAACGTAAAGTGCACTTTGCGACTGACTTGAGCAACATGGGCAGCCCACGATAAGTACGAGTCCATGGTCACCCCCAGGTTTTTAACTGTATTTGCGTAAACAATCTGAACTCCATTCAGACAAAGAGGAGACAATGACGCAACATCGAGCCTATTCCGCATATACCTGCCGCCGATAATCAAGGCCTGGGATTTACTAGGGTTGATTTGCAGTCCAAAGGACCGCGACCACTCGCCAATCAAATCCAGGTCACTGTTCATGGCAGATACGGCGGTTTCCGCATCTTCCCATACGAAATGATTGTAAATCTGCAGATCGTCGGCATAGAGATGGAAATGAGAAGAGATGACTCTGGAGACAGAGTTAATAAAAATAGAAAAGAGAAGAGGAGAGAGAACGCCACCCTGAGGTACACCTGCGGTAAGAGAGCACCAATCAGAAGAAAACTCATTGAGACGAACCCGCTGCGAGCGGGCCTTAAGATAGGAGTCGAACCAAGAAATAGTGGAAATAGAGAAATTTAAGGATTTAAGGATTCCTAGAAGGATGTCAAAATCAACAGAGTTAAAGGCACTGCTAAAGTCCAGAAGTACAAGAAGGGTGAGAGATTTGTGGTCCATAGCCCAGCGGATGTCATCAGTAACCTTCAAAAGAGCCGTTACTGTGCTATGACCAGGTCGAAAACCAGATTGAAGAGGACTAAGTAGGTCATTCGTGGATAGAAAGGCAAAAAGTTGCTGATGAACTATGTGCTCAAGAACTTTAGAGAGATAAGGGAGGATAGAAATGGGACGGAAATCGGACGGTGAGACCGGCTTAGGAATTTTGGGTAAGGGGATGATATGGGCCTGTTTCCAGGCCTCGGGAACAGTACAAGAAAACAAGGAGAAATTAAAAATATGAGTCAAGACGGGAAGTAGTGAGGGGAGGATAGGAGAAATCATTCTTGAGCATATATTATCATTACCAACTGCAGAAGAGGAGATAGCACAAATAGATTTTTTGACCTCAATCTCGCTTACTGGACTTAATTCAAAAGAAGAACACTGTGACACTGGCAAACAGGAAAGTTTATTAAGAGTAGCTGATTTGACGTGCGGATCTAAAGTAACAGGAGGGTGTGAGAAATGATTGTTAAGAGCACACACGTCAGTGTCATTACTGGAAACGACTGGAGACTTGCCAATGCCGACAGTTTTTAGAAACTTCCAGACTTCAGAGGAGTTACGGTTATCGAGAGAATCATGGAAGTAGCGTCTCTTTGCATCTCTACACATACGCCTGCAGCGATTACGCAGCACCTTATACGCATTCAGGTTGCGCTCTGAAGGACAGCGTTTTAACCTTCTTTTGGCTCTATCCCTACTTGCCATCGAATCTTTAATGGCAGGAGTAAGCCATGGAGCCGGAACATATTTTACTTTGACTCTACGGATAGGGGCATGACGATCGTATAAGCTAAGTATCGTCCTGTTAAACATGTGAACCATATCGTTGATACATGAGCTCTCCATGACGTCCGTCCAGTCGATGCTACCAATTTTCTAATAAGGTAAGTAATTACTTTCTAATAAGGTAAGTAAATCCTTAATATTTTTACTATCTTTTGAATAAAATAAGTAAAAATCATCGACATACAATGGCTATTATTATCATGTCATTTTCAGATTTCTTTGTGTAAACACAGGGTTCACATTTTGATTGTTTATAACCATTTTCAGATAATAGTTCATGAACTCTATCATTCCAAATTCTACTAGCCTGTTTAAGGCCATAAATTCCTTTTTGTAATAAACAAACTTTATCACTAGAACTGAAGCCTGGAGGAGGCTCCATAAATATTTTCTCTTTAAGCTTACCATTTAAAAACGCTGTGTTTACGTCAATGTGGTCGATATTTAAATCGAGCTTTGTAGCTAAAGAAAATAATAATCGCATTGTAGAGTGTCTGACTACTGGGGAAAATGTGTCATTGAAATCTACCCCTGGAACTTGGGTAAAACCCCTGGCAACAAGCCTAGCTTTAAATTTATCAAATTTACCTGATGTGTCATATTTAGACTTAAAAACCCATTTGGATTTTATGACATTTTCGCCAGGTGGTCTGTCAACCAGTTTCCATACATCATTCTCCATCAGAGAGTCATACTCACATTGCATAGCAGCCCTCCATTGTTCAGCCTGAGGACCAGACATAGCTTGGTCATAAGTAGTTGGCTCTACAATAATATTTTCCTGTGTTAATAGACCATAATCAATCTCGTAGTCAGCATACCTCATAGGCGGCTTCGACCGAGTACTACGTACGGGACGAGAAGCAGAACAAGGCGGCAGATCAGAGGCACTCTCTCCTGGCGCTGTCGTCACTCCAGATTCCGAAGAAGCATTTTCCATAAATGCATTCGCAATCGGCGACTCAGCAAAGCTCGCCTCATTTTCTAGAACTGAGATCACAATTATGTTCGTCATCAGATATCACAGGGTGTTCAAAATTAGATTCCAAATTAATAATATCATTATTCACATTATTAACATTCATTTCATTCATATTATTATTAGATTTCAATAAAATATCACAGTTATTGTTGCATGTCATGTCATATGAAATAAAATCATTATTATTGGAGCCAATATTTGAATTATTATTATTACTGCTAAAACGTTCCTCCAGAAAGGCCACATTCCTGGAAGTTATAACCCTTTTGGGGTCATGGGGGTCACTCAATCTAAAACCTTTTGAAGTTGTCCTATAGCCAACGAAAATATATTTCTGGCTCTTGGCATCAAGCTTGCGACGTTTCTGATCCGGAAGTAGGGAGTATGCTATACAGCCAAAAGTATGAAGGTGGCTGAGATCAGGCTTACGACCGGACCACTTCTCCTCAGGTGTCATGTCTCCTAAAGCTGATGTTGGACTCCTGTTTTTTGAGATAAATCGCAGTCATAATTGCCTCGCCCCAATATCTTTTATCTAAATTGGCTCCCTGGAGCATACACCTAACCTTCTCAAACCAAATCCTATTAAGTCGCTCAGCTACACCATTTTGCTGCGAACAATAGGCCACACTCGTTTGATGAATAATTCCCTCACTTTTGAGGTACTCACAAAACTTCTGATTGCAATATTCCCCCCCATTATCACTACGTAAAATTTTGATAGGTAAACCCAACTGTTTCTCTACTAAGCTTTTAAAATTAATAAATGATGGCATTACTTCTGATTTATTCTTGATCAGGTATCCGAATGACTTCCTCGTGAAGTCGTCGGTGAACGTGACGATGTACTTCGCCCCGCCAAAGCTTGCCTGCTGTATTGGCCCGCAGACGTCGGAGTGCACCAGCTCGAGAGGACTCTCAGCACGATGCGCCTGGCCCGATGGGTAGGGCTTCGCTGACATTTTTCCCTCGAGGCAGGCAGTGCAGTTCTTCAAGGCTTGACTATTCCTATCATCGTGAAAGCACACACCTGTGGCAGCTCCGTCTCGTAACCTATACAAACCCTGGGTGTTCAGGTGTCCAAGTCTCCGATGCCAGACATCAATGGGAACTGAGGCAGCAACATTAGCGCTCTGTGACTCCTGTCTATTACACAGGGGCATAGAAGAGTGCACTTCTGGCGAAGATACCATACCTTCCATTCCTAACATACATACCTCACTGTCAAGTTTGAAAATGCCATTATTATTAGAAGCAGTAGCAATAGGGTTGCCAGAAATTTTACATCTATCATAAATGTTGCATCTATCCTCTGTGAAAGTTACTACAATACCTTTTTGTGTCATACTACTTACAGATAAGAGATTGGTAGATAGTTGAGGAACATAAGAAACATTTTCATTTTTTCTTACCATAGATCCTATTTTCATATTAACATCACCAACTCCAGTTATATTTAACTTATCATTATTAGCAATAGTGACACTCCGGTTCAAATTAATGTCCTTAAAGTTCGTAAGAGCACTTCTGTCATTGCACATGTGTGTAGAACAGCCCGAGTCCACATACCAGTCCTTGGTGTTGCCTGCGAAGAATGCTGTGGCCGTTGCAGTGAAGGCCCTGGTGTCAGGCTTTTCCTTCTTCTGCATCTTCTTCCACCGAAAGCATTTTGATTTGACATGACCAGGTTTTTTACAAAAATTGCAGATGACTTTTGGTTTCTGAACGCTGAATGCAGTCGCTGAATTGCTGCCGTTGTTGACACTATCTGTGCTGTTTCTTCGAAACTCTTCCTGTAGTAACCGTGTTCTTACAAGTTCACTAGACAATGTGTTTGTGATACAAACAGTCTCCAGGTTAGAAACAAGCGCCTCGTAGTCTTGACTAAGTCCACTGAGCAAAATTTCTGCGACTTCACAGTCGTCTATGACTTTTCCAATGTCTGCCAACTGTTGCACGAGGTTCATAACGTGCTGAATGTATTCTGTCATCGAAGAAAAATTTGACAGGTCGGCATGATGCAATTTTCGCAATAACAGGACCCTCCTGTATAGTCCGCGGTCTTCAAAAATTTTGGCAAGGCAATCCCAGGCTTGCTTACTCGATTTAGCGTCTCTCACGTACTGATGACATGTTGATTGCACTGAAAGGCAGATGCGGGCCAGCGCACGGGCATCGCGCGCGGCGCACTTCTCATCGCCAGTGACAAAACTCCATAACCCCTCTAGGGTGAGCAACATTTTCATAGAAAATTTCCAGGAATTGTAATTAGAAGCTCCCTCAAGCCGTTCGATATGTATTCCCCCGCCGAGCATGGGCGCATGGTCCGAATGTGCATGAGATTGCGCGTGGGGCTGCGCCTCGTGCGCGCGGGCCGCGCTTCCATCGCCGGCGCCGGGTTGATTTCCGTTTGTCATGGTGTATTTCTTAATCTATCGTACCTTGTAACAATTCTCCACGATCTGGGCCGATAACCTGTTAGAATGAGTGACAGGCGCTAGTGAAAAATGGAGCTTCTTCTGTATGATTCTTGAAAATAATTACACCATGATGTAGGCAGATAATCTCCACATACAGTATGTTAAATAACAGAGGGCGTTCCCATAAACTCGTTCATCTATACCACTAATAGATTAAAATACAAATATCAGCATAGAAAAATAAGCATTAAAAAATCCAATTACAAAAAAATAAAAAATTCACAATAAATTCGAAACGTCCTGTTTAAAATCAAAATAGTAGCGCGGAATAGTACCTAGCGTAGTGGCGTTGCCCAAAGCGGCAACGTCGCAATCTTTGACTTGCACACGATGCCGCCGCGCACGGCGGCTGCGGCGGCGCGGGCGGCGCGGGGCGGCCCGCACTGAATGGAGCGGCGACTTTGATAAAGGCGGCAAATAGAAAGACAGTGAAAAACACGTCGTCGGGTTGTTATCATTATAATTTAACATTTAAGTAGGTATGTTTAGTTTTAGCAATAACATTTAACAACCCGTCTCAAATGCCCGGCTGACAAAGGAACGCGTCACTGCCTTGGAAGGAATTATTCGCAAACATAGTTAAAACATCATTTCATGTACCTACCTACCTATCTAAGCCATGTTTCAATTAATATTAAAATACAGAGTACAGAGAATTATCCTGCACGTAGCGGCCGAGTAGGTAATGGACGCGTGGTGGCGGCTGCGCTTCTGCCGACACGTCGCCGCGGGCTCGCGGCCACAAAATAAACAGATATGAGTACAGAAGGGCCACTCAGGCACTCACGGAACAAGTACACGACTTTGTTATACCTAGCGGTGGTACGGTAAGTACAGGCTTACAGTTTAAAAATAATGTTATCTAAAAAATAACGTACAGCTAATAAATAGTGTGCGTTTAAGTTCAGAGAAAGTTCCATTTATTTAAACCACAGTTTAGGCTAGGTTTTAAATGATAATGACGGTTGGTATTGCATGTTAGCCAGTGAATGTTTTCTGCATAAACATAGAAATTAAAAAACCGGCCAAGTGCGACTCGGACTCGCGCACGAAGGGTTCCGTACCATTATCTGATCTATGAAAATGGCCATTATAATAAATTAATGGCAAAAATCATTTTTGCCATTAATTTATTTTATTCTGTTTTTAGTATTTGTTGACATTAAAGCGGCAATAAAGAGTTATTTTTTAGGGTTCCGTTTTTACCCTTTGGGTACGGAACTCTAAAAACTAACTTTTACTTTATGCAGTTGCATTCGTAATACCTAAGTACTTGCGTTTATTCATAGCAATCGTGTAACGCAGTAGTAACACGCTCGTTGGACGGGATACTCCCTGAATGTACAAGCAGTTTTAGGAAATAAAAGAGTGGGCCTTCTGAACTTATTTATTTTGTGGCACAGTTGTTTAGTGTTATTTTTTATTTTTTCGAAAGGTTTTTAGGTAGGTATTATGATACATTTAAATAATGTTTAAAAACTTACCTACCTAGATTTTGAACTGCTCAATATGCTGACCTCCTCTCTCCACACATTGTTGCAATCGCCGACGGTTATTTTGGTGAACTCGTCACATTAAAAGTGGGTCCTCGCGTATGTGGTTCCTGATAACACGGAATGCTGTGCGGATTCACATTTCCATCTCCCGCGAGTTGCTTCCTTTTTTGGAAACCAGTTGTTTGTTTGTCTGACCATATGACGTTTTCGATGAAGTCGGTGTCCTCCGCGCATCACTGCAGTGCCTACTGGCAATAAGTTAATCGGCGCTCGAAGTCAGCTGGACCAAGCAGAGCTTGCACTTTTTGAAGTGAGTACGGATGCTGCTTGTTTTTCTTTAAAATTTTAAAGACTTCCACGTGGCTCATGTTAAACAGGCGGCCAGCCCTTCTGGTGCTTGAACCGGGCTGCTCCTCAAAATGCCTCAGCACGTTCTCTTCCTGCCGCACAGAGATCACGGGTCGGGGGCCACCAGAACGACGCGGCACTACCGGTTCATTGTTACGGAGACGCACCAGGGCACTCACAATAACACGAGAAGTTGATTTGCATTGGGATACCTCTCAGAATGTAACATCGTCAGAGCACGTGCACCATCATAATTACACTCAACATAAATGAGCACCATGTTCACATACTCCTGAGCACTGTACTGATAACGCGGCATTTTTCACGCAAGAATGACGAAAGAACACAAGATGTTGCAATACGACAATACTGCACATCTGATCAGCGCGCGCGATTAGTTCCGAATAAAATTAGTTGGAAATTCGGGGGGCAGGGGGCGGGGTTAGGCACATCAATTAGATCGCCGCGCACGTGGCCCGTCATTCATAAGTAAATTGCGACATTGCCGTTCTTACACTTTGAAAGCAAGTGCACGTATACAGAGTGTTTCTTTTACGGATCAATGTAATATTTTTTGCGAATATTTTAATATTTAAAAAAATAAAAACATTTTGTTCTTGAATGGTAATATTTTTTTTTGCATGTATGGACGCTATACTGTTGCGGGTTAACGGGAACGCCCTCTGTTAGTTAACATACTGTATATTCATCAAAATATAGATCATTATCTACACTGATTAATCACAAACAATTAAATACAATTCCGGGTTTTAAGTACCCTCAACCCAAATGCCCCAGAGACTAAGCCCTCAGAGGCCGAGTCCGTGGAATTACCTCCACCACCAGCAAGCTTTCTCAGCCCTGGCCCGCTCTCAATCCATACGCCCCTCTCAACCCTTACCCCCCTCTCAAACCACCACCATCCCCCGTCTCATGGACCCCCGCATTCGCATATCCGCACCTGCTCCCGTAGCATCGCGTCCCCCAACTTCAGCCCCCCCCACAGTCGGCCCTCTCATGGCCTATAATATTATTAGCTCGACTTTCATAGCCTTCCTCTCCCCTCGCGCTATCCAAATGGCTCAGGAAATCCTGGCCGTTCAGGCCGCTGGCGACCTCTTCAGGTTGCAGGCCATTTACAATGCGTATCCAGAGATCACGGCAAAGCCCTGACCTCCCTCAGCACCCCTACTAGAACCCATAATGTATAACGCCATCAATACTAGGTTCAAACCCCGATCCCTCAAGTTAGGTTTTTTCAACGCGAATGGCATTAGAGGCCAACGAGATGAGATCGCGACTTTCCTCCGCGACCATCAAATTGACATCCTCCTTAACCAAGAGTCCTTTCTCAAACCATGCAACCGCGACCCATCAATTGCCAACTATCGCATAGTTCGCAATGACAGGACGCGATGGCACAAGGGCGGCACCCTAATTTACTATAAAAAGGATCTTTATTGCATCCCAATAGACCCACCTCCCCTCTCACGATTAGAAGTCTCAATCTAGCGCTTAGGCATGACCGGCCATCAGCCGATCTCACTGGTATCGGTCTACGTCCCACCCCTCAATACTTCGGAGAACTTCCAACTCCTCTCAGACGACCTCTCTATCCTACTTAGCATGAGTGACTCTGCTATCATAGCGGGCGATCTCAATGCCAAGCATCCCGCCTGGAATAGTTCCAGAACCTGTACCAGAGGGCGACACTTGTTCGACCTCTCTAATATGTACTCTCAATTTTGACGTCATCGCCCCGATGACCCCAACTCACTTTCCCCACAATTCCCAACATACCCCCGACGTCCTAGACGTGGCGCTCCTTAAGAACGTCGCTCTAAGGTTAGACTAAATTGAAACGGTGCAAGAACTTAACTCTGACCACCGCCCAGTAGTCATAAAAATGGCCCCCCGCATAGGTCTCCCCGACCCCTCCCAACCCGCTCTCACCAAAAGGGTAACGGACTGGAAGAAAGTAAGCACTCAGCTGAAATCCAACACGTCTCCCCAATTGGACGCCATCCCCGACAAATTCGACTCTATCGCGGACACGACGGCCGCGATCGACTCACTCACGGAGCACGTACAATCAGTCCTGAACAACTGCTCTAGGAAGGTCGGGCGACCCTCGCTGGAGCCTGCCGGACGATGTACGCGCGCTGCTGATTGAGAAGAACGCGGCCGTTCGTGCCTACAGCAATTTTCCCTGCTCCACTAACAAAGCCCATATGCGCTATTTACAGAGAACTGAAAAGACACGCATACAGGAGCTGCGTGACACGGGCTGGGACAAGATGCTCAGCGAACTAGAGCCCACCCACCTGGCATTCTGGGAACTTCAGAGGAAACTCAAGTCCCAGCAAGTGGCCTCCATGCCCCCCCCTGACCCGTCCCGACAAGACCATCGCGTTCGAGGATTTGGAAAAGGCTGAATGCCTAGCAGACAGTCTCGAGGCTCAATGCTCCCCTAGCTCCCAACCGGTAGACCAAGCTCACCTCCTAGAGGTCGACGCCGAGGTCGAACGTAGATCCTCTCTCCCTCCCATTGAAGATCCTGATAGTCCTCTGCCTCCCGTCACTCCAGACGAAGTGCATGACATCATCAAAGGTCTGAAAACCCGCAAAGCCCCCGGCTCTGATGGAATCACCAATAGGGTGATCCAGCTATTCCCTGCCCACCTGATAATGCTATTGGCCACCATCTTCAATGGTGCCCTAAGCAATAACATCTTTCCCCAAGCATGGAAAGAAGCCACGGTCATCGGCATACCGAAGCCCGGCAAGCCTAAGACCGAGCCGTCGAGTTACCGCCCCATCAGTTTGCTCAAGGTACTCGGCAAAGTCTATGAGAGGCTTATTTATAAGCGTCTCAGAGACTATGCCGAAACCAAGGGCCTCATCCCCAACGAACAGTTTGGGTTCCGAACCCAGCACTCTAGGGTGCATCAGGCCCACCGGATTATAGAAAACATATGCGCTGGCTTCCAACGCGGTTTGATAACCGGTGCAATATTCTTCGATATAGCGAAAGCGTTCGACAAAGTCTGGCACAACGGCTTATTATATAAGCTCTACAAACTCGGTGTGCCAGATCGTCTCGTGCTCATCTTACGGGACTTTTTGTCAAACCGCACCTTCCACTACCGTATCAAAGGAGCGATATCCTCCCCCCGTCCTATCCGCGCCGGAGTCCCTCAAGGCTCTGTGCTCTCCCCCCTAATCTTCACGCTTTTCACCAGCGATATCCCAAAGAGTAGAAGGGCGCAGTTGGCTCTGTTCGCAGACGATACGGCCATCTACTTGAAAGGGTACCAGCTCTGACTCGATAGCCCGCACTCTCCAGACCTCAGTCGACATGCTCGGCGCCTGGTTTAGAAAGTGGAGGATCGAAGTCAACCCGGATAAAAGCCAAGCGGTTCTCTTTATGAAACCGCGTAAAAGGCTACCCAAACGTCCTTTCTTTGGTATTGTTCGTCGAGTTGAGCTCCTTAAGTTCTGAGTTGAGCTCCACGATTACTGACAAATGCTTGCACTGACAGGACAGGTCCACTCAAATCTGTGTGGTTCTTTTCTCCAAAGACCATTTCAGACTAATCTACATGGTCCTCATATGGCCTGACCAAGATTATGTCTGGACTTTAAAAGAGACTGTGACCTCTGAATTTGTTTCGGCCTTTCTTCTCAGAGTAGTCAGAAAGGAAACGCAGAACTCATCTAGCTAATTTTATTGTTTTTATTATGAAAAGATGACGTGTAAAAGTGATTCCAATATCCTATTTACAGAAACAATTTCATTTCATTTCATTTCAAACAATTTCATTTCATTTCATTCAATAATGGTGTCGATTCCCTTGTTCACAAACTAAACTAAATTTAAGTTCAGTGCATCTTTTTCTTTCTATTTAATTAATAAAAGGACAGGAAGATACACTTTAGTTTAGTCCTGTCAAATTAATCAGCCCCCGATACTAATCCATACAAGTTTAGACCTGATTAAATACTTGCCCACTAAAATTACGTCAATTTACGTCAGGCGCTGATTAGTTTGACAGGACTAAACTAACATTTATCTTCTGTCCCTTTCTTAATGAAATAGAAAGAAATAGATGCATTGAACTTTTTAGTTTAGTTTGTGAACAACAGAATCGGCACCAATATCAAACAAATTAGCAATCTTCTATATACAGGCTGAATTTTTAGTCACCGTCCAAACTTTTTCTAGGCAGTATGTATGATCTCGAAAGAATTATCCGCTCTGCGTGGTACATAATAACTTTGTGATGTGATATCTCAATATTTTTGTATTGAGTGATACTAAAAGAAAAAACACGTATTCAATGATTTTTGCCAAAGATTAATATAATTATCAAGATTTGGACGGTGACTAAAAATTCAGCCTAAAATGCAAAATGTCTTGAAAGACTGACTGATTTTGCATAAACATTCTTTATCAGAATTGATGGAAGACGTGTTTCGTATTTTATGGAAATTCATCGCCTAACGGGGTTAAAATGGGGTAGAAAGTTATTTTGGGGGTGGTATTTTACATCGAAGTTGATATCAATACATATTCCTTAGTGTTTTTGATTTAAATTACATTTTATTTTGACACATGACACATTTTATAGTTTTGGAGTCCATATTTATTACTTTGTAGATAAAATGCAAAAAAATATCTACCTCGCTTCTTTTGCTTTGTTTAAGGCTGCAGAATTAGTACGTTTCCTTTTTTTACACAATGGTATACCTACAGTTTCTTGCCCCCCTTGCTAAAACGATTGAAATAAAATTACATTGTTCTACAAACCACTAAAATAATACTCAACTTGATATTCGACAAAGTCTTAACCTTAACAAAAATAACACACGGTGAATCAAAACGTTTTGGTCGCGGTATAATAATGCATAAACATTACGAGCGCTCGAAAATCGGGAGGTGGAAAAAAATGATACAGGTCATAACAGGTCCCACCTCGACGGGCGCTCGCGCCGTAATAATCGGAAACCTTTTTTTTTTTTTTTTTATTTAACAATGGCATCTCGCAGGTATACCACTAAGGTATTTACTGCTCAACCGAACAACCCTGTGGCTGCCTTAAGCACTGCACTCAAAGCCTCCAGCCAGGAGCAAAACTATTCTAAATTAAAATTAGGCGAACGCTCGCTAAGGGCACCCCCTGTGGGGTACGAACCTCGGCTTAGGGCGTCGCTGAGGGGAGGACAGCAAGATGGGACAGGCTGGATCAAGGATATATCATTATTATTATGCGGGAAATTTAAAGCTACGCGCTCAGCTGCGGCGCGGGCTGGCGCTTCATCGGACAAGGGTCGGGGGAGTATTATTTACTCGGGAGGGTCGCGATCGCGGAGGACCTCGGCGGCGAGGTTGGTACGACGGGTGTCGGGTGTATTTGTGCACTGTACTGGTGGCCCTATTGCTCTCCTGGAGGAGAGTGGTGGGATCATCTGGATCGGAGAGGACATGCCTAGGACGGCGAAATCGACTAATACGTGAGGGGGTATAATTGACCGCTTCAACAACCACAGGGTTGCGGTGATTGGCGGCGGAATCAAAGTGACGCTTGGACATGCGTTTTAGGAACTGATGGATTGTGGGGATTTTAAGGTCGAGGTGGAGGTTTATATTTCTGACATACCAGGGAGCACCCGTGGCTCTTATAAAGAACATAGTTAATTTTGACATATTTTTTAAATGTATTTACGCTTTATTCAAACCAAAAAATCGCGATGAAAAAGCGATGTCAAACGTAAAAATTGCCCTAAGTTTTTTTTTTATTTTTACTAATTAATGTTATTAGTAGGTACCTAATCGATATTCTATTAGTTTAAGAGACGACAAAATTATATGTCTGATGCTTTATATATTTTATTTTGTCAAATTTATAAATATTAATCATAGATAAAGGACTCTGAAATTGACTCTGCGATGATTTTTCAGTAAACTAGTTGTGGGAGATTAATCACCACAAAGTAAACAAATAACTTTTTATTAATGTGTTAATCAATGTGTCAATACGAAAGATAGGTCTTTTTTTACATGTATTCAACAATGTCATATTACTTATGACGGTGAATTAGGCGACTAAAATCTTAGAAATTCGCGCGAAAACGTGAAATGGCTCTTAAAAGAAAAATGCTTTTACAATCTCAATTAATACAATCATGTCTGATTGAGGAGAATGAAACTGAAATACTTAAATATTGGTTTAAACCTTTAAATAATTAATGTTAAAATTTTAGTGACATTATAGTAGTTATGAACTTATGACATTATCAATTACAATTTACAATATTATTTATTTAATCTTATTCTGACATTACTTTTTACATAATTATAAACTTTATCTCTTGAACTGACATAATTATGCGTAACTTTGACATCAATTAATTATCTTATTTGTTGTTGCTGTATTTTTTTATAAATTTAATTACCATTGTGTAGGACACAATTAAATACTTATTAACACACCATAAGTAATGGTAGAATGTAAAAGGGCCATTATAGTTTTAAGATCATACAGTGTAAACCTACATTCTCGCAAATGAATTTGATTTGATTTGATTTGTACCCTAGCAAATTCGAGCTTTTGTCGTAGTTCTTGCTCGCTATTGTTCTCTCCTTGATAAACTATTTCTATAAAATAGCCCCAAAGCAAAAAATCTAATGGATTTAAATCGGGCGACCGGGGTGGCCACGCAATAGGTTCGCCTCGACCAATCCACCGGTTGGGGAAGCGCTCGTTCAAATGATCTCTAACTGCTCGAGCGTAGATAGGCGGGGCGCCGCCGCGCCGCGCCGTCGTCGTGTTGCAGCCACATTTCTGCTACCTATTCTTGCTTCTGAAACCTCAGCTCCGTTAAGAATTTGGTTTAAATTATTTTGTAAAAAAATAAATAAGGAGCACTGGAGGAAAATTGGAATCCCGAGATTACGGGATATTTGGCGTTGACTTATAAATGGATCCAATCTAAATTCTCTCAGCACTTCATCTTCATTTTCAAATCGCACCACTGGTCTGTCTGGTCTCGGAGCATGCTGACCGGGTAAGACTCCCTCCATGTACGAATTATGTACGCACATAAAGACCCTGTAGTTCGGAAAACGATCACGGTTAGGGTAGCGTTGACGATATTCATTGGCAGCAGCCCGGGCATTGCCGTCGCAAAAGCCATACAGATAATGCATTTCTGTCCACTTTTGTAGCCAATCCTTCCGATTCCGAATCTAGTCCGATTCACACAGCACTGGTCACAGGTAGGCAATATATCACAAGTCCGAAAAACAAAGCATAGGTCAAAGGAGAGAAACTGATCACAAGTCGTCGTAAAACCGAGAAAAAGAACACGTGCGTAGTCACAGGCAGGAAGCGAGTCACTAAAGAACACTGAACATTCTAAAGAAAGATAATCACGCGCATCCCCCCGTCCACCGCCCCGGCCTTTTGTTTCCTAGAAAAGATATCGCAATCTGAACTGACGGGCGAACTGGCCTTTTATTAATAAAGGATGAAATGGTTAGTGTAAAAGAGAGGCTAAATCTTTGTCATTAATTGTATTAGTTCTAGTTTATTTTTCAATAGGCCTAACCGAGTTTTATGGTTGGGTTAACTTCGGCCTTGCTACGAATGATCGTCCTCGAAAGATATCAAAGCCACGCATAGCCATGTGTAATACCTTTTCAGAATCCCTATTAAATGCGCCAAAACTTGTAATACAGGGTCACTTTTCGGTAGAGTATTTTGTTTTCACAGTGGGTTCTGAAGTGAACAAAATGTTATGAATTGAGTTGTTTTTTTCGTAAAACTTAAAATTATCTTCAACACACCCAATAAACAATAAATACTCGTAGCGTGTCTAACACAAGGACTCATCAGTACCAATCTAGTAAAAATTATAAAAAAGATACAGGATGTAGATTATTTCGAATTTTAAGAAGAATTAAACACAAAATAAATTATAACTCTGCAGGGGTTGATCTTAAGGACCTCCCGTAGAACAATTTGTTACAGCTGATGACTCCATCTAACCCCTAGTGCGTTTGAACCACGACTTTTTGGGTACCCTGTATAATATATTAAAATACCAAAGTTCTGCAAAGAAAATACGAACCTACAAGTAAAACCAATACTGAAGACTATATGAAACAACAAAGTGAATCAGACGTTATAAAAACAATTTAAAATAATGTGGAAGAGGAAATTCAAGCTTTTCTTGAAGAAGATGAAAACAGTCGTCTGTGTTCTGGAAAGAAACATTATTGAAGCTATATCTTGAAGACGATTGTACCATGAAAGAGTTAAGGAACCATATCAGCAGAACTTCTTCAAAATTTGCTGAAAAATGGAAAAGTTCCGGAGGCAATCATGAACGCTTCTTGGCCAACCATTCTGCTTACTTGGCAGAAGATTTTAAGTGTAAAGTGATTGTCCACCACCCCAAACCCTCAACATCCACTCAGGGTGGTCGTCCTACTAAAACTTTTGATGGCCTGATCGATAAATCGAAAAAAAGGCGACTCGACGATTTACTCCAAGAACGGGATACAAACCAGTTTGTGGCCCGAAATCTCGCCTGTGTGATTAGAGAAGCCAGCAACAGCCCGGAGAAGTGTCAAGACATGAAAAAAACTATTAGTTCGCGTGTTGATTCGCAAAAGGTGCCTTTCAAAAGAAGAAGCTCTGTCTTACTATGTGGACGCCAGAGCTACAACCCATTCTTACAAACAAACCCGAACATGGAGCATGAAGGCGGGACATAAGGTATTTCCTGCATTTAATAGTGTTAGGCAGGCTAAATTAGACTGTTATCCCCTGAGGAACAGATTTTTGTAACCGAAACTCGTGCAGAAATTAAACTTCAAGCCGCGTTAAACAAAACAGTCGATTGTCTAATTTCTGCACAGCTTGAGGTATTCAGATCCTTGCCTCCTGAGTCATCATTCTCCCTTATAAGCAAGTGGGGGTGCGATGGAAGTTCCCTTACAAACAAAAGTTTTTATTTGTATTCTCATTTGTGCCGCTTCAATTACGTGACAATAGTGGTAACATTGTTTGGCAGAATCCTCGACCATCTTCTACTATGTATTGTAGGCCAATTAAGTTTATTTTCTCTAAAGAAACAACAGACTTTACTGTAACGGAAACCAACAAAGTTTTGGAGGAAATAAACCAATTGGTACCAACAATCGGTAATGTAAATGGTAATGGTAATAGATAAACTAAGATCTAGACTATCTTCTGTCATGGGCGCACTTCGAGGGATCGTCCGCTGTTTGCCGACATCTGTTAGGTATATCATTTACAACTCTATGGTAAAACCTCACCTAGAATACCTAATAGAGGTGTGGGGCACTGCAGCTAAAACACACTTAAAGCAAATTGAAATATGTCAAAACAAAATAATAAAACTCTTATTCCATTACCACTACCTAACTCCGACAGAAAAAAATTATAAAGAAATAAAATTTATGACACTATCACAGATATATAAATATAACACATGCATATTAGTACATAAGCTATTAAACAAAAATATACACTCTAAAATAACATTTACAAAAAAAGGGCAAACACAAAAACGTAGCACTAGACGAAAAAACAACATTTGCTTAAGACCACCACGAACTAATTATGGAAGAAAAAATATACTATACGAAGGAGCAGAGTTGTATAATAAATTACCCAATGATATTAAAGAGATACAGTCCTTTACTTTATATAAAAAAAACCATAAAAAACCACATCTTAAAAGATTTCTCTAGGTTTTAAATTTAACCCACCACACCTAATTTAATTTACATCTGTATCAATTGTTATTACACAATTTTACTAATTTGCTAAGTACAACGATAAATATAATACCTACTCTGTATTTCCGAAACATTACAGTACGAGTACATATAAATGGTTCAATGTGTAATTGCTATTGACTTGCCTTCAAGAATTGATATGTAATAGTACTCTCACTTTTTCCTTTTACCCACAACACTGTTGAAACTGTTTGTCTACTAAATAACTTATTTATTTACGAGTACCTACCTTCTTCATAAGTAATTCTTATATTTAGTTTTAAGGTTACCTTGTATTTCTCATATTAAGTGAATTGTATTCTTTTTGAGAAATAAATGTCTTAAACCTTAATGAGGTATCTGTGAAACATGAATTGCTATTCACGATGATTGACGGTAAAGTGTGCAATTCTATGACTGAAACTTCCTCCGCTCAAAAGTGCTACATTTGTGGGGCCACTCCTAAATGTATGAATGATGAGTCTAAGGAATTTGTAGTAAATAAGAACAATCTGGGTTTTGGTATATCTCCACTTCACGCTTGGATACGCTCCTTCGAATGTTTGCTTCACATAAGCTATCGTCTCGAAGTAAAAAAATTGCAAATTCGAGATAAACTGACAAAGCAAATGTGAAGCAGCGTTCGGCTCGAATCCAAGAAAGGTTTAAGTTGGAAATAGGTTTGATAGTAGATAAACCAAAACCTGGATTCGGAAATACTAATGATGGAAATACTGCTCGTCGGTTTTTTGGGAATCCTGAACTAGCTTCAGATATTACAGGTTTAGATGTGACCCTAATTAAGAATTTAGGAACCATTCTTAGAACGTTAGCTTCGGGTTACGATATTAATATTGAAAAATTTAATAGTTTAAGAGCCCGTATCAGTTTCACGGTCTAAAAACAGAAAATTCTAGATTTTTCAGCGCAAATTTCTCAATAACCTTAAGATAGGTATCTGTTTTTTTTTTAATGCAAAGTTATTTATCAAGTATTTAACTAGGTAGTCTACGAATTAACATTTTGATAACTACTCAATATAAATTACGAAAAATAAAAATCTAACATACGTTTTTACGTAAACACGAAACACCAGGTTTTTCAATTGCTTTTATAGCTTAATGGTAGCAAATTTCAATCAGAGCAAAATCCTAAATACTGGGCATATAGTATAGTAGGAAGCCTACGATTAATTTTTTGAAAGTTTAATGCCCCGTGCATTAAACTATGAAAAGATGACTTACTTAAAAAAAATGTGAACCACGCAGAAAAAACGCAATAAACTCATGTGTAAAATCGTCGTCTACGGGTAAGAGTTTATTGAAAATAACAATAAGTGTTAAATATTTAAAAAAATGAGGTTTTAATCTACCAAACTCAATTTTTATATTTTATTTTTTACTTCTTATTTAATTGTAATAAAATATCAAACTAATGCCTTATAAACCGATGCGCTCGCGCGAGGCAATCACCCGCACTCAGCAACTGGCATCGGTTGCGGACGGTCGTGCTGCTCTTCGTGTTCCTGATCACTCAAGCTTGTGGTTCCTGTTCTTCGCGACTCTCCAGTTCTTCAGCTATTAATTGCTGTCTTTTTCAAGACACAATTAATAAAGTATTTCTGTTAGCAGATTAACAGTCAAAACGTAGCGCGTCACAGGCCCCTTCAGGGCAAAACCACAGTTTCGTGGTCCTCGGTGGATACCATACGGTGCCAACGAAACCGAGGGGGTGTTGACCCAATTACACCCGCCGAACCCCTTCAGGGCTAGGCAATCAATTGGACGGGTCCCAGTGTTCGGCCTTGGGGGGTCTCCTAGTCGGCATTGGTGACAGTTTTGCTTCCACAGCTACACACCTAGAGTGGTTGGGTGTGTCTACACCCTTCACACTAGACTGGTCAGGACCCCGTTGCACAATAAGACAGGCAACGGGCAAAAGCAAGCTTAGGGCTCATAATAAGTACTCAACCTCCCTGCCTATACCCGGCAGGGAGGGTTTCACACATCCCCGGTAGTCCGCCCGGGGAGATAGGATTAGGGCCGTTAGGAGTTTTAAAAATCTCTTTTTTTTAATTCTTTGTTAAAATGAGCCTCCTTAAGATGGAGGCCAAACTCAGGTCCTTTAGTGACCAATTAGATGCTCTAAGGAGAGACAATCAGGTCCTCCTGAGCACTCTGAGTCAGATCCTTAAGATCGAACCGACCCTAATTAAAAAATTCGGCCCAGTGATCGAAGAGATCGCTGGAAATCAGCTTCCCCCCGATCCTTCAGATCAATTAGATACTTTTAGTGATGCACTCGCAGCATCGCAATCAGTTCCATCTACCATGATGGATACTAGCGAGCCCGCTTCCTCAAAGCGCGCCCCCACTCCCTTCCCCTCCGATAACGAAGAGCATGCCTCTTCTTCAAGCTCGCAGTCGGACGATGACGGCTTCACAGCTGTCACCTCCGGTAAGAGGAAGATGAAGAAGCAGAGCTCCTCTCAGGCGTCCAAGGTAGTCGCCATCGACGATAGCCCGTCTACCCACTATGTAGATAGGGATGCTCCCCCACCCTCACCCACCCCCCTCCCCGTAGGTTCCCCCGTATTATCCCCCCCCACCCCCCGCCCGATCACGAGTACGCCATCCTCCGCGCAGGATGCCCCCGCCAAAAACCCCCCCGGTCCCAAGAAGGTCGCGCCCCCTCCCCCTGTCTTCATCCAAGACAAGGAGAAGTGGACGGCCATCTCCAAATGGTGTGTCGATCAGAGGATCAGCTACACCAACGCCAGGTCGACCCAACAGGGTATAAAAGTTACACTCGCGACGTCCCGTGACTATAGGGACTTCAATACCCTTCTGCAAGCGAGAGGTGTGTCATTCCACACCTACTCCCTCCCAGAAGACAGACAGATCCGTGTGGTGATCAAGAAGATCCCCAAGGAAATCTCCCCATCCGACATCCTAGCAGACCTTCAGTCGCAAAGGATACCAGTCGATGAAGTGCACCGCATGCACCGTTCGCGCGGTAGAGAGGCATACGACATGATTTTAGTCGTATGCTCCCCGACCGAGGGGCATCACCCCATCTTTAATGTCAAGACGATTTGTAACCTCATGGGCTTCACCATCGAGAAGCCCTGGAAAAACAGCGCCATAGGGCAATGCAATAATTGCCAGCTGTACGGCCATGCGCAGAAGAACTGCCATGCCAAACCCAGGTGCGTCAAGTGCCTGGGCGACCACGGCACTTCGGATTGCTCACGGCCAAAGGATCGCAACCTCTGCGATAGCCCACCTAGCTGCGTGCTATGTGGGAATGTAGGGCATACTGCCAATTATCGCGGATGCCCCAAGGCACCAAAATCAAACCCAGGCAAACTGACCCAGCGACTCGACGCTCGGCAGACTAAACAGAGGGATTTCCTCATTCCCTCCTCCCAAATCCCCCAGCGGCTAAGTCCTCAAAGACCTAGCCCCTGGACTCAACTCCACCACCAGCAGGCTTTTCCAGCTATGGCCACCGCGAGGCCCCCGCTCCCTCAAACCCCCATGTACTCACTCATGGACCCGCGTAACCGTATCCCTCCGCCCTCAGCGGCCACCCCACCCACCGCGCCCCCCGCGCCCTCCGCGCCTACCACGCCTTACGCGCCCCCCGCACCCATAGCGCCCGCCTCGAAACCCGTACGTGCTCCTCAAGCACCGCACCCCGCAATCAACTATAACATCGCTGCGCAAAATATTAACATCATTGCCAGCGCCTTCGCCATATTCAGCACGCCCCGTGCGGCTCAAATGGCAAGCGATATCGTCGCCGCTAAGCAAAGCGGCGACATCCAATCTCTCCTGGCCGTATTAGTCGCGAACCAGGACATCACCCAAGCCCTCTCTGTTATCTCATCATGAATAACACGGCCTTAAGTAGATTTAAACCCAGATCCCTCAACCTCGGCGTCTTCAACGCAAACGGCATCCTAGATCAACGAGATGAAATATCGGAGTTCCTCCGTGATCATCGAATTGACTTATTCCTCATACAGGAAACCTTCCTAAAACCCAGTCTCCGTAATCCAGCCATTGCTAATTACCGTTTAATTCGTAATGATAGGTCGCGAGCCCACTTGGGCGGCACAGTAATATATTACAAAAAGGATCTGTACTGCATCCCTATTGACCCTCCCCCGTTAGCACAATTAGAAGTCTCCATCTGCCGACTAGCTATGACTGGCCATCAGCCGGTCACCGTAGTATCGGCCTACATCCCTCCCAACCTCGCAGGGGGATTCCAACCCATCGCGGACGACCTAAAAATCCTATTTGGCATGAGTGACTCTGTCATCATAGCAGGCGATCTCAACGCCAAACATCCCTCCTGGAATAGCTCCCTTACCAACTCCAGAGGGCATCAATTGTATAACCTCTCCTTCGCTCAAAACTTTGACGTCATCGCTCCGATGACTCCAACCCACTACCCCCACAATGTTAATCATGCCCCCGACATTCTTGACGTGGCGCTCCTTAAGAACGTCAACCTAAGACTAGACTCAATAGAAACGGTCCACGAGCTTACCTCGGACCACCGACCAGTAGTCATACGACTGGCTCCCCGCATAGGTCCCTCTGACCCCAACCAACCCCCAGCCACCAAAAGGGTGACGGACTGGAGGCAAGTAGGCGATAAGCTGAAAACCAACACGTCCCCCCAATTGGACTCCATCCCAAACGTTTTCGACTCAATCGCGGACACGACGGCTGCGATCGACTCGCTCACTGACCATGTGCAAACCGTCCTGAACGACTGTTCAAGGGAGGTTCCTGAAGCGGATAACCGCTACTTGAAACTCCCGGACGATGCGCGTGCTCTGTTGACCGAGAAGAACGCGGCCACCCGTGCATACAGCAACTTTCCCTGTCCCGCCAACAAAGCCCACATGCGCTACTTGCAGAGATCTGTAAGGACACGCATGGCGGAGCTGCGTGACGCGAGCTGGGATAAGATGTTGAGCGAGTTACAGCCCACCCATCAGGCCTTCTGGGAACTCCAGAGAAAACTCAAATCCAAGCAGATAGCTACCATGCCCCCCCTAGTACGCCCCGACAAAACCATAGCCTTCGACGACATCGACAAAGCGGAATGCCTAGCCGACAGTCTCGAGGCTCAATGCTCTCCCAGCTCCCTACCAGTAGACCAAGCTCACCTCTCAGAGGTAGACGCTGAAGTCGAACGTAAAGCTTCTCTGCCCCCCGTCGAAGACCCCGAAAGTCCTCTGCCTCCCGTCACTCCAGACGAAGTGCATGACATCATCAAAGGTCTCCACATCCGTAAAACCCCCGGCTCAGATGGAATCACCAATAGGGTGATCCAACTCTTCCCCGCCCACCTTATCATGCTACTGACCACCATCTTCAATGGTGCTCTAAGCAACAATATCTTCCCCCAAGCGTGGAAAGAAGCCATAGTGATAGGTATCCCCAAGCCTGGCAAGCCCAAAACCGAACCCTCCAGCTACCGCCCCATCAGTCTGCTCAAGGTATTAGGCAAAATCTATGAGAGGCTTATTTATAAGCGTCTCAGGGACTACGCTGAAACCAAAGGCCTCATCCCCAACGAACAGTTCGGCTTTAGAGCCCAGCACTCTAGCGTGCATCAGGTCCACCGCATCGTCGAATTCATCGGCGGCGGCTTCTACCGTGGCATGTCGACAGGTGCGGTCTTCTTCGACATAGCGAAAGCATTCGACAAGGTCTGGCACAACGGCTTAATCTTTAAGCTCTACAAACTCGGAGTGCCCGATCGTCTCGTGCTCATCTTACGGGACTACTTGTCGAATCGCACTTTCCGCTATCGCATCGAGGGAGCCCTATCCTCTCCCCGCCAAATCCGCGCCGGAGTCCCTCAAGGCTCCGTGCTCGCCCCGCTCATGTTCTCGCTCTTCACAAGCGACATCCCCAAAAGCAATACGGCGCAGTTGGCTCTGTTCGCAGATGACACGGCCATATATTGCAGGGGCCGGTCGCAGACTCAGATCCACCTTCTCTTACAACGGGCTGTCAATAACCTTGGCGCCTGGTTTAAGAAATGGAGAATTGAGGTGAACCCCGACAAAAGTCAGGCGGTTTTATTCATAAAACCGCGATCTAGACCCCCTCACATTCCCCGACCACTCACCTTGTTAGGCAAGCCTATCCCCTGGGAGAAGCAAGCCAAGTACTTGGGAGTCATCCTCGATCATTACCTCAACTTTACAGAGCACATAAGGTCGGTTCGCTCGCGGGCCGCCTTCGCTCTCAGTAGACTTTACTACATCGTTAATGCACGTAGCAAATTGTCACTCAAGTGCAAATTGCGTATCTACACAGCGTGCATCCGCCCCATCATGACCTATGCGGGTGTCGTCTTTGCACACACATCCCCCAGAAATATCCATAAGATGCAGGTGATCCAGAATAGATTTCTTAGAAGAGCCACGGGCGCTCCCTGGTATGTCAGGAATATCAACCTCCACCTAGATCTCAAAATCCCCACAATCCATCAGTTCCTAAAACGCATTTCAAAGCGTCATTTTGATTCCGCCGCCAATCACCGCAACCCTCTGGTTGTTGAAGCGGCCAATTATACCCCCTCCCGTATTAGTCGATTTCGCCGTCCTAGGCATGTCCTCTCCGATCCAGATGATCCAACCACTCTCCTCCAGGAGAGCAATAGGGCCACCAGTACAGTGCACAAACACACCCGACACCCGTCGTACCGACCTCGCCGCCGAGGTCCTCCGCGCGCGCGACCCCCACGAGTAAATAATACTCCCCCCCGACCCTTGTCCGATGAAGCGCCAGCCCGCGCCGCAGCTGAGCGCGTAGCTTTAAATTCCCCGTCTAATAATAATATATCCGTGATCCAGCCTGTCCCATCTTGCTGTCCCCCCCTCAGCGACGCCCTAGGCCGAGGTTCGTACCCCACAGGGGGTGCCCTTAGCGAGCGTTCGCCTAATTTTAATTTAGAATAGTTGCTCCTGGCTGGAGGCTTTGAGTGTAGTGCTTAAGGCAGCCACAGGATTGTTCGGTTGAGCAGTAAATACCTTAGTGGTATACCTGCGAGATGCCATAGTTAAAAAAAAAAAAAAAAAAAAAGAAAGCGAGGCAATCAGTCGCGCCTGAGCGCTTGTCGACGTCGGACCTGTCGCCCGTGACTGTCGCCACTCCCAACGTAACTCGCCAATAAATCGCGATTTTGTACTACGCCTAACCAGTTTTGAGACTGAGTATATTTATTTTTTTATTTATGCATAGTGTGACACTTTGTGATTTGCTAATGTTATTCTACCTGTGAATGTTTTGTATGGTACTGTTAGTAAAATAGTGTTTAACTTTTAGAAACCTCCTTAGGAGTGTCGAAGCGCACCGTTATCTAAATAATCTTTATAAATAATGGTGCCGATTCTCTTGTACACCGAACTAAACTAAACTATCACTAAAATTCCGTACTTTTGGCTATGAGAATCTTAAAGCTATTCTGCAATAAAAAGTTTACAAATTTAAAAATTATTTTGACACAACTAAATCGAATTTGACAATTGCGACTCCTCGTGGTACATACTTGTTTGCCCTACCCCGTGATTTTTTATAGAGCCGGAAGCGTGCAGGGGGGCAGCGTCGACTTGTTTTATATGGAATTTTTCACTTTTTGTATGGAAAAAAATACCAACGTGTAGAGTATTAGGGGTACTCGGGGTATACGAGTTTCATAAAGGGGGTCGAAATTTTCATTATTTTTGCGCCACTTGAGGTGTGCGGCCGCGGCTCGCAATTACGTCAGAGCGTTCGAGCTTCGACAAAAAACGGCGCCCCGTCGCATGCAGGTCGGACGGGTTCACAGATTATTTTTTTGTTGGCGTGTTGTAATCAATAGACACTTCAAGTAATTTTTTTGTTCAAGCTTATGAAAGACCCTTTCAAGTGGTGTCAAGTGTTTGTCTGTATTTCGTTTGTAATTTATTATACTTAGCGTTAAACATTGACTATAGTTGAAAAAAACAATATGTGAACTTTAAAAATTATTATTTCAAAAAGTAATTCGATACCATATATATTTTATGTGTTTTATTGGTGGAAGGGTTCTATTTACGTACGAAAAAAAATTAAAAAACATACTTGATAGTATTAAATATTGATTTACAGGCATTAGCAGGTCAGGTTTTGTTGCCGACGGTGAATAAATAATCACATAAATTAAATAATTTATTACTACTATAATTTTTCACTTAAATTAAAAATATTGGTACTATCTGAAAGAGAATGTAATAATGTAATTTACATGTAAGTATTATGCTGCTAGGTTTATACAATACAGTAAAATATGGAATTGAATGAAGGAAGAACCGCCATCAAAATTTGGTTTTTTGGGGTTAACTTGAACAAAACATGTAATTTTGACTTCAATCTACTATTTTTTTTATATATTTTGGCTGAAAACTATTTTCGAGTAAATATTCAATGCGATAACTATTACTTTAGATACGGAACAGGTCTTAAAATTTTATAAATAATAAAGTATTCCGACAAAATTCTAAAACCGGTACAAGCACACGTAAAACCACTCATAATTTGAAATATACTTACCTTCAGGTTAAAACCCGGTTGCACACATATAGTCTGTATTATAATTACCCATTTTATACCATTTTATCAGTAGTTTAATCAAAAATACTCACCAATTCGTAATTAAATTCGCAGCGGTCGCAACGGCACGGTCACTCACAGACACAGATTCAACAACTGACATTCAACTTTTTTTTTTAAATCGAATTGAAGATAAAAGTAAAGTTTTGTCGTATTTTTAGCATGTAGAATTTAATAAAGTATCGAGTAAAAATGAGAAAATGGATTGAAACTTCATGGGATAGAATGAAATAGATATATTCCGACGTCACGCCGACGAAAACTCAAAAAGGGACAAAAGTCACTTGAGAACGCCCGGGCCGCAAAAACGCAAAGGGACATTAGTCACTTGAAAACGTTTCAGTGAAACCATTACGTATCAGTTTCACTATCATTTAGTCGTATTTACTCGTCGTCGATTTTGACGACGAGAAGAGTAGACAAAATTATGGTACAAAAAAAAACTCCAAAATAACATGGCAGTTTCATAATTGGACTTATTTTATTCATCATTTTATTTTACATTATAATATAATGAAAATACTTAGTTTTAAACTACTATTTATATTGGAGCGACGTGTTTTATATGAAATTTTTCGTTTTTTTGTATGGAAAATATGAAAAAATATTACCTAAATGTTGAGTGTTAGGGGTTTATGGGTTTCCATAAAGGGGGTCGAAATTTTCATTATTTTTGCGATAGGACATACCATTTTCGAGATATAAGCAAGAGAAAAGAAAAAAAGACAGTATTGTTTTTGCACCGTCGAGGTGTTGGTGTGAATTTTAGTTTATTTTTTAATCGTTATTTAATACTTAGACAATCAAAATTTTAGGTGAAGAACGTAAAATTCTGAACAGCAAAATTGCCATTTTCACTAAATTTAATAGCTCAGTGCCGTCAAACTAAAATATAGTTCAGTTGTGTCACTTTAGTCTATTTCAGAATGGAAAATCGTCGGTTGGCAAGAATAATCAAAAAAAATCGGCACCATTGAATTAATTAAACGGAATCTCAAGCCGATGTTGCTACCATAAAAATAATTTGTTTTTAATAACTTGCAACATCGGTTTCTCGTCGCGAGATATAGAAGTGTCAAAGTGCCTTTTTCGAGATATCTCGTCGTTTACGGTCATGTTAGGGATTAGAATGACGTCAGAATCGTAGACAAATTTCGACAAAACGAGTTAAAGAGCTTTCTCGCGCTTGTCATGTTAGCCCTGCTGGAGTCGACGATTTTGAATGGAAGCGCTTTTATAAAACGAGAAAGACACAGGAATCGACAAAAATTGATCGAGTAGTTGTCGCGTGTGTCATGTTAGGCCTGCAGGAGTACCATAACACGTGTAATTAGTTTCACACTATACAGTTTGCTATTACTATAGTGAATGCCGTACTACGTAACGATATTTTTAAAGGGTACCTAAACATACTCATTACTCATTAACACAATAAAATCCATCCAGTATTACGGAACCTAGTATATAAAATCTATGGAGTGCTGATAATAGCGGTTACGGACCAAGATTATTTGTTCCCGCTGCGCTGTGTGCGACTACGCACACTACGCTTGTCAGCGATAGTTCGAACGCACACAGACACACTGCGCTTCGATAGTCACCTAAAATTGGAGCGCGCCGAAATTGATACGGGCTCTTAACACAGGACACAAAAAAATTATAGGTACCTTAGTCTCTAATCGAGGTATTATATGCCAGTTACGGTGCACAAACTTCTTGTGCACAGTGTCGATATTGCGCAATCGGCTCTTCTTTTCATAAATCTGTTGATTTAGGAACTTTTCCTGACCTCATGAAGAGTAGTAGTCATACCATTATTTAAATCAGGTAATAAAATGACGTTGGCAATTTCAGGCCTATTTCTATTTTACCAGCATTCAGCGAACGCACACAGACACACTGCGCTTCGATAGTCACCTAAAATTGGAGCGCGCCGAAATTGATACGGGCTCTTAACACAGGACACAAAAAAATTATAGGTACCTTAGTCTCTAATCGAGGTATTATATGCCAGTTACGGTGCACAAACTTCTTGTGCACAGTGTCGATATTGCGCAATCGGCTCTTCTTTTCATAAATCTGTTGATTTAGGAACTTTTCCTGACCTCATGAAGAGTAGTAGTCATACCATTATTTAAATCAGGTAATAAAACGACGTTGGCAATTTCAGGCCTATTTCTATTTTACCAGCATTCAGCAAAATATTTGAAAAGTTAATACTCAAGGAGGCTATTTAAATTAAAATGTCTTAGCAACTGCTAGCTACTTCAAGGTTTCCACCGTTGTTCATTATGCACAAGCGACATCGATACCTAATTAACTAACTAATATTAAACTAACACTGAACAAAAGTCACACTAAATCGTCTTTAATCACAAATAACAACTAAATTTTTTCACAAAATCACAATAATGCGCGCGCGGCTCGTCTCGTGATAAAAAAAGTAGCCGTGTGCGCTCCTCAAAGGGCGCCGCTATGCACTGACTGTGACCGAGTCCCGAGACTGCCGAAAAAATTCCGCTCACACACACACTCGCAATTGTCTATGCACCACTAATGCATAATTTGCGTAAGTAATATTTATTTTTCTTTCTACTGGGCGGGGCGCGTCAGAGTGGAATCGTATGACACCTTTCTCTGTCTCTCAAGCATATTGAGACGTAGAGGATAGAATCGTACGTTTTGCACAGGTTCTTGACCTTACAATGTTTACCTATTATTACGGACTCAGATCTACATCATGTTGAAAAATAAGAAAATGAAAAATAATTTCCTGTGGCTAAAGTATTCATTGGATTTGATTGATTTTTTGTATACGGGTAAAGAACATGACACTCTTTATGTGGTTTTGAGGAATGTCAAGCGTCCTGCTCTACATTGTATATAAGTATATATCTGGCCAGAGAGATGCAGAACCTCGATGGTAATGATGGTAAATATTGATATTCAGATTGAACACCTTTTTGAAAGTACATGATAGAATAAAAAAAATGTTAATAAGCGCTATTAGATTCGTTTTAGGTTATAATCTTCTTCGATATCTTTTTTCTCCCATCTTCTACGACTTACTGTCCATTTGCTTTTTTGTTAGTTTTTTATAGTTCTACAATTAGTTATAAGGTTCCATACTGTACGATACTCCTATCAGTGGGTCCCATTGTACATGCAACCTCGCCATCCTTCTTTTCACAATAAGTAGTAGCACAGTTTTGCAGTCCATAAGTAGTATTTTAATATTGTAGTTATTTTATTTTTCAAAATAAAGGAATTTAGGTATTTCCAACCACGGTTTCTCAAACGCTTATTCTTCCATTGTTCGATTTGGGAAAGAAGCCAGACATGTTGTCCGTTGATGCTGTGTCATAATAAACTAGCTTTCTTCATATCCTCCCCAGGCTTCAAACTATCTCAATATTTTCATCACAATTGCCCAGCGGTTTGGTTTTTGTTTTCTTCTACGTGATAAAGATAATATAATAATTTAAACTGTAAATTGACATCTATTTCTTTTCGCACCATTGTTATATTCTTGAGAATTTTTCCTTTAGTATTGTTGATGATATTTTAAGTTAGAGCCGTCGCCCACTGACGGCATGGCACGGCAAGGGATTTTAGTAAGCGCAAATGATTTGAGATCTTATTTTATCATGGTTAACGTTCACAATTCGCGATGCCACGGCATGCCAGAACTTGCCGTGCCACCAGTGGGTGCCCGGAGGACACGGTGTAGCATACGGTGGAGGTGTGCCCGGCTTGGGCAGAGCACCGCCGTGTCCTCGTGGAGGCGATCGGTGGCGGGGATCTCTCGCGTCCGGCCCTGGTCCAGGCCATGGTACGGAGCGAGAGGGCATGGGAGGCCGTCACCTCCTTCTGCGAAGCAGTAATGCTCGCGAAGGAGTAGGCGGAGCGCGTGAGGGAGAGGCAAATTTCGCGCCCTCACGCCCCTAGCCGCCGCAGGAGGAGACGCCCCGGGCGTCGGGAATCGATCGCGGATTCCCGGCCACCGTAGGCGCGGGCTTGCGGACGGTGAGCAATGGGTAGCTCGCCGTTCGGTAAGGACCAAGCCCGGGTCGATAGCGCGTTGTGTTCCACGCGCGCCTCAAAGAGATGTCAGCGAATGAAGGGGTCCGATGAGACCATTGCCTGCCGGGGTTGCGGGAAAGTCCGAAAGGGATACCGTGGCCCCCTGGCATTGCACAGGCAAGAGAAGGAACACTGGTGGGTTTTAGTCAGTAAGAGTCTGACACGCCCTCCCGCTCCACCCAGAGCGGGAGGAGTCATTTGATGATTTCCCACCCAAAAAAAAAGTTCGCACCTGCGTGTGGGATTTTTGGCAGCGATATTACACGTTACACCCACATTTTGCCAGTTACATATTAGCATTGAGTAAAATATATGAAAAAATCATGCTGGACCAGATGCTGTCACATTTTAATTCAAATGGGATTTAACATAGTCACCAGTTTGGTTTCACGAAAGGTAGGTCGACAACTGACGCTGGAGTAAAACTCATCAGTCACATTTTGGAATCCTGGGAGAATTCCCAGGATGCAATTGGCATTTTCTGTGACCTCTCAAAAGCGTTTGACTGCGTTGACCACAATACACTGATCTGTAAATTACACCACTACGGAATTCGTGGACAAGCTGCTGACCTTGTTCTTTCCTATCTATCAAACAGGCAACAAAAAGTAAACGTTAATGGGTCGACGTGCTCGGGGTCTCTAGTTAAAATGGGCGTGCCTCAAGGTTCAATTCTTGGCCCTTTTTTATTTCTAGTCTATATAAATGACCTTCCTTATAATTATGATGGCTAACTTATCGGATATAATTCTATTTGCTGACGATACTTCTCTAATTTTTAAAATAGATAGAAAAGATACAGATGTTTTACATGTCAACGATAGTCTAGCTGTTCTTTCGAAATGGTTCGCAGCTAATAATCTTTTACTGAATGCGAACAAAACTAAATGTATTAGATTCTCATTACCAAATGTACCTCAAGTTGGTCTAAATCTAAAACTTGATGGCAAACAACTAGATGTAATAACGGAAACTATATTTTTGGGAATTACTTTAGATTCAAAATTGCAATGGGGCGCCCACATTAGAACTCTTTCAGTTAGATTAAGTTCAGCTGCATATGCAGTAAGAAAAATAAGGCAGTTGACTGATATAGCCACAGCTAGGTTAGTATACTTTGCTTATTTCCACAGTATTATGTCTTATGCCATTCTGCTGTGGGGATCGGCAGCTGACGTAGATTCAATTTTCATCTTACAAAAGAGAGCAATCCGCGCTATCTATAAAATGGGTCCTCGCGAATCCCTTCGAAACAAATTCAAAGAAATTGATATACTGACTCTGCCTTCTCTTTATATCTTAGAAAGTATTTTGTATGTTCGCAAAAACTTAGGAATTTTCAAAATAAGAAGCGATTTCCATAATATAAATACACGTAGTAGACATGAAATTTTGATACCCAAATTTAGATTAACGAAAACAAGCAAGTCATTTCTTATAAACAGTATCCGCTTTTATAACAAGTTGCCTAAGTCGGTTACAGAACTTAGCGATGGGAATTTCAAAACCCACATTAAACGCGTTCTTATCAAGAATGCATATTATAAAATTAAAGACTACGTTGAAGACAAGGAAGTTTGGCAATAATTCCTTCTGCACATGTGGCTTCCCTGGTAACTCATTAACGGCAAATTGTATAAGAGTCTATTAACTGCTCCCAAATTACCATGTTTATATACTTATATAATTTTTTTTTACATTTTTATTTTTACTTTCTTCCTTGACATTTAAATCACGCTATTATTTGACATTATATACCTACAATTTAACTTTAAATCTTTATTAGTGGCTTTTGTGAACATGATAATTATTCAGAATTGTAATAGCAATCACGTCATTTCGTTTATAATACTTTTTTATTTTTAATAATTTATTCATTTTTATATAGATTATTTTCTATTTTGTGAATGTGAGAACGCTGTAGGCTTAGTGGACTGTATATTTGCTGACCATAATTATTTTGTTAAGTACCTGGTACTTGTTGAAAGACCTACACTGTCCTCCCATACCTAATAACACTGTTATTTGAAAATATTGTAAAAACCAATTATTTTTAAAAGAGTAACCGTGGAGTTTCTTGCCGGCTCTTCTCCATAGGAAACGACCAATTGGAACCGTGCACCTAGCTTCTGACGTTTCATAAGTGCCCATGTAGGTTTATTTGAAATAGAATATTTTGAATTTTATTTTGAATACCTAATACAACATTTTAGTGTATTTTTAACATAAACATAAGTATTTTTCTCATATATAACAAGATCTGATTATTTAAAAAAAAATTGACAAGCCTAAACGTCTACAAATGTAAGTCTTGTAATAAGTAGGTTGGAATGGATACGAAAAACGGTGCGTTTCATAACTGCATCGTGACATTTTTTTTTAGTAAATAATAATCTTTTCTAACTTCTAATTCCCATCTCCTAGTGACTCAATATTTTTTATATAATCCTCTTACAAACTTTTAATTATAATTAATATTAACTTGCAAGTGAATGACACTTAGTTAATTTATAAATAATGTGGGTCCAATCTCGCCATCCTCCTTTGTGAGAATGAATGAATGGATGTTTGTTACTTTTTCACGCTTTAACATTGAAACTTAGCACTTAAATATACCATGACCTGGATTGACAGATAGGATAGGTTTCTACGGAAACCCGGGTGAATGAAGTGCATTATTTACTAGTGGCGTAGAACCAAAAAAGCTAAGTTAAGGCATACTATACACCATACACTCAGTGTCCGGCACAGTGTCTGTGTGTGTGTGAACACTCATAAACTCAACGAAAACCTACACCTTGCGACACCGAGTGTCTAAGTGTTCACACACGGTATCAGACATTGAGTGTCCTACCTATAGTGTTGGAGATTAAACTTAAGGGGCCGGCGGAGCATACGTAGTTTATACAAACATAATACGTTACGTTTGCATGAACTACGCATGCTCCACCGGCCCCTTAAGACTAAGTTCGCTCGGGTCTTATCAGCGATAAAGAATATGCCATGACCTAAAAGAGCCCAAACTTGACTGTGTATTTAATATTTGGTCGGACCACCATGCGCGTCTAAAACATCGTCCAGCCTATCCCTCATGCCGGCCACCATGTTCCAGCAGGCGTCCGTGCCTCTGAATTGTTCCCATGTAGTATGGGCTTCTCGCCGCAAGTTTTCGTTGTTGCGGATTTCTGAGGCATCCTAATCGAGAACCATGAGACCCCATAGATTCTCGATTGGGTTCAAGTCGGGGCTCTTTGCAGGCCATGGCAGGCAGATGACGTCATCTCGTGCTGCGAACCACTCCTGCGCCACTCTGCAGGTGTGCACACGGCAGTTGTCTTGGCACAAGTAAATAATGCCCTCTGGGTAGTGCAGGCGCACGGTGGGGATCATTACGTTGCGTAAAATTTCGACGTACTGCTCCCCAGTCATGCGCCCGCTAACCTCCACCAGTTCACCCGGTCCCATTGAGCTCATCCATCCCCAAAAATTTAGAGATATTCTTCCACTTGCCCGATTTGGCAAAGTATTTACCTCCACATAGCGCTCATTGCTATTGCGCCATAATATTTTTCTTCAGTCCATATCCGACCGGACTTTTTTCGTCTACAAAAATGACGATATTGTTTGCCCAGTCAAAATTATAACACTCGAGGCAAAAACTTACTCTTGCCTCCTTATGCGCCTGGGTCATCAAAATCTTCTTGGCAGGGCGATGGCATTTTTTTCCTACCTGCTTCAAGCGCCTTCTGAGGGTGTCCATTGAAATCTAAAACAAAGAACTTTTTGTCAATTTCAATACCTACACATAAGATTCTTTATTAGGCATAGGTTTCCATTGCCGTCCAACGAGTTGGGGGTTGATATTACACTAAGTTTATAATTAATTATAATTTAATTAATTATTGCAGATAGTTTACATGATTAAAAAATAGGTTAGGGTCAACTTATGTAAAAGAACCGAATTGATTGACCCCGACTACACCTGGTACGAGTCTGTCCTACCGCTAGAATGTTTTTATAGAGCCGGAGGCACGTAGGGAGAGCAGCCTCCGCCTGCTGTAACAAAAACCGTAGGATTGATGCCTGCGGTTTGTTACTTGGCTGCTCTTCCCGCAGTGCCGGAAAAGTTGCAGTTTCAAAATAGATACAGAAATCCCTCTGAATCAGTACCCCTTTTTTTATGATGATTTTGGTTTCCCCCTTCCGTAAGGGGGAACATCCCTTTCCCCTCTGTTTTTTTACACTTATTATTAATTTTAATACCTAAAATTAGGGAAATTTCCTCATAATTAAATATTCAAAAAACTCGAAAAGGGAACTCCGCAACTTTTACTTTTTCTTTTTACCCTAAATTCGTTGGACGGCAATGGAAACTCGTACCCTTTATTATGACAAAATGTACGGATCGACTTAACAAATGAGTATGGGACGGTTAAAAACTATTCTTACAAAATTAAATATAAACATACGTCATACACAAATTAACAATCTGTCGAACCTGTGTTGAGGTGGGTTGTAAAGAACTGAAGATTTATCTAATAGTAATACCTACTAGTAATAACATTTACTGAGTCGGGCCGCGCGGTGCGCGTAAAACCGGTTGAGTGAGCGCCGAGCGGGCTTCCAACTACATGTATTTTGGTATTATTTTAATCAATTTCGTTATTCACTCTTTAAGAAAACCATGTTTTATGTAAATGATGAGAAAATTTAAGATGATAAGTGAGATTACAAGTTACACACGGACTCACGCTGTATGAAGTTGAGGTCACTCGTGTGCTCAAAAAAGGATCGGCAGAGTGTGCAGCGACCATAGACGCATCGTCTGCCGCCGTCGTGGCTCTCGCGTACAGTTGGCGGTGGTGGGCTTCTAGGGTTCCGCTTTCTTGCCACCGTCGAAAACAGTTTTTTTCTGGAACGAAACAAACAGCTATAGTTTATTTGCACTCAATTACTATAGGCAAAGTAGTATTAATACTTAAGTATATAATTCCCTACAATAATAACTAACATAATTATTAAATTATTTATTTACACACATCGCTACCATTACAGGGTTACCTACACCAAATGCGATAGCGTGATAACTATTCTAACTAAACTGGGCCCGTGTGTTCTCATGCCTCTTTCCGAGACGCTTGACCCAGCAACGTTATAACGGACAAAAAGAAAGTGCGTAATTGCGTAGGTATTTACTTTAATCAAATCGCTACCTACTGGATTAACTTTTGTTTAGAATGTATCATGACTAAATGAAATCAAAAACAAGCTCATCGAATTCAGTATAACTCTCGGTTACTCTACTTGGAACACCGCGCAGCGTTAAAAACTTTCAATATCGGGAACTTATAGTCATTAAGAAAGAACACAAAGAAGACCTACCTACCTATCCCTTCTGTTAAATTATTTCGAAAAACACGACACATTTGACTGTTTATTATAATAAAATAAAAAAAATAATTACAAAAAATATTACTCACCGTTATGCCCGTCTGCCGACAAATATCTATTACCCCGGCATCCACTCAATCGAAGCGCTATGATACGCTGCCATTCGATTTGCGTCAATTGAGGCGCCATAATATTAAAGTTACAGAAACAATAACAACAATAAATAACTCAGCACGAATACGCACACAACATAGTCTCCAAGACTTTTTTGCGACTGACGTAATGGATGGATAAACGAAAACCGAACGATGTGATGAGTGACTCGTTTAATTTCGTGAAGGGTCGGGAAAAATCGGGAGCGGTGGCGGATGTGTGCGTTACCCCAGCCAGATAATTTGGAGCAGGATTTTAAATATCTTCGCAACCATAGCAAATACAAATACAAATTAAGTTGTACCATTTATTTCAAATTCATGTCTAATTATTTAGATAAAATTTATTTCAAAATATCCATTAGAAAACAAAAGATCTGGCTGGGGTAACGTTACTCCAGCCGGAAGTGTTTTTATCAAATAATTTAAAAAATATCAGCTTACCAAATGTAAAAATCTGCTTACCAATTACAGAAGCTGTATTTCTAATTATCTATTGCACTTAGATGACGATTTTCGACATTATCTGGCTGGGGTAACGCACACGTGGCGGATGCGCAGGGGCGAGTGGGTGTAGCTTATTCCTAGTGAGACATGATAATTGGCTGCCAATTATTAGTATGTGCAACAATTGGGCAATTTTTGAAAACTTGATAACTCTACCAATCATGGCAAGGATACTTTCTTTCTAACACTCCGTGGCGCGTCGTAGTTATAGATATGTATAGGGTTTACCTTGACGTGCTGGCGACTGTACATAGGTACAGCTCGATTCAAACTTAATGGCGGCTCGGAACATGAGGCGAGTCGCTGCGCAGTAAAGAATTCATGTGTCAGCGGGGGTGAGGGGTGGGGTACTGCGCAACGAGTGGCTAACTTCCGAGCCGCCATTAAGTTTGAATCGAACTATAGTTGGGGGACCAAGGTAGAACATCGCAACAATTTCTTCTTACAGTTTGTTTCGAACATCTATACCATCTATTACGTATATTATATACTGAGATTAAGTGTAAATAAAAAGTTTTTTTATAAATGTACAATGTGCTAAATAAATAGGCAATAAGT
This sequence comes from Xanthia togata, assembly GCA_963853775.1. Classification (NCBI taxonomy): domain Eukaryota; kingdom Metazoa; phylum Arthropoda; class Insecta; order Lepidoptera; family Noctuidae; genus Xanthia; species Xanthia togata. The sequence goes on along the minus strand of OY970788.1, from coordinate 8,460,607 downwards.
GAAGTCCGAAAAACGTACTTTTTGAGCAAGAAATAATAAATTACCTTTTTTATCTGCATTGTTGCGGAGCCGGCGAATAACAACTAACTTCACGTTAGAGTTGACAAAGGATGCTTCGATTGCCTTAGAAAATATTATATTAAAGCGCGGGTATTTCCAAAAAATTACGATTGTTCTAGGTACAACACTGTCCAACGTACAACAGGTTCCACTACTCATGAGCACTAAATGTAATCATTTCTCACACAAACACCACAACAAAAAATAAATCCAAAAGCGTAACGTAATTACTTCACAACGCGACTTATCCGCACCGACTTGCGCTCACGGCACAACAGCGACAACTGCGACTGCCTGCGACACAAACCAACTGCTGTTGAGAATATTTTCCACGAAATTTCGTGCAAAAATGTTGTTTTGGACAACATTATGTTTGACGAAATGGACTAAAAGTTATCATTCTGATATGTGTAGAAATGAAACCATTGATTCGTCAATTTAATTCAAATTTTATGTTAAGTAAATGAAGAGTAGTGAAAGCCCAGTGTGTTAGAAGGCTGGGTTTCCAATCCAGAGGGCTTTCCTGACTCGACTATCAATCGGTAGCTGTCCTAAAGCCATGTTAAAGTCTAGCCTGTGATCGCTTGAAAAGAATTAATTAATTAGGTACATGGCACGACCGAGGAGCTCGTGGCTAAGTAGTAACTGCCGCACGGGCCGATCCGTCAGGTTAAGCTGCGCTTGCCGGGGTTGGTCTGTGGATGGGTGACCATCTTTACATACCGAGACTCCTCCGTGCCTCGGAAAGCACGCTAAGCAACTGCTTACGAATAACAACCGGGACCAACAGGTCCCGGTTGTTATTCGTGGATCTTTGACAGTCGTTACGGGTCGTCAGAAGCCCGAAAGTCAGACAACCAGTCTTACCAAGGGGTATCGTATTACCCAGTTACTGGGTTGTGGAGGTCAGATAGGCAGTCGCTCCATGTAAAATACTGGTATTCAGCTGCATCCGGTTAGACTGGAAGCCGACCCCAATATAGTTGGGAAAAGGCTAGGCAGATTGATTGACATGGCACGACCGCACGAATACTCAAGGGCGGGCACATTAAGTGCGCTTTTCCTTTAGAAATTAAGTGCACGAAAAGATTTGCATTTATCAATAAAAAAGTTCTTGGGTTGGTGGTAAGTTCTATCATTTTTGTTCACAAATTGAGGTCTAATAAGTTGGCAATACTGTTGCGATTGGGCAATCCATTGCTATTTTATTTTATTTAGCTGTTTTATTTACATTCACGAAGTACTGCGTACCTAGAATGTAATTTTACATTGAAATAAAGGAAAATTATGTGAAAACGCGATACAAAAAATTAAAATTTTCATTAATTCAAAATAATGAGATGAATACACCCTGTTAGTTTGCGGAGGGCTGTCCCTTACACCCTGTATACAAATTCTAATTAAAATCAAGTTAAAACTTTAAAACTTACTAAGACTACCTGCTACTTGTGCCCTAGTGCACAAGTAGGATCCCGTCGCCAACATTCTCCCCCTCGTGCGTCGCACCGCTCTCCTGAGTCGGCGAGACTCCCGGCACCAACAGCACCACTCTCGAACTGGGTCTTCGCAGCACTCCACCTCTTGTCTCGACGTCGACGATACATTCGTCGGGATTGGCCCATCTGGTCCTGGATACATTTGCTGAATTCTGCCGCGTGGTGAAGTGCATCTCGGCAGGTTGTGGTCGACGATCATCACGATGTCCCCGACGTGTAGATCTGTGGCGCTGGTTCTTCCCGGAATCTTCCTCGGCAGCAGGGTAGATAGGTATTCTCGCAGCCAACGTTGCCAAAAGTGGTCGGCAAGCCGTTGCGTGGCCTTCCAGGTGTGCCTGCCCACGAGCTCGTTGTCCCCGAAGCTGCCGACTCTCGTTGCGCCACATGACCGCGCGAGGAGGTTGAAGTGATTTGGAGTGAGTGCTTCCTCCTCAAGGCTCTCGGAGAGGTGGATGAGAGGCCGAGAGTTGACTATATGCTCAGCCTCTAGCAGGAGGGTGTGGAGTATCTCTTCTCGTGGATGCTTCTCGTTGAGTGTGGCGTCTAGTGCGGTTTTTATAGAGCGCACCAGACGCTCCCATGCACCGCCCATGTTGGGAGCACCAGGAAGGATGAACTTCCACTGCACGCTGATCTTCTCTGCTTCTGAAGTAAGGTCTTCTTGCTTTATGGCTTCCAATGCTTCTTTCAGTTCCTTGTTCGAACCGACGAAGTTAGTCTCGTTGTCAGTGTAGATTGTCTTCGGCATCCCTATTCTTGCTGCGAATCTTCCTAGCGCCATGAGCATGCTGTCGGTAGATAACGACGGCGTAAGCTCAATATGCACAGCCCTTATAGTTAAGCATGTGAATAGCGCTCCATCTCTTTTCATGACGTCTTGCTACGGTGATTGTCATCGGGCCGAAGTAATCTATACGGTGCACGTAAAATGAGGGTTATTGTGCATCAGTCATTCATGCATCCGTTGCATGATTCCCATGATTGAAACGGTAGTGGAACTCTTCGATGATGAGTCGTGTTGTCTTTTCCTTGCTGTCGAGGACGACAGGTCGCTTGTAGCCCCTGGTTACGCCCTGTATTGATTGATTCTTCTTTTCAGCCGCAGGATACCATCTTCCGACACTACGTCGAGCCTCTTCCATTTGCTGCTGCCTTCTACTTGATTTCCTTGCTGTAGGCACCTAATGTCTTCTCTGAAGTTTCTTTCTGGACTTCTTTTCAACAGTAGAGTTTCAGCTTGCTCCAGTAGTTCGGCGTCCAGCGGCTTGTAGTTCCTTTTGGTACTTTTGAAGACTGTCGTTGCTTTTCAAATGTCTTCTTTTTTCCTTGCGTTGTTTTCCAAGTGGGATCTTTCTTGCTGACGTTGACCTTTTCTTTGCGTCTGCAGTTTTATGGACTGCAGTACGAGTACTCTTGCTGTGGCTCGCCAAAGTCTCTTACATGGTGAGAACCTTTCAGGATCTGGTGATGGGTGGGTGATGCTTGCTGCCGCTGCGATGTCTGTTGTCTTCTCTTCGCCGTTGGGTTCTTTTTTGAAAGTTCTTGCCGCAGGCCAGTGAACTTTTTTTTTTCTTACGAAGTCCGGTCCGGTGTACCATCGGTGATTGCAGTAGAAGTTTTCTGGCACATCACGTATTGCATCATCTGCAGGTGTTGCGGACGGCATAGATACCTACAGTACCGCAGTCGCCCTGGAACAACTCCCACTGATGTTGATGTGCGCTGCGCTCCCTACTTACCTGAGCCTGGATGGCTCTGCTGGCTACCCAAACCACCACGTATCCCTGAAAACGTACCTAAGTTGGGTATCATGACCCACAGTGACAGATTTCTTCAGACAAAGAAATAAGACACTAGTTTGTTTTTAGACTACTTCAGAGACTTCGGCTTGACCTAGTTATTTCCTTGTTGATGACTTGTTTGCGGCTGCCTTTGCTATTATTATTTTTTTGTCTAGAGTACTCACTGTTTACCTCAGAGGGAGGTAAGTAGCTGCTTGACCGGACTTTCCTGTGGCTGCCTTAAGCTTCTACACTCAAAGCCTCCAGCCAGGGGCAAAAACCATTCTAATTATATACTAGGCGAGCGCTCGCAAGGGCAAGGGCACCCCTGTGGAGTACGTACCTCGGCTTAGGGCGTCGCTGGGGGGAGGACAGCAAGATGGGACAGGCTGGATTATTAATCGGGGAATTTAAAGCTACAGGCTCAGCATCGACGCAGGCTGGCGCATCATCAAGCAAGGGTCGGGGGGGAGTATTATTTACTCGGGAGGGTCGCAATCGCGGAGGATCTTGGTGGCGAGGTCGCAATGCGGGTCGTCGTTCATGCTTGTATACTGTACTGTTGTCCCTACTGCTCTCCTAGAGGAGGGTTATAGGGTCACTTTTTTTTTTTTTTTTTGTGTGGGAAATCATCAAATGACTTCTCCCGCTCTGGGTGGAGCGGGAGGCGTGTCAGACTCTTACTGACTAAAACCCACCTGTGTTTCTTCTGTTGCCTGTGCAATGCCAGGGGGGTCATAGGGTCATCTGGGTCGTTCAGAACATGCCTTGGACGGCGGACTTTACTAATTTTTGAGGGGACATATCTGACTGCCTCGACAGCCAGAGGGTTGCCTTTGCTCAAAAAATGGCATGCTTTTAATAGTAAAATCCGTAAGGATTTTTTGGGTGCAAGCCAAATTCTTACAATTTTGCATTTATTTTCCTTTTTTCAAAAAACCTTATGAAACCTATTAATCATAATTCTATTCTTACGTAACTAATATCTATATAAAACACTAATACAGGTCATTTACTTAAATAATTTAAACATTTAGAACAAGCAATTATGTATACATTTTCATCTAAGTAAAATTTTAGTATATTAAAGTGGCTATATGTTTTTATTGCGTAGACCGATTTTTGTAAACTAAACATACAAATTAGTTTTGAATGTAAACCTTTAATTTATTAGAATTAGCAAAATATCTCCATAAACAAAAAATTATGTTTTCAAGTTACGTAATTATCTGTGACAATTTTCACCTTACTAAAAATTCCTTTTTAATTTTACTTTTAACGTTTTTGATGGTTCAAAATAAGAATTCTAACAAATATAACATGAATATACCTAGATCATAGCACAATAATGAATTCTTGATGGAATGTATACACGACATCAAAAAAGTTTATATAGTAAAGTATTTAGCATTAAAATATTACGTGAATTTCCATTGCGACCTAGCCGCTACTTGTACCCAGTGCACGGATAGGGTCCTATCGTTCAAAATAACATTTTAATATACAAATTCTAATTAAAATCAAGTTAAAACTTTAAAACTTACAATCTATCGCGCAAATATATGTATGTTCGTAGTAAGACTACCTGCTACTTGTGCCCCAGTGCACAGATAGGGTCCCGTTGCCTACAGCAGGGTTCTACGCTGTGGGGACCCCATCTTCATTCTTGAGGTTTGGTGAGATCTTCTATCTCAGCCAGGCGATGAGCCACGAACGTCTTGAATGTTCTCGGTGGACCCGATAACATTCAAGACGTTCGTGGCTCATCTTGATCCAAGAAAGTACGATGCTAGAATCTGTCCAATATGTCTTCTTCACCATCTTCAGATCCATTTCTTGCTCAACTGAGTGTGCCAGTCTGTAGCTCGAGTCTTGGAATCGATACCGACTTCAATGGAGTGACTCGCACCTTCGCTGCCACCAAGCTGACGTGGTAAGTTCCATCTTGATCTTCTGTTCTCCAGTAGACTGTCGTTGCATAAGCCGTCTCGCTGGCATCCGTGAACGTGTGCAGACCCCTCGCCTCGGTAGGACGTGGCTCCAGACATCTCGGAATCTGCAGATCTTGGAGTACGTTCATCTTCTCCAGATATGTTTTTCATGCTTCGTACTCCTTTTCTTCTATTTCCTGATCCCAACCGATGCCGCTTCGCCATGTATTTTGAAGCAGCTTCTTGCCCTGGACGAGAACCGCTGATGCTAATCACAAAGGATCGAAGATCGACATCACGGCGCTGGTGACTTCTCTCTTTGTAGGCACCTGGAGCCCCATGGCATTTCTTCTGGCGTATTCCTGAGGTTCGCCCTGAGGCCGATGAAGTCCTTTTCTGTGAACCAATGTAACCCCAATGTCTTCTCTTCCTTCTCGCCAAGGTCAACTTCTGTTTTCTCGGTGGTTTCAGTCTTCAGTATTGCAGCAGCCCAGGTTGATTAGATGCCCATCCCCTGAGTTCGAAGCCCGCCTTCTTGTGTATGAAGTTTACTTGCTCTGTCACTTCTGAAATCCTCTTCTGAATGGAAGCTGAGCAGATAGTCATTCATGTAGTGATTCAGCTCGATCGCCTTGGCCGCCTCTGGATACTGTTCTTTGTAGTCCGCTGCGTTTCGGTTCTTGACGTAGATTGCTGTGCTCGGAGATGATATTGCACCGAAGATAACTGATGTCATCCTATTCTTCTTCGGTGGCGCTTTGATTTCCAAGCCACAAGAACCTCGGTCTGATGCGAACTTGCAGGAACATTTCCTTGATGTCAGCCGCCACTGCTAGGGGTCCTTGTCTGAATCTCAGCAATACTCCAAACGGTGACTGCAGTAGATCTGGTCCCGGCAGCAGAGCGTCGTTGAGGCTTCTTCCTTTTGACTTGGCTGCAGCGTCGAAAAGGATCCTAATCTTCTTCTTCAACGGATGAACCACGGAGAAGTGAAGGAGGTACCATGTCTTGATGGAGTCTTCTTGTCCAGTGGGTGCTTCTTCTGCGTACTTGCTGTCGATAAGATGTTAGATCTGCTTGCAGTACTCCGCCTTCAACTGAGAATCCTTATCCATCTTCTTTTCGATGTTGGTCAGTCGATTATTGGCAGAAATGTAGCTGTCTGGCATCCGTTCCTCGTCGTTTATCCACAGAAATCCAGCTTCGAATCGACCATCTTTAAGTCTTCTACAGGTCTTCTTCAGGATGGTGAGTGCTCTTCCTTCTGAGTCCGTAGTGGGTCTTCTCGGTTGCACGCCGAGCGCTTCGATGGCGAAGTAATCTTTGATGGCTTGATGGATTTCTTCTTCTGGCGTGTTCACATGCAGACATGTATTCATGAAGTGTACCGGTCTTGCACCTCCGATGTCCGACCCCGGGAGCACCCATCCAAGTTTCGTTCGCGAAACCACTGCTTCCCCTGGTTTTCCTCTTCTTATTGCTTGAGTCTCGACCAGCTCCCAGTTATATATTGCCCTATGAGCAGCTGTGGTGACTCTCCTTCGTAGTACAGAGAATCGAGCATCTTCTTCAAATGTTAGCAATCTTGAATCCTCTTCTTGTCCAGGAACTGCGGCATAAGCTTCAACTCGTCGACTGTCAGAACTCTTACCTGTAACCCTTCACTGTCAGGTACAGCACTTGAGAATCCTTCTTATCAGCTTGCCGCCCACTGTTTCGATGACAAGTTCCTCGTTGCTTCCTTGAGCACCGATTTCTTCTGCCACCATCTTATTCAGAAGTGATAATGTTGACCCTTCATCCATAACATAAGGGCTTAATATCTTCTGTGATCCTTGTGACCCGAAGACTTCCACTGGAAATATCTTCAGGTATGCTCTTGCGTTGTTAATTGCATTCACTGATGCAGTAACGCTTGCCATCTCCTGCGGTGTCTCCTTCTTCTTGTCTTCAGAAGTGTTCTCTTCTGACTGGACGTGCAGGGAATGAGGATGCCACCTCTTGCATTCCTTGCATGGTGGTTTCTTACAGCTCTCCTTCTTGTGCAAGACATTTGAAGCAGACGTGACTCTTCTTGACAGCTGCCCAGCGATCTTGCACCGATGCCTTCTGGAACTTCTGACATTCTACTAGCAAGTGTTCATTCTCACATACTTATTTATTTATTTTATTTATTTTATTTTAGGAAAGCTTACAGTCTAATAACTATAATTATAACAATAATTTATATTTAATTTGCTAATTACAAGCTTCCACAGATAACTACAAAAATAAATTCCTCATCGTTACTTCCAAAATTACAATATAAAACTACCAACTTTTAACACAACAAAACAAAACAAACTAACTTGATACTGTAGTACAATAAAACTTACTAAATAACAATAAAACTACTTAAACTATAATAAGGATTAATGTGCTAGCAGGTGCCTCCTACTCCTGTTCAAAAAATGTCTTTGTTAATAGCTTCCTGACTGTGCTTGCTTTGGTACAGAAAAGATCGATGTCAGGTTCGCAAGAAATTTCGTTAAAACCACGACTGGCCCTCGAAAAGTATGCATTACGCCTATAATTTGTGACTGCATAAGGAATATGTAGAAGTAGTCGCTGACGCAATCCCATCTGTTTAGTGCGCAACGCTAGTCTCGAGACAAGTTCGGGACAGTCGATAGTATTATTAGCGATATTAACTAAATAACATACGTCATTAATATGGCGTCTACGGTCAAGAGGTAGAAAATGATACCTTTGGCAGCGGTGAGTATAATCAACTGATACCTGCTTTGCCCTGTAATCAAGATACCTGAGAAATTTTCTCTGGATGCCCTCAATACGAGACTTGTAGATCCCGTATTGAGGGTTCCAGACTTGTGATGTATACTCAAAGGTGGCTGCGTACGAACGAACAATATAACACTTTGATCGGTTTTAGTGATCGGAAACATGCTGAGGTTCTCATTATAAAACCAAGTGCTCGCGACGCCCTATTCACTATACTCTCAATATGCTGATCAAAGAGTAACTTGCTGTCTTGTATAATACCAAGATCTCTAATGCTATTGACTTTGCTAATATTAATATTGTAAAGCTTGTATGTGGAATCGATTTTAGACTTCTGTCGAGTAAAAGTCATGTGAAAACATTTTGAGACATTCAGTTCAAGCCTGTTACGACTACAGTATTCTTCAAATCTATTCAAGTCACTTTGCAACAGGTGTGTATCAGATCCGTTTCGGATGATTTTATGGACCTTCATATCGTCAGCATAAAGTAATATATAAGAATGTTCAAAACAGTGTTTTACGTCAGCAATAAAGAGAGTAAATAAAAGGGATCCCAAAATTGAACCTTGAGGAACTCCAGAGGGGACAGAATTCCATCCAGATATGTACCCCTGAAGCACCACAGCCTGCGTTCTATTATGAATATAAGACGAGAACCAACGATACAGATCTCCGTGTATTCCGGCTTTTAATAACTTCTCTAAGAGTAGTCTATGGTCAATACGGTCAAAACATTTACTGTAATCAGTATAAATAACGTCAACTTGTGCACGCAGTTCCATACCTTCGGATATAAATTCATTGGATAGGATTAAGTTAGATGTAGTGGAACGCTTCCTAAGAAAGCCGTGCTGTTCATCACCAAAGTTACATTCCATAGCAGCGTACACGTCAGTAAATACAATTCGTTCCAGGATTTTGGAGAACAAACATATCTTAGATATTGGTCGATAATTAGAGATATCAGACTTATTACCTTTTTTGAAGACTGGGGTAACGAATGCCGATTTCCAAATTTTTGGGACTATACCTTCAGAAAGCGACCGCCTGAATAAAATACACAGTGGTAAAACAAGGCTGTCAGCACAATTCACAATAAATAATGGAGGTATAAGATCAGGACCGCCAGACTTGGAGGACTTGAGGTCCAAGGTCTTTAATAACTTTAAAACCTGAGAAGGCGATACACTAATTGAACCGATGCATGACACACTATCTTCAACGATAGTGCCACTACAAGTGGCGGGCTCAAGATCAGGCTCCTGGAAAGTGGAGTGAAAATAGGTTGCGAATAAGTTGCTGATTTCTTCCCCTGTACTCTCTTGCTCTTAACATATGTCCAAAATGATTTTGGGTTCTCAGTGATGGAGGATTCAACTTTATCCATGTATGTATTAAAGCAAGTTTCTTCCAAGTTAACTGCTCTATTCCGTAAAAGGGAAAAAGAGTGAAGGTCGGATATGTTACCGTATACAGGGCAAGTCTTCTTTGATTTTCTTGAATCCTTGTCTTCTAAGTCCTTTTCTTTAGTCGAATGCGCCGCTTGCCGCTGGATCCTCTTGAAGCCGCTCTTCTCTTCTGAAGTCGCGAAGGCTCCACACTTGTCCGCTTCTATGTTCCGGAATATGGATATCAACTTCAGGTCAGAGAACTCGCCTTCTTCTGATGCTGCAGTGAAGTCGTACCACCAAAACTTGAGAACAGTAGGTATCTTCTCCACTATTTGTTTCACCATCTCAGGTGAATGTACTGTAGTTTCTTTAGTCCCTTGATCGCCGCTACGCTATTGTTGATCTGGCTTGCGAAGATGCAGATGCCCCTTAGGTTTTCTGAAATCTTCAGTAATGCCTTTATTGCGGACGGCACAGGTACCTACAGTACCGCAGTCGCCCTGGGACAATCTCCCACTTGATGTTGAAGTGCGCTCCCTACTAACCTGAGCCTGGATGGCTCTGCTGGCTACACAAACCACCACGTATCCCCTAAATACGTACCTAAGTTGGGTATCACGACCCACAGTGACCACGACGACAGACTTATTTAGTCAAAGAATTAAAACACTAGTTTGTTTTTAGACTACTTCTGAGACTTCGGCTTGCTTGAACTAGTTACTTCCTTGTTGATCGTATAGTCCCAGTCGCCCCCACATGGATTGCCACCAGGTGGCAATTGGGAGAAAAAAATCCCAGTTGCCACCGGGTGGCGACTGGGACCTTATTGCCCCCACTTCAAATCGCTGTACATTGCGGCGTGGATCGCCAAACCCCCTCATCGCTATATTTCTTACGGCCGCGATGACGGGGTTGGCGGTAACATTTCCAATGTGGTTTTATTAGTAGATAAGTGATATTTTTAGGGACATACAAACAAGATTTAAAGAAAACCACAAAATATTATCAATAAAACCACACCAATACAAACAATGCACACAATAAACTACCCGACGGATTAAGTCATAAAACACGTGTTTCGTCAAAATGAAGGAGTTAGTTAAAACTTAATGAATGTGATTGTGGTAGGTATAACAATCCTTTTATTTTTGTATAAATAATCGTAAAAGCTTGTAAAACGTTAGTTTACCTATTGCTATTTTTTGCCGCCTATAGTCGGTATTCATTTGTTTTGTTTGAAGCTCTCCAAAACCGACTCGGCGATAAGGAGTACACAAATCACAATAGATGTGTCATTCCCTTCCCCTACCCTTTACCGGCTTTTGCATTTATGACATTGAAATGCAATTTAGTCTATCTATAATCATGTCAGAGCAAAGTGCGTCTTGCAGCTCCGGACAAAGTATACTATATATAAAAAGACGACATGGGACAATTATTCTTCGTGCAGGACATCAGTATAATTTGAAAAGAAAAAAAAAAAGTGACGTAGAAACGAGTGCACCCAAAGGAAAAAAAAATGCAAGGGATTTATAAAGATAAAAGTAAGTCACTAACGCCTATGATTTATCACTTAAGAGCGTGCAGCCACATGATTCTTATTTTTGAGTAATTATATTCACAGGCAATAATATATATGCACGTTCCTAAGAACTTTTCAATTCTACCTTCCAGCCGCGGCTGTTATTTATAAACTTCTGTTGTATAAGTATGTAGATGCGTGTGTGCGTTTCCAGCTTATTATAATCTTGCAGAACATCTATCTTATAATATAAAAAATACTCTATTGAAAAAAAGCAATTTGGAGAAAAGGCAAAGAACTGGGTATCACAAAATCCCATAATTCAATTAAAATACGAGAAGTAGCACTCAGCGCTGTGCTTCCTTTATTGCCCGCAACTGAAATTATGAAAGGCTGGACATACATCACGCGCAAACCTTGTGAAGATGAGAATATGAAAAAATTCCGTACCTACATGGAAAAACAGTGGCTAAGAGAAGGATTTATGGATGTTTGGTGTGTATACGGGCAACAGCACCGAACTACAAATTATTTAGAAGGCTGGCATAACAAATTAAACCACGAAGTCGGCACGAAGCACCCCAACCTCATGTGTTTACTACATGTCTTGCGAAATGATTCTTCGTATTCCAGTATTTGTACTAGCAGAGTAAAACAGAAAAATCCATTAAAACAAAGAAAAGCGAAACAAATATTTAGAGATCAATTTATACAAGAAATTCAGCTAGAGTTGGTGCAAGGCGATATGACAGTGGGACATTTTCTCGAAACGTTATGACACTAAAAATATTTTACGATTTCCATTTAACGTTTCGGTACAAGATTTTAAGAATGTACCTATGTTCATTGTTTTATAGTAATTACCTATTCACTGTTGTTATAAGTTGATTATTATCTTTTATTTCATATTTAGACATATTATTTACATTTTTAAATATTTTTCTATAAGCAAAAGTTGATTATTGTTAATTCAAAATTCAAAATTCAAAAGTCATTTATTCAAATTAGGCTGAGAATCAGCACTTTTCGAACGTCAAAGTTACATAAGACAGTCCCACAAAACGCCCACCCTTCACCACTTCCTAGTGCTTTCGCTGGGAAGAAGAAGTGGCGCAACAAACTCCCCAGCAGCACAGCTGTCTGTTCAATTAGGAAAAATAAAATGATTCTATACAATAGTACGTATGCAAAATAATTTACATAACACAACACAAAACATTAAATTATAAATTATCAGCCATATGACAGCTAGCACACGCCAATATACCAACCAAAAACATCGAGATCTATACTCAAGCAGAAATAAAAATAACTAAACGTAAAGAATATCTAAAAAGAAAATAAAGCCTCCAGGCATAAAGGGCGTGCCCGCTTACATATAGCTGTAACTAGAGTTATAATTGATAAACTAGGACCATCGAGGTAAAATAAATAAACAGTTAATTACTAATAACAATAACAAAACCATGAAAAAAAACCATGATCAGCAAGACGACCAGTCACCACAAGCAGCACCCGTTCACGAGCTTAACGCAAAGATCAGCCAATAATAATATTTTGTTCTGTGATTTTCTTGCAATAAGACTGTTATTTTTAAGTTTTTTTTTTACTATTATATGTTTAAGCTTTTTTTATACTTACAAAAATTTAAGAAACGTAGGTAACGATCGTTTTTTGTAAAACATGATTATTGTAAATATTTTGATTATCTGTGATACAAATTTACACCAAGTTTTTATGATTATGAGGTAATTTTTACGTTTAAGTAATTTGATTGATAAAACATAGTTATTGTAAATATGTAATTTGATTATCTGTGGCTGATGATGACTAGCTTTTGTTCCTAGTACTTATAATTATTGTAAAAACTAAGATTTTCTGTGATACGAATTTACACCAGGTTTTTATGATTAATAATAATAAGTGATTAAAAGCAACTACAATAAAGAAAATCTTGTTTGTATGTCCCTAAAAAATATCACATACTCGTATCTACTAATAAAACCACATTGGAAATGTGACCGCCAACCCCGTCATCGCGGCCGTAAGAAATATAGCGATGAGGGGGTTTGGCGATCCACGCCGCAATGTACAGCGATTTGAAGTGGGGGCAGAGCTTCTCCATCATTGTTTGCAATTCTTGGCAATTGACATCTGCCGTCACTGTTGTGCCATTCGGTAAGAAGCTGTGACATACAAGACCACTGGTCCACCAGACAGTCACCATCATCTTCCTATGAGTAATCTTTTTTTAGCGGACTGATTAGGTGCTGTACCCGGGTCTACCCACTGAGACGAACGCTTACGGATGTCGTACAGGATCCACTTTTCATCGCAGGTAACAATTCGATTAAGAATTCCCTCGTTTCTATGCCGATTCAGTAGTGCTATGCATGCTTCGACGCGTAAATCTCGCTGTTGGTCGCTTAGTTCGTGCGGCACCCACTTATCTAGCTTTTTTATCTTTCCGATTTGACGCAAGTGCTTTAATGTTGTTTTGACACTAACTCCAAGGCCCGCAGCAAGCTCAGCCGTAGATTGACTTGGATCCGCTTTCACTATCGCCTTTAATTCGTCGTTGTTGACAATGGTGACCGGCCGACCGCGAGGCTCGTTCTTCAACTCAAAATTTCCAGATTTAAAACGATTGAACCTATAATGGACCGTGTTTATGCAAGCAGTGTTAGGCCCGTGCAAGTCGTTGATGTTTCGTGTTGTTTGCAAAGCGGTATTTCCACGTACGAATTTTCAGTTTATCCATGGCGCCAAAAACGACCACAATGTCACAAAAACCTATCTAAAAATAAATGACTAAATTTGAAATTAAATTAACACGTCTTTCGAATAAAATTCATTTGAATTTCGAATTGCGCGCCAATCCACAGATAATTAAATCTGAAAATGCTGGTTATAGTCTCCAATTACATAGGTAAAGACCTATTACTAAAATCCATAATGATTTTTGGGTGCAAGCCGAATTCTTGGAATTTTGCATTTTTTTTTTTCAAAAAACCTTATAAAAGCTATTTGCTCAAGTAATTCAAACATTTAGAACAAATAATTACACATTTTCAGCTAAGTAAAATTTCCTTTGGCTATATATTTTTATTGCGTGGGCCGATTTTCGAAAACTAAACATACAAATTCGTTTTGAATCTAAACCTTTCATAAAAGCCCATTTTGCTTAAAATTAGCAAAATATCCATATACAAAAAAGTATGTTTCAAGTTACGTAATTCTATATCTATGACAATTTTTACTTACTAAAAAAGTCCCTATAAATACTTTTAAAACCTTTAATGGTTCAAATTATGAATTCTAACACATAGTCTGATAGAATTAGCGAAAAAATCTTGAAAAGTCCATGAAATTCCTATTAGACCGGTTTTTTTTTTGTGAAGATTTACTTATCATGAATTGATTCCCATAAAAACTAGGTGCCAAAAAAATGGTAAAAATCAGTTTTCACTTCTAGAGCAAAAACTACTGCTCGGACAGAAAAAAGCTTAAGGCTGCAGTCTCGCAAAATGCACTCGCGGCGAATTATTTGCGTAACTTTGTATTTTTATTTTTAACAAAATAATGAAATAACATGAAATATTTTTATTGCACATAAATAACCATAATATAAGTAATAGCTAGTTATTTTTTGTAAGTTCATCTAGGTGGATTATGTTAGGTAAATCAAGCATTAAATACAGCTCTTTCGCGCCCAACATCACTTCGAGTTCTGTTTGCGCGCTTAGTTTATAGCAATGAAGAATTAATTTACAAATCTGTTCAGCGCTTAATTAACTCAATATTCTCGTCTTCAAAATGCGTTGATTAGTTTTTTCTAATTATGTTTCATTTTCTTAATTCAGAGGTCACAATTTCATCAAAATTCTCTGTTTTTAGCTCCTAATAAACGGTTTGTTACATAATAACTATGCATCTTATGTATGTAATAATTAGATTATTTTAAAGCCAAGAGTTTATTTAGCAACTACTAAAAAAATTGCACCTAAATCACACATTACACTAACAATAATAATAATCTCAAAATACCTCTAAAAAAAAACAGAATTTCTCTCTCAATTCTTGTTTTTAAACTCGTTTTTTGGAGGTCTTTTAAGATGATTATTATTGTTAGTGTAATGTGTGATTTAGGTGCAATTTTTTTAGTAGTTGCTAAATAAACTCTTGGCTTTAAAATAATCTAATTATTACATACATAAGATGCATAGTTATTATGTAACAAACCGTTTATTAGGAGCTAAAAACAGAGAATTTTGATGAAATTGTGACCTCTGAATTAAGAAAATGAAACATAATTAGAAAAAACTAATCAACGCATTTTGAAGACGAGAATATTGAGTTAATTAAGCGCTGAACAGATTTGTAAATTAATTCTTCATTGCTATAAACTAAGCGCGCAAACAGAACTCGAAGTGATGTTGGGCGCGAAAGAGCTGTATTTAATGCTTGATTTACCTAACATAATCCACCTAGATGAACTTACAAAAAATAACTAGCTATTACTTATATTATGGTTATTTATGTGCAATAAAAATATTTCATGTTATTTCATTATTTTGTTAAAAATAAAAATACAAAGTTACGCAAATAATTCGCCGCGAGTGCATTTTGCGAGACTGCAGCCTTAATGTCACAAATGTGCGCAATAAAAAAACAAAGAGAATGAGTACCGGTAGAGCAAAATCGGTCCAGAGGATCGTCCGCAATCTTGCACCACTGACATTGATGCTGAACCGTCTTGATTGCCAATCGTAGTCCCAGCACCCAGAAGCGAAGTCGTATCTCGTTCATGACCATCGTTGATTCCCATGATTGAAACGGCAGTGGAACTCTTCTAAGATGAGTCGTGTTGTCTTTTCCTTGCTGTCGAGCACGACGGGTCGCTTGTAGTCTCTGGTTACGCCCTGTATTGCGTCGATTCTTCCTTTCAGCCGCAGGAGACCACCTTCCTATACTACGTCGAGCATCTTCAATTTGGTGCTGCCTTCTACTTGCTTTCCTTGCTGAAGACACTTGATGTCTTCTCTGAAGCTTCTTTCGTGACTTCTGTTTAGCAGTAGTTCGTTTTCTAGCGGTTTGTATTTCCTTTCTGGTACTTTTGAAGACTGACGTTGCTTTTCAACTGTCTTCTTTTTTCCTTGCGTTGTTTTCCACATGGGATCCTCCTTGCTGACGTTAACCTTTTCCTTGCGTCTGCAGAGTTGTATGAACTGCAGTACTCTTGCTGTGGCTCGCCTAAGTCTCTTCCATGATGAGAATCTTTCATGATTTCATGGGTGGGTGATGCTTACTGCCGCTGCGATGTCTGTCGACTTTTCTTCGCCGGTGGTTTCCTTTTTGAATGTTCTTGCCGTAGGCCAGTGAACTACTTTTCTTCTTAAGAAGTCTGGTCCGGTGTATCATCGGTAATCGCAGTTGAAGTTGTCTGGCACGTCGCGTCTTGCATCATCTGCAGGGTTCTGCGCCGTGGGAACCCATCTCCATTCTTGAGGTATGGTGAGATCTTCTATCTCAGCCAGCCGATGAGCCACGAACGTTTTGAATGTTCTCGGGTCCGGCTTGATCCAAGAAAGTACGATGCTGTCCAATATGTCTTCTTCTCTACCTTCAGATCCATTTCCTGTTCAACTGAGTGTGCCAGCCAATCTGCTTCCTAGGAGGGACGCCAGTAGCTCAAGTCTTGGAATCGATACCAGTTTTAACGGAGTGACTCGTACCTTCGCTGCTACCAAGCTGCCGTGGTAAGTTCCATCTTGATCTTCTGCTCTCCAGTAGACCGTCACTGCATACGCCGTCTCGCTGGCATCCGTGAACGTGTGTAGCTCCCCCTCGGTGCGACGTGGCGCCAGGCATCTTAGAATCTGCAAATCTTGGAGTAACTTCATCTTCTCCAGATAAGTTTTCCATTCCTCGTACTCCTTTTCTTTTATTTCTTCATCCCAACCGACGCCACTTCGTCATGTGTTTTTAAGCAGCTTCTTGCCCTGGACGACAACCGGTGATGCTAATCCCAATGGATTGAAGGTCGACATTACGGCGCTGGTGACTTCTCTTCATAGGCACCTGGAGCCCCTTTGATGTTACGGTTAATGTTTGAACACGTTTGAGAAACATAAGACTTATTTGAGAACGCCTAGTTTAGTTTGTTTTAATTTGTTTGCTTTATTTGATGCTATAGAATGGTAGTAGACCATGGTCTGACTCTGAACAACGTTTGTTCTAGCAAAACTGTGATTCAAATGTCACCGTATATACCTAGATAATAGCACAATAATGAATTCTTGTTGGAATCTAATTAGACATCAAAAAGTTTCTAAATCTACAGTTTTGAGTAAAATATTACGTGAATTTCCGTTGCTACCTAGCCGCTACTTGTACCCTAGTGCACGGATAGGGTCCTATAGTTCAAAATAACATTATAATACACAAATTCTAATTTAAATCAAGTTAAAACTATAAAAGTTACGAACTAATGCGCTAATGTTCGTAGTAGGACTACCTGCTACATGTGCCCTGGTGCACAGATAGGGTCCCATCGCCGACATTCTCCCCCTCGTGTGTCGCACCGTTCTCCAGACTCGGCGACACTCCCGGCACCAACCTCGAACTGGGTCTTCGCAGCACTCCGCCTCTTGTCTCGACGTCGACGATCCGGATTCGCCCATCTGGTCCTGGATACACTTGCTGGATTCTGCCGCGTGGCCAAGTGCATCTCGGCTGGATGTGGTCGACGATGATGTCCCCGACGTGTAGATCTGTGGGCGCTGGTTCTTCCTGGAGTCTTCCTTGGCAGCAGGGTGGGTAGGTATTCTCGCAGCCAACGTTGCCAAAAGTGGTCGGCAAGTCGCTGTGTAGCCTTCCAGGTGCCCACGAGCTCGTCGTCCCCGTAGTTGCCGACTCTTGATGCGCCGCATGACCGCCCGAGGAGAAAGTGATTTAGAGTGAGTGCTTCTTCCTCAAGGCTCTCGGAGAGGTGGGTGAGAGGCCGAGAGATTCCTATGTGCTCAGCCTCTAGCAGGAGGGTGTGAAGTACCTCTTCTCGTGGATGCTTCTCGTTGACTGTGGCGTCTAGTGCGGTTTTTATAGAGCGCACCAGACGCTCCCATTCACCGCCCATGTTGGGTGCACCAGGAGGGATGAATTTCCACTGCACGCCGATCTTCTCTGCTTCTGAAGTTAGGTCTTCTTGCGTCATGGCTTCCAATGCTTCTTTCAGTTCGATATCCTCGCGCCAACGAAGTTAATCCCGTTGTTAGTGGAGATTGGTATTCCTCTTCTTGCTTCGAATCTTCGTAACGTCATGACCATGCTGTCGGTAGATAGCGACGGCGCAAGCTCGATATGCACAGCTCTTGTAGTTAAGCATGTGAATAGCGCTCCCCATCTCTTTTCATGACGTCTTGCTACGGTGATTGTCATCGGGCGGAAGTAATCTATACGGTGCACGTAAAATGAGGGTTACTGTGCATCAGTCGTTCAACAGGTAAGTGGCCCGTCGGTAGTTCTTGAGGTTTCGCCTTCCTTATCTTGCACCACTGACATTGATGCTGAACTGTCTTGATTGCCGATCGTAGTCCCAGCACCCAGAAGCGAAGTCGTATCTCGTTCATGACCGTTGCATGATTCCCATGATTGAAACGGCAGTGGAACTCTTCTAAGATGAGTCGTGTTGTCTTTTCCTTGCTGTCGAGCACGACGGGTCGCTTGTAGTCTCTGGTTACGCCCTGTATTGCGTCGATTCTTCCTTTCAGCCGCAGGAGACCACCTTCCTATACTACGTCGGGCCTCTTCAATTTGGTGCTGCCTTCTACTGGCTTTCCTTGCTGAAGACACTTGATGTCTTCTCTGAAGCTTCTTTCTTGACTTCTGTCGCAGTGTAATCTGTTCAGCAGTAGTTCGTAGTCTAGCGGTTTGTATTTCCTTTCTGGTACTTTTGAAGACTGTCGTTGCTTTTCAACTGTCTTCTTTTTTCCTTGCGTTGTTTTCCACATGGTATCCTCCTTGCTGACGTTGACCTTTTCCTTGCGTCTGCAGTATGAACTGCAGTCTCTTGCTGTGGCTCGCCTAAGTCTCTTCCATGATGAGAATCTTTCATGATTTCATGGGTGGGTGATGCTTACTGCCGCTGCGATGTCTGTCGACTTTTCTTCGCCGGTGGTTTCCTTTTTGAATGTTCTTGCCGTAGGCCAGTGAACTACTTTTCTTCTTAAGAAGTCTGGTCCGGTGTATCATCGGTAATCGCAGTTGAAGTTGTCTGGCACGTCGCGTCTTGCATCATCTGCAGGGTTCTGCGCCGTGGGAACCAATCTCCATTCTTGAGGTTTGGTGAGATCTTCTATCTCAGCCAGCCGATGAGCCACGAACGTTTTGAATGTTCTCGGGTCAGGCTTGATCCAAGAAAGTACGATGCTGTCCAATATGTCTTCTTCTCTACCTTCAGATCCATTTCCTGTTCAACTGAGTGTGCCAGCCAATCTGCTTCCTAGGAGGGCCGCCAGTAGCTCAAGTCTTGGAATCGATACCGGTTTTAACGGAGTGACTCGTACCTTCGCTGCTACCAAGCTGCCGTGGTAAGTTCCATCTTGATCTTCTGTTCTCCAGTAGACCGTCGTTGCATACGCCGTCTCGCTGGCATCCGTGAACGTGTGTAGCTCCCCCTCGGTCCGCCGTGGCGCCAGGCATCTTGGAATCTGCAAATCTTGGAGTAGCATCTTCTCCAGATAAGTTTTCCATTCCACGTCTTCTATTTCTTCATCCCAACCGACGCCGCTTCGCCATGTGTTTTTAAGCAGCTTCTTGCCCTGGACGAGAACCGGTGATGCTAATCCCAATGGATCGAAGGTCGACATTACGGCGCTGGTGACTTCTCTTCGTAGGCACCTGGAGCCCCTTGGCAATTTCTTCTGGCGTGTTCCTGAGGTTCGCTCTAAAGCCGATTTTTTAAAGCCTTTTTTTGTGATCCAACGTAGCCCCTATGTCTTCTCTTCCTTCTCGCCAAGCTCAACTTCTGTTTTCTCGGTGGTTTCAGTCTTCACGCCTTGCAGTAGCCCTGGTTGATTTGATACCCATCTCCTGAGTTCGAAGCCCACCTTCTTGTGTATGAACTTGCTCTGTCACTCTTCTGAAATCCTCGTCTGAATGGAAGCTGAGCAGATAATCGTCCATGTAGTGATTCAGCTCGATCCCCTTGACTGCCTCTGGATAATGTTCCTTGTAGTCCACTGCGTTTCGGTTCTTGACGTAGATTGTTGTGCTCGGAGATGATGTTGCACCGAAGATAACTGACGGCATTCTATACTTCTTCGGTGACACGTCGCGTCGATCTCCACGCCACAGGAACCTCAGGCTGTCTCGGTCTTCTGGTCTGATGCAAACTTGCAGGAACATTTCCTTGGTGTCAGCCGCCACTGCTAGGGGTCCTTGTCTGAATCTCAGCAATACTCCAAACAGTGAATGCAGTAGATCTGGTCCAGCAGCAGAGCATCGTTGAGGCTTCTTCCTTTTGACTTGGCTGCAGCATCGAAGACGATCCTTATCTTCTTCTTCAACGGACGAACTACGGAGAAGTGAAGGAGGTAACATGTTTTCTTGGAGTCTTCTTGTCCAGTGGGTACTTCTTCTGCGTACTTGCTGTCGATTAGATGCTAGATCTGCTTGCAGTATTCCGCCTTCAACTGAGAATCCTTATCCATCTTCTTTTCGATGTTGGTCAGTCAAGGTTCTTGGCAGAAATGTAGCTCTCTGGTATCCGTTCCTCTTCGTTTTTCCACAGAAGTCCAGCTTCTACGGGTCTTCTACAGGTCTTCTCTAGGATGGTGAGTGCTCTTCCTTCTGAGTCCGTAGTGGGTCTTCTCGGTTGCACGCCGAGCGCTTCGATGGCGAAGTGATCCTTGATGGTTTGATGAATCTCTTCTTCTGGTGTGTTGACATGCAAACATGTATTCATGAAGTGTACCGGTCTTGCACTTCCGATGTCCGACCCGTGGAGCACCCATCCGAGACCTGTTCGCGAAGCTACTGGTTTCCCTGGTTTCCCTCTTCTTATTTCTCAGCTGCCAATTGTCTTGCCCGATGAGCAGCTGTGGTGACTCCTTCGCAGTACAGAGAAACGGCGATCTTCTTAAAATGTTGGCAATCTTGAATCCTCCTCTTGTCCAGGAACTGCGGCGTAAGTTTCAACTCGTCGACGGCCCGGACTCTCTTCAGTGTCTTCTTGGCTTCTTGATGGACCCCCTTCAGTGTCAAGTCCAGCACTTGAGAATCCTTCTTCCTTATCAGCTTGCCGCCCACTGTTTCGATAACAAGTTCTTCGTTGTTTCCTTGAGCGCCGATTTCTTCTGCCACTTTCTTGTTCAGAAGTGATACTGTTGACCCTTCATCCATAAGGGCTAGTATCTTCTGTGATCCTTGTGACCCGAAGACTTCCATTGGAAGTATCTTCAAGTATGCTCTTGCGTTGTTGACTGGATTCACCGATGTAGTGACGCTCGCCACTTCCTGCAGTGTCTCCTTATTCTTGTCTTCAGAAGTATTCTCTTCTGACCGGACGTGCAGGAAATGATGATGCCACCTTTTGCATTCCTTGCATGGTGGTTTTTTGCAGCTCTCCTTCCTGTGCCTCCCTTGAAGAGATTTAATGCAGAGGTGACTCTTCTTGACAGCTGCCCAGCGATCTTGCACCGACGCCTTCTGGAACTTCTAACGTTCAACTAGGAAGTGTTCACCCTCACATACAGGGCAAGTCTTCTCTAATTTTCTTGAATCCTTTTCTTTGAAGTCCCTTTCTTTTGTCGAATGTGCAGCTTGCCGCTGGATCCTCTTGAAGCCGCTCTTCGCTTCTGAAGTCGCGAAGGCTTGAGAGCTATAAGTATATCCTCCACTACTTGTTTCACCAGCTCAGGTGAACGCAGGTACTGTGGTTTCTTCAATCCCTTGATCGCTGCTACGTTATTGTTGATCTGGCTTGCGAAGATGCAGATGTCTCTCGGGTTTTCTGAAATCCTCGGTAATGCCTTGACCTTGTTCAGCCTGCACCAGCGCATAAGGTCTTCCATATCTTTTCCTGAGAGCTTGCATGACTTCCAACGGAGAAGCTTCGGAGTACAGCAGACTCTTGACTGCTTCTCTTGCGTTGCCTTTCAGCGCTCTTCTGAGTCGCGCCATGTTTTAAACTTCGTTAAACATCGGTGCTGTATCTTCATAGACTAACTTGAACGCCAACCACTCGCTCAAGTAGGGTTACTCGTGAATATACTTCGGCTGCGCTGCTGGTCCGCCTCTTGTAGTGAAAGCTTCTCTTAACGCTGTTGCCAACGCTTGCATCTCGATCGAAGCTCCTTTTGTTTCGGAATTCGTTTCAGGTTCTGATGTTTGGTTTCGTTGTACTGGTTGTTCCATGTTGCCATCTTCCAATAATGATGACTGGATCCGGTTCTGCACCTGCGCTGTTCTATCTTCTTGTTCTGCCTGGTCTTCATCCACTGAGTCCCCATCTTCACACTGTGCCAGCTCCAATCTGACACGGGCTAGCTTTGCCGCAGCCTCTGCTTACTTCAACTCCAAGCGGGCTACCTCTTCTCTGGCTTCTAACTCGTGGTCTTCGCGGACTTGGCTCGACGACCGACCCCCTTCGGCTTCAGGGTCGTGGCTGAACCATGAACCCCCTTTTCCGGAGCATCTTCTGGGATCATCTCGGCCGTCTTCTTCTGTGCGGCATCTGGTTTCTTCTGTCCGTTCTTGTCGGACGCTGCCACTGTATTTGCAGTCGTAAGCGTAGCCTCTGATGTCGTGGTCTCTTCTGTGGTCCCGGTACCCGACGAAGCGTTCGATGTATCTTCAGTCTCCGATGACCCTGACGCCGACGTGACCCCTTCTGACCCTGCCATTTCTTATGTCGCGTCCTTTTCCGTTGGACGAGACGCGGAGCGTGAGCCCCCTCACGTAATAACGTAATAAAACCTCATAGAAAAGCTAGTAAACATTCTTGTACCTTTTTAGGAAGATCTTTGTGCATTTTTCTAAGCATATCATATATTAGAAGAACATAGATCTACAAAAAATAGTTTTTTATATACATAATTGTTTTGCTAAATAAAAAAACCCATACTTTTGAGGAATGCAACTCATCTCACTGAGTTATATTCATGGTCTTTAACATACTCCGACTAATTTCATTAGTGGTCGCTGGTGGGCCACAGGTCCGAACAAAATGCCCATTTACCTTGCTGATTTACCAAAAAAAATAAAAAAAATTTTGGACATATCCGACTTCTATCCACTCATAACAATCTGCAAAAATATTTGTGACTGTTTATAAAATAAACATGTTCTATGTTCTATGTTATGGGGTTTGGTTTCCGCACTCAGTCCGTCAGGTGGACCATTGTGCGTGGGCCATGGCGGCCGTTTGGGGGGTTATTCCATCCAGCCCACCTCCCTCCAGAAGGCAATTAGGTCTCCTGGTTTGTCTAGAACATCTGTGTATGATCTGGGTGACCCGAGGGTTTTTGTTCTAATCTGGGTAACGCCCGTGCATTCAAAAAGCACGTGCGCGCAAGTAAAATAAACATATTATTATACTTACATATTTGTAAATCCAGTTGGTAAATACAAAAAATACAAAAAGTACCTATTGCAAGGATTCATCTTACAACCAAAGGCATCCGGGGCGGTCGACGGACCGCCAATCTATAGGTAGTTAGGTACTACTATTTTAGACCTGAAGAGTTTGTTTGTTGCGCTAATATCTCTGGAACTACCAGTCGGATTTGAAAAAATATTTTTGCATTTGATAGCCCAATTCTTGAGGAAGGTTATATAGGCTGTATAACATCACGCTACGACCCTTAGAAGCCGAGCAAAAAGAAAAAATCCGGAAAGAACGCTAAGCGAAAAAGGAGTATCCAATAGCGCGGGAGGCTTTACGACGCGAGTACGCGACGCGGTGGGTCGGGGGAATAAGAACTTACGCGGACGAAGTCGCGGGCAGAAGCTAGTAGATAAATAAAGTAGCTGTCCCTATATTATGTCATTACTGCTTAGCTCCTTCTAGGTATATCATTATGATTTTATGTGACATAATGCAATATTGTTCATCCCCCATTGCAAATAACGTGATGATTTATAGCCTACGTGTTGACCCGACCTTTAGGAAATAGTTTTGCATTATTTGAACAGAATCCATTCAGTATGTTTTACGTAAAGCTTGGACATAGGTACAGTTAAGCAGAAAAAAAATCTAAATAACATTTTCGGCTTTAGCATCGTTGCAAATGACTTATTCTTAAAAATATTCAATGTGCGGTTTTAAACTCTTAACGATTTTATTATAAGTAAATATTCATTACTTAAACATATCAAACTAACATAAAGCTAGCATTGCATTATGCTGAATTTCAATTGCGGGCAATTTTTGAAAAAAAAAAGTATTGTTTCCTGTTTTAGAAAAACCCTTTTTTACGGCTAGGTTTTTACGCACTATTTTCAAAAATACATAAAGAAAGTCCTTATATTTTAAGAGATAGTTTCTATTGAGAGAAATTGACATGTTGAAGATAATAACTTACATAGTGTCCGTGAATGATGATTTCGGTGATTGTAATGACGGTATGTTGCACCGATTGACAAACAGATTATTATTTCAAAATCTGATTTATTGTAATAGAAAAAATAAACATTTTCTTACATAACATATCTACCTTATCTTTTTATTATTTGCTGAATCGTTGTACAGACTCATGATTTTAGGTTATTTATTATAAACTTTTGTTTGTTAAAAAATATTCTTAAATGAAGCATACAATTCTAATCAAACTGTCATAGTACCTTTGGTCTAACTTGGGTAAGGTAAATGATTATATTAACAAAACGCCTCATGCGAACAAAGCAATCCCACTGACGTCAGGTAAAATCCTGCATCGCGCAAGTTTTCCGCGAAATTGATCATATCAACATCCGACATCATCATTCCCATTTCCCATTTAGTCCGCAGCCACAACCCCCGTCTGTTCGGATTCCTCCCTATTCTCCGGAGGATGAGGAACTGTACACCGTGTTCCTCATAGCTCTATACCGGTGACTCTGTATATGAACGTCAGCGCAGGTTTGTGCAGCTACTTCATCGTGACGTCATAATCAACACTTCCACAGCCAGTCCGCACCTATGGCTTCAAAGGGAATTCTAACCACCAGAGCAATTATTAGAAGTTAATAATAACACTGTAATTAGAATTTTGAACGCTATTTAAGATATCATAATAAAGTATATCCTCTCATACATAGCAATATAATTCAGCAACAACATGGATTCGTCAAAAGAAGATCAACTACAACTAACCTGGTGACTTTTGTGGACTACTTATTCAAAAATATGGACTCTCGCATTCAAGTTGACACTGTTTACACTGATTTCCGGAAAGCCTTTGACAAAGTTGACCATGAGCTGCTCTTAAAGAAAATTGCATTTAATTGAATACGTGGTGATCTATTGAGATGGTTCTCCTCTTACGTTTCTAATAGAACTCAGAGGGTTGTGGTAAATGGTTTCAATTCCAACACTCTAAGAGTTACTTCTGGAGTACCCCAGGGCTCTATTTTGGGACCTCTTTTGTTCATAATATTTATTAACGATATCAATACATGTTTTCAAAATTCAAAAATTTTACTATATGCAGACGATCTAAAAATTTATAAGCCTGTCAAAAATTTACATGATTGTCTCCTCTTGCAGGATGACCTAGACAGGTTCTCTGCATATTGTTTAAATAACAAACTCCAACTTAGCATATCTAAGTGTTGTTGTATAAGTTTTACTAAGAATAAAAACATCCTAATGCATCCATACTCCCTAAATAACGTAATTCTAACAAGAGAAACACTGGTTCGTGACCTTGGAGTTCTATTGGACCATAAACTACACCTTGACGCTCATATTAGTAGAATAGTGAACAATGCCTTCCGCATGTATGGTTTCGTGATGAGATCAGCTACAGAATTTGTCCGCCCATATACATATCTATATCTTTATAAATCGTTGATCAGGTCGCAGTTGGAGTTCGCTGTTGCGGTGTGGAATCCCTTCTATGGTAAATACTCAGAGGCGATTGAAAAAGTTCAAAGTAAATTTTTGAAAGCCGTGCATTTCCGTTGTTTTCACACCTATGCATCTTATAATGATATTTTAAATAAGTTTAATCTACAAAAACTTAAAGCCAGACGTATTACTTTAGAAACAATGTTTTTGTTTGACCTCTGTAACAACACATATGATTGTATGGATATTAGTAATAAGATTTGTTACGTAGTACCTAGAACAACCATTAGCCGAGGGGTGCGTGCACGACATCTATTTGCTGTATCTTCTAGTCATACGAACGCAGGCTTACGAGCGCCCCTACGACGCCTTACCAATCAGTATAATAAGACCTTCCATAATATTGACATCTTTGCTGTTTCTGTTGGAAAATTTCGATGCCTTGTTCGCAAAACAATCATAGATTTAACTCCATAATGTTTAAACTTTAGACTGTATTTATTATTTTATTATTTTTGCATGCCTGTTTAGATTTATAATTAACCACATTATGCATACAATTATGATGTAATTGTAATCGCACATCGTAATAATTTTTAATATCCTGTTTTAATATTATGTGGAAAATGTCGTGGGTTATACATTTGCTCACTCTTTACTTAGCTCTAATTATTTTGTAATGTGTAACCGTTTATTTTCCCAAATAAATAAAATAAAATAAAATCATTATTTTTTGTTCTCAACCCTTGTACATTGCATTCTGACTACGAAATCCTTCACTATGCGTGATCCAACACGAATTTGGCCAGCTTTTATGTAATTATTTGACCTTTTTTTTTTTCATTTTTGACCATTTACGTTTATAAAATAAGTATGAGTGGCTGCTAAGTGTGAGTTCTTTGTTTTGATGTCACTACTGTTTCATGATGTGATAACCTCACACAGTTTTTGGAGGTGGGTGGGTTGGATCATGCATGAGAGTCATTTGATTGTAGGTTTTCCAAACAAATTTCAACACCGCCTCCACCAAGGGTAGTTCAGGAAAATTGATCATTACGATCTTTACTGTATATTTACCAACTCAAACTTAAAGCATTTATTTCTAATAAACCATTTGCAGGCACTTTTGAATTGTCAAGGGGTTGGTCAACGATGTGTAATTAAAGGAATGTGATTTTATTCGTTTAATACGTTTCCATTAATTGACTTTATGATTATTGTAAGTTTTTAAGTAAATCGAATCATGAAACAAAATTCTCCCCTAAAACTAGATTATAACCCTCTTCACTGAGACCGAGTTAGGAGTTAAATTTAAAAAAAAAAACCAAAAACATGTTATTCTTCGTTTTTTTTTATCAAGATTATTAATTTTGAGTTTCAAATTCATCGGACCGCGCGTTACGATTCTTCCATAGAGACTTTAACATCCCCGAAAGTTGAAGGGCAGTTTTGGAAAACTAATAATGTCAATTCTTTTTTATCTGCTTAGGGACATAATCGTGCCAAGTTTCAAGTTGTTATAACAAATTAATAAGAATTTTCATATAAACGAATTCACCCCTTTTCATCTCCATAAGGGTCGTTTTTCTCAAAATGTTTTCTTAATACACCCCTTCGTTTTAAACTACAACTACTATCCAAAATTTAAGTTTCTTTGTTCAGCTGTTTGGGCTGTGCGAGAGCCTAAAGAACGATTTTGATATTTTTCGACTATTAATGACGACTATCGTTACTAATAATGACGGATTGTGCCAACCATGTTATAGTCAAGGCAAAAAAAAAAATTCAATTAGGCACAAAAAGGCACTTTTAAACGTCAAAATTTACAAAAGAAAAAAGTTGATTCTAGTCGCCCCTAACATGTTCATAAAGCGAGATTTAGAATAAAGATTCTCGCGTATTGATAAACTCATGAGTGTATTATACAATAGTTCCGTTATGAACAACAACACTTTATCTAGATAAGTTTATACATGACACGTGACACAAATTAATTTTTTTGTGTAAAATTTGAGATAGCTAGAAATTATGACTTACCTTAGCAAAACTAGGTACCTACTTCTACTTTCAGCGAATCGGGCACGACTGTCGAATGTGTCGCGGGGTTGCATTGCATTACACACTGCATTCGTGTTTAACGTCGAAAGATACACTACTCGCAAACATTGATGCGTACTAATGACGTTTTTTTGTGACAAAGTTTTAAGTTGAACAAAAATATTGTTTGTTTATTATTTTATTTTGAAGACACATGAGTTAAATATTGGAAAAAAAATTGGTAGGTATTTTTATTCAGTCGCTTGTATAAAAACGTGACACCAAGACTAAGTGGTGGTGTTTGGAAACGGAGGTGAATGACGATATGCGTGATGCTTTGTTGTTTTTTTTTTGTTTTCGACAGGTAGGTATATGCATATATTGAATAATGCGCCTACTAGCTCATCCCACGAGATGTTTTGGAATCTGAGAAACACTCATTACCATAGGATGAATACAAGTTCATCGATGAGAGGTGTACAATATCCTGTCCGTGAATGCAAGTGAAACATACCACTCATCATTGCCAAAAACGGAATGTTTGAGTTTCTTAACTATCTACACTGATCACCGCCATACACGGAATGTTTCAGTTTCGTTATTTTTACTGATCACCGCAGCGCACGGAATCTTCCAGTCTCATATCTACACTGACCGATCACCGCAACTCACGGAATGTTTCAGTTTTTTAACTCCACTGATCACCGCCACACACGGAATGTTTTAGTTTCGTTATTTTTACTGATCACCGCAACGCACAGAATCTTTCAGTCTCATAACTACACTGACCGATCACTGCAACTCACGGAATGTTTCAGTTTTTTAACTCCACTGATCACCGCCACACACGGAATGTTTCAGTTTCGTTATTTTTACTGATCACCGCAACGCACAGAATCTTTCAGTCTCATAACTACACTGACCGATCACTGCAACTCACGGAATGTTTCAGTTTTTTAACTCCACTGATCACCGCCACACACGGAATGTTTCAGTTTCGTTATTTTTACTGATCACCGCAACGCACAGAATCTTTTAGTCTCATAACTACACTGACCGATCACTGCAACTCACGGAATATTTCAGTTTTTTAACTCCACTGATCACCGCCACACACGGAATATTTCAGTTTCGTTATGTTTCAGATGCATTTATGATACAACGCCTCATGCGATAAACACATTGATAATATTGTTCCTACCTACTTTATGTATATGGGTGTTTCTCCGTTTTGGCGAAAAAATATTTTCCGGTAGCATGTTTTTCTTGCTAAAAAGTTCAAGTTCATATGCATATACCTGTCAAAGAAATCTAACAAAACATCACGCAAATCGTCATTAACAAACGTTTGTGTGTGTAATTACATTTAAAATTAAGATTCTCTCGTAAAAATAAACTCATGAGTGTATTATGTACAATAGTTCCGTTATGAACAACAACACTTTATCTAGATAAGTTTATACATGACACGTGACACAAATTATTTTTTTGTGAAAAATTTCTGTTATCTAGAAATTATGACTTACCTTAGCAAAACTAGTGCTTCTACTTTCAGCGAATCGGGCACGACTGCCGAATGTGTCGCGGGGTTGCATTACACACTGCATTCGTGTTTAACTTCGAAAGATACACTACTCGCAAACATTGATGCGGACTAATGACGTTTTTTTTTTTTTTGTGACAAAGGTTTATGTTAACAAAAAATTGTTTGTTTATAAATGTATTTGATCTTATTATTTTATTTTTAAGACTTATTCGATACTGGTTTAAACTTTAATTTTATCGTCTAATATTTTAATTTAGTCGCTTGTATACATTACGAATGTGTGTTACTACAGCTTCCTCATGGGTGATAGAATAATTCTACCTATGCCAATATTTAAGGCCTATAGCAGCAATCAAAGTTCCCAGTCTTAATTTAGCAGCCACAAAAACTTCATTAATATGAGCCGTTTACTGTGTGTTAGCTGGAGCCAAGTCACCACGGCTTCCTCATGCATTACAGGCAAACCAGTGAGGTTAGAGTTTTTGGACTATAGGCAGAAAATTAATGCTTAATAGCAGAACAAGGCAGGAAAAAACCGAACGCTAACACTTAAAGTGTTGAAACTACGATTAAGACTATTTCTAAGCTGGGTTGTCGTTACCCCAGCTGCCCATGTCATATATTCCGAACGCAAGAAGATATGATTAAAAATATATAGCAAAAAAAATTAAGGCATAATAGCAACCATTGTTTCCAAAATTTTCAAATCTCTGGTCAAAATACTCTATGAATTAGAAACTAATAAATATGTGCAAGCTGGAGTGACGTAACCCCAGCTTACACATGATTTATTAATGAAACGATTGAACGTGGAGTTTCAATTTAAAGGTCAAATTTTAAGGCATATTAAAGCAGCAAAATTTTCAAATCTAATGGCCTAAAATTCAAATTATTGCGTCGGGAGGAGTTAACGAACGCCGTTGCCGTTCGGTGCACTACATTAATGCCCAACCAAGTTTGCGCTTAACATGGATTGTATTAGAAGTCATTTTAACATGCGCTTAATTTTTTATTATTTTGTTTTTAAGATGAGAGCCGACTGAACTACTGGAACTATGAAAAAGGAGATTCTTATCAACTTTAGACGATGATAGAACTACCTACTATAAAGGCCTATTCAGATATACACAATATCACTGTCACGCTCGGTAGTGATACTGTTCCAAAGTGACTAACCAGGCGGACCAGTATCGCTATTGAGTGCGACAGCGATATCGCTTATATCTGAACAAGCCTTTATTGTTTTCGTTTGGTGACGTGTTCGGTTATGGTGAAAGATCAGAAAAAGAACACATCACCTGTCCTCCCGATTACCAAAGAGTCTCATCTACCAGAACACCAAAAAAAGGGAAACTCAACAGTCCACCATCACCTGTGTGTGTATGAAAGTCTCAAACCCTTATTCGGGACTACCTGGAGAAAATTCTTATGAAGGTAGTCGGAGAAAAGAAAATAAAATCAGCAAACCAGCACCATAATGCTCTATGGGGTCGACGATGACCACAATCTCAGAGCTTCTAGAAACAGTTGCTACTACGTACTAAGTTCACTTATAAAATAATTGATAAAAACCAGCTTCGAATTACACGTGAAGACATTCACATCTATAAACAACTTATGAGTGTGATCAGAGAACAAAACCTGAAAGGTCACACTTTCAATCGAAAAGATGGAAAAAACTTTAAGACTGGTTATCAAAAACGTACACCACACAACCCCACATTAAGCAATTAAGGAGGCATTCGAAAATACCGGAAAAGTAGTAGTAGGCGAAATCATAAACTGTAGGTATGGACCTGATAAAGTACCCACATCCACCTTCGTTAATTTGCAATCAGGATCAAACAACAAAACAGGTGAAAGTTATCTATCACCCTGTAGAAGTTTCTAAGAAAAAGACAGCCCCGGTACAATTCCAAAGAACCAGCAGTACAGACATTTTTTTAAATACTGCAAGAGACCTTACCGCTATGTTAAATGCGCAGAATCACACAACACCAAGGAATGCCCTAAGAATGACCGTAATTCCCCAGCCACGTGTGCCGTGTGCTTAGGCAGCAAACATGGGATGTGAGGTCTACAAAGAGATCCTGGTCAGAAAAACTCGTAAGCCAAACTTCACTAGAAGCGAAACAACACAAAACACACAGATCAGCAATAACAAAGAAGAACACAACTCACAGACCAAAAAGAATGAAACTAGAAATGAACGTAAACAATACGCAAATATAGTTAAAGGAATACCGCATGAAAGGATCTCAATTCAAACAACCTACGAACAAACCACACAACACACCGATGACAGATGATCATAATGATCATGACGTCACAGATGTTCCATAAACAAAGTGAAAAGATTGACGTTATCTTACAACAGATGACCACCCTCTCTTAGTACTCAAACTCAAATCATTTATTCCAAATAAACCAATTACAGGTACTTTTGAATTGTCAAGGGGTCGGTCAGTCAGAAAGATGAAGCTAGTTGCCCATTCCAAAGCGTAGTAGGTTCCTATGGAGAAGAACGGGCAAGAAACTCCATGGACACTCTTTTAAATTAGAATATTGTTACAAAACATTGGTTACATCATTCATGTTGAAATTATATATGTGAGAACAATGTAGTAAATCGTGCACGTTAAAAGCGACCATAATAAAAAATATAAAAACAAAAATAATTAAAATAAACCATGGCAGCTAAGAGATGACCAGTCCCCACTGACGGCGCCCGTTCACGAACATGACGCATGGATCAGCATCATTCAGCTCAACCATTTTGAAGGGAACTTAATGATCCAACACACACGCCACCACCAGCGAGACATTTGAGTGAGCATGACATACTCTCAGCCGCCAGGGTACATTCAAGTCAATGAAAGACGTACTCAGTAAATGTTAAAGTAGGTAAACAGTGCTCACATATGTTCAATGCAATTATATAATACTAAGAGATTGAATTTATACAATGTAAATATAGTTTTTCAATCTTCAGCAGCTCCAACAATATTTTCCAATGCTAATCAATAATTAGTTTATGCGCCCTTGTGGAGCTGGACCAGCGTTGAGCCAAGCATTTTTGTCAGCGATGTAATCCCCCAACTTATAATATGCTTGGCAGCATAGTGTGCGTTTTATGCAAGATTTAAATTTCGTTTCATTCAATTGGAGTATGTGGGGAGGTATTTTATTGTAACATTTTACACAGTACCCCATGAAAGATGAGTCTACTTTAGCCAGTCTGAAACCCGGTTGAACTAATTGGTCCCTATTTCTAGTCCCATAATTGTGTCTATCACCTATTTTACTGAAAATACTTAAATTTTTCCTTACGTACATGATGTTCTCGTATATATATTGACAAGGTACCGTCATAATGTTAATATCTTTAAATAGTTCCCTTAGGGAATCGCGTCTGCGGAGGCCATATATTGCTCTGATGGCTCTTTTCTGCAGAATAAAAATCGATTCGATATCTGCAGCCCGTCCCCATAGTAAAATACCGTAAGACATGATACTATGAAAGTAACTGAAATAGACTAGCCTCGCGGTATCTACATCAGTAAATTGACGGATTTTTCTCACAGCATATGCTGCTGAACTTAGCCGTCCTGCAAGAGATGTTAAATGAGGACCCCATTGCAGCCTTGAGTCGAGCGTGATCCCCAAGAAAACAGTTTTATCGACGAATTCTAGTTTCTCCTTATTCAATACTATTTCACAAACACTACTTTTAACATTCGGCAAAGCAAATCTTATGCATTTAGTTTTTTTCCCATTTAATACTAAATTGTTAGCAGTGAACCAATTTTGGACCTGCAGTAGGGCGTTATTTACGTCGTCAAGATTTGATTCACGTCTATTTATCTTAAAAATTAGAGAAGTATCGTCAGCAAATAACACCATTTGTGGTTTGTTTTTTAATAAATGGGGTAGATCATTAATATATACTAAAAAGAGGAAAGGACCCAATATTGAGCCTTGTGGAACACCCATTTTTACTTTTAGACCGAGTGAATTGACACCGTTAATTTGAACTTGCTGTTGTCTATCATTTAAATAAGAGTTTACCAAACTGAGCGCAAGCTTACCTAGTCCGTAATGCTCAAGTTTCATGAGCAAGGTTTCGTGATTTACGCAGTCAAATGCCTTGGAAAGGTCACAAAAGATTCCTATGGCATCTTGGGCCGCCTCCCATGCTGTAAATATATGTTTTAATAAGGCGACACCGGCGTCAGTCGTACAACGTCCCTTGGTGAACCCATATTGTTGTTCGTGTAAGATTTGGTTGGTGTTAAAATGATTAAGCATTTGATTGAGCATTACCTTTTCGAACACCTTGCTGAATACCGGCAGCACGGATACTGGTCTAAAATTGTTGGTGTCTTTACTGTCCCCAGATTTAAAAAGTGGTATAACCTTACTGTATTTCATTAAATCCGGGAAAACTCCTTGATCCACGCACAAATTAAATATTAAAGCTAAATATGGTGCTATAGTCTCGATTATGGATGTACAAACTTTGATAGATAATCCCCATAGATCTTCAGTCAATTTGATTTTGATTTGCCGAAAAGCTTTTACAACTATCATAGGGTTTATATGTTTAAATTGAAATTCAACCGGGCAGCCTGTAACGTTCGCTTTTAATAAATCAATTGAGACATCGGGTGAGGAATTTAAAGCTTCCGTCGTTTTTGATGGTATATTAGTAAAGAAATTTACAAATTCTTGAGCTACTTCTAAGTTAGTGCTTATGGGACCACGTTCAGTCTCCAATGTGTACTCAGTGTTTCGTATTTTTTCCCTGTTAGTTTCATTATTTATTACTTTCCAAACCGTTTTTATTTTATTTTCTGCTGATTTGATCTTGTTGCTAATATACAGAGCTTTAGCTGTCTTGCAGGTATTTCTAAATATTTTCGAATATGTAGCAACATACTTGTTGAAAGTTTCTGTGTTAATGTAAGGCTTAAGGCCATACAGCTCGAACAGTCTTTCCCTACTTATCCTAATACCTCTAGTTGCCCAGTCACTAAAAATAAAATTAGGGCAAATATTTTTTGTTTTCTTTTCAAAAGTTTGATTGAATTCAGTGTGCACTATTGAAAAGAAATCCTCATACAATTTATTTGCATCGTCCATATTATGGCCCAGAGCATTTAACTTATTATGTAGGGTACTATTGAATCTATTTAATTTGCCAGTTGTTATTGGTCTAAATTGTATTTGCACTTTTTGCTTAACTGTTTTAAACTTAAAAGTTACCGTTTGTCCACTATGATCAGACGGCAAATAATTTACGATGGATTTATCTAAATAATCGCAATCGCAGAAGACATTATCGATACATGTACTCATAACTACAGTAGCCACCTGGAACATCAAGAGATTCACTCTGATGGTATTACACACGGTGGAACAGCTGTCATAATAAGGGAATTCCATGTTTTGATTGACGAGGTAATATCTCCATTACAGTCCATGACAGTAATGGAGATATTACCTCGTCTTCTGTATATTTTCCTCCAAAACACAATTTAAAAGAAGAGCAACTTACATTTTATGTGAAGAGTCTTGGACCTCGTATTATACCAGGAGGGGACTGGAACTGAATGGAACTAAAAAAGTGCGTTATACGAACAATTTAATCACAAGTGCCACATCTGAGCCAACCCACTGGCCAACAGACCCCAACAAACTTTTTGAAGTTTTGGATTTCTTCATTATGAAATAACTCAGCAGACTATTCTATAACATCTACTCCAGTTCGGAACGGTCGGCTAATTATACCTATACCAGCCGGTCTATTCTGTAATAATCTCACGGTGAAAACTTAGGTGAGCTCGGAGTAAGCTGTCATTCCACCTGCTGCTAGGGACTGACAGCTCACTCCGAGCTCACTGCACCTAAGTTTTCACGTTGAGATGGTTACAGAATAGCACAGGTTAGCACTGCAGTTATTCTAACAATTGGAGCATCTGTTCTCAATCGCCAAAACAGTCCCAGACTATACGATAACAGAACAGACTGGACAGAGTACCGCAACGTCATTGACATGTCACTCAAACTCAAATAGCTTTAAAAAATATTGATAACATTGACAATGCACCACACAGATGCACCAGAATTCACCAGAATGATTCAAGAGTCATGTTGGAAGTGCACACATGAATGTAATCATTACAAACCAAGACAGAATACAGTGCCGCTAGGCTAGAGTATTTGAAATTTCACCAGATTATCGTAGAAAAGAGAATACCGTGTATGGCATGTAAGTCACCATACTGATGACAAACGGGCCTTGCATAAAGCCATACAGAACCTGAAACAAGTAATTAAAGACGCAGAAGATGATACTCTAGAAGCACATTAACAATCCCATTCTGCAATCAGTGTAACCGCCTATTCACTCTGGAAGGTATGAAAAAGCACAAACCAGCCAAAATACCCGAAACCACCTATTTTATTAGACGGAAGATGCTGGGCTAGAACAAACCCAGAAAAAGCAATGCTTTCGCTGAACACCTCGCCAACGTTTTCGTACCAAACGAACCCGAACCTGGAACAGATGATGTCGACATAGACAATATACTCAAGGAGGATTTTCAGATGGAAATGCTACTTAAAATCTATTACTCCTTAGGAAATTAGGCGGGTAATCAGGGCATTGGATGCCCTGGGGTTTGATCTCATAGACAAAAAGGTCCTTGAGGAGCTACCTACTAAAGCGATCGTTTTCCTGATCCTGACCACTATTTTGTATAGTATGCTCAGGGTTGGAAACTACCCATTGCTGTGGAAAGTATTACAAATCATCATGATACACAAGCCAGGAAAGCCGCCTCACGAATTGACATCTTCTCTCCAAACTTTTTGAGAAATTATTGTTACGCCGGCTTCTAAGTTCAATGTCAATAATTCCCGATCATCAATTTGTCTTTAGACCAGAACATATTCAGAACAAATTCAGTGTGTCGCAACATCAGAAATGCTCTAGAAACCAAGAAATACTGTTCCAATGTCTTCCTTGGAGAAGCTCGTGGCTAAGTAATAACAGCCACATGGGTTAAGATTAAGCTACGTTTGGTCCATGGATGGGTGACCATCTTTACATACTGAGACTCCTCCGTGCCTCGGAAAACAAGTTAAGCCATTGGTCCCAGCTGTCTGCTGTGATTTGTGGAGCTTTGACAGTCGTTACGGGTCGTCAGAAGCCCGAAAGTTTGACAACCAGTCTTACCAAGGGGTATCGTATTACCCAGTTACTGTTGTGAACGTCGAAAGAGCGTCGGAAAACTTACAGGAAAGTCTAGACGAAATTCACAACCGGTTCGCCAAATGGAGGATACGAGCCAACACATCTAAATCGGTCCAGATCATACTTAGACACCAGCAATGTCCACCGGTGAAACTTGGTCATAATCAACTCCCAAAAAGCGACTGCGTCAAATACCTTGGTTGGTATGCATCTGGACCAGCGACTAACATGGAGGAAACATAAAGAAACGAAAAGAGCTCGATATTAGGTACAAAGGCATGTACTGGCTCCTGGATAGGAATTCCAAGCTGTCCGTAGACAGTAAGATCTTGATCTATGAGACCATATTAAAAGCCCATGTTTTTTTTTTTTGGATGGGTAATCATCAAATGACTTCTCCCTGGGCGGAGCGGGAGGGCGTGTCAGACTCTTACTGACTAAAACCCACCCGTATCCTTCAGTTGCCTGTGCAATGCCAGTGGCCTCGGTATCCCTTTCGGACTTTCCCGCAACCCCGGCAGGCATCGGTCCCATCGGACCCCTTCAGTCACTGACATCTCTTTGAGGCGCGCGTGGAACACAACGCGCCGTCGACCCGGGCCTGTTCCTTACCGCCCGCGCCTACGGTGGCCGGGAATCGCGACGCCCAGAGCGTCTACTCCTGCGGCGGCTAGGGGCGTAAGGGCACGAATTTTGCCTCTCCCTGACGCGTTCCGCCTCCTCCTTCGCGAGCATTACTGCTTCACAGAAGGAGGTGACGGCCTCCCATGCCCTCGCGCTCCGTGGCACTCTCGCACCAAGGCCTGGACCAGGGCCGGACGCGAGAGATCCCCGCCACCGATCGCCTCCACGAGGACACGGCGGTGCTCTGCCCAAGCCGGGCAGACCTCTACCGTATGCTCCACTATGTCCGCCGGGCGATCCACGCAGTGATGACACCCGAGCGTATCCTCCCGCCTGATACCGAACAGGAACCTCCCGAAACAGCCGTGTCCGGTGAGGACCTGCGTCAGGCGGAAGGTGAGGACGCCGTGGCGCCTCTCCAGCCACTCCTCAAACAGGGGACTTATCGCCGCAATAGTGGCGTGCCTAGCCGGAGAAAACCCATGATTGGCTCGACAAATTGTAATTCTGATTAAATAAGTTTTCCGAAATATTAATTCCTAAAATACTTTTTGTTGCTAATGTTATAACACAAACATACTCATATTTTTCAATTTCCTTCTGAATTTTGACTTGGCAAAGCTAAAGATTCCTCCTGAGGCTTCTGGATATTCTCATTTCGCGGAACAGGAATAAGACTCCTTTGTATTCCTGAAATAATAAGTATAAATAAACTGACTACTTAAATATTTCATTTGTTTAGGATGATTTGTTTATTTTTTTTACTTTTTGCACTAGAATTTGTTTAAATATCTGTTCTATCACCTTCACCAATCCAACGAGCCCAACACTACAGTACCCTAATTAGATGATCAATCGGAATTTGAATCATTTGAAACAAATTGCTAATCCATTGCTTGCGAAAAAAAATCTGTTCAACAACGTAAATTCAATGAATGTTATTGAACTGTCCAAATTAAACAAATTTGTCGTAATCGTTTACGAAAATGTGTTGCGTAATTAGATAGCAGGGCTATCTTGTAAGGTTGAGGAGTTCCTGTGGCCACCTTCCGCCTCTATAATCTTACCCTAGTACACCTTTGGCTATAGTTTTTGTAAAGACAAAACAAAAGAACCCAAACATAGCCTATCTTGTTTAGTTGAGGAAATCCTACAGCGAGCTTCTACAGCTCCATCATGTGATCCTCGACTATATTTTGAGATAACATACCTACTTGTCAAAACAAATCCAAATGACAAAAACGGGGCTATCTTGTTTGGTTGAGGAGTGCCCGGGACCACCTTGTGGCCCCATCACCAGACCCTGGACACCACCTAGTGTAATAGCACTTGGCAATACATAACCAATGAGTTCACACAAGATTATGCTATCATGTTTGATTGAGGAGTTCCGATGGCTACTTTCCTGCTCCATCATCAGATCCTGGACACCATCTTGGGCTATAGTTCTTGTCAAGACAAAGCCAACGAGTTCAAACTCAACGACGCTATCTTATTTAATTGAAGAGTTCCTATGGCCATCTTCGGGCTTCGTCAACAGACCAGTTTCAAAGTATCATTTTTTTTAGGCGATTAACACACGGCACCGCGCACCGCCGCGGTAGGCGGTGAAGCGGATCTCATGTTGCATTGGCCTCTAATAAATCCGTAGATGCCAAACACACGTACACCGCCCGACCGCGCGGTCGAGCGGTGCTCGTTTCTACCGCAAACTGCTCCTACCGCGCGGTCGAGCGGTGCCGTGTGTTAATCGCCTTAAATGTCTCTGTAGTTATATAAGTATGCAAAGTTTCAGCTCAATCGGATGCCAAGTGCTTGAAAAATGGATGACAATTGGAGTAACTGGAAACATCGAACGAACCAAGCTAATATAAAGATTGTAAAAACCTACACTAACTTACATAGTACGATTATAGTTCCACGTAGTCGGCTCGCAGTCTATAATCTAGTTCAAACTGATAATGTAGTGCACGGAACGGCAACGGCGACCGTTAATTCCTCGGACGCTTTAATTTTGTTTTTTATTATGCCTTAAATTTTGACCTTTAAATTGAAACTCCACGTTTGATAGTTTCAATAATGCAACATGTGGTGTAAGCTATCGTCACTCCAGCTTGCACATAAATTTATCGTTTTCTAACTCATAGAGTAGGTAGGTATTTTGGCCGGAAATTTGAAAATTTTGTAGCCAATGGCTGCTATTGTGCCTTATTTTTTTAGCTATAAAATATTATATTCGCATCGCCCCAGCTGCTCATGTCATATCTTCTTTCGTTCGGAAGATATGACAAGACCAGCTGGGGCGACGCACTATGGGACCAACCGGTATTTTCCATCTCAAAAATCGATAACTCTGTTGTTTTGTGATTTATCTCCTTGATTTTTTTTTTCACGTATTTGTGAATATCTAGGCAATAAAAGAAATCAAACATCATCATTCTAAAAAAAATATTTTTTCCGAAAAAAAATAACAAAGATAAAGTTATACGAAATTTCATACAAAAAATCATACCGTTATATTAAAATAGCAATAAAAGTTACACTTATGCTTAAAATAAGTTTAAAACTAAATTATTATTATTAAACAAACAGTTACATGACAAAAAAAAATTATTACTTAAACTTATCCTACTCATCACTTTCTATTTCCAACAATTCTTTAGCTTCGTCAAATAATTCTTTGGATATTAGAAAACTTGGTTTATTTAAGCTAGATATAATATAAGGATCAGATGTATATAACAAAATATGCAGAACGTCTTCGTTTGTTGCTGATCTGGAACACTTCCTAGCGTGATGTAACCTATATTTCTTATAATCTTTATTTCGAGCTTCCTGGGCATCTTCGGATAATTGTCCTATAGGCAAAACTGCATAATGCTCTATTATTTTAGCACCATGTATAAGTACTTTATGGACCGAAGATGGCATGTAGTACCAGTTATATTTGCTTACATATAATTGCGCGGTTACCAATGTATACTGACCAAATTTTTCTGCGTTTATAGGAAATCCCGATGACATAGTTTGAAGAATTACATATAGTCTCTTGATTAATTCTTCATCAATTCCGGTTATCTCTGCAGAACATTGGTAATTTTGGAAAAATCTCCTTGTCGTATTACCGTCATTGCTATTACCGGAACCTTGACGTGGTTTATCAATATGCAAGCCAAGCACTTCTCGGAAACGATTTTGGACAAATTTTTTCTTGTCTTCTTTAAGTTGCTTGTTTTCTGAAGTTGTTGCAGACCACTTCTCAAAACCTAAATTGTAAGAAATATGGAGGATCATTTCCATAAATC
Organism: Xanthia togata; assembly: GCA_963853775.1. Taxonomy (NCBI): domain Eukaryota; kingdom Metazoa; phylum Arthropoda; class Insecta; order Lepidoptera; family Noctuidae; genus Xanthia; species Xanthia togata. The sequence goes on along the minus strand of OY970788.1, from coordinate 8,419,824 downwards.
TTATCCATGCGTGTAGCGTCGACAATCCGTATTTAAACGCATTTTCATTTTCAACTCTCGTTGTAACTTTTAAAAGATCATTCATTTGTCTGGGAGTTGCTCCACAAACAGTGCAGGTAGCACTGGATGATGTGTTTGTCAACACTTGAGCAACTTTCCCATCAATCATTGTCATAAACAGTTGATGTTTAACTTCGATGACTTTGTCTTCTATTGACACAAGAGTTGGAATCAATTGATTAATTTTGGCTTCAATTTCACTGACAACCGCTGTAGTTTTTTCGGGAGTTTCTTTTGCAAATTCTAATGAAATTGGTCTGCAATATCTAACAGATGAGCAAGTAGGGTTTTTCCATATGACCGTAGAAGTTTCTTCGTCTACTAGTCGCAGTGGTACAAGGGACACTATAAACAAATTAGCGTCCGATATTTGTTCGTTTTCTTCCGGTAGAGTTTGTTTATACTCACTTTGCCCGGAGGATCCATCACATCCCCATTTAGTGAAAAGCTTGAGACGATTGTAAGTCGATCCTGACTTTATCCTTATAATACGGCAGACTGTATGGTCTAAGAGATCTTGCAGGTTGATTTTTGCGCTTATATTTGTCACCGTAATGCTGGATGCAGGCGGATAGCAAGCCTTTTTTGCTTCACTTAGTGTTTGATACGAAGGCAATACAGAACTTAAATTCTTATCAACGAGCCTTTTTCTTAGGTACGCATATTGTGCTTTGGTTAAATCAGTTTCAATGCATATACTCAATGCTTCCTCTTTTGTAAAGGAAAGTGCGTTATCTGGATTGAGTATGTTTTGTAGAATAACTTTTTTCTCTTCTTTTTCCTTATTTCTGATAATAGTCACAATCGACGCTTCGTCATTTTCCCCCATGGATCTTAAACCAACAACACAAGCGTAAGCAACAACAACAACATAAGCGTTACGGATATGTCCCATTCCATACTCCTGGACCAGCTCCATATTTTTTCGTTTCTTTGTGTTTTCCGAGCACTCGTCATATTGTTTTGTTGGTCTTCCACGTTCACCAGAAGTATTCAAACCAGAATTTACAGTGGTTGAGGTACTGCAAGAATTCAATGATACTTTAAACCCAATTTGAGTATAGGCTCTCGAACCGGTCCGGCTTTCTTTGAGCTTTGGTCCATTTCTGGTTGCAACTCGATGTTAGATTTTTTTGAATACTCTCTATTACAGTATTAACGTCAGTTTCCGATAGTTGAAAATTTTCCAATAAATATTTTTTGAGGTCTGAAGTACTTTTCCCTTTTATTATTTGATCACAAAGATCGCGTCGAACACAAACGAATTCACTCATTGTTAGATAATAATGTTTTTTATGCGTTAATTGTTATTGAAAAGAAGTATCTGAACACTTTGATGAATCGTATGCTGAACATACACGGGTATTTAAAGGACTAATATTTTAGTGCCTTGTGCAAAAACCATGGGACAATTGATTATAACAGTTCTCATCGAAATAGTGTAATCAGTACTGATTGTAATTATTTACCACAACAGATAAATAGAACTTCCGCAGCAATATAGTTTATCATACTTGTGGTTAAGGTGACCACCCCAAACAAAATTGCCATGGGAAGATTCTTTCAAATATAATAGCAGTTTTTTAATTTGCAAATGTATGTTTTTATCATAGAAATAGAAAAAAACAATATAGACATCAAAGGATAATAACTAAATATAATATTTCATAATAAAAAAGAAGAACCGCAATTTTCGAGGATTTTTCCCCGATTGACATTATTGCTTCAAAATCACCTCTGGCGCAAAAAACGCGCAAGTTTTTTTTAAATCCTCATATTACTGAGTAGATAAGGTCTCTAATAGAGTAATTAACTTGACACCGGCTGCTTTCGGCAACAACGAAAACTCCAATTGAAATTAACAAAAACTAAATTTTCTTTACTTCACTAAAAAAATATTAAAAAATTAAATAAAAATATATTTTTTACAAAAACTGAACGTGGTTGCAAAGTGTATATTCTAAGCTATCTAATGATGTATAACACTAATAATTATGTTTCCTTGGAAAACTTCCGAATAATTATGTGTTGAACTCCCTTAACGGTAATTTAATTGGCATGAAAATATTTATGCCCAATGTTTGAGGTTCATTTTATAAACGTAAAACTTTATATTTTTTTATATTTTGTAATTTATACGTAAGTTCCATCTTTTGAGAGTATAAAACCATAAAACAATCTATGGATTTACGACTTTCGACAAAACCATTTTTGAGATGGAAAATACTGTTTGGTCCCATAGTGCGACGTCAACCCAGCCTACACACAGATTTTTGGTCGAAGATTCAACACTTTTTAAGTATTCTCGTTCAGTTATTTCCTGCCTTGTGCTGCTATTATGCCTTAATTTTCTAACTATAGTCCAAAACCCTAACCTTACTGTTTTGCCTGTACTGCATGAGGAAGCTGGGATGACGTCACTCCAGCTAACACATAGTAAACGGCTCATATTAACGAAGTTTTTGTGACTGCTAAATTAAGACTGGGAACTTTGATTGCTGCTATTATGCCTTAAATATTGGCATAGGTAGAATTATTATATCACCCATGAGGAAGCTGTAGTTACACACATTCCTAATTTATACAAGCTACTGAATTAAAAATATTAGACGATACATTTAAAGTTTAAACCAATAACGAATAAGTCTTCAAAATTAAATAATAACTTCAAATATATTTATAAACAAACAATGTTTTTGTTCAACCTAAACCTTAGTTACAAAAAAAAACCTCATTAGTACGCATCAATGTTTGCGAGTAGAGTATCTTTCGACGTTAAACACGAATACGATGCAACCCCGCGACACATTCGACAGTCGTGCCCGATTCGCTGAAAGTAGAAGTACCTACTAGTTTTGCTAAGGTAAGTCATAATTTCTAGCTATCTCAAATTTTACACAAAAAATGTAATTTGTGTCACGTGTCATGTATAAACTTATCTAGATAAAGTGTTGTTGTTCATAACGGAACTATTGTATAATACACTCATGAGTTTATCAATACGCGAGAATCTTTATTCTAAATCTCGCTTTATGAACATGTTAGGGGCGACTAGAATCAACTTTTTTCTTTTGTAAATTTTGACGTTTAAAAGTGCCTTTTTGTGCCTAATTGATTTTTTTTTTTTGCCTTGACTATTACATGGTTGGCACAATCCGTCATTATTAGTAACGATAGTCGTCATTAATAGTCGAAAAATATCAAAATCGTTCTTTAGGCTCTCGCACAGCCCAAACAGCTGAACAAAGAAACTTAAATTTTGGATAGTAGTTGTAGTTTAAAACGAAGGGGTGTATTAAGAAAACATTTTGAGAAAAACGACCCTTATGGAGATGAAAAGGGGTGAATTCGTTTATATGAAAATTCTTATTAATTTGTTATAACAACTTGAAACTTGGCACGATTATGTCCCTAAGCAGATAAAAAAGAATTGACATTATTAGTTTTCCAAAACTGCCCTTCAACTTTCGGGGATGTTAAAGTCTCTATGGAAGAATCGTAACGCGCGGTCCGATGAATTTGAAACTCAAAATTAATAATCTTGATAAAAAAAAACGAAGAATAACATGTTTTTGGTTTTTTTTTTTAAATTTAACTCCTAACTCGGTCTCGGTGAAGAGGGTTATAATCTAGTTTTAGGGGAGAATTTTGTTTCATGATTCGATTTACTTAAAAACTTACAATAATCATAAAGTCAATTAATGGAAACGTATTAAACGAATAAAATCACATTCCTTTAATTACACATCGTTGACCAACCCCTTGACAATTCAAAAGTGCCTGTAAATGGTTTATTAGAAATAAATGCTTTAAGTTTGAGTTGGTAAATATACAGTAAAGATCGTAATGATCAATTTTCCTGAACTACCCTTGGTGGAGGCGGTGTTGAAATTTGTTTGGAAAACCTACAATCAAATGACTCACATGCATGATCCAACCCACCCACCTCCAAAAACTGTGTGAGGTTATCACATCATGAAACAGTAGTGAAATCAAAACAAAGCACTCACACTTAGCAGCCACTCATACTTATTTTATAAACGTAAATGGTCAAAAATGAAAAAAAAAAAAAAAAGGTCAAATAATTACATAAAAGCTGGCCAAATTCGTGTTGGATCACGCATAGTGAAGGATTTCGTAGTCAGAATGCAATGTACAAGGGTTGAGAACAAAAAATAATGATATCTTAAATAGCGTTCAAAATTCTAATTACAGTGTTATTACTAACTTCTAATAATTGCTCTGGTGGTTAGAATTCCCTTTGAAGCCATAGGTGCGGACTGGCTGTGGAAGTGTTGATTATGACGTCACGATGAAGTAGCTGCACAAACCTGCGCTGACGTTCATATACAGAGTCACCGGTATAGAGCTATGAGGAACACGGTGTACAGTTCCTCATCCTCCGGAGAATAGGGAGGAATCCGAACAGACGGGGGTTGTGGCTGCGGACTAAATGGGAAATGGGAATGATGATGTCGGATGTTGATATGATCAATTTCGCGGAAAACTTGCGCGATGCAGGATTTTGTCTGACGTCAGTGGGATTGCTTTGTTCGCATGAGGCGTTTTGTTAATATAATCATGTACCGTACCCAAGTTAGACCAAAGGTACTATGACAGTTTGATTAGAATTGTATGCTTTATTTAAGAATATTTTTTAACAAACAAAAGTTTATATAATAAATAACCTAAAATCATGAGTCTGTACAACGATTCTGCAAATAATAAAAAGATAAGGTAGGTATGTTATGTAAGAAAATATTTATTTTTTCTATTACAATAAATCAGATTTTGAAATAATAATCTGTTTGTCAATCGGTGCAACATACCGTCATTACAATCACCGAAATCATCATTCACGGACACTATGTAAGTTATTATCTTCAACATGTCAATTTCTCTCAATAGAAACTATCTCTTAAAATATAAGGACTTTCTTTATGTATTTTTGAAAATAGTGCGTAAAAACCTAGCCGTAAAAAAGGGTTTTTCTAAAACAGGAAACAATACTTTTTTTTTCAAAAATTGCCCGCAATTGAAATTCAGCATAATGCAATGCTAGCTTTATGTTAGTTTGATATGTTTAAGTAATGAATATTTACTTATAATAAAATCGTTAAGAGTTTAAAACCGCACATTGAATATTTTTAAGAATAAGTCATTTGCAACGATGCTAAAGCCGAAAATGTTATTTAGATTTTTTCTCTGCTTATCTGTACCTATGTCCAAGCTTTTCGTAAAACATACTGAATGGATTCTGTTCAAATAATGCAAAACTAATTCCTAAAGGTCGGGTCAACACGTAGGCTATAAATCATCACGTTATTTGCAATGGGGGATGAACAATATTGCATTATAACACATAAAATCATAATGATATACCTAGAAGGAGCTAAGCAGTAATGACATATATATATGTACAGCTACTTTATTTATCCACAAGCTTCTACCCGCGACTTCTTATTCCGCCGACCCACCGCGTCGCGTATTCGCGTCGTAAAGCCTCCCGCGCTATTGGATACTCCTTTTTCGCTTAGCGTTCTAACGGATTTTTTCTTTTTGCTCGGCTTCTAAGGGTCGTAGCGTGATGTTATACAGTCTTTATAACCTTCCTCAAGAATAGGGCTATTAAATGCAAAAATATTTTTACAAATCCGACTGGCAGTTCCAGAGATATTAGCGCAACAAACAAACTCTTCAGGTCTAAAATAGTAGTATATAACTACCTACAGATTGGCGGTCCGTCGACCGCCCCGGATGCCTTTGGTTGTAAGATCAATCCTCGCAATAGGTACTTTTGTATTTTTTATATTTACCAACTGGATTTACAAATATGTAAGTATAATATAATATGTTTATTTTATAAATAGTTCAAATATTTTTGCAGAAATAAATCAGTGGATGGAAGTCGGATATGTTCAGAAATTCTAGCTATGCTAGGAGTCTTTTTCAGTACTTATACAAAAACAATATCAATGACAGCTTGCAGGCTAAGCAAGCTGTAGCAGTGCCAGTAAGTTCTCCATGCCTGCTGAAGGAGCAACTGTCATTGGAGCAGACGAATCCTTGAGTGAATTCAAAATTCAAAAGTCATTTATTCAAATTAGGCTGAGAATCAGCACTTTTCGAACGTCAAAATTACATAAGACAGTCCCCCAAAACGCCCACCCTTCACCACTTCCTAGTGCTTTTGCTGGGAAGAAGAAGTGGCGCAACAAACTCCCCAGCAGCACAGCTGTCTGTTCAGTTAGAAAAAAAATAAAAAATGATTCTATACAACAGTATGCAAGACAATTTACAATATGCAAAAAATAATTTTAATTAAATAGCTATAATTAATAGCCATATGACAGCTAGCACACGCCAATATACCAACCAAAAGCATCGAGAACTATACTCAAGCAGAAATAAAAATAACTAAAAGTAAACAATATCTAAAAAAAAAAAAAAAAAGCCTCCAGGCATAATGGGCGTGCCCGAAAAAAACATTGTAATGAGTAGATTATGTCAGCACTAAATTAAAATAAAATTAAAATAAATTGTCTTATAAAGTAAAATTATAAACAATTATATAAACTCATATAATCTGTCAGTAGGTAAACTAATTCTGGAGAAAGAACATTTAAACATTGTCTTGAGTTAATCACAGCGACCATCTATTCTTATCATTTATGTAGTCGTTGATAGAATAGTATGCCTTTGAACAAAGGTTGGACTTTAATTTAGTTTTAAACGCATTAAAAGGCAAATCTAGCAAAGAAGAGGGTAGCTTGTTATAAAAGGTTATACCAAGCCCAACAAATGAGTTATGAACCTTATGAAGCCGGTGAAAGGGAGCACGTAGTTTATCCTTACTTCTTGTGTTAACATTGTGAATATCACTGTTTTTAGTGTATAAGTGTATATTTTGCCTAATATATAAGATGTTGGCGAAGATGAATTGTGATGCCACTGTGAGAATACCGATATCTTTGAAAAAATCTCTTAGAGAAATACCGTGGATAGTAAAGAAGTCGTGAGACAAACCCTAGCTTAGCATACCGACTACTGCGCAAACTGAATGCTGATTAAGCAAAGGTGTTATAAAACAGTACTTACCAGTTTTATTCCGATACATTGAAATGATCGTTACATGTATTCAGCAAATCAGCATTTATAAAGAAATTACAATTGTACAGTCAGCTGCAGAGAAATGTCACCCCCTAGCAATGTATTGATACATTGCTAGGGGGTGACATTTATCTGCAGCTGTCCGTACACCAATACAAACTGCGAATATTTTATACAAACCCGCTTTTGCTATTTAGATTTTTTTCTTCCGATACAATGAAATCATCCTTACATGAAACATAGTTCAACAAGAGCTCAACTCAGAACTTAAGGAGCTCAACTGGACGAACAATACCAAAGAAAGGACATTTGGCCGCATAAACTACTCAAACTGCCAGACCATCATTAAAACTAACTGAGAAAGAAAAACAAAAAAAAAAAATCAAACTAGTCCTCACATTCACAAAAATTGAAATAATATACATAGCTATATAATTTAATACTTTACAAAGCAGCGGTGGCCCAGTGCTGGCGGCCCCGACTTACGACTTGCCTGAAATTTTATAGTACCGTAACCTTTTTTTACAAAGTTTGGTTTTAATACAGCTTTTAAATCGTCGAATGTTGATGAGAAGTTTGTTGTAAAAGCGTAAGTATAGGTAAGTACATTGACCCATAAACGAGTTGCCTACTCTGTGGAGATGTCAGCACGTCAACCTAAACGAAACTATCAAATTTTCCCAATCAACTTTGAACCTTATATTTTAGAACTAAAGTTGAAAATCTATTAAAGAAATTTGACAGATTGTAGTAGGTTGATGTGCTACTTTGAACCTTATACTTCAGTGATAAAGTTGAAAATCTATTAAAGAAATTTGACAGATTGTAGTAGGTTGATGTGCTGGCGTCTGTACAGCAAGGTTGTGTTTATTCCTGGTATTTAAACTATGAATATCCGAAATCTTCTTAAAATTTGATATATTTTTGTGTAAACGATAGCAAGCATTTCTTCTGAGCTTTAAAAGCAATGTCTCTGTCAGTGGAGTTGCCCCAGAAAATGATTCCGTACCTAATGCCAGAAGCCACCTATGCATTGTATGTAAGCTATTTGTACTGTAATGCCGTTATCTATTTTTGATAATTTGTACAGAGCATACGATAATTTGTACAGAGCATGTCGCAAATTGACTAAGCTTCTTTGACAGATGACTATCTATGTTAAAGGCCCAGAAATGTTGTGATGTCACTTTCAGATATTGCTACGTTACCATATTTTATATTAAGCGCATTTAAAAATAAATTGGTTTCTTTCCCGGTGACTTTGCCACTCACACACACATTCAAAGCTCACAAACATACAGACTCACATTTATGATATTAATTTAGTAGATTTTATCTGGATACTTGAATTCAGAATCCTACTATTATAATATCTGACGGCATGGTTAGCGCAGTGGTTAAGCGATTGACTGCTGCGCTGCATGTCGCGGGTTCGATTCCCGCACGGAACAAATATTTGTATGACCTACAAGTAGATATTTCGGGTCTAGCTGTTTGTGTATGTGAGTATAAATGTTTGTAAACGCACCCAAGATACAGGCAAAATCCTAGTATGGGGCAACATTATAAAATATAAATATATATATCATTTATCGTCACCTTCCCCGCTAACTGTTGTATCTCACAAACTGACGTATACACAGACATTACCTAGTAAAAGTGAATGTTTGGATGTTTGTTACTCAATAGATTGGCACACAAATAGATTATAATTGGATAAAATACTTTTATCCCGGTAGTATGTACTCAGGGGATAATTTCCGACCTCCACCCGGGCAAAGACACCGGGGAAAAAAGCTAGTCTTAGATCATTTAGATGGCTAACTGTCAGGGCTAGGTCCACATAAATCTGTGTGGTTCTTTCCTCAAGAGACCATCTAAAATATTAACCTGCATAGTGCTCACAAGACAAATTGGAAATGTATGGACTTTTTGAGACTGACCACCATATTAGTTTTGGTGTTTCTTCTCAGAATAGTCACATAAGAAGCAAAACCTTCTTAAACATATATGTTGCATACACTTTACATATAGATTGGGCTTTACATAAATGGATTGTTATTGGGCTTTTCTATATGGAAATTTTGAGTGGCAGTCCGGAGTCAGGATTTGTGCCCTGTTCATGTCCACAGGCCTGCCCCTTATTAAATGGGACTGAAACATAACTGGCGAATTGAGGGTGTACTAAAGGTACGCTGCTGCCTAACCCTTCGGGGAAAGAAAACAGGTGTGATGTTATGATCCTACTGTTACTAAGAAAATGAATATCTAATGTGATTTACATTCCATTGCTATTAACTCCCTAGCATTATGTAGGTAAGTTATAAAAAGGTCCTAATTTTTTTTTATTTTTTTTTAAGTATGTAAGTACTACGTAATGTGTTGAACTTTGTCTTGTATGACATTAAGTTTGTGGTTTCAATAATTACTACATAATTAACTAATTCTCTAGATCTATGATCATAATAATTATGATGGATTGTGAATTTATGTTTCACTATGGTTTTTCTGTTCCTTTGGAAGGTTTTGTTTTGTTTTCCGCATTGCTTTAACTGACACTGACAAAAAAAACAAAACATTATTGTAAATTGGACTAGGAAATATTATCACTTTATCTTTAGTCCAGTTTTCAACTAGGATCTCAATAATATTCTAGTAATGTTCGAATAAATCTATATTATTACCTTGTTTGATTTACGGAAATCCTCTAAAATGCAAGATCAGCTTAAACTGGCAATGTATAGCTTGATGTGTAGCCGTGTGTACCTAAATACTAATTATGTAGGCACAGTTGTAATAAACACAAATATTTACGGCTTGGATTAAAGGCTTCTCTTACGTACACTTTCCCAAGCGAAACCGCAAAAAAAAACAAAACACCATCATTGTAAATTGGACTGGGAAATATTTATCACTTTATTTTAAGTCCAGTTTTTACCTAGGATCTCAATAATATTCTAGTAATGTTCGAATAAATCTATATTACCTTTGTATAAGATGTACGGAAATCCTAATAATGCAAGATCAGCATGAACTGGAAATGTATAGCTTGATGTGTAGCCGTGTGTACCTAAATACTAATTATGTAGGTACAGTTGTAATAAACACAAATATTTACGGCTTGGAATATAGGCTTCTCTTACGTACCTACACTTTGCCAAGCGAAACCATGTTAAGTTAGTTTTCAAAAGTAAAAAATGTGTAGTTTTAATAAAATTGGACTTACCTAAACTTCCGAAAACAAAAACTCAAGAACAATGGTCAAAAAGGGCGTCTGAACTAAATGAAGTAATAAAAAATAACACTACACTATTCCTATTTACAACTTTGTAATGACCTCCACTATTAATTTCTAAAATCTAGCCACTCTTCTTTTTTCGGGTTTTCGAATTCCCACTCATTCGTTTAGCAAATGGCAATTTTCTGTATTGCCAGTAAGTAAGTAACAGTTCACGACGCGTTCTCTGCCGCTATTATTTAATTTTTTGTAGAATGTGACTTTTTGCGTTTTAGATGCACGGATTAGAAAAACCGGCCAAGTGCGTGTCGGACCACGCACAATGAAGGGTTCCGTTTCTGGGATGAACTAATCCCAAGAACAAACTTAACATGCAACTGAACATACAACAAACTTAATGGGAGAACATGTTTTTCAACTATGTACAATGTTGAAAAATATGTTCTCCCATACATTCCAACGGCAAATGTAAGTTTGCACGCACAATTTTGAGAGATTTACGATATTAGCTTTTCCTGTAATCTAGGAGCGACGAACCAACTTCGGTATAAAAAAAAAATAGGCTGTAGTTTCGGAGATATGGGAGGAAAAAAAGAAAAAACAGGAGAAATTCATTATGCCCTAATGAATTTTCATCTATTTTCTTTAGTAAAATTTAATCAAATTGAGATCCTCGCAACCAGCCCTTACATTTGATAGGTATGTCACACAGAACCGTTTGAATTTTGTTTTTGTTTAATTGTTTGATATACCCCAAAAGTGACCCTCATATTCAAAATTAATTTATTACGTTACACGTCCGTGTTAATTCTCCTGGGTTCGCCCCTTCCCGTACGTTACGCACTCCACACCAATTACTTACACATTATTAACAAGTCGGAGGGAGTAGGTATAATAATAAAATAGTGCTACATGCTCAGTTTACAGTTCTTTACGAGTATTTGGGCTCTGAGTTGAGAAGATAGATCTCGTAAGTTAACATAAGTAAGTTACAATATAAGGATATTCGTAATATCCTTATAATGTAAGGCTGCTTGTTTGCTTATCTGTCTGATGTTTTTGACTAGGTACCACCAAACAATCCATATTTAATGGGTGCTCTTCAACATTCCACAGTCAAAACAGTAGATCTTCGAATACGGTTATTGCATCGATAAAGATTTTGTATTTTAATTATTACACCATAGTCCAAAAACAGGTTAGCAATGTGAGTCCATAGAACAAGTCATTGCACAGGTACATTAGCAATAATATGGGTAACAGCAATATGCAATATGGGTTCACCAAGGGACGTTGTACGACTGACGCCGGTGTCGCCTTATTAAAACACATATTTACAGCATGGGAGGCGGCCCAAGATGCCATAGGAATCTTTTGTGACCTTTCCAAGGCATTTGACTGCGTAAATCACGAAACCTTGCTCTTGAAACTTGAGCATTACGGACTAGGTAAGCTTGCGCTCAGTTTGGTAAACTCTTATTTAAATGATAGACAACAGCAAGTTCAAATTAACGGTGTCAATTCACTCGGTCTAAAAGTAAAAATGGGTGTTCCACAAGGCTCAATATTGGGTCCTTTCCTCTTTTTAGTATATATTAATGATCTACCCCATTTATTAAAACACAAACCACAAATGGTGTTATTTGTTGACGATACTTCTCTAATTTTTAAGATAAATAGACGTGAATCAAATCTTGACGACGTAAATAACGCCCTACTGCAGGTCCAAAATTGGTTCACTGCTAACAATTTAGTATTAAATGGGAAAAAAACTAAATGCATAAGATTTGCTTTGCCGAATGTTAAAAGTAGTGTTTGTGAAATAGTATTGAATAAGGAGAAACTAGAATTCGTCGATAAAACTGTTTTCTTGGGGATCACGCTCGACTCAAGGCTGCAATGGGGTCCTCATTTAACATCTCTTGCAGGACGGCTAAGTTCAGCAGCATATGCTGTGAGAAAAATCCGTCAATTTACTGATGTAGATACCGCGAGGCTAGTCTATTTCAGTTACTTTCATAGTATCATGTCTTACGGTATTTTACTATGGGGACGGGCTGCAGATATCGAATCGATTTTTATTCTGCAGAAAAGAGCCATCAGAGCAATATATGGCCTCCGCAGACGCGATTCCCTAAGGGAACTATTTAAAGATATTAACATTATGACGGTACCTTGTCAATATATCTATGAGAACATCATGTACGTAAGGAAAAATTTAAGTATTTTCAGTAAAATAGGTGATAGACACAATTATGGGACTAGAAATAGGGACCAATTAGTTCAACCGGGTTTCAGACTGGCTAAAGTAGACTCATCTTTCATGGGGTACTGTGTAAAATGCTACAATAAAATACCTCCCCACATACTCCAATTGAATGAAACGAAATTTAAATCTTGCATAAAACGCACACTACGCTGCCAAGCATATTATAAGTTGGGGGATTACATCGCTGACAAAAATGCTTGGCTCAACGCTGGTCCAGCTCCACAAGGGCGCATAAACTAATTGATTAGCATTGGAAAATATTGTTGGAGCTGCTGAAGATTGAAAAACTATATTTACATTGTATAAATTCAATCTCTTAGTATTATATAATTGCATTGCACATATGTGAGCACTGTTTACCTACTTTAACATTTACTGAGTACGTCTTTCATTGACTTGAATGTACCCTGGCGGCTGAGAGTATGTCATGCTCACTCAAATGTCTCGCTGGTGGTGGCGTGTGTGTTGGATCATTAAGTTCCCTTCAAAATGGTTGAGCTAAATGATGCTGATCCATGCGTCATGTTCGTGAACGGGCGCCGTCAGTGGGGACTGGTCATCTCTTAGCTGCCATGGCTTATTTTAATTATTTTTGTTTTTATATTTTTATTATGGTCGCTTTTAACGTGCACGATTTACTACATTGTTCTCACATGTATAATTTCAACATGAATGATGTAACCAATGTTTTGTAACCATATTCTAATTTAAAAGAGTGTCCATGGAGTTTCTTGCCCGTTCTTTTCCATAGGAACCTACTACGCTTTGGAATGGGCAACTAGCTTCATCTTTCTGACTGACCGACCCCTTGACAATTCAAAAGTACCTGTAATTGGTTTATTTGGAATAAATGATTTGAGTTTGAGTTTGAATATTCAGTCGAGTTTTTTGAAAGTGTCAAAAAATCATAAATAAATAGTTACATCACCGTGTGATGGAACGAAGAGAATAGCCTTCTTAGCGATCCTTAGATACGGCTATTCTCTCCGTTCCGGAGATATATAAGCATACATTTTTTTTGCATAAAAATATGAGTTGCCAATTAGCCTACCGGGTTGTATTCTATTTTAATTATGCATAATATTGGCAGTTAGAAGAAATTTCAAGAAAAAAATTAACAATAAAATTTAAGCTCCAATGTCTTCAAGAGCCTTTTTTTCGATCCACAGTAGGTATATACCACACATAGATCACACATAGCGACCCCCTATGAAGAAGCAAGCCCCTGCGTGCGTGGAAGTGGGAATTGGGAGATACGCAATGGTTCGTGCTCGGGGGCGCGCGAAATGCACGAATACACCCCCTGTACCGACTATTCAATGTATAAAAGCATTTTCTTTATTTTACTTATTTTGTGGTAATTTAATACTAGCCTTGCACCTAGGAGTAAAAAATGGCCAACAAAGTTAATAAATATATACAAACTTCTAACTCATAAATTTCATTTGTTGCACTATTCTGTAGTAAAAAACAAGATTTGGTTGATGGCCGAGAGAAAAAAAAGGCCGCCTTCCATACTAAAATCAGCATTGTTCTTTTAACCAAATTGGTCCAATAAATTCGGTGCAAATTGACTGTGACAGACTGACACCCAGCCAGCCTGTCAGATAGACACACGACTAATCCTATAAGGGTTCCGTTTTTTCCTTTTTAGGTACGGAACCCTGAAAACTGTTTTTTCTATTCTGTGTCGAGTAGTGGCGAGTGGGTGGGATAAACTAAAAACTCCTTTGTACGCGCGTTGCTAACTGATTAAGTTCTTAAATTATTTATAATTTCACTTTTAAGGCTTATCTGCGGTCTGTACGCATTAAAATTAAAAAAACATATTATACTACCAATTTTAATAAATAGTTATTTGTTATACAAGAGTGCAAAGTTGCTTTTTAACCGCGTGTTCAATTTTGATGACCGAGCAAGCGAAGGATTCTAAAATTGAATCACGAGCGCAGCGAGTGATTCAAAATTAGAATCCTGAGCGTTAGCGAGGGAATCAAAAGAGCACGAGGTGAAAAATCTTTGCACTCGAGTGCAACACGTAACTTTTCATTCCACCTCAGCGAGGAAATGACTAAATGCAAAAAAAAAAAACGTTTACAATCACAAGATAGGTACACTTTTATTTCAGTTTAGGTATTAATTACTACATTATGACAGGTAAGTATTACAGAATAATCTTTAAATTATAACAAAATAATACTAAGGTATAATTAAGAAAATTTTAAAGTAACGTTGCTACAGTTAATTAAATTGAGTGTAATATTTTTGTTTGGTACTGTAATATTGGTGTTAGTCACTTGTGTACTGTTTTTCGGTAAACTATCTGTCATACTTAATAGTTGTACCGATTCATCGGATTCCCTTGGCGTGAATGTTGGAGAGAGAGGGAGATGGTTAGGTGTTTCATAACGGCTTATTTTTGATGTAGAAGGGCCAGTACAAGGATCCGATTGAGGCTCTTTCAGTGTAATGGCTCCTACGATGCCTTCACATATTTTAGACTTATTTTGGATGGAATCCTCTATGTATCCCTCTACAACTGCATTGGACTTCCAGCCTCCGTGGCGCTTAAGGGACAGCAGATCAGCTCCGGAATCAGCCAAAAGTGTGGCTGAAGTTCGTCGGAAACAATGACCCGTGTACAACAGGGGTTCTGGAAGTTCAAGAAATGTTGCTATTTCTCGTGGGATACTGCCAATTTTTAACCGACTTCAAAAAAAGGAGGAGGTTATATGTTCGACTGTATGTATTTTTTTTTTTTTTTTTTTTTTTATGTATGTTCACCGATTTCTCCGCCAATTATCAACCGATTTTGAAAATTATTTTTTTGTTTGGTAGGGCATACTTCAGAAGTGGTCCCATATAAATTTGGTCAAGATCTGATGAGGGGTTTTTGAGTTAGCTTCAATAATACGTATTTTTCCCATCTAGTATATGTGGACGATATTCTAATAGTTCCTGTCACTGTAATTTACATAGCAGGTAATGGGTATTCAAATTTTTGTGGGGGTTTTGTGTAGGTACCACAACTAAAAAGTGAAAAATAAAAACTTTTTCACAAAAAATTAAACCGACTTCCAAAAAAAACACTACAAAGTGAAAAATAACTTTGATTTCGGAAGTCGGTGGCAAAAAAACGAAAATAAAACCCCCAAGACACCGACTTCCGAAATCAAAGTTATTTTTCACTTTGTAGTGTTTTTTTTGGAAGTCGGTTTAATTTTTTGTGAAAAAGTTTTATTAGTACCCATAGGCTGTCTAACACACTTTCCATTGCGATACTGTAGAAAAAATCGATTGATTGGAGTGTTAGGCGGGCGTAAGGCTTGATATTTCTCAACAATCGTTACGTATTCCTTGCGAATGACGAAGTTGCGGTCTCTTTTTGTCTTTGTATTAGGTAAATTAATTAATAGTAAATCATCTGAATGTTTCTCAATGTTTTTGACATTAAGTTGTGTTAGTTCATTAGTTTGACATGCTCCGTTTATTCCAATAATAAGAACAACCTGTAACGTAAAGAGTATTGTAGTAGATAAATGAATAAAATTGATATGAACGCATAATTATGCCTATCAACATCTACTAAGTATACTATTTAATTGAGATTAATATACTTAAGTAGATACTGAATGTGCAACTGACTTACTTTTGCCGCCAAATATACGGAATCGGGTGCTTCGTTAAGAAACTTTTCAATATCAGATACTGTGAAAACCTTCGATTTTTTTGGTTGATGACCAGATGAGGCTCTTTTTAAAAATGCCACTAATTTAGGATAGGTATCGATATGTTTGTCTTTTTTCATCTTTATTGTTGCTTTTAGCATCGAATACGTACTCCATAGAGTGCTTGCTTTCTTGTTCTCGGATAATTCTATAAAATATGCCAGCAAAACGTTTTCTGAGAAAGTTTTGGCTCCTTTTGCTAGTCGCCACGTGTTGAACATATCGTACTGTTTTAAATACTTCTCGCGTGATTGTTGAGGGAGAAAGCTTATTTGCGCATTATTAACAGTTTCAGTCAATTCTGTTGGCGTCAAGCAAACTTCCTCGTCGCTAGAATCACTCATTTTAGTTTTTTCACTTGTTTTCAAGTTTCTTGTTTTTAATATACCTAAGGTTTAACAATGACGTGAAAAAATGCCGCGTAAAGAACCGCGTACAAAGCAAATTGAAAAAAGAACACCAAGAAGGTTCCGAGTCTGAGTTTTTAACAAATTAAAAAAAAGTTGTATGATATATTCGGCACCATAGAGGTAGCAGTAAATAGGTTTAATGTTTTTTTTAATTCACAAACTTAGTGCACACGATGTTCTAAATTCAATTTACTTTATCCTCTAGAGAATAAAAACGGCTTTTCCACTCAGATACTGAAGATTAAAAATACTCTTTCCGAGATGGTGGGATGAAAAACCTATTTGATAACGAAAAAATACAGAGAAATAGTTATTTGTTATACAAGAGTGCAAAGTTGCTTTTTAACCGCGTGTTCAATTTTGATGACCGAGCAAGCGAAGGATTCTAAAATTGAATCACGAGCGCAGCGAGTGATTCAAAATTAGAATCCTGAGCGTTAGCGAGGGAATCAAAAGAGCACGAGGTGAAAAATCTTTGCACTCGAGTGCAACACGTAACTTTTCATTCCACCTCAGCGAGGAAATGACTAAATGCAAAAAAAAAAACGTTTACAATCACAAGATAGGTACACTTTTATTTCAGTTTAGGTATTAATTACTACATTATGACAGGTAAGTATTACAGAATAATCTTTAAATTATAACAAAATAATACTAAGGTATAATTAAGAAAATTTTAAAGTAACGTTGCTACAGTTATTTAAATTGAGTGCAATATTTTTGTTTGAAAAAATAAGAAAGCTTCTTTACACCAAGAAGGTTCCGAGTCTGAGTTTTTAACAAATTAAAAAAAAGTTGTATGATATATTCGGCACCATATAGGTAGCAGTAAATAGGTTTAATGTTTTTTTAATTCACAAACTTAGTGCACACGATGTTCTAAATTCAATTTACTTTATCCTCTAGAGAATAAAAACGGCTTTTCCACTCAGATACTGAAGATTAAAAATACTCTTTCCGAGATGGTGGGATGAAAATAAAATTATTGATCAGTAAATTACGGTCTTTATTTTGTTAAGCGGCAATATTTACACCAAATATAATTCTGCTAAGATATTAATTAAGTTTCACCATTAGGGCGCTACCCCGAGCTAAGTGGCGCCCTCATTGAATAAAAAATCGTAGCATAGCATAGAAAATAAAGATAAAAAAATTTAATCTTGGTGTTTGTTACAAAGAGGATAAAGTATTTTTACGTTGCTAAAACAGGACTTAAAGTGTTTCGTATACAAAGTAAATAGCAAAAGTGCCAAAAGTGGCCGTTTTTTACACTTTTGCTATCTACTTTGGATACAAAGTCCTGTTTTAACAACGTAAAAATACTTTCATCCTCTTTGTAACAAACTCCAAGATTCAATTTTTTTATCTTTATTTTCTATGCTATGCTACGATTTTTTATTCAATGAGGGCGCCACTTAGCTCGGGGTAGCACTTAGCTAAGGTGAATACACAGTTGTGCCCGCGAAATTTCAAATTTTCAAGTAAAATTTTCTTAGGTTTTTCTTAATTAATCAGCTATCGAATTACGCAACACATTTTCGTAAACGATTACGATAAATTTGTTTCATTTTGACTGTTCAACAATATTCATTGCGTAATTTACGTTGTTGAGTAGATTTTTTTTTTCGAACTAATGAAGCAATGGATTAGCAATTTGTTTCAAAACTATTTAAATTCCGATTGATCGCGTATTACGTAATTAGGGTACAGGTTGTATCAAATATGATTCACGACTATAACAGATATGTATTTACAAAATTATAATCATTGGAATCATTAATAGATCTCTATTAATGAGGTATTAAACTGCCTTTTTATCCCACCAGATGTCGCATGATCGACTTTGCCTAATTTTGTCCTGTCACCTGTCAAAATCCATACTAATTTACGTTTTCTACGTAAACAAATATCGAAAATAATTAAATACTATAAATATGACGAAGTGTTGTGCTCCAGACTGCAAAAATCAAGGGAGACACATATTTCCAAAGGATCCAAAACGCCGAAAATCCTGGGAAAAAGCGTTGAGAATCAAAAACTTTAAAGCAACCAAGCACTCTGTATTGTGCTCTGCTCATTTTCTATCTGATGACTATTTTGGTCAAAGTAAATATACCGGTAAGTGTGATTGATTCATAACTTAGAGCATTTAACCTAAATACTCAAAGATTCATAATAACTCGACATAATAGTACTTAGATAATTTGGCATTGAAAATAATGATATTTATGTTATTTGTTTCAGTATATGAGCCTAAGGCTAAATTAATAAAGAAAACTGCAGTGCCTTCAATCTTTTCTTTTACAAAAACAAAATTAGAATCAACATCCGCAAAACAGCGTTTAGAACGTTTAGTAACAAGGTCTCGGAAGAAATTAATGTTTGATGTCGTACCTTCAAGCCTTACTACAAGCCCTCAAGAAAGCAATGAAACATGTTTATCCAGTTTATCTGTGGAAATAGAATCATGCAATGAAGTGGAGATATGTGCAGAGAGTGAGGAGATATCACTATCACCAGCTGAATGTGTATATTTGTCTAAAGGTACACAAGTTGATATTGAACACATGTTTGGGACAGTTAATAGATATAAAACTGATGATAAAGCTATTCAATTTTACACAGGATTTGAATCCTATAAGAAATTCTATTTTGTGTACTCTACCTTGAGCCCAGTAGCTCATAAAATAAACTATTATGGAAGCAAAGTTATCAACTTTAGCACAGAAGATCAGTTCTTTTTAACTTAAATGAAGTTAAGGCAAAACAAGTGTATATTTGAATTGAGTAGATTTTTTAACGTAAGCACCACAACTGTATCAAATATATTTATTACTTGGATTAATTTTATATATCAACTTTGGTCAAAAATAAATATATGGCCAGACATGGATTTGGTTCAGTATTATATGCCAGATAATTTCAAAAAATACAATGTTAATGTTAGGGTAATTTTAGACGGTACAGAAATTCATGTACAGAAACCAAAACATCCTACTGCTCAGCAGGCATCATGGAGTAGCTACAAGCATGGAAACACACTAAAGATACTTGTTGGTGCTACTCCAGGAGGCCTGTTGTCCTATTGCTCTCCTGCATATGCAGGATCTGTAAGTGACAGGCAAACTGTGGAAAGAAGTGACCTAATACAGAAGTGTGAAAGTGGTGATGTTATTCTGGCAGATCGTGGATTCAATATTCAAGATATGTTTGCTGAAAGTAATGTTACTGTTAATATTCCAACATTTTTAAAAGGTCAGACCCAATTACCAGGCTTAACAGTATTAAAGGATAGAACTTTAGCAAGTAAAAGAGTACACATTGAACGGTTGATTGGTCTTACTAAAACCTATAAAATGCTCAAAAGTGAATTAGATCACAATTACATTCCTATAGCAAGTAAAATATTTTTTATTTGTGTCATGTGTTGTAATTTTAGAGAGAGTATAATTAAAAATTAAAAATAAAAGACAAAGAATATTCTACTGTGGTTTTATTATAGAAGCATAATTTTTATAATAATATTTGTTAATGATTTCTGGTTTTAAATCACATTCATAGAAAGTAACAAGACCTCTTACCATCTCCTCTATATATATATCATCTCTATTTATAAAACACACCTGCATTTCTTTATAAGAATAAATAATAAAATTACAAAATTTTCTCCCTGTGCACAATAATTGTCCTTGGATTTGGGCATAATATGGGTGATTTCTTTTTAAAGATAATTGTCCATTATTTTTTTCTAAATATGGTACAGTAACTGCATTTATTGGCATGAACCTTGCAGTATAGGGGCACTTGACCTCTACAACAGTCTCTTCACCTAGGAGCCCATCTGGAGAAGCTGCAAGGAAGGGGTATTGCAAGCATATGAAGAGACCACACTTTTTTATATTTATCCCAAATTCATCCTCATATTTTTTAATTGCAATAGGCTCGTTAGTTTTGCCGTGAACTATAGAGCGAGAGAAAAAATCTTTTGGGTTTAATATTTTATTAATCAATGTTTTTTTCCCAGTTTTAACATGGCAAATTGCATAGAACATACTTGCTGTCGCCCTATAAGATCTCCACTTATGCCAATCAATCGATTTATCTTGAGACCTTGTTAATACCTCCACATTATCAATTTGCTCTTTGGTTACATTTTGCAACAATAAACTGGCAAGAACATCATCTTTGTATTTCTTACTTGAATATGTATGATCTTGTTCCAGGCCATAGGGATTAGCTGGTCTATATATTTGTAATATAGGCATTTTTGTGTCTCCGAAGTTTATAGCTAAATTGCGAACATAGTCATGATAGTTGTCTATTTCATCTTCCTTTGGCAATGGATCAAAGTTGACATTGACTCTTCTTTTTTTTCTAATTGATGGCAAATGTTGAGCTTGAATGGGTGATTTATAAAACACTTTGCTTGGCTTTTTGAATGTCATTAGAGATTGAGTACACACCTGATGCAGGATAATAGTTTTAGATCGGACCATATGCTCTATAGCACAAAGTAGCACTGAAACATGTTTGCAGTGTGCTTCAATACCGCTGCCTGCTGCACATTCACAGTGACATTGTTCAATGTTGCCTTCACTGTTCAACAGAACATTTACAATGTAGACAACTTTTTTCATTTGGGCCTTGCATTGGCCCTGTATGTATGCGTTTGTACCTTCAATGATATAACGTGCAGTCAACAAACACCTGGCTTCATACATAGCCTTTCCTTTTGGCTGAGCATTGAATCTGAAAGAAATAAAATAGCATTTTAGGCACTTTGGTAAGTCATGTAACAAAAGGAGCCCTACTTTCTTTAATATAAGTACTAAGGTCTAAATATAAAGGTAGGGATTTTATAAATGAACTCACCTTTCGAAGTACGACTGTATTTCTTGCCTATTGAGAGCTGGAATTGGCGAATCGGCATTAATATCTTTGAAAGAAGAAGTTGGTGGGCACCGATATTGTGGGTCACTGAGAGATGTGCCAGGCACTAGGTTGGCATTAAAATTAAAATTTCGATCGTATACTTCTAATCTGAAAGTCAAAAACATATATCTTAGTAGATTGGAAAATAATATCGAATATTTATCAATATAACCTTAAAATTATTTATTGCTTACCTCTCAATCAAAACTGCTTTTTTTCCTGCTATTGATGCATTTCTTTTACGTAACTCCACTTGCAATTGGGAAACAGTCCGAAAAGAATACATTATAGAAATAAAATTTGTGGAAAACAGCAATAACAAATTCACCAAAACGTCAACACAAACTACAAAGCAGAGTCGATGCTAGCGACATCTATGTCGACCTTTGAGTTTTTCTCCTCATTAGATTTGTTCCGTAGGAAATTTGTTCTGCAACTGCGGATACACCTTAACACCTTTACGAAAATTAGAGGAATTGCTAATAATCTGCTGGGAATTCAGGAAATGAATAGCTTTAAGAGGAACTTCTTAACTGTGGCCGTTTTAGGCCCTCTGTACAGATAGTGCAATCCACGAAGACGCGCCCCACTATTCCTCCTAACCGTTTAGTATATGTTTGCAAGCTTCCGCCAATGGTTGAGTGTTATCGGTACACACTAATTACCTATGAGTGCACGCGCACACTACAATGAATAGACTAATCAGGAGAGAGCGTCACGGTCAAAGGGAAAGATGCTCTACTTCCTTTTTTTTTTTTTTGGGTTTTGATATAATGTGATTATTAGTTGATATACCTAATAATTAATATATATTACCATTTTTATAATAGGGGTAATTATAGACATAAATGAAGTTGTTTTGGTCCAAATTTTACATATTTTCTACGCTTTTCCCCTTTATGGAAGCAGACACCTCTTGGACAAAATTGACCAAATTATTCGTAGTACAATGGTGCCGATTCTCTTGTCACAAATGCGTCTAAACTAAACTAAAAATCACCAAAATTTAGTTTACTCCTGTCAAACGATGATTTCCCATTCTGAAATGGACTAAAGTGGCACAACATAACTATATTTTAGTTTGACAGCACTACGATTGTACTGAGATTTTAATTTAGTGAAAATGTCAATTTTGCTATTCTGAACTTGACGTTTTTCACCAAAAAAATTAATTGTCTAACAAATTCTGACTATTTTTAATCGCCACTGAAAATGGTGTGGAATATTATTAGTTGTCATGAACTAAAATTCACACGAACATCTCGTCTTCGGGTGCAAAAACAGTAGGTACTGTACTGGATTTTTTTCTTTTCTTTTGCTTATATCTCGAAAATGGTGTGTCCTATCGCAAAAAAAAAAATTAAAATTTCGACTCCCTTTATAAAAAACTTATAAGTACCCCTAATATTCAACACTTAGGTAATTTTTTTTTTTTTTTCCATTCAAAAAGTGAAAATTTCCATATAAAACACGTCGAGGCTGCCCCCACTGTGTGCCTCCGGCTCTAAAAATAATTACGGGTTAAGGTAAACAAGTGTATATACAACGTGGAGTCGCAATTGTCAAATTCGATTTAGTTGCGTCAAAATATTTTTTAAATTTAGAGACTTTTTACTACAGAATAGCTATAAGATTCTCATAGCCAAAAGTAAGGAATTTTAGTGATAGTTTATTAGTTAAATGTCATTAGTTTCAGCCATTTAATATTGTAGAAAAAAAATATCTTCATAATTTTATAATTTCAATGTACAGTCCTACCAACTTATCTGTGAACTGAAAGAGGAAGGCACCGTCGATTCAGTGTTGCTAATTGAGTAAGTTTTCAAGAAGGAAATTTCACATTAGACATAATCGTTTAATAAGAATTACAGTTTTTACAAATTAAAAACAATGATACCTATATAAAAATAACAAAATAAATAAAAAGAATTTGATAAATATTTACCGTTACGTAGGTACGCTAACAGTTTAGTCTCTCAGCTATACACAATAGCTTTATCTAAAAAGTAATCCAATGAAGTGGAAATTCAGCAGGTAAAATGTTCCACGGGGGGGATAAAACTTTCATTTAAATCGAAGTTAAGTAGGTACCTACCCTGCAAGAGGTACCTGGATGTCTAGCATTTAGTTGACCGTACCTAACCCCTAACACAAGATTTGACTAATTATAATTAGCAGTGGTACCTAGTGGTAGTGTAGTGTAATAAAAAAAACAAATAGCTTTACAATAATTTATTGAAAACCAGGTTTACAGTAATTGTGATCTTTAATGAACCTGCATACACAACTTCATCCTGGTTGTGAAGCCATACTCCGCTTATATCCGTACTACTATCATCATTATCACTATCGCTTTCGGTTTCAGTGTCACTTACCACTTCTATAATAAAAGGTTTATCTAAATACAAATCATTTTTTAAGTATTCTCATTCTAACCTGCGAACGTGTTTACAATGCTGTGCCCACTCATGAACTGTAATAGCGTCAAAAACTTCTCTAACTAGGGGGGAAATTTCAGCATTTTTGTGCTCAATATTTACATCAGCAACTTTTCTTTTCATTGTGCTCCATAAGAGTTCAATGGGATTGAGATCACAGTGATAAGGTGGTAAATATAAGCATTTGTGTCTATTGTCTTCTAAAATTTTTTCATTCTCATATACAGGTTGTTTCTCATTTCTAAAAGCTGAGGTTTAGTCATATTCCCTCCGTAGTCAATTTTATTTTGGGTCAACCATAATTGCATTTTTTTTAAGGAATACGTTCTTGGAATTCGTATTTGGGACTTCACACAATATCCATCACTATTTTGGATGGCTCTCGTAAATTAGGTACAAAGGTCGTAAATAACCCACTTTTTAAAGTTGGTACTATTCATCTCGTCATGATAATAACCACTTTTTGTGTTTGATTTAAACACAAGTAGTGCATTTGTAACAAATCCAGTATCTCCTCCCGCATGAACAATAATATATCTTTGCACTTTCGATACAGGCTCAAATACTCCGTCTTCACCCTCTCCTTGCCAAAATTTACCCTATGTATGCGAAGAGTGAATATAGGTCTCTAGGCACTTAGCTCTCCAAGCTGATATTTCATTACGCTCCATAAGAACCTTCCGATTGGATTGAGATTTTTTAAAACGAAATCCCACATTGTGAAGCAGCTTTCGTAGACTCTCTCGCTGTCCTGTGTAAGTTATTTCTGTCTTTAAGACCTCTACAAGCTGTTTAACAGTAGGGACCTCTTTTTTAGCAGAATAAAATTCATGTACTTTCCTCCGTATAACTCCCATGTCAAAATCATCAACATGCACAAATCCACTAGAACAAACTTAAATTTGGCAAGGAGAGAAATCTACGTTTTCTCTCCTTGCCTGGTGTCCGAATTTTTGTACCAGTTTCTTCTGCTGCGTGCCCTTCCTTAATTATTTTTTAAATTACTCCTTGGCTCAACTGCCTTGGCCACACCTGAAATATAAGATAATAAAATAAATGTTAGTTGAAATTCGAAATCTGGCAGGTTAGTTGGTTCACTCCCTTAGCAGGTTACCTAATAGATGTACGTTACCGTTACAATAACCTGCAGCAAGAATAGAAACGAATATTTCGTGGGCTTAAATAATTAGTTAAGTATCGGGTAATTTATAACAAGAAAGTTGACAACACAACCTGTCGCTGCGGAAATTCGATTGTATATTTGATTCAATGGAATAATCGGAGACCACGCCCGAGCTTCTTCTTCAAAAAAGGTTTTAACCTTTAGAATAATGTTTCAAGCATCATTTTTAATAGCTTTCGGGCTTTATTTAAAACTTATAAATTCAGCAATATCACGACAAAACAACCAGAGAACCCGAATGTAGTAGACACTGACAATCGAATGACATTTCAACATGACGGCTGTAGTTCCAATTTTCGCCATTTCACAGATAAGTTGGTATAAGTGTAACTGTTTTATACCCTCACCCTCAGCCACAGAACACTTAGAGATACTACGTACGTATCCCTCAGCGGCCTCAGCACAGGCCTCAAGCTTCTCCCGCTTGGTTTTGTTTATTCTTTGTTTTTCATTTATCTAAATAATAATTAATGGTACCTTAGATGAATGATTGGTCTCGCTGCGCTCGACTAGATACCGTGCTATCTGAAAACAATAGCTTCGTGAATGCGGCAATTCATTATTATAGTGTGTGTAAGATATTGTCACTTGACAATTGTCAGTTGACATTGACAACTAGTGTGCGTGAAGAATTGTGTTACCAGCTGCTCAACTGTTACCCGAGTTAATGGGAAAAATATTTTATGCTGCTATTAGTTAAGTTTTAATACATTTAAAACTAAGTTAAGTTTTAAATGTAGCTCAGAAAATCCTTAAAAATGAACAATAAATTAAAATCGAATGTATAAATATATTCTTGCATTGGTTAGGCGTAGGTTTCTTCTTTAGAAAAATGGAAAGTATGTATATCAATGATTAGGCCTCATTTTTTTAAAATAGTTTATTTTATTTTTTATTTACATGTAATATTTACAAATTATTATTAAAAATAATCATATAGAATACAAGGTGTTACATATAACACTGCGTTTTCCTGGTTTCCACCAAATTTCTCAACTTTCTTCTCGACTGAGTCGTACTATAGTACGACTCAGTCGAGAAGAAAGTTGAGAACAAATTATTTAATTCAGAAATCTTCGCCGGCGTGCGCTCAACAACAGCCAAATTTCATCTCAATCGAATGAACGCATAGAGGACAATCACACCCGTCACAAGCTTGAGCAAATTATTAAGTACCCTACAATATTACCCTGACCATAAGCTACCTGTATTGCATACCTGTTCTCAGTTTCATTAAAATCCGTCCAGCAGTTTTTGTGTGATGCGCGTACAAACAGATAGACAAGAAGTCCAAAAATTATTCTAATGTGCTCTCTCACGCATCCTTCATCTCCTCCATCTCCATTTATAATCTACGTCGTCGCGAATCTCTCAGGGAACTATTTAAAAAGATTAATATTATGACGGTACCTTGCCAATTCATTTATTCAAATATTATGTATATGAGAAAAAATCTACATCTTTTTAATAAAATAAGTGATAGACATAATTTTAATACTAGAAATAAAGATAAAATAGATCAACCATTTTTCAGACTATCTAAAGTAAATACATCTTTTATGGGGTACTGTGTTAAATGTTACAACAGAATACCTTGTGATATATTAGAATTAAATGAAAGAAAATTTAAAAATCATATAAAAAGTACACTTTGTAAACAAGCATATTACAAATTAGAGGATTATATCCAAGATAAAAATGCTTGGAAACATGCTGGTCCTGCTCCATAGGACAATTCAGAATCTAGACAAAATCGAACTGGTTGCTAATTTAATTGTATTTTTTTTTTTTATTATTTTTTTAAACATTTATTTTATATTATTTTTTGTGATTACTTGAACTCACACACTGACTTATTATTATTAGTATTACTTATTATAATGTTAGAAATATAGTATAATTTTACAATGTTTGTAAGTATGTGAGCACCATGCATCTATCACATAATTATGTCATTCCTTCATTTTTCATTCTTTTTACCTATCGTGGTATAGTAATCTTATTCTAGGTGCATTGTCTTCACATATAATTATATAATAAGTGTATACAAGATATAATGATTTTTTTAAAAGAGTAACGGTGGAGTTTCTTGCCCATTCTTCTCCATACGAAAACTACCTTTTGGAATGGGCGACTAGAATCAGTTTTATTTATTATTTTTTGTAAAGTTTGACGTTCAAAAGTGCCTTTTTTGTGCCTAATTGAAATAAATTATTTGACTTTGACTTTGACTTTGACCTCGATTATTTTTTCGCAAATATTTTCGATGTACAGACACGAAGTTTACATTTCAGGAACATAGGTCGAAATACGAAAATTTTTTTTTGCTTTCAAATAGTAAATGAATCAGCCGATTGCGCATTTTGTATGGGAAGACGACTTTTTTTTTTTTCATTTTTCGACCTATTTTCCTTGGGGAAAGTTGTGCAGTTTCATGGGTAGAATCACCCCTTGAAATAGTGTCAGCTATCATTTTTACACCAAGTGTATAAACTACAAAGATAAATATTAAATAATTTATAGAACTAGGTTAAGTATATAATAACTAGGTTAGATAAATAAAATAGGTTATAATTATAATAAAATACAAAAACAATAAATTCACATTATAAAAATCTCAACCACGGCTCACGGGGATCTTGAACTTGATTTTTGTATAAGCGGCAACACTGAATGGCGTTTAGGGTTCATGTATGTATCCGACTGAAAGACTTGTATCTATGGTCATGAATAAAAATTATTAAAAAAAAAATTTAGGGTTCATGTTAATCACGGCTGGTAATCTCGGAACAAAAAAGCCTGGCATTAATAGACGTATTTTGTCTATGGGTGTAACGACTCAAAGCATTGACATATATAACATGGACTTGGCATACCTACAAGAAAAACGTGCCATACCTACACTTTACTGAGAGGATAAAATGGCGTCTACTAGGGCAGCCCTTATCGATATTTCTATGTTATAATATCGATAAAAGATTGTGAGAATGTTTTCATAATGTCACAGTACAATATTTACGGGTAAAAATACCCCAATTTATTTTATCTAACTGATGCCTTTCATTTGTTTGTTTAATTTAATTGCTTCGTCATTATTTCGCGGCTAAACAGTAGAATTTATTTTGATGCTTCCCATTATAATAGGTTGAAACCGGACAGATATTATATACTTACAGCTTTTTATCGAACTAGTATTCTGTAACTGATTTCAGTCCATTGTATACCATGCAACAAGTTCATCCTCATTGCCGATATATCTATGTACATATATACACAGTATACATATAGCTCATAGGAAGTGTGCGATGACGATGACACGAGTTTCACGCTTTTTATTCACCCAAAAAGTACACATATATACATAGTATACATATAGCTCTTGGAAAACGTCCGGTGAAGATGACGGGACTTCCATTATTTTTGCTCATCCAAAAAGTGCTCAACGCGGCTAAAGAAGTTTTCACTTCAAAAAATCTATCGAACAGTTGCCCGCCAGACACGACACCCGTCGGTCGGAGGGTCCTCCCTTTTCTATAGAGGATGAATGAATTTTACACCCTGTTCCTCATACCTCTAAAAGGTGGCTCCGTCAATGGCCCGCAGATGGTAATTTTTAAATGAAATATTGTAATTTATATTATTATTATTTTATCTTTGTGTATCTCATTTTAATCAACATAAAGATTTGAATATCACGGGTAACCAGTGAAAAAGAAATTTTGAAAATTGGCGGAGCCACCATAATTAATATTTTTGATGCTAAGTTTCTAACAAGCAAATTATTGTGGGTTTTAATTAAAAGTCAACACTAATTATAATATAGTTATATTAAAGAAATCAATCTCATTCAGTTCTGAACAATACAATTTTGTTCAGGTAATTTCTATGTGATATGCTTTCAGTAGATTTCTTCCCATAATATTTGTATCTCAAATTCATATATAACTCTTTTACATTGTGAGTTTGTCTGATTTTGATCATTCTCATTTAAAATGCCAGATATTGCCACATATTTGTTAAAATCGCAGGCTGTAAACAAGCAAAAAAATTATTAGTATTTTTATTGTTTCTTGATTTTATTAATAGAATTTTTAATTGATCTTAAGTCTTAAGACCACACTCAAACACATTCTTTACATCACTCTTTGCTACCAAACACACAAATATTGCAAATGAGGACATCACCATCATTTTCAACACCAGCCACTACAGAATCATGTTGGACAAATTTATAACATGTTACTTACCAATAAGGTTCGTGAAGGTAAAGTATCGTCACATAATGTTACTTTATTGAGTATCCGGTTGAAACATTATTCTTCAAAGTGAAAAGAACAAAAATATGTGGCCTTCTTTAAACTTTCCACACCAATAGTTTTTCTTTTTTCGTTTATTAGCAGGCAACCTTGAAAGTAAAACATAAACCCAATTAAAAAAAACATAAAATAGCATTATCGATAAATAAAATGTCTAAATGCACTACTCTATCCCTTCAATAACAAGAAAATGATTTCGTGAAGTAAAACTGTTGAAAATAATGGCAAAATGGAAAATATGAATGCTTTACTGTTGAAGCTCTTCAACGATTGCAGAATCTTTTGTTTATCGTCTAAATCTAAAGATATTTCAGCTGAAATGTATGTACATACTGGTGCAAAGTTATTTTCGGGTGATGTCCGCTTCTTTTGATGCCACATCCGATTATATTGCAATTGGGCATCTTGCTATTGATGATTTCCACCATAGGGCCGAGTTTAAACGCAATAACACAGCAAATAACTCCAAAATTCACAAATTTTAACCACAACACAAGATCATTTGACAGGTTACGTACCCAACTTTGGTACCAAACACCGAGAGGATAAAATGGCGAACCGGCCGCAAATAGGTATTTCAATGACCAGAAAATGTAGGGTTGCCATTATAGTAACTGTCAAAAACACTGTTATCCTTTTTCACTTAGGCAAATTTATTAAAGTTAAAAAGAGATAGCAGTATTTTTTTGATTTTGGCGTCGATTTTCCCCGTATTTGTATAACTGTTTTTTCTATAGTCAACCATTTCAAGTCCATGTTATATAATATGACAATGGAGATTACCGTCTGATACGTAGTATCCCTAGGGATGTGACATTGTACATAAAAAATCGATTATTAATTAATCGATTGTTTTCCCAAGTAAAAAAATCGATTTAAAAATAATCGATTTTTGTATTGATAATAATCGATTTTTCTAAAATAATCGACTTTTTTCCGCTATTTTTTGTTGACAGATTAAATTAAACACCTGTGTTATCGGTAATCACACTATCAAACCATAGCTCTGTTTTATTAATCTTAAAAAAAAAAAACAACAAGTTATAAATTTAAAGTGGCAAAAAGTTTTTTTTTTTTCATTTCGCCCGTCTAAAATAAATAAATTAAGTCTTTGGGCAACGAAAGTTAAAAACTATCAAAAGTTTTGGTAAACGTTTTGATAGTGTTCGGCTCCAGCTTTCTAATTACGCAACATATTTTCGTAAACGATAAAGACAAATCTGTTTCATTTTGACAGTTCAACAACATTCATTGTGTTATTTACGTTGCTCTGCAGTTTTTTTTTTTCGAACTTACGGAGCAATCTGTTTCAAAACGATTCAGATTCGGATTGATTTTGCATTACGTAATTAGGTTACAGGTCTTTGTTAGTATGGCACCAGCTTTCGAAAATAATCTTTCCGCTGGAGCCGAAGAAGCCGGAACCAGAAGGTGCCTAAACGCTAATTGGGATAATTTAGGTTTTCAACGTACAGTATTGATGACATAGCGTTAAACGCACAGATGGCTTTAGCGACATTAATTGACGAACTTCGTAGTTAGTGGTTCACGGCACTTTGCGGCTTCGCGCTCCTAACTGAAAAACTAAGCGTTGCGGCCGTTGCGGGTGAAAAAAATCGACATTGAAAAAGAAATCGATTTCTTATAAATCGATTTTTTTAAATATATAAATCGATTATAAAATCGATTATTATTTTTAAAAAATCGATTTTTAATCGTTATTTTCTATAATCGATTATTTTTTCACATCCCTAAGTATCCCTATGTAGTCTGTGTGCTTGTAGTATTCTTCTTACACTGTTTCACTACGCAAACTGGCATTTTACTTTAGATTATGCCCAAAATTTAATAAAACATTCGGCACGTACACGTCGCACAGAGCTTGCAATGTGACTGGCACAGAGTACTTTTTAATATAGGCCCTTTATATTATAGTGTGACTGGTTCGGGTACGCCGACTTCGGGGTTTGTTGCCGCATTTAACAAGTACGCTGGCGGTATCTAGTCGAGCGCAGCGAGACCAATCATTCATATAAGAATGGTACCATGAATGGTACACAAATCAAAGTAAAACATGGCGCAAAATGATGTAACTGAACAGCTGTCGCTATCATGGGACGCTCATCAGAAAAGCATTTGTAATGGATTGAGCCAACTGCAGCAGGTGAGCACCTTTGGTTGAGTTTTCACATAAAAAGTAAAAACTAACTAACCTATTAGCTCTGCACCAGACACCAAAATAAAAGAGCGAATGCATACAAAATAAGCCCGTATTAGCTTTGCTTTGGGAAGCTTTTCAAAGCAAAACATAAAACCAGCTTTATACTTAATTACATACGCCTTACTCTCACCTTCTTCTCATGGGAGTAGGCAGAGTACAGAACACCACCTGCTACGACTCTTACATACTCCTTTTGCCTCATTTATGTTCAAACATCTGGTCATACAAGCATGCTGGCTTAATTATTTAGTGATGAATACAGAGCAAAGTGGACACTTGTTGGTTTTCATTAAGTTTTCGGTTGGAGGATTATCTTAACTGTATCAGATTTAATATGATCTGTGTTGTTGTAATTATGTTTCAGCGGGGAGAGTTTGTTGACATGACTTTGGCTGCAGACGGACACCATGTCAAAGTGCATCAGATGGTCCTGTCTCTAGTTAGCCCTTACATCAAGGACCTGATATCAACAGCACAGTGTCCACATCCCATAATATTTCTCAATGTAAGTAGCAATAATTTTATTGTGATACCACAAAATTGTTCTGCTTAGATAATGATGACAGCTCTGCAAAATGTTGCTATAAGTACTTGTAGATGCGGCTGGTTACTCAAAATTAAAAAAAATCAAAAGTTATTTATATATAACTAGGCTGAGAATTAGCACTTTTCGAACGTCAAAGTTACATAAGACAGTCCCCCAAAATGCCCACCCCTCACTAACATGGGGACATGCTATTTAAAGTTTAATTGGACATTTCAGAACATTTCCTACACTACACTAAGTGCTATTTTGGAGTACATATACACAGGGGAAGTCCAAGTGCCTAAACACCGGCTGCCTGACCTGATAACTGCTGGAAAAGCACTGCATATCAGAGGACTTAGAGAAATGGTATGCTATTTATTTAATAAGATATTAAGTACCTGTTGTGTATTGTTAATGTAGGTACTCTTCGAAATCTAAATAAGATTTAATCAAGTACCCCACCTGTGTAGCTCAACAACAGCAGAGGAGGAAAAGAAGGATAAGGATTTGTACAAGTACCTCACATCACATGTAGAGTAATATGACAGAAGTGTAAGCCATAGTACCTATGTACCTAATTCGTGTTTTACTGATCATAATAGTGGCAACGAAGAATAAACTTTTAGGAACGGAGTGTAGGGCAGTGAAGTTTTCGTAATTTGACCAACAACAAAGTGAATCAGCATAGGAATACATTGCTCAGCTGAGGAAGATTAGTTGTGATTGTAATTTTTCGGATTTAGAACGTATGTGACGTGTGAAGATCACAGACTGTAATATGATTTATTGATAAGAGATAAACTTAGTTTAGACAATGTTGTTGAGGCTATGTTGTCTTCAGAGAGTGCGGTGAGAGATGTTCGCATGATACGAAATGTAAATGGAAGCACCAGCAACGTCGCAAGCAGATTCGATTCGACGACGAGTACGTCGACGACCATGCCGGCAGCTCCTGAGCCCATGGACATCAATGCAGTGCAAACAAACATGAAACGTTTGCTACCGTTATGGTGATCACCATGCTGGAGAATGTCATTTTGCCAAGGTTACTTGTCGATACTGCAAGAAGGTAGGACATAGAAAAGGTTTGTATTGCAAAGAAGAAAGCCTCGAACAGTAAAGTCAATTTCACTGAAGAGGATGAATCACATGTTCAGTTGAATGGTAGGTGGTAGGTATATACAACTTCTATAATAGTCAACTGCAGGTGCCAGCTTATGATGTTAAGGTTCATCCAAATGGGATGTCAGTGACTATGCAGGTGGATTCCGGTGCTGGTTTCTCACTCGTGAACGAGCGCACGTGGAGAGGCCTGCGCAACGCAAAGCCGCGCCCCGAACTGCGCGCCGTACACAACAGTCTACGTACCAGACAGTAGTGCACGTAAACTTTAGAGACATTAAGTGTGTTTTACCGGTTATTGTAGCTAGAGGCTCACGCCCCAATTTAATTGGTCCTGATTGGTTTTCCGCTCTTAATATAAAAGTTTGTATTAATTTGGTGTCTAGTACTGGCATATCAATAACTAATTAAATGTTACAAAAACACTGACTTCATCAGTGTTTTTGTCAAAGAGGGTCTTGGTACTTACCGAGGCGAACCGGTGACCATACATTTAAAACCAAACGCTACTCCTAGGTTTCTTAAAGCTCGCCCAGTTCCCTTTGCAATTAAGAACATAGTTGAAAAGCAAATAAATCGATTGATGACTGAGGAGTACTACGCCCTGTTTCTTACTCACAGTGGCAACACCAGTGGTGCCCATTGTTAAGAAAACAGGCTAGATTCGCCTGTGTGGAGATTATCGCAGCACTGTGAATCAGGCTACCGCCGAGTCAACACTGACGTCTGACACTTACCCTATGCCAACTGCTAATGAGGTATTTGCTACAAATTGCTGGAGGAAGATATTTCACAACGTTAGATTTAGAGCGTGCATATATACACAAGTCGTTGTGCATGAAGACACGGCTAAACTGTTAACATTAAATACATGAAAATGTCTTTACACGGTTCACAGGCTGGCGTGGCAAAGGTTGATGACATCTTTACTGGCAGGTATTTCAGGCGGGGCAGGACTAATTAATGACATTATAATTGGCCATACCTTTACAGATAATTATGAGCCAACGACTGGATGCTGTACTAGAACGCATACAAAAAGCTGGCCTGCGACTGAATGCTGGTAAGTGTAAGGTTGCTTTAGCAACCTTACACTTACCAGCATGTGTACCAGAATGTGTAAAATTTCTGGGTTTTGTTATTGACGCCGACGGCATTCATCCAGCTCCTAGCAAAGTGGATTCGATTGTCAAAACTCCAGAACCACAGAGTGTTCACTAGCTACAGGCTTTTTTAGGGTTGTACAATGTTTATGAGAGGTTCGTACCTCACAAAGGTACTGTCCTCGAATCGATATGTATATATATTGATAAGTCTCGCAAGTGGCAGTGGACAGAACGTGAACGACAGTTTCGACGCAGCGAAACGGTTACTATCGTCAGACGTTACTTTAGTTCATTATGATTTAAATAAACCCTTAGTACTCACGTGAGATAGTTCTGAGTATGGTGTAGGCGCAGTATTGTCTCATGTGATGCGAGATGGGCAAGAACGACCAATCGCTATGAGTTCTAGGACATTACATTCATACGAGCGTAAATACTCTCAGCTTGATATAAAAGCTACAGCAATCATGTTCGGAATTCAACAAAACCGTTTCCTACGAATGGCAACGGGAGCCCCCTGGTACGTTAGGAACGAGATCCTCCATCTCGACCTAAAAATCCCTACTATAGCCTAATTTCTAAAACGCAATTCAAAGCGTTTCTTTGATAAAGCCGCCCTTCACCGCAACTCTCTGATTGTTAAAGCGGCCAGTTATGTCCCCTCTAAAATCAGTAAGATTCGCCGTCCGAGGCATGTTCTCTCCGACCCAGATGACCCTATAACCCTCCTCCAAGAAAGCAAGAGGGACACCAGCACGTTACAAAACAATAAAAAAAGACCCGCATTCCGACCTCGCCGACGAGGTCCACTGCGATCGCGACACTCCCGAGTAAATAATACTCCCCTCCGACCCTTGCTCGCAGAAGCGCCAGCCCGCGTTATGCTAAGAAATGTAGCATTAAATTCCCCAATTAATAATAATATTAATATCTGTTTGATCCAGCCTGTCCCATCTTGCTGTCCTCCCGCCAGCGACGCCCTAAGCCGAGGTTCGTACCCCACAGGGGGTGCCCTTAGCAAGCGTTCGCTTAGTATAACATAGAATAGTTTATGCCCCTGGCTGGAGGCTTTAAGTTAGTAGCTTAAGGCATCCACAGGATAGTCCGGTTAAGCAGCAGCGACCTCAATCTGAGAGTCAACTGCGAGATGCCAAATTAAAAAAAAAAAAAGCGGAATTCAAAAATTTCATAACTATCTCATGGGAAGAACTTTTACAATAGTAACGGATCACAAGCCACTGGTCAGTATTTTTGATCCTAGGTAAGAAGCCAATACCCAATATTATATCGCCCCCATTAACTAGAATCGCTAATTATGATAAACAGTTATGATATTAACGTATACGCCTGGTAAACAAATAGGGAATGCAGATGGTCTCAGTCGCTGGCCACAATCGGTACCAGAGGAACCTGAACAGCAGCTTTGTGATATTTTATTGATGGCAGAGGCTCCAGTTGATGTTAATCAGATCGAACTGCTCACAAAAACAGATAAGACTTTATCACGAGTCATGCATTACATGTTATCTGGTTGGCCAGCTAAAGTCACAGAGGAAGCTTTGCACAGTTATTGGTTACATCGTAATGAACTTTCTTACATTAAGGCTGTATCCTGCTGGGTTGTCGGGTGGTAATACCACCACCGCTACGGAAAGATATTTTACGAGATTTACATAGGGCACACAGTGGTATAGTTCAAACAAAAGACTTGCCGGATTGCCGCCATGGGATCTGGAGGCAAAAGTCCTCGCGCCCATTTGGGAGCGGCCCGAGGAGGCGAAACGCGGGGTGTAACTCCGCTGCCCCGAGAAATCACGGTACAGCGGACAGAGCTCCGGCGGGATCTCATGGCGTCATGGAGAGTGCGATTGTCGAAAACCAGTGATGGGCACGCCACAAATTCGGCAATAAGTCCCCTCTTTGAGGAGTGGTTAGATCGCTGGCGGGGATCTCTTGCATCCGGCTCTGGTCCAGGCCATGGTACGGAGCAAGAGGGCATGGGTGGCCGTCACCTTCTGCGAAGCAGTAATGCTCGCGAAGGAAGAGGTAGAACGCGTGAGGGAGAGGGAAATTTCGCGCCCTTACGCTCCTAGCAGCCGCAGGAGACGCCCTGGGCGTCGGGAATCACAGGCCGATCCCCGGCCAATGTAGGTGCGGGCTTGCGGACGGTGCAATGGGTAGCTCGCCGTCCGATAAGGATCAGACTCGAGTCGACGGCGCGTTGTGATCCACGCGCGCCTCTAAGAAATGTCAGCATAACGGAAGGGGTCCGATAGGACCGATGCGATGGGAAACTGACATCGGTCAATGCGTGATGTACAGATATTATGGAAGAGGGCCACGTTGGTTATCAGGCACTATAACAAGTAAGGATGGCCCATCTAGCTATCAGGTGACATCAGATAATGGAAATGTTGTAAGCAGACATATTGACCAACTGATTCAGAAGAAGCCATCAAGCTCAACAACAGGAGAGGAGGAAAAGAAGGATAAGGATTTGTACAAGCCTCACATGTAGGATAATATGACAGAAGTTTAAGGCTCCCTAGTGCTTATGCTATTTACGAAATAAAACAGTGAATTCATTCGTGTTTTACTGATCACAATAATATGTACCTTTAAAAGCAAAGCTTCAAAATTATTCCTAACTACAAACAATGTGAAGGCACTACTTATTGTGAATAGGAAATACAATCTCGAGTCTTTTTAATTTCCTTGTTTGCCCTCGAAAAGTGACCCCCTTAATCAAAATTCATTTATTTACGTTACGCATTCCGTGTTTGCGTCACAAAAATACTTGGTAACAAATTTTACTTAATCGGGCTAGTAGATTCGGTGCAAATTGACTGTGACACAGCCAGCCAGCCAGCCAGCCAGACCCACGAGTGATCCAATTAGGGTTCCGTTTTTTACTTTTGAAGTACGGAACCCAAAAAAACCGACCAAGTGCGTGTCGGGCCACGCACAATGAAGGGTTCCGTAGTTGGGATGAATTTATCCCAAATACATACTTAATATTGTAGTTGAAAAACATGTTCTTCCGTAAATTCCAACTGTAAATGTAAGTTTGAACGCACAATATGGAGAGATTTACCATATCATTTTAAGACCGTAGACTGATATAGGCTTTCCTGTAATATGAGTAAAAACACATTCCCTGTATTAAAAAAAAAAATTGGCTCTGTAGTTACGGAGATAGGGCGGCGGTAAATTTTCATCTATTTTCTTAAATATCTTATTGTACCTATTTATTTTAGAATTATAAAAAAAAATTGAGATCCTCTTAATAAGCCCTTTCATTTGATTTGTCACACGGTACAGTTTACAAAACTTGTTTTTTCTTCTTGTTTGTCCCCCAAAAGTGTGCCCTATATTAAAAAAAAACATTTATTTACGCTTCACCTCCGTGTTTAGGTCACAGAAATACATTATTATGTGTACCTAAGTTAAAATTAATCGGTCCATTAGATCCGGAGCAAATTGGCTGTGACAGACGGACAGACAGACACACACATGAGTGATCCTATACGGGTTCCGTTTCTTGCTAAACCCTTAATAAAAATTTACCTATTTAACTAGCTTTGTTCTCCTTTCAAGGATGATAAAGAAACTGCAGATTGTGATCCAACTACAAAAGCCAATCCTAGTCCACCAGGAGCAAATAGTATTTCTGAAAGGCTAAGAGCTCTCAAGGAAAAGAAGATAGCTGCAAAACCCAAAGAAGAGAAGAAAACAACACCACCAGTACCAGTACCTATATGCAAGTATGAGCAAATCTAAATTTTTGTTGAATCATTTATTTTCCAAAAATGTATGAATGTAAGAATGTTTAACTGAGACCCTAAAAATTAGTGTCGTCGAGGAAACATATTCTTTCAAAGCAAAGCAAACATATGACATACATTCATGATGTAATTCAAATAATGTCAAATTCAAAAAATACATCTTGTTAGACGACAAAAAAAAAACGATGGATGGACTGTGTGAAAGAGGTTATGTCTAGAAAGGGGGTGACTACCGAGATGACGACTAATAGAGAAGTATGGAAGAAAAAGACATGTTGCGCGGCCCCAAATAAAATGGAATAAGGGCAAGAGTATAGTGACATCTCCTTGACTATACTGTCAATTATGGGCCTCACAATTTTCTTCTACATGTTCTATCTGGAAAATCATACATAATCGCTTGATACCATCAATGATCATACTATTGGCAAACCGTGTAGGACTAAAGTATACTATGCAGGACAAATGCCTGTAAAACGAGCACAGATCTTTGATCATTAAAACTTGTTTCGATAAAAATCGAACGTGCTTTAGGTAAATATGCATCCGAATATCCAACCACTGGATAAAACAACATTTTATCGAGGTTTGAGCCTTGTCGAAGCTACATAAAAATATCGAAATTCAAATTATACACATGTTTCTATGAATTGAATTTCGATATTTTTTAACATATTTCTGTTTTTATGTTCTAGTATGAAAAGAAAACTAATTTTTACAGTAACCTAGAATGAAATTGATCTAAGTATATCAATTTCATTATAGGTTACTGAATTTAAAAAAAAAACTGCCATAGGCTTCTACTATGTTCACCTATTAAAATAGGTGCAAATTTTTGCTACCCCAAAATAATTTAAATAAAATAAAAGTTAGAAAAACTACTTACTATAAACGTAAAAAAAAACACGTGTTAATATAAATCTACTATAGTCAATATAAATATATATGTAGTTAATATAAATATAATATATATATAGTTTAAATTAGACCTACCTTCGCATACTAAGCAACAAGTGTTACCGTTCGCTCCACATAAATAATTGATTACTTTTAGTCTAGAGTGCAATTTTTAACAAAAATTCGAGTGTTAAACGTAAATAAACACTAAACAAGTGCAGTGCCTAAGTTTTTATAGTGTAAAAACTGAGTTAATAACATAAAACTGTTAAAAACAATACCGTCATAAAACTGGACCAGTGTCGATTTCAAAGTCAGTGTTGACCAAAACGCGTAAGTGACGCCTATTCCCCGGCGCTTACGACCTTTCGGTCACGACAATTCAAGTGAGCCGCTCCACATCGTCGCTCAGCGCTTTGAGTATTCTAGCGCTTTATTCTATTTGGTACCGCTAAACGACGCATGCTTCGTGATTTTGCTGAAAGCGCTTTATTATACTCAACCACATTTTAAATCGCACTGACTAAAATGTCAACAAAGAATTGCGCTGGTTGTTTGATTGACTTTAATACCAGGGAATGCTTGCAATGCTTCTTTTGCCACAAATGGTATGATCTGCTGTGCGCTAATGTTCAAGAAAAGGTCTATAAGAGTATGAGCTTCAAACAAAAATCTATCTGGAAGTGTCCCAGCTGCCTTAGCAAAGTACCTAAGAACGATAATAAGAACACACCTGTTAGAACGACCAAACCTGAGAGCCCCACTATAGAGTTATTGCCCCGTTCGTTATCACCGACGGCAACGGACACCAATGTTACTGTTCGCTCGAAATCTAAACAGTCGCGAAGCCGCCCTACGCCGCCGCCGGTTCAAGCCAATGATGACATCTTGATTGAGTTTTCGAGAGATACATTGAGGGAAATTATTAAGGAAGAAATACAGAGTGCACTTAAAGATGTAGTTTCCGATCAGTTCCGAAAAATTTACGAGTTGATCTCAGGTTTCAATGAGTCACTTTCCTTCTACAACGAAAAGTATGAAGAGATGAAGGCTACGCTGGAAGATAAATCTGATAGGATACAGAAACTTGAAAGGGATAACTGTGGTTTACGAGATGACATTCAACAACTTAGTCAGCGCCTGAACCTAGTTGAACAAAACTCCAGGTCTGCCAACGTCGAGCTGCAGTGCGTTCCAGAAAACAAGGCGGAAATCTTAGTCAACACAGTGCTGCAACTAGGTAAGGTCATCAGTTGTGATATTAAAGACCCCGACATACTACACTGCACCAGAATAGCAAAGAAAGACGCACAAAGCACCAGGCCTCGTTCCATTATTGTCAAGTTCAGTAGTCCTCGTCTGCGAGACAGTTTCCTTGCCGCTTCAATGAAATATAACAGATGCAACAACCAAGACAAACTAAATGCGAGTCACTTGGGTATGGCAGCGGAGAAACCTCAACCCATTTACGTCACGGAACACTTATCCAGCCAAAATAAAGCAATCCATGCCGCAGCTCGGATCCGCGGAAAAGAACTTGGGTTCAAGTTCGTCTGGGTTCGCGAGGGCAAGGTTTTCATGAAAAAAGACGAGGTTTCGCAAAGAATTGTAATTCATAACCTAGACAAGTTAAAATCATTGGTATAGTTTTATTAAGTAGGTGATAAGTGGCAAGTTCCTATTGTTTTTATCTAGTCACATTCAATTGTCCACTACATGTGTACTATCAAAACGTACGAGGCTTAAAAACCAAAACTATTAACTTTTATCATAACATTTCCATGAATAATTACGACATTATAGTGTTGACAGAAACTTGGTTGAACAGCGGTGTCTATGACTCTGAGATGTTTGACGACAGATATATAGTTTACAGGCGCGATCGTGAGTCAAGTAAATATAAAACTCGTAAAGAGGGTGGTGGTGTTTTAATTGCCGTCGCAAAAACTCTGAAATCGTGTCGACTATCCCAATTTGAGAGCGAGATTGAAGATTTATGGATAAGCGTCGATGTTGGCTCAAAAAATAGTTATAACAATAAACTCTACATCTGTGGCGTATACCTACCGCCACCTATTCATAGTAACACGCTGGAATTATTTACTAAAAACGTTCATAATGTATTTAACAACAATGAACAAATTTTGATGTTAGGAGACTTCAACCTCTCAAACATAACATGGCTTACTGTAAAGGATCTTATATGCTTGTACCCAGAACCCAATAACACGGATATAAATGCGATTATCTCTGAATTCTTGACCTTGAATGGTCTTAATCAATATAATGGTATCTTAAATAATAAGTTGAAAATATTGGATTTAATATTATGTAACACCTCCGTTACCGATGTAACCCGTTGTACCCACAGTTTATCAAAAGAGGACCCTTTACATCCCCCACTACAGTTTTATCTACCAGTGCAAGCAGAACTTTTATTAGAAGCTAAAAATGTGAAAAAACCGAACTTCCATCTAGCGGATTATGAAAATGTTCTGCATCACTTATTTTCAATTGAGTGGGATAGTGAGTTCAAAAACTGTGCGTCTGTTAATGATATGGTAGACGTTTTTTATAGCTTATTAAGACAGACTATTACAGACTGTATTCCTATGAAAAAAACGGCGAATAATAAATATCCACCTTGGTACTCACGTGTTCTTATAATACGTCTTAGAGAGAAGTACAAATACCACAATCGATTTAAAAAGTACAAAAACCCATTAGACCAAGAGTTTTTTGAGAAATTAAGGGATGAGTGCAATACTCTAAGCTCAGCATGCTACAAGAAATATATATCTAGTATAGAAAACAGTATTACAAAAAACCCTAAAACATTTTGGTCCTTCATTAAAACTAAAAGAAAAGGTAGCAGTACATACCCCGCATAAATGTCTCACAACAATAAAATCGCGTCAGGTGGACAGGATATCTGTAATTTGTTTGGAGAAAATTTTGCAAGAACCTTTACTGCCCCTACAGATAATAATTTGAGTCGCGCGAACTCGGCCTTTCCCCTCTCTTCCGCAGCACTGTGTAACTTACAGTTTGATGGTAACGAAATATACCGTGAATCTATTAGATTGGACGAAACTAAAGGCGCGGGTAGTGACGGCATTCCTCCAATGTTTATAAAACGCTGTGCTAAGGCCTTAGTATCACCCCTACAAACAATCTTCAACAAATCTTTACGTGATGGTACTTTTCCAAACACCTGGAAAGAAGCTCTCGTGATACCTATATTTAAATCCGGAAAAAAACATTTAGTGACTAATTATAGACCAATCTCAATACTAGTTACATTTGGAAAAGTGTTCGAAAAACTTGTTAGCAGACATCTGATGTGGGTACCTTAAACAACACATCACTGAATATCAACATGGTTTCGTTAAGTCTAGATCTACTAATACTAATCTATTGTGTTTTACATCGGCTTTGTCAAAGTGTCTTGACAATCGTATACCAGTGGACGCTATTTATACATACTTTAGTAAAGCATTTGATAAGGTAGATCACAGTCTTCTTTTAATTAAATTGGCTCAACTAGGTGTGGGCGGGACAATAATAGGGTGGTTTAAATCTTACCTTGAAGATAGAGAGTCAAAAGTGGTAGTTAATGGTCATTTTTCTGACAGCTATGTAGCAACTTCCGGAATTCCGCAAGGATCACATTTGGGACCTATTCTTTTTAACGTTTTCATTAACGATATCACTGAATGCTTCAAACACTCCCGTTTCTATTTGTTTGCTGATGACCTAAAGATAATGAAGCCAATTCAGAGTAACCTAGACTCCATAATGCTTCAAGACGATATCAATAGACTTGCGAACTGGTGTACACAAAACAAAATGCATTTAAATATCAGTAAGTGTCACTGTTTTTATTTTTTTTTATTTTATTTATTTATTAAGTGTCACTACATCCAGTTCACTCGTAATAAAAAGGTGTTAGATAATAAATACTACATAGACGGGGTTGAAGTACAGAAACTAAGTAGTGTTCGCGACCTCGGAGTTCAACTCGACCAAGCACTGAAGTTCGATGTACACATTCTTAATATTGTGTCTAAGTCCTTTAAGGTACTGGGATTCATTTTGCGAAACAGTAAGGAATTTAAGAGACCATCTACAAAAATAAAGCTCTTCAACACTCTAGTCCGTCCAATCTTAGAGTATAGTTCAGTGGTATGGAATGCGCATTACGATGTTTATACCAAGCGATTAGAGAGTGTCCAAAAGCGGTTCCTTTACCATCTGTGCTACGGAGATCACTTGGCTAAACAACTGACTAGTTACTCTGATAGGTTAAAACATTATAATTTGGATACACTAGCCAGTCGTAGGAAGAAACTGGACTTCACTATCCTTCACAAAATATTTAGTGGAACGATAGATTGCAGTGAACTCTTGAGCTCATTAGAGATTAAAATTCCAACTCGGACTCCCAGGCAGAATACATATGAGTTATTCTACATTACTGGCTCAAAAACCAACTTAGGTCATTACGCCGCTGTGCCAAGACTTTGTAGGCAATATAACACTTTATCTAAGATC
The DNA here is from genome assembly GCA_963853775.1 of Xanthia togata. Lineage (NCBI taxonomy): Eukaryota > Metazoa > Arthropoda > Insecta > Lepidoptera > Noctuidae > Xanthia > Xanthia togata. The sequence continues at coordinate 8,375,926 of OY970788.1, read as the reverse complement.
ACCAATTTCGACATCTGTGATTCTCTTGCAAATTATAAAAAATGCCTCAAAAAATTATCCGTTTGTTAACTATTTTATTATTATTTTAATTTTATGTGTCCAATTTTTATTATGTTTTGATTTTAATTTTCTAATTGGCTTTGACATTGTTAATTTTATTTCTTTTTAAATTTTATTTTTCCTATTTTATTACCAAATGTGTTTTGAAAAGAATTTTGATTTTAATTTTTGTTAGCTTAGTTATATATTATTATTATGCATGCTGTGGTCTCCTGTAAGTGAAGGAGTACACCTACGTGATACTTTTGTCGTCGATTTTTTATTTAACAAGTGTAAGTATATCCTTTGTTGGAGATCCTAAATAAATAAATAAATATAGTTTATATAAATATATATAGTTAATATAAATATACCTAAATCGAACAGATTACATGTGACTCCGGATTTTTTATTTGTCTGCCTGTGATGTCTTGTATACAGGGTGTTTGGCGCATGGACCAACACAATTTTTTCAGGGATTTGGGAGGTCATTAGCTAGGTTCTAGCTAAGTTCAAAATAGCTTTTAGTTTTTTTTATAATTAATTTAGAAGTTGTAAAAATTCATTCATTAAATACAAAAATTAACTTTGGAAGCTTGTAAGGAATTTTCTTGAAACCAGTTGTATAAAACAAAGATGTTTTTAGATTTAAAGGACTTTGGAGAATGCAACATAATTTGTTTTGTGCCACTACACCCACAAACAAAAAAGTTATTTCAAATTAAAGAACACATTTTGGGAATTTTTTTCATTTTAAAAAAATAATCATATGTAACCAACCGTGACATTTGGGACAAAGGGTGTATGGGTAGAACCTAGCTAATGACCTCCCAAATCCCTGAAAAAATTGTGTCGGTCCATGCGCCAAACACCCTGTATATACCTTTCTAGTTGACTTTTAGGACGTAGTTGGGTTTAATTTTTTTAGATTTGAACCGACTTGACGTCCGACTTCAGTTCTCTTCAACCAAGCAAGCCTGACATGACACACACAAACAATGAAAAGTAAAAATCTATTTCATACCCCCATTCGATGCAAATGTTAATGTCAATTATTAGGATTATTAATGAAGAATACACTTAAACCAGGTTTTGATTATTTTAGTGCTCTGTCAAATATTTCGGTTAACAAAAGGGTTCCATCGCCAAAAAAGATTGAGAACTGCTGCTCCAGACTAACGAGGCAGACTTATTGGAGAGATTTTATTATCTGTATTAAAATATATAAAATAACTAGGGATGCATCCGATACCGATACCGATATATGGGCGATACTTCGGGTTAGCCGATATATCGGTATCGACGATATTTTTATGACCGATTCAAGGATACTTTTTAATTTAAAAATGTAGTGTAAACGAGCGTGTTGTCTCGTCTATTTCGTTGCAAACGAGGCATGAACTTTGCTCGGGGAAACCCCGCGCTTGTGAGTGTCTTGTTTCTCCCGCCCGCTTTGGCCTCGCGTCTATTTCGTTGCATACGAGGCACGAACTATGCTCGGGGAAACCCCGTGTCCTGTTTCTCCCGCCCGCTTTGGCCTCGCACTCGCATATCAGTAATATTTCGCTAGGTTGACCGTTGTCGCGCTTAGAATTTGTCATACATTCATGTTGTTTGAGTGAAATAAAATAATCAGCAGTCATGTCAACTTCAAAACACAAAAGTGCGATATGGAATCATTTTGAAATTTCGACAATTGATAATTCACAATTCACAGTAAGCGTATCGGTATCGGTATCGCCGATATTTTTATAAGAGTATCGGTATCGGTATCGTATCGGCGAAAAGGCGTATCGATGCATCCCTAAAAATAACATTATATTTTATTTTTTATATATTGTAAAGAGAATCTAGTTATTTAATAAATAATAAGAAAATATATAGTTATCGAAGCAAGTTCCTAGCTACAAACCCTCGATTAAAATTTGGTATGTTACATTTTTTATCCCCTTGCTCGCAAGTCGCACCGCTACGCTGGATTGTTTGGATTGGTTTCTTATAACAAAACAAAACACACTGTGCACTACTCCCATAAAGGTTTTAATGATAGCTTTCTCTTCTAGGCAATAGGCTCGCCCCCTATTACGTGGGACTTAAACAATCAATCTGCCTAGCCTTTTCCCAACAATATTGGGGTCGGCTTCCAGTCTAATCGGATGCAGCTGAATACCAGTATTTTACATGAAGCGACTGCCTATCTGACCTCCACGACCCAGTAACTGGGTAATACGATACCCCTTGGTAAGACTGGTTGTCAGACTTTCGGGTGCTGACGACCCGTAACGACTGTCAAAGATCCACGAATGACAGCCGGGACCAACGGCTTAACGTGCTTTCCGAGGCACGGAGAAGTCTCGGTATGTAAAGATGGTCACCCATTCACAGACCAACCCCGGCAAGCGTAGCTTAACCTGATGGATCGATCCGTGCGGCAGTTATTGCTTAGCCACGAGCTCCTCTACATGGGACTTAAACATAACTGGCGAAATGTGGGTGTACTATAGGTACACCTCTGCCCAACACTTCGGGGAGACAAGGCGTGATGTTATGTATGTATGTTTCTCTTCTACAGAATATATGTCGATGAAATGGATGAAGATTCAGCCATGGACATACAAGATTCAACCATAGACATACAAGATTCAACCGAAGACATACAACATGAACCCACTGCAGTTGGCGAAACTACACTTGACACCACGGGAACACTCAACAACTCGAATAATGGACTTGGAAAATTTGTTATAAGCCTGACTTCTGAGGATACAAGGAAAACCTTATGTAAGTATAGCACTACATGTAGACATACTACCGTGCGTTATACACACATGGCCTTGTTAAAACTTTAAATTTGACGAGACAGTTTTTGTATTTTGAACTTTATTCCGACAAAGATAAAGTCCTCAATACAAAAACTGTCTTGTAGGTTTAAACTTGGACGAAAGTTAGAAATCGTTTTGTAAAAGTCAGATTCAGTTTTAGAGAGAGACGACCCACTACAATCCGAACTTCGTGAAACTCGACGTGCCATACTTGTAAGAAAACACTATTAAAATGAAATCTAGTAAATGTATTTGAGGATCGTAGCAGGTGGCGTTCCATGGGAAAAGGCCTGAGTTTATGTATTTTGTAAACGAATATGACCTGTGAAATATGAACGAGTATGACCTCCCCTTTGAATTTATGAAGATATTACTCTTTTTCATAATTTTAATAAAATGGATACCTTACAAACATGAGTCCTTCTTTGAGCGTGGAGTATTTGTTAGCGGCAAACAAGTGAATTTATTTCGCTTTTATCTAAGACAAGTAATGTGTTTATTCACTCTAATCTATGTTATTGTATGGTTATTGTCCAGTGAATGAGCAAGACAGGTGTATTTCATTGTTGTGTTTTCACAAAAATGTGAAGTGGGACGTTGGTACTGAAATAGGTAAGTGTTTTTTTATGTTTATTCTGTATATCTAATGGTTACTATAAACTAAATAGAATACAATAAATGATTATAGCTTATTAGCTATCATAATATCAATTATAACTTTTTGCCAGCTCTGCTTTAAGATGGACTCATACTTGGGCGAATCCTGCGCGGGCGCCGCACGATACAAAACTGTTTTATAGGGATTCGCCTCTGTCTGTTTGAAGATTTAAACCTGAGATATTGAAAACAAATTGTAGTGGGTATTATGGTCAATTCACACTGAGAAGTGACGCGATGCTGCGCTTTTTAAGCCCACGTTCGCACGGACGTAAAAATATTGCGGCGGGATTTTATCACGCACTGGATTTTCATCTCTCGGTGTTGAGCCAAGCGTTGAGAATCCAACGCGTTGGGACGCACTCTCGTCCCAACGCGTCGAAAAAACTGTTGGAGTTTCAACTCTCGGCGCTAAGCGCGGAGCGTTGAAAATTCTGTGCATGAAAAAAAAACCCGCGATTTTGTTACGTCCGCGCTTATGGGGCTTAGATCGCTATAAACTATCGAAATTATTCATCATATAATCATAGAGGTGTACGCGTTGCACAGAACGGCGCATCTCGACGTACTTCGACACACGAGTTCAAGTTCTCACTGTAATTATACTAAATATGTTAGATAATGGTGCCGATTCTCTTGTCACAAATGCCTCTAAACTAGACTAAAAATCACCAAAATTTAGTTTACTCCTGTCAAACGATGATTTCCTGTTCTGAAATAGACTAAAGTGGCACAACTAAACTATATTTTAATTTGACAGCACTAAGATCGTACTAAGATTTTAATTTAGTGATAGTGACAATTTTGCTATTCTGAATTTGACGTTTTTCACCAAAAATTTTAACTGTCTAACTTAAATCTGACCTATTTTATTCGCGATTAAAAATGGTGTGGAATAATATTAGTTGTCATGAACTAAAATTCACACGAACATCGACTTCGGGTGCAAAAACAGTACTGTACTGGATTTTTTTCTTTTCTCGACTCCTCGTGGTACATACTTGTATGCCCTACCCGCATAGTCAAATTCGAGTCGCCATTGTCAAATTCGATTTTAGATGTGTCAAAATATTTTTTAAATTTAGAGACCTTTGCAGAATAGCTTTAAGATTCTCATAGCCAAAAGTAAGGAATTTTAGTGATAGTTTAGTTAATTTAGTTCGGTGTACAAGAGAATCGGCACCGATGTGTCGCTATCTTAAAAAGTGCACGCAGCGTCACGTTGTGTCACGTCTTGGTGTGACTGTGAACTGACCCTTAGGCTTGCTGTAGGTACATGACGCCGGAGCCGCATAGATTTAAAACTCATGAAATGTCGTAAAATGAGGTTGTGTCTGTATAATTAAAAACATTATTTTATTGTTACAGTGAGATCAAAAGTGCAGTACACAGTATCCAACCAAGGAGGTCTACAGGCAATCTTCAACAGATATATATACCAGCTGAGATATATCAGTAAAGATCGTAAAATATCTTGGCGTTGCGTTGACTACAATAAAACCCGTTGTTCGGCGACTATTTTTACGAATGCCAACGATGACGTTACCGACTTGTGAGTTTATTTTTTGTACATAACATTAGCTAGAACAGTATTTAATTAAATATACTATGCGCCAGACATAGACCTACACAAACACACATAAACAGACACACACAGAACTCACAGGTATAAACCTAGTTTGGGATCCAGGAGAGGACCTATGTTTAAGACACTTCTTCCGTGTAATGTCTGTAACAATGTTGTGACTTTTATAAAATAATCAAATTTATTTATTTATAGACATACATATTCCTGAGTTTATGTACACATACGTACCATCGAAGAAGTTCATATCTATACACCGTAAGGACTATTTCTGCTTGCAGCGCTCGGCCGCTATAGAACGGGGGTGGTAACAGATGTGGTCATCTTGTTCACGGGATTTTGTTTTCAAACTGCTTAGATATTAAGTTCTTCGATAGTACATCAGCATGTAGTATATTTTTAGAAGTTTTGAAGTATCAGCGTCAACCACGTATACCATCATCTGAGAAACAAACGCGAACCATTATTTGTGTCGCGTTTACCTAACCTAACACAACTTAGCGATATTTAAAGAGATATTTGGGTACAACTGAAATATTATTATCTGTTTCAGAACATGCAGACATAATCATCCATTCCACGATAAGAATATTCTAAAGAAAATAGGTGTCGGTATAGTTTACTCGAAATTTCAAGAAGCATCAATAAAATCTGAATGTAAAAAGAATAATCTACCCGATTCAAGATTAAGGATGGAATATGTTGATGTACTAACGTATAATGAAAGCAATAAATAACTTAATTAATAATACAAAAAAGTTGTTTTAATTAAAAGCCTGGATATACGAGGGTGACACTGAGAGTTCTTAGAAAATCAAAAACTAATCGCTGCATCCGATGGAACCACTACGAAAAGCACTTTGCGTCCTCGTCCTTAGGTCTCGTCGACGGAATTTTATAACGCAGCCACTGCTTCCTCGGCGTCCATAAAACGTTTTCCTCGAAATTTTTCTTTTATTTTCGGAAATAAAAAAGTCGCAAGGTGCGAGGTCGGGGCTATAGGGCGGGTGACCCAGTATTTCCACGTCTGACGTCGCCAAGTAGTCGATTGCTTGCTTTGCGGTGTGCGACGAGGCGTTGTCGTGGTGAAGGAGGATCCTACTGCGAGGTCGTTTCTCCCAAACTTTTTCCAAGACAAGTGGCAATAAATTGTTAGTGTACCGTGCATCTCCAGTAACTGTTTTTCGATCCTCTAAAACAATTGTTGCGTAATGACCTGTCCTTCCGAATAGCGAGGCCACCATCTTTTTTCACACGCTTCGACCTCTCTTCACTTTACGCTGGCAACTCCTCGGAAGGAAACACCCAGACAGCAGACTGTCTCTTAGTTTCAGGATCATAACAACAAATCCAGCTTTTGTCACCCGTAAGTATGTCGAACACAGCATTTGAGTCACCTCCGTTAAATCTTTGAACCATTTCTTGACACCAAATCAACACGACGGAGTTTTTAGGCCTCTGTCAAATTATGAGGTATCGACCGGGCACAAAGCTTACCGCTAAATGTTCATGGAGGATTTTCTGCACTTGACTCATACCTACCGAAGCCTAAGCTTGTCCGAATCTGCTGATAAGTCACTCTTTTGTCAGTCTCTATCATAAGCCGCACAACACTGATGTTACGAGTTCAGTCGTCGCCGTAGAAGGCCACCCCTCACGCAGATCATCGGTGATTAGTGCGACCACGTTTAAACTCATTAAACCAGTTTTAAACAGTAGCAATAGATAACTTTCTTGTTGACTTAAATGACATCGAATGTCATAAAAAATCATTGTACGAAAATTTTCTCGCATTAAATTCATGCTGACGTGACACAGACAATTTTTAATTTGCCGCCAAATCGTAAACAAATGACAAAATGATTAAAATACATACACAATAATATTGACAAAAAGTTCAATTTTCAAAACTTGAACTTATTTTTTTACAAGTGGCCAGTTCCAAAAACTTTCAGTGTCGCCCTCGTACCGTAAAACCGGCCATTATTGCCCATAGCGGATATCTTTGCCCGAACACTAAAACTAACTAAAATCTTGAATTGTAAATTTTATGGCTCCACTGCAGTTTAACCCGCGCGTGCAAAACTTCACAATTTTATAGCGGGTAGATAGATGTCTTCAACGGTCGGTACGGGTTCGGGCAAAGATATCCGCTATGGGCAATGATGGCCGGTTTTACTGTATTCAGTTATGCTTGAAACCACATCACGTCCTAATCCTAACTCCTTCGTGGGGTAAGAGAACATGACTGTTTTCTCTAAAAGTTCATGCACACACGTCAGTCAAGTCAACGTCAAGTCGCCGATCAGACACGTCAATTTCAGGGACGTGTGTGAACAGATAGTCATTCAGTCAGTCATAGCAATGCCTGTTTCGTTCGTAGCAATAAAACTTTTGATTTGCCAGTGACGCGACGTCCACTGTGACGCGCCGGTAGTGACGTGATTGATGTGTGTAGCCAACGTCCTATAGGTACGTAGAGTCCGCCGCACCACTGAAGTCCTTTTGACGCGGCGCTAGTGTCTTATGTCGTTGCATCAAATTGCATGAAAAGAAAGTAGTTCCACCGGATTTCAGTGGTGGCGCGGACTCATAACTATATTTTTTGACGTGACTGATCGGTGACTTAGTGAGGAGCTCGTGGCTAAGTAATAACAGCCGTACGGATTGATCCATCAGGTTAAGCTACGCTTGCCGGGGTTGGTCCGTGGATGGGTGACCATCTTTACATACCGACTCCTCCGTGCCTCGGAAAGCACGTTAAGTTAAGCCGTTGGTCTCGCCTGTCATTCCTGGATCTTTGACAGTCGTTACGGGTCGTCAGAAGCCGAAAGTCTGAAAACCAGTCTTACCAAGGGGTATCGTGTTACCCAGTCTGAGTTGTGGAGGTCAGATAGGCAATCGCTCCATGTAAAATACTGGTAGTCTGCTGCATCCGGTTGACTGGAAGCCGAACTCAACATAGTTGGGAAAAGGCTAGGCAGATTGATTGACTGATCAGCGACTTGACGTTGACGTGAATGACGTGTGTGCATGAACCTTAACCGTATTAGTAGGTAATCTTACCTACTAAGGCATTTAGTAAGACACCACTATAAAGCCTCACAAAGTTGGTAGCGGTTATTCAGCTAGTTTGTTTTTTTAGGACACCAAAATAATAATTATTTGAGGTTCACAAAAAGAGATTAATTATTTTTTGTTTAATATAATTTTTAGGGAAGCCTTTTTGATAAAGGATTTCAGAACTAAAACCGAATAAATTGTTTAATGCAACGTTGCGTTTGCATTACCCAACGATAATATAATGCTTGTAAGGATCAATCTTGCCAAGATAGATGAGAATACTATTATTGTACCTACACCATTTAACACCTGGGATTGGGCAAACTCGCATTACACGCATTTAGGACCAAATTAAGGTATTAAAACGATTTCCAGCTTGCTGGGAATTAATTCCTCAAAACGCTTTTTTGGATCTAATCTAATTTTTCAAAAAGAAAAATATCGGTGTGTTTTAGAATTGAAAACTTACGACTGGAGCTGAGTATACGCGATTCAGCGTTTCCGACCGACTCGAGCCGAGTATCCTCGAATCAGCGTAACAGAACGTGATGGGTCAGTTTCGGTTTCAGTCAGAAAGAGCAAAGTGCACAAAGTAGTTTTCACTTCAAAAACCATTTTCAACTTTTTATTTTTCTTGTACTTACTCTATCTAAGACAATTTTATTGTTATAGTGAGTCAAAAGGTGCAGTACACAATGTCAAACCAGGGAGGTCTGCAAGTAATCCACAACAGGTTCATATACCACCTGAGATATTTTGGTAAAAAGAATCGTAAAAGGCTCTGGCGGTGCGTCGACTATTCGAGTAACCTGAAGTGTCCTGCCAACATTTGTACAAACGAAAACAACCAAGTTACAGAAAGGTGAGAAGTTCTATTTTTACGTAACATAGGTACATAGCTCAAAATTATGGTACCTATAAAAAGAAAGCAAAAACTAAATAATCCCAACTACGACAAAAACCCCAAATTAAAAACACAAACATCTACGAAATCAATTTTTGGAACGAAGTTCTTGAACGCGGCTTGTGGTAGGACTGCACTGGCAGAAATAGTCTCGCGAAAAAGCATTAATACTTACGATTACGACTGTTCTTCTAATCCAAAGAGAAAGGAAGAGGAAGAGGAGAAACAAAGTGTGAATTTACACTCGCTAACTATTTCTTTCTCTTTGAATTAGAAGAAGACATGAAGCGAGAGATGTGTGAATTAGGTCAAAATGAAAATCGAAAATAACGGATGCGAAAATATTCACATTTTTCGTCATGGGTGACGTTTTCATAGTTTTCGAGGGTGCTAATACCGATCGTGAGGTCAAAAGGTAAATCTAAGATGGCGGCTGCGTGACTATCCGGAACTTCTTAAAAAATTAAAAAAAAAAAAACGATTTTTGCCGGTATTGGTGCCGATTCTCTTGTCACAAATGCGTCTAAACTATACTAAAAATCACCAAAATTTAGTTTACTCCTGTCAACGATGATTGCCCATTCTGAAATAGACTAAACTGGCACAACTTAACTATATTTTAGTTTGACAGCACTAAGATTGTACAAAAATTTTAGTTTAGTGAAAATGACAATTTTGCTATTCTGACGTTTTTCACCTAAAATTTTAATTTTCTAACTAATTCTGACCATTTTTAATCGCCACTGAAAATGGTGTGGAATATTATTAGTTGTCATGAACTAAAATTCACACGAACATCTCGACTTCGGGTGCAAAAACAGTACTGTACTTACTGGATGTTTTTCTTTTCTTTTGCTTATATCTCGAAAATGGTGGGTTCTATCTATCGCAAAAATAATGAAAATTTCGACCCCCTTTATTAACCCTTATACCCCTAATACTCAACACGTAGGTATTTTTTTTTTTTTTTCCATACAAAAAGTGAAAAACTCCATATAAAACACGTCGAGGCTGCCCCACTGCGCGCCTCCGGCTCTAAAAAAATTCACGGGGTAGGGCAAACAAGTATGTACCACGTGGAGTCACAATTGTCAAATTCGATTTAGTTATGTCAAAATATTTTTTAAATTTAGAGACTACTACAGAATAGCGTTAAGATTCTCATAGCCAAAAGTAAGGAATTTTAGTGATAGTTTAGTTAGTTTAGTCCGGTGTACAAGAGAATCGGCACCATTGTCACCAACAGAAATCGACTTTGTTTAGATTTCGTTTTTTTTAATAATAATAAACCACACAACGAAAACGTTAATAAATATTTATGGAAAACGGTGAGCGCGGTGCGCCGAAAAACAAAACCAGTGCGTCATTTTCCATAAATATTTGTATGTAATAAAGCGATGCGCGCGCGCGCGGTGTAAATAAAGGCACTGGCAAAACCGCTAATACCTAACCGCCTACCGCAAACGCCTATACGTATAAAAATATAATAAATCCAAAATAATGTTTTGAATACGCAAATTAAGAGGGCGGGGAGTACGGCTCGAAACTCAAGTCGTGATATGTGCAAAATTCGTTTAAAATATTGCTATCTCTGTTCGACAAAAGCGCGCGGTGCGGCGGACTTGGTGTGCACTAGTGTGCAGCCGTGTGTGTGTGAATGGATTGATAGCTATTATTAGCTGTACTTGCGACGGCATTCATATTTTTTATAAGTAATTACATGTTCATTATTTTCTTTATTTTTGTTGACTTCTTTGGGGAATCGTTAGTGAATGTACAGACTAGTAATTCCTTTTTCTGGAAATTTCTTTACTATGCCGATATCTCAACATATTAGGATATCTCGACTAATCTCGAGATCTAGGCTTTGTAGAGAAAATATAGCTAGTAGATACGTCATACAAATAATAAGGTACGCACGTCGCATAAATATAAATTATTAATAATATAATTATTGCGATATTTATTAGTATTGTCTTCATTTATTTCAGTTTCGCTTCGCATTAGCGCTTTTTTTTCAGGTTTGCACGGGTGTTTTTTCTACGCGGCGATATTTTTTTTTTTCGTGCGCTGGATTTTCAACGCTCTACTTAGCGCCGAGAGTTGATAATCAAACAGTGTGTTTTTAAATCCAAGAGTGCGTCCCAGCGCGTTGGATTCTCAACGTTCGGCACAACACCGAGAGTTGAAAATCTAGTAAATCCCGCCGTGATATTTTTACTTGCGTGCGAATGTGGGCTAAGCCTTTATTTTTTTCCTTTAGCGTGGTCTAAAAATTAAGAAAAACTAAGGCTTTTTCTGTCTTATTGCAGTAGGTAAGTACCTGTTCCTTTTACAAAACTTCAAATATTGTTATTACTAAATAATGAATACAATTCAAATAATAAAAGTGTAACGCAAAGTACCTATTAGTAAAAAGACAAATATTCCAATAATTTATATTTACCTACGTGATGTCCGTAAATTCAGATAAATAACAGCGTTCCGAGCTAAGACTAATAAAAAGCAAGGATTTTGAATAACCATTTATTTAGTTATGTTGCTTCAGAGATATTGATATTGTTTGACGACATGGTTAGCGCAGTGGATAAGCGATTGACTGCTGCGCTGTGTGTCGCGGGTTCGATTCACGCACGGGACAAGTATTTGTATGACCTACAATTAGTAGTTCCGGGTCTGGCTGTTTGTGTATGTGAGTTTAAATGTTTGTTAACACACCTAAAATACAGGAGAAATTCCAAGTGTGAGGCAACGTTTTATAAAATAAAATAAAAAATATTATAATATATTCATCATTTAAAAAAATAAGAGTTGAAAAGTGATAAAGTCGTGTAGGGTGACCATAATTATATGTGGGCGTCCAAGCAAAGAGGGTCCAGTTCTCGGCATTTAGTTTCCGAGATATAAAAAGTTTTGTAAAGTTGGGTGAAAAAATTGCATTTCGCGATTTTAATTGATTATTAATAAATGCTCAATTATCTACAATTTCATATAGTAAATGACTATATACGACTTCAGAATTTCAACTCCAAATGTCTGATTAAAAAATATGTGCCAGTTTTTGAATATTTTTTCAATTCTTACTATCAATTGACTACCAATCTAGTCTTATCTCAATACCCCACTACTGGACCCTTTTTGCTTGGACGCCCACATATTATCGACCTTGTTTAAATTACAAAAAATACAATTATGGTAATCAGAATACATAGTGTCAATGATCCAAAAAAATACGCTGATTTATAAAATTTGGCTTGTTACCATAGGTTATCTGCAGTACAATACATACTATGATAGTCAACCGTAATTTTTATTAAGTACTAGCTGTCCGCCCCGGCTTCACACGAGTAGCACTAAGTACTTATCTACGGCGCACCTACCTACCTACCCTACCCTACCTACATACCCTACGTACCTACCCTACCTACCTACCTACCCTACATACCTACCTACCCTACATACCTACCTACCTACCTACCTACCCACCCTACCTGCCTAACCTACCTACCTACCTACCCTACCTATCTACCTACCTACTTACCCTACCTGCATAGCTACCCTTTTTTTTTCCTTCAAACCGGCATAAAAAGTATCCTATGTCCGTCTCCTGGTTCTAAGCTACCTCCCCACCAATTTTTAGCCAAATCGGTCCAGCCGTTCTTGAGTTATAAATAGTGTAACTAACACGACTTTCTTTTATGTATACAGATATAAATAATATTAAAATCCCATCACGCAAAGTAAATGCGACACAATACGAAATGTATTGGTACTGAGCTCGATGCGGAATGTTTATGTGCTAGAGCCAAATAATATCTCAAGATACCTTTGCATATAATTATCGTAGGGGCACGAGGGGGTCAATTTCTACCAGTTTACTCCCGTTCCAATAAAAATAAAATAAGTCAATGGTGTCAGAAATATTCCAATATAATTTAGCAAACAAATAAGTACGCACGTACAGCACAGTAAAGTAGCCTAATCGTCTATACTGACAAAAATACCCCGAACGAATTCCAACCAAGGACGTTGCGCTAACGTGAGTGCCTGTCGGAGCGACATACACCTACAGTGAGCAGTATGACCACGCACACATTGACAATTACTGCTTGACGCGATAGCACTACTAGCTATCGAAAATTTATGAACATTTGGATGTGTTCCGTAATACCAAAAATTATGAATGAAAACTCTATGTTTTTCCATTTTGTTTTCAATAATTTGTAACTTGATAATATAAGCTATACTTCTGCCAAAACAATATTACAAATATTGTTATTTATAATACAGAAAAAACAATATGAAAACCAGTCATTTACGCTGTAAAAATGTGCGAAATTCAATTCGCTTAAACTTCATTTAAGGTAAGTTTTTTGAAAAAAAAAAAGACGCAGGAGCCTAGATAAATACTGTTTAAATTCGAATATCAACTTATTATGGTGGAAATATGCTCAAATTGCAAATGATTTTGGTATTACGTTTGTATGGACAATTCACATGTCGCCGCAGTCTTAAGCGTTACCTGCTGAATAATTAGCGAACTTTATGCAAATGCTAATTAATTTGCTAGTAACTCTGTGCGGCAAACAAGCATATACGCGTTCAAAAAAAAAAAAGTGTGGTGCTATGAACGCACATGTCGCGGTTGAAGAAAGTGTACCCAGTGCGGCTGGCCGCATTAGTGCGTCGATATAATACTTTGTCAAGTGCGGCACGACGCTTAAGTGAGTTTCAAAATATTCGAGTTTTATGACAGTCATAAAACAATAATTACGCTAAAAGTAAAGGTTGTTTCACACAACAGTTGTGGAGTGTACTACGTGAGCTCGACAAATGGATGTGCGATTAACGCTTATGCGACAAAACTGTACTGCGACTCACCATAGTTCGAATGCACGCTTGTGCGACACACTGAAGATCGACATCACTCTAGTACGACATGAAGACACATTTGTATTCATAATCATATGTATATATCGCAGATTCGCAGTTATCTGCTTGAATCTGCTATTTGATTGAATGACTAGCGCGTTCATTAAATGCATGCATGCGGCATCCAATTAAATAGCTGAAGGACAACTAGCCAAGTCATTAAGCGCAACGTTTAACCAGATGACTGAACGTCGTGTAGTCATTTAGTTAAACTGGGTGAATTAAGTTAGGTTAGGTTAGAACTACGACCGCCCGCGCGCGAGCCAAGCGAGCGTAGCGAGCGGTGCCGCGGCAGAGGCCGGCGAGCGCTATTTCAAAGTTGCTCGGAGAAATTTTTTGGCCATTTGAATCACTCGGCTGAGTCTTGGTCAGTCATCTTCAAAGGGCTGACTTTCAATACGCCAAGTTGTTAAACGTTGAATGATTTTATTAAAATTAACTATCGGCCTAGACATTCATTTGGATGCCGGCGTTTAATGAACTGCCTAGGGTTCCAATTAGCTGGCTAATTTAACCAGATGGCTGCGACATATACAATGTGGATCTGGACTTACGACATTAAATTAAAACAAGCACAGTACTAGTCCATAGAAACATTTTAAAAGACGAAGATTAGTAGTTAATGGAAAATTGAAAAATTGCAATTTTCAAACAAAATAAATAGCAGAATCAACTGCATAAAAAGTAAACACGCTTTATCTACGAAAAGTCACTAACCTGTTGCGCGGCCCTATGCGGGTCGCGGCGGGGGGCGGCGCCTGCGCTGCGGTGCGGGGCGTAGGTGGACGTGGGTAGGTAGTTTAGTCGGAGAACAACAAATTAGCGGCATAAACTCACTAAGTTGCGCGTTGTTAATTAAAAGATCACTGATTGAATAATTAATCACATAATATCACATCACAATCAGAATTTACATCAATAGTCAAATTTTTAAATTTTCAAGGTTTCCACCGTTGTTCATTATGCACAAGCGACATCGATACCTAATTAACTAACACTGAACAATAAGTCACACTAAATCGTCTTTAATCACAAATAACAACTATTTTTTTTTCACAAAATCACGACAATGCGCGCGCGGCTCGTCTCGTAATAAACAAAGTAGCGGTGTGCGCTCCTCAAAGGGAGCCGCTGCACTGACACTGACCGAGTCCCGAGACTTTTTGCCGAAAAAATTCCGCTCACACACACACACTCGCAATTGTCTATGCACCACTAATGCATAATTTGCGTAAGTAATATTTCTTTTTCTTTCTAATTGTAGTATTATTTTGTGGGACTGGGCGGGGCGCGTCAGAGTGGAATCGTATGACACCTTTCTCTGTCTCTCAAGCATATTGAGACGTAGAGGATAGAATCGTACGTTTTGCACAGGTTCTTGACCTTACAATGTTTACCTATTATTACGGACTCAGATCTACATCATGTTGAAAAATAAGAAAATGAAAAATAATTTCCTGTGGCTAAAGTATTCATTGGATTTGATTGATTTTTTGCATACGGGTAAAGAACATGACACTCTTTACGTGGTTTTAAGAAATGTCAAGCGTCCTGCTCCACGTAGTATATGATGACCTTGATGGCTTAGTTAGTTACAAACTCTTGGTAATGTACCCGGATTCGATTACGGGTTATAAAACTTGCTAGCACTTTTAACGATATAATTCTTAAATTTCCGTGTGAACATTTCATGATTTTCTTCTAATTACAGAAACATTACAAATGTATATTTTACCAATATTAAACAATTTTGTTTATTGCAAACAGGGAAATATTATTATTAACCATAATATTTCAAAACAATACATTGGTTGATGCTACGTTGTCCTATATGTTATTAAAAAAAGAAGTAATAAATTTTTAATCAAATCGAGTCGTTTTTGTTTAATTTTTTTTTTCATATCATAAATAGTTTTGTTAATAATTTTTTAATCATATTGAATCGTTTTTGTTTAATAAATGTATTTTTTTTGTCATATTATAAATAATTTTGATTATATTGCACTCTAGTTTGTTTTATTTATTCACTATCTCCCTCGGCGAACCTCGTACCGCTTCAGAATCAATAACAAGTACAATTGTAACTGCTACTGCAACTGAAACTGCAACTGCTACTACAACTGCAACAACTACTACAACTATACATTTCGGCGATTCATTTTTTTTAAGTAGATGAAGGTAATGCTTTCTTATTTTTCATTTAATATCTACAGACGCCAGTATCGCATAATCGCACTTGGGTAGTGTCAAACTACTGTAATACTGCACCAACGTTCTGTCGAATTACAGTACTGTAGCACTACCGTAGTGTCGAACTGCTGTCGCGCAATCGTTTGTCACACTAGCGTGATGTCGATCTTCAATGTGTCGCACAAGCGTGCATTCGAACTATGGTGAGTCGCAGTACAGTTTTGTCGCATAAGCGTTAATCGCACATCCATTTGTCGAGCTCACGTAGTACACTCCAGTTGTGTTTGTAACAATTTTTTGTCAAGTTACTAGGCTGTAATGTTACCTCACGGATCAAGCGTTACCTGTTAAGTATTATCTTTTTGCCTGTTAGTGAATGGCCGTAAACTAAAAAGATAGTACGTTGTCGTTTGCTATTTATTTGTTTTACAGCACAGGTAAAAAATATAGCCAAATATAGCTATTTAGCCGTTTAGCCCGTAAAATTTTCAGCTACAGCTGCAGTTTTTTATTAGCTCATAACGGAATCCGAAGGATTTCTGTAAGTATTCATAATTTTTATAACTACAAATACAAAGGCTTAGCTGTAATATTTTTATTATGTGTATTTAAGTAGTTTTCTTTGAAGTTATTATTACCATAGATGATTATCGAACCAATGGTCCTATTACATATTTATAGCTTTTCCCTCATCACGAACGAACATTATTTTACCCTGACACACTCGTAAAATATTACTTATGGAACTACCGAATTACGCAGGTAACAATCTTAACAACTGTTGTGTGTAGACACCCTCACCGACCCTTATTTTACGATGTTTTTATGTAAATTGTATGGACGCGCAAACGCGGCCGCGAGCACATGGTAAAAGACGCATTTATGCGCGTTGGCCGCACTTGTCGGGTTAATATGCAGGTAGTGAAAAATATATAATTTGATGAAATATGTTAATTTATCATACCTATTTTATCTATTTACACAGTACGCATAAAAAGGCATTAAGTCTCTTTGATGAGATTAAAAAAAGCGCTAACTCTGACTAGTAAATAGATGTCCATGGCTAGGGTTGCCAAACATACTGTTAAAAACAGTAATAAACTGTTTTTCACTCTAAAATACTGAATATCGACTGCATACCATGGTTATGTGGGATCCATAATAAGGTATGGAATAATGATCTGTGGTCATTCTGTATATAAAGATGATGCTTTTAAGGCTCAGAAAAGATGTGTCCGATCAATATGTAAACTTAGACAAACAGAAAGTAGCAAAGAATATTTTAAGTCTCAAACTACTGACACATTCATTTATTTATTCTATGCATATACATTTATGAAATTATTCATTTTGTGAGATCAAACATTACTTCCTTCTAAAAATATAAATGTAAACCGCGACGCATTAATAAAATTAGTTGTCATAATAATAAAACAACTCTTTTAATTATCAGTATATTTTGCATGGCTCCCCGTGTATACAATCACCTACCTAAATATTTAATGGAGGCATCATCGCCTGTTATGTTAAAAAAAACAACTAACAGGTTTTTTGATAAAAAGCATATTACAGTGTATCTGAATATTTGGATATACTATAGATTTTTTTATACTAGTTAGACTATCTCATTCTTAATTTTATTCTGTTTAGTTTTTATTTATTTTGTGTTTTCTTTTACGTAGGTACTTTGCATGTCGGAAGGTAAAATATGGTCACACTAAGAATGTGATATACAAATATTACATTAATGTAAAACATCTGCACATTATTTACCCATATTTGCAAATAAAATAAATTTGAATTTACTGTTCAACAAAAATAAAGCACATATAAGAATATACGATTTTCACTGATATCCAGAGCTATACCTAAATAAAAAGGAAGTGGCAAAAAATTAAAATAGTTACAAAACCAGACACTGGTGCCGATTCTCTTGTCACAAATGCGTCTAAACTAGACTAAAAATCACCAAAATTTAGTTTACTCCTGTCAAACGATGATTTCCCATTCTGAAATAGACTAAGGTGGCACAACTTAACTGTATTTTAGTTTGACAGCACTAAGATTGTACTGAGATTTTAATTTAGTGAAAATGACAATGGTGCCGATTCTGTTGTTCACAAACTAAACTAAATTTAAGTTCAGTGCATCTTTTTCTTTCTATTTCATTAAGAAAAGGACAGAAGATACATTTTAGTTTAGTCCTGTCAAATTAATCAGCGCCTGACGTAAATTGACGTAATTTTAGTGGGCAAGTTTTTAATCATGTCAAAACTTGTATGGATTAGTGTCAGGGGCTGATTAATTTGACAGGACTAAACTAAAATGTATCTTCTGTCCTTTTCTTAATGAAATAGAAAGAAAAAGATGCACTGAACTTAAATTTAGTTTAGTTTGTGAACAACAGAATCGGCACCAATTTTGCTATTCTGAATTTTGACGTTTTTCACCTAACATTTTAATTGTTTAACTAATTCTGACTATTTTTAATCGCCACTGAAAATGGTGTGGAATATTATTAGTTGTCATGAACTAAAATTCACACGAACATCTCTACTTCGGGTGCAAAAACAGTACTGTACTGGATTTTTTTATATTCTTTTGCGTATATCTCGAAAATGGTGTGTCCTATCGCAAAAATAATGAAAATTTCGACCCCCTTTATAAAATCCTTATACCCATATTACTCAACACGTAGGTATTTTTTTTTCCATACAAAAAGTGAAACATTCCATATAAAACACGTCGAGGCTGCCCCCACTGCGCGCCTCCGGCTATAAAAAAATTCACAGGGCAAACAAGTATGTACCACGTGGAGTCGCAATTGTCAAATTCGATTTAGTTGTGTCAAAATAATTTTTAAATTTAGACTTTTTACTACAGAATAGCTTTAAGATTTTCATAGCGAAAAGTAAGGAATTTTAGTGATAGTTTAGTTCGGTGTACAAGAGAATCGGCACCACTGACTGTCTAAATTAAAGTTACATATTTTTCACTTTGTAGTATTTTTTTGTAAGAAAGTTTTTTTTCCGAGATACTGTTTATTTTCCCATTTTGAACATAACATATTTTATTTCTTGTACCTACAAAAAGTTGGGAACCCTATCTGTGGCGCACATTATGCATATATATAATAAAAAGTACGCGTGTTTAATACACTGCTTTATGAACCTAAATACTGTTCAATAAGGGCCACTTTACGAGCTAGTACGTAGTTTTTTTTTTTGCCTTTAAAAAGTTACATTTGCAGTTTGAGAATTGACCGTTACTCAAACTCAAACTCAAAGCATTTATTTCAATTTACAGGCACTTTTGAATTGTCAAGGAGTCAGTCAGTCAGAAATATGAAGCTAGTTGCCCATTCCAAAGCGTAGGTTCCTATGGAGAAGAACGGGCAAGAAACTCCACGGACACTTAAAAAAATTATATTCTTACAAAATATTGTTTACATCATTCATGTTGAAATTATACATGTGAGAAAAATGTAGAAAGACGTACGTAAAAAGCGTCCGTAATAAAAAAACAAAACAATTCAAAAATTAAAATAAACCGTGGCAGATAAGAGATGACCAGTCCCTACTGATGGCGCCCGTTCACGAACATGACGCATGGATCAGCACCGTTTAGCTCAACCATTTTGAAGGGAACTCAACGATCCAACACACACGCCACCACCAGCGAGACATTTGAGTGAGCATGACATACTCTTAGCCGCCAGGGCATATCAAGTCAATGAAAGACGTACCCAGTAAATGGTAGCTTTCTAGAAGGTACATGGTCACAGTGCTCACACATGTGCTATGCAATTATACAATAAAAAAGAGATTGAAGTTATACAATTCAAAGATAGTTTTTGAAATCTTCAGCAGTTCCAACAATATTTTCGAATGCTAATCAATTAGTTTATGCGCCCTTGTGGAGCTGGACCAGCGTTAAGCCAAGCATTCTTGTCAGCGATATAATCCCCAAGCTTATAATATGCCTGGCAGCATAGTGTGCATTTTATACAAGATATTTAAATTTCGTTTCATTTAGTTGTAGTATATGGGGAGGTATTTTACTGTAACATTTTAAACAGTACCTCATGAAAGATGAGTCTACTTTAGCCAGTCTGAAACCTGGTTGAACTAATTGGTCCGTATTTCTAGTATTATAATTGTGTCTTTCACCTCTTTTACTGAATAGATTAAGATTTTTCCTGACGTACATGATGTTTTCATAGATATATTGACAAGGTACCGTCATGATGTTAATATTTTTAAACAGTTCCCTTAGAGAATCGCGCCTACGGAGGCAATATATTGCTCTAATGGCTCTTTTCTGCAGAATAAAAATAGAGTCGATATCTGCAGCCCGTCCCCATAGTAAAATACCGTAGGTTATGATACTATGAAAGTAACTGAAATAGACCAGCCTTGCGGTATCTATATCAGTAAATTGACGGATTTTTCTTACAGCATATGCTGCTGAACTTAGCCGTCCTGCGAGAGATGTTAAATGAGGACCCCATTACAGCCTTGAATCGAGCGTGATCCCCAGGAAAACAGTTTTATCTACAAATTCTAGCTTCTCCCTATTCAATACTATATCACAATCACTACTTTTAACATTCGGTAAAGCAAATCTTATGCATTTAGTTTTTTTCCCATTTAATACTAAATTATTAGCAGTAAACCAATTTTGGACCTGCAGTAGGGCGTTATTTACATCGTCAAGATTTGATGCACGTCTATTTATCTTAAAAATTAGGGAAGTATCGTCAGCAAATAACACCATTTGTGGTTGTTTTTTTAATAAATGGGGTAGATCATTAATATATACTAAAAAGAGGAAAGGACCCAGTATCGAGCCTTGAGGAACACCCATTTTTACTTTTAGACCGAGTGAATTTACACCATTAATTTGAACTTGCTGTTGTCTATCATTTAAATAAGATTTTACTAAACAGAGCGCAAGTTTACCTAGTCCGTAATGCTCAAGTTTCAAGAGTAAGGTTTCATGATTTACGCAGTCAAATGCCTTGGAGAGGTCACAAAAGATTCCTATGGCATCTTGAGCCTCCTCCCACGCTGTAAATATGTGTTTTAATAATGTGACACCGGCGTCAGTTGTACAACGACCTTTGGTGAAACCATATTGCTGATCGTGTAAGATTTGGTTGGTGTTAAAATGATTAAGCATTTGGTTTATCATTACCTTTTCGAACACTTTGCTGAATACCGGCAGCACGGATACTGGTCTATAATTGTTAGTGTCTTTACTGTCCCCAGATTTAAAAAGTGGTATAACCTTACTGTATTTCATTAAATCCGGGAAGACTCCTTAATCCACACACAAATTAAATATTAAAGCTAAGTATGGTGCTATAGTCTCGATTATGGATGTACAAACTTTGATAGATAGTCCCCATAGATCCTCGGTCAGTTTGATTTTAATTTGCCGAAAGGCTTTATTGATATTACGTATAACGATTTAAGGGAGAACATGTTTTTCAACCACAATGTTAAGTTTGTTTTTGTTTTTAAATTAATCCCAACTACGGAACCCTTCATTGTATGGTTCCGACATGCACGAGGCCGGTTTTTTTATCACGATTTTTTTTTTACTTTTCTTATAATCCAGTAAAAATAGATGGGCTAGGGTCTTAGACCTTATTTCGCTTTAGCTACTGTCATGCGTATTTAGTCACGCACGGGGATTACTCCCGCTCCCACCCAGATTCTTTATGGTTTCCCAATATTTAAATACCTTAAATTAAAGAAAACGTATGTCACGCATGCGGGACAATCCCGCATGTTTGCGATTTTCTACTAATGGTTTTTTTTTTGTGTTTCAGATCATTCACGCACAATCATGGGTTTCACGACGAAAAAATCTTTAAAAAAGTTCAACTTGGCATGATTTACTCAATATTCCAAGAAGCTGAAAATAAAGCTGACGGGAAAAAGAAAGAACGGCGCGTACCGTGTTCTGTGACTGTGAAGTCTGGAGATGACACAGAATCTGAACATATTATAAATTAAAGTAGATTTTTTGTCTGTTATACCGCGTTGTTCTTCAAACTTCCGAGAGAATTTATTCCGCAAGGTTTATGTGTGTAAAACATTAATATTAAACTTACGTATAACCACAGATGGGACACTCCGCATTTTAGGTATAAAACTACAAGAAGATACGTGGCGTGCTCGTCCTGTCGAATTCAGTTGGCGTTACCGCCCGGCCACGGGACATTCGCTGCAGCGAATATTCGCGCGGTGCGAACGGCGAAGCGTTTAGCGACTAAAACAAACTCGTCTGGGTCGGGCGACTTGAGTTGTGTGTGCGTCGCTCGTGTGCTACTGATTGGGTTTTTCTGCGAATGTAGTCATTTGTGTGTGGGCCGCGCGCTCGGCGTCTATATTAACCTAGGTCGATTTGCGCGTGGCGGGCGTCGTGTAGCGAGTGTGGAGTTCTATTTTTCATGGGTAAGCCGCGTGTAGACTGAGAGCGACTTACTCAGAAGGGTCAATCCGGTTGTTGCGCTACGTCTGCGATGGTGTCGCGCGGGAAGCGCTTGTAGGCCAGGCCAGGGCGCGCGTGCCATGGTGTTATGTCTCTGATGTGGTGCAGTTCAGAGACATCGGCCATGGTCCCTGTGGATTACAGAATTCCTCACGAACCGAGGAGCTTTGGTTATTTGACGCAGCACGGTGTTTTGCTGCGTCTGGAGCTTCTTCTTGTGCGTCTCGGCCGTGAGGGCGAGCCAAGCTGGGGCAGCGTAGTTAAGTTGCGGTCGCATGTAGGTCTTGTAGATCCCCAGCTTGACTCGCAATGGGAGGCGTGACGAGAGCACCGAGCGGAGCAAGTGTTGTGTAACCTTTACCCACGCGGTGTTGCAGACGTGCGGGCCCATGGACAGCCAGCTGTCGAGTGTGACCCCCAGGTATTTGGCGGTCTTGGTCCACTTTACCTCGGTCCCCATGAGCTCAATGCTCGGTGGGTGCATACGGCCGCGTGCCGTAACTATGATTGCCTGCGTCTTACCTGCGTTCACCGACAGTCTCCATTTGCTGAGCCAGTCGGGGAGGTCGTCCAGGGCGCGCTGCGTGGTTGCGGGAAAGTCCGAAAGGGATACCGTGGCCCCCTGGCATTGCACAGGCAAGAGAAGGAACACGGGTGGGTTTTAGTCAGTAAGAGTCTGACACGCCCTCCGCTCCACCCAGAGCGGGAGGAGTCATGTGACGATTTCCCACCCAAAAAAAAAAAAAACGCTGCTTCTTGATGGCCGCGTGGTCTAAAACAAATGTATAGAAATGTACTAGTTATGACGGCGACCGGCGAAATTTGCCGAGCGAACACGAGCAACTGGCGGCTCGGCGGGCGATACGGAAACAAATGTAAATGTATTGAATCAGTACGGCGCATGCCAAAACTAAGGTCCGTATTACAGAAGGAAACTCAAGTATTGATAAATGATTTGATTTGATCTCTGTTTAAAACTAGTTTTAAGTCTGATTTTAATTTTAGAACGTTCCCCAAGCATAGATTCATTGATCAGTGATCATGATTCAGTTCAGCTGAGTTTGGCTTTATTTTAGGTCCGTATTACAGAAAGAAACTCAAGTATTGATCTCTGTTTAAAACTAATTTTAAGTCTGATTTTAATTTTAGAACGTTCCTCAATCATAGATTCATTGATCATAGTTCAGCTGAGTTTGGCTTTATTTTAGATCGTTACTCAGTTCGCGAATCGAACCCAAGCAGTGATTTGATCTAGGTATAATCACCCAAGTGTGGTCGAGACCGCGCTTGAGCATAGATTGTCATGTCCAATTGTAAATTTTTGTTGTGTTCATGCGTTGTCGAGTTTCTATATTGTTGTTTTTTTGAATGATTACTATCAAAATGGATGCAATTGAATAGGTAGATCATTACAATAAGTTGTTTGACGATAATTCAAACAGAAGGTTGAACTTTAGCGTTCCTCTCATATATTTAATAGACAGGCCCAAAAAAATTGTGAAAACTCCAAAAAAAGGTACAGTTTTCACGAGATGTGGTGAAATATTTAATTCTACCTATGGTATAACATGATGATGTTGAACATTATGTTGTGTTTTTCTTAAATCGTGATATAACATAGGTAGAATTAAATATTTCCCATAGCCCCAGAATTGCAAATTCTTGTGTGTTTACGTTTTTATGCGACTGCTTCAACAAACTGATGTTTTCACATTATTGACCTACGTACTGACATTTTAAATAACATACCAATTTATGGCTATAGATAAGTATTTTAAGCTAGACTTATTTTTCTTACAAAATGACTATACCTTTACTTCAATAAATTAATGGGTGATTGTACTATTCGGGATCGAAATAATAACGCTGATTTCCTAAATAATTGTGCTCATATGGTTTATTTTCATCAGAACCAAGTTGGTAAATAAAATAAATTGTAAAGACTAGACTTGAGGAACGTTCTGTAATACGGACCTAAGGTCCGTATTACAGAACGTTCCTCAAGTCTAGTTTGATCTTCAATCAGTTGATCACTGTTTAAGTATAGAATCAGTACTTGAGCATCAGTCTTATTCCAGAACGGTAATCAATCTATACTCAGCTGAATCGAGCCTCAAGCAGAGATGTGTATTGTCTATGCATCAGCCTGTTTTCCTTTACAATTTATTTTATTTACCAACTTGGTTCTGATGAAAATAAACCATATGAGCACAATTATTTAGGAAATCAGCGTTATTATTTCGATCCCGAATAGTACAATCACCCATTAATTTATTGAAGTAAAGGTATAGTCATTTTGTAAGAAAAATAAGTCTAGCTTAAAATACTTATCTATAGCCATAAATTGGTATGTTATTTAAAATGTCAGTACGTAGGTCAAATACTTATGTGAAAACATCAGTTTGTTACTACTGTTACATAGTCACAAGAATTTGCAATTCTGGGGCTATGGGAAATAATGAATTCGACCTATGATATATTTCGATTTAAGAAAAATACAACCTATTATGTTTTTCTTAAATCGTGGTATATCATAGGTAGAATTAAATAATTTCACCACATCTCGTGAAAAACTGTAGGTACCTTTTTTTGGAGTTTTCACAATTTTTTTGGGCCTGTGTGTCAAATATCTGAGAGGAACGCTAAAGTTCAACCTTCTATTTGAATTATCGCCAAACAAATTATTATAATGATCTACCTTTTCAATTGCATCCATTATAGTAATCATTAAAAAAAACAACAATATATAAACTCGACAACGCATGAACACAACAAAAATGGACAATCGGACATGACAATCTATGCTCAAGCGCGGTCTCGACCACACTTGGGTGATTGTAGATCAAATCACTGCTTGGGTTCGATTCGCGAACTGAGTAACGATCTAAAATAAAGCCATACTCAGCTGAACTATGATCAATGAATCTATGCTCGAGGAACGTTCTAAAATAAAAATCGGTCTTAAAACTAGTTTTAAACAGAGATCAATACTTGAGTTTCCTTCTGTAATACGGACCTTAGATCGTTACTCAGTTCGCAAATCGAACCCAAGCAGTGATTTGATCTGTAATCACCCAACAAGTGTGGTCGAGACCGCGCTTGAGCATAGATTTTCCTGTCCAATTGTAAATGTTTGTTGTGTTCATGCGTTGTAGTCTCTACGAGTACCTACCTATATTGTTGTTTTTTTGAATGATTACTATCAAAATGGATGCAATTGAAGAGGTAGATCATTACAATAATTTGTGATAATTCAAATAGAAGGTTCAACCTTAGCGTTCCTCTCGATATTATATACACAGGCCCAAAAAAAATGTGAAAACTCCAAAAAAAGAGACCTACAGTTTTTCACGAGATAAACACAACCTATTGTGTTTTTCTCAAATCGTGATTTAATATAGGTAGAATTAAATGAAAAAATTTGAATTGCAAATTTTTGTGTGTTTACGTTTTTATGCGACGGCTTCAACAAACTGATGTTTTCACATATTTGACTTATGTACTGACATTTTAAATAACATCTATGGCCTATTTATTATGTCTTTTAAGCTAGACTTGTTTTTCTTACAAAATGACTAAACTTTACTTATTAATGGGGGATTGTACTATTCGGGATCGAAATAATAACGCTGATCCTAAGTAATTGGGTTCTTATGGTATATTTTAATCAGAACCAAGTTGGTAAATAAAATATATAATATAATTTCGTATAATTAAATATATTAAAATATATTATATAAAATATATTTCCAGAAGTGGCCGTTTTTGACACTTTTGCTATCTACTTTGGATACGAAACACTTTGAGTCTTGTTTTAACAACGTAAAAATAATTTATCCTCTTTGTAACAAACTCCAAGATTCAATTTTTTTATCTTTATTTTGTATGCTATGCTACGATTTTTT
Organism: Xanthia togata; assembly: GCA_963853775.1. Classification (NCBI taxonomy): domain Eukaryota; kingdom Metazoa; phylum Arthropoda; class Insecta; order Lepidoptera; family Noctuidae; genus Xanthia; species Xanthia togata. The sequence continues at coordinate 8,349,328 of OY970788.1, read as the reverse complement.
ATTAAATGAGGGCGCCACTTAGCTCGGGGTAGCACCTTAAACAGTGGTCAACTGATTGAAGATCAAACTGTGGAACTTGAGGAACGTTCTGTAATACCTACGGACCTTAGTTGTATTCGCCGCGAAATAATGAATACAGTTTTTTATTTGCCGATTTTGCTAGGCCAGCTATCCTATTTGCATTGACCTTTCTCTCCAGTTGTACTTGAATATTCATAACAATATCTAGTTTCGCCACTCATTCGGTTATTATCGATAAAAATATCTAAGTAAGTATAAGTAGTCTGTATTCTAAATATTATGTCTTGAATCAAAACTACTACTACTCTCCAATCAATGTCGAGATAACTTTTAAAGACATATATCGCTCTCGGTCTATACTGGTCGCGGCGGCGAACGCTACCTACTGCCCGTGGCGCGCGAACTGTGCCGATGCCGATGGCCTGCCGCAACACGTACCGCCGCCGCCGCCGACGCCCGTCCCCGTGGCCAGGCGGTAACGTATGTAGTTAGAAGGTATAGTTACGCGATAAAAAGAGAAGCAACTTCTAGGTGAATATAACTGTACACACACTTTATTGTGTCGTAGCAAGAGTCGCTTTTTATATGAATGATTTTGCGAAGTGTCCCACATATATAGTATATATCTATGTGACTCAGGTTGGCTGGACAAATCTTAAAAATAGCTTGCATTTAACTAGGTCAATAGGTCACTTTATGTGACGGCTAAACACCCTTATTTCAGAATTTGTGACGCTACAGAATCTTAGATAATCGATCGAAAACGTGTCCAGCCATCTTAAAAAACCACTTTTCGCTGGTCTCTCAATCTCGGTAACGGAAGTGATTTTGACGACTTTTTGCATATCAACGGACGTCACATAAATTTGTGACGGGCACCGAGCTAAAAGTTTTGTGATAAGTACAGTGGTTTAGTAGAAAAATGCAAAAATCTGTGTCCAGCCATCTTGAATTTACGTATAAAACTTATGGCTGGCACTTCCGAATCTCAATAACGGGGGCGTTTTCGAATATGGTTCCTTTACTAATACTTGGTGACGCAATGTGTGACAGTAATAACGTTTGATTTATGGCGTCACATGTAAGGGTTTACGAGAAATTAATAAAAACTTAATGTCCAGCCAACCTGAGTTCAAGATGGCTGGACACATGTATCTCCACTGCCTGATGATCTACGACCTTCGAAATGTGTTCAAAATTTTGTGACGGGGACGATAATGATAACCTGAAATTGTGACGGAGAAACTTTGCGTAGTTTCAAAGATATTGATCATTTAAATTTCCCCATACAAACACTGCAGTAGGGTAACCAATATTGTAGGTTTTATGTAGGACAAGTATATTTTAAGGTGTTTTCTTTAATGGACGAAAATCCGTGTATTGGTGATACTAATACGAACAACTGTAGATATTTAAATCAATAGAAGACAAAAATGTAGAAGTGAGGAAGGGGGGGGGGGGGTAATTTTATAACCATAAGAATCATCATACATATCTATAAGTTATTTGTTTCCGCGGACGAAAAAAATAACTGCAAAAAACTCAAGAAAAATTGAATTTCGCGGGCTACCACGAAAAAGGACAAGACAAACCATACTGTCATGATAGCTGATGTTGGTGTCGCCATCTATTGCTTAAAGTTGGTACTACTAGGACAACTGGTCGAATCTCTTATTTAGGTTGTCTTACCGCAGATTAATTAATAGTTACTAGTAGTACTCTGATTTGTGATAACACTTCGAAAAGTAAGTACATACACTGCCGGCTGTCGAGTTTAGTTCTCATTTTCAGTTACATAAGATAATGAACTAAACGCGAAATAAAAGTGGGCTCTCTCTTGCAGCGCTAGTGGTCAATTATTATTTTGAATTAACACATACTTACTCTTTTCACTGCAGGAAAACCTTTTATTCCCACGGGGAAATCAAATACAAAGCAGGCGTGGCAGGCAAATCGATTAATTGGCGCGCAATGCTACCGGCCAATTAATCGATTAAAAAGAAATCCTTTATTTATGTAAAATTATGGTCACCTCACAATATTAATGGATGTTTGTATGGAAAAATTAAAATGGTCAATATCTTTGAAACTACGCAAAGTTTCTCCGTCACAATTTCAGGTTATCATTATCGTCCCCGTCACAAAATTTTGAACACATTTCGAAGGTCGTAGATCATCAGGCAGTGGAGATACATGTGTCCAGCCATCTTGAACTCAGGTTGGCTGGACATTAAGTTTTTATTGATTTCTCGTAAACCCTTACATGTGACGCCATAAATCAAACGTTATTACTGTCACACATTGCGTCACCAACTATTAGTAAAGGAACCATATTCGAAAACGCCCCCGTTATTGAGATTCGGAAGTGCCAGCCATAAGTTTTATACGTAAATTCAAGATGGCTGGACACAGATTTTTGCATTTTTCTACTAAACCACTGTACTTATCACAAAACTTTTAGCTCGGTGCCCGTCACAAATTTATGTGACGCCCGTTGAAATGCAAAAAGTCGTCAAAATCACTTCCGTTACCGAGATTGAGAGACCAGCGAAAAGTGATTTTTCAAGATGGCTGGACACGTTTTCGATCGATTATCTAAGATTCTGTAGCGTCACAAATTCTGAAATAAGGGTGTTTAGCCGTCACATAAAGTGACCTATTGACCTAGTTAAATGCAAGCTATTTTGAAGATTTGTCCAGCCAACCTGAGTCACATTAGTTTATCACAGAAATATCGATATTGTGTCGTCGCAAAAAACGCGTGACGCAGAGGCGAGTCAAACAAGTTGATATAATAATTGTGTTAAGCTATTAAACTCAAACGTGCCCATCAAATGGTAATTCAATAAAACACAAAGCTATAAAAATCATTACTTACCTACCTCTATTTACAATTATTGGTAAAATATTTTTTTTTTTAACATTCCTATACAGCTAGGTACGAGTATACGAGGGTGACACTGAAAGATCTTAGAAAATCAAAAACTGAACAAACTAGCAAGTTATTAGCAAGCTATTAGTTTTATTATATCTTTTCAAAATAGTGTCCATTTACTTCAATACATCGCTGCATCCGATGGAACCACTGAGAAAAGCACTTAGGGGTCTCTTCAACGGCATTTTAAAACGCAGCCATTGCTTCCTCGGCGTCCATAAAACGTTTTCCCCGAAGTTTTTCTTGTATTTTCGGAAATAAATAAAAATCTCAAAGTGCGAGGTCGGGGCTATAGGGCGGGTGACCCAGTTATTCCACGTCTGACGTCGCCAAGTAGTCGATTGTTTCCTTAGCGGTGTGCGACGAGGCGTCGTGGTGAAGGAGGATCCTACTGCGAGGTCGTTTCTCCCAAACTTTTTCCAAGACAAGTGGCAAACAATTCGTCGCCAACGCCGCAAAGGGGTTCGCCACTTTGCGGCGGCCACATACAAACGGTCAAAAATTAGTTTAGTATACAAAAATGCTCCATTTGTCGGACTCTATGTCGTCACAAAAGGACGAAGCTCTAAGACTAATAGAAAAGAAAAAATATTGACTCGAATCTCATAACTAATCACTTAAGGTCAACCGAGGTAATTAAGTCATTTTTTCAGATCACTTATGATCGCTAAGTTATTGGCATAATGAGAGTGAATTTATGGCATTATCCTAGTTTTTGAAACTCAAGCTTAATTATATGACTATTTTTGAACAAAGTTCTAGCAGTAATTTTTTCGCCGGAATATTAAAAGAGTTTCATAATGAGTGTTTAAAAAAAAATGAATTTTAGACACATTTTCCCCGTTTGAGGCAAATATTGAATGGGCAAGCTTTTCGTGAAAAAAAAATCAAGGTAGTATTTTTCGGTTCCAATGTCTGTGCAATAGTTAAATTTGCCAAAACTAATTATTGACGCATCCAGAGAAGATTTAGTAAAAATGGGGAAAATGCGTCTAGTTTTTCATAGACGCACTTCCCCCATGCTAAATCCAGACGTTGTCAACATTTTACGTAAAAAAAGAGCTCGCGCGCGAACTCAGGTACTTACTCCTGTGAAGTAAGGAAGTAAGTAAGTACTTGAGTTCACTATTAAATCTACCTTACCTACTTCTGTGAAGTAAGTAGGTAAGGTAGACTTAATAGTGTTTTTTAAAAACATCATTAAAATTAAAATGCAGTCAATACTTCGGTTCCATCAAGAAATACCTATAAATATGAGATGGACACCAAAAAAAAATGAGTTTTCCAACAAAAATTGTGCATTTTGGATTATTATATTATACATAATAAAATGATAAGGGATATTGGGTATTACGAATACGTTTGTTGGCTCTCTACATCCCAAACATTGAAATGAGTATTTTGCCATGGCTATACAAGTCTGTTGTATGAAGTTTTCAAAATCATATTTGGTCAAGTATTTGTCAATGTTCATATATTTCAAAACCACCGTAGCAAGTAAATATGTAAGTATATAATTTTATATCTGAAATAAAATTTCATGTACGTATTAAAATGCGAGGACATAAAAAGGTTGACGAATTCTGTTTTCGGGCAAATGCGTCACACAATCGGAATTGCCCCGTAACGGCAGACGCAATTAGCCCAAGACATTAATCCCAACCTAAAAAATGGTAATTTAACTAACTCCTCAAATAAAGCTATGTCATTAAAAATAACTGTCTGTATAAGCAACCCATTATCTATTTCTTACAATCTTTGATGAATAGAATCAGTTAATTAAAGAAAACTTAAGATTAACATGAATTTTTCATTCACCTCTCGCAGTAACTAGTTTTCCGACACAAGCGCAATTTACAAAATGGCTGAATACTTGGATAATTTTACTACAACACCATCTGTACGCACTACATGTAAAGTATTTAATTTAAGCAAATGTAACTAGATGGCAGAAACCAAAGTAGACCAAACAGTATTCGAATAAGTTCATGCAGACGCATTAGCCCCGTAGACGCAATTAGCCTAGCTGACCTTATAGCAAAATTTTACGAAAAGACGAAACTCAGAAAGCCCTAACTCAGTTTGTCTACTATTCTCTTAGAAATACGCCTCAATTCATATCATATTAGCGTAACTAAATACAAATAAAAACATTCATTTTAAGTTATTAAATGAGATCGCAAACTTGTTGACTTAAGAATATTACTAAACACTTCAAATTACATATGAATAAGTTAGGATTCTTTGTCATTATAATATTAGGGGTTAAAGTATGAAATTGTCGATTTGTACAGAGAAATTGTTTTTTATTTGTTTTTTTTTATTTAACATATTTATTTAATCAAAATAATTACCATTATTATCTATACATTGCTGCCATCTAATAGGAAGGTCATTTATGCCTTTGCGATAAAACTCTCGTGATCTAGATTCGGCAAACTGTGTGAAAGCATTTTGTACCTACTGCCTCCCTGAGAAGAAAACTTTTTATCACGTAGCAAATTGTCCAAATCACGAAAAATATGGTAGTCCGTTGGAGCAAGGTCTGGCGAATACGGAGGGTGACGAATGGTTTTTAATTGCAGTTCCTGTAGAGTTAAAACGGTTTCTCGTGCTGTATGAGGTCTCGCGTTATCATGGAGCAATAATGGTGAAGATCGACTCATGAGTCGGGGCTGTTTCACTGCTAGTTTTGCTATCATTGTTCGGAGTTCGGCACAGTAGACATCTGCCGTTATTGCTTGACCAGATCGGAGAAAGCTATACTTAGTGAATAACACCATGCGTAGACCACCAAACAGTTACCATTACCTTTTTATTCGTAAGCTTTACTTTAGGACACTGTTGCGGCGTTTGACCTGGGGTCAGCCATTGCATTTTTCGCTTACGGTTATCGTAAACAATCCATTTTTCATCACATGTCACAATTCGATCCAATATTCCTTCATTTCTGTATCGATTCAACAAGGCAACACAAGTTTCAACACGCGTTTCTTTCTTGCAGATCAGTCAAATCATGAGGCACCCGTTTCTCATACTTTTTTATTTTATTGATTTGACGCAAATGAGTCCAATATTGTTGGTAAGGTAACGTTAAACCATGCCGCTAATTCCTGGGTAGTTTGGATCGGATCGGCTTCCACCAACTCTTTAAATTCATTGTTATTCACCTGTGTGGGCGGTCTTCCACGTGGTGCGTTCTTCAAATCAAATTTTCCATCACGAAAGCGTTTAAACCAAAATCGCACGGTTCGTTCATTAGCAGTCCCCTCTCCAAACGCAACATTGATATTGAGAGCTGTTTCTGCCGCGTTAGTTCCGCGTCGGAACTCTTATTAACCCTACGCGCGCGCAATGGGGTGCAATCGACATTTTAAGAGTAACGAATAACTCGAATTTTCGAAGTATCCATCTTTCTTGTCCAAGCTGAATATAAAAAAAAAACAACTGAAAGTCGACTATCGAATGTTGCACATTTTGTAACCTTTTCACCGCCACGGACATCAATAGAAGTTCCAGATTTTCGTGCCACCAGCGCCACGACTTCATTAGAAGCTCTTCGCACTATGTTATAAAATTCAATTTACTGTATTTAACAGGTTTATTTTCATTTTATTATTTTATAGCACTGTCTAAGACCCTGTTTTTTTATTTTTCCACACAAAATAAGCCCTTAATTGTCTTAAAATTGGCAAAAACAAAAACTCCGAACATTTTTAATATCCCCAGATCTCCAAGGACTTTATATAAAGTCGGCCAGTGATGTGACGCGAAAGGTAACGCTGTTTGATTTCACCCGTTGAAATATTTAGAAATATTATTATCGAAGACAATTTGAGGTCAGTAAAATATTAACTTGGATAACTACTTTATAAAAAAGGGAAAATAGACGAATTTCGACCGTCGGATAGGTGCCGAACCGGAATTAAATAGTTGTTGGCAATCCATAACCATAATTATATTCCCATCTCTACAAAAAAATTGATCGTCTGCTATGAGTCAATGGTTGTCAGTGCCCCGGGCGTCACCATTGACATATAAACATGGACTTGGCATACCTACAAGAAAAACGTGCCATACCTACACTTTACTGAGAGGATAAAATGGCGTCTACTAGGGCAGCCCTTATCGATATTTCTATGTTATAATATCGATAAAAGATTGTGAGAATGTTTTCATAATGTCACAGGGGTAAAAATACCCCAATTTATTTTATCTAACTGATGCCTTTCATTTGTTTGTTTAATTTAATTGCTTCGTCATTATTTCGCGGCTAAACAGTAGAACTTATTTTGATGTTTCCCATTATAATAGGTTGAAACCGGACAGATATTATATACTTACAGCTTTTTATCGAACTAGTATTCTGTAACTGATTTCAGTCCATTGTATACCATGCAACAAGTTCATCTCATTGCCGATATATCTATGTACATATATACACAGTATACATATAGCTCATAGGAAGTGTGCGATGACGATGACACGAGTTTCACGCTTTTTATTCACCCAAAAAGTACACATATATACACATTATACATATAGCTCTTGGAAAACGTCCGGTGAAGATGACGGGACTTCCATTATTTTTGCTCACCCAAAAAGTGCTCAACGCGCCTAAAGAAGTTTTCACTTCAAAAAATCTATCGAACAGTTGCCCGCCAGATACGACACCCGTCGGTCGGAGGGTCCTCCCTTTTCTATAGAGGATGAATGAATTTTACACCCTGTTCCTCATACCTCTAAAAGGTGGCTCCGTCAATGGCCCGCAGATGGTAATTTTTAAATGAAATATTGTAATTTATATTATTATTATTTTATCTTTGTGTATCTCATTTTAATCAACATAAAGATTTGAATTTCACGGATAACCAGTGAAAAAGAAATTTTGAAAATTGGCGGAGCCACCATAATTAATATTTTTGATGCTAAGTTTCTAACAAGCAAATGATTGTGGGTTTTAATTAAAAGTCAACACTAATTATAATAAATTTATATTAAAGAAATCAATCTCATTCAGTTCTGAACAATACAATTTTGTTCAGGTAATTTCTATGTGATATGCTTTCAGTAGATTTCTTCCCATAATATTTGTATCTCAAATTCATATATAACTCTTTTACATTGCGAGTTTGTCTGATTTTGATCATTCTCATTTAAAATGCCAGATATTGCCACATATTTGTTCAAATCGCAGGCTGTAAACAAGCAAAAAAAATATTAGTATTTTTATTGTTTCTTGATTTTATTAATAGAATTTTTAATTGATCTTAAGTCTTAAGACCACACTCAAACACATTCTTTACATCACTCTTTGCTACTAAACAAACAAATATTGCAAATGAGGACATCACCATCATTTTCAACACCAGCCACTACAGAATCATGTTGGACAAATTTACTTACCAATAAGGTTCGTGAAGGTAAAGTATCGTCACATAATGTTACTTTATTGAGTATCCGGTTGAAACATTATTCTTCAAAGTGAAAAGAACAAAAATATGTGGCCTTCTTTAAACTTTCCACACCAATAGTTTTTCTTTTTTCGTTTATTAGCACTCAACCTTGAAAGTAAAACATAATACCAATAAAAAAAAAACATAAAATAGCATTATCGATAAATAAAATGTCTAAATGCACTACTATATCCCTTCAATAACAAGAAAATGATTTCGTGAAGTAAAACTGTTGAAAATAATGGCAAAAGGGAAAAATAATATGAATGCTTTACTGTTGAAGCTCTTCAACGAATGCAGAATCTTTTGTTTATCGTCTAAATCTAAAGATATTTCAGCTGAAATGTATGTACATACTGGTGCAAAGTTATTTTCGGGTGATGTCCGCTTCTTTTGATGCCACATCCGATTATATTGCAATTGGGCATCTTGCTATTGATGATTTCCACCATAGGGCCGAGTAGTAACGCAATAACACAGCAAATAACTCCAAAATTCACAAATTTTAACCACAACACAAGATCATTTGACAGGTTACGTACCCAACTTTGGTACCAAACACCGAGAGGATAAAATGGCGAACCGGCCGCAAATAGGTATTTCAATGACTAGAAAATGTAGGGTTGCCAATATAGTAACTGTCAAAAACACTATTATCCTTTTTCACTTAGGCAAATTTATTAAAGTTAAAAAGAGATAGCAGTCTTTTTTTGATTTTGGCGTCGATATGCCTCGTAATTGTTTATCTGTTTTTTCTATAGTCAAACATTTCAAGTCCATGTTATAAGTCAATGGGCGTCTCAGACTCCTATAGAAGACGTTCTGTGACGTCATAAACGTATGGCTGTCAAGGTCACTGGCATAGTGCAGTCTGCAGCACTATTTGTTGCACTTTTGATTGCTTCATTATTAATAAGTAAAGAAATAAGTAAGATAATGACATGAACGAAGAACTGGATACGGATGAGCTTTTAAGCATTCTACAAGGTGTGGAATGTGAGATAACGGGTCCGTGGGACTGTAGCATTAGAATGCCCGGCCTGAGGGGTAGGTAAACGCTACCGTTACATGAGTAAAAAGAAGAAAGAAAGAAAATATGTTTATTTTGCACAAACAAAACACACAAAAGTAGCCAAAAGCCTCGTATTCAACCAACAAAAAACGTTTGGAAATGTTCATTGGTTGATGTCAAGGCCTCGGACCATAGAAAATATTGCGTAATTTACTCAGTGTTGCGACATTACGTAATCTGTGTCTGTGGTTGCGACATTTTCAAATGACAACAAAAACAACAAAACACAATGCCGATTTCAGAGTTAAATTAACTACATATGTACTAAACAATAAGCAAAGTAAAGAAAAGAATAGAGACAAAGCTTAATCAGTGCTGTGATAAAATCTCTCAGAGAAACTCTGGCACCTAGCTGGTAAATTGCTCGAATAGCTCGTTTTTGGAGGACAAATATATTTTGAATATCTGCAGCTTTGCCCCACAGCAGAATACCATAGGACATAACTCTATGAAAATAACTAAAATAGACTAACCGAGCTGTATCAACGTCAGTGTATTGTCTTACTTTTCTGACGGCGTAGGCGGCCGAACTGAGCCTTCCCGCTAGGCTCGATATATGTTGGCCCCACTGAAGTTTGGCATCTACTGTTATGCCCAGAAAAACTGCCGAGTTTACAGTATCAAGCACCCCTTTATCTAAGACGATGTTGGGTCCTAGATTTCTAACATTTGGAAGGGCAAACATTACACATTTCGTTTTTTTGGCATTGAGAACTAGGTTATTTGTCGTAAACCAATCCGTAACCATTGATAGTGTTTTTTTAGTGTTTACATCGTCAAAATCTTGTCTATTCCTGTCTACTTTAAAAATAAGAGAGGTATCATCTGCAAACAGTACAACTTCACAGATACCCTTTAAATAGTCTAATACGCAACACATTTTCAATACAAATTTGAGTGGAATTGATATCATTTAAACTGCTATCTAATTACGCAACACATTTTCAATAAAATTCGAGTGGTATTGATATCATTTAAACTGGAAATTGAAAAATTTGACAGCTTTCGTATTACGTAACTCAAAAAATTTTGATAGCAACTGCAGTCTGAATGAGACGCTAAAGAGTGAACGATACGCGTCTAAAAAGGCTATAACTCGAATTACGTAACCATTTTGACAGCGCTGAATTGGTTAAAATCTTGTTTCTTCTGTCAGTTATAATAGAAGGCAATGTACTCCTCGCATTTGATTTTCTTTGTAATATTTTTGGGATTTACTCGTATAATCTCCTTAATTATTACGAAGTTATGTAAGTGAACATCGTTTTAATAAATTGTGAATGTGTTTTTGTGTAAAACCTCAATGATAAATCAATAATAGTGATTTAGTAAAATAATATCGAAGCGGTCGATAAATTAATAATATTGTGAAAATTATCCGCCCATAAGACGACCCACTGACCAAGTTCTCTTCTGTTACAACCTACCTAAAGATATATATTATGATATTTCAGAAACGATGTATTTTATTGAAAGACAAATTCGTACCTCGTACTGTATCCATTGTACCTACTGAGCATAGAAGACAGTGGATTATGTAAGGACATCAATGAACATACCACACCACCATCTAAGGTACATAAGTAATAACAATATTATTTTATTTCTAAGTGTTGAACATTGAATGTGTGTTTAGCACAATGTTTTATTTATTTAAACATACATACTGTTATGTTGGTGACTACGAAATGCACCATCAAACATAAACTTTCATACATTTAATAAAGTCATTGAACCTAATAATTGTTGTATTCATTTAAGTGTTTAAGGGAGAGGCCAATTAGAATTTATTTTGTGGATGGATGTAATGGATCATGGAATATACATAATATAGAAGATTTACTTAAATTCTTTTTTTTTTCAGGTGTCAGGCTCAACTTCATTATTGAGGAAAAGTATAAACTCTCATGTGCTTACAGCAAGAATTAGTAAGCAGTACATACATAATCCATGATGAATTCCACAGGAATACATTAAATTTCACTAATCCTTACAATATATTTTCCAATTTATTTTTGCCCCATGTGTAAATATTTCATAAATGTGAATAAAGGCTATTGTCAGTTATTGTTTACCATAATTTATTTCGCTCTATTTACTGAACCTAATGAAAATACATACATAATATCACTGTTTCTCCGATGAGTTGGGCAGAGGTTTGCCTGTACACACACATTTCACCAGTTATGTTTAAGTCCCATGTAATAGGGGACGAGCCTATTGCCATAAACCGGGCACTACTAAGAAATTCCAGGTGGAAAAACCCAATAACACTATGCCCAACCCAGGCATCGAACCCAGGACCTCATACTCAGCAGTAGCTCTTGCGACCCCTAGACCAACGAGACATAATTTTATTAATTGTTGTGTTAATGAAAAAAAAAACTTCAATTCTTAAATATTTCATAATAAGTTATTTTTATTTGTAGTTTACACTGTTATCATTATCAATTAACAAAATAGGAACATACATTTATATTACTGTCATTCAAGACTCAATAGTTTTCTAAAACAACAATTATATTTCAAGAACTATCTTCAGTTTCTAAGTAGCAACGCAGCAGGTGCCTTCATTCATGCTGCCTTCATGTCTTCGTAGGTGAAACTCCCCAGGAACTCTACAGTTTTAAAACAAAATCATATTATTTTCTGCTCAAATAAAGTACTTAAACATTATGGGGTTTATTTATAAACGTTACTTAAAGTTAAGTAATGATTAGCAACTGTATAACCATACATTTTTGACATTTGAACGTCATTTAACTTTAAGCAATGTTTATAAATAAACCCTGTGGCAAAGTAAAGTAGGCATTCATTGGGCCCATGGCTGGACAAAAGCCATTAGCCTAGTTATTGCTGCTGTTTGTATAATTTCTTCTTTACTTAGGGCTGATTTTTCACGTCATGCTCCCCAGCAACCCCATCATCTTTTTTGCTATTTATAAACTCATGTGCCAATTGTACGCAATATGTACGGAATTAGTACGTACTTAAAAAAAATTGTACCTTATCAGGTTAAAAGGTACAAGCAATTAAATTTGGGTTGCGGTAGAGCATCTCCCCAGCAACCCCAAATAAAATTTTAATATATTTTACGTAAAAACTTACCTATTATGCAAACAAGTCGTTGATAAAAATTGTACGCTTATTTTCAACCGACCGCGACTTCAAAAAGGAGGAAGTTCTCAATTCGGTCGTACGTTTTTTTTTTTTATATTTGTAAACGCGATTACTTCGCCAATTATGAATTGATTTTGATGATTCTTTTTTTGTTTGTTGGTAGGGCATACTTCAGTGGTCCCATATAAATATCCCCAGCTATCTAATTACGCAACACATTTTCAATACAAATTTGAGTGGAATTGATATCATTTAAACTGGAAATTGAAAAATTTGACAGCTTTCGTATTACGTAACTCTAAAATTTTTGATATCAACTGCAGTCTGAATGAGACGCTAAAGAGTGAACGATACGCGTCTAAAAAGGCTATAAATCGAATTACGTAACCATTTTGACAGCGCTGAATTGGTTTAAAATCAACGAGTAATTTGTTTCTTCTGTCAGTTATAATAGAAGGCAATGTACTCCTCGCATTTGATTTTCTTTGTAATATTTTTGGGATTTACTCGTATAATCTCCTTAATTATTACGAAATTATGTAAGTGAACATCGTTTTAATAAATTGTGAATGTGTTTTTGTGTAAAACCTCAATGATAAATCAATAATAGTGATATATTAAAATAATATCGAAGCGGTCGATAATTAATAATATTGTGAAAATTATCCGCCCATAAGACGACCCACTGACCAAGTTCTCTTCTGTTACAACCTACTAAAGATATATAATATGATATTTCAGAAACGAGGTATTTTATTGAAAGACAAATTCGTACCTCGTACTGTATCCATTGTACTGAGCAGAAGACAGTGGATTATGTAAGGACATCAATGAACATACCACACCACCATCTAAGGTACTTATGTAATAACAATATTCTTTTATTTCTAAGTGTTGAACATTGAATGTGTGTTTAGCACAATGTTTTATTTATTTAAACATACATACGTGTTATGTTGGTGACTACGAAATGCACCATCAAACATAAACTTACATACATTTAATAAAGTCATTGAACCTAATAATTGTTGTATTCATTGAAGTGTTCAAGGGAGAGGCCAATATTAGAATTTAATTTGTGGATGGATGTAATGGATCATGGAATATACATATTAGGGTGGAGCGCGGTTGTATGGAAAACATTTTTTTTCCTAGTTTTGAATTCTAATAGGGGGGGATTAGTGCCTTATGTTAAAATAAAATTAACTGTTCGTTTTCAGTTCGATAAAATAATATCTTCTACCTCCGCTTGGACCTTGAAATTTTAAGATTTTCTGAAAAATCGTAGTATTTTTAGGGTTCTCTGTTAAGTATATAAGAGGTATATAGGGAGGATAAATGATACAAAATTATATATTTAAGATATGAATAATGTAATTAAACGCAAAAGTAGTACAATTTTTACTTCTAAGTAATAAAAAAATAAGTTTTCAGTCGGCCTTAAAATCTCTTTTTGTCTCAAATTTCGGCATTTTCTTACGGGATTCCAATTTAGCTTTTATGGCTCCCAATCGTGATGAGTTCTTACACTGGGAAGTGCAAGCTTCTGTCGTCAACTTTACAGCTATTTCAACTGCTTGGTTAGGGCAGGGAAGACGTAGAAACAATAGTTCTCCCTCGCCACCAGATTGGACTATTTGTTGAATTTCTTGATCAGTTAGCTGTTTCAAGATCGGAGGTTCGGTAATAGTTTGTTGCCAATTTATCATATCGATATAATTCGACGCACAAAAGTTAATATCTGTCACTTCAAACAGCCTTGGAGATGGAAGTTGCGACATACTACGTGCTTTTAATACACGCCTGCTAGTTCACGAATGTGTCTCTTGTCATCTTTAATCATTGCAAGTAAGATGTTTTCAGGATGTGCAAAATAGCTATTGCGTTGAATGACAGGATCGATGACCTTCTTTAGATTTTCTGGCAGGTACCTAGAGGTCGATATGATTTTAAAAAGATGCCGAGCCCCATCTTTACAGGACGGTTTATTCTTAATGGAGAACCAACACGGGGCGTAAACTTTTATAACAAATGTAGCCAGGGTTATCAAATTATCTGATGGTTTTTCTGTTGCTACATACAAACCTAGTATACGATTAGCACGTGTGAGCCAACAAGCATGAGATAGTCTACCTGGGGACCTATTCGCCAGATCTTCTGTAAAGTCGCCTGATTGTACCGCTGAGACAATATCGTGCAAGTACTTTTGATCTGTACTCAAATCTACAGCTGTTGTTGGAAGCGGTTCTCCTTCGATCGGATGGAATTTTTCAACTGGCAATTGTTCACAAGTTTCCAGTGACTTTCCCAACTGGCCTGTGTAAGTCTTGGGTCCCGAAGTGGCTCCATCAATATGAAAAAACAAGTGTCTCAAAGGAAGTTCGTTCATATGAAGTAAACAAATTACCCACTGGAGAGGTCTTTGCAGTTTTTTTTCCAGGAGGCGTATAATTCCGCCATAATTTCCAGTATTAACATTTGTTCCATCACAGCCAATCACCATAAGATGCTGTGGAGAAACGCTTTTCTTGGCCAAAAACCCTGTGTTTGCGGTTTCTATTGCCTTTGCTGAACATATAAATAGAACCCGGCTCCTGAATGAGCGAGATATGCTCTTCAATACACGTAGTTCTATAGTCACTTCGAGTAATAATTGTGCACTGATACGAGAAGTGTCGAAAAGCGCGCGCTGCGCAACGAATGGCCTCCCCGCGCGCCCCCGCACTCTTCTTGTTTTAAGTACCTAAACCAACGTAAGAATATGTTTTTTAATGATTAGAAAACAAAGTAGACTATTGTAACTATCGAATAATAAAATAAAAAGTAATGAATATTTATAAATGACAAATTTAAGTAGCGTCAAACATGGGTCTAAAAATCAATTTATTCAAAAGTTCAGTGACCTTGCGGAGGCAGATAATCTAATCTTATTCAAATTATATTTTGTGTGTGTTATGTTAAACCCTAAAGGCACCCTTTTCGCGCTATTACATAACTATAACACGAAAAAAGTTTTTTCACTCCACCCACATAATATAGAAGATTTACTTAAATTCTTTTTTTTTTTCAGGTGTCAGGCTCAACTTCATTATTGAGGAAAAGTATAAACTCTCATGCGCTTACAGCAAGAATTAGCAAGCAGTACATACATAATCCATGATGAACTCCACAGGAATACATTAAATTTCACTAATCCTTACAATATATTTTCCAATTTATTTTTGCCCCATGTGTAAATATTTCATAAATGTGAATAAAGGCTATTGTCAAAAAAATCATATTATTTTCTGCTCAAATAAAGTACTTAAACATTATGGGGTTTATTTATAAACGTTACTTAAAGTTAAGTAATGATTAGCAACTGTATAACCATACATTTTTGACATTTGAACGTCATTTAACTTTAAGCAATGTTTATAAATAAACCCTGTGGCAAAGTAAAGTAGGCATTAATTGGGCCCATGGCTGGACAAAAGCCATTAGCCTAGTTATTGCTGTAGTTTGTATAATTTCTTCTTTACTTAGGGCTGATTTTTCAATGTCCAGATATTTTGTAATACTAAATTATGTAAACATTAGTTAGGTATAAGTACATAAAATATAATTATGATGTAGAAAGTTCGGCCAAGGAAATAAATATTCATAATTTTATTATAAAGTAAGTTGCCTCACTTGATTCTTAACTATGTGACTAAAAGCTTACATTTTCATTCACAGCATTTTTGCCATCTAGCCATCCAACTTCTTTGTTAGGAAATTAAGAAGATTCATGTTGGGTACTACTGGGTAGTGTTCCATTCATGTATTTTCAGCTCTAGCACCGTCTGTGAAAATATTATGAATATGTTTTGTAGTTAGGTTAGTGGTTACTATAGTTTATTTCAGCATGTAGGTACTTATGTACAAAAATATCAATTAACAATTTCAGTTAGAATGTGAGGTTGACGGACATAGGGACTCACGTTATTCCTATATAAATTGGGTTACTTACTTGTAGTGATAATCTCGACGTATTTTTCGCTATTGAGCAAAACAGTATTGATTTAATGAGAGAATTTTCCAGTTCATCCGGCTTACACAAGCCACAAGAAAAATTTTCCAAAACTGCCTAACATAGGCCCACATTTCGTATAGGATATTAAATTAAAATTTGTAAATATAATACAATTTTATGTTGTTCTCAGTGTTGCCATTTTTTTTCCCCGAGTGCTATAAAAAGAAATAAGATGAGACATTTTTTATAATCCGTTCAACCGATTTTGACTTATATTGCGTTGGTGACATGACAAATGGCAGCTTCAGTAAACACTTGGTATTGTAACCACTTTTTTGCTTTTAATGTTCAACCGAACACGAAACGGTTTATTTAAATGTGTAATCTTATTTCAAATAGAGTATAGTTTAGTCACAATTTTTTTAATTTTATTTTTCTTTTACTGACATTCGGTCGCTGTTTTGGAGGTCCATTTGAAAATTTGAGAATGCAAATAAAACAAAAGGTCAAAGTATTTTTTTAAACATCATCAAACTTAATCTACAATAATTAATGAAAAAGTTAGTGAAGATGTTTGAATGTTTGTTAGATCTATACATAACTTAGGCATAACGGCAGATTTTTTTTTTACCCCGTGGTATTTTAGGTAGTATTTTCCCGTGAATTTTTTTTAGAAATGACGTCGTTTTGCGATCACTACTCGGGCGGAGCCTCTGATTGGTTTCAACATATTCATCATGGTGAACAGTTTTGCCAAAACAGCGTTCGAATCTGCAGTGGTTTCGGCATTTGAAAGAAATACATTGTAAAATCACTGACACAGGTTTTAGACAAACAATAAAACATGCCATTATCTTGTTATTTTAATATTTTCTCGAGTCAGTTTTAGTAATTGATTGTATTGTTTTCTACAAATTGAATTAAACTAACCACTAGACAAAACCACCAGCCACTAAAAGCAACCCGCAATTTCAAGCAATTTCTTCGCCAGTAGGGGTGTCCAAACCCCCAGGTTTAGTGGAAATCCCACTAAGTTGACAACACTGCTTTTCTACGATTTTGTCATTGGCCACAGATCGCCTTCTGACCGCACACACACATAAAACCACATTAACGGCAAAGTGGTGAACCCGACGTGATCACTCGACCCGACGACTCCGCGCGTGCGTATCGAGTTCCAAGTTTTTAATAAAGACTTATAACTATCATCGCGCGTAAAAATAAACGACCCACGCTATCAGGCCGCAGCTCTCCAACAACCTGCAGCCATGTCAATCCAGGACCAGCCACAGCCGCAACAGATGACGGCAGTTTCCATGACACCGAGGATACCGGACTTCTGGCAAGATCGACCAAGACTCTGGTTTCATCAATTCAACGCCATCGTGGATCCCCTAAAGGCAAGTGACCTGCACAAAAGTCAACTTCTAATAGATAGGCTGAAACCTGACGAATTACCTGATATTAGTGACATTCTTGAAAACATGCCTGAAAATAATAAATATGAAACTCTAAAAAATAGGTTAATTTCGGTTTACGAAGAGTCTGAAACAAAACAAATGAACCAACTCTTAAACGAAATCGTACTCGGAGATCAAAAGCCTTCACAATTATTACGGCTTAGGCGAGATTTAGGGAAAAATAAAGTCCCAGACGATACTCTAAAATTACTGTGGACAGGTCGTCTTCCACACTCAATTAGGGCCGTCATAACCGCATGCGACACCGGCGAGGTTAAACTCGATGGCTTAGCTAAAATCGCTGATAAAATTCTGGAAAATACCAGACCATCTGAAATAGCCCCGGTTTCTAAAACAACTCCGAGTGTAGACCCAACACTTCCCGAAACCATTGTAAATGAGCTGAAACAAATGAAACTAGAAATTTCGGAATTACGCACTAAACTAAACGATTCCAATAAACATCAGAATCGTGAGTCCCGAAGCCGAGATCGTTATAGCCGTGGAACTTCCCGGACACGCTCTAAAAGTTGCGAAATCACTTATAAAAATAGGGAGAATTACCTCGGACAAAAAGAGAAACCTGGTGATGCGCATTACCAGTGCTTCTACCACTTCACTTATGGCACAAACGCGCGTAAATGCGGTGACACAATAAATTGCAATAAAAGGAACCCGGAAAACTAATTCAGACCCGGTGTCTGAATTAGTTTTCCGGGTTCCTTTTAAAATACACAATGTCGCCGGTGTCAATTCCTATCGTTTATGTGTTACGGATACTAAAACTGGTGTACGATTTCTTATCGACACTGGTGCTGATGTGTCGGTTTTGGCCGGTAAAAGGCAAAACGCATACACATCAGATTATATATTATATGCAGCCAACGGCACAAAAATCAAAACATACGGCGAAAAATTTATCACTGTTAACTTAGGTTTACGTCGCCCATTCCAATGGAAGTTCATACTAGCCGATGTACAACGTTCAATAATAGGCGCTGACTTCCTTGCTGCTAACAAACCAATAGTAGATTTACATGGTAGGAAACTAGTAGACAAACTCACTTTAATATCGCGCGCTACAAATATTACAAATTGCCTTGAACCGAGTATTCGATCAATCGATGTAAATGACGAATACCATCTCATATTACAAAAATTTCCCGACATCACCAAATTAGAAAACTTTAAAACGCATCCTAAACATGATGTTCAACACCACATTTACACTAATGGACCCCTGGTCCATGAAAAAGTACGACCGCTTAATCCGGAGAAATACAAAGTCGCCAAAGCAGAATTTGAAAGAATGATGCAATTAGGTATTTGTAGACCTTCGAATAGTCCTTGGGCTAACCCACTTGTTTGTGTTAGTAAAAAAAACGGTGAAATAAGGCCGTGCGGAGACTACCGTAGACTTAACGCACAAACTACTCCCGACCGTTACCCATTACCAAGACTACTTGATTTCACATATTTACTCAAAGGAAAAACTATATTTTCTAAAATTGACGTCCGGAAAGCTTATCATAATATACCAATGGCTCCCGAAGACATCCCAAAAACTGCAGTCATAACTCCATTCGGTTTATTCGAATTTACGAAAATGAACTTTGGGTTACGTAACGCAGCGCAAGATTTTCAAAGGTTAGTCAACAACGCCTTAAAAAGTCTTGACTTTGCATTTTGATGTAATTATAGCTTCAGATTCAAAAGAAATGCATGCAAAACATTTAGATATAGTTTTAGAACGATTAAATAATATCGGGTTAACAATCAACACAGATAAATGTGAATTCGGTAAATCCGAGTTAAGCTTCCTCGGTTACCACATCAACTCAAAAGGCATAAAACCGAGCGCAAACAAAACGCAACTTATTAATGATTATCCACAACCCAATACAATAGAGGAACTTCGACGTTTTCTCGGAATGATGAATTTCTATAGGCTCAACATTCCAAAAGCTGCAGAAATTCAAACACCACTAAATGCGTATTTACACAATTCAAAAAAACGCGACAAAACAGAAATTACATGGACCGAAAGTGCATTAGAAGCATTCAGTCGATGTAAACAAGCTATCAATAATACAGTCATGTTGTCGCATCCCGACGCAACCGTGCCATTAGTGTTGATGACAGACGCTTCCGGTACTTGCGTAGGCGCCGTTTTAAATCAGAGAGTTAGTGACAAATTAGAACCTATAGGATTTTATTCAAAGAAACTCACCGATACCCAAACAAGATACAGCACATACGATAGGGAACTTTTAGCAATTTAGATGGCAATTAAACACTTCCGCCATATGGTAGAAGGCAGACAGCTAACAGTACTAACAGACCACAAACCATTGACCTTCGCTCTATCTAAAAAGGAATCGCCTTCTGACTCACCTAGACGGTTAAGACAACTAGACTTCATTTCTCAGTTTTGCGATAACATCATATACATAGTAGGTGACAAAAATACAGTTGCCGACGCATTATCCCGAATCGATGAGATTATCATGCCATCACTAGTAGACTATAAAAAGTTAGCCGAACTACAAAAAAGTGATCCAGAATTACAAAACCTACGCAAACATGACAAACTCCAATTTAAATTAATAACAATGCCCGATTCGGAGATAAAAATAGCCTGCGAAACATCAACAAATGACATACGTCCTTATCTACCTCTACAGTTCCGGGAACTCGCCATAAAAACTTTACACAATGTGAGTCATCCCGGCGTCGCAGCTACTCAACGCTTAGTTAAGTCAAAGTATTTCTGGAGCAACATGAATACCGATATAAGAAAATTCGTTAAAATGTGTGTTCGATGTCAAAAATCTAAAATTCAACGCCACACAGTAACACCGATAGGTGAATTTGACAGCACAGGAAATCGTTTCGAAAATGTACACATCGATATAATAGGGACCACTGCCACCGGCACAGGATTTCAAATATTGCGTTACCATCATCGACAGGGTGACGAAATGGCCAGAAGTTATACCTGTTAAAGATATAACAGCTGAAACGGTTGCTAAGGTGTTCGTAGAGCATTGGATTGCTCGTTTCGGTTGTCCAATACGTATAACCTCAGATCAAGGTCGTCAATTCGAATCAGATTTATTTCGGCAGTTATTAAAAAGACTCGGTATCGAACGAGTTCGCACAACTGCATACAACCCAAAGGCGAACGGCATGATTGAAAGATTTCACCGTACCTTAAAGGCTGCTATTATGGCAAAATGTTCAAATAGCACACAATGGTTACGGGAATTACCTCTAGTACTCCTAGGGTTGCGCTCGGCAGTTAAATTAGATCTGGGATACAGTCCATCACAATTTTTATACGGCAGTAGTCTCAGACTGCCAGGTGACCTATTTCATTCAAAATCTACAACCAATATTAACGACAGCGACTACATCAAACTGTTAACCAAGTCATTGTCATCCGTTCCCAATCTCTCACATTCAAGCATACATAGCAAAAACAATAGTGTATTCATTCATAAAGATTTAGCCATTAACACTCATGTGTTTGTTAGAAATGAATCACGTCGATCTTTGGTACCACCTTACGAAGGTCCATATAAAATAATAAAACGACATCCAAAATGTTATACATTAGACTATAACGGTAGGCAAGTCACAGTATCACTTGATCGTCTAAAACCAGCTTACCTATTAGACTTTGATAATGTGTCGGTCCCACGCCAGGAGACCCAAACAAAGACGCCACCCGACACCGTCCCACATCCGGCGAACGTTACGACTCCATACGACACTTCGAGCACTACGACACCGCCGATAAGAACGAAATCGGGCCGGGTCGTTAAGAAGACCGTGAGATTTGACATGTGAGCCGCCTCCGTCAACGCCTTTATCAACTGTATCAATAACCGTCACTCTTCAACAAACGCTTATTATCGCCGCACTCATACCAGCCAGCAGTCAGACACCATGGGCCAGCCAGCTAGCAAAATGACTATCGTGGCGCAGAACAGCGCAGCCGCCGGCAACAAGGCTTTTTCTGCAAGACGAAACCCTTACCGTCACCCACAAAATGTCGCTAGCCGCAGTCATCCTAGTCAGCACTGCAGTACCCCTATGTATACTCGCTATTGCAAGCGCCGCATCGAAGCCGCCCCGTCGAGACAAGAATAGACCGCGCAATCACACAACGTGCTATCGGCACACCACCAGAGATGCCCAACCTACAAGCAAATATCGGCAGTGCAAACCTCAAACAAAGTTATGGTGTAGTGTAAACAACAAGTGACAAAAAAAAAAACTCTAGCATAACTAGCATAGTGTGAACGCTTTATTATAAGTAAAACCATTGTTCGCAACTCATTGTTTATTGTTAACGTCTGTAGTTTTAATTAGTTCATAGATAATCTTGTATTCTCTTAGCAAATTAAAATTTTATTGTTTAATCTAAGGGGAGGATTGTAGCGTAGGCATAATACTTATGCATCTTTAGTCTTAGGCCATGTATGACGTAACTCGTAAGTTTACTCTAAGCTCTCAACCACTGTATTATATTATAGTAGTCTTTGTGTCAGTCGTCCATTAAACCTTCAACTGAGAACACGCTCTTTAATTTGCCGAACCTTCTGACCGCACACACACATAAAACCACATTAACGGCAAAATATAAATCAAAGACGTATAGCCGTTTTCTACGAACAACCCTATTCAATTTCGGTCGATTGGTAAAAAATGTTTATCGTAATTCCAATTATGCCATGCGATTTAAATTGGACTTGGTTTCGATTCGGAATTGATATCAAAAATAAAATGTGTTGCGCAATTAGGCTGCAGAAGTCCCATCGTGGAGTATGAAACGATGTATTGGTGTACATCGTGTTGCGTCATTTCAGCCTGTTTCGTTTGATCTTCCAATTCTTTCAACGAATTATGAAGTTTTTCATAATCGTTTCTTATTGAGTTCGCGTCTAGCCGTCACTGGAAGTGGAGGTGTGTCGTGTGTGCCCATTTCTCGTCGCAAATTTTTATTTTTCTAAATTCCTATTGGTGAAAGTATTGAACTCAAATTCTCGTTTACTCCTACGGTTACCATACGGTTAGACTCCACCCCTCGAAAGGGATAGACTACGTTTGCGGTGCTTCCTCGAAAACAAGTGCTGTGTGATTGGTGTTTTGTCGAGCGGGATTTGAACCAGCGCGCAGCGGCTCCTGCGCAGCGGTCGCCCGCTCTCGCCATTCAGCCACACGAACTTAAGCGCGGCAGGCGAATTTACTACGCACTACGTGCTACGAGCGGCAACATCGCCCCCCGCGCGCTAACAGCCGATAAGAGCGCTACGTCCGCTACGAGCAACTGACGTCATCGTACCTGCTACATTAACCTGTGCTACGAGTTGTCTACGATACTCCATCGACTACGCCGCGCGCCGTGCTCACGCGCCGCTGCGCCGCATAGTGTATGAGGAGTCGGTCTCGGACCGCTGTGCGCTACCGCGGTACAAATAGCCGCATCGAATACCTACATTGCTTATAAAACCTCACCTTGAATCTCGGATAAGTACCTGCTCTATTTTCCATCGTTATTACTCTGCTCTAATATGGCAGGTGTTCATCACACCCCACCTAAAACGCCTAAAACACTAATAAACAATATGAGTCAGAGTCAAACCCAATCTGAACCCGACATTAATACTGCAATAATGAAGAGCGACACGTAAATATTAATCGTAATAAACGGCCTCGGCAAGATAATTCGCCACAAGGCGGGTCAGTTTTAATTGCTGGAGACCTACAAGACAATATCATAACTAAAACGCTAACGGAGCAGACTACCTTAATGTCTAAATTGTTATCTGAGGTAGCTCAAATAAAAACTCAAAACTCCCAGAGGCTACCAACACGGAAATTCGTAAGTCAAATGAAGAGATCGAGAAATCAATGTCTTTTATGAATCTAAAGTTCGAAGATTTGAGAAAAGAAGTCGAGGACTTAAGGAAAGAAAGGCAAGAACAGCAAAAGTATATAGAAAGCCTGGAACAAAAGATAACAGATCTACAGCACAAGTCCCGCTCGTCTGGTGTTGAACTGAGAGATGTACCACAAGAAAATACGGAAACCCACACTAGTCTAACAAAAACAGTATGCAGTATAGGCGCAGCTGTTGGTGTGCAAATTCCCGAATACGAGCTGCGTGACATCTATCGTCTGCCAGGGAAGTCTACCACTTCTGACACCCCACGTCCAATAATTGCAGAATTCACTAGAGTGCAGACAAAACAGACTCTCTTATCCGCAGTGCGGTCGTTTAACAAGGATAAGGGAAAAGACGAAAAACTTAACACCAGTATAATTGGATTGCCAGGGAATCACCAACCGGTCTATGTCGCTGAACAACTACCTGCCAGTACCAAGAAGTTATTTTACCATCCCGTGAGTTCGCCACGAAGTACAAATACACATACTGCTGGATATCCAATAGTAATATTTTCCTGCGGAAGCAATAGGCATGGGTAATATCGGTTTTACTCTGTATCAAATCGTACAGCACCAGCCTCACACAGGAAGGGATATCGGTTTTGAATATCGGATATCGCATCTATATATTTCAATATCTATATATTGGCTGAATCTGTGTGGAACTCTGAAACGAAACTGCTACGTAAGATACTGTGATTTTTAGGTTTCGGTTTTGTTCGATATACCTATGTATATCATTATATTTTATTTGAAACTGTTTATTCGAAATCAGTGAATGTATTTTTTGTGTAGTGTTGATAATATGGCACTCAATAATGAAACTAGTACAGTCGTTTTGGTTTTTCAGATATATTTTTATCATTTTAAAATATTAATCAGTGAAATGAAGTTTCTTTCATACTTTTCTCAGGCTTAGGCTCCCGTAATATTATTATACTCTTTGGGCTTAGGACAGACTGCATTACTAATGCGAATCTTATGAAAACTGTCAATAAATGAAGAATGAAAGTATGATGTAAGGCAGGCGAAATAAAATCCTTTGACGTTTTATTATGGTTTCCTGTTTACAAGTGTTTAGAAAATAATGTATTCGGTATTAAACTCTATGCTCCTGTAATAGTGTAAAATTTGTATTACACATTAGCGTATATATCTCTCTCTCTCTTTCGCTCGTTCGCCTATAGCTACATCACTCCCGCGCGCATCGAACAATCGTCGCGTACCCGAATACCCAAATCACAATATCAGTTTGAACCGAATATCATAGTGCGATACCGATATCGCTCATTTGGTGCAACAATGACGTAATTACACTTTTAGAAATTTTACAGGAGAGCCAATCAAAGATTTCTATTAAAGGTATGGGATGTTTATGGGACTTTTTACAAACGTCGTGATTTTAAAAGTAAGTTCAATATGTGTAGTTTCTATTAAAGTCCCAATCTACTCGGTACATTGTACATAACCCAGATTATAGACATAAATAAAAAAAGGTACCTGTAAATACGTCACTGTTGCTTCAGAATTCAAAATAAAAAATAACGCGCTCACTAGGAATTTTTGCATTTGTGACAAAATAAAACTAAATAATTGAATTAATCAACGTAAACATTTATTTATGAATGTTAATTAAATATTTTAAAACTCAAAAACACTTCTAAACTTAAAAAAATAGGAAAAGAAGACATTTAAAAAATACTTTCATAAAAAGCTGAGTAATAGCGAGGAATAATGTTTTTTTGTAGCAGTTCCTTTAGATCAATTTTCTTGTTAGCAGAAATTTCTCGTTTTGAAGTATATGCTCGAACCAAATTGATATCTTCTATAGCCTTAGTTATTCGTTGACTAGTAGATCTTTGTTTCTTTTTTTTTATTTCAGCTTCACTCCAGTTATCGT
Organism: Xanthia togata; assembly: GCA_963853775.1. NCBI lineage: Eukaryota > Metazoa > Arthropoda > Insecta > Lepidoptera > Noctuidae > Xanthia > Xanthia togata. The sequence goes on along the minus strand of OY970788.1, from coordinate 8,323,415 downwards.
CGAATTTGAGTTTGTACTTGTATACTGCATCGTTGTCTTTCGTAAATTCTATTGCTTTAATATCTGAGGTTTTAATGGTGTTCCCATCCACATCTTTGACAGTATTAAGTTCGATTTCGTCAGATAATTTTTTCAAATCATAAAAATCATCGAAATTTAGTTCTTCAATATTAAACTGATTGCCTTTTACCTTTGCAGATCTTATTATTTGGACATACTGATCTGGTACGTAAATAGCGCCCGACTTTTTGGCTCTTTTTATAGCCTTTTCAATAATGGAGTGGGCTGCATCTCCCTCATTTTGCGTATGTCCCCTTATTAAAAATTTGTGTGTGATTTTATTAATTCGTAGTGTTTTGACTGCATACAAGTACATGGAAAAAATAAATCTGAAAAAAAAAAATACAAATATTAGACACGTCACAAAACTACAAAAAACATTCTTAACAAATAAAACGAACCTGTTTTTTTGCTGCCCGCCACAATTGTCACTATAAAATGTGATGTTACAACCAGGGCGATTATTAGCTACACGTTGCAGGTACTTAAGGACACAGGAACCAATCTCAACTGGTCCTCTACCTCCTAGAGCCTCATGCCAAAAGTAACAATAGGTTTGTTGGTCCTTTACATCTGATACCTATAAAACAAGACAGTTTTCAAATTATTGACAAAAAAAAAGAGTATCAAAGAATAATTTGAGCTATAATTGGTACGTACTGTAAAGTTCAAGCAGTTCAATTTTGATTTATAGTAAAAAGACGAGGACTCGCCGACTGGCACTGGCATAACTGCTTGAAGATCATAAATTGCGACTATTTCGTTACTATCTGTATTCATACACATTTCTATGTCAGTCTTCTTTTCCATTCGACTAAGTACTTTCTGCCGGCAATGTTCTGTGTATTGAGTCTCTAGGTTTTCTTTTTCCTCTCCAACAGCATTTTTAAATTGTTCACAGATATCGCATTGGTCTTTTTTTGGCACAAAAAACGAAATATTAAATTCCGTATTAAATATGCGAAAGTATGAATCGTAATTTGCAGCCTCTTTGTTTTCGGATTCTCTTAATCTCTTATAATCGCGATGCAGATGTGCTATTGTTAGGCCACCATCAATATATTCTCTAGTGGTGTTGGCCCGGAGATAATGGCTCTCAATTCTACTAATTGAATTTATATGATTCCGGACAGATTCTTGTAGCTCAGAACTAGTCTTTCTATGATTTCCATGGCAGCCACGTTTGTCAGTTGGTGCTACGCCGTTAGATTCATTTCTTGTCTTGGCCTCGATTACGGTACGTAAAGTACGTTCGGAAATCCCCAATGTATTTAACAAAAATAATTTGCATACCCTAAAACTCCTACCATTACACATCAAGGAACAATAAGTATTAGGTTTTCTGTTCTTTTCTACACCAGTTTTCAAACGACGTTGTGCCAATTGTAGCACAGTAATTGATGAATTCAAAAAATCACGCTGTCTTTGAAGAGACGATAAACCCCAATACATTTTGAAAATATCAGTTCTTTGCTCTTCTGAGATGTGTTCTGAACATTTATATTTGCATTTGGTAGAGCAAGGGGGCTTAATCTCTTTTGCTGGAATGATCTTGCCCGTCCGAGAAGTATACTCATGACCTGAATTCTTCAGCTGAGCACGTTGATTTTTCTTCCAAGCCGCTGGATTTCTTAACCTTTTTTTTGTTTTCTTATTAGTTGATTCTAGATTTTGATCAATGTCAGTAGATTCATGGTTTTGAATACTATTGTCTTCCGGCAGATCTTGACCATCGTTAACTGCATTGGGGTTGTTGTCTTGGTTTGAAATTAAAGGTTGATTCTGCGATAAAATTGAAACACTTTGTTTAGAACTGTTACTAGATGATGAAGAGCTTGATGATGAGGAAGAGCTTGATGATGAGGAAGAGCTTGAAGAAGAAGAAGAACTTGATGATAATGATCTTCGTCTACTACCTATTACTGGACATGTACGTTTAACTTTTTGAGGACAATATTCGTCACCACTGTCGTCTGGAGAAAAATCTGCAACATCAGGTGTATTCATTTCCGGTACATCATAAGTCAATGACTTTGACTTTGTTTCCAATTGGTTAACAGAAGTTGGTGGCTTAATTGGAGCTTGAAAGTTTGATGTATGTATGTCTAAGTCCAGCACATCATTTTGTGGCATATTATTATTAACTTTTTCAGGACAGTATTCATCTCCACCGTCGTGGGGAGAAAAATCTGCATCATCTCGTGTATTCATTTCCGATACATCATGATTAGTCAGTGACTTTGATTTTGTTTCCAATGTCATAATATCAAAATCCATAGCTTGGTTAACAGAAGTTGGTGACTCAATTGGAGCTTGATTTGATGTATGTATGTCTAAGTCAGGCACATCATTTTGTGGCATATTATTTTCACAACGAATTACTTTATTTTTTGGTGTAAATGTATCTTTATCATTTCCTGTAACTAAAATATATAATAATACGTATGTGTTTAATAAATCATAATCGAAATTATGGTCTATCTCAACCGATTATTACTTATTTTTAATATGTGAATGAGGTAGGTACTTTTAATTGTAATTTATTAAATAAGAATTAGGTTACATACTACATACTTACCATCTTTGCATCGTTTACTAGCTTCGGAAGCATTCGGTTTTGCAAATGGTGGTACTTTCTTTTCCATTGTACAATAATTCACCAATCTCCGTGCACGGTTATCCATCATTAATAAAAATCTCTGAAAGTTTAGTTTAATACATTAAATAATTTATGCCATATAATAGCCAATACATCTGGGACTGTAATAATAATATTTTTTATGAGTGAGAAAAATGTTGACTAGAATATCCTAGTCATAATATTTCTCACTCATAAAAATTATAATTATTTATACACATACTACACGTAAAAGAACTGGAGTAACAATGACACAGTTCTGTAATTCCGTCTATTTCAAAAAAAGAACATACTTTATTTGCAGCAATAACGTTGTAATTACACAATTCTGACATCGTTTCAACAGATTAATAATTTATCTGGAGAAAAAACGACGTAATTACTCAATTTTGTCACTGAACTATCAAAAAATACAATTTTTGGAGCTACAACGACATATTTACAAAAATTCCGTCGTTGTTTCACCAGAAAGATACTTTACTTGGACAAACATTGACGTAATTACGTAATTTTGTCATTATTTTACCAATAACTTAATATTTTTTGGAGCAACAACGCCGCAATTGCTCAATTACGGCATTGTTGCACCAAAAAGTATCGGATTAAATGTCATAAATACCTTTACGTCGTTGTAGCTCCCAAACACAATCACACTCAACCGGGCACCCCGCGCAACTGGCCATTTAGACGTTGTAGCAACAGAAATGGCGCCATTTTACTCAATCCTACAATGACACTCGCGCCATCTCGCGGCAAATCGCTACAAATTCAATTCTGTCGATGTTTCTCCCGACGCAAATAGTCTTTCCGAACATTTTGACATATTCAACTTGTTTTTGAAAAAAAGTGTATTTACGTCATTGTTGCACCAAATGAGCGATATTGTGTGGTGTTTTTGTTTTGTGACTCATCATACCAACATCAACGCATTAGGTACGCGGATACCTGATATATAGATTCAGTGCCGTCCGATATATAGGTATTGGATATTGTACCGATATATAGATACTGTATCTATATACGATTTGTATCGCCCACCCCTAGGAAGCAAGAGGGCGACAAACAGATTTTAATCAGCACCGAAAAAAACCTTCAAGATCTTGGATACATTAATATGTGACTATGCCTAAAGCTCACCGTAAATCGTTCTTATTTTAAACTGCTTAGATTAGTTAGATCACTTTTTATTCAAATTGTCATCTTTATATATTATAAAAACAATCAGTCATTAACAAACTTAACCATACTCTCACAATCACTACACATAACACAAAACCCTATTCACAAATATATTCACATGACCTACACATACATACTAAGACTCGTTAATAACACTAATTTCACATATTATGTGCGATGTACTTGCCATTCTAACATGATGTGTGCATTACTTGCTCATACAATTAGCTCACGCTCAGATATTTATTTTATAATTAAAAATGACTAATTTGATTAATATTAATAACGACCTTGACAAATTTACCGTAGGCAACTCCTTTTTATGTAACCCAGAAGACTGTATAAATTATGTCAACGTTACGGGTAGCGATATTAAATTACTGCATTTAAATATTCGTAGTGTAAATAAAAACTTCGATCAACTTCTTGTACTTTTGCGCTTAACTAAAATTAACTTCGACATCATAGTTCTGACCGAATGTTGGCTGAGTAAAGCTAATAATTTACCTATATTGGAAGGTTTCCAGTCTCACTCAACTGAAACAAATCTCAATCAAAATGTTGGAGTTATAATCTATACTAAACTGGGACTGCAAACAAATGTATGGGAACCCTCCTTTAGGGGCGGGACTTGCCTCGTGTGTCAAATAGAAAACAATTTAGCAGTTGTGGCGATCTACCGCTCTCCGTCATACAAGTCCAACGACGATTTTGATAATTTCAAGACAAGCTTGACTAATGTCTATGATACCATATCCGCCTGCCCAAATATAGCATTAGTGGGCGATTTAAACCTTGATATAATCAAACGTAATGAGGACAACAAATGTCTTGACTATCTCATCTTAAATGCTTCTCAAGGGTTATTGCCCACTCACGAATTTCCCACTCGCCTCGAAAAAAGCCTAGATCACATACTCCTAAAGTCTAAACTTTTGTCAACCACACTGGTTTTAGAGTCCCATATTACTGACCACAAGCCGATTCTCCTCGACATCATAGACGCAAACCCTGCGCGCAGAAAATATTACCTTTCCACCCGCCTTAACCATGAAGCTATTAAGATAGAACTTGAAAATACCGACTTTTCAAGTGTATACACTGAGAACGATGCTAATATTTCTATGAACAAATTCATAGACATCGTTACAATGGTCATATCGAAACACACAATTCAAGCTAAAATCCCTAGACAAAAAAGAACTCTAAAACCTTGGATAACTCCTGGTCTCCTAAAATGCATTAGACACCGGGACAAGTTACACATACAATCCAAGAAAGCACCAGACAACTTTATACTTAAAATTACCTATAATCGCTACCGGAACTTTTGTAACGATCTACTCCGAAAACTAAAAATATCATACGAAAGGAGTGAGCTTGAGAAAGCAAGTAACAAACCTGAAATTTTATGGAAAGTAATAAAAGAAATAACCAACACCACGAAAATATGTGCAAGCCCCGTTGAGCTATTAAAAATACGTAATGATCCTAAGTCTTCCGTTAATGAGGTCTGCAACTTTTTCAGTAATGTAGGAAAAAAGCTAGCTGACAACATTATATCACAACACCACATCCCATTACCTCAATCTAACGATCAGTCTCATCGAAATAGCATATACCCCTCCCCTGTAAACTCTCTTGCGCTCTTAGAAGTTGATGAAGCAGAAACAGAATCGCTTATCCTACAGTTACGCTATGACTGTGCTATCGGATGGGACGGTATATCGCCTCTTTTATTGAAAAACTGTCGCCACGTACTGATACCGCCACTTACCTTCATATACAACCGCTGTCTGGAATTGGGCGTGTTCCCGAATGCTCTTAAAAAGGCGATAGTCCATCCTATACACAGGGGGGGGGGGGACAGAAATTGTGTCAATAATTATAGGAGGATCTTAAACAATCGTCTCAGGACATTTTTGGAAAAACACAAGTTAATAGCAGACAACCAGTATGGCTTCCAAGCCGGTGTTTCAACAGAAAATGCTGTGCTAGGATTGACTCAAGAGGTAGCTAAAAATCTAGACAAGAAGACAAAATGTTTAGGTATATTTCTAGACCTTTCTAAGGCATTTGACACAGTTTCTGTCCCCATCCTTACCTCAAAATTAGAACACTTAGGTGTACGTGGCGTGTCGCTTGATATATTTAAAGATTATCTCAAAAATCGCACCCAGAGAGTTAAAATTGATACCCACCTTAGTGAAGAGGAGTCGGTTACTTTCGGCGTCCCTCAAGGCAGCATACTGGGCCCCGCTTTATTTCAAATATATGTCAACGACCTTTGCAAAATGAGCCTCCCAAATACTAAGATATATGCATACGCTGATGACACCGCTATCGTAGTTCATGGACCTACTTGGGATACTATAAAATCTATAGCAGAGTCGGCATTAGCGGAAATTATGAAATGGCTCAATTTTAATCTTCTTACCATAAACATAAATAAATCCTGCTACATCCCTTTTGCAATTAGGCGAAAGACCGCACCGCCACACAGTTTTGCAATTACTGCCCATTCATGCTCAAACCGATCTGCACCATGCCGTTGTCTAGCACTAACTAGAAGTGACAGCGTAAAATACTTAGGTGTCCACATAGATGACGGACTTACATGGAAAAAACAACTTGACGCTGTCACGACTACAACCTTGCGCCTCATACATATATTTAAATCCCTCCGAAACTCTGCTAATGCCGATATTTTGAACATGATTTATTTTTCACTATGCCAATCTGTCATAGGATACTGCATCTCTGTGTGGGGTGCTGCAATGAAAGGTTGCCTCCTGAGGGCAGAGAGAGCACAACGAGCCGTATTAAGGAAGCCCCATAGATACCCAACAACACAACTGTATGCAGACTGCAAGGTTCTTACAGTCCGTCAGCTCTTTGTGCTTCAATCCGTTCTTAGGAAACATAGCAGCCTTCCCCCGTCTAACCCAAAAAATCGCACAAACCTTCCCTCAGGCACCCAACACAGGACCACGTTCGCAAAGCATCAGTATTATGTAATTAGCGCTTATATTTACAAAAAGGTTCATATAAAACTGAATATCTTAAACCTGAACAAACACAACCTAAAATTAAAAGTGACAGAATGGCTACTTAAACAGGACTATGCCGCAACGGAGACTTTACTGACCTTCATCGCCTAATAATAAGCACATACTCAACTCCATGCTCGTACGAATTACTTCTATCCTCACATTCATACATACTCGCACATACAACTCCCCCACTCACTCACACATGAACACCACATCTACTTATCCCCACTCACACACACCTACACACCTTTAATTACACTCATTTAATTTCATTTATTCTCACCCACACTCTCTCACAAAAAAAAAAACTTTAAAAACTTGTAACGTAAAATATAACTTATTTTTATTATTATTTTTTCCCTTTTGAAGACACAGTCCACTCATACTTAATATCAATAGGAACCTCATTGCGAATCACTGTCTCTTAAGATACAGGATACCCTAGTTTAAGAGACAGAGTTTAATCAATTGTGTACAGATTTCTCAGCATCCAAATGTTTTATGTAAATGTTCTCTATCTGTATTTTTTTTTTTTTTTTTTTTTTTATAAATTGCGTGTTCTGTTGTCCAGTTGTTAAATCAAGTGGCTGGACAGATGTTAAATTGTTGATGTCTTCCAGGTCTATCAGTGGTATTTCCGGGTTGACATACATTTTGTTTGTGTAGTAAACTTGTGTGTAGTATGTTTCTTCGTTGTTTCTTATTATACATCCTTCTTTGGCTTCTAGAATTCCCGTTAAATGTATTGTCTTAGTAGTCATACGACCTTCACAGATGATTAGCAGTTGGCAATCCGTGCAGCAATGCGATTCACTAACAGACTCATCATGGATGTTAACAACGACGAGTTCAATGATGTTGCATCGTAAATATCGCTTTTAAAAACAACGTTGATAAAAACCGTATTCGCTAAGCTACATAGGCTCGTCGACGATCTGCCGAACAACGATGATGATTAAGATGTTTACAGTGTTGCTATGTTTAATCTAGAGTATAATCGAGAAAATCTCGACTAACCTATTTTTAAGTTATTTCGTCATTTTAAATTAATACAAATGCACAACACGTATGTATAAAACACGTTATATTTATTATGCAACAAATATTTAATTAATTATATCATTTTCGACTTGGAAAATAATTATTTTTGATTATAGCAATAAAACGATTCCAAATCGTTGACATTTGTAATTGTAGATTCTGTGTTTCAAAACAAACAACTTCATCTGGTTCATCTTATCTTGATTAGTTTTTTCTATCAAAATACGAAATTCCAAAGTTCCAAGTGGTTTTAAGTGGCTAAGTGGACTTTAAAAAATGCTGCACCCCAACCCAATGGCGTTCTACTCGTTCTGTGTTTTAGTTTGGTTCCAAACCTATCGAAAGTAAGTACACATTAACATTTCTATTTAAATATACAGCACAGTTTCTGGAACTACTATCTATGTAACCAAAATATTTATCTTTTAGTGTCTCGCAACGCAGCTCCTTCGTTAAATCAGCTGGAAAAGCTAGTAAGCTTTTTGGAAAGCAAACCATGGTTGGCTACGGGCCATGCTCGTACTGCGAATGCTCGCATTCGCAGTCGTCAGGCATGGTCCGAAATAACAACAGCCCTGAACAGTGATGGTAGTGGGTGTACGAAAACATCGGAACAGTGGTGTAAGGTTGGTAATTATAATTATGTATTGTGTGTATACTGTTGCATTGAGTAGGTAGCCTTCTACGGTATATTACCCTTTTACACTGACAGCCGCTGTGTATGTTCTTTATTACTAAATTAGTATTAACTACAGGCATATACTGTAACTTTAGGCTAGGATTCTAATTTCAATTATAAAATCATTTAAAATTGCAACAGAAAGTTAAACCAAACCGAGCAAATAGGTGTTCTATTTATTTAATACTTGCATCAAATCATATAATTCTTACTGGTGTTGCAGTACTGGAAGGACAAAAAAGGAGCAGTTAAGAGGAAGTCCAGCTTAATTGCAGCTGCGAGGCGGCGCACTGGTGGTGGCATAGAGGATTTGCCAGAACTCAGTGAAATAGAAATTAAAATCCAAACCATTATGGGAGGAGAAAGTTTTGGTTGCGGAGATCGGAGCTTAGAAATAAATCCTTTTGAGGTTTGTAATTTTCAAGGCTATAGACCTTTACAAATTTATTGATTTGATTTAAATTAATAAGTAATACAATACTTTTACATTTTTAGGAACAGCCATTGGATAGAACTGTGGAAAGTGAAGAGTCTCCCAGCATTTTACTTGTAAGTTTTTTTTTGTCAGTTTAATGACAGTTAACCTATTTATAAATATAATATTATGTAATCATTCTATTTTCAGAATATTGTTCCTTCAAATGAGCAGCAGGCTGACCAAAGTGAGGTTCTTATACATGAGCCAGGCCATGAAATGCAATGGGTATAAGATTTGTTTATTCTTTTATTTTCCACTAAGCGTTAGGTACTACCTATGCTTATATCTCTCATAATAAGTAACCTCTACACTAAGGTGCATAACACCCATGTTATGTCTGTTATGTTTGATCAATACAAGTACCTATATATAATAAATAAAATAGCATCAAACCTATATTGCTAAATACTGGACATGGTATTGCTGTGAGTGTAATTTTAAATGTTATCTCGAATAATTAAAAGAACCTAACAAAACATTCTATTCCAGTCTAATCTTGCTACTTTTGATGGGGATAGTGTGCAAGACAATGTGGCACAGATACCTACAATTTCTGTATCACAGCAAGCAATTGAACCCGCACCTGATGCTCAAAGTCCTGAAGCTGAAGAAAACAGGGTATGGTTTTGGAAAATTATGATTTAAACTATTCTATAGTTTTTTTTTTTTTTTTTTAACAACTGTCATATATTTTCAGGTTTCGTTTACTGAGCCAACAAGACCTGCGTCACAGCCAAATGATGTTTTGGAAAGGGGCAGTCAAAGTAAGTTGCATTCTCTAACCAAATATTTATAACTACATATAATATAGGATAGAGACAAATAGAAAGAGGGAAAGGAGGCCTTTGCCCTGCAGTGGGACACTATGGGCTAATACAATAAGATAAGAATAACTATAATAAGTACAAAATGTTAATTGCAGCTCCTACTCAGCGTGTGCATAGAGAGACATTACACGGTCGTCGACGCATTCACCAGCTATCTCCGCGTCAATCGGCAGCGCGCCGGCGACTATTGAGAAGGTCACCTCCGTCACAACGCCGCTCTGAAATGGTTAGCATCACAGAGCGCTTCATAGCCATCGAAGAACGCCGAGCACAAGCAGAACTTTTGATTGCGCAAGCAATTAGTCGACAAGTAGAGGGCCATCAGGCTATGGCTCAGGCTCTAGATAGAATAAGTAGTGCAATTCGAGATTTAATAAATAAATAAAATGTGTGCTAAAATATTGTTTTATTTATTAATTCATTATATTAAAATGACTTTTATTAGGTACATACTATTTTGTTAACTACACACACACTAGACTATATTAATGTTATCTAAGTAAAACATTATAAAAAACAACATTTAAAAAACATCCACTTAACTATATTTTATGATGAACAATATACATTACTATTTTAACATACTTACAATTTATTTTTTAATTAACAATCTGTCTTATAACCTGAATTAGTAATATCTTAAGTCTATTGTTAGTATTTACTTCTATTATTAACTATTTTGTCCACGCCACAGTCTATTAATTAGACGACTTCTAGCAAGACGTCCACTGTCCAAATCATTGATAGAGTTCTGGCTTCCTTGTTGTAGTGACTGGATCACCCTCGCTTCTTGTCTCTGTAAATGAGCTGGTAATTCTACTGGAGGAACTCCGGCTTGATTGCAAATGTTATGTAACACACAACAAGCTTTAATAATTTTTCCCACCATCTCTGGATCATAGTGAAGAACACGATGAACCAAAAGGCACCTAAAACGGCCTTTAAGTATGCCAATGGTTCGTTCTGCAGTATTTCTTGTAGTGGCATGCAGATCATTATAGTATTCTTCCCTTGATCCAGGCTCAGGGTTGTTACATGGAACCATCATGTATGGCCTAAGAGCGAAACCGGAGTCCCCTGAAATAAATAAATTAAGAATTTCATTTAATTTTAAAATAACAAAAATAACTGAATTATTTTATTATTAATATTTAAATACCCCCGAAAACAGGTACAATTTCTGATGGTAAAAGTAAAGAAACATTTTAAAATACATACCAAGCAGATACACTGTTTCTCCTGTATTATTTAGCTGCTCCAAATGCGTTTTTATGACTGAATTATTAAATATAAAGCTGTCATGTGTTGCACCTCCAAAAGTTACATCTACATGCATTATATTTAAGTCTGGATCATTCATCTTAAAAGGCAAGAATAAAAGATTAAAATATGGTTTGAAACAGATAGGTTCTACAATAAGGTTAATGAAATAATAATAAAACTTACAATAACAGCATTTCGAGCATGATACCCTTTTCTACAATAATATCTTTCTTCATGTTCTTTGGGCCGAACCATTGATACTAAGGTACCATCAACACAACCAATGGTTCCAGGCATTTTGAAGTTTTCATAAAATCTAAATAAAAGATAGACAATTTAAAAATATTATTTAAGTATGTAACATAAAAATAAATAGCTAGGATATGGTTTGATTCATGAAAGTATCTACTTAGTAAAAATAAAACATAAGTGTGAAACTTAAGAAATACTTACTTTTCTTTGAGAATTTGCCTTTCGTTTGTATTTTGAGGAAATCGTATGTACTTATTAATAATAACTGGGTGGTTGATGGCATCTACTACGGTTCTTATAGCCATCGAGGCAGATGCTTGCGAGATAAAGGTTCTTGCATTCTCACATAATATTTATTGGTAACTCCCACTAGCTAAAAATGCGAGAGTGCATAAAACCTGGAATGAGAGTAAGTTTTAGACATTTTTGCACATAAGTTGATTTATATTAGGTATATTGATTTAATAGTAATACCTTGGTTCGGTTGCTAATTCCTCCTCGACGTTTCGCCTTTGCTAAGAATGGGGAAATATCTTCTTCCAATTGTTTAATTAGCTCTTCAGTCAACCTGAATACCTTAATATACGAGTAGTTTATATCAGTAGTAAGAAGATCCATATTACGTATCACATGTGCCTGACGTCTTTTTTCTAAATTATCTTGACGCTTAGCTTCTTCCAACAAAAAAATCATACAGGAAACACGAACTGCCATCTAAAACATTAAAAATACGCACACAGGTTTCAGGAATTAAAGTACGATAAACAAAACAATACTAAGCATTTAAATTTTAATAAAAAAATTTTTACTTACATTTTAATGGTCTACAACCAAGGAAACATCTACAATTTACAAGCTTTACGGTTTGACAGTTAAAATCGAAGGCGTAGGCGCCGTTGTCGTCGAAGGCGAGGATGTTTTGTGTCTCTGAATACCGTTTTTCATACATTAAGAACCATATTTTAGTTCTATGTCGCGCCATCGACATCGTTGAGGCGCTACGATCGCGCAGTTTTAACTAAAGAATACCGAAATGTTTTCATCAGATGTTACAACGATGATTTCTTGGTTGTAAAGATGTTTTGCCTTAGAGAATCGCACTCCAGCACACATAGAGCCATATGTTAGGTTTTTGTAATGGTGTCCACTTATTGTTGCAGGATTCGGATGTGTAGATACATTTTTGATAATGTAATGTTGGTTATTGCACCGATTTCGCATGGAATTTGATGATTTCTCATGTTACGTGTCGGTTTGTTCAGTGAACATACATATGTACTTGGTTCAATTTTAATACAATGTTCCAGATCACTGACTGTGAGCTGCATGTATATCTCTTTTCTTATATTGACTGCAACATATTCCGAGTTTCTTTTCATTGTAAGTGAAAGTTTGTTATCCTTTATCATCGGAATAGGTACTGTTTTATATACAAGGTGACATTTGAATCACAGTTTTGTTAGAACAAACGTTGTTCAGACCATGGTCTACTACCATTCCATAGCATCCAATAAAAACGTCATTGGTTTTTGAAAAAACACAAAAAAGACAAAGTTAGAAATGTCGGGATTATCGTTACTACCTACAATATAGACACTGCGGCGCGGGCGGCGCGGCGCTCGCGTCTCAAAGTAGATGCGTGTGATGTTTGTGTACAGAGAGGTGAACACTTCGAGCAAAAGTAAAAGTACACGTAGGTAAGTAGGTACCAACAAGTTTATTTTAAACGTTGCTCTAAGCTAGGTTTTAAACTCAAATCACACACACAAAAACAGCAGACCCGCAAAACTTATTTAACCGAATGTTATTAAACAACATTTAATAAGTAGGTACGATAAAAGAGTTAAACTAACTACTTGATATTACTATTTATTCAATAAAATATTTTATTGTGCCAGTTACGATTTAAAATGAATGTTAATAAAATTTAAAACTAGCAAGTAATTTATTTTAACATGAAACTGCTGTTTGAATTCAATTCAGTACTCCCAATCAGCTGTTTCGCCAAAGTTCACGCGCGGCCATCGCAGTTTAGGTACTTTACTAAACATCTGAGCGCACGTGCCGGCCGCGGCGGCGAACTCAAAGGAACCGAATAACCGATGAACCGGTGTCATATTATGTCGCCCCGTGCTCCGCCATCGTGCTGTTACTACGACAGAAAGCGTATCAGCAGTCAGCCAGCAGGGCATGATACAAGGATACAGCAGACGCGTCATTCATTAGGCATTTTAAAAGTCAGTTTTGCTAGAAAATGCAATTGAGATTATTAATAGAGTCTGGCTAACGAAAGTTGGCCCCAGAATATTGGCGGCAAATTTAAAAAATACATGTATGACAACACTAAAATTATACTATGAAAATTGGAATAACCTACTTTGATACTTGGTAATTCATTATTAAAAATATCATATATATAGTTTTTCAATAAGGACGCTCGAACTTTAGCAGCGCATAGCGGCCATTTCGGTAATGCGATTGCTACCAAATTTGGCATGAATATATATTTTGTCGTGACATTTCACCATGGAACGCTACACGCTTCAACAACGCGTAGAAATTGTGTAAAATTTATTATCAAAACCAGTTGTCTATTCGCCTACGTTCTGTGCGTTGTGTTCAATTTATGGCGTTCATCGTGTGAGTTAACACCGCTCGATTACTTTCTGTGGGGTTACATGAAATCTTTAGTGTACGCAGATAAACCACAGGCAATTGTTGCCCTAAAAGCCAACATAACTCACGTTCTTCGTGAAATTGACCATTTATGCGAAGACGTCCTCCAAGATTAGTCCACCAGAATACGCCATCTACAGCGGAGTCGCAGTGGCCATTTGGCTGATATTATTCTCCACACATAATGTCATTGAATATTCTTTAAAATGTTATAAAAATTGTAGTAATATCACTTAAACAGGTTGTTTTATTTCATTTCAAAGTTCGAGCGCTCTTAATGAAAAACCCTATATATAGACAGTATAAGAACATTATGTTAGGGAAATAAAGAAACAGAATTTATTTACACATGTATTAATTTTTGATATGTATCAGGTTTGTAACGGGATTTTAAGGATTTATTGATCTGGTATAGGTGTTAGTATATGAGGTAAATATGAGCGGAATCCGAAAATAAATAGACAAATAAAATACGATAATATTCCATACATAATAACTTAGTTTTATTCATCGTAATCAAAATCAGATTCTAACACTTCAATGCCAAAAGATTCATCACTGTCACTAGTATCGCTGTCTCCAACATTTATAATAAAACTTTCTAAATTTTCTTATGTTATTTTATCACGTTCTTTATATTTATTTTCAACATGTATTACATGATCAGTAATTTTCTTCCAATCCTGTGAACTTACGTTTTCAAATGAATCTTTAATTATTTCTTCTAATGCAGCTGTAGTAACTGCAATATTTTTGCTAGCCACTTTACGTTTTGCCAAACTCCACACAAGCTCGATCGCATTTAAATCACTATGGTAGGGTGGAAGTCTCAACACCTCATGACCACATTGATTTAAAATTTCATCAGCTTCATATATTGGATTAGGCGTATTTCGTTTTACAATACACAACAGCTCTGCTTTCATGTGGTAGTCCTCATATTGAATTCCATTATCACGAAGCCACTCTCTTATATTACTTTTACGTGTTTGTGTGTTCGGAACCTTATTTATAATTACCGAATGGTAACTAGCATTATCCATTATGCATACACTTGGTTCTTCCAAATTTGGTATAAGTTTTTCTTTAAGCCATTTATTAAAATTTTCAGCATTCATGTCATGGTGATAATCAGCATTTTTTGATTTAGTACTAAACACTAACAAAGAGTTTGGTACGGGGCCTTTCTCTGATCCAGCATGAACTATAATGTACCTTGTCCCGGTCGAAACATTTTCAATTGCACCACTAGTTGAAGGACCTTGCCATGACTTCTTAGGCTTGTAGTTTCTATGGACATAAGTCTCATCTAAATAAATGATTGGCTTGCCTTCTGCACGTTTTCCTGCTATAGTTCTTAAAAATCTATGTCTCCAAGCAGATATGTCATAGCGTTCTATTAATACAGAACGCTCATTTTTATTATTTTTAAATTCATAGCCATTGGCTAATAACAAGCGGCGCAGAGTTTCTCTGCATCCGTTAAAATCAATACTTTCTTTTAACTCCACCAACAGTGTCCTCAGTGTAGGAACTTGTTTTTTAACAATATAAAATTCGTTTATCTTGTTACGCATAGCATCTATGTCAAAGTTATCTAGGTTAGACACAGTAGGTTTCCGTGGGCGTTTCTTCCCCGGGGTACTCCAGACACCTTCATTTACTGCACCTTCCCTTTTTACTCTCTTTAGTGTTCTGACACTCACTTCTGCAAAGAAGATATACAAAATATGTAATTAATTCTTGGTTTACGTAAATGCAAAGGTTTTTTTCGGCATAATTTCAAAACACCAGTGTATAGTAAAAACTTACCAGTCATTGAAGTTATTTCTTCTAAGTACTGATTCTGGGTTATTATCCTATCTTTCTGCTCTAATTCAGTGAGATTTTCAATAGTTCTTACTATTTCATCAACTCCTTCGACATCTTGCAGATTCTCTGTTAAAGAAAGTTAATCGTTTTAAAATTACCATTGTATGTATTTTAATTTTTTCCTCTGTTATATATCGTTTTGTATGTACAATAAAGCATATAATAAATAATAAATTACCAACAAAAATATAGCAAAAATTCATTATGAGTATATACGTAAAACATAGGTGATGTTATTAAAATGAATACGTTGACTGATGCGATGTAAGAATGAATATAATTAGTTTTATTCAATACGAAAAAGCGAAAGTAACTTATTTGTAAGGATACGTAAATTATAAATCAAAATTTTATTAAGACGACTGGATAGGTAGGTGTTCAAAGTATCAAAATAATATTGTTTACTAACCTATGAAATTCAACACCACACGTAGACAATCTTGTTTTTGTTTAAACGCGGCATCACGCTGTTGTTGTTTTTCGTTGAACTTGCCAATCATGCAAAACAACATCTTTCGTACACCACTTTTGATAGATTTGTTCATTTTAAACCGTAATTAGAATCACAATTTACACAAACGCATACAATTTGACACCAGAGATACCGAACGACAACCTTGTCAAATTGACGTTGACGTTCATACAGAGTTGCTATATAAAAAGTTCGCAAATAATTCCAAGGCCTACTTTCGTTAGCCAGACTCTAGCGGTATTTTTTCCACACTTTAACCGACTTTAGTGCACATAACTGACAAAATAAAATGTGTCTACTGAAAAAATAAGTAATTTTTAATGATATTACAATCATCACATGTACCTAATATGTACAATGTACAATATGTACATGTAGATTATCCACTTTCTTCGTCATTTTTAAAACGTTCCCCACACTAGTACTTAATTACTTTTGTAGCTAATGTGGATGCGTATACAAATTCAAATCTCACCTGCATTTTTCTGTGGGGGAATCGAATTCACGACACGTAACGCAGCAGCCTATCGCTCAGAAACTGCGCCATCGGCATCGGTACGGACAATAATTATTAGTAAGTACAGCACAACTTATTATTGCGTGAGTTTAGCTTTCTCCTATTTCATTAATTTATGCGCCGAAGAGTTTTTAACTTACTTTCTTATGGGTGCTAGTTTGCTTCGTGATTTTCTGTCATTATTTTAGTTATTTTCGGAACTTCTTAGTGTGTGTGTGAGTATGTGTGTCGTCATCGAGTGCTGCGTAATAATGCATCGCGATCACAGAACATTATTAACCGCGTGCGGCTCGCTCCCGCACGGGACAGCATTGTCTACATGGAAATGGTACCTTCATAAACGAAATTTAGTTAGCACTTATTTTTGTACGTCATAATAGAAAATACCAAAGTTAAAAATTAACTTCGGTAGGTATTTTATCACTGATCATTGGCTACTTTAAAACAGATTTTTATGGCTTGCTAATCTTGCTATCTATGGCTTTGGCTATGGGTATTTTCTGGCTATGCACGGCGTGGCGAGGTGGTTGACCTCTAATAATGTTATCATTTCGTTCTAGGTGCGAACTTACTGTAGGTACTATCAGACATGGCTTTCATTCTTTCCTGTATGTACTAGGTACGGGTACCTATTGTATCTAACGTGAGATTATTAGGTATTATTTATTAATTGGGATATTACAGGAACAAGACAAAAACAAAACTTATACCACAAATCCGAGTCAGCTCCGTGTGCACCAAGACAACATTTATTTCAATTTTCCACTTTCCAATAGTTAGAACACATTTTCACAAAAAATCGCGCGATTTATGCCTGTGACGTAAGTACATCGGATGCGCATGCAACGCCCGCTCGAGAGATTTCGGTAGACTGGACTAGCCGCCCGGGTGGCGCGGGCGTCCCGCGGCACTGGCAGTCAACAAAAGAAATGGGCGGAACGATACTTCGCGCGTTTGCGTGTCATTGGCTAATGATTTATTTGTATTTCGGCCCGCATTGGCCGGACATCCTTGTAGTCCACGTGGACTCCTCATAACTCTTTTGAAGGCCATATTGCTACCGCGATGAGTACTTAGATGTTACGGTTAATGTTTGAACACGTTTGAGCAACATAAGACTTTTTTGAGAACGCCTAGTTTAGTTGGTTTTAATTACATATTTGATGCAATAGAATGGTAGTAGACCATGGACTGAACAACATTTGTTCTAGCAAAACTGTGATTCAAATGTCACCGTGTATAGTGAATGGGGTGTCACCTGTTAATGGTAATGTAATTTCGATGATAAAGTATTTATCATATAATCTGGATTTTACCTCTAGTAGTTTGTATATGTCAGCTAATTGGTTTTGCATATTATCTACTGGTATTGATAATTGTTGTGTCAACTGTCCAGAGATAATGTTGAGCTCCTGAAAGAGCTGGTTCTGCGGTAAAAGTCTGGTGTCTACATGACCATGGTGAATGTTGATAGCTGTGTCTAAAAGCATGTGTTGGATGTGTCGTAGTTTAGACAGAATTATTGAACTAGTTAGAGCCATGATGTTAAAGTAGTTCAACGCTTCCTCTTGCTCGACAGCATTACCCAATTTCTGTAAATAGTTCTCGGTAGCGTTAAGATGTAGGTTTAAGAGATTGAACTGAGTGTTCATCGCCTCTTCATTTCTCTTTAAAATGTTATTTTGGGCCTCAATGATTGATGTTTGACCCTTGATTAGGCTCAATAAATGGTCCCTGTTATTTTACAATGTTTCTATGTCCTTTTTATATTGTATTGCGAACCTTTCATCTAGCACTCCGAATAAGCTGTTTGCAAGGTAGCCTATTCCATTGACAAGACCTCGGGTAACGCGCCCCTTTGTCTGCCCATGATGTGTTTCCAACATGTAATTGTTATGGTCAAGTTCGTTGAGTTCTTGCTCGAATTCAGTCATAATGGTTTTGCACATTGTTTGGTATGCAAATTTTTCACACCTTTCTTTCAAATGTTTTACTACTCTATGTATGTTTTCCATGCCTTGCCAGCAACATGTCATATTATAGTAGGTA
The DNA here is from genome assembly GCA_963853775.1 of Xanthia togata. Lineage (NCBI taxonomy): Eukaryota > Metazoa > Arthropoda > Insecta > Lepidoptera > Noctuidae > Xanthia > Xanthia togata. Next base: position 8,304,359 of record OY970788.1, on the reverse strand, counting down.
ACAATCTTCCAGTCATCATGTACGCTTTGCAAACTGCCGATTTTGTCAAAGTACACTGCTCTATTTGGTTCAAACGGTGTGATATTTATGGCGTTGTTGCTTTGCTTTGTGGGCTCAAATAATGTTAGTAATGTTATGAGTATACATAGAAGACTGGAACTAATATTCCTTGATTTAAATCGTTGTTTCCTGTTAGTATTATTTGTTGGAGATTTATGTTTTTCAGTGCAGATTTTGTCATTGGAGGTGGTGCTTTCAGGTATTCCTATATGAGATTCTGGAATTGGGAGTTTAACTAATTTTGTTATTGGTCTTGTTAGTGATCCTGTTTTTGTTTTCATCGTCACAACTCTGACTAGATTGTCCCTCCCCGGGTGAACTTTCTGTATTCTGCCAAGTGCCCAGTTTGCAGGAGGAAGGTTGTCTTCTTTGATTAAGACAATATCCCCTATTGATAAATTGTTTGTTTTGTTCAGCCATTTACTACGAACTTGAAGTTGTTGCAGGTATTCTGACGACCATCTGGTCCAAAACCCTTGTTTCATTTTGTTTAATAACTGCCACCTATGTCGAATGTTGATGTTTTGATCTTTGATATTTTCCGTTTGTATGAATGTTACGGGTCGCCCAATTAAAAAATGTGCAGGAGTAAGATAGTCTATATCGTCCACGTCCTCCGTTAAAGGGCAAAGGGGTCTAGAGTTCATACATGCTTCGATTTGAGTGAGCAGTGTTAAAAAATCTTCGTATGTTAACTTTTGATCTCCTAGGACACGCTTAAGGTGATACTTCATTGCCTTAACTGCTGCCTCCCAAAGTCCTCCCGCAGACGGCCAGCTTGGGGCGTTAAAATGCCACTCTATCCCCATTTCGGTGTTCCTTCTCGATAAACTGTCGTTGTTGAATGTTTGTGAAGTATGCAGTTGTTTGGCTAACTCCCTTTTGGCTCCGACAAAGTTTGTTCCGTTGTCGGAGTAAATATGTTTCGGACAGCCTCGTCGCCCAATCATGCGCTCGAGAGCTAGTATGAATGTTTGTGAGGATAAATCTGATGCCAGTTCTAAATGCACCGCCTTTGTTGCCATGCATACGAATACAACGATATAACCTTTACTCGTCCTGACGCCTCGACCCTTGTTTAGTTTAACACTAACAAACCCTGTGAAGTCCACCCCTGTGTGATAGAATGGTGGTGATTGCGTTATTCTCTCACTGGGTAGATCAGCCATTAATTGGTATTGTTTCGAAGGTTTGAAGCGACAACATTTTACACAGTCTTGCAAGTATTTTTTAACAGTGCTATTTCCTCCTGTTATCCAATATTTTTGTCTCAACGTAGCCATAGTTAGTCTCGCTCCACCGTGTAGTGTTGTAACATGCGTACAGGCAATGAGAAGATATGCCAGCTTGCTGTTTTTTGGTATGATAACTGGGTGTTTTGTATCTTCGGGTAAGTTTGAATTCTGTAATCTCCCTCCTACTCGTAATATGTTATGTTCATCTAGGTAAGGGTAAAGTTTCTGAAGTCCTTTATTGTTGCTGACCCTTCCTTTTATTTTTAAATCTTGGATTTCTTGTCCGTAATGTTCATTTTGTGTATGTTTTATAATTATGTTAGTAGCGCATCGAATTTCAGCGAGTGTTAAATTGCATTGTTTTGACGCGGGCGGTTCATTCATTTTCGTATGATTCATAGTTGCGGCTTCCCTTAGACGAATGTTTTGTGACGTTTTTGTGATGAAACGCGACACCCAAGCTACGATGCGTATTATAGTCATAATACAGCTGTTCTTGATGAGGAGTTCTGTTGAAATGTTTTTGTTTTCTGTAGTTCCTGACGTAATTGCATACACCTTTTTAACTTCTATTTCTGGTGTCTTGAACGTGTTATATGTTTCAGGGATGTCTCCACTTTTAAGCCATTTGGGTCCATTAAACCACTAAGGAAAATTGTGTAACTGAGAAGGTAGTAGTCCACGTGACGCGCAGTCGGCTGGGTTTTGCTCCGATCTTACGTGCTTCCAACTCTCGGCGGGCACTACTGATGTTATCTCCTGAACTCTGTGTCCGACATAGGCCTTCCATCGAGAGACATCGCCCTTTAGCCAGCCCAGTACGATCATTGAGTCCGTCCATGCTGTTACTTTAATGTTAGGTTTATCGAGGCAATGTTTTATTTTATTTACCAGTTGAGCTAACAGGTGAGCACCGCATAACTCAAGTCTGGGAAGTGTTTGTGGTTTTTGGATTGGAGCGACCTTTGTTTTTGCCGCAACCAATGCAATTTGTTGATGTTTTCCCTCTGTAACTTTACTGTACACTACGCACGAGAACGCTTTTTCCGATGCGTCACAGAATGCGTGTATTTCCCAATCCTTGTTTGTTTCTAACCCAAGCCATCGGTTAATTTTGAAAGGTTGCATATTTGTTAACTCAGTTTTTAGTGTTCGCCATTCCTTTATAATCCCATCTGGAACAGTATCATCCCATTCAATTTTATACTTCCAGATTTGTTGGAACAAAATTTTTGCCTTTATTGTTATTGGGGATAGCAATCCCAAAGGATCAAAAATTGTTGAAATGTCGCTTAAGATTTGCCGTTTTGATGAATTTTTGCTCATACCAATGTTGTTTTTATTTTTAAATGTGGGTGAAAATATGAATTCATCTTGTTTCGGATCCCAGGCCAAACCTAATGCATTGGAAGCTGAAGCCTCTGTAAAGCTTAAACTGACTGGGCTAACCATGTGTTCTGGCAGATCTTCTAACAGTTGATGTTCGTTACTCGACCACTTTCTGAGGTTAAACCCTCCCTCTTTCAACGGCTGTATAAGTTGGTCTCTTGTATCTCGGGCTTCGTCTATGGTATCCTTTCCAAATAACGCATCATCTACAAAAAATTGGTTGATTAAGATGTTTTTAGCTTCCGGGTACTGGTCTCCTACGTCCATCGCTAGCTGTTGAAGTGTTCGGAGTGCTAAGAATGGAGCGGCCTTAGTACCGTAGGTGACAGTACATAGTTGGTATTCTCTTAGCTGTTGCTGTGGACAATTCCTCCACACTATTTTTTGTAAATGTTGATGTTCTGGATGTACCATTATAAATCGGTACATTTTCACAATGTCTGATGTTAAGACGTATTTGTACTGTCTCCATTTCAGCAAGACTTAGTGTTTTGAACTGGTTTTTGCCGACGCGTTGAATACAACTCTAAGTTTCGTTGTGATAGCACCTGGCCGCACTACTTCGTGGTGCGGGAGAAAATATTCAATGTCTTTCTTCCTAATGTTGCCTTTGACTTGCTCCATGTGACCCATTTCTTCGTATTCTTCCATAAAAGCTTTATAATCTTGTGCAAACGCGTGATTTTTGGCCATTTTTCGCTCTAGTTGTTGAAATTGAGCGATGGCCTGTGGTTTCGATGTTCCTAAGTGTTCATTAAAATTGTCCTTGAGGGAGAGTCGAACTTGATATCGCCCATCAGGAAGTCGTGTTGTTGTCTCTTTGTACAACTCTTTACACTTGTTGTCAGGGTCTAAATCTTCTTTGTTTTCTTGCAAAGACTCCTGTTCCCAGAATTGTGTAAGATCCTGAATATTGTTGACAATTACATGGCAATTCAATGTTTTGTAATTACCACATACTACCCAGCCTAAATGTGTTTGTTGCGCTATTATGGATGATGTATTTGTTTTTATTAACCCCTCTAACAATATTTCGGAATATACATCGGCTCCCAATAGTAAATCTATATCCTGTGATATGTTAAAATCAGGATCAGCGAGTTGTAAATGCTGAATATGTTTAAAACTACTTTTGTTTACTGTTTTGCTTGGCAGTTTGTTTGTTATTGCGTTCATAATGAGTGCATTAATGTTAATGTTGAAGTCAGTGTATATCGCTTGACACTTAAGATGAAGCACTCCTTTACACTTGGTGGTGGCTGAAGCTCCAACACCTGACACCATCGCGGTCATCTTGGTTCGTTTTAACTGCAATCTTTTTGCAGCATTTTCTGTAATTAGGCTGACCTGAGAGCGCGTAAAATGATCGTAGTTCCATCATGGGCTATTGTTTTGACCTGAGCCGTGGCCAGCAGTACCTCATTTGAGTTGTCATGCGCTAAGTGCGTGTTAAATTATTGACCTACATTAGCCCTGTCGGTTCTTGATTTTGCAACTCCAATCGCTTCGTGCAAAATGCTGCTATGCGGCTCATCGCAGTGCTTGCACTTTTTTTCCGACGAACATTTTTCTCCGTTATGACTAAATAGGCAATTTAGACATACATGTAGGTTGCTAGCGGTCTTTAACCTTTCTTCTGGTGGCATACTTAAAAATTCTCTGCAATTATAGAGCCCGTGATGCTTATTACATTTCGGACAAGTTACAATAAAATTATGAGATGTTTGCTTGATATATGTTCTCGGCATGTTCTTATTTCCACCTTGAATGTTCTGTAGGGGATCCCTTCTTTTCGCATAATGTTCTTTGTCCTAATATACTTCGGCATAACGATTTTGGCACAATTTGTTTTGGCATAATAATACTTCGGCATAATTTTTTTAGGCATACATTTCATGTTGGCATAATCATCTTAAAGACTAATTTGTTTTGGCATAAATTTGATTCGCATAACGTTAGTAGGCCTAATGACTATTAGCATAACGTTAGTAGGCATAATAATAATATATAATATATTTTCCTTTTCTAGTAGATACGTACTCCAGACTTTGGGTGGAAATGGTGGTGGTGAACTTGTAGTGCCCAATACATAATTCTGATAAAACCAATTTGCTATAGTTGCTGTAACAATTAAATAATATTGTTGGTTATTTAATATGCTGTGCAACAAAAGTTAGTGACGGAACCGAATTGCTGCAAAACCGACTCCACGTAGTCTTGTTTGTCCTACCCCTAGAGTGTAATTTAAAATCGCGTAGGCGCGTAGGGGCGAGGCGGCCCGCGGGCTGAGGAGCAGGCGGCTGCGAGCGAGCCGCCGCGGCTGAGGCTGGCCGGCGAAGCCGGCCAACAAGCCGAAGCTCCGGTGGTGAGCGAAAGCCGTCTGCGACGATTAGCACGCGTGGGGCCGCTGGAGGCCCGCAGCGCCGGAGCCGTGACAGAAACCCTGCCTGCTGCATGTTGCATGCTCGCTTGAATGCAGCATGCTGCATGCTTGCTTGCATGCTGCATGCTGCATGCTTGCTTGTTTGCTGCATGCTTGCTTGCATGCTGTATGCTTGCTTGCATGCTGTATGCTTGCTTGCATGCTGTATGCTTGCTTGCATGCTGTGTGCTTGCTTGCATGCTGTATGCTTGCTTGCATGCTGTATGCTTGCTTGCATGCTGTATGCTTGCTTGCATGCTGTATGCTTGCTTGCTTCATGCTTCCTACAGCGAAAAAAAAACCCACAAAATTGTTCAATAAAAATATGTTTTAATATCATTATGCGTAAATAAATTTATGCTTTAGGATATTATGCTTAAAAAAGTTATGCTTTAGAACTTTATGGTTAGAGAAATTATGCTTAAAAAAATTATGCGTAAGCTGTTATGCGTAATTATATTATGCGAAAATATAATTATGCCAAACAAAATTATGCTAAGTTATATTAGGTCTTAAAATTTTATGCAAATGGATAGGGAACCGTTCTGTAGCTGCACTTTAGGCTTGCTGTATGTTGCATTATTAACTGTTTTCGGCTGAATGTTTTGCTGTTGACTATTAAAGTTTCGTGGGCGGTTCGGGTTTGTGCCCGACTCCATTGACATGAACTTGGTTTTGATAAATTTCAGAAACTCGTTTAAAGGTGGCATTTCCCTTGGATTTTCCATGGATTCTTTGAAGGGCTGGCGTGTTTCTGCGTCCAGTTTTTGCATTAAAATGTGAACCACTAAGGGGTCCCAACTACAAGTATCGTATTGCAAATTCTTAATCGCCTGTTGTTGGGGTTGTAAAGCCCAACAGTGAAAATGTTATGTTAATGTTGTGTATTGGGATGTTATGTTGAACGAGTAAACAACCGATTGGTATAAAGGTTTTATTGCTACTAAAAATAACTTGTTGTAAAGTATGTACAATTAATGTTGGATTTAAACAAACTGCAACGTTTCACTGTAGGTAAGTAGGACAAGTTAGTTGCATGTACAGCGTAGCTCGTACACCTGTAGACACTCAATGGTTGTATCATGCATTCTCTTCAGTAGAGATGTCGTTGGGGTCTGTATGTTGGGTAAACCCAGTAAAATGTTTGCTTGGTAGGTAAATAATAGTCTCTTATTATCGTACCTCTGTTGAAGGATCTGCCAACTGGCTTCGTAGTTATCAGCACTAATGTTCATGTGCTGTATTAATCGCTCGGGCTCTCCTTTCAATTTCGCTTTCAAATGTTGCATTTGAGATAAAAGTATTGCGATGCACGATTTCCACGAACAAGTCCTTGAACGTTGTCCACTGGGCATAGCTACCACTAAAAATCGGAAGTTCAATTTTGGGCGTCGATTTTTCCTGGTGTTTACTATCCCAAATCCTCTTATTAATTTGTTCCTTGCTGAATTCATACAGCCTTTCTAATCTGTTATAATCACTCTCAAATGTTTGCGTGTTGACCAACATGTTGTATAGCTTCCAATAAGTGCTATCGACTTTTTCCCAACGTTGCGTAATTGTCCTCAATTTATCTTCAAGTTGCCACTTTTCTTTTATTTGTTCAATATCAATGTTTCGTACTGCTCTCTCAAAAGCCTTGACATTTGACCGCTGCTCATTCATCATATCTTTAGTCCGTTGATCCACGACTAACTCTTTATTTGACGTGTTCTTCACATCATCCGCAATCTCATCGCTCTCCTGTTGTTCTGAAACATTTTCTTGATCACACGACCTATCTTCTTGTTTTTGCAACTGACTAAACGAAGTAAATTGTTTGTCTTCGATTTTCGCCAATAACCTTTGTTTCGACTTATTTATCATGCTTTTCGTTTCTTTATATTTTTGTTCCAAACGCTCATAAATGCGATTCACACAAGGCTAATTGGATGACATTATTTTTAAACTCAGTCCAATACTCCTCCAGCTTTTTAAGCCTCTCATCATGATACTCAAGAGTGGTTTTACGGGTAGAACTATCTTTCTTAAAGTTTTCATTTACTCGGTTGATAGCGTCAAGATTGGTAGATTGAGAGTTAAGTAAAGCATTGTAAATAGTTATTTGTTATACAAGAGTGCAAAGTTGCTTTTTAACCGCGTGTTCAATTTTGATGACCGAGCAAGCGAAGGATTCTAAAATTGAATCACGAGCGCAGCGAGTGATTCAAAATTAGAATCCTGAGCGTTAGCGAGGGAATCAAAAGAGCACGAGGTGAAAAATCTTTGCACTCGAGTGCAACACGTAACTTTTCATTCCACCTCAGCGAGGAAATGACTAAATGCAAAAAAAAAAACGTTTACAATCACAAGATAGGTACACTTTTATTTCAGTTTAGGTATTAATTACTACATTATGACAGGTAAGTATTACAGAATAATCTTTAAATTATAACAAAATAATACTAAGGTATAATTAAGAAAATTTTAAAGTAACGTTGCTACAGTTATTTAAATTGAGTGTAATATTTTTGTTTGGTACTGTAATATTGGTGTTAGTCACTTGTGTACTGTTTTTCGGTAAACTATCTGTCATACTTAATAGTTGTACCGATTCATCGGATTCCCTTGGCGTGAATGTTGGAGAGAGAGGGAGATGGTTAGGTGTTTCATAACGGCTTATTTTTGATGTAGAAGGGCCAGTACAAGGATCCGATTGAGGCTCTTTCAGTGTAATGGCTCCTACGATGCCTTCACATATTTTAGACTTATTTTGGATGGAATCCTCTATGTATCCCTCTACAACTGCATTGGACTTCCAGCCTCCGTGGCGCTTAAGGGACAGCAGATCAGCTCCGGAATCAGCCAAAAGTGTGGCTGAAGTTCGTCGGAAACAATGACCCGTGTACAACAGGGGTTCTGGAAGTTCAAGAAATGTTGCTATTTCTCGTGGGATACTGCCAATTTTATTAGTACCCATAGGCTGTCTAACACACTTTCCATTGCGATACTGTAGAAAAAATCGATTGATTGGAGTGTTAGGCGGGCGTAAGGCCTTGATATTTCTCAACAATCGTTACGTATTCCTTGCGAATGACGAAGTTGCGGTCTCTTTTTGTCTTTGTATTAGGTAAATTAATTAATAGTAAGTCATCTGAATGTTTCTCAATGTTTTTGACATTAAGTTGTGTTAGTTCATTAGTTCGACATGCTCCGTTTATTCCAATAATAAGAACAACCTGTAACGTAAAGAGTATTGTAGTAGATAAATGAATAAAATTGATATGAACGCATAATTATGCCTATCAACATCTACTAAGTATACTATTTAATTGAGATTAATATACTTAAGTAGATACTGAATGTGCAACTGACTTACTTTTGCCGCCAAATATACGGAATCGGGTGCTTCGTTAAGAAACTTTTCAATATCAGATACTGTGAAAACCTTCGATTTTTTTGGTTGATGACCAGATGAGGCTCTTTTTAAAAATGCCACTAATTTAGGATAGGTATCGATATGTTTGTCTTTTTTCATCTTTATTGTTGCTTTTAGCATCGAATACGTACTCCATAGAGTGCTTGCTTTCTTGTTCTCGGATAATTCTATAAAATATGCCAGCAAAACGTTTTCTGAGAAAGTTTTGGCTCCTTTTGCTAGTCGCCACGTGTTGAACATATCGTACTGTTTTAAATACTTCTCGCGTGATTGTTGAGGGAGAAAGCTCATTTGCGCATTATTAACAGTTTCAGTCAATTCTGTTGGCGTCAAGCAAACTTCCTCGTCGCTAGAATCACTCATTTTAGTTTTTTCACTTGTTTTCAAGTTTCTTGTTTTTAATATACCTAAGGTTTAACAATGACGTGAAAAAATGCCGCGTAAAGAACCGCGTACAAAGCAAATTGAAAAAAGAACACCAAGAAGGTTCCGAGTCTGAGTTTTTAACAAATTAAAAAAAAGTTGTATGATACACACATCAACACGGTCTAGGGATATTTCATACTCAATTAAATAACTCGAAAAGTACTGGCCGCATTGGAATCTTTTATACACCGATTTGTTTGTAATTTATCTCAGACTAATTCCAAATTAAAATTTTTGAAAATTCTTTTGTTTCGGTGGCATAAAAATGTCTTGATGTATAGGAGAGGGAATTTTCATTTGTGCGAAATTTAGAAAACAATACGAATTACGTTTAGTTACAGTTTTTTTTCATTTTTAAACGAAAGATAAAGTTAAAATTGAGGTATTGTAGCCATGCAACGCCGACATTTGACGAGGGCGGAGATGTTACGAGCTGTGGGAATGCTGGAAGCTGGATCTGTTCAGCGTAAAGTTGCTGAGGCCATAGGGACCCATCAAAATGTAATTTCAAGATTGTGGACACGCTATCGTGCCACAGGTGAAGTAGCGGAGAGGCACCGGGGGCCAAGTCGCATCACTACCCCCAGACAAGACCGATTTTTGCAAATTACTGCGCGAGCTCAACCAAATGCAACGGCGACTCAATTGGTCCAAAGGCTGCGAGTGGAACACCAAGTGCTTGTGAGTGACCAAACTGTAAGAAGGCGACTGCATGAAAGCAATCTACGCTCTCGTAGACCACTCCGGGTCCCACCTTTACGGAGAGGCAATCGTGGACGACGATTAGAATGGGTTCGGAACCACGTGGACTGGGGCCGTGAGCAATGGTCCAATGTGCTGTTCACGGATGAATCCAGGTTCGGCTTCCATCCAGATTCACGAAGGACGCGTGTTTGGCGAGTTCCTGGACGATGGAGGCGTCTCCAGAACCCTCAGGAAGTTCACCCATACCAAGGAGGAACAATTATGGTTTGGGCAGGAATTCGTCTTGGAGGACGGACGGATCTCGTTTGGGTGCGGGGCAATATGACGGCAGAACGATACGTCCAACAGGTGCTGGGGCCCGTAATCTTGCCCCACAGAACACAAATGGGGCAAGATTTCCTGCTCATGCACGACAATGCCCGGGCACACACGGCGAGAACGGTAGCAGCTTGGTTACATACACATAATGTTAGGGCCTTAGACTGGCCTGCTCAATCGCCAGATCTAAATCCCATTGAGCATGCGTGGGATATGCTGCAAAGAAGAGCTCTGAAGGAAGTTCCTGAAAATCTGGCTACAGAAGATCAACTTTTTGCGCACCTCAGAAGGACATGGGACAATATTCCGCAGCAAGACATTGACAACCTTGTTCTGAGCATGCCGAATCGTTGCCGATGTGTTATGAACATCATGGGCGCTTTCTCAGACTACTAAATTCAAGTTTATAAACACAAATTAAATGATTTTTCTATTTTTTTCAGTTTTTACTCACAAATTAAAAGTTAATTCATATACGGTTTCCGTCTATGCTTCATTTTTTTTCCATAAAATCCTGAAATTTTAATCTAAGTACCTTAACCATTATTAAAAAATGGTAGAATATTAAATAACGTATCTTTTAAATATATACATGTCACATAAATAATTAACACATTGATAGTAATTCGCTTTTTTAAAAATATCCCTAGACCGTGTTGATGTGTGTATATTCGGCACCATAGAGGTAGCAGTAAATAGGTTTAATGTTTTTTTTAATTCACAAACTTAGTGCACACGATGTTCTAAATTCAATTTACTTTATCCTCTAGAGAATAAAAACGGCTTTTCCACTCAGATACTGAAGATTAAAAATACTCTTTCCGAGATGGTGGGATGAAAAAGTCATTGTTGTTTGCCGGTGCTTTACACAATAAATCCAAAATGTTTAGCAAAGTAGGTAATATGGAACGTGCTCACCAGATTCGCTGCTTACGCCTGCTGCTTATACTTCTCCGCTCTGTGTAATTCTCACTCAATATCACTCAATTCACACTGTTTTTAATGTTTTGTTGAATGTTCTGTTTAATGTCCAAGTTTAATGTTCAAATGTTATTCATCATGCGAACTTATCTATACATCACTAAATTAGAGACCGACATGACCACCTATATACAGCAACTGCATGAATGTTTTTCATGACAATATCCTGAGATTTCCGTTTCAGAACAACGGATTTCAGACCAACGACGAACTATAATTAGGAATAAACTCTTGTCGCAAGTCGAATTAGATCAGTTAAAAGAAGAAGTACACACACAATTACGACAAGAAACAGAAAACTATGCAGAGTCTAACACTCTAACACAAAACACAAACGAAAATAGCCTACAAGATCAACTACAATCGCTCACTCAATTACAACCTAATTTTGAATCTCAACCATACAATCAATGACAAACATCACACTTATATACACAAACCGAATCTATAACCCTTTTTTTTTTTTTTTTTTTTGGGTGGGAAATCATCAAATGACTCCTCCCGCTCTGGGTGGAGCGGGAGGGCGTGTCAGACTCTTACTGACTAAAACCCACCCGTGTTCCTTCTCTTGCCTGTGCAATGCCAGGGGGCCACGGTATCCCTTTCGGACTTTCCCGCAACCCCGGCAGGCAATGGTCTCATAGGACCCCTTCACTCGCTGACACTCTTTGAGGCGCGCGTGGAACACAATGCGCCGTCGACCCGGGCTTGGTCCTTACCGGATGGCGAGCTACCCATTGCTCACCGTCCGCAAGCCCGCGCCTACGGTGGCCGGGAATCCGCGATCGATTCCCGACGCCCGGGGCGTCTCCTCCTGCGGCGGCTAGGGGCGTGAGGGCGTGAAATTTGCCTCTCCCTCACGCGCTCCGCCTCCTCCTTCGCGAGCATTACTGCTTCGCAGAAGGACGTGACGGCCTCCCATGCCCTCTCGCTCCGTACCATGGCCTGGACCAGGGCCGGACGCGAGAGATCCCCGCCACCGATCGCCTCCACGAGGACACGGCGGTGCTCTGCCCAAGCCGGGCATACCTCCACCGTATGCTCCACCGTGTCCTCCGGGCGATCCACGCAGTGATGACACCCGGGCGTTTCCTCCCGCGTTATCCGAAACAGGTACCTCCCGAAACAGCCGTGTCCGGTGAGGACCTGCGTCAGGCGGAAGGTGAGGACGCCGTGGCGCCTCTCCAGCCACTCCTCAAAGAGGGGACTTATCGCCGCAATAGTGGCGTGCCCAGCACTGGGTTGCGACAATCGCACTCTCCATGACGCCATGAGATCCCGTCGGAGCTCTGTCCGCTGTGCCGCGATTTCTCGCGGCATCGGAGTCAAGCCCCGGCGTTTCGCCTCCCCGCGCCACTCCCAAATATGCGCGAGGACTTTTGCCTCCAGATCCCATGGCGGCAATCCGGCAAGGAGGCTCGCCGCCTCACCGGAGACCGTGCGGTATCCCCGGACCAGCCGGGTGGCCATGACCCTCTGGGACGCGTTCAACCGGCGGGCAGGCCGCCGCCTCAACGAATGCGCCCACACCGGTGCCCCGTACAGGGCCATGGACCGCACGATCCCCGCGTATAGCCTCCGGCAGGAGGCGTTTGGGCCCCCTAGATTGGGCAGGAGCCGCTTCAAGGCAGCCCCGGCCCGGTCCAGTCTGGGAGCCAAACGTCGGAAATGCTCCACGAAGTTCCACCGACTGTCGAGGACGAGTCCCAGGTACTTCATCGTCGACTCGACGCCGATGTGAACCCCTCCTACCGTTATTTGGGAACCCGACGGTGGCGCGTTCCGAGGACCATGAAAACACATGGCCTCAGACTTGTGCAAGGCCACCTCGAGTCCCAACTGCCGGATTCTGGCCACGATTGTCGCAACCCCGTGTGTCGCTAGTTCGGCCGCCGCCTGGTGCGACCTCCCCTGCGCCAGGACCAACGTGTCGTCAGCGTAACAAACGACGCTGACGCCATTGGGGAGGTCGGCGCGCAGCACCCAGTCGTATCCGATGTCCCACAGATGCGGCCCCAGGACCGATCCCTGTGGGACACCGCACGACATCTCTCGCCGGTTCCACTCTCCCTGGTGACCGGGGTAGATGATGGCCCTGTCTGCCAGATAGGCCTCGACCACACGACAGAGGTAGGTCGGCATCCGGTGATACCGGAGCGCCTCCCCGATGCAACTCCAGGGCAGGGTATTGAAGGCGTTGGCGATGTCTAGAGACACCGCCAAGACGACCCCACCCCGAGCCACCGCATACCCCGTCGTGAGGGCTCGCACGCGCATGATGGCGTCCACCGGAATCTATAACCCTAACGTTAGAAAATGATATTGAGACAGTCGCACGTAGGGTCCTTTTTGGCAATCTACGTGGGCAAAAAGTTTTAATTTTAGTTGATGCGATCTATTTACAGTATTTTTTTCCAAACACCCAGATAGTCAGGCAACTCACAACACGCCGTGTTTTGACATTTCGCGCGCTACTGAACGAAAGAACAAACAAGTCGCGACATTTTTGCGCGCACACAGCGCTACGCTGCGTCGTCGGTCAGTCGGTCCACTTGTTTCGAGGCGACCAAACGGTTATTTCAAATGTCAAGTGATCATCTGGTGCCATGGAACAAACGCGTAAAGGTATGAGCATCAACAGTATTTAACTTTTAATTCGATTTTTGCATTTAAAGTTACATAAAGGAACCATAGAACCAACTAGTAATTTAGTAAAAAAAAAAGTTATTATTTCATGATTATTGGACCGCAACTATTTTTGTTGGTAGTTGTTGGTCTTGAAATTATTATGTATGTGTAGTGTAACTAAGTGACATTCTGGCAAATTACATTTTGGCTGCAGCAACTTACAGTAACTATTATTATGTGTCTTTTTAGAACTGTCGGAAGGAGTAAAGCGGAGTGAGCTGTTCGACATCTGGCGAAATGAACCTGTTTCTTCTTTAAAATTTGAAGCTGTATATTATTATTTGACGGATACAACAAATTTACAAGACTTCGACGATGCATTGAGGGACACATTCAAAAATAAAATTTTTAATTTTTGTGTGCAATTGCTCGTGAAATGGAAAAATTGTTATCGTAGCAAGAAAACATTTTTGCAACAAAACAAAGAATGGTTAGATGGTCGCCTGACTGTGGATGTAGATTGTGAAGTAGTACGAGATGTAGTTGGTGATAGTGAACACATGACTAGGAGGCGAGGACGCCCACGAAAATTGTCTGAAGAATGCAGTCGGTCATCGAAAAGGCGAAAGTTACAAAAGCTCGTTCGAGAGGCCTCTAGCCAGGAACTATCACTAGCTACTCAAATGAGTCTGAGAGCAGATGGCAAAAGGGATACTGCAAGAGTTTTCAGGCATATTTCAAGTCCGACAGCATCACCTCAAAGAGCTAATAAAGTAAAAAAAACGCCTTACTCCGTCAGAAAATTTACCAATCAAGATGACCAAAGAACGCGCTTTAGCCATGTACGTAGATAATAAGCTAACAAAAGATCAATACATAGATAAATCCAACAGACATCTAGAGAGTTTAAGGCCAACATATTTCCATCATATAATAGACTTTTGGAAGCGAAGAAAAAGACATACCCTGTCGATATAGAAATCACTGAAATATCTGGCACAGGTCACTGTCTGCCTTCGTGTTCCCAAATATAATCAGAGATTCGCCTTTGCACTACAAGAAGTGTTGAAAGCAAACATAGAAAAATATGACCCCAGTAACATCAACGTCATATTCAAGTGGGGCTGTGATGGTGCTTCGGGACAGAGTCGATATCATCAAGCTTTTGAAGACAACAGCAATGATGATGCGAGTTTGTTCTTAATAATGTTAGTACCTCTTCAAATCAAAGCTGGTAGAGACGTGGTTCTATGGCAAAATCCAGTACCCTCTTCGACAAAGTACTGTAGACCTATTAAAGTGATTTTTGATAAGGAGACTGCAGGCTTTGTTAAGCAGGAAGTTGACAATATCAAAGGACAGATCGAGAGGTTGGTACCGACAAAAATAGATATTGAAGGACAGCAGTATACTTTTTGTTGTGTGTGTACTCGCCATAATAGAGTAAGGTCATAGAGAATAACTCTATGACTCTCTTCTAGCCACGCCATGTTGTCTCTTCCCTTCCAACAATAAATGTTGTACCGAGCGCACGCCTTTTATTTAACAGTGGCGACGAGGATGGGATAAAAAATAAGATTACAGCGCAAAACCGAATAAAATGTCGGTGGGTCAGGTACGTGAGTTCAACGTTTCAACAGGAAACTGGTCCGCTTATGTTGAGCGACTAGAAATGTACTTTTTGGTTAACAACGTGAAGCCAGAGCTCAAACTGCCGACGCTAATCTCGATGATGGGTGAGGAGGCCTATGAGCTCCTATCTTCATTGGCGAGTCCACTTAAACCCGCTGAATTGACGCTTAATAGAGCAGTGGAGTTATTGGCTGCCCATCTGCAGCCAACACCATCAATATTAGCCGAGAGGTTTAGGTTCCGGCAGCGGCGACAGCAAACGGAAGAATCGGTTGCGGAATATGTCACACAACTTAAAAAGTTGTCGAAACACTGTAATTTTAAGACGACGTTAGATGAAAACTTACGTGACCAGTTGGTTTGTGGCTTAAAGAGCGATATAATC
The DNA here is from genome assembly GCA_963853775.1 of Xanthia togata. Lineage (NCBI taxonomy): Eukaryota > Metazoa > Arthropoda > Insecta > Lepidoptera > Noctuidae > Xanthia > Xanthia togata. The sequence goes on along the minus strand of OY970788.1, from coordinate 8,288,760 downwards.
CGGCAAAGGCTGTTCGCTGAAGAGGATCTCACATACAATCGAGCGGTCAGCTTAGCGCTGTCATTAGAGGCCGCGGAACGTGACGCCATTTCTGTGGAGCGTAGTACGGAAGCAACGGAAAACTTGAACAAATTTGAAGAGTGTCCGAAGTGTCGTGATAATCGACACAAAGCGAACGACTGCAAATATAAAAAGTTCGTATGCAGTGGGTGTCACGAAGTAGGCCACTTGCGAAGGATGTGCCCGGGGTACAATGAGACCAGACGGAGTAAGTCGGCGGGATCGGCCGATAGTCAACACAACAAAGCCAACCGTGGAGGGCGCGGAAGCAGCCGTGGTACGAGCGGACGCACAACGAGGAGGCGAGCAGGGCGCGGGCAGCGCAGCACCCGAGGTAGCCGGGAAGGTGCTACTTTGTATTCATTGGATGAAGAAGGCAACGGTTGCAAAGGAAACGTGGATGAGGAGGAAGAAGATGAGGAGCCCATGCACCAAATGTCATTGAGCAAATACAAACCGGTGTGTATAACTGTTCAGGTACAAAATAATTTACTAAATATGGAGATAGATACAGGGTCAGCCCTATCCTGTATCAGTAAAAGTGTATATAATGAATTGTTCAGCAACTTGCACTTGAATAAATGTAATTTGAACATAAAGTTCTATGATGGCTCAACTATTCAACCAATAGGTTTCATAGAAACATGTGTTAGCTATAATGGTGTAATTAAAACATTAGATCTGTATGTTTTGGACAAAGGCTCCTCAAACTTATTGGGACGGCAATGGTTAGCTGAGCTGAATATACCTATTAACATATCTAAATGCCATTTGCTAGTCGATCAGAAGATAGGTCATTGCACATTTAATAAGGAAAAAATAATCAATGAAATTATTTCCAGGCATGAATCCCTATTTGACGGCACATTGGGGAAATTTATGGGAGGTATGGCAGAGCTACATGTGCAGGACGGAGCGGTGCCCACATTTTGTCGCGCGCGGCCTCTGCCATATGCACTACGCGAGCGCGTTGATGCCGAGCTGGATGCCATGCTGAAAACTGGGGTCATTGAACCGGTGGACCATTCTGACTGGGCCACGCCACTAGTCGTGGTACGTAAAGCGGATGGTGGCATAAGAATATGTGCTGATTATAAGGTAACCCTGAACAAAGTTTTAGCAATTGACAGATTTCCGATTCCAAAAATGGAAGACTTATTTAGTAACCTTAGCGGGAATGTCTTTTTTACAAAATTAGATCTATCCCAAGCCTATAACCAGGTACTTTTAGCAGAACCGTCTAGAAATTATACAGTTATCAACACACACAGGGGACTATTTAAGTATAATCGTTTAGTTTATGGGTTATCCTCAAGCCCAGGTATATTTCAAAAATTAATGGTAAATATGTTCAAGGATAATCCAAATGTAATAGTTTTTTTTGATGATATTTTAATTAAGAATAAAGATTTGGCTAACCATTTAAAGTCAGTAAAGGAAGTGTTGCAAACTTTAGAAGCAAACGGCTTAAAAATAAAAAAAAGTAAATGTGAATTTTTCGCAGACGAAGTTAAATACTTAGGGTTTATTATTGATAAGGATGGGGTAAGGGTAGACCCCGACAAAGTTAAAGCTATTGCAACCATGCCTCATCCAAACAGTGTCACAGAATTAAAATCATTTCTAGGAATGGTAACTTTTTATGGGAAGTTCATAAAAAACTTGAGTATGCAGTTGTCGCCTCTGTACCAACTCTTAAAAAAGGGTAGGCATTGGAAATGGGGAACTGAACAAAATTCAGCATTTATTCAAATTAAAAATCATTTGTGCAGCACAAAAGCGCTAGTACATTTTGATATGGGTAAGGATTCGGTATTAACAGTAGACGCAAGCGCGCGTGGGATAGGCGCCGTGCTGGCACAGCGCGAACCAGGAGGTGAGGAGCGTGTCGTTGCGTATGCTTCGCGCTCACTCACGACTCATGAGCTACACTACAGTCAAATTCACAAGGAGGCCTTGGCAATTGTATTCGCTATTGAGAAATTCCATCAGTACCTTTACGGGAGGAAGTTCGTACTTCGGACTGATCACAAACCGCTTGTTAGTATTTTTGGGCCTAATGTAGGTATTCCTAGCGCGGCAGCAAGCCGATTACAACGCTGGGCAATAAAATTATCAGCTTATGATTTTTCAATAGAGTATGTCAAAACGGACAAAAACACTGCTGATTGTCTCTCACGTTTAATTGACTCACAAAAAAAGGAAACAGCAGCTGAAGAGGAGATCTTACCAGAGCAAACATATTTGCACTTTGCGACTGAAGCCCTATCGCTTGATTATAATGTACTTAAAAAAGAAACAAAACATGACCCACTTTTAGGCCGCGTTTTAAGCTATATAATGGATGGTTGGCCATCGGAGGTGGAAATAAAAGAACTGAAACCATATTTTAATAGAAAAAACGAATTATACAGCGAATTGGGTTGTGTTATGTGGGGTCATCGTGTAGTTATACCGTTGTCTTGTAGAACAAGAGTAATTTCAGAACTTCACGAGGTACACATGGGAATAGTAAAGACTAAGTCGCTAGCTCGTAGTTACGTGTGGTGGCCAGGAATTGACGAAGCCCTGGAGGCGGCATGTCGCTCGTGTGTAGTATGTGCGGCTGTAGCTGACGCACCGCCTGCACACGTGCCACGCTCATGGCCTTGGCCGTCACGTCCTTGGTCCAGGCTTCATTTGGATTTTTTAGGGCCTATAGGTGGTGTGACCTATTTAATTATTGTAGATTCTTGCTCAAAGTGGATAGAAGCAGTCCGAATGAATAGAACTACAGCACAAGCAGTTATCAATGTACTACGAAGTGTGTGGTCGCAATTTGGTCTGCCAAAACAAACTGTAAGTGACAACGGCCCACCTTTTTCGAGTATAGAATTTCAAAATTTTCTTAAACATAATGGCATAGAACATACATTTACAGCTCCTTATCACCCAGCTTCAAATGGAGCAGCGGAAAGCGCGGTAAAGATTTGTAAACGTACTATAAAGAAGGCATTTAAACAGAATCTTAATGTCGATATAGCTTTGACTAGGTTTCTTTTAGCCTACAGAAACACAGAACATGCTACCACCGGGGATAGTCCAGCGAGTATATTGCAGGGTCGTAGTCTTCGCATGAGATTGGATAACCTAAAACCAGAGCGAGAATCGCAGGTCGCTGCGCGCCAAGCTCGTAGTGAACGAGACGCGGGCGGGACACAGCGCGAAGTCGAGCTGGGTGCTCGTGTATGGTATCGTGAATATAGAGGTTCTGATAAATGGGTTCCTGGAACGATTCTCAAACGCTTAGGTAGTACAAATTACGCCATTAGATCTGACGTAGGGACGGAAATACACAGACATATCGATCAGCTGAGGCTAAGGGTGACGGACAATGTGGGTAAAGACATTCCCAGAAAAGAGACAGGACTAGATCAGGTTACTAAAAAGTTGGAAATCAATAGTCATTCACGTAAATCATTATCATTTCCCATGACTAGTGGCGAGGATCTAGATCAGAGTGCGGGCGGTTCGAGAGAAATGAGTCTAGGTGGAGTTTTGTCTCCAAAACCAGTAGTACCACCGGTCATGGTGGAACAGGAAGCCGCCGCCGAAGTAGCTTGTAGTTCGTCTAGAGAACCCAATGTGTCGACCAATAGGGAGGATGCTGTTAATGTTGTCACAAGAAGTAGCCGGTCAGTAAGAGTTCGTAAACCACCAGTACGATACGGGTGGCATGATGAAATAGATTAAAGATAATTAATAATATTAATTGTATGGTTTAGGATAAGACCAAACTAATAAGTTTATTACCACACTTGTTTAGTTTACTTGTAATTTAAGTGTACTAGCTTACTGATTGTGCTAATTTGTATTTTATGTTATTTAAGGTGTAAAGACTTTGATATTGTTTTTCTTTGACTTTATTAGTAATTAAGGGTGGAGGTGTTGTGTGTGTACTCGCCATAATAGAGTAAGGTCATAGAGAATAACTCTATGACTCTCTTCTAGCCACGCCATGTTGTCTCTTCCCTTCCAACAATAAATGTTGTACCGAGCGCACGCCTTTTATTTAACACTTTTCACCCAATTTTGACGCTAACTATGATAGATGGCAAAACCTGCAGCACACTTTCAGGTACTGCCAATCAAAACTGCCATGTATGTGGAGCCACTCCAAGCATGATGAACAAATTGGACCTAGTTCGTGCGAGACCAACCAATAAAGATTCTCTGCAACTTGGCATGTCTAGCCTACATGCTTGGATAAAGTGTTTAGAGTGCGTTCTGCATATCGCGTACAGGTTAGATATAAAAAAGTGGCAAATTTCTACACAAAACAAGGCCTCCACAGATGCGAAATAGAAACATATACAAGAAAGGATTCGAACAGAAATGAATCTCCTTGTCAACTTGCCTAAGCAAGGCTATGGCAGCTCAAACACAGGAAATGTAGCAAGAGAGTTTTTTAAAAATCCAAAACTAGCTTCACAAATTACAGGCGTAAATGAGGAGCTAATAGATAGACTCGCTACGATTCTGCGAACTATATGTTCTGGTTTTGCTGTCAAACTCCCGGCATTTGAAGCATTTGCGGCGCACACAGCTCATTTGTATGTTAGAGACTACAGCTGGTTTTATATGCCTCAAAGCGTGCACAAGCTGCTGATCCACGGTACAGTCACGAGCTTTAATTTGGGACCCATTTCCGTTAAATGTTGTTAGAACAATCATAATGCAATAAGGTCGAAACTTTGAAACTTTGCTTTAAGGTTGAAATGTTGAATGTCAAGTTAAGACATAAAATGTCTTATCTAATCGACCTATGAAATGATAACCTCGTTGCAAAAAGCTATCATTACGATTTTCTAATTACGAATATGTGTCGTGTCAGTGTCATTAAGAAAATAGTTTAATGTGATATTTTCACAAAATATAATTTACCAATTAATAAAATGCTTGCGGCTAATCGTGACCAAATAAGGCTCCAAATTATTGATTTGCACGAACAAGGAGTAGGCATTCACGAGATATCGCGACGAATAAATGTGACAAGAAACACAGTTCGCCGCTGGGTTCGACGCCACGGGAACGAGGAAAATATTATTGACTTACGACGAAACAACCATCACCCGCAAGTTATAACACAAGAGCAGAGCCACTTGATGCAAAGGCAATACCTGATGAATGGATTTACGCCAACGAGGCATTTTGCGGAAGCGTTTGAAGTCCACCCTTCAACAGTTAGAAGGCATCTTAAAGCTATGGGACTGCATCACAGGCGGCCTGCAAAAAAATTGCGTTGACGGATGCCCATAAAGCTGCTCGACTTATTTTCGCACGTCAGTATCTAAATTTTGATTGGACGACGACGGCTTTCATCGATGAAAAGACTTTTCAATCTTCCCAAACGGGCAGACTACATTTGTGGCGAATTGACAGGACGCGATACACGGAAGACCACGTCATAGCTAACAACGCGTCTGGTCGCATTACAGTTAACATGTCTGGCTGGATTAGTTCAGCCGGCATTGGAGAACTAATAAATTTACCTCCCAGGGCCACTGCTCAAGATTATGTCGATTTATTAGACGAGAGTGTCCTTCCAACATTGCAACTATATTATCCACAAGAAGATGTTGCTCCAATAAACTTTGTTCAAGATAACGCAACAATTCATACGGCAAGAATCGTTAGAACTTGGTTCGACAATAATAAAGCAAATTTAAATCGTATTCCGTGGCCTGCAAAGTGTGCCGATTTAAATTCTATAGAAAATTTATGGGGCTTAATGGTTCAAAAATGGTCAAATAGAAACGAAAGAACTAGAGAAGCACTTATGGATCACTGCCTCACAGTCTGGGAAAGTTTAAGGGGTACTGACATATGTGACAAATTGATTGGGTCCATGCGTAACCGGCTCCAGGCTGTGATTGACAATGAAGGTGGATATACGCGGTTTTGAATATTTATGATAAAAAAATTACTGGAGAGATTTAAATTAATTTAGTCGTAGCCTTCGGTGATAAGTGTTTATTTTGTGCACCGCTAACCATGCTTTCTATATAATTGTGTTAATTGAGGTTTGTGTCATAAATGTCTTAATAAATATAAAGAATAAATAACTTTGTTTTTCTAAAGATTTTATTAATCAATATTTTAGCTGAAATCTTCTAAGCCCCCATAATCATAAACGGCCTTTAAACCTATTTTATTTTAAATATGTTGTTTTGGTCCGTCACTTTGATATTTATGTTTGAGAAAGAGACAAAACTTTTTAACTAATATAGGTTTGAAGAATAAGCGGGTTAGTTGACTAGCTATCATATATTGACAATATGATTTTGTTCTTTTTTATTTGTTTCTTTTTTCTTATGGGACCACAGGACCAAAAAGTAATTATTACTCGGAAATTGGTAATGATCGTTTGCCTTCGCTCCAGTTGACGTTAGCCCCTAGAAACGTAAAGTTGTCGATGGTAAACATTATGACGTTTATTGTTTGTGCAGTGACAGCGTTAACATAATAGCTCTAAATGGCGAAAGTTTGCTACACGATATTCAACCTTAGGTGGGTCCCAAATTAAAGCTCGTGACTGTACCTTATAGGCAGGCTAATTCTGAAGAAAGAACATAAACATTGTCTTGAGCCAATCACAGCGACCAACTATTCTTACATTTAAGTAGTCGTTGATAGAATAGTATGCCTTTGAACAAAGGTTGGATTTTACTTTAGTTTTAAACGCATTAAAAGGCAAATCTAGCAAAGAAGAGGGTAGCTTGTTGTAAAAGGTTATACCAAGCCCAACAAATGAGTTATGAACCTTATAAAGCCGGTGAAAGGGAGCTCGTAGTTTGTCCTTGTTTCTTGTGTTAACATTGTGAATATCACTGTTTCTAGTGTAAAAGTGTATATTTTGCCTAATATATAGAATGTTGGCGAAAATGAATTGTGAGGCAACAGTGAGGATACCAATATCTTTAAAAAAATCTCTCAGAGAAATTCTGGCACCCAGCTGGTAAATTGCTCGAACTCGTTTTTGGAGGACAAATATATTTTGAATATCGGCAGCTTTGCCCACAGCAGAATACCGTAGGACATAACGCTATGGAAATAACTAAAATAGACTAACCGAGCTGTATTAACTTCAGTGTATTGTCTTACTTTCCTGACGGCGTAGGCGGCCGTACTGAGCCTTCCCGCTAGGCTAGATATATGATGCCCCCACTGAAGTTTGGCATCTACTGTTATGCCCAGAAACACTGCCGAGTTTACGGTTTCAAGCACCTCTTTATCTAAGACGATGTTGGGTCCTAGATTTCTAACATTTGGAAGGGCAATCTTTACACATTTCGTTTTCTTGGCATTGAGAACTAGGTTATTTGTCGTAAACCAACCCGTAACCATTGAGAGTGCACTGTTTACATCGTCAAAATCTTGTCTGTTCCTGTCTACTTTAAAAATAAGAGAAGTATCATCTGCAAACAGTACAACTTCACAGATACCCTTTAAATAGAATGGCAAGTCATTGATATACACTAAAAACAAGAATGGACCCAGTATTGAGCCTTGAGGCACACCTAACCCGGACGATTTCACACCATCAACATCTACACATTGGGACCTATTATGTAAATAAGAATTTATAACGTTGAGAGCTTCGTTTTGCACACCGTAATGTCGCAGTTTACGCAAAAGCGTGTCATGGTGCACGCAGTCAAAGGCTTTGGAGAGATCACAGAAAACCCCTAATAGCATTTTGCGAGTTCTCCCATACGTTAAATATGTGTTTCAGCAGAGCAACACCCGCATCTGTAGTGGAGCGACCCTTTGTAAAGCCATATTGTTCATTATGAAGGAGGCTGTTTAAATTAAAATGTCTTAGCAACTGCTTGAGTATTAGTATTGCCACATATGTTCGTTGATTTTAAAATTGCGGCTTTTCTTATAAATGCTGTTTATAAAGTAGCCACAAACCACCGGCTTAGTGGTGATATTTGGAATATTATAAATGAGAAAATCAACTCGCCAAATCTTTTGTTTAACTATGTTACACTGAAAAACCTAAACAGACAAAGGTTAGCTTTCATAAGGATGGAAGGTAATCTGCCTCATTTAGAAGATTTTCCCCAGCTAACGGAAGATGATATATTCATGATTTCCTTGGGCTCTTATCAAATGAAACTTGCCAGGTCATACGCTAGTGAAAACTTACGGGATAGTGGTGTGTAAAACAATTTAAATGACTTACAGCAATGCAATATTCAGCAAAATAATATATGCCCTCTTAGGGGACGAGTGCATTCGCTCAGTTCATTCAGAAACAACCTGCTGGTTTTTCTGAATAAAATATTTTTTTCAGACGAAGCCCATTTTCATTTGTCAGCATACGTCAACAAAGCCGTACTTTATCCCGCCCAGGGATGACTGGGTGGAGGACCTGAGCGGCTCAGTGGCCCTAATTTCGTCGGCCGCCACCGGTACCCCGTCCCTCGAGGCTGTTAAGAGAGGACGGGGTTGCGTTGCAGCACGGTTCGGGGAGATTGTCGTGGTAGGGGCATACTTCTCCCCGAACCGAACTCTCGCCGAGTTCCACAACTCCCTTGCGGAGTTGAGAGTCGTCGTTGTCAGGTTCTGTTCCCTCCCCGTGCTCGTCCTCGGGGACTTCAAGTCCAAGAATATGGTTTGGGGTTCCCGGTATACGGACACACGGGGCAGGATGCTGGAGGACTGGGCGCTGGAGACAGGGCTGGTAATCCTTAACCGGGGTTCTGTCCCCACGTGTGTGCGGATGCGGGGTGAATCAGTGGTGGACATCTCGTTCGCCAGCCCCGCTCTGTCGCCGCGTGTCATTGACTGGCGCGTCATGGAGGGGGTGGAGACGTATTCCGATCACCGGTACATCTGGTTTGACGTCTCCGCCCAGACCTCGAGCGCGCCGGTCCGACAGGCCCCGAGTGGTCCGCGGTAGGCGCTGAAGCAGCTGGACCGTGAGCTCCTCCTGGAAGCCTCTATCGTGCAGGCCTGGGTGTCATCACCGGACAGGCCTGCCGACATCAATGACGAGGCGGAGTGGTTCCGGGAGGCCATGTCCGAGATATGCGACGTGGCAATGCCCCGGGTCCAGCCCGGACGTGCTTCGCGCCAGGTGTACTGGTGGTCGCGACAGCTGACGACACTGCGCAATGCGTGCGTTGCTGTGCGACGCCGGAACACCAGGCACCGCAGGCTCCGTATTCGACCTCCGGATACGGAAGCCATTCAGGCGGAGCTGTACGAGGGGTACAGAGCGGCGAAGACCGCCCTCCAAGCGGAAATCCTGCGGGCCAGGGCACTGGCCGTGGGGACGCCCATATAAAATGGTGCGGGAGAAACTCCGCCCATGGGCTCCCCCGCTGACGCAGAGTCTCCGGCCGCGGCTTGTGGGGGACGTGGTGAGCGCTCTGTTCCCTTCGAGAGGGGAACATGCCTCCCCACCCATGGCTCCGCCTACTGCGGTACCCGATGCGGACCACACCGCCGACGACGACGACGATGCTCTGGAGGTGACTGAGGTAGAGATGAGGGTGGTGGTACGTAGGCTGAATGCCAGAAATACCGCCCCAGGACCCGACGGCTTACCTGGGAAAGCCTGGATCCTGGCCTCAAAACTGTGGCGCAGCTGGGTCATTGTCAAGCTTAGGGATTTTTTTTGCAAACAAATGAAACACGTGATTTATAAAAATCAAAGGTATATTATAACTCTTACTTTACGTTACAACAAAACTGAGTATCAGTCTGAGATCAATCATTCGAATAAGGCGATTTATAAGGAAATAACAATAATTCGGTTCCACCGAAAATACTAATATGTCCACCGAGTGGACTAAAATGTTAATTATTGAAACAAAACTAAACAACAAGTGATTAACATCTTGAACAAAAATAACGTTAATGCTATCTTCACATAACCACAAACAAATCAGTCACTTAAAAGCATTCAAAAAGTAAATAAAAAAATGTTTTGTGTTTGTCTACCGAAAATATAATTCATTTCGGTGGTCAAAATATGTCTTCGTCGTCAGAAGACCAGAAGCGCTTAATCCATTCAGCCAGAGAAAGGGGAATTGGTGGCTTCTCTTGTTTTGACGTTGACGTATCTGAGCTGTCAGAATATACGTCCGAAAATTGTATTCGCTTATGGACATTACCTCCAATCAGCAGTGATGGACTGCGTTCGCCAATTTTCAATGGTTGCTGCATCGAGCCACTCGCAATTGGACTGGACCATCGGCTTGACACTGGACTCTGCATAGGAGTCAAGGTTGGACTCGGTTAATTCATACTCTCGGCGGGAGCTGGTGTGTCATTCCGAGTAGAGGCGTCGTCTTTGCAGAGGAGTCGTCAGGACTGGACTTGATAGAGTTGGGACATTATTTTGGAGTAGTCTGGGACATAGTGCTATGTCAAGTTTTTTGCTACCTAAACCGTAATGAATACAAGTACTTTCTGGACTACATTTCATACAAGTCAACCTACGAAACTGAAGCATCATTGGTTTACGGCGACTCCAAGTAACCTGACACACAAACAAGTCTCGCGTGCTGCAGTTTTAGGCTCTAATACCCAAAATGGTCTGTGCCTGCAAAAAGTTTTGTAGGATATCGTTTTGTCTGTCTGAACCATATATTTTTTGTGCAGATTTTTAAGGGAGTCGTTGAGAAATCTGATTTGTTTTTTTTTGTTTATTGCGTGTTATTGTCTCTTTTTTGCCTGATGTAAGACGACTTGATTCATCGCTAAGCAAATATTGCTGTATTATCTCTCAATTCCTTGTCCTTCTTAGAACCTTCATTCCTTTTCTTGTTTTGTGCTTCATTTGCATCCTTTCGTTTTTTGCTCCGTAATCTGTGTAATCGCATTCTTTACTTAGCAAGTTTACATTCTAAACTCATCAACTTCTTTTTCAGTAAAAGATTCTCTACTTTCCATCTTCTTCTATTTCTCACTGCAATACGTGCACCCATTTCAGTTCTTGATGATACTGAGCCGATGAACCTGACCGGACTCGAGGGCGGCGTTTCGCGTGCAATGTACTTTTCCGCTTCTTTTTGTATTTTGAATTTTTCTCTGCGTCTTCTTGCATCCTCTCTCCGTTTCCTTCTCAAAAGCTTTTTTTGCACTTCTGGTAAATCTTCTACAGTTTTTATTTTCCCTTCGGCTTTCTTCCAGTAGTAATATTCTTTGTCCTTTCTTTGCTTTTCTTCCAAGGCTTTTGGATCCTGTTTAAGCTTTTCACGCACCTTCCTCATACTCAGTGTTTTTTGCTCAAGGCGACGTTTTTTTTTTTGGTTATCGGTAAGTTTACTTCTTGTTTTCGCCATCACCTGAAAAATCACAATAAGCAATGCACACAAACGTAAAGAAAGTAAAGCTGTGCAAAGGAAGAGCAAGACATTTTGTTAGTAAAAAAAATTGCATAGGGGAAAACGACCGTGCTAATGAAAAAATAAATATTCTAAAATATTATTTATTTTCCATTCCGTTGGAAATGCATTACAGGTACCAATCATTGTTAACTACTAACAGAATATGTAGCTATGAATAACTACATTAACTACAAGTCGACATGGTACACCATGTCGACTTGTAAAAAAGGTGTGAGGGAAGTGGTGGCTTCAAAACATATTTACTCATAAAAATAAAGTGAAAATGCAACAAAAATAGGTCATTAGTCCTTAACTGATAAAAAACACCAGTAATCAGAAGCAGTTTTATAAGTTATAATAACTAAATAACCCACATTCAAGAAAACAATCAACTCGGTGGAAATCTGTCGTTTCGGTGGACAAAAGTTCCACCAAAAAGATGTCCACCGAATAGATTTTTTTCGCAAAATCATTCACGCCTTGCGCCGTTTATAGGTTATGTCAAAAGCCAAGGTATATTCATAAAGTTTCATTGTTTAACTAGTTATTAAGAATGTTTGATGAATTTATAGTGATTTACTTACCAAAATACAGCAGTAACCGGAAAGACAACTCAATTTTGACACCACTAAATATTTGTCTTAGTACAACAACAACGTTTTCTGCGTACGAGCTGCGGCAAAATGGCCTCTGATAGGGATAGTACGATATTGGCTGCGTTCAATTTTACGTTCCGTTCCGTCATTTGACATTTACTTCATTTTAGTCAGTATCGAAAGTAATGTCCACCGGAAAGACAAAAAATGTTGTGACGAGATTAAATGATGCAAAAAGTGTGTTTTATTTCTAACAATTTTTTAAATTCTTTTAACGTTAAAAGGAAAGCATATGTAGATTACGAAAATATATCATTTTTGTAAAATAATAATAAACACGCATTTATTATTAGCTACATTCTATTGAAAGGTAGAATCCGAACAGTCCACCGAAATAGACAATTTGGTTACATGGTGGTGGTAAAAAATAAAAATAAATAAATTTACAGTAAATCTGATACATATATATAGTCTAGTACGTTTCGTTAACTTTATTATTATGTTATTATTAAGACGTAATTATTAAAAGTGTCTTAGATGATTCGTATGAACAGTTTTTTTTAGGGTTATGACAATGACCCAGCTATCAACGCCCAGGTCAAAAATATGGTTCATTTGTTCCAGACTAGTAATAAAAAACAAACAAAATTAATAAAATAAAATAAAAGGTACTAACTATGTGTATGTTGGTGTGTGTGAGGGTGTGTGTGTGTGTGTGGTATGCGAGTATTGAGCGTGAATGAAGGGTTGGGGGGGGGGAGGGTGTTATGTAATAAGATTGATGTTACAGGAAGTAAGTGTTATGAAACCACAAGTTTTTCTGTTGCTTCGTAAGAGAAGGATTTAAGCAATTCGGACACGTTTTTCTTAACTGAAGTTCTTGTTAAAGGATAAATTTCAATGATTCTATTTATGTTATTGTAGAGTTTAGTGCTAAAGTAGTTAAAGTGGCGTCTTACTAATGCTAATCTTGAGAAAGGTATCTTACAAACTATATCGGAAAGTCGTTTTTTAGAGAGGTATTGTGGCTTCGTGAGGTCGTGCTTCTTAATAACAGTTTGAAGTAAAAATAACTGTCTAACAGTGAGGACTTTACAGAGCGAATAAAGATCCGACGTAGGGAATCGGGCAGGTTTCTTGGCCAATACCTTTAGCACTGCTCTTTGTGCTCTCTCCAAACGCAGAATAGTAGTCTTGTGGGTACCTCCCCATACTGTAACGCAGTAACCAAGGACTGACTGGACGAGTGCAAGGTAAACCAATATAAGGCATGGGAAGTCGGCAACCACCCTGAGTTTTTTGAACACGTATACAAGTCTTCTTACACGGACCACCACTGAATTAACCTGCTTTTTCCACGTTAGACAATTGTCCAATGTGACTCCAAGATATTTAATGTTGTCGGAGCGTTCTATCCGGGCACAGTTACCAGATATGGTGGCCACAGTAGGACAACAAACATGAGTTTTGATCTGAAATGATATTGGAGGTTGTGTAAGAATTCCTGGTGTGAAGGGGATGAACTTTGTCTTTGTGATGTTGAGTGAGAGTAGATTTGAGGTTAACCATTTCATGACCGTACTCAGAGCGATCTCCGCCCTGTCACGAGTGTCAGGCCAGTCCCTACCATGCGCTACAAGAGCTGTGTCATCCGCGTAAGCAATGATTCTTGTGTTTGGAAGTGATAGCTTGCACAGCTCGTTGACATAGATAAGGAAAAGAGTGGGTCCTAAGACGCTGCCCTGAGGTACAAAAAATGACACTTGTTCCGGTAAACTTATAAAAGATCCGACCCTAACAACCTGTTTCCTCGCCGTCAGGTAGCTGCGAAAGATTTCGAGGGCATTTCCTTTCAAATAATTTATTTCAATTAGGCACAAAAAAGGCACTTATGAACGTCAACATTTACAAAAAAAATTGATTCTAGTCGCCCATTCCAAAAGGTCGTTGTCGTATGGAGAAGAATGGGCAAGAAACTCCACCGTTACTCTTTTAAAATATTTTCACAATAAAACTTTAATGTATACATTAATTATATAATTATATGTGAAGACGATGCACCTCGAATAGATTACTATACCACGATAGGTAAAAAGAAGGAATGACATAAATTAATTATGTGATAGATGCATGGTGCTCACATATTTACAAACATTGTGAAATTATACGATATTCTTAACATTTTAACAAGTACTACCAATAATAAGTCAGTGTGTGAGTTCAAGTAATCACAGAATATAAAATTAATGTTTAACAAAATAATATTATACAATTAAATTGGCAACCAGTTTGATTTTGTCCTCGTATGCCAATTCGTTTTCTATCAGCTTAGTCAAGTCAAGTTGACGAACGGATTGATGACAGGGCTGCAAACGTAAGTACCCAGTGCAATGAGGAATTGAGGAGTGCTTTGGAGGGTGCGATTCGGGAATATCGGTTCATGTCGTCCGAACTTAGACCACGCTTACCTCGTTTGCCCATGCATAACATAAATAGGGCGCTGGTGGCGGCTCTGGATTCGCAGCTATCAAACTATTTTGATAACTACGAAGACCTCACCGATACTCATTCGATTCTGTACTGCGCGGCTGTAGCGGAATGTCGTGTAGCTCACGTCAAATTGTAACGTTACATTTTCCCGGGAGGGGGAAAATGTAAGTTCAGCGAGGTAACTATCACCAGAACTGGAGGAGTCCCGGCTTAAAAGGAAAAGTAAAAAAGAAAAGGTAAAATAATTTAATTTTAAATAGATAAGGCCAGGGAAACCGGGGTAGAAAATTGAAGGTCCAAGTTGTTGAAGAAAAGAGGCTCGCAGGTTGTGAAGAAAAGAGGCTCGTAGATTGTGCAGAAAAGAAGCTCGTAGATTGTGCAGAAAAGAGGCTCGTAGATTGTGCAGAAAAGGGCCTCGAGTCAGGCCTCCACGTCACCGACCTCGGAGGGGCAGGCCGTGGTAGAGAGGACCGGCAGAGGGCTGAGAGCTATCAGCGGTCGGCGTCACCGGTTTGCACGACGTTATCCCACGAACGATGTCCGGTGTACAAAGACGCGTAGACTTGAGTTTCGAGTTTGAGTTTTCTTCCAGCACAGCCCCCGCTATCAGAGGGCACAGTCCTCCCACCGAGCGATATCAACAGGACCTCCTGCCAAGGCGAGCCCAAGAGTAAAAACTGGTCTGCTGGCCCCGGCTCCCTTCCTTTTCGGATCGGTTGTCATTTCAAAGTTTTAATGTGATTCTAGAACATAAAAGAATAATAATTTATAACAAGGTCTAATACGTATACAACCTAACCTACCGGCAGCTCTAGCAATAAATTAAAAATAAAACCTAGGCTTGTCATTATCTGACATTACAAAAAGTAAACAAACATTCGGAGAGCACTAGAAAATCTAAATAGCTCTGAATATAGAGGCCTAGGATTGCTTAAACTACAGACAATGGCCATGCAGATAATTGGAGAGAACATATAATATCTAATTAAAATAGCCAAAACGTAAGTAAAAAAATACGAACATTACAAAATTTGCAAATGACTCTAGAGCTACACGACCGAAACCAGCCGTACCAGCTTGGCAGTGCAGAATTGAGCGCCGTATTGGTGGGGCCAGAGCGCTTATTGGCAAACTTATCTGCTTCAGGGAGGGCAATACTCTCCCTAGAGTGATGCCTTTTTTGAGACGGGCGTTCTCAGGGACTGATATCGGCCCTGAGGACTATGTGTCCTGTGTCACAGAGCGCATCGACTTCCTGAAGCAGAAAGTATATGCATGGGCGAACCGTATTCGTAGGTATAAGCGGCGAGTAGAGCGATACACTCAGAACCGCACCTTACAGAGTGATGAAAGGTGGGTTTATAGGGATTGGGAGCGACCGACCCAAGGTTTGGATGATACACGCCTTCCTGATGATGAGGCCATGTGTTCTTTCTGGCGGAGTATCTGGTCGGCGCCTGTCAGCCACACCGAAGGTGGTTGGACTCGGGAAGTCGAGCGAGCCTGCGATCCAATACCAGAAATGGGGGCTATTACCATCTGCCCCCAAGATGTAGCTCGTGCAGTTCGTCCGTTGCTCAACTGGAAGTCTCCAGGGCCGGACGGGCTGCACAATTTCTGGATTAAATGGTTTATAAGGTCGCACGCTCGCTTGGCGGCTCAGTACCAGACTGCATTGGAGTCTGGTTCGCTACCCCAGTTCTTAACGACAGGAGTTACCCACCTGCTCCATAAATCTTGTAGCACCGCGGAACCCTAAAAATTATAGACCGATCACATGTTTACCGACGGTCTATAAAGTTCTTTCATCTTTTCTCTCATCTATTTTGAGAGCTAAAATTAACAAACATATAGACACTAACTCCATCATGTCTGCCTCTCAAAATGGTTGTAGGAACGGATCCCGTGGTACTAAGGAGCTACTCCTCATTGATATAGCCATTAGCCAACAGGTTCGTCGTTCCCGAAAGGATCTATCGACATGTTGGATAGATTATAAGAAGGCCTATGACTCGGTGCCACATACATGGCTCATGAGGGTGCTGGAGTTGTATAAAGTGGATGCAACTCTGCGCACCTTCCTTATGTCGTGTATGGGGCAATGGAGGACGGTCCTTCGCTATCCAGGATGCCGAAATATCCAGAGGAATAGCGAACCGATAAGGATCGAGCGAGGCATATTTCAGGGTGATAGTTTAAGTCCACTTTGGTTCTGTTTAGCCCTGAATCCTCTCAGCACACTGCTGGAGTATTCAGGCCTAGGCTATCGGCTGAGGAGAGGTGGTCAGGTTATATCTCACCTCCTCTACATGGATGACCTAAAACTCTTTGCCCCCAACAACTTGCAACTGATGGAGCTACTGAAAGTAACTGAAACTTTCAGTAGAGCCATCAGGATGGAATTTGGTGTGGACAAATGTGCGGTCATGCATGTAAAGCGAGGGGAGATTATGGAATCTGTGGGAACCCAACTCTCGGATTCCATAAACCTTAGAGCCCTCTCCGCATCCGAAACCTATAAGTATTTGGGTATGTCGGAAGCGTTGGGCATCAATAATAATAATAATAATAACCCCACCGCTGTATCTCTACGTTGACGTCGTGGTGGGGCTTGCGCGCTCCGAACTCCAGGTCTATGCCGGTAGAGTTTTTTTTTTTGCCGGAATAGGTCTGGCATGAGGAGCCAGACCAAGAGAGATACAGAAACCCGCAGGGCAGCATGTGGCGAGCTGTTGGGCAGTAGCGACCCCACGGACCCTATCTCCCGAGAGAAATCTTTTTCCTCATCTCTTTCTTGCCTTTATTGGCCGGCTTGAGTGGAGATTCGCAAGAGCAAATGTGCTCGGAGGAAGGAAGTATTCCAGTAAGATGCTGGTAGGGATCTTGACCGTACTTCCGGGATTGTTCTGATAGCCGTGGAATACCACTCCACTCCTTATAAGCACCTCAGGACATGTTGCCCCCTTGTCGCTTCGACACTTTGTGCTAGCGACCATTTTCGGGGGCCCATTATTGAGTGTGCAAGTCACCCCCTGCCATTTTACCTGTGTATTTTATATAAGATATTGGTCAGGCAGGGGCCATAGTATTTCCATAGTTATAGATAACCAGTTCACTTACCCACCCAAACCCATAATCCAATATCAATGTTGCCATATCTTGCAATAGTCCTGCACTAACCGGGGGTTGTCCTTAGATGCACTAGATTAGTGCGTACAGGGATAATCGTCGGTTAGTGCCTCATTTCATTAGACACTTCTAACGGGCCTCTGCGAGTTGGCTTCGGCCCCTCGTACGCCTTCCAAAGGTCCGGGACCCTAGGTCCCGAGAAATGTCAAAATTTAAACAATAATAATAATAATAATATATTTATTCAAAAAATTACAAGGCATAAAAAATAGTACAGTTTTGCTTAAATGTAAGTTATATTCCTAAGACTTACGTGCCTGAACTAGGTAATCCTGTGTTTCAGGCGGGAAGAGCTTAAATTGACTTATAAAATAAATAGATAATCAAAAGGTTGACAATGGTGCCGATTCTCTTGTCACAAATGCGTCTAAGAAACTAGACTAAAAATCACCAAAATTTAGTTTACTCCTGTCAAACGATGATTTCCCATTCTGAAATAGACTAAACTGGCACAACTTAACTATATTTTAGTTTGACAGCACTAAGATTGTACTGAGATTATAATTTAGTGAAAATGACAATTTTGCTATTCTGAATTTGACGTTTTTCACCTAAAATTTTAATTTTCTAACTAATTCTGACCATTTTTAATCGCCACTGAAAATGGTGTGGAATATTATTAGTTGTCATGAACTAAAATTCACACGAACATCTCGAGTTCGGATGCAAAAACAGTATTGTACTGGATTTTTTTCTTTTCTTTTGCTTATATCTCGAAAATGGTGTGTCCTATCGCAAAAATAATGAAAATTTCGATCCCCTTTATAACGCCCTTATACCCATAATACTCAACACGTAGGTAATATTTTTTTTTATTTTCCATACGAAAAGTGAAATTTCCATATAAAACACGTCGAGGATGCCCCCAATGCGCGCCTCCAGCTCTAAAAAAAATCACGGGGTAGGGCAAACAAGTATGTACCACGTGGAGTCGCAATTGTCAAATTCGATTTAGTTGTGTCAAAATATTATTTTAATTTAGAGACTTTTTACTACAGAATAGCGTTAAGATTCTCATAGTCAAAAGTAAGGAATTTTAGTGATAGTTTAGTTAGTTTAGTCCGGTGTACAAGATAATCGGCACCAATAGATCACTAATTATAAGTTGAGTAGTATAACTCTTAGTTTCTAAATTTGATAAATTACTTAACGTAGGTGAAATTTGTACATATATTCACTGTAGCACAGTTAGTAAATTCTTGGAGAGCATCCTTGAGAATTCTCTTACAATTTGTGTAGTTCAGGGAATAAATGTTTGCTTTCGAGTTTAGTCTATTATAGAGAAGAGGACCGAGGTATAGGTAAAATTTGGATACAAAAGCATGTTTTGTTGTATTTTGTGGACAAACTATACCTTTACTTCTTTTATTAGTATATGCAGTGCTGTAGGGTAGAGCTGTGTGTTGTTTTAATACAATACCTATTATAAATAGCTGTCTAACTGTTAATACTTTACAAGATTTGTATAGGAGGTTAGTAGGAAAAAGGAAAGGGCGGAAAGTAGACACTTTGAGGATCGCCCTTTGAGCTCTCTCAATGGTTAGTAACATTGTTTTACCCGCTCCACCCCATGAGGTAATACAGTAGGTTAATATTGATTGACACAGCGCAAAGTAAACTTGTCTAATTAGTTTTTGATCAGCTTTAAAGCGTAACTTTTTAAAAACAAATATCAACTTGCGTATTCTATTATTTAATGCTTGTATATGTTGTTTGAACGAAAGTGTTTCATGTATTATAACACCAAGGTATTTTGTTGTATTTGCCATTTTAATTTTGGGACAAACACATTGGTTTTCTGTAGGAATTATGCAATGATGAGCATATAATGTCGATATAGTGGTTGTTGGTGTTTGCTTGCGCATCGAAAACTTAATGTAATTTGTCTTGTCTGCATTTAGTGTTAGTGAATTATGCTGAAGCCATTTATTAACAATATTGAACCCATTTTGCGCAAGCTCGTAGACATTTTTTTCTGAGTCAGCCGAAAATAGAAGGGCAGTGTCATCAGCATAAGAAACAATTTGGCCGTGATCTAGATTTAGGTTACAAAGATCGTTTATGTATATTAAAAATAGTGTAGGCCCTAAAATACTTCCTTGGGGAACTCCGAAGGACGTGTTTTTTTACCATCGCTGAGAACATTACCAATCCGTACACATTGGGTACGATCTTCTAGATAGCTCTAAAATAGTTTCAGCTGGGTGCCTCTGATACCTATGGCTTCAAGCATGCGCAACAGAATTTGAATAGAAACCGAATCAAAAGCTTTGGCGAGGTCCAGGAAGATTCCTACTGTGTGGTTACCATTATCAAGTTCTTGTGCTAGATAGTCAGTCAGATGGTGCACGGCATCGTCTGTTGACATTTTAGGTCTAAATCCAAACTGCCGTTTAGATAAAATTGATTTATCCTCCAAGTATTTGTAAAGCCTTTTATTCATATTTTTTTCTAATATTTTAGAAATAGTAGGCAGTAAGGAAATAGGTATATAATTTGTCACTTGATCTTTACTGCCTGATTTGTAAACGGGGACAATAACAGCCTTTTTTAGGCACTCGGGAAAAACACCTGTCGAAAAACATTTTTGGAAAATATAAGTTAGTGGCGGTCCCAAAATGTGCCTGAACTGTTTAATAATTTTATTTGATATGTTATCCCAGCCAACTGCACAGTCGTCCTTTAAACTCATAATTATCGTTTCTACCTCGGTCTCGTCAGTGTCTTGCAACACAAAGGATGATAAAATAGTGCTACATGTAAATGGTGTGCTTGTTAGATATTGTGATTGGCCCTGAACATTTTCAGCCAGACATTTACCAACATTAACAAAGAAATTATTCGCAATGTTGGCAGGTGCTAACTGTGATGAGTGTGCTTGTAATAAACCTGAAGATGACTGATTTTCTTTCGAGGTATACGTTACATTTTTAATACAATTCCATAGTTTTTTACTGTTTGTACCAGCTTTTTCTAGCTAGCTAGAACCCCCTCCCCCCCCCAACCCTTCATTCACGCTCAATACTCGCATACCACACACACACACACACCCTCACACACACCAACATACACATAGTTAGTACCTTTTATTTTATTTTATTAATTTTGTTTGTTTTTTATTACTAGTCTGGAACAAATGAACCATATTTTTGACCTGGGCGTTGATAGCTGCGCCACAGTTTTGAGGCCAGGATCCAGGCTTTCCCAGGTAAGCCGTCGGGTCCTGGGGCGGTATTTCTGGCATTCAGCCTACGTACCACCACCCTCATCTCTACCTCAGTCACCTCCAGAGCATCGTCGTCGTCGTCGGCGGTGTGGTCCGCATCGGGTACCGCAGTAGGCGGAGCCATGGGTGGGGAGGCATGTTCCCCTCTCGAAGGGAACAGAGCGCTCACCACGTCCCCCACAAGCCGCGGCCGGAGACTCTGCGTCAGCGGGGGAGCCCATGGGCGGAGTTTCCCCCGCACCATTTTATATGGGCGTCCCCACGGCCAGTGCCCTGGCCCGCAGGATTTCCGCTTGGAGGGCGGTCTTCGCCGCTCTGTACCCCTCGTACAGCTCCGCCTGAATGGCTTCCGTATCCGGAGGTCGAATACGGAGCCTGCGGTGCCTGGTGTTCCGGCGTCGCACAGCAACGCCTGCATTGCGCAGTGTCGTCAGCTGTCGCGACCACCAGTACACCTGGCGCGAAGCACGTCCGGGCTGGACCCGGGGCATTGCCACGTCGCATATCTCGGACATGACCTCCCGGAACCACTCCGCCTCGTCATTGATGTCGGCAGGCCTGTCCGGTGATGACACCCAGGCCTGCACGATAGAGGCTTCCAGGAGGAGCTCACGGTCCAGCTGCTTCAGCGCCTACCGCGGACCACTCGGGGCCTGTCGGTCCGGCGCGCTCGAGGTCTGGGCGGAGACGTCAAACCAGATGTACCGGTGATCGGAATACGTCTCCACCCCCTCCATGACGCGCCAGTCAATGACACGCGGCGACAGAGCGGGGCTGGCGAACGAGATGTCCACCACTGATTCACCCCGCATCCGCACACACGTGGGGACAGAACCCCGGTTAAGGACGACCAGCCCTGTCTCCAGCGCCCAGTCCTCCAGCATCCTGCCCCGTGTGTCCGTATACCGGGAACCCCAAACCATATTCTTGGACTTGAAGTCCTCGAGGACGAGCACGGGGAGGGAACAGAACCTAACGACGACGACTCTCAACTCCGCAAGGGAGTTGTGGAACTCGGCGAGAGTTCGGTTCGGGGAGAAGTATGCCCCTACCACGACAATCTCCCCGAACCGTGCTGCAACGCAACCCCGTCCTCTCTTAACAGCCTCGAGGGACGGGGTACCGGTGGCGGCCGAAGAAATTAGGGCCACTGAGCCGCTCAGGTCCTCCACCCAGTCATCCCTGGGTGGGATAAAGTACGGCTTTGTTGACGTATGCTGACAAATGAAAATGGGCTTCGTCTGAAAAAAATATTTTATTCAGAAAAACCAGCAGGTTGTTTCTGAATGAACTGAGCGAATGCACTCGTCCCCTAAGAGGGCATATATTATTTTGCTGAATATTGCATTGCTGTAAGTCATTTAAATTGTTTTACACACCACTATCCCGTAAGTTTTCACTAGCGTATGACCTGGCAAGTTTCATTTGATAAGAGCCCAAGGAAATCATGAATATATCATCTTCCGTTAGCTGGGGAAAATCTTCTAAATGAGGCAGATTACCTTCCATCCTTATGAAAGCTAACCTTTGTCTGTTTAGGTTTTTCAGTGTAACATAGTTAAACAAAAGATTTGGCGAGTTGATTTTCTCATTTATAATATTCCAAATATCACCACTAAGCCGGTGGTTTGTGGCTACTTTATAAACAGCATTTATAAGAAAAGCCGCAATTTTAAAATCAACGAACATATGTGGCAATACTAATACTCAAGCAGTTGCTAAGACATTTTAATTTAAACAGCCTCCTTCATAATGAACAATATGGCTTTACAAAGGGTCGCTCCACTACAGATGCGGGTGTTGCTCTGCTGAAACACATATTTAACGTATGGGAGAACTCGCAAAATGCTATTAGGGGTTTTCTGTGATCTCTCCAAAGCCTTTGACTGCGTGCACCATGACACGCTTTTGCGTAAACTGCGACATTACGGTGTGCAAAACGAAGCTCTCAACGTTATAAATTCTTATTTACATAATAGGTCCCAATGTGTAGATGTTGATGGTGTGAAATCGTCCGGGTTAGGTGTGCCTCAAGGCTCAATACTGGGTCCATTCTTGTTTTTAGTGTATATCAATGACTTGCCATTCTATTTAAAGGGTATCTGTGAAGTTGTACTGTTTGCAGATGATACTTCTCTTATTTTTAAAGTAGACAGGAACAGACAAGATTTTGACGATGTAAACAGTGCACTCTCAATGGTTACGGGTTGGTTTACGACAAATAACCTAGTTCTCAATGCCAAGAAAACGAAATGTGTAAAGATTGCCCTTCCAAATGTTAGAAATCTAGGACCCAACATCGTCTTAGATAAAGAGGTGCTTGAAACCGTAAACTCGGCAGTGTTTCTGGGCATAACAGTAGATGCCAAACTTCAGTGGGGGCATCATATATCTAGCCTAGCGGGAAGGCTCAGTACGGCCGCCTACGCCGTCAGGAAAGTAAGACAATACACTGACGTTAATACAGCTCGGTTAGTCTATTTTAGTTATTTCCATAGCGTTATGTCCTACGGTATTCTGCTGTGGGCAAAGCTGCCGATATTCAAAATATATTTGTCCTCCAAAAACGAGTTCGAGCAATTTACCAGCTGGGTGCCAGAATTTCTCTGAGAGATTTTTTTAAAGATATTGGTATCCTCACTGTTGCCTCACAATTCATTTTCGCCAACATTCTATATATTAGGCAAAATATACACTTTTACACTAGAAACAGTGATATTCACAATGTTAACACAAGAAACAAGGACAAACTACGAGCTCCCTTTCACCGGCTTTATAAGGTTCATAACTCATTTGTTGGGCTTGGTATAACCTTTTACAACAAGCTACCCTCTTCTTTGCTAGATTTGCCTTTTAATGCGTTTAAAACTAAAGTAAAATCCAACCTTTGTTCAAAGGCATACTATTCTATCAACGACTACTAAAATGTAAGAATAGTTGGTCGCTGTGATTGGCTCAAGACAATGTTTATGTTCTTTCAGAGACCGCTAGAGGGCGCTGCCTGGCTAGGATTAATATTTGAGCAACTCCGTATTTTTTGTATTTAAAAAATAGTAAAACCCAAATATATATTCTAAATCTTATGTTATTCTGTGACTAAAGTATCAGTACATGTGTAGAAGTGTTATCAAACATAAATAGTAAAAATAGTGTTTAAAAAACTATCGCGAAATAAAATAACAATACAAAACTGTAAACCCCAATTAAGTGATCTAATCATCAAAACAATGTAGTTTGTGCTGTCTAAAATCGTCCGAAGTGCACGTTCCGTATCGGCAAAAGTGAATATTTACATAAAAAGTGACTATTGTTCGTCAAACAGTGTACCGAACATGGAAAAAAATTCCTAAGTAATGAGTCACATTAACGGATTTACTACATTTGAAACCAAAACTTACTAGAAACTATACCACAATTTCATTACATCAGTTAACGGGCGCCGTGGCTGAGTGTGTACACGAGCCGACATTCGACGTTACGGAACAAGCTGTCGCAAGTTCGATCCTCAGCGAATGATTGTCTTTTTGTAAGATTTCTTAATCATAAAAATCATACAGACCAACGCACTCGCAGGAACTAATATCCGTGCAGAGCTTCTAGCAGAATTCAACAGAGGGCGCTTCATTTACCTATAATGGATCATGAAAGCAACAATATTACCTTTCGTAAAATCTGTCGAACGAGTTCGTTAAATGATCTTCCCAACATGACAAGTAGCAGTAACAAAAACATATTCGACACGACAATGATGAGTATACCAGATAGCCTGCATGATAATAGTGGGGAAA
This sequence comes from Xanthia togata, assembly GCA_963853775.1. Taxonomy (NCBI): domain Eukaryota; kingdom Metazoa; phylum Arthropoda; class Insecta; order Lepidoptera; family Noctuidae; genus Xanthia; species Xanthia togata. Next base: position 8,264,024 of record OY970788.1, on the reverse strand, counting down.
TAAATGATTTGAGTGAACAAGTTAAAGTACTTACGACACAACTACAAAGCGCTCACCTAGAAATAGAGAACTTAAACAGCGAAAACTTTCGTCTCAAATCAGATCTTCAAAAATCGGTAAAAACCATAAATACATATAAAAAAATGTGCTTATCACCTGAGAGAAAAAGTAGGACACCGAAATCAGTTCGAAAAACCAAAATATCGGTTCGTAACAGAACTGAGACGAGTTCTCCAAACGGTGATAGTGATATAGCTAAACCATCTTCTGGTGATTACAATTCTCAAGTCCCGACAATCATGATTGACAAAGAGACTCAAACTTCTAACTACGCCCACACGCAGCCAGCAAACAATTTGAAAGAGGTACACTCATCTGTATCCGTCAATAGTAATAAACCTAAACTTGGTAAAAAAGAGCTGGCAGATATCATTGCAAGAACTAATCAAAAGAATAAATTATGCATTCTAAGCAGTGGCTCCAAACCTGCAGGGCACTTATCCTTGATTGAAGACGTTTTCTCCGACTACTTCGATTTCTGCCATTATTTTATACCAAATGGAACTATAAAGGAACTCTTAGACAACATAGAAAATAAATTGAAAGACTATACTGATAACGATTACTGTATCATTCTCATTGGAGAAAATGACATAAAATCTGAGAGTAATTATATAAAAATGATAAATATGATAGGAAAATCGCTACAGAAGGTGGCCCACACCAATAATATTATCTGTTTACCGACATTTATAACAGGAGCTCCAATTTATAATTTTAGAGTGGACCTGTTCAATAATCTGCTTAGTATTGACCTTCAAAATAATGACTACGCCTACCTATTTGACAGCAACAGTGACCTATCACTAGACATGTTCTCCAACACAACAGGAAAAATAAAAAAACATGGAATGAAATGTATTTATGACGGCATTATGAATAAGATTGTAATTGATTTGTGTTCATTTGGTCAGTTTGACATAAGACCGAATAATAGTAGCATACAAACTGAACCTTATATTGTTAAAAACTCACCTCAATTTAATGAAAAAGAAACCGACAACCAGTTTTTTCTCTGAGAAATATATGTATATCCTACATCAGAATATTGCAGGCTTAATTAATAAATCTGATGCATTATGTGTAAATTTAGAAGAACTAGTAGACAGTAACAAAACTGTGGACGTCATATGTATTACTGAGCACTTTATGACGGCAGGATTGGAGTCAAACTTATACCTACCAAATTACAATTTGGCTTCATTTTACAGTAGAACAAATAGTAAAAGAGGAGGAACATGTATCTTACTTAAAAAAGAACATAAATTCAGGGAAATTCCAGAAATCCGCAAATTTTGTCTTGAATGTATATTAGAAGGTTGTGCAGTTGAACTAGTTGACTATAAAGTAATCATTGTTTGTATATATAGGGTACCTAAACCAAATAACTTGTATACGTTCTTTCATAAACTGGAAAAACTTCTGACCTATATAGCCAAATTGAATTGTAAAAATATTATAATTACTGGTGATTTTAATATAGATGTTTTAAAACGTAATAATGTAACATTAGATTTTGAATGTTTACTGTTAAACTATAATTTAAAACTGGCTTTACATGAACCAACCAGATTCGCCAGTAGAACTTGCATTGATAATTTTGCACATAACTTTAAAAAGGGGTGTATAACTGAAATTTTAGAATTAGGCCTGTCGGACCATACAGCCCAATTAATCAAAGTTCCTGTTAAAAAAAATCTGACATTGCATTATTGGCGTACAAGGAAACGCGATTATAGCAAGGAAAATATTGATAAATTTAAAATGTGTATTAAGAGCTTATCTTTCTCGGATGTTTGCCTCACGGATGACCCAAACACAGCATATCAACACTTTATAACCGATTTTAAACTTTTTTACGACCTTTGTTTTCCACAAACACAATTTCTAATAAAAGTCAATCATAAGCCAAAGTGGGTATCACGTGGTGTAAAAATTTGCAGTCGCAAGAAAAAGGATTTGCTATGGAATTTCAGATTAAACTCAACAAAAGACAACAGATTAAAGTACTTAAATTATAGTCAGTTATTCAAAAAAATTATAAAACTAACAAAACGAGCGCAAAATAACTATAAAATATTAACGTCTCAAAATAAAACTAGAACAGCGTGGCGGATAATAAACAAAACAAGACTTAACACTCCAAAAGAATCCATAGATAAAATAAAAATTGATGAAAACAACGTTCTTTTTAATCCAACAGAAATAGCGAACGCATTTAATAATTATTTTATTGAAAAAGTCAACCCCCTTCCGGGTGCCGGGAAAAAAGTAACGTCTTTAATTAATCACCGATTAAATTCAATGTTTCTTGCACCAAGCTCACCCTACCAAATCAATAAAATTATAAACAATCTCAAAAATACCAGCAGTGTAGGTTATGATGGTATCTCTACTAAAATAATTAAGGCAGTAAATGAGGACATATGCCATGCCTTGAGTCACATTCTGAACCTGTCGATATCAACTGGAATATTTCCACAAGATCTTAAACTAGCTATTATAAAACCTTTATTCAAAAAAGAATGCAAACAGTTGATGGTGAATTATAGGCCTATTGCACTATTATCAATATTTTCGAAAATTTTCGAAAAGTATCTCTATGGCGAACTTAATTCATATCTAGAAAAAAATAAAATTTTGTGCAATGAACAAAAGGGCTTTCGACAAAATAAAACCACTAATATAGCCATTTATGAATTCATCCAAAATGTTATAGGCCACGTTGACAAAACAGTTCCAGCTTGTGCAATTTATTGCGATATGTCACAGGCTTTTGATTATGTAGATCATAATATACTAATCAGTAAACTTGAAGCATACGGCATAAGAGGCAATATCTTAGATTTAATTAGATCCTATTTAACGAACCGACAACAGATAACAGTAGTAACTAAAGTGAATCCTAAAACAAAAAAAGAGGAAACATTCAGCTCCGTGAGGAGAAATATCACATACGGTGTTCCTCAAGGTAGTGTCCTAGGGCCGCCGTTGTTTATTATCTATATCAACGACTTGCCAAAGGCAACGACTCAACCTATGACATTATTTGCTGATGACAGTACCGTTTCAATTGCTTGTAAGGACATTAATAATTATAAATCTGACATAAATAATTCACTGACATCTATAATTTCTTGGCTTAATAATAATAATTTAAAAATAAATTTACCTAAAACAAACATAATGCACTTTGGACAAAGATTGCATAATCCATTAAATGTAAATTTGACTCATGATAATTACACTATACATGAAGTATCTAATGTCCGTTTTCTCGGCTTAATTATAGACAGCAAACTAAACTGGAAAGAACACATTGACGCAATATGTAAAAAAATCAGTAGTCAAGCATATGCTTTGTACCAACTTGCTCCATCTATCAACACTAATGTGTTACTATCGGCTTATTATGGACTTGTTGAATCTGTCCTAAGATATGGCATTATCTTCTGGGGCAACTCAACAAATAAAGATATGGCATTTAAAATGCAAAAGCGATGCATACGTGCTATGTTCGGTATCCAAAGTACTGAGAGCTGTAAGCCACTTTTTACAAAGCATAAAATCCTCACACTCCCGTCACTTTATATTTTAGAAATCGCCTTATTTGTAAGATATAACCCCCATTTGTTTCCTCGAATATCGGACCTTGTAATACGAAATCGCCGGGATAATAGTAAACTTCGTGTTCAGCCAGCTAAGACAGCACTACTGTACAAAAGCGTCGTATGCAGAGCACCGATAATTTATAACAATATCCCTATCGGTGTAAAAAAACTAAATACAGACCAGTTTAAGAAAACATTAAAAAAAATGCTGACAGGAAAAGCCTACTATAATGTCAATGAATTTTTAAACGACAAATCGCTCTGATACACTGACTGAATTTATTATATTTATTTTAAATCACATGAATATTTACCTTTTTTTTAAATTTATTTTTTTGGTCTTCATTTAATATTTAAGTTATTTTTTATTTTAATTTTTTTTGACATTATTTAACTTTGTATAATTTTTTAATTTTATTTTTCTGAGATCTTACGGTCTCCCAACCTAATTTGTACACCAGCCATGGTCAAACATGTTGTGCCAAAGAATATCCTATAACACCTTTAATAAACATCATACCATGTATATTATCTACACATGTTTTTGCAAATAAATGAATCTTTATCTTTATCTTTCTTCAGAATTAGCCTGCCTACTGACAGGTTATATAAGCTTAGGTAAATTGTTCATTTTATTTGACTGTATAAGTCAATTTATTTTAATTTTATTAATTTTTTGTTGACATAATCTACTCATTAGAATGATTTTCATGAGTTGTATTGCAATATGTGGTTAGCTAGCGACCTCGACAAATTGATCATATAATATTTTTTTTTCCTGAAAAACCGGCAGCAAGTTCGTCATGCTCCCTTAGATGTCACTGCTTGCCGTAGCGTCGGGGGTCGGGTTGCCTCCTTCCCTCAAATATGGCGAAGGGGGTAATGGCTGATCTTTGCGTTGAGCTCGTGAACGGGTGCTGCTTGTGGTGACTGGTCGTCTTGCTGATCATGGTTTTGTTATTGTTATTAGTAATTAACTGTTTTTTTATTTTACCTCGATGGTCCTAGTTATCAATTATAACTTCTAGTTACAGCTATATGTAAGCGGGCACGCCCTTTATGCCTGGAGGCTTTATTTCCTTTTTTAGATATTGTTTACGTTTAGTTATTTTTATTTCTGCTTGAATATGATCTCGATGTTTTTGGTTGGTATATTGGCGTGTGCTAGCTGTCATATGGCTAATAATTTATAATTTAAGAGTCCTATTACGTTTTTTTACGGAAATTCATGATTTTTGACCATGTAATTTTCAGCAGCAGTAAGATATTTTAATTATTTGATTATAATAACTATAGTGCCATTCTCTTTCTTGTAAGTTGGAGTTACACATTATTTTCGTGTAATTTGCTGAATTGACGCGGAATATATAGTACTTTAATTTAATTTATTGTAATTTTGTCTTATTATATTGAGAAACAAAAACTAATGAAACGTATTCACTGTAGATCGAAGTTTTATATCATATTAGTTTATTTGATTTAATTGTGTTTATTTGGAATATAATGGACATGAAAATCAAGACATTTATTGGTTTTCTTTACGACTTTTCCCTGAAAACTCAAGGAATTTAAAGAAATTCTAGAACTCCAATAAACAAGTAAAACATTCAAGTTATCGTTTAGTAACTTTCGCTTTTATTAGAACTGAATGAAACAATGTGAATTTGAGCGTCAAAGTTCCATTGCCGACGTTTTTCCTTGTAAACTGAGTTCGTAAAATATTCATTGTAAATTACACGACAAGAAAAGTTAAAATGTGCAACTCCAACTTACAATAAAGAGAATGTGTTAAATACCGAACACCGAGAGTGGTACTCAGTACTTAAATTTTGACCTTTATGTGTATACTAGTAGGGTTGAGGGTTTAAATAAAACAACCGAACTGTATACTGATCTATAGAAGGTTATATATTTATAAAAACACAAGACCCTGACCAATTCATTGTAACGAAACCATTGCGACTTCTAATTTGACGCCAACGCCATCTAGTTACGTCGTGTACAACTTTGAAATAATTAAAATTAATTTGTTGAACTGATGAGCGGCTATTGATCATGCATGATCATTAACATACCGCCCACCAAGGACATTACTGACGGAATGTCCTTCTTGAACTACACTATAGGTCCGAATTTGTAGCAAACAAGTTGATCTTATAAGTTTGATCTAAAATCTTAACATTTTTAACAAGATAAAAACTTACATACTATCGTAAACTTAAACTATTAACATTACGTTAGATTTGTCGAAAAATACATGACAAAGTGTAAAGGTTCAACAGTTGTAAAAATAATGTTAAAAAAAAACTGTTGGGGAAAATATACAATTTCATGCATCTAAAAATATCTTAACAATAACATAGTGTAAAATATAAACAATTTAAAATAAAGTTTAACAGGTGTAAATAAAGAGTTTGTAAAAGTTGATCTAAAATAAAATTAATATAATAAATTCATTGTTCTGTAACTGGTAAAATACAAAGTTTGGATGTTGGCCTCTTAATAGTAGAGGTCTTAGTACGCAATGTGACTACACGGGTGATACTATCATCACCGGGATGCTTATCTATTATGCGACCTAACAACCAACGACTTGGCGGCAAATCGTCTTCTTTAATTAAAACAATGTCCCCAATTTTTGGCTCGGGGACCTTTGAAGACCATTTGTACCGGTTCATTAGGTTGGACAAATATTCTTGGGACCAGCGCTTCCAAAATGACTGTAGCATCCTTTGAATAAATTGCCACCGCGACAAATAACTGACATTTGTGCTCTCGTAATTAACATCTGGTACATTTACTATCGGCTCTCCGATCAGGAAATGTCCTGGAGTTAAAGGTAACAGTTCACCAGGATCAGTAACGTTAATGACACTCATTGGACGCGAATTCAAACAAGCTTCCACTTGATTGAGGAGTGTGCTCATTTCCTCGTACGTCAAGGTAGCATCACCAATGACCCGTTTAAGGTGAAATTTTGTAGACTTCACCCCTGCTTCCCAAAGTCCGCCGAAATTAGGACTATGTGGGGGAATAAAATGCCACTCAGTACCGTTGGCCTCAACTTGTTCTGCTATTGATGCCTGAATAGATGCCAGTTGTTGCAATTCTCTAGAGGCACCTACAAACGTTGTACCGTTGTCGCTCCAAATCTTGGCACAATGACCTCGCCTAGACACGAAACGTTTGAAGGCAGCTAAAAAGGCTTGTGTGCTCATGTCACTGACGACTTCTAAATGAAGAGCACGGGTGGACATACACACAAATAAACATATGTAACCCTTGTACGAACGGTGCCCGCGACCCTTCGTTGTCCTAATATTTATAGGGCCAGCATAGTCAACACCGCTATGTAAAAACGGTCGCGCTGGAGAACACCTTACAGATGGAAGAGAACCCATAATTTGGTTTTTGATACTAGCGCGCTGTTTAGCGCATGTTACACATTTGCGCACATGATGCTTGACCAAGTTCCTGACTCCTATGACCCAGTAGGCTGTCCTCAAATAATTTGCCATCAGCTGAGGACCCCCATGCAGAGTTTTTAAGTGAGCATCTGCCACTATAAGTTTTGTCAGATGACAAGAGTTTGGTAGTACTATTGGGTGCTTTATTTGTTCACTTAATGGAGCCTTCTCAAGTCTACCTCGAACTCTGATTATACCCTTGACATCAAGATAAGGACAGAGTGAGTTTAGTTTACTGGATTTTAATTGTAAATAGCCTTTGTTCTGTAATTGTACATATTCTATTGTAAATATTTCTCTTTGTGTGTGTCTTATACAACATTCTAAGGCTGCTTCTAATTCTAATTTCTGTAAATACTTTTGTTTAAATGTGTTGTTTTTTAAAAATCGTCTACAATAAGCAATAATTCTAACTAATTTTTGTAATGAGGAATATCGTTCGAACATGGAACATTCTGGAACTATCGCAATGTGAGCCTTTGTTGATTCTTCCAAGTCAGTATTCAACTCATTTGGCCTTTTGTGTCCTATGGATTTTTCAGTGAGAAACGGTGGTCCGGAAAACCATAAATTATTGTTTAGAAGTGCACTTGGTAATATGCCTCTAGAGGCGCAGTCTGCTGGGTTGTCCTGTGTTCTTACATGAAACCATTGTGATGCCTTCATGTTGGTCAATATTTCAGAGGTACGATTGGCTACAAACGTCTTCCACCTGCTTGGATGGCTGTTCAGCCAAGCTAACACCACAGTGGAATCTGTCCAAGCCTTGATTCTGTCCTTCGAAATATTTAAGACATCTGCTGTTTCTGTTAGAAGATTTGACAGCAAAACTGCCCCACATAGCTCCAAACGAGGAATGCTAATTTGTTTGACGGGAGCTACTCTGGTTTTTGCAACCAACAACGAAATATGGATTTTGCCGACAACATCCACTATCCGCAAGTAAATAACGGCTGAGTATGCTGTTTTGGAGGCGTCACTGAAGCCATGCAGCTCAAGATCATCGTCTGACTTAGTGCCAAGCCAACGAGGTATCCGTACTTTACTAAGTTGTGACAACTCTTCACGGTAAGTCTCCCATTCTTTCACTAATTGAGTGCTTAGTTCTTCATCCCAACTAACACCTGCAAGCCATAATTTTTGGATGAATGTTTTTGCTAAAACCACACTAGGTGCTAACCAGCCTAGTGGGTCAAATAATCGAGCTATATCCGAAATAATTGTTCTTTTAGTTACAGGTGCGGTCGTCAGCGGAGGAAGATTCACCGAGTATTGGAAGGTATCTTCGTTGCGGTTCCAGGTAAGTCCCAAAATTTTTATTGTGCTATCTAATTTGATTTCTAACCCTTTCTCTTCTTTATACTCTTGTTTCTCTGATTCATTATTTTGTATAATATCGCTTTGTCCTATTGTGTTGACCTTATTTTGAATTGTTCTAGTTTGATCTATTTGGTCTTTAAATATATTTCTTTCATGTTTGTCTATTCTCCTAAGTATTTCCTGACTATTGCTGTTCCATTTTTGTAACATAAATCCACCTTTGCCTAATAATGCTATCATTTGCTTATATATTTCTATGCCTTCTTCTACACTATTGCATCCTGTCATTAGATCATCCATGTAGAAGCTATTTAAAACTTTCTCTGCAGCAAGTGGATACTTTGTGCCTTCATCAATTGCAATTTGACTCAAGGTTTTGACTGCTTGATACGGCGCGGAAGCTGTTCCAAAGGTCACGGTCAAAAGTTCGTAATCTTGGATCTGTTTGTCTGGACTGTCACGCCAGAGTATCCTTTGGAACATGACATCTTCTTCTGCTACTCTAACCTGGCGGTACATTTTTATAATATCCGCTACAAGTCCTATAGGATGAAGTCTCCATCTTAACACTGTGTGTCTTAAATCAGACTGCAATGTGGGTCCCACCATCAACGTGTCATTGAGTGAGACTCCATTGTTGTTCTTCTCGGACGCGTTGAATACAACACGTACCTTCGACGTAGTTTTGTCTTCCCGGATTACAGCATGGTGAGGTAAGTATACTGCTTCTTCCTTCTTACTATCATCTTCTTTCACGTGCCTCATATGTCCTAACTCTAAATATTCATTTATCACTCCTGCGTACTTTTCCTTTAAATCTTTGTTCTTTACTAATCTTCTTTCTAATGCTTTAAACCTTAATTTAGCTATGCCACGTGAATTTCCCGACTTGCAAGGAGGATCTTCGTCTCGGAAAGGTAACCTAACTATGTATCTGCCATTGCTATCTCTCCTAGTGGTCTCACTGTAAAATTCTTCGCATTTATTTTCCTCTGGTGTAAATATTTTTTTATTAGTGTTGATTTCTTCAATTTCCCAGAATTTTCTTAAAATATCTTCTACCTTACAATGCATTACATTTATGTTTTTAAATTTATTATTTGCACTAGTGACTTCAGGACCAACAGCACCCGACAGCACCCACCCTAATGTAGTGCTCTGTGCGATCAGTGTACCAGAAGGACTCTTCACTAAACCTTCCTTAATTATGCAGCTATAAACATCAGCACCCAACAGAATATCGATTTTGTTGGGTGTGTTGAACTCCGGATCTGCTAAACATAAGTTATTAATACCTAACCAGTCGAAGGTGTCTGAGTTAAGGCTTCGCTCAGGTAGGTAAGAGGTGATCTTATTTAGAACATAAGCATTTAATAGAAACTTAAAGGTTGGATCGACACGAGATTTAATAGTTAATTGTACCATGTACTTTGTCATGGTTGACCTATTATCTCCTAATCCAGACACAAATCCTTGAATTGGTATCTTTTTCAGGCAAAGATACTGCACTGTGGCCTCTGTTATAAAACATGCCTGCGAACCTTGATCGAGCAAGGCTCGGATAGTCTGATATTCACCCATCTTTGACGAGGCCTTTATTAGCGCAGTGGCTAATAAAACCTGTCTGGGCTTTGCAACCCTTCCTGTAGACAAGCAAGAGACTATCTGAGTAGCACTAGTTGAAGGACTAGCACTATCAGTAGTAGGCTTTGCTTCAGGGTCTTGGCCGTTATTATCCAAATGTAACAAAGAATGGTGGCGCTTCTGGCAAACTCTGCAACTGGTGTTTTTCTTGCAGTTATAAACAGTATGGTTACTGCCTAAACAGTTGAAACAAATTTTGTTCTTACGAACGAAATCCCGTCGAGCTTCGAGAGATTGTTTGGCAAACTGTTTACAGAAACAGAGCTTGTGACCCTCTGAGCAGAATTCGCATTTCATTGGCGATGATGTCTCTGTGGCTAACAATGTTTTAGGTGTATGATTGTTATTGACCTGGTGACCTGAACCCTTTTTTGGTTCTATGCACTCAAACGCGCGGAAACGTTGCTCTAAAAATACTTTAATTTGATCAAAGGTAGGAAAATCATTACTGGAGTCGCTACTACTGACACTTAATTCCCATTGCTTACGCGTTTCAGGATCTAATTTAAATGTCACTATATGTATGATAATAACATCCCAAGTACTCACATTTATCCCTAAGTTAGTTAACGCATTTAAACAGTCACTGGTGGTGTCTGAAAGCTCCTTTAATGATATCGCCGATTCAACCTGCATACGTTTTATACCAAACAACCGTTTCAAAATACAGTTGGCGAGATATCTTTTATTACTGTACCTTTTGTCTAACAAATCCCAGCACTGACTGTAATTTGCATCAGTTATTGGAGTATTCCGTATCAATTGCTCAGCTTCACCAGTTAGATGACTTTTTAAATAATGCAGCTTTTGCACGTTATCTAATGAACAATTTTTATGAACTAACGATACAAAAAGATCATGAAAGGTCGTCCATTCTTCATATTTGCCCGAAAACATTGGAATAGCAATCTTGGGCAATTTTACCAGTGAATGGGCAGACTTAAATACACTACCAGAAGAACCATCCTTATGTGGAACCGGTTCACTTACAACTCTAATTTTATTGAGCGTTGTTTTCATTAAACTTTTATAAGTAATGTAAGTGTCCTCGGTTGTATCATAAATATCAACAACCTTTTGATCGATATCATCTAATTTAAAGTTCTGATAAACTTTAGTATTGGTATTTTTAAAAGATTCCCAATCCTTTTCTAATAATTCTTGTCTAGTTTCAATATATTCTATAGTTAATCTTTCTTTAGGACTCTTTTTAAAATTTGCTAAACCTTTAATAATAACACTTTGAGAGCCCCTTAATACGTTGATTAATCCCTCCATATTTGAAACAATTAAATTAAAACTAAGTTAAAAGTGTAATGTGTAAATTTCTAAGGTAATTTCAAATAAATAACTGTAAAGTTCATAAACAACTCAACCAGTGTATAAAAACAATATTTGTTCTAAAAAAGCTAATTAAATCGAAATAAAATACAAGTCCAATTAATTGCTCAAAATTTTACAAGTGTTTAGAAACAGCTTATAGTGTGGCGGAAATCGAGCGTAGGTTCCCCGTTCCGTCGTTTTTTAAGAAACTATTCTAAGTTCTAAACTAACATGCACAAATAAATACAAGTTTCTAAGAACTACACTTAAAACTTTCTAAGTTTAAAAATCTACTTAGAAATAATTCTAGATGTCCAAAATTCTTCAAAAAGCTTAAAAGTTAAAATCTCTGAATAAATAAGGTCCAAAATTGCTTGTCACCAACTGCCTTTCTTTAGACTGATAGTAAAATGTACTCACAATTATTTTCACTCACTCACTCAACACGATGATTTGGTGTATGAGGCGCACCCTGGTGGCGACACGTTGAACTATATGGATGTGACGTCAGTATTCTGATGTCACGTTGAACTGGGTGTGACGTCCTTATGACGACACGTTGAACTCTACGAGGGTGACGTACACAGTCACCTCTCGTTGGATGGAAGTGGCGCCCTCTATAACGTCACTTCTCCGCCGCGCGCTACTGCTGACTCCGTCCACTACGCTGGACGAAGCTGTCGCTGCGCGGAACCGTATACTTTAGCCACAGCGATCCACTGCGAGTACCACGGATGAACTCAAAAAACCGAAACTTTATCCGGCTCGAAGGACCAATGTTAAATACCGAACACCGAGAGTGGTACTCAGTACTTAAATTTTGACCTTTATGTGTATACTAGTAGGGTTGAGGGTTTAAATAAAACAACCGAACTGTATACTGATCTATAGAAGGTTATATATTTATAAAAACACAAGACCCTGACCAATTCATTGTAACGAAACCATTGCGACTTCTAATTTGACGCCAACGCCATCTAGTTACGTCGTGTACAACTTTGAAATAATTAAAATTAATTTGTTGAACTGATGAGCGGCTATTGATCATGCATGATCATTAACAGAATGGCACTATTGTTATTCATAATCAAATAATTCAAATATCTTACTGCTGCTGAAAATTACAACGTCAAAAATCATGAATTTCCGTAAAAAAATGTAAAAGGACTCTTAATGTTTTGTGTTGCGTTAAGTAAATTATTTTGCATAAGTACTTTTTGTATAGAATCAAGTTTTTCTAACTGAACAGACAGCTGTGCTGCTGGGGAGTTTGTTGCGCCACTTCTTCTTCCCAGCGAAAGCACTAGGAAGTGGTGAAGGGTGGGCGTTTTGTGGGACTGTCTTATGTAACTTTGACGTTCGAAAAGTGTTGATTCTCAGCCTAGTTTGAATAAATGACTTTTGAATTTTGAATTTTGAATGTTCTGTTAAAATAATCTTGGCGTAATAGTTTAAACCTATTTTTAAACTGCCATTCACCGCTTCCACCACCCAACGACATATTGTTACTAATCTTGCTTTGTTAGCTTGTTCGATCGTCAATTGACTTTCGTTTCTATCTTTTGTTGGAGGAATATGTGATTCATATTCTAATGATAGCAGATCTACTACACTATCTCTGAAACCCCTATCTAAAATGAATACATCGTTGTGGTGAAACATCCAATGAAAATAATTATCTTCATTAGCACATAAGCTTGTCATAATCGACGCATCACTTGTTGTTGCAGCGTATGGACCAAGAACATCTATTATATAACCGTCACTGCATACCATTAAGAATGGTTTCAATAGATTTTGAAACTTGTGGTGGCTATAGGTCAAACGCTGAAAGAGAAAGTTACTACTTTTCTCTACATAAATATATGTTCCATCACATATTACTATAGCTTTTGTGTTTTCTTCGTTATCATAATATCATTTTTGGTAAAAACAAGTTCTTTTGAAGCATGTTTTGCCTGGAAATATTATCCATACCTAAATGAATGTTTACAAAATCGCTCACTAAATTCTTCTCTCCAAGGTCCTGCGTGAGATATTACGAGTAAACAGAGTAGCTAACTTTTCGTTAGACTCTCCTGTTCTAAGTTTAGATAAATATACCCCGATCACGGTGCGCGAACGATTAACAGTTTGTGTCAGCGAAGGAGTTTCTTCCAATACTGTGCTGAATTGGGCGATGGTGAGTCCAGTCCAAAAAATAAAAAATAAGTAAAGTAAGGAAATTTATTGCATTTTCAACTTTACAATAAAGACGGATGAAGTACTGTTCTCCTAAATAGGCTAGAATTTAGCCTGTGTTAAGGAGAGACAGTGCCGGTCCCCTAATTGGCGGATTATTATATTAATATAGTCTGTTTGACGATTATATTAATATAAAAGACAATAAATTCAACTATAATTAAAATCATAAAAGCATTCAAATTCAAAATCAATAACAAAAATAAAAACGAAATCATAATAGAATCAAAAACCTAGTTAAAAACAAACCAAAATTATAAACAAAATTAAAATTAACATCAAAATCAAAAACAATATGAAAATCAAATTTAAAATTATATTATATTTAATTATTATTAATACAAGACATAACTAAAGCGTGTGGGTATACTCGTATGTATGTGTCGATGCAGGTGCGTTGTGTGAAGTGTGCATGTGAGTGTGTGCGTGTGTATTTGTGTGTGTTAACATGATTACTTTGTGAGGAATAATTCAGTGTCATCATAATTGAGGTCCAAAAGGAGTGTCCGTACAGTTTTTTTACAGTTGTAGAATGGAAGTTTATAGATTGGGCATTTTGCATTAATTTTATTACAGAGAGATGGAGCAACATATAAAGAGAATCGTTTTACGAAGGAGGTACGTGGGGGTGGAATTGTGCAGATTAAGTCTTTCCGACGTTTAGAGATATGTCTATATGGTGTTCTGGAATGTTGGAGTAAAACTATATGTAAAATGTACTGTTGTCGAACATTTAAAACGTTCCAGGATTTATAAAGTTCGGTCGTTGGAAATAAGATCGGGTGAAAGGTGGCAACTTTAAGTATAGCTCTGTGAGCGATCTCTATAGGCTTCATCACTGTCTTTGCAGCTCCGTCCCAGCAGGAAATACAGTAGGTGACTAGTGATTGGCAAAGAGCGAAGTATACTTTCCGGATAACTGAAGCGTGTGCTACATGTCGCAATATTTTAAAAATGTAAATAAGTTTCCGTACGCGGCCGGATAGAGTATTAATATGTGATTTGAAATTTAAGTTTTGGTCAATGAAGATGCCAAGATATTTTAATTGATCTACTGGAGTAAGTGATGGGCACTGACAGGCCTGCCGCGACATACATTTACACGAGTGAGCTTTTAGGGACAAAGCGGGATTTGGTTGGGAATTTGTATTTATTGAGAAGGTAATAAAATTAGTTTTTGTGGTATTCAGGGTCAAAGTGTGTGTGTAAAGCCATCTTAGTGTGGAGTTAAATCCTTTTTGTGCAATTGACTGTAGTTCCAACCATGAGTTAGCGGTGAAAGTTATTGCAGTATCATCTGCATAAGAAACTATTTGGGCATTTGGTATATCTAGGTTGCAGAGGTCGTTAATGAATACAAGGAACAAAGTGGGCCCCAAAATACTTCCCTGTGGCACACCGTATTCGATAGCAACTGTATCGCTACGGTAATTGTCCATAGTCACAAATTGTGAACGGTTTGTTAGGTAACTTTTAAATAAATTAAGTGGTGGGCCCCTTACACCTATACATTGTAGCTTGAGTAAAAGGGTCGAAATGGGCACAGTATCAAAGGCTTTTGTCAGGTCTAAGAAAATGGTCAATACCTTTTTATTATTGTCTAAATTCTTCACTATGTGATCAATCAATAGGTGTATTGCGTCATTTGTGGATTTCTTTTTACGAAAGCCAAATTGTTGTGGTGACAAAATATTATAATGCTCAAGATAGTGAATGAGTCTTTTATTCATTAAACGTTCGAGTATTTTTGATAAAGTACTAAGTACCGCTATGGGGCGGTAGTTATTTACTAGGCACCCATCGCCGCCCTTGAGAATGGGATGAATGGCAAAAAAAGATATCGTTGTTACCTAATGATTCCAATAATTCGAAATCGAATCTCGATCTTTGGTTAAAAGCAGATATTAGTATATTAGACATGTCTGTGAAATGTGCAACATTGAACTCATGCGAAACATTACAATTCTCACGTAATGAATGCCATTCGTTACTTTCCAGGTGATCGGTACATACTCTAGCATTTTCTGGGATGTACAAACGTTGTGAACAAAGTACGTTTACAATAATAGCGTTAGGAATTCTGTGACGTTCAATATTGTGACAATAATTAAATATATAACGTCTTGCAGAGTTCGGTGCTCTAACATGTTCGGGAGCATAAAAAAATTGTTGAAAGTTCTGCACCGCGGAATCTTGTGTACAAACGGCATCATCTTGGATGTTTTCCGCGGGTCCTTGTTCATCAATCACATTATCTTGGATGTTTTCCGCAGGTCCTTGTTCATCAATGGCATCATTATCGATGTTCTCCGCAGGTTGTTGTATAAGAACAGCATTAGTTCTTTGCCAGCAACGGTGACAAACTTGTTGTGTATTATTGAATACTACCTGCAAATATTATAATATATGTTATAGGTATAAAGATATAACTTTTCTGACAGCACAAGAAATCATACGGAACTCTTGTCGCAAAGATTTTTTTTGTAGTTATTATTATTTCCATATATTCTTATCTTTACAACCCGGCCATAGGTAATATCTGTGCACCTGGCATCGATGACGTCATAGCAGCGCTTGTATGACGAGAGAGGCATTGCATTCTAGCGGGGTGCACAGGTATTTTAACCGTGTTAAATGTATATACTCGTTGGTATATCTGTTAGTTAACAGTGAACTGACTTTGATAACTCTTGCATTATTGCTTCTTTTACAGATGAATAATTCAAAGTAGGTTGTAGGTTTGAATAATAAGTAAAATCATTATTCATACCCCAACTTTATATATTTAGTACAAGACATAGAAATGTTAAAATATAATACACTAATAAGTAGGTACGTACCTCGATCAGTGCATTCTGCGGAAAATATTCAGCAAACTGTGGACGAATCGCAGGAAGATCATCTCTTAAAAAATGACTTCTTGTCCGCAAAACACGCGAGCGCATACACATAATACAGCAATTATCTACCATTGCAAACAGTCACAATTCAATTAATTTAAGGTCCTTGCTAGCCAGGGTCACGATGATAGATAAAACTAAACAACAATATCCTTTACACAAACTGATAACAGAGTCCATTATCAAGCCGGGATCAGTCAGTCGTACGTAATCACAGAACATATATACTCTAGGGAGGTCGTAATACAAGCCGAGATTAACATAAATACACCGTGCGTAAATAACGTACGAGCAACGACTGAATAGACATAATCATCCCGTCCGTGCATGGGTGTAAGAGGGCGGGGGAAGGAAGGGGTGTGTACTGCGCGCGCGCTGGTACAAAACAGGTTTTTGTTCCGCAGGAAAAAAAACCTCTCCGATATGTAGCATAGTTGGCTATAATGATCGTAGAAATATAAAACTAACTAATCATTTCAAATAAAAATAACACGTTCCAGGGCAATAGACAGCCTATGTGTATCAAACAAGAGCTATTTATAGTCCTAGTTATGACAGACAACTAATTATATTATTATATCAAAACTTAACAGATCTTTTTAAAAAAAACGCAAAAAAAAAAAACATTTTCGCGCTGAATTTGAACTAAGCTGCCATAGAATGAAATAAAGTATATTATGAGCTTTCATATTATTATGACATACATAATTCATCACTGTTGAACAATGTTGAAAAAGTGGGCCCAAAATGATGCATGGTCCTTTGGCTATTTTGTGATGAGATGTGATGAGGTGTGTGATGCCATAGACATTGACGGTGCAATAAAAAACTTTGTTTTAAAAAAAAGTAGACGTACTTATTTTTTAATTAAAGACGGAAGATTTGGTTTTAATTCTAACAAATCCTTATAATATGTACTTACTTTTCAATAAAAATATAAATTTTACATTATAAGTAGTATCGTTCTGGTTCTAATTAAAAATTGATTTGCGTTTTATATTCAATTCGCTAATTATTTAATCTTGTCGATCGTCAAGATGTAGGTACCTAATCTTAAGTGATAGGTACATATGTTATATCAATGCATCTAAGTGGTTCAAGTATAAGAATTATTGTATTAATAAACGTGATTGTAATAAAACTTAGATACACTTTTACTAAAATCTAACCTGTACAATTCAAAATAATGATCAGTCATCATTATTTTGAATTGTACAGGTTAGATTTTCTTTTCTTGTCGAAAAGTTCTCTTAGATAATTAATGTATCTAATGTGTAAGTAGTATACAATAATTGAAATACCTAAATAAGAGGGCGGCAAAAGAGCCGCGCAGCCGACACTCACGGTACGCCACTGGATCTACCTCTTTTAAATTCAGCCATCCAGGGCCTCAAGTCTGCTATTACAATAGTGTCAGAATGGTCTATCATTGATTTCTTAGTTGTTGATTTTGACAAGTTTGGTAATCTACTAATATATTGGCGTCATTATGACTTTCCAATGGTCAGCCACTGACACTCCATTGAAATAAATGGCATCTATTGGTAATCTCGTATATAATGACAAATGAATGACTGAGTTAGGCGGTAATCTGCTAAAATTTTGACAGTTCCTTTGATCAGTGACCTACCATTAGAACGTCATTGTGCAGTCATTGCTTTTAATTCGTTACGAGTATCGTGTTTGTGGAATACAATGATCAACCAATGATCGACCATTATTAATTTAGCAGATTACGAACTTTTAACAAAATGACAATGGGATCGTGTTGGAATGACGAATTTATAAAAATAGCAGACTTGGGCCCCTGGGCCTCGAGTCTGCTATTACAATACCTAGTGTCAGAATGGTCTATCATTGATTTCATAATTGTTGATTTTGACAAGTTTGGTAATCTACTAACATACTGGCGTCAATAAGACTTTCCAATGGTCAGCCACAGACACTCCATTGAAAGAAATGGCATCTATTGGTAATCTCGTACATAATGAAAAATGTATGACTGACTTAGGCGGTGATCTGCAAAAATTTTGACAGTTCCTTTGATCAGTGACCTACCATGAGAACGTCATTAAGCAGTCATTTCTTTTTCACCTCAGCACCTCAAACAAGCAGGTTTTGCTGTCTAAAACCAGTGAGCAAAATTCAATTTTGCTGCGAGCGTGAGACAAAGTAACGTTTTTTTTTTTAAATGCCGATATCAGTGCTCGGTCTACTCACAAAATTCTAAAGATTTGAATTTCACTTAGTTTTGTCACTTTCACTTCGATACGAAAAAAGCGAGAGATAGAAACAAGTCGATTCGAAGTTCGATTTCAAATTCCATAAAGGCCCAAAAAAGAAACAAACAATAAAACGTTCGGTTATATAAAACCTTTAAATTGCAAATCATCTGTTAAGGTTTTATTTAAATTATGTTTTATAATTTTTTTTTGGAACGAAGTTCTTAAAGCGGCTTGCACTGGCAGAAATCGTCACGCGAAAAGGTGCTGCGACTGTCTTCTTCTAATTCAAAGAGAAAGAAAGACGGAGAGAGATAGAAAGTGTGAATTTGGTCAAAATTAAAATCCAAGATGGCGGCTGCGAAAATTTTAATTTTTTTCTTCATGGGTATCGTTTCTATGGGTTTCAAAGTTGCTAAAGCCGATAGTGAAGTCAAAATAAAAATCCAAGATGGCGGCTGCTAAAATTTTCACATTTTTCGTCATGGTGTCGTTTTCATAGTTTTCGAGGGTGCTAAACCCGATAGTCGGATCAAAATATAAATTCAAGATGGTGGCTGCGAAAATATTCAAACTTTTCGTCATGGGTATCGTTTTCATAGTTTTTGAGGGTGCTTAAGTCGATATTGAGGTCAAAATGTAAATCCAAGATGGTGGCTGTAACAATTTTGTTTATGTTTTAAATCATAGTATATTCGCTTATAGTCCGGGAGCCGACTGCAAGAAACCCACCTTATAAAAAAATAGAAAATACCTACTCTGTAGGGTAGCTGACTTTTAGTAGCTTCAACTGCTCTTGGTCGGCCGCGGCTTAACTTGGCAAATTTTGCGCAAATGAAAAAAAAATGGTGAAAAATTCATGAAAAAAAACCTCATCGAAAAATTGAATGAAACTTGTATTGATAGGATAGAGACCTGTTGAGGATAGTAAAAAAAGTGGTCGGCCAAATCCTGTGTTGGCAGGTTCTTGGGTCCGACCGAATTTGTGGTACCTACCACGTGACAGCTACATTTCACCTGATCGAAAAATTGAATGAAAAAAATGGATTATAATAGCTAAATTAAACCTGCTGACGTATGCCTTGGTCGGCCTCACCTTAGTCTGGCAGTTTTAGCAGTCAGACCACATTTATAAAAAAATAAAATAAAAAATAATTTAACAAGGTCCTAAATAAATAAGTGCGTGGAGGGCTTAGAGGGCTTTACAAAAACAAAACATTGAGTTCTAATTTTTATTATTTAATCTAAATTATACAACAACGTTTTTAATTTGTTATTATTTATATTAATAATTACAACCACGCAAAATAGGCGCAAATAGAGTCGTCGAGTTGCGGAAAATAGCCTGTGTTACCATTACCATTATTAATAATCATAATCATCTTCGGAGTCGAAGTCTGACGAAGTTTCCCCAGACTCCGACTTATCAATGGTTATGTCTTCGACTCGCAAAGGAGTCAGGTGTACTTCGAACGATTTGATTTTATACATTTCATCTGCTAATGTCCAGCCACAATGTGTTGCATCAAATTTGATACAACTGGATTCTGCGGCACACTGCCACATTGAATTTACGGACGCCGTTCGCAATATTGTTTGTTTTAAGGTGCTCCAACATGGGGGTATATTGCCGGAATCAAAATGTTGTTTTTTTTTTTAAATTGCACGTTTTGACACTGTTGAATACTTTTTTTGTAACAACTGTACTCTCGCCCGCTTCGTTCACGGTTTTGCATATTTTCATTCCGTACATTTCGCATGTGTATTTTTGAATCAAGTCCGAGGTTTCATCTATTTGGTTTGGGTTGTTTAAATTGAAAATGTTTTCTGATATGATACATTTTTTTTTTCAATATTTCATAGGGTCTCACTTTACCCTTCCCTTTAAAACTTGCCGTATAATCAGAGCCAGTGAATACATGAAATCCGGGTAGTGATTTACTAAGGTCTTGTCCAAGACTTTCACACAATTTCGTGCAGTTAATCGCCTCCGCTTTTGTAGCAGAGGTCAGCCAAACTTCTTTTTGGGGCATTTTGTGCAAATTGTTAATAGCAGCGTTTTACCTTCAAACAAAACGCTTGTTGTGTCCGGAGACTCATTCGGGGTCATAATTTTAAAGACTGCCTGGTTTAATTGGTTTCTCAAGTTTTAAGGGAAGATCCGTTTTCGTGTCACATTTATAGGTATATGCAACTATCTCCTTCTTGACAACACGATGATGACGTATTTCCGCCCGCGTTCACCAGGTGGCCGCAGCGCGCCAAATCGTTCATTGTGGCCTCAAACCCTTAAAACTTGAGAAACCAATTAAACCAGGCAGTCTTTAAAATTATGACCCCGAAAGAGTCTCCGGACACAACAAGCGTTTTTTTTGAAGGTAAAACGCTGCTATTGTGTCCTTCGGCCTCAGAAAATAGTTCTAGTAGCTGGCTTAGCTTTTCCACATACATAATCTATCGCTACAACAAAGCAAACGACGCGGTTTTCCAATTTCTATAAGTCTTAAGCCAAAGTACCGAGACAAGCGCCGCATTTTCAAAATTCCCTAACAACTTCCAACCTGACTGGACGTGAGTTTCAGAATCAGTTTTCAAACCAAAATGCGGCCAAAACATAATGCTATTCTCACCCACTATACACCTGTCTGGCGAGACACTAAGTAATGTTAAATCATGTATCCTACGCCCTGAACATAACAACAGTAAAACTGCACAAACTCTTGAAATTTCGAAGGGACTTTGATTTTATAGAGGTCTATTGCCCAACCAACCTTCTAACGACTGAGGATCCCAAACAGGGCGTGGACACTTTTTAGGTTGTTGCAACACTATAGCTTTAATCATTTGTTTAACCAAAATGTTTGAACTTAAACGGGCCTCGCTCTTTGTATTACATAAAGTGGACACAACCGATTTACGAGTATGAAGTAAAATAGTACGATAGGATAATTTTTCTTTTAGGTGCAAATCCGCTAAATATCGAGCCAAATCACTACCTGAAGGGTCTGAGAAATTTATACCAAACGAGGAACACCAATTCAACCATCTCTGCCATGCTGGCTTATATGTATTAAAAGTCGACGACCTCCACCCTTCTTTCAGTAGACACTTTTGTTTTTCAGACCAGTCACCTAAGGATTCAGACCACCCCCACATCTCCATACTTCTAAGACCAGCTCCTTCACTCGAGATGGGGGCTGCCCGGTCCTCGTATCTACTAGCACTTTCGGTAACCTGTGAACCGTGAACGGAGGCGCGAGCGCTCTGGTCTTCAAGTCTGCTCTCCAGAATGCTCGGATCCACCTCGGTGCAACTATCAGGAATACACCTCGAGCCTGATTTAGATGCATCAGGACCCGGGGTATCAAACTCGGAGGAGGAAAGACTGACGGAAATCCCATTTGAATGCGAACGCGTTGTATCTCCATGCTTGCCAATCTCTTTGATCTAGAGTTACATAACAAGGTACTACGTGGGCTGTGCTGGAGGCAAAAAGGTCTGTCTGGGGAACACCCCACTTTGCAAAAACAATACTGGTGAATTCGGGGAGTAGATGCCATTCTTGTAACATCGAGTGACGCGACAGACCGTCTGCGACGTTGTTGTACTTGCCGGGAATGTGATGGGGGATTACATGAATGTCGTACTTTTGAAATATGTAAAAAATTTGATATATTAATTCCATCAAGATCCGCGACTTGTTTCCCCCCTCCTTCCGCAAGTACGCTACAACCGCCTTGTTGTCGCACTGCAGAAGCAGAGATGTGTAGCTCAGAAACGGAGCGAATTCTATCAAACATTTTAGAATAGTTAACATCTCTTTGTGATTCGAATGAAGCCGCTCTTCTTCTTTTGTACACTTGCCCGATAGGTGAAGACCATTTAACTCCGCCCCCCAACCTGTATCTGCTGCGTCTGTTGTCAAAAAATGTTTTACTACTGGTGGATGTAGCCTGGATTTCTCTACACAGTGAACCTTCCACCATTTTAATTCTGCTAGCACCTCCGCAGGCAAGGGATAAGTCGACTGACATGGCCTTTTTAGGACCAGGTTGCAATAAGCCAGTAGGTGCCGAAAATTCAAACGGCCCATTGGAACTACCAGACGAGCAAAATTCAAAACGCCTATGAAACTCTGTATTTCTCGAAGAGATGCCTTCTGCCGTCGAAGCAATTTTGACAACACTACTTGTATGTGCTGAATTTTGTTTTCTGATAAAAAAAAATGATTTTGCCACGGATTCCACATCAAACCCAAATACTCTATTATCTTCCGAGGGATAAGAATCGATTTCTCCCTGTTCACCTGCCAACCCAGCTGACTGAGAGTTTGAAGAACAATGTTGACGTGTTTTATAAGTGTTATCTTGTCCTGTTCTACTAGGAGATAATCGTCGAGAAAAACTACTACTCGAATGCCTAGATTCCTGAAAATCTCGGCGGTCCACTTAGTCAACGATGCAAATACTTTGGGCGCTGTCGCCAGGCCAAACGGCAAACAGGTCATTTTTTTTTTTTTTTTTTATTTATTTTCAAATAATCAGATAACAGAGATCCGTAGTGTTAGTAAAATACCTTATAACTAGTGTTAGTATTTATATAAATTAAGATGACATTTTGGGTTTGAGTCAATTTGTAGAGAAGACGAAACCAGTTTCTCAACCGGTCATCCTCTCCACAAAATGCCTCATAAAAGGGGAAAACACATTTTCAGTCACTGTTTCTAGAATGCTGTTGCCACTGGCCCGGGTTCTAGCTGCCACCGACGCTATTTTCTTCCGCACAATTGCGTGGAAGCCGTCAGTACGGTTCTGCGTAAACATCTCTGACGCACTACAGAACCGGGGCAGTCTCAAGAGCATTCTAAAAACATTGTTGTACTGGACGCGCAGGACATCTAGCGACCGTTTGGTGTAGTTGATCCACAGACCACCCGTGTACAGACCCTGACAATACGCTTTGAAAAGCGTTATTTTTACCTGGTCCGTGCAGCGGGCGAATCTACGAGCCAACATATTACCGCGGACCGCCA
This sequence comes from Xanthia togata, assembly GCA_963853775.1. Taxonomy (NCBI): domain Eukaryota; kingdom Metazoa; phylum Arthropoda; class Insecta; order Lepidoptera; family Noctuidae; genus Xanthia; species Xanthia togata. The sequence continues at coordinate 8,240,204 of OY970788.1, read as the reverse complement.
AAGCCCTGCGCTCCCTCTCAATATCTACATTATCCTTCAGGTCGTCGGTAAGCATATGTCCCAGATATTTGAATTGTTTTACTCTTCTTATGCTCAATCCATTTAGGGTAAAGTTAGGTGAATAATCTGTACACCTACCGGCGACCCCAAAGACCATGTACTCACATTTCTTCACGTTATACACGAGCCCATGTCTAGCCACGTAGTCCTCGCAAACTTTCAACATCTCTCCAATAGAACCAGCAGTTGGGCCCAGCAGCACCATGTCGTCTGCATAGCTGATGCTGTTAATATTAACACCACCCACCCGACAACCAACACGCATACTGCTGAGCTCGACCATGAGGTCATTCACATATAGGTTGAAGAGCCTGGGTGAGGTCAACCCTCCCTGCCTCACCCCGCACTCCAACCCATAAGCGTCAGAGAGACTGTTGGACCACTTCACTTGATTCGTTTGGTTAGCATACCAAAACTGCAGAACCTTACGAACTTCCACCGGTACATTCCTGTCCTCCAACTTCCTCCAGAGCACATCATATGACACAAGGTCAAAAGCCCTGGAAAGATCCAGGAAACAGGCATACACCGGCGTTTTACGATCTGTATAATATTGGACAGTATTCTTGAGACTTAGGATTGCACTTTCAGTGGACAGCCCAGGTTGAAACCCAAACTGTGAGTCATGCAGGTCCAGATGTTTTTTCAAGCACGAATCAAGCATACTGTCCAATATTTTAGCAATGGTAGTTGCAAGAGAGATTGGCCGGTAGTTCCCCTTGTCCGAGATATCCCCTGTCCTGTTTTTGACAATCGGTACCACAATCGTTCTCATTAGCTCTGCCGGTAGGTACGAGTGACTAATGCACATTGAATAAAACAGAGACAGGACCCTCGGCAGGTGAATACCAGCATACTTAAAATGCTCGATGCTGAGTCCATCGTGTCCGGGTGATTTACCTCTACTCATGTTTTTCATTACCGCTCTGACCTGTTTCGTCGAGAAATACATTACCGGTTCCACTCCCCCACAGAAGGACCCAGCACCGGTCATCATACCTGAAGGGCCAAGGGGTGATTGCATTTTGAAGTGTTCCATAAACATATTTGCAATTTGCTTTGGTTCATTCATTCCACCGACGCTCACCGGCAGCCCAGGCTTGGTATCCAGCTTACCTGTGGCCTTCCAGAACTTACTAAAGTTATTCGCAACTCTTTGCTCGGCTAAAAAATCCATTTTCAGTTGTTCACTATTTTTTTTGGCACCATTTATGACGACCCTTAAATATTTTCCGGGTCTCCCACATTTCTTCATATATTAATCCAGAGGTCGGTCTATTATGTATTACCCATTCGTTGAATTTAAGCCTGGCCTCTCGGTAAGCGTCTCGAACATGCTTGTTCCAGCCACACAACACTCTGCCTCTCCTTGGCTTGGACTTAACCTTCTCGCTCGTCATTACAGCTGCGTCACTTAAAATATCGACAACAGTTTTATATAAGTCATCCAGGATACATTTATGTTCGACCACATTGCAAGACCCATAACTACACTTTTGAAATTCATGAGGAAGACCGATGTTGCGCAGCCTGTCATTGCATAAATTGCGATATTTTGTAATTTGCGAGTCATCCCTCTCACCCCAAGTCACATCACAATAGCGAAAATGTTGCATCATTATCTTCGGTCTAACTAAATTTAGGTCACACTCAATATATAGTGGTAGGTGGTCAGATAAAAATACATCCTCTTCTATGCCTACCCTAACAATAGTTTGCCACGCCGATAAAGACACAACACAGTGGTCCAGCCATCTTCTGCACCCGTGTGCTTCGCTAACAAAAGTGTAGTTGCTGGCTGCATAGCCCAGCTTCTCTATATCCGCGCAGAGCCAGGTTTGATCAGCACAGAAACTTATGAGTTCCCTAAAAAACAGCTCATGAGGATGCGCATTAAAATCACCCAGAATAAAAACGTTTTCCACACCTTCACTCTCAACAATTGCGCTGATCTCACCTAGGACTTCCGTGAAGATAGGCAAGTGGTCGGAAGAGTCAGTTGGCATGTAGACTGTAACTATAATAACGGAGCGACTGCCAAAAATAGCTTTTATAGCTGCTAGACGAGGGCTCGTGCATTCTATTATGAACACAGACTCAAATATTCCCTTCCTCCAGACAATGGCAACTCCCCCATACGGCCTCCCCACGAGTAAACCCGCAGAGTCAATAGCCGATTTACCGGTATACTCAAATTCATCACAGATGGTTCCTAACAAAGGAATGTCATGAGGGAGAAGCCACGTCTCTTGGAGGGCTACTATATCTGACATCTCACAAATGTTCCTTACACAGTCAATTGAGCGTTTAACAGACTTACAATTAAAGCTAACTAGTTTACAACACATATTATAATTATTGTTCATAGTTTATATCATTAAACGACTATAACCGATTTTCTTCCTCATTCTTTTGATACGTAAAACGCACGAAACGCCTAAAAGTTATGCCATCTGGCCACAATTCATTATTTAAAAACAAGTTAAGTTTCGTTTTAGCGACATACAACTTATAAGCATTATATTTTTTTGTAGCTTTTATATTTATTGTTTTGAGGGTAACACTCTCATTCGTTTTTTCTAGTATGTAGCTAATTATGTCCTGCTCACTCGTTTCCTTGCTTACGTTCGAAATAAACAAAGGCACCTTAACGTCAGCCGCTTTAAACCTACTATTCGGTGCGGTAGCAGCACAACCTTTCTGACCAATTAGTTTGTACCGTTTGGATGTTTTGCCCCGCACTAGCGTCCACTCTGTATCACTACACTTATTTGCCGCTTGTTCACATTTTGTGCTAGACTGCCGCATACACATACTTGCTTTAGGTATTTGGAGCGCATTCATACTATCACCAGGTAAAACTGTAGCTGCGTGTAGCGACCGTTCTCCACTGGTCGCTGGCTCAACTGAGGTGTGCGCTCGCGCAGAGGTAAGCGGCGATGTGTTGACTGGCATGCGCGAAACCGCGGTACTCACCACGGCCTCAACACATTCTGTTCGTAGCGCTGTCCCGCTCGAACCATCACAGCCGCCGCGTCCTTGAGTATGTCCACCTGTCGTCCCGCTCGCTCGATCCGAAACCACAGTGCAAGATTGCGCCTCCACGTGTCCATGAGTCTCTGTCGCGCCTTTTTGTGTCCGTAAAAACGAGACAAAATCGTCCTCACCGTTTGATGTTAGCGTTGATGAGTGGCTTACGTAGGCCGGGCGGTCACCGACCTCACTATCAGCTGATAATTTTGACGCTGTTATAGGCACGTATTGTAGACCTATGGGACCACTATCATGTTGACTATTTTGCAAACAGGCCCCTCTTCTTCTATTTACATTAACATAAGAGACGTGGTCTAATATTGATGCATGTTTCATATTATCCACCTCCTGTTTGAGTAAATCAAACTTTTCCGTTGTAACGGTTTTCTCTTCCAGCGCATTGACTTGGTTTTGCAGTTTTAATATGTCCTTAAGTAGCCGCGTCACATCGACGTGATCAAAAGTGACCGGTGGGACCTTGTGTAATTCCTTCGCTACGAAGATTGGAAACAAATCCTGATCTGTGGTTTTCATAAGGCAGATTATATCTTCCAGATCACGTAGCACTTTTTTCTTTCCGTCCTTTCGTCGAATCGGCATCTTCTTAGAATTAGGTACTGACTCGAACAACAGGGTTTTAGCCCTCAGAATATCATTAGCCGAAAAAGACGTAGTACACAACTGGTGTATACTCTGTTCATCCATGAAGCCCAAGACATTGCGCAGGAATGCCAGAACTTCATTAATCACAATATTGCAATTCACGCACTTCACAGTATTCGAGGTCATTGTCCTCCGCGACGAGTCATCAGTACACGCAATGCCACAACCGCGCCGTGTCACGTACGCACATATACTGATTTGCAGTAACAGATTTCGATACAATAGACGTAGAAAACAACGGTGAGCGGGTGCTACATTTACGTGGTTGTAAGCTTGCCTGAGGTCTATTTTTACCATCCAATCCCGCTCCTGAATAAAATCGGGAATTCGATTTACCGAAATCAAACGAAAGGAGATGGCCAAAAATTGTTACGACCTGTACCCCAGAATGTACAGAGATGAAATGTATGTCGTTCAATAGGACAGATCTTCAATAATTAAGAATTATAAGTTACATATAGCTATGCAGTCGTGGAATAAAGTTATGAAGATTTGAAAGTCTTGATTTTTTTACACAGTTTTCATCATGATTTTACAATTTATTCTTAAAATTATAATTTTCTAAACGTTAAATAGGTTGATTTATATATATTTGTCTTAGGTAATTAGTAAATATCATATTATAACTTGGAAAAACTGGCACAGAAGTTACTGAACTTTTTTGTAGCATATGTAAGTATACCTATTAGACATAATAAAACCACATACATTATTATAATACATTAATCATTTAATGATACAGAGTACAGTATCCAGAAATGCAGATGCAGTCATATCAGGGGGTAATGATGATATTTCATGCCGCCTGATGCGTTCTCTAATAGCGATACCACAGTTATCACACGATTGTAAAAGGTCCATTTTCCTTACTTAATAGTTATTACACAGTTTATTATAATTAGTGGAGCACTCACGTGGGGCTATGACACAATAAAATAAAGGTGAAATAAAATATTAACACAAATCGAATCAAATGAATACCGTAAAACAGCATAGGCGACGAGTGTTTGAATTTGAAATATCATGGAAATGTCAGTTTAGACCTTCTGTGGTTTAGACATTTCACGGATTCATTGAGTGTTATTAGCAATGACTTATAAGTCAATCGTTACTAGTAAGTCAAATCCAATACCAAATACCTTTAAGTCAATATTGTAATGCTACGAAACACAACGTAATTGTATTAAAATATCCTATCAGCATTCTGTACTTTGACTTTTGTTCTATACAAATCATTAAGAGTATAAGTAATCCATCTAACCAACCTTTGGTTAGATGGATTACTTATGATCAAAAATATATTTAAATAAATATTTTGTTACGAATATTTTAATTGCTAAGTGCGTTTAGTTATCTTTTTCCTCTAAACATTGATATTATTAAACGGCAATATTGAAAATAGGTACTTACCTAGTGAAATTGAACGGATAAAATCGCTTAAAATTCTTTTATTTTACTATTTTATTCAGCGAATCCTATGAAATGTTATTAGCTGTTATAAATTCTTTATTTATTTTAATTTAATTAACTGTCACACTTTTAACTATGCACAGCTAGGGGCATTTTTTGGCCATCTCTTTTGCTTATGTTCAGATAATTGTTTAAGCTTTTTAAATTGAAAATGGGGCGGTAAGTTCCGCCGCTTTTGGCAATCAGAAAGAAATTTGATATAAAACTCGGAGTCAGGGGTCATATTCAAAAATACTCTGTCAACAAATTTTGAATGACTCTGTCCATCTCGAGGGATGCTAGAGTAAGATAGCAACGTTTCACCTGCCTTGGCGGGACCAGAGGCGGTTTCTTTTGAAATGGAATGCGATAACCCTTCACTATTTTTATTAAATGTTCTGGTGCCCCCAGTCTCTTCCACTCCGTAACATGATTTTTTAAGCACCCCCCCCTAAAATCTTTTTATGTATCAGGTATTTATTCATGAATTTTTGCACCACTTTTTTTTCATTTGCGCAAAATTTGCCAAGTTAAGCCGCGGCCGACCAAGAGCAGTTGAAGCTACTAAAAGTCAGCTACCCCTACAGAGTAGGTATTTTCTATTTTTTATAAGGTGGGTTTCTTGCAGTCGGCTCCTGGACTATTACTCGGGATTCAAAATCAACACTCGCAGCAAAAAACAACTTTGCTCTCTTGTTGCACAAATAACTATTAATTCGTTACGAGTATCGTGTTTGTTACAGGAGATTGATGAAAGTGAGAAGGAAGTCGAGAAGGTCGTTTTCAAAAACACAGGCTTGAAACGGGAGCTAGTGAACCTTCATCAGCAATACCTGGATGTTGTTGATGAGCGGGACAAACTGCGGGTGGTCACAAATGGTTTCAACAACTGCAGTAACATATATGAGGCGGCTTTATGTAAGGTTAGGGATCTAGAGGAAGAATTAATTCATGCAAATGTACGAATTACAAATTTACAGAAACTATAAGAATGTACTCAGGCTAAGGAAAATAATACATTGTATAATGAATTATTACACACTACTTGCAACCCGAATTCCTTAATAACAATAGACCTTACTGAAGATTCTATAATGAAACATAATAATAATAGTTATAAAGTAAGTCAAAACAAAATTAAAAAATATGCAAAAGTTAAATAAAATCATAAATAAATGCAATAAATATAGGAAACAACAAAAACACAGTTCCAATAATACTAAACTAAGGAAAAAACGTGGTTTTCTTATAAATAAATTAAAAAAACTATCAAATTAAATTAGAAGACAGTAAGAACATTTATGGGTTTGACACACAACACTTACAGTCTGAAATTCAGGTACTAGAAGCGTCACTACAGTCACTCTATACTAAGTATGTGAGGTCTGAAAAACAAATTCAGGAGCACATCCTTGCTGCAAATGAGTTAGTGGAAATGTGCAACTCTAATATAGATAAAGTGGACCCGCTGACTCCCAGCAGCCCTCAATCCAAAAAGAAATCCAATCTTGGCACTCTCCAACCTGAGGTAACGGAGGACCCGCACCAGTTGGGAAGTGCTCAGGTAGACACACCAGATATTGAACAAGGTCCATTGCAAATAGTTCAAACAGAAGCTAGTTCTGTCCCTTGTAGTAACGTTTGTTATTGCTCCATTATGTTTTCTGATAGTTTTGGAAAAGGGTTAGGAAAATTACTTAGCAACAACCTGAGTCATTCTTCTCAAAACTATTGCTTGCCTCAGAATTCCTACAAACAAATAATGTCTTCATTAACTAGGAAGGAATATGATGTATGATTCAAATGCCATTATTACAGTTCTTATAGGTAATAGTTTTAATGTTAAAAAGATGACATTACTGACAGTGTCACCAATCTATTGAAGTTAAATTGTAAGAAAGTAATTTTGTGTGCTTTTCCATATTTTGAGCACTTGTCAAACAGGCAAAACAACTACATTCACATGTTAAATAATTACATGCATTTCTTAGTTAGTCACCATAGTGACAAGTTTATATTTTTTGATACCAACATTTTTGTTGATAAGCTAAGGTCGACTAGGGATACTGTGTATCTGCCTATTAGTTTTAGACGTCAAATAGCTAGGCTATTAGCTTTTAATATTAACCCAGACATAAGTAGTATGTCGAAGTCATCTATAATTAGCACCACAATTAGTAATAATACTAATGTTAAGGTGGTTAACTCAAATAGTTTAAACTAGTTTGTAAGACAACAGAAAGTACTACTAACAGTATAGTTACACATATTAACAAAAAGGTATTTTCTAGCACTGTAGTTACCTGTACAAAAGGGAGTAAGCAGAAACCCTTGAAATTATTTCATCAAAATATTCAAGGTTTTTCTTCCAAACAATTGGAAATTGAATTGTTTTTAGAAAAAACAATGTTTGACATTATTTGCTTAACTGAGCATTGGTTAAAAGATTATCAAATGTTAATTAACTATGATAATTATAGTGTGGCCAGTTGCTTTAACCGAAAATCAATGCGGCATGGTGGTTCACTAATCTTAATTAAAAGTTGTATTAAATCAAAAACCCGTAATGACATAGTTGAACTATCGGTTGAACATAGCATTGAACTGTCTTGTGTTGAGCTAGATAAGCATGTCTTAGTGTGCGTTTACAGACCCCCTAATTATCAAAACTACTCTATATTTGAGTCAGTAATGGAAGATGTTTTGGCAAAACTTGCAACTGGTAATAAATCAGTAATTATCTGTGGTGACTTTAACATTAATATTTTAGAAAATAATTCAAATACCACTAGATTTCTAAATTTGTTCAAATCATTCAATTTGTCAAATGTGTTTGTAGAACCAACCCGAATAACTACGACTACTGCTACATGTATTGATAATGTGTTTTGTTGCTGCGAATATTTAGATAAAGCTATAGTTAATTATCTACCTTCTGATCATAGTGGTCAAACCATAACTTTTGAGTCCAACATTCCAATGCAAAAAGTGCAGATACAATACAGACCAATAACATCTGTTAAATTAAATAGCACTTTAGTTTGTAAGTTAAGTAATCAGGACCTTACAATGAACAATGTTAATATTTTGTATAAAGAATTCTTTTCGGTAGTCCAAACCGAGTTCGATAATTCTTTTAAGAAGAACACTAAGATTATCAGCCCTAAGTTTTTATTTAGTGACTGGGCAACTAAAGGACTTAGGAAAAGTAGGGATGGACTTTTCGATCTGTATGGCCTTAAGCCTTATAATAACACGGAAACTTTTAATAGATATGTTGCTACTTATTCTAGAACTTTTAAGAACACTTGTAAGGCAGCTAAAGCCTTTATACATTAGCAACAAGGTTAAATCAGCAGACAATAAAATACAGACGGTTTGGAAAATTATCAATAATGAAACGAACAGGAACAAAAAGCATAATTCGGAGTACATCCTGAAGACGTCATGTGGTGGTCTCATTTGCGATAGCAAAGAAGGTGCTCAAGAATTTGTAAGTTTCTTTACCAGTATCCCACTTAAAACTACTGAAACCTTTAATTCCTCGCCCTCGCTCTCTTTTGATTTATTAAGGGCGAACGTTTCAACATGCCCGATTGAATTTAACTTTAATCATATTAACCCCATAACAGTAATAAAAGCTTTTAAACAAATCAAGATCAAATTGACTGAAGATCTTTGGGGAATGTCCATTAAAATCTGTACCTCCATAATTGAGACCATAGCGCCTTACCTAGCCTTAATATTTTATTTGTGTGTGGATCAAGGAGTCTTCCCGGATTTAATGAAATACAGCAAGGTTCAAGGTTTTTTTTCAAATCCGGGGACAGTAAAGACACCAATAATTATAGACCCGTATCCGTGTTGCCGGTTTTTAGCAAAGTGTTTGAAAAGGTAATGCTTAATCAAATGCTCAATCATTTTAACAAAAACGAAATCCTCCACGATCAACAGTATGGTTTCACCAGAGGACGTTGTACCACTGACGCTGGTGTTACTTTATTAAGACACATTTTTAACACGTGGGAAGAGGCCCAAGACGCAATAGGAATTTTTTGTGACCTCTCGTCGATCACGAAACCTTACTTTTGAAGCTTGAGCATTACGGACTTGGAAAACTTGCACTCAATTTAGTAAAATCTTATTTAAATGATAGACAACAGCAAGTTCAAATAAACGGTATCAATTCACTAGGTTTAAAATTAAAAATGGGTGTGCCACAAGGCTCGATATTAGGTCCATTCCTCTTTTTAGTGTATATTAATGATCTACTCCATTTATTTAAAAATCAACCACACATGGTGTTGTTTGCTGACGATACTTCCTTAATTTTTAAGGTAGATAGACGTGCTACAAATTTTGACGACGTAAATAACGCCCTACTGCAGGTCCAAAATTGGTTCACTGCTAATAATTTAGTATTAAATGGAAAAAAAACTAAGTGCATACTATTTTCTTTACCAAATGTAAAAAGTAGTAATGGTGAGATAGTATTGAATCAAGAGAAACTAGAATTTGTCGATAAAACTGTTTTCCTGGGGATCACCCTCGACTCAAGGCTACAATGGGGTCCTCATTTAACATCTCTTGCAGGACGGCTAAGTTCAGCAGCATATGCTGTCAGAAAAATCCGTCAATTTACTGATGTAGATACCGCGAGGCTAGTCTATTTCAGTTATTTTCATAGTATCATGTCTTACGGTATTTTACTTTGGGGACGGGCTGCAGACATCGAGTCTATTTTTATTCTGCAGAAAAGAGCGATCAGAGCCATTTATTATCTCCGCAGGCGCGACTCTCTTAGGGAACTGTTTAAGGATATTAACATCATGACGGTACCTTGTCAATATATCTATGAAAACATCATGTACGTAAGAAAAAATTTACATCTTTTTAGTAAAAGAGGTGATAGACATAATTATAGTACAAGAAATAGGGACCTATTAGTACAACCAGGTTTCAGACTGGCTAAGGTAGACTCATCTTTCATGGGGTACTGTTTAAAATGTTATAATAAAATTCCTCCCCACATACTTCAACTTAATGAGACGAAATTCAAATCTTGTATAAAACGCACACTATGTAGGCAGGCATATTATAAGTTGGGGGATTACATCACTGATAGAAATGCTTGGCTCAGTGCTGGTCCTGCTCCACAACTGATTGACATACACACTGATTAACATTTTGAAAATACTGATGGAGCTGCTGAAGATTGTAAGACCATTTTTGTATTGTATAAACTCAATTTCCTTTGTATTATATAATTGCATAGCACAGGTGTGAGTACTATGTACTAAAGAGCTACCATTTACCGGGTAATGTGTAGTATTTCATTGACTTGAATGTGCCCTGGCGGCTGTGAGTATGTCATGCTCACTCAAATGTCTCGCTGATGGTGGCGTGTGTGTTGGATCATTTAGCTCCCTTCAAAATGGTGGAGCTGAATGGTGCTAATCCATGCGTCATGTTCGTGAACGGGCGCCCTCAGTTGGGACTGGTCATCTCTTAGCTGCCATGGCTTATTTTAATTTATTTTAAGTTTCTGAATGATTATTTTTTACTTTTTATTACGGACGCTTTTACGAACGTGCACGTCTTATTACATTGTTCTCACATGCATAATTTCAAAATGAATGATGTAACCAATATTTTGTATCAATTTTATATTTTATTTAAAAGAGTGTCCGTGGAGTTTCTTGCCCGTTCTTCTCCATAGGTACCTACTACGCTTTGGAATGGGAAAATAGCTTCATATTTTTGACTGACCGACCCCTTGACAATTCAAAAGTGCCTGTAAATGGTTTAATTGAAATAAATGCTTTGAGTTTGAGTTTGAGTGGAATACAATGATCAACCAATGATCGACCATTATGAATTTAGCAGATTATGAACTTTTAGCAAAATGACAATAGGATCGTGTTGGAATGACGAATTTATAAAAATAGCAGACTTGGGCCCCTGTACGCATTCGTAGATTAGGAATGATCCCATAATGTCTGCTGAATGTCCGAAAAAATTCCTCCGTGGATTTTTTTTTCAGGCTGAGATACTTTATCACCGCACGTGTTAGCGACGCGCTCAATATAATTTATAAAACTTAAAAATTAGAAGTAGCATCTCTAGTTTTAGTTAGTTTAACCCTAGTTAAGAGGCGGGACACGCTGACATGCTTGTCGCAGTGTGGACCCCGCCAGTCTGCCACCAAATGTTGATCGATGCGCACGCCCGAGTATTTATATTTTGCGCACGCGGCCATCTTTTTCTTGTGCAACCGATTAAACGTGTTTTAAAAGTTCGCCTGTATTTTCTGTTGCGACAACGAACAACCCGTTACTCCCTGCAGCACCATCCCTAACAAAGTGGTCCTTCGAGCGGATCTAAAATGTTCCACACTCCAGGCGTCCAAACACGGCGCGCAAAAATGCTGCAGGAGCAACGTGTTTCGCAACAGAACAAAGCGGTAGAAAACGCTCAAGCAGAGCAGCTCGAGCATGTTGTGTCACAACGCCTATTTTCCGATGTGCCGGGTAGCAGCATAAAGTCGGAACCGCTGCCTCGCGTCGCGAAAACGCCGGTAAAATCTGTTGCGTCATCGGAAAAATCTATGCGTGAAAGCAAGAAAAAGCAGTTGCAGCTGGAAGCCGCTAAACAAAAAGCTGCTATTCGGATCGCACTCATCGACCAAAACCTGGATGCCCAATTGGCAGCACTCGACGACGAGGAAGAACAGTTCGGATACAGTTCACTAATTGATGGGAAGGAACTTCCTCGCAGCAACCTGGAGGATTGGGTGATCCACCAAAGTAACCACGAAGAACCCCTACAGGAGCAGCAAGCCCCCGAGAAAGGAATTGTAACGGGCGAGCTGCAGGCACGATTACCGTCGCCATGCGCCGAGCTCGTGGCCGGTCGGCCGGGCGCCGCAGCGCCCCCGCCACCGCCGCCGGCGCCGCCTGGCGACTCAGTGACTGTGCTTAACAACGCGGTTCATATGTTGGCAAGTGCTTTGAAGGAAATTTCTACTAACTGTGCAAACAACGTGCCTCAAGCCAGTTTTCTCAGCCGCATGAGCACACCGAGAGACTTACCTGAATTTTCTGGTGACCAGTTGGATTGGCTTCAATTCAAACAAGCCTACGACGAGTCGACGGCTTTGTGTAAATTCACACCAAAGGAAAACCTATGGAGGCTTAGAAAATGCCTACGAGGGCAAGCGAAAGATGCAGTCGCCGCATTGTTCATAAGCGCCACGTCGCCTGACAAAGTGATATCGACATTGGAGCTACGGTTTGGTAACCCCGACTGCATTATTTCCAGAATACTCCAAGACATAAGGAAGCTTCAGTCCTTACCACTGGAATATCATAAAGATATCGTCGCGTTTTCTGTGAAAGTGCAAAATGTAGTGGAAGCAGTACGAGCAGTCGGACGTGAGGAGTACCTATACGGTGTCAATATCGTCTCGATGATTCTGTCCAAGCTCCCCGCAGTCCTTATCTCCAAGTGGTCCGACTACAGCTATAAAATGATCACCGAAGGAAAGAAACCAAGGTTGGTGATTTTGTCTGATTTTTTGTATGAAGAAGCTGTAAAGATTTCCACCACTGCGAGTATTCTTACTACTTTTCATAGTGATCACCATTTGAAAAATAAGACAGGTACATGCACACGCACACAGACCGTGCTAGTTCAAGACGAAGAACGTAAAGCTAATTGTTTGTTTTGTCGCGCAGCGGTACATAATCTCAGCGATTGCAAACAATTTAAGAAAGCACTACGTAAAGTTCGGTGGCAATACGTGAAAAAACACGGCCTGTGCTACAAGTGTTTAATATCCAAACACGACAGAAAAACGTGTTCAGCTCCTGTGTGCGACAAGGACGGCTGTAACGAAGAACATCATCGTCTTCTGCATTATTCTACGAGTAAACAACGCGAGCGCACCAGCGCTGACAATAACAATGCGTCAACCATGATTACTACGACGTTGGCTGACGCGCAACGAACCGAGCCGTCTTCGGAAACGATAACGTACATTAACGCGAGTGACAATAAAGTGTTATTGAAAGTGTTACCTATTCGGGTGCACGGACCTAACGGTATCGTAAACGCCACCGCGCTACTCGATGACGGATCGAGTGTGTCGCTGATAAGTGCCGGCCTCGCCGAGCGCGTCGGGCTGCGCGGCCAGCGCGAGACGCTGTCGGTGCGCGGAGCGTGGAATAATGACGCGATGGTATGCGAATCTACGGTTGTGAATGTGGACATTGCTGGATATGATGATAGGTTACATAATAATATAAGAATGCGTTGTGTTAAGGAATTAAGTTTGCCAATTCAAAAGTTATCTGTTATAGATTGCAATAAGTATTCCCACCTAGAGAATATTAAAGATAAATTGTGTACCTCAGATTCAAAACCTGATATATTAATTGGTCAAGATAATTATGATTTAATTGTACCTTTGAAAATAAAGTTAGGTAGTGTAAATGAGCCGTCTGCTACACTTACCCCCCTAGGTTGGTGTGTACATGGTAGGGTGCGCGTGGCGCGGAGTGGCGCCGCCACCCGGGCCGCCGCCGGCGCTCGCTCCGCCTGCGCTGAGGCCGCCCTGACCATCATGGAGAACGAGGAGGTAAGTGGCATTTCATCGCATGATAGTCTACTTCAAGAGATTCATGATGAGGTTCGACGTTCGTTTGCATTGGATGCCATGGGTGTGTCCGGTAAGCCGCGCCAGAATGTTGACGACTTGCGCGCCATCGATCAGCTGGAGCGATCAGCGGTGCTCGTTGACGGACGTTGGCATGTTAGCTTACCTTGGAAGGAGCCAGGTCGCACGATGCCGGACTCTTACCCCAACGCACTAAGAAGGTTGAAAGGTATTGAAAGGAAAATGGGAAAGGATACAGGTTTTGCTAAACGGTATGAGGAACGTGTTCGTCATTTGTTAGAAAATGATTACGCACGGAAACTAATGGTTAATGACGTCACATCGAATACGTGGTACCTACCTCATTTCGGTGTTGACAACCCAAACAAAAGCAAGCTTCGGTTGGTCTTCGACGCTGCAGGTAAGGTGGATGGTTCCTGCCTTAATGATTATTTACTTACAGGGCCTGATCTCTTGTCATCACTGCTTGGTATAATGCTGCGCTTCAGGGAAAATAAAATCGCAGTAACAGGTGACATAAAAGACATGTTCCTGAGGGTTAAAATTCACGCCGAGGATCAGCACGCACTAAGGTTTCTGTGGAGAAACAGCACTACAGAAAACATCAAAGCGTATGTTATGACATCCTTAATTTTTGGAGCTAATTGTTCACCATTTGTAGCTCAGTTTATTAAAAACAAAAACGCACGCCGCTATGAGACATCCTTGCCGACCGCAGTCGATGCTATTTACCATTCACATTACATGGATGACTATATAGATAGTTTGCCGGACGAAAGTACTGCTATTGATATGGTGATTAATGTCAGTGACATTCACAGGGCCGGTGGGTTTGAAATCCGAAATTGGACGAGCAACAGCGTTGCGGTTTTAAACAGTATAGCAAAGGAGACCTTAGGTTCTGCCGCAGTAAAGTTCAAAGGCGGTCAGCAATATGGAGGTGAGCGAACACTGGGACTTATTTGGTTTCCTGGAGATGATATGCTTGGGTTTGACGTGTCACTAAAGCGCATCCCCAAGGATATCACTCAGGGCAACGAACGACCCACAAAAAGGATTATGCTTAGGGTTATTATGTCTATTTTTGATGTCTTAGGATTTCTCGCCCCCTTCACTATTCAGGGTAGGATCCTGCTTCAGGATACCTGGCGCTTGAATATTGGATGGGACGATAATGTTCCTGATAACATTTACGAAAGGTGGGTAAAATGGATTGACTTAATAAACGTTATCAGTACACTTCGCATTCCAAGGTGGCACGCGATGTCTGCATGCGCTACGACGGTAGCGTGCGCGAGCGAGATGGAAGTCCCCACTCCACCACAAGCGCGGCTTGCATCTCAGAGTGCTACGCAGCCTTGTGCTACGGGCTACGAAAGCGTAGCGGCCGAAAGCAGTGCTACGAGTTCGGCTACAAGCGAGTTTGGATACAACTTACATCTTCATGTATTTAGTGACGCATCGACTAAAGCACTGTGCACGGTAGCATATTGGCGCTGGGAAATGCAAGGTAAAATACATGTTTCCTTTATTGCAAGTAAATGCAGAGTGGTACCTGTGAAACCCATGACAGTACCTAGATACGAGCTACAAGCGGCATTGCTAGCGGCAAGGCTAGCTAACACTATTGGTAAGGAACATAGACTATCTCCAGTGCGTCGATTCTTTTGGTGCGACTCCACTACGGTTCTCCATTGGATTCGTAACAATACACGTACCTATAAAGCCAATCGAAATCGAATCGAATTTATATGGGGAAATCGACGAATTAACACGTATTGACGAATGGAGATACGTTCCTACGAAGCTCAATGTTGCTGACTTAGCTACACGAGAAACCTTTAATCCTACTTTGTATTCTGAGTGGCTAGCCGGTCCAACTTTCCTGCGCTTTGATGATGCGTCATGGCCTAGGGACGTCATCCAACCGGAAACGAACACAGCATGCGAGGAAGTAACAGCTGTTGTTCAAGAACACTCGGCTTATTCACCGGTTCCAAATCCGGTTCGATTTTCTTCTTGGCTGCGCCTTCTACGCGCGTCAGCCGCCGTTTTGAAATTTATTGACAAGTTAAAGGGTCTTACTGGCAGCGGCTATAGTGTGCAGATGATGGAGCGTGCGGAGCAGCAGCTATTGAAACACGCACAAGGGGAGTCGTTTGCTGAGGATTTAGCTGCGATTAAAAATGGTAAGGTGTTGTCTAAAAATAGTCGGTTACATACTCTCTCTCCGTTTTTAGACGAGCATGGCTTGCTTCGCGTGGCCGGTCGGATAGATGCTGCTGCAGATGTCGCCATGGATGTAAAGAGGCCTGTAATATTGGACGGCCGGCATCCTGTGGCTCGGTTGATCGTTCGGCACTACCACGTGAAGGCGGCCCATGGGAATCAGGAAACAGTAGTCAACCTGCTCAGGGAAAAATATTGGTTAGTGAGGCTTAGACCTACCGTGAAGACTGTGGTGTCGCAATGCATGCTGTGCCGCATCAAGAAGTGCAGGCCGCTAGTTCCTCGGATGGGTGACTTACCTCAGTGTCGTGTGGCACATCATCAGCGACCCTTCTCTCACTGTGGGCTTGACTTGTTTGGACCGATGGAGGTAACAGTCGGCAGACGCAGGGAAAAAAGGTACGGTGTCCTTTTTACCTGCTTAACGTTGCGGGCTATTCACGTTGAGATTGTAGCTTCTCTCACAACGGACTCGTTGATCATGGCATTGCGTCGGATGGCAGCTAGGCGTGGCTGGCCATGTCACTTGTACTCCGACAATGGCACAAATCTGAAAGGTGCTGAAAGGGAACTCCAACGGTCAATGCAGGACCTGGATCAAGAAGTCCTGAAAGACGTAGGAGTCAACAATGGGATGGACTGGACTTTCATCCCTCCAGCCAGTCCCCATTGGGGTGGGGCATGGGAGCGACTGATTCGCAGCGTTAAGTCGTCGCTCAAAGTTATTTTGCTCGAACGGGCTCCGAGGGACGAAGTGTTGAGCACAGTTCTAGCAGAAATTGAAAATATAGTGAACAGTCGTCCCTTGATGCACGTTTCGGTAGACCCGGAGGGCGTAGAATCCCTCACCCCCAACCATTTTTTACTGGGTACGTCTTCGAACTTACCTGTAATTGGAGCGTTTGACAGTTCTGACCTGTACTTACGCAGGCATTGGCGCACAGGTCAACGATTGGCCGACATGTTCTGGCACAGGTGGGTAAAGGAAATTTTACCTGACCTTCTACCTAGGCGAAAGTGGACGACAGAGCAGCCACCGCTTCGAGTTGGCGACCTCGTATTGGTTGTGGACCCGAACTCTCCCCGCAATTCGTGGCCAAAGGGACTCATCACCGAGGTGTTCCCAGGTAAGGACGGTCGAATCAGACTCGTGGAAGTTAAGGTGGGCTCCCGGACCTGGCGCCGCTCCGCGACGCGCGTCGCTCCTATCACTCTAGTTGATGAGTGCTGTGACAGCACTAGGGTGGGGAATGTTAGCGACGCGCTCAATATAATTTATAAAACTTAAAAATTAGAAGTAGCATCTCTAGTTTTAGTTAGTTTAACCCTAGTTAAGAGGCGGGACACGCTGACATGCTTGTCGCAGTGTGGACCCCGCCAGTCTGCCACCAAATGTTGATCGATGCGCACGCCCGAGTATTTATATTTTGCGCACGCGGCCATCTTTTTCTTGTGCAACCGATTAAACGTGTTTTAAAAGTTCGCCTGTATTTTCTGTTGCGACAACGAACAACCCGTTACTCCCTGCAGCACCATCCCTAACAGCACGTATCTAACTCACTTTTATCCATAATTTAGCGTTTTGAGCAACTCGTTGCACAAATCAATAATTACGTGCGAACGAACTGACGAAAATAAGTGAGAGTTTGCATAAATATTGTGTGATTGACACTCTTTAATTCGAATATCGAACTTCCCCCAAAAAGGTTTTTATAGGTATGCACTTTTACTTCTAAGAACTTTTTGATTCATCCTCATAAATATATACATATATAAAATTCAAATAAAAATGCATGTAATATGCTACTGCAATATCTACCTAGATTAAACCTCATCAGAAGTGGCATCAAATAGACAGCATCCGTGGACAGCATCAAATGTTAATAGTTACGATATGATAGGTATTTCAATAAAACACTGTTATAAAAATAAATGTCATCTATTATTTTCAATTCTTGGGAAAATATTATTATTTTACATTCCTATAGAGCTAGGTATAACGTTCATTATGCGAAGTACATCTTATTCTATCGTACGTTGGTATGTGTTTGTCGTAAGAGAAAAATAGAGTGCAAATATAAAATTAAATAATAAATGCACTGCTTGTTACAATAAATTATTTGTACAAGTAAAACTTACACTTGTACTTACAATATTAACCATCTTTTTGTATATTTCTACACATTTTATATACCTACTTATTTCTACAAAATAATATATTTGAATATTATATAAAAAGTCGGAATCCACCGCTAGCAACAGTACTACTCTACCGGTGGTTAGGGTTCTCTTACGAGCTTTATGAGATTTGATCGGTGATAGATACCATTGGCCAAACAGACAACAAACAGTCATCGACCGTTACGTTACTACGCCACTAGCCATTCTGACATCTCCATGTCGAAAACCTCGTGTGCTTACTTGCTTAGTCGATATATTTGATTGGTTAATCTTTCAGGAGATTGTAGTCATGTGGGATGATAACATCAACAATCATTGCGTGTATCATTGCATTGTCAATCAACAGCGTGTGTTGTATTAATAATGATCTATCACTACTATATCACGCTTATTCGCAACAATAGTCAAGTCATTAAAGATTGATCCCAGTACAAACAGACAACGTCACGTTTTCGAGAACTAGTTCGGACACATACTTGCAGTAAGAATCGGAATCCACGTTCAAAACAAGTTGCTAGTGGATAATCTTGGCCATTTGGTTATTCTGTGCAAGTCAAGTAGTACCTATATACAGGGTGATTGGAAGCTGGGTGCAAAGCTTAAAGGCGAAGATGGTACAGAAAATTTAGAACCATTTAAGCCCTGGTTGTCTTAGACGAAGTCTTACCTTTTTTTTTTAACCTAATTTTTATTAATTTTTTCGAATATTCCCAAAATTTTAACTGAACTGCTTGTTATTGGCCAAATTAAATGATTTAAGAATTAATTTTTATCTTATTTAATTAAAGTAATGAGTAAGCAATCTAGCAAAACAAGTCTTAGGCTTCTTTGTCTTTAGACATTTTGATTACAGACATTATAAGATCACAAAAAAAAAAAAACATAAATACTTTAATTGTAAACCTTATAACCTTAAAAAAATTTATTAAGTTTTCGTCTAAGATAACCATGGCTTAAATGGTTCTAAATTGTCTGTACTATCTTCGCCTTATAGCTTTGCATCCAGCTTCCAATCACCCTGTAAATTATTATGTAAAAAGTAAAAAAAAATATCTAAATTAATTACAAATTATTTATACAGGTTAATACACTTCACACTTACTTTACCTCACAAGTATGTCAAAACTTCGTTTTCTACCACATCATTTGAATAACCCAACATACGAATATTACCTGGTACAGATTCCTGACACGTAACATGAAATGTAACACACGTTGAAACAAAGCCTAGTGTTTTTGTTAGGGTGTCACTGGGAGCATTCGCCTGTAATGTTACAATCTGAGATTCCACTGTAGCGGCTAGGGCTTTGCAAGTAGACTGTGCAGCAGGCCGTCCACTGCTAGGTAATGTACAGAGATAATTGAAACTAGCAGGATATAATACACATCATAAAATAGGTAGAAGTAACACGGCAAGGCGAGGCGAGGGAGCGACTTTACATTTAATTGCATTTTGATCTTTTTGAAGATTTTTATTTATCATTTTTTATTTTGTTACGCTTCACGAATCTATGCCAAATATAAGTTAAAACACTTACTCAAGGCGTACTACTGAATAGCTTATTCATTCATTCGTTAATCATCCTTTCTGAGTCTATATTTTCGGATAAATAGGTACCTATTATACAGATTTTACCAAACTAAAAACCTCTGACGCTGCAACGAGTGAACTAGGAAGTTTTATTTTTTTATTTTTTATATGGCATCTCGCAGTTGACTCTCAGATTGAGGTCGCAGCTGCTTAACCGGACTATCCTGTGGATGCCGTAAGCTACTCACTTAAAGCCTCCAGCCAGGGGCATAAACTATTCTATGTTATACTAAGCGAACGCTTGCTAAGGGCACCCCCTGTGGGGTACGAACCTCGGCTTAGGACGTCGCTGGCGGGAGGACAGCAAGTTGGGACAGGCTGGATCAAACTGTTATTAATATTATTATTAATTCGGGACCTAGATAGGTACTTCTCAAAATATATGTAGATTTAGATCATACTTAGTTCGGTTTAGATGCACAAACTGGTACTGTTTGCTACTTCAGAGGTATCTTTTTGGTATAACCGTTTAGCTAAAACTACCTCGTTGTTTATATTTAAAAAAACTTACCACTTAAGTACCCATGATGCTTTTATAACAGTTGTATTGCAATAGTTTTATTGGCGAATCTAATAATATAATTTGTACAATATAATTGTCTAACCTACTAAACTACACCCTGTATTTATCACATACGTTTCATAAATACCCATATCATGTTCTAACTTACAATAATTCACGTATTTGGTTGGCCTTTTCATCCACAGACTTTGTTACGTAAATTAATTTACATTTGTCAATGTGTATGTAAATATTACTCTGTATCAATGTTAGGCACTTCTACATAAAAAAATATATAGGTCTGTACCACTGTCGCCACTTTTTTTAAATCACAAAGGCGACCCAACACTTTCACTTAGCGTAGAGTCCGTGCTCCTGGCAGAAAAAAATCGAACAAATACTTTATACATTTTGTCATACTGTACAAAGTTTTGAATAGGTCACCCTCGAGAGACACCGGTTGCACTTTACGACCCACATAATAAAGTTTATTATTCAATATCATCAGAAAGCCGTCAACACCGCGCTGAGCCAAACACGATTTCCGCACAATTAGTTCAATAGGCGCCACTATAGTGATGATCACAGTCTGGTGGTGAATAAGTCCTGTGCGGTGGGTCGCCGCTGCAGGTTCCGTCTGGCCAGTCGCTCGGACACGATCCTCACCACGAAGTCGGGCACCAGGCAAGCCGTCACCACCGCTACGTTGAGGAACCAGAACGAAGGCGCGGATATTAGACGAATGTACGTGCCGAGAACGTCACCGTCAATTTGTCTAGAATTCAAAAATATTAAGGAATTATTTATATAATAGGAAACTATATATTTTGTAAAATGGCATAATACAGATTAACACAGCATCACAAAGGATTAGGCAGAGGTGTACCTATAGTACACCCACATTTCGCCAGTTATGTTTAAGTCCCATGTAATAGCGGGCGAGTCTATTGCCATCAACCGGGCACAAGTCCACACCCTACCCTGGGCTGCTATGCTACTGAGATATTTCAGATAGAAAAACCTTACTCCGTGGAAAAACCCCATACCACTGCCCGACTTTGACTGCCTCGTTGGTTTAGTGGTCGGAAGCGCTACTGCCGAGCATGGGGTCCTGGGTTCGATTCCCAGGTCGGGCAAAATGTTATTGGGTTTTTCTATAAGGAATTTCTCAGTAGCAGCCCGGAGTCTGGACTTGTGCCCGGTTGGGCTCGCACCCTATTAAATGGGACTTAAACATAACTGGCGAAATGTGGGTGTACTAAAGTGCACCTCTACCCAACCCTTCGGGGAACAGGCGCGATGTTATGTGTTATGTATCACGCTATTATTCATTGAAGGGGTAGGTCACATTATGCCAGTTATGATAAAAATGCGAAATAGTAGGGATAGAGTCAATAGACATTGGCCGCACACAAACACAGGCGCTGCTACTACTACAGGCTACTACCGCGAACACCGCTGATGAAAAACCCTCACTTTGCCTGACTCGGAATACTTGTGTTGTTTTTAATCCCGAAACTTTTTCTGAGTCTGGGTGTTTGTTTATGCATGTAAATGTTTCTTATAAATATTTTGGTAAACGCCAAGCCTTATAAGTCCCTGTCTCGGCACGAGATTCAATCTCGTATCGTAACAGGGACTTATAAGGCACGTCTCCCTCATTTCAAGATCGCGTGTGCCACAAAAATTGGCGGCTTTTTAGCATATTTTTCCTTTAAAAAGCTTTGGTTTATGTTACTCACATGTAAATTAAAGAGTAGACAGTATTGAAGGCGAAGTAGATCAGTATGGACCCTATGACGGACGCCACGAAGATGAGCGTGTGGTAGCGAGCTTGCAGCCACAGCTTGAGGTTCACCACCACTGTCAGTAGGTGGAATGTCGCTGCACCGAAACACCTGTGGGAATTGGAATGTATTTAGGGCCAATAGCTAAATGCGATCAGCGCTAAACATATTTAAAACATAATTCTATCTCTGTCGTCTTCAAACCAGTGATAAAAACAGAGCGAAGTTTTAAATACGCTAAATGCATTTAGGATGAGCAAGCGGGCCTTAGGAATGTACAGTCGAACAACGAGTTTGGTATACTTACAGAAAAAAATATTTATCTATGAACTGCACTGCAAATTTTAATTTTAATTTTTAGTACAAAGTTACGGCTTATAATACACACACGGCACCAAGAAAATAAATCCAAAACCATATAAATCGGCAAAAACCGAACTTAGCCAACCATACCATACATTTACCGCCCATTGTGTCACCCTATGTAAAATTTCTAAATTTTATGTCTGTAATTTTTATTGTGTACAATAAAGAGTATTCTATCTATCTATCTATCTTAGAGTTCTTAAGTTTTCAGAAACCAGATAATTATAGCAACATCTTAAAACTAGTTTTGGAAACGCCGTTCTTTGCGGTCGTGGCGAAACTAGTAGGTACTTAGTAGTGGTGGCGCGGCTCCAACTCACATTTGGGCGGTTTTGTATTAATGTACGACAATTAATTTTAAAAAACACTGTATCGTCTCCATATCCCGGCCGATTGAATATTGGCCGATCCGATAAGCAATCATTGTGGTACATTATAAATTGGATAATATTTAATCAATTAATTAAGTTTTCAACTTAGAAACTTTATACCATACTAGCTCTTGCCCGCTACTACGTCTGTGATTCACGATGTAAAGTATAGCCTATGTCCTTCTCCTTCTCCAGGTCATGGCCTACCTATGTGCCAAATTTCATCAAAATTCGTGCAGCCGTTTTAGGGTAACAAACAAATAAACTCACTTTCGCATTTAAAATAATAATAATTTAGTATCTCCTTTTTTATTTGAGATCGTTATTTGTTACAAATATAATAAAATAAAGCTTAAAATAATATTATTGAGAAAAAATCGGCTAATGTAGGTACGTACTTAAATCATATTTTTTTTAATGTTATATTTCGGTAAGCAAATGATAATGTGTAACCTACACATTATCATTTGCTTACCGAAGTAAAAATTAGAAAAAAAAAACAATAATAATCTAATAGGGTCAGGCGGGGTAAATATAAGACACCCAACATTTCGGATAAAAATAAGACATCATTGTAATTCCGTAGAAAAAGACGTAAAAAGAACCTTATTGAATTCAAAAACATGCTTTATAAGTACTCTGTTAAGATACAAATTTTTAAACCTGTTACTCATTGGGTTGAACATTTTAAAGGACATTTTGTTAAGTACCAAAAAAATTGGCGTGAAAACTTTACATTCGGCACTACGAACTTTCCATGTGCATCCTCTAATTCAAGCTTGCGCGACCCCCATCCACGCCCCCGCATCCCTTGCCAGCCGTACTTGCGCGGGAGGGTAGCCATTTTAGTATACGTCCAGTCGTTTAGCAGGGAACTCGTGTTGTTTGGCGGGTAAAAAACGAGACGCGCATTTGGGAAAATATAAGTCAGTGTGTAGTGTAATAATAAGACAGTTGTTATTAATTGTGTATCAAGATGCCTCGCAAATATGTGCCAAAACCGAAAAGTTATAGTGACTCAAAGCTGCAAGAAGCGCTAGATAAAGTAAGAAAAGGTGATTTATCATACAGAGAAGCTGAAACGAAGTATAAAATTGATAAATCGTTGTTATGGAGGAAAATTCACAATTTAAACACAAATAAGCAAGGAAGGAAGACAGTTTTGAGCAAAGAAGCAGAAGCAGATCTATGTCAATGATATATGAGTAAATGTCTCAAATTTACTCCTTTTCATTAAAACTTAAGTTAAAAAAAAATGTATGCTCAATTTTGTATAAGGTTTTGTATTTTTTCGTCTTATATTATACTGTCATCGGTAGGCAGATAAGTTTAATTGTTGCATTAAATTGCTGATTACTGTTGTGATTACCAAATAATTTAAACCAAAAAACAAATTATATGTAAGCAGAGTAAAGTATGTTGAATTTTTTTAAGTTAAAATTTTTTATAACAAGTTTTTGTTGAGTTTAATAAAAAATTTCGTATTATATTTAACCCCACTGTCTTCTTATTGCCCCTGTATTTGATAAACACGTAAGGTATAGAAGTTTAAAGCTGTTTTATTTTTTGACTTCTGTGTCTTTTATTTACCCCATTATTGAGGAAAAAAATGAAACGCATACTTTATACACAAAACTATATATCTAGGCCAATTATCTTCAATTTAATGGTATCATGTGAAAGATACCAATGGAAACTATAATATAATCTGTTCTGAGACTCACTAAATTATCTTTAATAGCGTCAAAAATGAAAAGATTTGTTTTTTGCTTCATATTTACCCCGCCTGACCCTACATTGTTTTTTTTTTCTAATTTTTATTTGTCTTACTGTTAAGTTATATGTTTTTAGTTTCCTGTGTGAGTCTTATTAAATAAATTAATAGCGTGCGGCAGAATGTAAATGCTAACATAGCAACCCAGAGTGGTTACCCGGCCACCCGATCACAAGGCTTGATATTGGTTCCATTCCTCTTTTTAGTGTACCTATATTAACGATCTACTCCATTTATTAAAAAATCAACCACAAATGGTGTTATTTGCTGACGATACTTCCTTAATTTTTAAGGACGTGCTACAAACTTTGATGACGTAAATAACGCCCTACTGCAGGTCCATAATTGGTTCTCATTTAGTATTAAATTTAAAAAAAAACTAGGTGCATAAAATTTTCTTTACCAAATGTCAAAAGTAGTAATTTGTGAGATAGTATTGAATCAAGAGAAACTAGAATTTGTCGATAAAACTGTTTTCCTGGGGATCACACTCGACTCAAGGCAACAATGGGGTCCTCATTTAACATCTCTTGCAGGACGGCTAAGTTCAGCAGCATATGCTGTCAGAAAAAATCCGTCAATTTACTGATGTAGATACACACATTTGCCGATATTGTGCGACGGAATGTTCGGCGCGTGTTAACGCCTTTGTAGGCTTTTAAGATTATAAGTTATTACACATCACACCGAAAATACATCGCAAATATTTCACGCTTAGGTGTTTTCAGCTTTTCGGTGTCTGGGACCAATTCCCACCGACTTAATTCGGCTGTTGTAATAAAAAAAATCGGTCACTGACAAACTGCCGCCGTTCGGCCTACATTTGTACACTTACCACAGATCTATAGGGCGGCCATCAAGGCTGATGATAGAGTACTTGACAGCGAAGTACGCGAACCAGTACACGACTAGCGAGTGGTAGGTCGCAGACACACACCACACGAGGAAGTACGGCCACGACATCAACTTGTTCTTCCTTATGTCTTTATACAGCACTGGGTTGCTGGAAACAAAAGAAATCGTAGACCTCAGTTAACATCCAAGATAAACTTAGAAAATACATCATCAGCTACCTAGCCTTATCCCAACTTAACGGTCGGCTCCCAGTCTTACCAGGCGCAGTTGAATACCAGTATTTTTCATTAAGCGACTGCTTATCTGACATCCACAACCCAGTTACTGGGTAACACTTAGAAAGTACATTTAGATTCAAAGTCACATCGGTACTTGCCCAGCCCGATGCATGAGAGGCGAGGGCTTAAACACTGGGCCATCACGACATCTGGCTCATCATTGATTAATATAACGATATAATATGCCGTATTCATACTTAGCCAAAGTGTCAGCAGGCCAAGTCTGTTCCGTGACAGACAGGAACAGGACCGGAACTGACGTAAACAGCAAGTTGTAGAACGTCAGGTACATCGAGTCGAAGATCGACTGCGTTGAGAATACCGTGTGGATTTGAAACAGGACCTGCGGATTAATTAAAAGGCAGTTTATTTTAACATTTGCTTATTTAAATTGTAGCTAAGTGGGTAAAGATGTAGAGATTTAAAAAAAGGGTTTTGTGCAAAAATTTGGTCCTGCGAGCTGTTTGGTTCTTTACTCCTTACTGGAACTATGAATGTCTACTAGGTACCACCAATACAACTAGTAGACAAAGGCTCGAACAGGCAGTTTATGTCACCTATAAATTATATTATCAATGTTTTTTTTCTTTAAATATGACAAATAAGCTTACCATGACATTCCCAAGGACTAGATTCTTATAGAAAAAGTATTGTATTAGCGTGGCTAGTCTCTGGTTGTACCAGTGTCCCATCACTAGCAATATTTTCTTGATCATCGAGAACTTTGTGAAAGCAAAGTCAGCTGATCTGTAGGGAAACAGATAGTACAACTAAAGGAATCAAAAATGGAGCTTAAAAAAATGGCCAGAAATTCATAAACATAATCTCCAAATGGACTTGTAGGTTCAAATATAAACTGCTGCGAAATAAGCGCAGAGCGAGGTTTGTAGACTTATCACTGAGGAGCTGAGAACAAATACTGCGCCTAACCTCTTCGAAACAAAAACGAATACTTAGTTACTCATTAGGTGAATGGCATATGGCACTTTACCCTGGTTTTGGAGCCAGAACTACATTATTTTGTGTGATTGTTTTTTTTTACACCACATAACACAAACAACAACATTCATGTAGGTACCTACAGTGCACGATTTTATCGAGCAATGCGTTTTCTCACTGACAACCTTTAGATGGACTGGGAGAAAGAAAAAGGACAAAAGCTTTATAGTGTAATTAGCTATGAACATTTAATGTCGACCCTTGAAAATATATCTCTTTTAATCACACAACCGTTATCGCCTCGTGACGTCATTTCTATTCACTGAGTTCCTCTAATGGATCCATAATCCGCGCGGCCAAGAAACATAGTGGTTAAGCTTTCTAACCAAATACTACGTGATAACTTCATTGCAGCGGCTCGTCTCAAAAAGGGAATCACATCTGAAGAACTGTAATTGAGTGGCAATCCACAAAAAATATACATAAATGAGCATCTTACGCTGCAGAACAAGAAATTGTTTCGTCAAACAAAGGAGATTGCAAAACAAAACGGACATCGATTTGTTTGGATTAAACACGGTGTTATACTTGTTCGCGCTGACTTCCCCGAAGCTGCTTTCACTATTCGTTTCGAAGACAAAATCAAACCCTTTAACAAAGCATCTTAAAGTTTCAAATAAGTGCAATAATATTCGCGTAGAAGTGCAGTCCCATTTTTATTTCTCATCTTGTAACTTGTTACTCTGTTTTCCATACAGTCTGTGACCTCTGACTCATACATTAATTCGAGTTGTTTACGCAGTTTGTGCTAGTAACGCGAGCGTGAAATATTTTACGATTACCCCTACGTATCTAAATAATTGTTTCATTACCTTAAAATGTAGTATGTATCTGAATTATTATTTTATGTTGATTACCTGTAAACATTACCTTATTCTAGTATCTAGTAATTGTAATTTAACATTTATGTTTGCCTTTGGGTTACTTAGTCCCGTTTACTATATTAAAAAAAACATAACATTATCATCTTACCTGTATTATAACCAATTATGTTCACATTTGTTGTTTACATTTATTATAATTTGTGCTTACCATTTCTGGGTTAACTATTCTAATTTATTTAAATCTAAAATTGTAACTAAACTTGACTCCAGGCTTTGTTTTGGTAGTATTTTTTTTTTTTTTTTATTCCAATGGATAAATACAATTTAACAGTTTATTACCAGAACTGTCGAGGACTGCGTACCAAGCTTTTATATATAAACATTATTTATCAATATCTTGTCTTTTTCCTATGACGTAATCATTCTTACAGAGACTTGGCTTATACCGACTATATCCAACGATGACCGATACTTAGTGTTCAGATGCGACTGCGACCACTCCACCACGGGGAAACGTGATGGTGGCGGGGTATTGATAGCCGTTCTACGCACATTACGACCAACCAGAATTTTAACGTGCCCCTCTCACGCTGATTTCGAACACGTCTTGGTGCAGCTGCCGGGGTCGCACCCTACAAAACGGCACATCATAAGTGCAGCCTACATACCGCCGCGTTCCCCGGTCGACTTGTACTCCTCACACTTAGATAAATTGCTGGATGTAATTAATGACACTAGTACTGACTCAATCTATATAACAGGTGATTACAATTTACCAGGCATTGACTGGATGGACCGAAGTGGGTGTAACTATGTCGTTGCACAATCGACTGATAATTTGAGCTGTCATCTATGCAACTTTATTTCCGTAACTAATACTTTTCAATATAACACACATAAGTATGCGTTGGGACGTATACTGGACTTGTTTTTGTCGAAAGTTGACTGTGAGTCTAAAATATGTACACCATTGGTACCACTTGATGATCACCATCCACCTATCTCGATAAATTAACTTCACTACGAAATGTGTGCCATTGAAACGTCACTTAACAACGAGACACAATACGAACTTATTAATAAAGAGTTGAGTACATTGGACTGGAATCTATTGTTTTACGACCTTTCTGCTGAATTTAATGCTTTTTACGATAAAATCTATAGTATAATTTTAAGAGGCATATTCCTCTATCGCGTCTCAGAAATTCACGATTTCATCTGTGGTTTACTCCTTCACTCATACGTATTTTCAAAAATAAAGAAAAGTCTTGGTTAAAATGGAAAACATACGGTAATGCATCGGACTATGAAAGTTTTTCTATTCATCGTAAACGTTTTAAGTCTGAATGTGACAATTGCTTTGAAAAATATATGAAATCGATTGAAGACAGTATTCCGCTTAGCATTAAACATTTCTGGACTTACGTTACAAGCAGGAAGGGCGGGGCGGAGATTCCAGCAAATATGTTTCTTGAAAATCGTAACTCAAATAACCCAACTGATATTTATGTAACATGTTCTCCACTTTTTTCACCTCTGTTTATGAAC
Source organism: Xanthia togata (assembly GCA_963853775.1). Lineage (NCBI taxonomy): Eukaryota > Metazoa > Arthropoda > Insecta > Lepidoptera > Noctuidae > Xanthia > Xanthia togata. The sequence continues at coordinate 8,211,017 of OY970788.1, read as the reverse complement.
CCACGAATTTTATCCCCGCTTTGTGGCAGCCACCTAATACATATGCAGATAATTCCCACTGTATCTCTGACATCTATTTGCCAGTAGATGCTGTACATAAAGCGATAACGCTATTAGACTTAAATAAAGGTTCTGGTCCCGATGGCTTGCCACCAGTGTTCATAAAGAAGACCGTAGAAACTATTGTTCGTCCTCTTAATATTATATTTAATAAATGTTTACGAGAAGGCACCTTTCCCGATATTTGGAAACGGGCACATATCACACCGGTGTTCAAGAGTGGCGATAAAAATAACATACAAAATTATCGCCCTATTTCGTTACTGTCTACCATGTCGAAGCTTTTCGAACGTCTTTTACATAGTGAAGTATATTCACACATTCACAACCTCATTATTGGTGAACAGCATGGGTTTGTTAAACGACGTTCGACGAATACCAATCTCATGTTGTTCACAGACTTTATATTTAAAAGCATGGATGAACATGTACTAGTTGACGCTGTGTACACGGATTTTCGGAAGGCTTTTGACAGGGTGGACCATAAACTGCTCTTAGATAAAATTGCTTACAACGGAATTCGTCGCAATTTGTTACGATGGTTCATGGCGTACATACACAATAGATCGCAAAAGATAGTCATTAATGGTTTCCAATCAAGTTCAATCATTGTGACCTCGGGGGTGCCCCAGGGCTCAATTATGGGGCGTCTACTCTTTATTCTGTTTATCAATGACATTAACAAATGCTTCATTCATTCCCGATTTCTAATGTATGCCGATGACATCAAAATTTACTATTCGTGCAAAAGCACAGAAGATTGCTTACTTTTGCAGGAGGACCTTGATAGGCTTTCTCAATATTGTTCATACAACAAACTCCAGCTTAGTTTACCTAAATGCAATTAAATCACTTTCACAAAAAACAAAAATATTATAAAATTGGATTATAGTCTACAGGGAATTTGTCTGCAAAGAGTTGACCATATTCGAGATCTCAGTGTTGTAATGGACTCAAAATTACACTTCAATCTTCATATCGACAACATCGAAAATAAGGCGTATCGTATGTTTGGTTTGGTCATGCGTTCTTCAAACGACTTTAAAATACCGTCTACTTTTTTACTACTTTACAAAGCTTCGGTCCGTTCTCAATTGGAATTCGCAGTACCGATTTGGAGTCCCATTTTTGATGTTTATATAAAAAGAATAGAAATGGTTCAAAAAAAATATTTACGTATTACGCACTACAGATGCACTAAGTCTAAATTTACCATACAATCAATTATTGATACGTTATAAACTTCTAAGCTTGGAGTCAAGACGCAGCCTATTGATGGCCATGATGCTTCATGGTCTTTGTAATAACAGGTTCGATTGTCCAGATATCACTAATAACCTATGTTACGTTGTACCAAGAACTGTGATGCGTCGAGAGGCGCGTGTGCCTCGGCTGTTTCACACCGCAAGGTGCAGAACTCACGTTGGTGCACGGGCGCCTCTCCTACGCATTGTAGATACGTATAACACCCACTTCATCGACTTAGATATTTTCGCGCTTACACACTTTAAGTTTAAAAGGATGGCTATTGCATCTTTGAAATAGCCATCTTATAGGTATCACCTATAGGTATTTATTCCAAAATCGACGCACGTATTAAATTAACTATAATATACCATTATTTCGCGGACATTGGTGTGGGTTACACGTTTACCTAGTTTTTTAATTTATTCTGTCACTCGTTTACTGTAATGTGTAACTGTTTTATGTCCCAATAAAGTAAAATCTCTGTTCTGAATAGCCCACAAATGTCTCATTAGCTGAGTTTCTGTATCTATTTTAATATTAACTAACGTGTAATTTTCTTCACTGGACAATAATTATTATTGTAATAAGTGATTATGTTCGTTTATTTTCGCTCGCCGCCTGCAACCTACCAACCTAACCTATCTTCCATACTTTGTGCATCCACTGCGTGGGGCTGACATAGCCAAAACTAGGCCTCCACACCGCCTGGCTGGCTCTCTGCTCTACACAATCAGCCTATAATGCCACTGCTGGGACACAGGCCTCCTCAAGCTACTTAAATACCAGCCGGTCGTTGACCAAAATTTCATTAATTTCGCATTGTTTGGATTTTTATTTCTCATGTAGGAAACCTAAAATGTTTTTGAAGTGAAAACTTCTTTTACGGCGTTGTGCACTTTTATTGTGATGGGCAAAAAAATTTAAACTCGCGTCAGGACACGTGACCTGATCGAAAATTCGTAAGACGGAAAAATGCACAACGTTAATATTCAAGTTTTCACTTCTGCCGATAGTAAAGATAGATCTTTAAAGTATTTTCCTAAGGATCTTTGTAGTTGGATATAAAATATTGTTAGTTAGGTTGATCAATGATCAGTGAAAGCTTATAAATTGACGATCGGCTCGAAGTGAAATGATCAAAAGCTCTGTTCAGATATCTTGATAGAATTCACTAATCCTCTATTAAATTAATCTAAACATTGTCCTTACTAAGTATTTAAACAACAATATTTCATAAAATGATTAGTAATTAATATGTTTTTAAAATAATGTTTGATGGATATTATCTGAGTCGAAAAGTACTGTTTTTGAGCCAAACGAGCGTTGCTCTAAAAGTTGGCAACGTCGCAAAAAGCTATCAAATATTCACCTGTTTTGATTAATTTGCCAATATTACTGTATGGAAATATGAAATATGACTAACTAGTGAACTAAAATATTGATTATGAAATGCAATAATTATCGTAACAAGGAATATTTCGTTTTAGATGTAAAAACCAAGTGCCTTTTTTACACCTAAAACCAACATCAAATTCAATGTTATAATTGCAATTCATTATTAATATTCTAGTTTGCTAGTTAGTCACATTTCTTATTTCCATGCAGTAATATTGCCAAAATAATGAAAACAGCGAAATATTTGACGTCTATTTACGACGTTGCCGCGTTGTCCACTTTCAGAATAAAAGCTCTTAATAGGTATGGGAGGACAGTGTAGGTCTTTCAACAAGTACCAACATAACAAAATAGAAAGCGGTCAACAAATCTACGAGTATAGCCCATTACAGTAGGTACATTTTATTTGTTTCATCGTGTTAAGATCAGTGAACGAAATTTTCGTTCACTGGTTAAGATATCCATGGATGTCTATCGCGCCTGCGGAGTAGCGATTAGCGAGAACGAGAGTAGCTATTTTAATTTAACCATCGTGTCAACTTTTCAGTCTTCAAAATGATTTTGTTATATTAGCACCTTGTAGGTATTTTCTTAATATTCATGTAATTTGTTATCATTTAATTGTAGTTTTGTGTGTTGTGCTATTTCTTTTGTGTGCACTAAATAATCGTTATGTATGTACCTGCCAGCCTGGTGGCCCTCTCGGCCGAGTATGCCGAAGCCGACGTGCGCCTCCTGTATCATCGAGATGTCGTTGGCTCCGTCGCCGATGGCTGCCGTGATCGGCCGGCCGGGACTGTTCTTTATTAATTTTACTATCTGCCAAATTAAAATTACATACATACATAAACTCCTTTTTGCGAAACTACAGTCTGCCACGAACCTATTAACATATGAAAATCTACGACGAAAATGAAAATTGAGTGTGTTTTAATAACATTCCGTGACGCATTCTCCTAAATAAAGTAAAATTCTCACAAATATTTGTTTCGAGCGTAATTTTCATCTGTCAACCAAACTGCATTTTGAGATATCATAAGTAAGCAAAATGGACTGATCATCCAATATCTGAGCGGTTCACTTTCTCTGGTCCTTAGTTACGAACTTATCATATTTTATGGATAGCAGACAAAAAACTGTTACATACTTAAGAAAAACACAAACAAACAGGAAATCTTTAAATCTTACTAACGTACCTTAGCTTTCTGTATAGGCGACAGTCTACAACACAGGACCGCGTGACAGTTAATCGCTACATCGACAAACGCGGGTGCGTACGCCGTGTCCAATACTTGGGACATGCTGGTCCCGTCTACCACTAATGTTAAGTCTCTATAACTCGGCTCGCTGATGATTCGTCTGCACTCGTTGAGGTGAGCTTGTAATGTCGGGTCGTCTTCAACGCCTATTAAGAACATTCTTCTGTCGTTCTCTGAGATATGTGCGCAGGATTGGGCGACGTTTATCGCTGTTTCTACCTTGAATTTAAATAAAGAAACAATAACATTTATTTGGCAACAGTCCATGAAACACAAAAATACAAATAAAAATGTGTAATGCAATCAATTTCAGCTTAACGCCAGAGAAATCCTGTCTGACGCTGGTTTTCTAATGAATCCTTAGCCCAAGTTCGCATGGGCATGTTTTTATTGCGGCGATTTTTTTTTGTACACTGGTTTTTTAACTCTTGCGCATCCAGCGCGTATCCCAGTGTGTCAATAAAACACTCTGTTGGATATTCAACTCTCGGCTCTAAGCAGAGAATTGAAAATCCAATACGCGAAAAAAAATCGTCAAGAACAAGTTATGGATAAGTAACTACCATTTTAACATAATACCTACATATTTTTTATTCTTAAACGAGTAAACAAAGAAAAAGATGGAAGATATTGAGTGTTACAGTTGATGGGACATGTTGGCAGGCATAGATATGGCAGGATATGCTAGCAACTGTTGTCGCGTTGCTAATCTGCACGCGTGTCAACATTTAAATGGTACCTACCGTTTTATTCACAGCTTCTTTTTCTATAAGCCCTTTTTGTTGCCCACTTCAGCGTTAATGTATGTAATAGTGTTACGACAAAAACATAACAGTGACCCTACCACCATCTCTTTTAGCAGTATTATTTTTATCTTACTTGAGCGTGGGAAAGCGATGGAGCTAGACGTCCTGTATAGCTCCACTTCTTTCTCGCACTGAAGTAACATCAAAATAATACTGCTTAAAGAGGTGGTGGTTGGCCCCCTGGAGTTCTGTTTTCTGATTCCATAGATATAAAAAACATTTAAGTATTTAGATTTCTAGTCATAAATTACAGTCCGTGTTTTAATGGGATTTACACATTATCACCGGTTTATCGTTACTATTAGGGTGCTATATAGCATTTAGCTATCTATATCATGTGTTTTTGTTACAGTCACGCATAGAAAACGAGAATTTAGTAGAAATCGGTTTTAAATCTTGCAATCATTTATCAATTATCATAATCATACATGTTTTTTCACGAGACGGTGTTATTCAATTATGATGATACTGGGTGTAATATTTTGATTAGATATTTATAGTGGTTTGCCAAGTAAATAGAAGATTATAATTATCAAGTCAATACTCTAATTTTATCACATTTTTTTTTTTAAGTTACGAATATCTCCTGTATTGTGGGTGCTTTTACAAACATTTAAACTCACGTTCACAAACAGCCAGACCCGGAACAACTACTAATAGGTCGTACAAATATTTGAGCCGTGCGGGAATCGAACCCGCGACATGCAGTGCAGCAGTCAATCACTTAATCACTACGCCAACCGTGCCGTCTAACTAATAATTAATATCTGCCATCATCAGCCGTAATTAGTGCGAAAAATGCGTGTTTTTACAGACTGGTCCTTTGGTACAGGGAATGTCTAAGTAGCCGAAATCATCATAGCCAACCATGTAACTGACACCTTTTTTAAACCGACTGGACAGCATTGTTAAAATAGCGTGACTATCCAGAATGTAAAGGAATGCATTAGCAACTTTTTTTTTTTAAGTCACATAGGGTAATTTATACACCGACACATTTGAATCACAATTTTGATAGAACAAAGGTTGTTCAGACCATGGTCTACCACCATTCTATAGCATCCAATAACAAAAAGTCATTGGTTTTTGAAAAAAGACAAAGCTAAAAATGTCGAGATTATCGTTACTCCCTATAACACAGACACTGCGGCGCTCGCGTCTCAAAGCAGTTGCGACGCGGCGCGCGGCTGACGCACTGTCTCGTGCGTGCATTGTCCAGGGAAATTTACCTCGATAAACGAAATTAGTAAGCACTTATTTTTGTACTTCTTACTAGAAAATCAATCAATCTGCCTAGCCTTTTCCCAACTATATTGGGGCCGGCTTCCAGTCTAACCGGATGCAGCTGATACCAGTATTTTACATGGAGCGACTGCCTATCTGACCTTCACATCCCAGTAACTGGGTAATACGATAACCCTTGATAAGACTGGTTGTCAGACTTTCGGGCTTCTGACGACCCGTAACGACTGTCAAAGATCCACGAATGACAGCCGGGACCAACGGCCTAACGTGCTTTTCGAGGCACGGAGGAGTCTTGGTATGTAAAGATGATCACCCATCTGCAGACCAACCCCGGTAAGCGTAGCTTAACCTGATGGATCGACCCGTGCGGCAGTTATTTCTTAGCCACAAGCTCCTCTACGACGTCTCGACGTCTTACTAGAAAATACCTAACTTAAAAGTTAACTTCGGTAGGTATTTTATCACTGGTATGTGGCTACTTTAAAACAGATTTTTATGGCTTGGTATGGCTTTGGGTATGGTAAACTTTGGTAGGTATTCGCTGGCTATGCACGATTGCACGAAGCGACGCAACGTAACGACGCGCGACGGGTGGCGCGGCGAGGTGGTTGACCTCTAGTTTTTTCATTTCGTTCTAGGTGCGAACTTACTTTAGGTACTATCAGACATAGTGTTAATTCTTTCCTGAGGTACTAGGTACGGGTACCTATACCTATTGTATCTAACGTGTGATTAATAGATATTCTTTATTTATTGGGATATTACAGGAACAAGACAAAAACAAAACTTATACCTACCACAAAACTGGGTTAGCTCCGTGTGCATCAAAATGACAACATTGACTCCAATTTTCCACATTCTAATAGTTAGAACTCATTTTCACTAAAAACGCGCGATGCGTGCCTGTGACGTAAGTACATCGGATGCACATGCGTCGCCCGCTCGAGAGATTTCGGTAGACTGGCTACCGCCCGGGCGGCGCAGGTGGCCCACGACTGTCAACAAAAAAGGCGGTACGATACTTCGCGCGTTTGCATGTCATTATCTAATGATTTATTTGCATTTCGGCCCGCATTAGCCGGACATCCTTGTAGTCCACGTGGACTCCTTATACAGAGTTGATATGACAGAGGGGCATTAAATTACACTACGTATACTATACGTGTTTAGTATTAATTCAATACGGTACAAAATTAAAAAGCATCAAAAATTTGTTTTTTTTTTCAAACAAACTAAATAGCTTACAAATCAGAGTAAAACGCAACCACTCTGTGTAAATAAATTTAACTGACCTTAGATACCTAGGTAACAAAGCGGCAACGTCGCGCACACGCCGGAGCGCGGCGCGTGTTATCACGTGTCAAGGCGGGCGACCGGGGCGGTGGCGCTAGCGGTGGCTTAGGCCTTCGCTCGGCTTTTATGATAGGTACGGTTTTGAAGTAAGTACGCACAACAACAATCACAAGAAAAACACAACATTTTTTAATTATCGATGTGGCATCCATTCACATGAAAGCACAAATTATACCGACGGATAATATTGATTTATTTTTCTAATTAAATCACTGTTTGTTGATAGGCACTTTAATTTGTGAAATGCTTAAATAATCCTATTTTTTAGTTCATCAATTGTATTTTAATTACACTCACACTCAACCAAAGTTTAATTACGTGTCCTATCACAACAAAAAACAGTAAATCACAAAAAAAAAACACTAACACTAAATAATAATAATCCGATGTTACGTGTCCTGTACTCCTGTCACAATAAAAAAGAGATATTGTCTTAAACTTATTTAGTGTTCTATCACAATAACAAAACAAAATCACAATTGTCTGCGCGCGTGGCAAAACAAAAGAGCCGCAGGAGCTTCCGTGTTACGTAACGATAACGATAGCGTCGGCGAACTACTGAGACCCCACTGCCCCCACTTACCGATCGCGCAAGGATCTAGGATGCAATAACAACACACTAACCTATTTCTATTTCTTTTACGCGCGGGATGTTTTGCTATGATTGTCACTCTCGTAATTAAAGTGCAAGTGTGTGTATTTATTGCTTCCTTGTTTGCTTTGCCATCTTTTTAGCGAAAAATATTTGGTTGTACTTGTGACTTGCGTCAGAGCGGCAACAACGCATCGTAGGTTTATACTCAGATTTATAGTTTTAAGGTGGATGACCGTGTATAGACATAATCAGCTGTTAGGAAAGATACATCGTGTTCAAACGGGGTAAAAACTTAAAAAATCATTTGCGACTAAACTACCGCTCCTATTTAATTGATTTTTGATACAGAGCTTGAAAATGGTACCTAGTATAGGGGCAGTTTAAAGGAAAGCCCCTCTGTCGTATCAACTTTGTATAAGCCGACGTTCGTACGGACGTAAAAATATCGCGGCGGGATTTTATTGTTGAGCAGAGCGTTGAAAAAACACTCTGTTGGATATTCAACTCTCGACGCTGAGCAAAGCGCACAAAAAATTGAAAATCCAGTGCACGAAAAAATATCGCCGCGATTTTATTACGTCGGTGCTAACGTAGGCTAACTCTTTTGAATACCATATTACTACCACGATGGGTACTTTGATGTTACGGTTAATGTTTGAACACGTTTGAGCAACATGAAACTTATTTGAGAACGCCTAGTTTAATTTGTTTTAATAAAATATTTGATGCTATATAATGGTAGCAGAGCATGGTCTGAACAACGTTTGTTCTAGCAAAACTTTGATTCAAATGTCACCATGTATTGTAATTCTATCACTAGCTGGTACGGACGCTCGTGTTTTACAAATACCATATATTTATACCTACTCACCTTGTCTCTCCAGCACTATACTGATGCGGTCTACTTGCTGAAAATATGTTTAGCTTCTAACTCGTATGAAATCGCGCTCCTTGCCTCATTACGTTGCTCAAATGACGCCTTTTTATCGTTTTTCTCGCATGTTAAAGTTATTTACCAGCTATTGCTACTATTCGTTACCTTATCTCCCGTCAACACCCAGGTCTTGATCCCGGCCCTCCGCAGCGAGGCGAGGGTATCGGCCACGTCGTCCTGCAGACAGTCCTCGACGCCGGTGGCGCCAACTAGCGTCAGTTGTCTCTCTAACACTCTATATTGTTGCGTTACTTGTTGTAACGCGTCTGCGCTTTTGCCGTCTAAGCGCTTTATTGCTGTAATATTAAAGATCATTTGTTTTGGAAAACAACGCATAAGTATGTTAATTAGTTTTTCGATAATTTCTGTTTTGATGATGCCAATTTTGCTATGTAACTAAAATTACTTATTCCGCAAAGCCGTCAAAACAGGACGTCAAGTCAAAAGTTGTTGTTGAGTTAAGTGGGCTGATTATACCAATAGTATTTTGACTTACCATCCGCAACTCTCTCATACTCCTCTTCAGGTACTTCCCGGTAAGCGATGGCTAGAGTCCTCAGACCCTTGTTAGCGAACGCGTTGATATCTCGGTCGGTCTCTTCTATCAGACTAGTGTTTGTGCAAAGAGGGAACACAGAACTCTCCGCTCCTTTGCAGAACAGCCAGATCTGGGAACGCGATTAGAAAGATATTAAGATCTACGTTATAAGCATGATTGAAAGTCCCCAAGTGGAATGTTACTTAAATAGAAAAGGTAATCAAATAATGATGTGTGTTTTATGAAAAGTGAGAACTTTATTTGAGTTTAATGTAATGTGTAATGTAACACATAACCAATTATTTAAAAAAAAATGCTCGTAAATTAAATAATAAAAATAATAATTTATGTGTATCATCTTTGAAGTCTGTAACAGCCGAAATATTTCGCAGTAAGTATTTAAAAAAACAGTAATAAATCCCATAAATTTCCAAAACAACGGCCTACCTTCCCATCCTTATCCCGTACAATAACAGACATTCTCTTCCTCTCCGAAGTAAACTCAATAACCTGCAGTCGCTCATACATTTCCGTATGTTCGCCCACTTTCACCACCAGATCGTTGCCTTCCTCACCCAGAAACGTCATTCCAAACCTCTCGGCGACTTCTACGAGAGCCTTCTCGTCAGGACTACTGGCTTGGTAATCCATTTTGTTACCATTTTCATTAATAATACTGTTCCAAGTAACATTATCTATTGCTCCATTAGTGCCGTTAGATGCAGTACTGGTCTTGACTTTCTTTCTCTTAAAGAAGTTCATTAGCTGCAAATTACTGGTGACGGATAGACGGGCACTAAGCTTCTTCATGTCTTCGCTGGAAACTTGCACTGAGTGGCAAAGGGCGAGGATTTTAAAGAAGAATTTAATGTCTGTCTGAAATAGAAAGGGAGTGTCATTTACATAGATAATCTCACTAGTGTTGGTCTTGCGGAAATGCAAGACCAAGACCGATAGCAAGACCACGACCAAGACTGACCCCTGCAAGATTTCAGCAAGAACAAGACTAAGCCTGCAAGACTCTTGCGTCTCGCAGTTAAGTCAAACTTAAAAACGATTTGGGCGTTATTAAGTAGGTTTCAATACCGATTTTTATAGACGTTCCCCAGTATCAAAACCGTATCGTCATAACACTAAAAGGTATTGTATTGATTATTATATTTAGACTATTTAATAAGTAGCGTGTTACACACAAATATATTATGTTCCCATGTGATAAAAATATACCTAGCATAAAATAAAATAGGTATCTTTCTAGCAAAGTTCATACCTTATAGCTGTAGGTATACCTACCTATATATATATATATGTAAATAGGTGTCGAGTATTTATGTATGCAGATGACATGTGAGTGGTTCATGCTTCGAGGGATATCTCGGAGGTACAACGGTACATTCAAGAGGACTTCGAACAGATCACGAAATGGGCACATGACAACGGAATTATACTAAATCTATCCAAAACAAAATGCATGCATGTGTACTCGCCACATAATCGGCGAGCTAAAACTGTACACAATAGGGACCTTGATATAATGGGGCATACATACGAGTGCCTGCATAGGGATAAGTTTAACTGCGTATGTGTGAAATTGGAGTATGTTAACACATTTAAATATTTAGGCCTTAATATTGATTCAAATTTTAATTGGAAAACACACGTAACTGACATTTGTAACAAGTTGAGATCTGTATTGGGGAAGTTTTATCAGTTACATAATGTGGTGAATAAACAGACGCTTCTGATTGTGTATTACGCACTTGCAGACTCACTAATTAGCTATGGACTTATTGTATATGGACGAACGTTTAAAACTTATTTACAAGACATAAAAAAGTACAAACACGTATAATTAAGTTCCTAGTCAGTAAGAAGGTTAAGAAAAATGTAACAAAGAGTATGAAAAATTATTCTCTGGGAAATCATCAAATGACTCCTCCCGCTCTGGGTGGAGCGGGAGGGAGTGTCCGACTCTTACTGACTAAAACCCACCCGTGTTCTTTCTGTTGCCTGTGCAATGCCAGGGGGCCACGGTATCCCTTTCGGACTTTCCCGCAACCCCGGCAGGCAATGGTCTCATCGGACCCCTTCATTCGCTGACATCTCTTTGAGGCGCGCGTGGAACACAACGCGCCGTCGACACGGGCTTGGTCCTTACCGGACTTTGAGCTACCCATTGCTCACCGTCCGCAAGCCCGCGCCTACGGTGGCCGGGAATCAGCAATTGATTCCCGACGCCCAGGGCGTCTCCTCCTGCGGCGGCTAGGGGCGTGAATGCGCGAAATTTGCCTTTCCCTCACGCGCTCCGCCTCCTCCTTCGCGAGCATTACTGCTTCGCAGAAGGAGGTGACGGCCTCCCATGCCCTCTCGCTCCATACCATGGCCTGGACCAGGGCCGGACGCGAGAGATCCCCGCCACCGATCGCCTCCACGAGGACACGGCGGTGCTCTGCCCAAGCCGGGCATACCTCCACCGTATGCTCCACCGTGTCCTCCGGGCGATCCACGCAGTGATGACACCCGGGCGTTTCCTCCCGCCTTATCCGAAACAGGTACCTCCCGAAACAGCCGTGTCCGGTGAGGACCTGCGTCAGGCGGAAGGTGAGGACGCCGTGACGCCTCTCCAGCCACTCCTCAAAGAGGGGACTTATCGCCGCAATAGTGGCGTGCCCAGCACTGGGTTGCGACAATCGCACTCTCCATGACGCCATGAGATCCCGTCGGAGCTCTGTCCGCTGTGCCGCGATTTCTCGCGGCATCGGAGTCAAGCCCCGGCGTTTCGCCTCCTCGCGCCACTCCCAAATATGCGCGAGGACTTTTGCCTCCAGATCCCATGGCGGCAATCCGGCAAGGAGGCTGGCCGCCTCTCCGGAGACCGTGCGGTATCCCCGGACCAGCCGGGTGGCCATGACCCTCTGGGACGCGTTCAACCGGCGGGCAGGCCGCCGCTTCAAGGAACGCGCCCACACCGGTGCCCCGTACAGGGCCATGGACCGCACGATCCCCGCGTATAGCCTCCGGCAGGAGGCGTTTGGACCCCCTAGATTGGGCAGGAGCCGCTTCAAGGCAGCCCCGGCCCGGTCCAGCCTGGGAGCCAAACGTCGGAAATGCTCCACGAAGTTCCACCGACTGTCGAGGACGAGTCCCAGGTACTTCATCGTCGACTCGACGCCGATGTGAACCCCTCCTACCGGGAACCCGACGGTGGCGCGTTCCGAGGACCATGAAAACACATGCCCTCGGACTTGTGCAAGGCCACCTCGAGTCCCAACTGCCGGATTCTGGCCACGATTGTCGCAACCCCGTGTGTCGCTAGTTCGACCGCCGCCTGGTGCGACCTCCCCTGCGCCAGGACCAACGTATCGTCAGCGTAACAAACGACGCTGACGCCATTGGGGAGGTCGGCGCGCAGCACCCAGTCGTATCCGATGTCCCACAGATGCGGCCCCAGGACCGATCCCTGTGGGACACCGCACGACATCTCTCGCCGGTTCCACTCTCCCTAGTGACCGGGGTAGATGATGGCCCTGTCTGCCAGATAGGCCTCGACCACACGACAGAGGTAGGTCGGCATCCGGTGATACCGGAGTGCCTCCGTGATGCAACTCCAGGGCAGGGTATTGAAGGCGTTGGCGATGTCTAGAGACACCGCCAAGACGACCCCACCCCGAGCCACCGCATCCCCCGTCGTGAGGGCTCACACGCGCATGATGGCGTCCACCGTGGAGCGCCCCCTGCGGAAACCAAACTGGCTCTCCGCCAAATCCGGCCCCACCCGCACCAGCCGCCCGACAAGGCGGTCTGCAATTACTCTTTCAAAGAGCTTGCCCACCTCGTCGAGCAGCACGATGGGCCGGTAAGCGGACGGAGAGTCCGCAGCCGCCCCGGCTTCTCGATGAGGACCAGTTTCCCCGTCTTCCAACGAAGCGGGAACTGGCCCCTCTCCATGCATGCGCTTAAGAGCCCCCTTAGTCGAGGCCCGAGAGCCTCTGAGGCCAGGACCCAGGCTTTCCCAGGTAAGCCGTCGGGTCCTGGGGCGGTATTTCTGGCATTCAGCCTACGTACCGCCACCCTCATCTCTACCTCGGTCACCATTTGTAAAATCCTACCAGTAGATATGAAAGTCGATTATGTATTAAGCCTAGAACATTATTTTAGTGATAAGTTTAAAGTCAGTATTGAGAATAAATTTAATACTAGAAGTGTAAGAGAAAAGAGACTAGTCCAGCCAAAAGCAACAAATTATTATGGGGAGAGAACTTCTAGATACCTAGTACCTAAATTATTTAATAAAATAGATATGCTGAGACACAGCCCTAAGTTAAGTAAAGGTTTATTGAGATCAAGACTGAGGAATTTATTGCTCGGTAACGAGGATTCAGCCGTTACCGAGAAATAAATTCACGTCATATAGGTTACAATTATTCGTTAGGTACCTACTTATTTGTTAGTTTTGTTATAAGGTTATCTGTTCACTAGATTACTTGATAATATGTATGACTAAAAACAGGCGCTTCTTGCCAACAAACTATTTAGTTTGGCGAGTAAATTGTTATTTAACAAAATATGTATACCTAATCGTGAACATAAAATATATATATATATATATATATGCTTGTATAAGTCTTATGTGCAGATCTAACGTTAGTAGGTTGGTATGTGCCTAAAATTGTAACCAATTAAATTATACAAACATTATATAGGTACTTATGTTACAAAGTTTATATTATTTTTCTATTCAGCAAAATTTTAGTCGAGTAGGTCTTGTAACACAGTTTTTGCGCCAGTCAATGTTATGGTACATTACGCGACAAAACCCGTTGGTAGGTACTTATTTGATAATTTACCGACAAAGACGCCGCGCTTTATCAAAGACTGTGCGACATGTGTATCACAACATTTGACACTGTTTGATCGCCGCATTCGCCGCTACAGAGTATGGACAGAGGTATACAAACTGTTCACCTATTTTTGTAGGATTGGCACAAGAGGATAAAATTAAACGACGTTGAAGATGTCTCAGCAGTAGGTAGGTATAAATTAGATGCTCTGAGTTTCTTGTATACATAGATACATACATTCTCACACTGGCTCGAACTCGAACACTACAGAGTTTAAAGCTGTCCGGCGAGATGATAATCATGTATATTATCTTTTACAAAACTTGTTGATGATAAAACAATATAACTAAGTAGGCACTTATCGCATTTGTTGAATTTCGAATGTAAAGTTAGTAATTACGCGTAGGTATTAAATTGTGTATTTTTTTATAATTATTGTCAAGTTAATTTAATTAATTTGGTGGTTCACTATGCCTATGTCAATACCAAGACCAAGACTGGTCTAAATCTCGTCTTGGTCTTGCATTTGGGCAACACTAAATCTCACGGCTTTTCTCATGGGTAGGTAGGCTAAAATCTCAGAACAGCACGTGCTACGATTGCACATACTTCTTTCGCTGAATGCACGTTCTTTCGTGTTATACGACAGTAGACATTAATTGCGGACTGGCTTAAGTCGCCGGTTCAATACCGCAATTAAAGACACAATAAAATTAATAATTATATCATCCACTGTAAATCAACTTTAAACTACTCATAGGGTGATTAACATATATATATATTATAATATATATAGTTGGTGCTATTTAAATTAAGAGGAACCTGAAATCCGCGGCCGCGACAAAATAGAAAATCCAAGTTAATTAGGTAACTAAGTATTCATAATTTTACTAAGACAATCTTGACACAATATTAGCTATTGCGTACTGATACGATAATGTTAATAGTATTAGTAGATACTTACAAAGTTTATACCATATTACGTATCTACGTAATATGTTAATAAACTTTATAAGTTGCACAGGACCAATCTATCGATTAGGCTCCAAACAGCTTATTCGCGAAGATAAGATTTACCTAGTTTGATGTCTTTCATGTAGATAAAAACATTTATCGGATAATTCCGTACAATTTCAAGTACGTGCAACGCTGAAATTCGTACAGTAAAGATACACAGATCAGTTTGAAAAATCGTAGTTAGCTATCTAATCTATTACATCAGCTAATCATATTACACTGGCTATGAAACGCCCTTGTCATGGCCGGCCGTCAAAGTACTTTAGTTTTTCTAACAAAGGAAGGACATATGGTTTTGATATTTCGTAATTTGAATTATATATTTTTTATATTAGAAATATGGAGCGGAACGGGGTTGCCGTTGGAAAAAACATTTAGTTTAAATATTTAAGAACCTATAACAACACTCTTAATAAGTTTACTGTGTCAGTTTGTTTTAAGAGCTGCCCTAAGTGAAACAACAAGTGCAAGATAACTTGCTAAAATTGCGGATGTTTTCAAGAACTGACCATAATTATCAACCGAAAAGAAAAAATTTGTGAAATGGCAAAGGGACTGAAAATGCTCTTTTAATGACAAGAACGCTATTTTAAGAAATCCGTTAAATAACTACATAAAATAACATATATTATCAATAGTACACCCACATTTCTCCAGTTATGTTTAAGTCCCTTCTAATAGGGGGCGAGCCTATTGCCATCAACCGGGCACAAATCCAGACCCTGGGCTGTTACTGAGAAATTATGGCTACGCACAGATATTACAAAAAACTGACCTGAAACACATCCACGGGCTCATCAAACCTCTCTACATCATAGAGCTTGCATTCCTTCTCCTCATACATTTGTCCCTTGATGGTGCATGATTTGAACACCATGAGGTTCTTGGTAAGAGTGCCGGTTTTGTCCGAGAACAGCACTTCCACTTGTCCTAACTCCTCGTTCAAGTCTGATGTGTTCGCTGCTGCGGGTCTGCCGGTCTCGTCACAACGGAGGTCTTCGTCCCAGGCTATGAATAAGGATCCTGGGGAAAAGAGTGTTATGTACGAGGCGAAATCTGGAGTGCGATTCTCTAAGGCAAAACATCTTTACAACCAAGAAATCATCGTTGTAACATCTGATGAAAACATTTCGGTATTCTTTAGTTAAAACTGCGCGATCGTAGCGCCTCAACGATGTCGATGGCGCGACATAGAACTAAAATATGGTTCTTAATGTATGAAAAACGGTATTCAGAGACACAAAACATCCTCGCCTTCGACGACAACTGCGCCTACGCCTTCGATTTTAACTGTCAAACCGTAAAGCTTGTAAATTGTAGATGTTTCCTTGGTTGTAGACCATTAAAATGTAAGTAAAAAAAGTTTTTATTAAAATTTAAATTCTTAGTATTGTTTTGTTTATCGTACTTTAATTCCTGAAACCTGTGTGCGTATTTTTAATGTTTTAGATGGCAGTTCGTGTTTCCTGTATGATTTTTTTGTTGGAAGAAGCTAAGCGTCAAGATAATTTAGAAAAAAGACGTCAGGCACATGTGATACGTAATATGGATCTTCTTACTACTGATATAAACTATATTAAGGTATTCAGGTTGACTGAAGAGCTAATTAAACAATTGGAAGAAGATATTTCCCCGTTCTTAGCAAAGGCGAAACGTCGAGGAGGAATTAGCAACCGAACCAAGGTATTACTATTAAATCAATATACCTAATATAAATCAACTTATGTGCAAAAATGTCTAAAACTTACTCTCATTCCAGGTTTTATGCACTCTCGCATTTTTAGCTAGTGGGAGTTACCAAAAAATATTATGTGAGAATGCAAGAACCTTTATCTCGCAAGCATCTGCCTCGAGGGCTATAAGAACCGTAGTAGATGCCATCAACCACTCAGTTATTAATAAGTACATACGATTTCCTCAAAATACAAACGAAAGGCAAATTCTCAAAGAAAAGTAAGTATTTCTTAAGTTTCACACTTATGTTTTATTTTTACTAAGTAGATACTTTCATGAATCAAACCATATCCTAGCTATTAATTTTTATGTTACATACTTAACCGTAAAAGCATATTTTTAAATTGTCTATCTTTTATTTAGATTTTATGAAAACTTCAAAATGCCTGGAACCATTGGTTGTGTTGATGGTACCTTAGTATCAATGGTTCGGCCCAAAGAACATGAAGAAAGATATTATTGTAGAAAAGGGTATCATGCTCGAAATGCTGTTATTGTAAGTTTTATTATTATTTCATTAACCGTATTGTAGAACCTATCTGTTTCAAACCATATTTTAATCTTTTATTCTTGCCTTTTTAAGATGAATGATCCAGACTTAAATATAATGCATGTAGATGTAACTTTTGGAGGTGCAACACATGACAGCTTTATATTTAATAATTCAGTCATAAAAACGCATTTGGAGCAGCTAAATAATACAGGAGAAACAGTGTATCTGCTTGGTATGTATTTTAAAATGTTTCTTTACTTTTACCATCAGAAATTGTACCTGTTTTCGGGGGTATTTAAATATTAATAATAAAATAATTCAGTTACTTATTTTTGTTATTTTAAAATTAAATGAAATTCTTAATTTATTTATTTCAGGGGACTCCGGTTTCGCTCTTAGGCCATACATGATGGTTCCATGTAACAACCCTGAGCCTGGATCAAGGGAAGAATACTATAATGATCTGCATGCCACTACAAGAAATACTGCAGAACGAACCATTGGCATACTTAAAGGCCGTTTTAGGTGCCTTTTGGTTCATCGTGTTCTTCACTATGATCCAGAGATGGTGGGAAAAATTATTAAAGCTTGTTGTGTGTTACATAACATTTGCAATCAAGCCGGAGTTCCTCCAGTAGAATTACCAGCTCATTTACAGAGACAAGAAGCGAGGGTGATCCAGTCACTACAACAAGGAAGCCAGAACTCTATCAATGATTTGGACAGTGGACGTCTTGCTAGAAGTCGTCTAATTAATAGACTGTGGCGTGGACAAAATAGTTAATAATAGAAGGAAATACTAACAATAGACTTAAGATATTACTAATTCAGGTTATAAGACAGATTGTTAATTAAAAAATAAATTGTAAGTATGTTAAAATAGTAATGTATATTGTTCATCATAAAATATAGTTAAGTGGATGTTTTTTAAATGTTGTTTTTTATAATGTTTTACTTAGATAACATTAATATAGTCTAACAAAATAGTATGTACCTAATAAAAGTCATTTTAATATAATGAATTAATAAATAAAACAATATTTTAGCACACATTTTATTTATTTATTAAATCTCGAATTGCACTACTTATTCTATCTAGAGCCTGAGCCATAGCCTGATGGCCCTCTACTTGTCGACTAATTGCTTGGGCAATCAAAAGTTCTGCTTGTGCTCGGCGTTCTTCGATGGCTATGAAGCGCTCTGTGATGCTAACCATTTCAGAGCGGCGTTGTGACGGAGGTGACCTTCTCAATAGTCGCCGGCGCGCTGCAGATTGACGCGGAGATAGCTGGTGAATGCGTCGACGACCGTGTAATGTCTCTCTATGCACACGCTGAGTAGGAGCTGCAATTAACATTTTGTACTTATTATAGTTATTCTTATCTTATTGTATTAGCCCATAGTGTCCCACTGCAGGGCAAAGGCCTCCTTTCCCTCTTTCTATTTGTCTCTATCCTATATTATATGTAGTTATAAATATTTGGTTAGAGAATGCAACTTACTTTGACTGCCCCTTTCCAAAACATCATTTGGCTGTGACGCAGGTCTTGTTGGCTCAGTAAACGAAACCTGAAAATATATGACAGTTGTTAAAAAAAAAAAAAAAACTATAGAATAGTTTAAATCATAATTTTCCAAAACCATACCCTGTTTTCTTCAGCTTCAGGACTTTGAGCATCAGGTGCGGCTTCAATTGCTTGCTGTGATACAGAAATTGTAGGTATCTGTGCCACATTGTCTTGCACACTATCCCCATCAAAAGTAGCAAGATTAGACTGGAATAGAATGTTTTGTTAGGTTCTTTTAATTATTCGAGATAACATTTAAAATTACACTCACAGCAATACCATGTCCAGTATTTAGCAATATAGGTTTGATGCTATTTTATTTATTATATATAGGTACTTGTATTGATCAAACATAACAGACATAACATGGGTGTTATGCACCTTAGTGTAGAGGTTACTTATTATGAGAGATATAAGCATAGGTAGTACCTAACGCTTAGTGGAAAATAAAAGAATAAACAAATCTTATACCCATTGCATTTCATGGCCTGGCTCATGTGTAAGAACCTCACTTTGGTCAGCCTGCTGCTCATTTGAAGGAACAATATTCTGAAAATAGAATGATTACATAATATTATATTTATAAATAGGTTAACTGTCATTAAACTGACAAAAAAAACGACAAGTAAAATGCTGGGAGACTCTTCACTTTCCACAGTTCTATCCAATGGCTGTTCCTAAAAATGTAAAAGTATTGTATTACTTATTAATTTAAATCAAATCAATAAATTTGTAAAGGTGTATAGCCTTGAAAATTACAAACCTCAAAAGGATTTATTTCTAAGCTCCGATCTCCGCAACCAAAACTTTCTCCTCCCATAATGGTTTGGATTTTAATTTCTATTTCACTGAGTTCTGGCAAATCCTCTATGCCACCACCAGTGCGCCGCCTCGCAGCTGCAATTAAGCTGGACTTCCTCTTAACTGCTCCTTTTTTGTCCTTCCAGTACTGCAACACCAGTAAGAATTATATGATTTGATGCAAGTATTAAATAAATAGAACACCTATTTGCTCGGTTTGGTTTAACTTTCTGTTGCAATTTTAAATGCTTTTATAATTGAAATTAGAATCCTAGCCTAAAGTTACAGTATATGCCTGTAGTTAATACTAATTTAGTAATAAAGGACATACACAGCGGCTGTCAGTGTAAAAGGGTAATATACCGTAGAAGGCTACCTACTCAATGCAACAGTATACACACAATACATATAATTACCAACTTACACCACTGTTCCGATGTTTTCGTACACCCACTACCATCACTGTTCAGGGTTGTTGTTATTTCGGACCATGCCTGACGACTGCGAATGCGAGCATTCGCAGTACGAGCATGGCCCGTAGCCAACCATGGTTTGCTTTCCAAAAAGCTTACTAGCTTTTCCAGCTGATTTAACGAAGGAGCTGCGTTGCGAGACACTAAAAGATAAATATTTTGGTTACATAGATAGTAGTTCCAGAAACTGTGCTGTATATTTAAATAGAAATGTTAATGTGTACTTACTTTCGATAGGTTTGGAACCAAACTAAAACAGAACGAGTAGAACGCCATTGGGTTGGGGTGCAGCATTTTTTTAAAGTCCACTTAGCCACTTAAAACCACTTGGAACTTTGGAATTTCGTATTTTGATAGAAAAAACTAATCAAGATATGATGAACCAGATGAAGTTGTTTGTTTTGAAACACAGAATCTACAATTACAAATGTCAAAGATTTGGAATCGTTTTATTGCTATAATCAAAAATAATTATTTTCCAAGTCGAAAATGATATAATTAATTAAATATTTGTTGCATAATAAATATAACGTGTTTTATACATACGTGTTGTGCATTTGTATTAATTTAAAATGACGAAATAACTTAAAAATAGGTTAGTCGAGATTTTCTCGATTATACTCTAGATTAAACATAGCAACACTGTAAACATCTTACTCTTCATCGTTGTTCGGCAGATCGTCGACGAGCCTATGTAGCTTAGCGAATACGGTTTTTATCAACGTTGTTTTTAAAAGCGATATTTACGATGCAACATCATTGAACTCGTCGTTGTTAACATCCATGATGAGTCTGTTAGTGAATCGCATTGCTGAAGGTAAGTACTAAAAACCATTTTTTTTAGTACTTACGGATTTCTATTGTTTTGTATTTTTTTCTTCTTAGGCTATGAATAATGATCCTTTAAGAGAGTTGATGCGTGTCATTTAAAGGTGAAGTTTAAAGGCATTTTTCGTATTCTTTTTACGTGCAAGGTATAACATCAAAGGTATGTAAGCGGGCAGCTAATTGCGACTATTGTACATTTGCTGAACAGTCAAGTCTATGTAACAGCTTTGACTTTACTTTGCGTAAGCGTTTCATACCAATATGAACAATATCCATATTACAATAAGGTTCTTATCCGTATACAGTAACGTTGGTTCACATTTACATTCGCTTACGTGAATATGAACATTAATTGCCAAAAAAAAAATAAGATTCATATTAGTACGAAACGCTGACTTAGCAAATTAAAGTCAAAGTGCGATCTGTGAATCTTCATCTTAGTGTACAGATAGTGCCATCCACGAAGCCGTGCCCCACTCTTCGTCCTAATCGCTTACAGTACTAGTGTGTAACATACCGCTATGTTTCGTCGTGTTTACTAATTACCCACTCATAGGTGTATCGACCTGTTTGTGTATCGACAATACTAAAACACTGTAGCTACGTCAGCTGTTAGGAAGAAGAGGGGCGCGTCTTCGTGGATGGCACTAGTAGGTATATAATATTTGAGGTATTACGCGCAATTACAACATGGCATGCGTAGTTGCGTAGGAACGACAAATATTGTTATTCTCTTTTGTTAACTAAACAAATTTCATCAAACAAAGTATGTACTTACCAATAAAC